>JAVGWX010000007.1:60974514-62299514 GCA_036924085.1 Ariolimax columbianus | reverse complement strand
AGTATTTTCCACAATGAACTGCACATGCAACGTGTTTGTCAACACATGGTTCCCAAAATGTTATCTCCTGAACATAATGAAATGAGATTGACCCTAGCAGCATACCTACTCACAATGGCTAATCAAGATAGCAATTTTTTCAGCAACATAATCACAGGAGATGAGACGTAATGTACTTTGTAGAATCCTCAAACAAAACTTCATAACTCTAAATGGGAATCTCCCACATCTTCCAGGACATATAAATTTCGTTTGGACAAGAGCAAAGGAAAAGTTAGGCTGGAAGTTTCTTTTTATTCCCAGGGTATTGTCTACCATGATTTCATTCCTGAAGGCCGAAAGGTTAACAAGGAAATGTACGTTGATATCCTCCGCCGTCTAAGAGATGCAATCAGAAGAAAACAACCCAAAAAATGAGAACAAACAGTTGGAATATGCTGCATGACAATGCGCCAGAACATCGATCCCTAGTGGTGAAGCAATACCTCGCAAAGCACAATGCGATTTCCTTGGAACATCCTTTCGACTTGGCACCGGCTGAAATCACAGCGATTCAAGGATGCTGGGAACGTTATCACCAATGAGACAGCTGAGAGAGGTGTCAAAGAAAGGATTCCACGAATGTTTCCAGCAGCTGTATGCACGTTGGCAAAAGTGTGTAGTTGTCGAAGCAAACTATTTTCAAGGAAATGTAGTGTAGATAATGTTATTGTAACTTATTTGTATTCAATCCACTAATTCCTGGAACTTTTCGAAGCTATCGCGTATATATGTTGTATGTATATATATATATATATACATAAATCTAAACTATATATAAATATTTGCTAATTTTCTGTTATCACTAATCAGACAGATGTGAATTTCCTGTAACCAGACATCATACCAGCACTAGTTTGTTGTAACCATACGTCTCGTAAGAATTGCTTTTAACTATACACGAGACAGGTAGAACTGTCTTTAACCAACGTATTCATGAAAGCTGCAGATAGCCGAACATCTTGTTGTTGTAATTATTCAGGTACCCGCCGCTAGACACAAACAACACGTTCGACTTCATCCACATTTCTGTAGTTTCAATTAAGATATGAGTATTTTTCTTTTTAAAGAAACGTCTCGTATGTTAAATTTCCTGCGCATTTCTTTTTTCTTCATTCGTTCTTTTTCTTCCCTTTTCTTCCTTCTTCCTTTCTAATATGATTTCTTCTTTTATATTTCTTCTTTTTTTATCAATCGTTGCTCTTCCTCCTTTTTTATTCCTTCGTTTTTCCCTTTTATTTTTGTCGTCTTATTCTTGGTTTTCTACTTTCTTCTCTACTTTTTCTGCTTCTTTCTGTTTCTTCTGTATTCTTTATTTTCTTCTTTTTCTTTATCTTTTGGTAAAGGGCGACAGCATAGATGTTTCTAAAGAATGCAGTGATCAGCGAGAGATTATTTGTATGTCTAAATAGCATTCTTTTTATATCCTATCTGCGTATACATACGTGTTCTTCTTCGTATTTCCCTATGTCTTTATCCCTGCAGCCTATGTGTCACTTACGTAACCATCAAATTGCATAGGATATACAAAAACACAATAATATAGACAATTCCAAATTAATAAACTCTACTTATCTGCATTTGTTTTGATGTTAGTAAATACACAATGTATTTTAAAAGATAGCAAATAAGTAAGCGCATAATAAAAGACACAGTAAAATGGTCACATACATCTTGGAAGGAAACGCTATTAACCATTAAATATATTGATACAAAACAACTACAATCCTGTCTTTTTAAATAATCGCTGCATACTTCGACAGTCGCCACAGGACTGCCAAATAAGGGATACATTCTCTATCCACCAACCTCTGACTGATTAGATTTTCTTCCATGCTCCTTTTTTTTGATACAAAATCCCAACCACCCGTTTATTTAGAAGTACTTGTCCACTATTCGTTTTTTTGCAAGAATCAAGTTATGCTACCTCTGCCGTTGCTTTCTACCATAGAAACGTGTTTCTAAAATACAGGCTGTTCAACTATGTACGCCAAATGACACCGATATTTCTTGCATACCCGTAACTGACCTGCAAATATAACAATCTCAGAGAACACAGACTCAACTGTAGCGAGACGCATGCAATCGCGAGCAATCTTTCACAGTGGTTGGATAATAAAGTAGACTATAGCAATGACAAGTATACAAGTTTTGTTTTGCATTTTCCTATTTTCATCCTCTACTCTAAACATAGACCTGTTTAGATAATGCGGCCCCTTACGGGGAATGAAATAATAGTTCCACTGTACTTGCAATATATGTTGTAAAAAGCAACTTACTATATTTGTGCATGGGGTTATAAGGAACAACATGTTGAACAAATGTTACACAAACAAACTCTTATAGAGCATTTACGTGATATTACACAGGCTTCCTGACGAATATCAGCAGTTGTGATAACCATATGCTTTTACTAGTCTAAAACAAAACCAACCAAAAATGATGAAATAGAGATTAGACAACAAATTTATTTTATTATATTGCGTTATGTTACTTTTCTCTAGATTAATATACATAAAGCATTATAATGTATTTGTTTCATTAATAAGTCCTTTAATTATCCGTTATAGTTATTTGTCGTGGTCTACTTCAAATGATGTTTACACATTTTTTAAATTTTCTTCATCTCTCTATTTGCTACACAAATGTGCGTTATTCAATGAGTCAATCAACACATTTCAGTTCAATGTAGGGCACTAGACTTTAACAAAAACGATTCCTCTGGCTATATACCATTTGTCCCAGTTCTTTCCACGTCTTCGCTGTTTCCTTTATGTTTGTCTAGAGTTCTCTTCTGCACGTGTATTTTGGTATGCCTCATCTTCTGTTGCCTTGTGAATTCCAGAGGACAGAATGTATCGTAATGCTATTATCTGGTATTTTATCCTATCCGGCAATGACTACTCCTCATGCCTTGTTCCACTGATATGTATCCGCATTTCCCCAACAGTACCACACTGATGATTTTTCCATACCAATTCTATCTCCCTGTTCTAAAAATGTGTACTTTCTAGTCGTTATCTGTTTTTTCTCTATGTTTGAGATTCATACAACAGAACGGACTTTACATCTGAATTGAACATTTTTATTTTTGTGTTTAGACTGATATTCTTTTGATTTTCATTGTGTTCTTTAATTTCTGTAGATTTCCATAAAATTATTGACGAATGCAATAAAAACTCGCCTTATCTTATTTTGCAATATATTTATTTGTATTCGCTATTTTGCCTATATTGCAACCAAAAAAAAAAAAAGAAGATATTTGAGACATATCATTTCGAAATATGTTTTCAAAAACACAATCTGATTGTCGTCATTCATTTTCATAATACTACTTTTTTGCTGTGTGCATTCGCAGTTCCAATCTATACGTATACTTGTATTATTTTGCATCTGGTTGCAGTTATGATACAAAAGATATGTTTTGTCATATTACATTTTTCTTGTTTGATATTGTGTTCATAATCCAATCAGTATCCAGCAAATAGAGATCTAGATGATAACAGACATCCCTGCCGTTTACCAGTCCATATCTCAAAGGCATTAATAAGCTACTTTCATGTAGATGTCTTTATATTATATCTTCATTCATTTTCTTAATGACGTTAGTGAACTCCAGGGGAACTTAGTAGTGCCTGAGCAACTTCCAGATTCTCTGTTTAATCTTTCAAATGCTTTTTCATAGAATTCGTTTTAAAGTGATTCAATTCCACACTTTGTTCAACTATTATTCTCCATGTAGCTATCTGCATTGTAAATGATCTATTTTATTGAGCGCCTTCCTGATCATCTCTCAACTGTTTTTCTATAGTGTCCTTTAATCTTTCTATTATGTTCCATTTCAATAATATACCTGTTACTGATAATGCCATCGTTCCTCAATCTTGTGTACACTGTTGTAGAGAGCTTTTCTTGTAGAACATAACGATAGCTTTTATTCATGTATGCTGGCATGTATTCTTAATTTCAAAGTAATTTGAATAATATATATGATGAAGTTTAAATGTCTTCTTTGATTGCTTCTGCTGAGATATCATATGGGCAAGTGGCTATACCATTTTGCTGAGGCATTTGGACTTCCCTAATTTTTTATTTGTTTCGTTACTCACAATTAATTTGTAGTTTAGCTTCTGCCATTTTATGCATTGGGGATCTTATGGAGCTGGTTTAATCAAAATGGTCTCCCAATTTCTGTATTTTCTTTCCATTTCTTTAATAAAGACATTTACGCGGTTTTATTTTCCTGTAGGGTTCTTTGTGTTACTGTTCATTGTACATGTGTTTCATCCAAAATATGAAATAATACATCTTCCTCGACTCATCTGAAATATGAAATAATTTAACCTTTTCGACTCATTCAAAATATGAAATTAATACATCTGTTACCATCAAAATTACAATTTCTTAAAGTTATCTAGATTCTTAAAAAACAACATTATATCCCCAAACACATTTCAAATCCGGAAATAATTGTATTACAACTTTCATTCAATCTATATTCTAAAATAATACAAACTCCGTTCACCAATTAACATTAACATATACAAGTTTCAATTCATCGAAATCGGAAATTATCCTAACCCCTGTTATTTCAACAGAGATGCCCGTTACATTTGGGCACGAGCAAACTAACTTGCATCCACGAATACAAAAAAACAGCAAGCTTATAGTGTGTGATATCCTTCCTCGGAGTAAAGGCCGGTATCAGGGAACCAATTTAACGCTCTTGAGAAAATTAGTTATTTTCAATTAAGTGAGTTTATTGACGAAATTGTAATACAAGTTGTGATCTAAAGAGTAGACAAAGATTGTATAACTGATTTAAAAATATACTTGTAAATGATGACTACATATGCATCTAAATGTTAAACTGAGGATATCTGAGGTATGTAGATACAAAACTAAATAACATTTTGGACTGAATCGTAAACAAATAACTTTTTTCTGCAGTAAAAGTAAATTAAAAAATATAAAGGTAGTATCAAGTACAGAGTTTCTTTGAGGGCATACGTGAAAGTCCAAAGTAGCCGGCCCCACCATCGTGTAAAGACGGAAGACCAATCAATTGGTGGTTTCAAAATCAGATATATGAATATACAAAGTGTTTCTACACCCCCATCGGGTAGAAAAGGAACGACTAAGAGGGAGAGAGAGAGAGAGATAGAGAGAGAGAGAGATAGAGTGTATGTGTCAAGTAGGGGCCAATTTTACCTCGTCGTATCAATGAGGGTGAACTTCTGGTCATGCCATTAAGCTGTCGCTCTATAATAGAATCTATGTACATTGGACACATACTGGCTCTGTGGTTCTATCATGAACACTGGCTTTTAATGACGTCAACATATTCAACAATTAAAATGAATGTAGTGATGTAGCAGTACCTCGAGTTTAATAGAATGCGTTACAGAAACAAAAAATATGAGTTCTATAGAACAATGTATCTAACTAATCCAAACCGCGTGTTTCACAGAGCAATGCATCTCACTAATCCAAACCATGTGTTTCACAGAACAATGTATCTCACTAATCCAAACCCTGTTTTTCACAGAACAATGTATCTCACTAATCCAAACCGCGTGTTTCACAGAACAATGCATCTCACTAATCCAAACCATGTGTTTCACAGAACAATATATCTCACTAATCCAAACCATGTGTTTCACAGAAAGTTATTTTTCTCACTAATCAAAACCATGTGTTTCACAAAAGAATGTATCTCACTAATCCAAACCATGTATTTCACAGAACAGTGTATCTCACTAATCAAAACCATGTGTTTCTCAGAACAATGTATTTCACTAATCCAAACCATATGTTTAACAGAACAATGTATCTCAGTAAACCATGTGATTCACAGAACAATATATTTCAGCAAACCATACGTGATACATAACAAATCCTCTTAATAAACAATGTTTTTCACAGAAGAATGAATCTCAGTAAACCACATGTTCCACCTACGAATTTAAAAACCTTTAGGAAACGCCGAGTGCAGTAAAGAAACGAAGCATGCGCATTAGAAAAAAAAACAAAGCTCAGCATAAAAAGAAGAAAAACAAAAAAAGAAGTTTATCTTATGAAAAGTGGAGGGTTCGAGCTAATAATGTTTTTTTGTTGTTGTTACATCCATTATGCATAATAACTGGAAAACGATACACAAAACTGCATACAGGGAATATGCAGCGCAGTTTAAGGTTCGCTGCATAATTGATTAATATTATTAAAGACATTAACCTGTAGAGAATCATAATTATCTCTGCCTACCGCCATAATATTTTTCAAACAAAATGTAAATGACAATATTGATCTACAGAAAATGCGTGGCTACTGAATGGGCAATCGGCTTTTATTTCACAGCTCAATATATTCTCCCGTGGACCTCAGCAACATGAATGTACAGCGTTGTGATACTGATCTATAGAAAATACATTAAAGATACACAGACAATTGAAAATGTTATATATATATATATAGTCCAAGCACATAATATGTCAGACAATGTAATATCGTATAACTGCGAAATGTGAAATCTGTAGCCGACAAGAAAGGATGGCATATTGTTATGTAAATCAAGCATTATAATAACATATGGTTAAACTGATAAGTTAAATAAATATGAGAAATAACGATGGGTTGAGTATATCAATTTCAAATTATATAGATGCAAAGATGCTCATATTCCAGTCATCTGGCTCATCTAACAAGAACATGTGTATCTCCACTCGAATCTTGCTAGTATTTCACCTTTATTTTTCGAAATTATAGAAGCATGTAATAACACCATTGGCTATCCTCGTTTCCATGGCTAGACTGCCTTCATTATCATCGCTCATGATATTTTATTTGTTTCAGCTTCCTCTTCCACTAAACATTCGTGATGTCCATTTGTATTCCCATTCTTCTTTACCACACGCTCAATGCAATCTAACACATTCTCGTTTGTTATTTCTACTGTTTGGTTACTTCCAGAGAGGCTGAATCATCTATTTCACATGCTTCCATCATCTTAACACTGTATTGAAAGCTGTCGTATTCTACACATATCCTTTAGATAGAAAGTAGGAGTCAGACTTATGATTGACAAGGTTTGCAGTCCAGATGTAATATGTTTCGCTGTATGTCATTTAATACCTGGTGTCTTTAGTACATTTCTAAACTAAATAGGAGAGGTAATGGTGGGAGACCTGACACACATCTGTAACAAAATATGGGCGACAGGAAACTGGCCGGACTTATGGACGAAATCTATAGTTATACCGCTACATAAGTCTGGAAACCTAAATCTTTGCCAAAATTACAGAACAATAAGCCTCATTAGCCACCCTAGCAAGGTCATGCTTAAATTAATCCTCGACCGATTGAAACCCCAAGCAGAGAACATTATTGCCAAGGAGCAAGCAGGATTCAGACAGGGAAGAAGCACTACAGAACAGATATTTAATTTAAGGCTGCTAAGCGAGAAATATCTAGAACAGCAGCAAACACTGTATCATGTGTTTGTGGATTTTAAGAAGGTGTTTGATAGGGTATGGCATAAAGCACTTTGGCAACCATGAGGATGTATAATACCAACGGAAATATTATAACGGTCCTTGAACACCTGTATAACAAGGCGTCTAGTGCAGTTCTTGTGAATGGGAGGCGAGGAGACTGGCTTCGTACATCAGTTGGTGTGAGACAGGGGTGTACACTCTCTCCAACTCTTTTCAATATATTCCTTGAAGGAATTATGAGTGAGGCACTTGGAGGTCACGTTGGTACTGTCCAGATAGGGGGCCGAACGATTACTAACCTTCGTTTTGCAGATGATATCGACGGGTTGGCGGGTTCAGAAGCAGAACTCCAGGAATGGGTCAGAAGGCTCGATGAAACAGCTCTTGACTATGGTATGGAGATAAACGCTGGAAAGACAAAACTAATGACAAACAACGCTACGGGCTTCAACAGCAAGATAAAAGCAAACGGTCAAGAACTCGAAATAGTTGACCGTTTTAAATATCTTGGGTCGATTGTTAGTGATGACGGATCAAAATGTGAAGTATTGGCCAGAATAGCACAGACAATAGCGGCGCTTGCACGGCTTAACAAAATCTGGCAAGATAAACGGTTAGCACTACGCACGAAAATCAGAGTAATGCGTACACTGGTCCTGTCAATATTTCTCTATGCGTGTGAGACATGGACAGTTACAGCTGACCTTCAACGAAGGATACAGGCCTTGGAGATGAGATGTTTCCGAAGACTTTTAAACGTCACGTACAAAGATCGAGTTACAAACGAGAAAATCCGAAATAGAATTACGACGGCAATAGGGCCTTTCGAAGATCTCTTGGCAACTGTCAAAAGAAGGAAACTCACTTGGTACGGTCACATATCGAGATCAAATGGTCTTGCAAACACTATCCTCCACGGGAAGGTGCATGGCAGACGACGAAGAGGGAAGACAACATAAAAGAATGGACCAGTCTCCGACCAGAAGAGTCACAGGCAGCGGCTTCTAACAGAGAAGGATGGCGTGGAGTTGTGAGGATGTCTTCATGTGTGCCCCAACGACCTTACCGGTTACGGGATGACCTGACCTGACCTGAAACTAAATACGGGTGACATTGATGTTTTTATGTGTGTCTTCATTTAATTCTTGAGGTCGTAGATATAGCAGTGAATGAGCTGATAGATGACCCTAGAAAGAAGATTTCAATTATGCAGCCTGGCTTAGACAATCTGGAACGAAGTTGGACGGTAAATCATGTCGTTTAAATATGCTGTCAGGTTGAAAATCGTAGATATCGCAGCCTCGCTGTACATCATGGGATAACTTCACAAGGCCCTTTTTATGACGAGAGCAGAATAAGAAGAATTTAATCCTTCGCAGCAGACAGAAAAACATAAACAAATTGATTATATGTGTCCTTAATGAGGTATGTCCATTAAGAATAAACTGAGCATAAAATAGCTGCTAGTCACCCATTAACAATTCTTACAGTTTACATTTTCTATGGCCGTACAGGGTTCTAAATCAATGAAGCACTTTATTATTCTGACGTCACGATCAGGCTATTCAAAAATGTTATGTCACCGTGTTCGATGTTTTTCTCAAACAGAGTAGTTCATTATCTTTGTGTTTCAAAGATAGTCCGATTTAACGTAGTCCCATCTTGTGTCTGTGCATCCGGATTTATCATTTTATACCACACATAATTTAGAGTGTGGAGAAATACAAATCGCAAGACATATTACCCCCACTACATGCCATTGCGATAAATGAAGGTAATCACGTATCTCAACATCCTGTTCGTAGTCCTGTTCATGAATGCTTATAATATGAATCTTGGCTAAATGATACCTAGATATAGAAATAACAGGTAGCAAAAGAAACAGTGTCTACTCATATTGGCGTTAGATAAGGATCTACCATGTTACATCTATCTGCGCAATAGCAGGACTATTGGCTGTTGACACAGTGGGTCAAAATGGAGCGAATAATAGTTACAGTGTAACATGCTGAGAACGCAATAATACGTTAGTAACTAGAGTTGGGTCTGAAGAGATAGATATGGTGAGCTGGATATGGAGGGTTGAACATGGAGCTGACTAAGGCGCTTTGGACATGGCACTGACTAAGGAAGGTATGGCATGGAACTGACTAAGGAGGGTTGGACATGGAGCTGACTAAGGAAGGTTTTACATGGAACTGTCTAAGGAAGGTTGGACATGGAACTATCTAAGGAAGGTTGGACATGGATCTGACTAAAGAAGGTTGGACATAGAACTGTCTAAGGAAGGTTGGACATGGCACTGTCTAAGGAAGGTTTGGCATGTAACTGACTAAGGAAGGTTGGACATGGAACTGTATGAGGAAGGTTGGATATGGAACTGACTAAGGAATGTTGGACATGGAGCTGACTAAGGAGGGGTGGACATGGAGCTACTGGCTAAAGCGTGTTTGGCATGAACTGACTAACGAGAGTTGTACATGGAACTAACTAAGGAGGGTTGGACATGGAACTGACTAAGGAAGGTTGGACATGGAACTGACTAAGGGCGGTTGGACATGGAACTGACTAAGGAGGGTTGGACATGGATCTGCTGACTAAAGCGTGTTTGGCATAGAACTGACTAATGAGGGTTGGACATGGAACTGACTAAGGAGGGTTGGACATGGAACTGACTAAAGAGGGTTGGGCATGGAACTGACTAATGAGTGTTGGACATGGAACTGACTAAAGAGGGTTAGACATGGAACTGACTAAAGAGGGTTGAACATGGAACTGACTAAGGACGGTTTGACATGGAGCTGATGGCTAAAGCGTGTTTAACATGTAACTGACTAAGGAAGGTTTGGCATGGAACTGACTATGGCGTGTTAGGCATAGATGTGACTGCCCCGTTATGCAGAGACTGCAAGGTATGCTCATTTGATTAAATGCTGGCACGTCAGTTGGATATGACGTGTTTGTTGAGAACATGTGTCTCACAAGATTCAGAACGATGTTTATTGATGTCATACTCATACTGTTAAGACATGGATGACAGCACATGACCGAAAGTAGCTGGTACAATTTTTTAAATACTGTGATTGTATACACTTCCTGCTAAAACACATGAGATAATAACAATTTTTAGTCGTTCCGGCCAGACAATTTGCTATGGAGATTGCATCTCGTAATGGTACTGTCTAAGACAGCAATATATTCGTGTTCTGCCCCATGTGCAGTTGTTCATGGTTAGTTGAATCTGTTATGACAGTAAATGGTGGCATTAGTTTTTTTTTCCAACTTTAGTAAGCAGAAATAAAGTACAATAAAGTTTTAACACAACATTTCCACGACAGTAAATTATGGGTCGGTGAGTATCCTCATAATGTAAAACTAATTGCTAATGAAACCGCCACTGAAAATGCACGGACAAATGCTTCTTGTACAACGTCAGATGTAGTGGTGCCCCTACTCTTCATTTGGTGGAAAAAGGTGCATTCTGCTGAATGCATTTGTTGTTAATTATATATTCACTTATGACGCGTGTATCAGACTATGTTTGTCATCATCATTACATTGATCAGCCCTTACGGACGGTTGTAATATTGTAAGCACGTCTCTTCATTTTCTCTGTAGCTCTCTTCTTTTCGTCATAGGCTCGTACTATAGGTTATCTGAATACCTGAAACGAAAGGTGAGGCTTTCTTTCTCTTTTACCTCTAGTTTTTGCACTCTTATATTATTTATAAGACTTTATTTGCACACATTGTATCCTAGCCAAATATAGCTTCTATTATAAATAGTCAGTGGAGATACAAATAATGATAAAATATAATGCATCGTCTATGATACATCTTCTTTATAAAATCCAATAGTATTAGTCTTAATCGATCTGTACTTCTACAGAGGCGGATACCCCCAAGCAGATCGCAGCTCTTGTGTGAACTTAATGTAGCCGGGAGGAGGACTTCCTGCTTAACGGGCTGGTCTCGAGCATCTTATTATTCCGCTGCGTTGGGACAAGTGCTGCAGAGGGTGGTTAACCGATTTGGCAGCACATCTTATTAGAGTCAAACACTAGAGCAACTTAGACCCAGTAAAAACACTGTTATTCGGTGGCACATTATATTGCTTATTTTCTCTCTCTCTCTCATCAATCATCCATAAAAACCATTAGGTAAAAGTACACGGTACTCTTTGCTATTTGTGATTGTTCCTCACCAGGCATCTATCTTTGCTTGTCAATTAACAATCTGTGATATAAAACAACCAAGTGCTAACGGGAACCCAAAAGGGAGCAAGGAAGAGTAACGCTGTAAACCGGCGAAGCATGTCGTAAGAGGGAATAAAAAAGTGGCATCAAAATCAAAGACAGTTCGGAATGCTCTTGACGGGAGAACGTCGCACATATTTGTTGAAGACTTTTAACTTAACGTCTTTATACGGGTGTAGAAGACTGCAGAGATTCCTTTGCTCTAAAAGCTATGCCCATCTAATCTGCCCTTTTTTGCATCCTTTCCAGCATATTTATACCTCCTCTGCGATAAGGACTCCGCAACTGTACTAAGTACTTCAATAGGTCTAACTAATGCTTTATACAGTTTGACTATCACTTCCTAGCTTCAAAGTTTAATATTTCTCTTTATCATACCTAACGTTGGATTCGCCTTTGTCTCTGCTTCCTGGACTTGCTCAATCACTTTGCCTGTGTGATCTATTATAACTCCTAGGTACTGTTCCGTTTACATCATTCTAATGTTGTTCTCGCCCATTCTGTAATTATGTTCCAAATTGGATCTACCCATGTGGATGACTGCACATTTATCTACATTAAACTCCATTTGTCAAATCGCGGACCATTCTCAAATGTTATCTAAATCCGACCTCAATATATCCACTTCTACTTTAGATGAGACACTACTGCATAGTTTTGTGTCATCAGCTAATTGTGCAATCAATGAATCCGGTATCAATGTCGAAATCGTTTATTTACTAAACATGAAAATGACAAAGTTTTGAATTACATGATTTAATAGTGATACTAGTTCATGGAAATGTGACGAAAGCCCGTTAATAGAGAGATTCATGTAAGTATTGTCCAACACACATTAATAGGGGAATGAGTTGTCTCGAGGTAAGACGTTGGTCTTGGGTACAGGAGGTCGCGGGTTCAAATCACGGTGGAGATCTGGATTTGTTTTTCATGTGGTCTTTCTGGTATTTCCCGGATATCTGGGTAGTAGGGATCCGACATCAATGTGCAGTGACGTGCATATTAAGAATCCTTCGGCAGTTTAGCATCGAAAAGAGTAAGCTTATCGACCGCTGCCCCGGCAAATTTTCAAAATTATGTTACAAATCTAACCAATCTATTACGGGATCCATGTCAGTACTACGGGTTCGTGCATTTTCAGAAATTCTTCAAAAATACCGAAAAGAACATAGAACGTATGGGTTAAACCATCTTCAATGATGTTAATTCTTCGACTGAACTAAACTAAACATTAAAGTTTTTCTTACGTTTGTTTCGTGCTGTGATTTATTATTTATCTGTTGTGATTATTTTTCGTTTGTAGGTGTAATTTCAGCTGAAATATACGATTCACTTAGCCATAAATTAAACAATTGATTCACTAAGACATATGATACATGTGAGTCACTATGATAAGAGATGACTAACTGCGTGACATGGCATATCACCGGCAATGGTTATGGAGTTTGTTAAGAGCAGCATAGATGGCGCCTAACGTGCTGCGGATCTGCTTTGCTCTAATATTTGAGTCTATGAAGATGGACTCTCACATCATTTAATGGAGTAACATCATAGTGGAGTAATAAACTTCTCGAGCCTAGCCCGCTAAGCAGAAAATCCTCCTCCTGGCTACATGCATCTCGCACCAGAGATTAGACCTGCACATGGGCTTAATCCCATGAAGAAGAACAGGTCGAACATAGACTATGACCAAGATATATGTAAGAAGCATATGATTCGCTAAAACATAAATAAAACACAAGATTCACTAAAATGTATATGACCCATTTGTTTCACTAGGTCTTTAATTAAACATGCGATTTCCAAAGGCATATATTAAACACGTGATACACTAAGACATACATTGAACATGTGATCCACAAAGACATATTTGAAGTTTGTGATCTGTTCTAGTCTGTGTCTCACTTTCCCCCCAGACTAAGTAAGTCTGATAACAGCCTTCTGCCGGGAGCCTGTTTAGAAGCTTTTATGTCGTCTTTGCGTGTGTAGTTTAATTAGCAATTTTGTTTGCAAAAACAGCTTGTTGGCTCCCATCCACAACCTATTTAGTTCGTTTTTACAGTATGCTCACATGTTTATAGCGGTCTCTTTTATTTGACTTCATGAACATAACTCGGGTGCCATCCTAGCCAGCGCAGGTGATAAAGGTACTGTTTCGTTGCCTACTTTTCGCTATTAACACATTCATTGCTTTACGAAGTAGATTCGCATGTTTGTTTGTTGGCCCTAATTCACAGTTTTACACCTCATTAATGACAAAGATGTCCGTTACCGTTACTTGATGTCCATAGTGAAGGGAGTACGAGTGAATCAAATCAGTTTGGACAGCTCCAATTCGGAGACTTGCCAGATCTAAACGTAGTCACGGCAGAGTTCGGCACACTTAACTTACATCAATACTTTAGAATACGCTGAAGCGCAATAACTGATACATTAATAGCTGATGACAGTAGCAACTGCCTTGTCGGGAGTCCTCTCTCAAATATATGTCTTTATATTTGTTTTTATCACGTTTTCTTCTTTGTCGAGAAAGCTGTATAGAAACGACTTCTTACAGGAGAAAAGAGATGGTACATGTTAAATAGCAAATAGTGAAACTCAGCTACAAAAAATGATTATGATATATCAAAACAATGAAAATAAGTGACTTGGCCAGAGCCGCACGAAGATGGAAATGTTTGTCATCAATGAGAAGCAAATTACCAAACTATTAAATAAGCCAATTTAAAAATATAAATAATAATTTCAAACTCTAGCAGTTAATTACATAAATTGTAGATGTTGTTTAGAACTAAAACATATCATACATTCAAATATAAACTGCAACAATTAAAAGTAAAAGGAATAAGGCGAGACAGTTATTTGTGCCTAAAAATGAGAAATACTCTTCCGAAGACTTACATAGATGTAATGTCTTATTTGAGACAGTCAAGCAGTATTAATTGAGGCCACACAAATTTGATTTCTCAAAAGAATATAAACAATCTAATGATTAATCTATCCAGTTAGTAGTGATGTGCGTAAAAGTAAATTCATCTGTTGTTGAGAGTGTTGAAATCATTCGAGAGTGAAAGCATGTATGGGTATGGACAATATCTAGAACATTGTAAACTAGTACAAGGGCAGTTTCAGGGCAGCTCATTGGCAAAGCGACAAAGAGATACATTATGAAATAATTGATTGATATCATTAGGACCAGAACGCTGTGTAGATTCAAGTTAGTCTAGGATAAAGCGAGGCCTTATGTCAAGAAGATGGCGAACGTATTGTGAATGGATTGAAAGACACGTAAAACATTGAAGCAACACAATTCAAAGAATTAACACATAAATAGTTAAAAATTATAGATGTGGGTTTACTCAAATAGAAAATGGTATGTGTGCATAAATGTGCGTGTGTATGAGTGCCTGCTTCTGACGCCTTTATTAATCTGAAAAAGGCATTTGATTTGGTTAACATTGATGGACTTCAAAATCTATTTAAAATGGGCTGTTTAAGAAAAATGCTAAGATTAATAATATTACTTCATGAGGCAGTGAAAGGAACAGTAACATTTGATGGTAGTATATCGCATTCATTTAGTATTTCCAGTGGTGTTAGACAAACCTGCGTCATGGTCCAACATTGATCACAAACGTCTTTGCTCTGTTACTGACGCATGTATTTGGTAATTGAATGAATCTATATTCACACTAGGTCGGATGGGCCTCCGTCTAGGCGAGATCTTGCTTTATGCTGGTGTTTATCGCTGCTTGTCTGTTAGCTCGAATCATCTCACCGCACTCTTCGCACAGAACGTCGGGCTTCATCAGCAATTTGTGAGCGGCATTGAAACAATGTATCGACCTAGTTATGCAGCGAGCTACACGACAAACACTTTTCACCGTAAAAACAAAAATCATTTCCGTACAAATAGCCTTTACAGTTATTTGCACTGTTCCATAGGATAAATAAAAAAAAAAAGAACAACAGCGCAGTGTTCTTCGATGGTGTACTAAGTGAGCACGGACACGATTATGT
Organism: Ariolimax columbianus; assembly: GCA_036924085.1. NCBI lineage: Eukaryota > Metazoa > Mollusca > Gastropoda > Stylommatophora > Arionidae > Ariolimax > Ariolimax columbianus. Next base: position 62,283,707 of record JAVGWX010000007.1, on the reverse strand, counting down.
ACCATTGATGCGCACGTGCATGCTACCTACAGTAATCACAGTGATGGATGTTTCTTCCATCTAGGGACACCTTTAAAAACTACCAACTGTATTTTGAAGATGTCCTATCTCCGTTTGTGACCTGCTTACTAATTTACCCTCGTGAATGCCATATCAACTTTTTTTTTTTTTTTTTTTTTTTTTTTTTTTTTTTTGCGTTCGCCTTATTTATCTATTCCCCAAGGCGTGTGTGCGTTACACTGTGGTTTTTATTTTGCGCCTGTCGGCCCAGTGCATCCGACTTCAGCATGCATTTTATGTAAGGGTCTGCTTCCTCCTGCATTTTCTAAGGGTTTGCTTCCCCGGGGTAACGGCCGGTGCTGTGATGGGGATCGAACCCAGCACCTTTTGGTTGTGAGCCGTGCCACTTAACCACTAGGCCACGCCGTCCCCTATATCAACTTTTAAAACTGATGATTATGAATTGTTAGCTGGCCACCTATTCCCATACCCTAGATCACTCATCAACGGTAAGTTCTCTCTAGACCCAATCATTTACAGCCGCATTGCCAAAGCTGCGGTCACATTTGTCTGTCTCACAACGCGTGTTTAGAAGACCCAGAAACATGGAATTAAATCCAAAGCAATGGTTTATAATACATTTGAGCGCTTACATATGGTTGCAAAATTTGGTTAACAACTCATGCTTAACATATACGACACATGTCATCTATTCTTTAAATTACATGAAGCAACAACGTGACAAATGCTGACATGCAGTCTCAAACATTTTCCCAAGCATGTTTACACTAGTTTTAGGTACATAAGACTACGATAGCTTTGCTATGCTCATCACGTGGAAGATGATCGCATCCCCAGTGATATTCTCTAGTGACTGTTGATGGATGGCAAAGGAACAGACGGCCGACCATATCTGGAGGAACAAACATTTAGGCACTGGGCATGGGTCTGACATCCGGAACAGACGAAGTTGCAGACCGATCCAAGTGGGAATGCACCTTGAAGAGATGTTTCTCATACTACGTGAAAAAGGACTTCTTGGGGGACACCCAATTATAACAACAAAACAGCAATGAAAAAGACAGAAAAAAAGAAGAAAATGTTGTAGATTCCAAGGTCACAGCATACCTGAAAGGAGCAACTACTACTGGTATTATTACTACTACTACTATAACTGCTAATACCACAACTACTGCTAATACCACTACTACTACTACTACTACTTCTACCACTACTACTAGTACTATATGTATATATATATATATATATATATATATATATATATATATATATATATATATATATAAATGTGTATATTTTCCTTTCAGTGGTACATCAGGTGATGCTTTTTATGTGATGAGGCTGTCAGCCATCTTGTTTTTGTTTAATCCTCGTTAATCACCGTTTGCGACACACATACATGTTGGGTAACAATTGCTGTTGTTTTTTCCAACTGCTTGATGAGACATTGCAAATAAACGAGACTAGCAATAAATAAATATATTATAAACAAACGCCCAAATCTGACAATTCATGTTGATATCTGACTCCACCGTCTGTTTTATCGTTTCAAAAGGTTACCTTTGATTTGAGCTTGTGAGAAAGGTCGAGATCTGGCCTCTTTTCTGACTTGCTTGCTGATAAGGTCATCACCAGTGTCACTTTAAACATGTAAGTTGTTCCATACATTCAGCAAGCATGTGTTGTTTGTGCCTCAGTTTATTTCCATCGAATACGCCTCATTCATTCTTCCATATTGTTTCGTTTGGAGCAAACTGCTGTAAATGATGCTCTGCAATTGTTCCTTTTACGAGCCGTTTGGATTTATGGGAACAAAACTTCAGCTACACTGATCTCCTCTTCCATTATTCTTCGCCTGGTGTTTTATGGACTCCACAGTGTATTCTAACCCAATGCATGTCTTGTATTATGGATTGGTCTCTTTATGAGCGTGTGTCGTTCCCGATCTATTCTTTCTCATCCTAAACTTCTACCTTTTGAGATGGTATCATGATCTTTGTCACTTATCGATATTTGATGTTACCCCTAGACATGTAAAACGTGGTATGTGATGAATACGATAAACACAAATGTGCCTCTAATTGTAACTGAGACACTAAATTCGCTTATGCACATTACAAAAGCAGAACAGGCGCATAAAATTAGAGTAATAGAGTCAATTAGAAATCAAAAAGCAAATACATGCAAAGTAAGTATTGGGTCAAATATATGAACAGACACATTCACGACAATCAATGAAACCATCATAAAGTTTGGGAAGAAGAGACTAATGTCGGGTCAGGCAAAACATACCGATCGGATAATGTTAGGCAGGGTCAAGCAACACATACTGACCGGACAATTTTAGTCAGGGTCAGGCAAAACATACTGACCAGTCACTTTTAGTCAGGGTCAGGCAAAACATTCTGGCCAGACACTTTTAGTCATGTCAGGCAAAATATAGTGACCGGACACTTTTAGTCAGGGTCAGACAAAACATACCGATCGGATAATGTTTGGCAGGGTCAAGCAAAACATACTGACTGGCCAATTTTAGTCAGGGTCAGGAAAAACATACTGACTGGACACTTTTAGTCAGGGTCAGGCAAAACATACTGACCGGACACTTTTAGTCAGGGTCAGGCAAAACATACTGACCGAACACTTTTAGTCAGGGTCAGGCAAAACATACTGATCGGACACTTTTAGTCAGGGTCAGGCAAAACATACTGACCGGACACTTTTAGTCAGGGTCAGGCAAAACATACTGACCGGACAATTTTAGTCAGGGTCAGGAAAAACATACTGATCGGACACTTTTAGTCAGGGTCAGGCAAAACATACTGACCAGACACTTTTAGTCAGGGTCAAGCAAAACATACTGACCGGACAATATTAGTCAGGTTCAGGCGAAACATACAAACCAAGACCTAACTTTCACGCATTTCTCCATGCAACCATGCTGTATAATGGCAGTATGACTTACGACGTGATCCCCGTATTAATGAACGACATTCAGACAAAGCCAAGCATAGCACAACAGCTTGGATAACCCGGTTCACATTCATCAGCATGCTCGTGATGTGATGAAACTACCGCAACTCACCACTTAACGCCCTCACCGTTGGCGTTCAACAAGAACTTCGACAAAATTAGCAAACTCCAAAACCAAGCCATGTAAGTTATAACAGGAGCCATGAAGTCAAAGCCAATTGTAGAACTTGAAAAGATTACAAAAACTGCAATCCATGACCGACAGAAAGAGACTCCAGAGCCCAGCTGCAATCAGAGAAACTCAGAAGACTGACTGACCATCCAATGCACCAGAGACTAAACAATTTCGGAAGTGGGAATCTAAAGCGGAGAAACTTTGCAGAAATAGCCAAAGCAAAGGTGCACGAAAACCCCATGAACGCACTAACAACACCAAAGCCCATCCCTACTGTACGAAAACCTACCTGGAGGCAGCAAATATTTCCAAAGGTGGTAGAAAATATACCAGGTATTGGAAAGAAAAACTGCCAGACTGAAAAAGAAAGAAGAGATACTACCCTGAGCTACATATCGAAAAACTACCTAAGCATGGACTGGACACATGCATACACCGACGGTTCTGTAACAAACACAACACAGAACGGAGGGGCAGGAGCATTTCTGAACCTACCAAATGGCAGAAAAATAACACTGTCATTCGCTACTGGAAAATACACAAGCAATTTCAGAGCGGAGGCAGAGGCACTGAGTGGAAGAAATGGTGACAGGTAAAAGTAATGAAAGCCATATAGTCCTGCTCACAGATGCCTTGGCCGTAGTCCCAGCACTAAAAAGCCAGACAAATACTGAACTTAATGATTTAAGAGCAGTACTCTGTCAACTATGCCAACAGTCAGCACCAAAAAGGGTAGTGGTACAGTGGGTTCCATCCCACTGCAACATCCAAGGCAACGAGGAGGCAGACAGACTGGCAAAAGAAAGTGCAAGACTACCACAACCGAATACTAGTATGACATACGAAGAGTAAAAACGGTTTATTAGAGCTAGATACATGACCAAATGGGAAACCGAACATACTGGCTACACAAAAAACGATGCATATTACCAGTTGAACAGAAGAGAGCAGGTCGTGGTCTTCAGACTTCGCACCGGCCACAATAGACTGAGGTACCACCTATTCAACAAATTGAAGATAGGTGGCACTGACTAATACCCGTGTGGCACCGGGAAAATGACCGCTGAACATTTGTTGCAAAACTGCCCGACATACGAGGATCAGAGAGAGCAGATGTGGCCATCACCAGTGACAACACTAGACAAGCTCTATGGCAGTGTCGACAGCCTCAGCATGACGGCTGCTTTTTTCGAAAAAAATAATGGCTGCTGTCTGACTGCGTACGATGAAGAAGAAGAAGTTCAACAAGAACAACACCATTAATAGCAACATCTATAGCGTATTCATTGCGTTTTCGTCGTGTACAGAGGACAACATAAATAAGAATAACAATTATTCACGACTTCATCAAAATTGTTAATTGAAAAACAAAATGATTATATCGGAAGGAGATTTCGCATGTTGTTATGCACATCATGTTTTCAGACAAAGTACTAATGAAATGCAAACGGTCAGGGTACATCACTGCTGTGACTGGTGTTTGCTGCAAATATGCTACTTGTACTGTTGTTATTATGCTTTTATTAGATAGATAAGTGTATGGGGATAATTTGTTTTTGTTTTTTATTTCTTAGTCTAGTTGTACTTCTATTGTGGCAGTTGCCCCTCTGTGGATCCCAGCTCTGGCATGAGCCGGATGTAGCCGGGAGGATTATTTCCTGCGTAGCGGGCTAGGCTCGTGAAAGCTTATTACTCCGCTTCCTTGGGAAAATGCCGAAGAGGGTGGTTAAACGATGTGCGAGTCTATCTTAATAGACTCATACACTAGAGCAAAGTAGACCCGCAGCCTGTTAGGCGCCATCTATGATGCTCTAAACAAACCACTTAACCATGGCGGTGTTATGCCCATGTCACAGTGTTTTGCCTCTGACTACTATTTCTTTGTGAGGCAGTGGTGCTATTCTTGTTCTAGTCATACACAAAGACCCCAGCAAACCAGTTATAATATCGGAATGACAGGGAGCCTCGAAAATAGCACTTAATGAATCTCTCATATCTTCCATTCATTTAATCAATTGTCATCGATGCATGAACATGTAGGGTTGTAGTTAAGTCTATGTAATAATGTACTTGGTGAAATAGGTAAGGATACAGGTAGGAATATATGTAAAGATGTAGGCATAGATGCCGGATGTTTGGATGTAGGATGTATGTGGGGAAGTGGGATACATGTAGGAATGTAGGTATCGATGTAGGTAGCGATGTAGGTAGCGATGTAGGTATAAAAATAGACTGGGATGTCGGTGTGGATATACGTATGAATGCAGATATTGATGTACGATGCTGGATGTAGTGATGTATGAAAAATATTGTGGATATGGATGTAGTTACTGATGAAGGATGTAGGTAGGAATGTACGTACATGTGTAGGTGGGATGTAGATGTGGATGCATAATGTAGTTAGGGATACAGGTATGGATTTAGATATGGGAGTTGGTAGGGATAGATGTATGACGTAGGTAGTGATGCAGGTATGGATGGATGAAATTATGATGTAGGTATGGATATATACATGATGTAAGTATGGATGGGTGTAGGGATGGATGTATGGATGTAAGTAGGGATAAATATATGATGTAGGTAGGAGGATACATGATGCATTTAAGGGGGATACATGATGTAAGTATGGATGGATACAGGATGTAGGTAGGGATGTAGGTTGGGTGGATACATGATGTAAATACAGATGGATACAGGAGGTAAGTAGAGATGGATACATGATGTAAGTAGAGATGTAGGTGGGGATGGATGTAGGTATGGATGTAAGTATGGATTTTGATGGGGATGGATGTAGGTAGGGATGGATGTAGGTGGGGATGGAAGTAGGTAGGGATGTAGGAATAGATGTAGGTAGGGATGGATGTAGGTAGGGATGGATGTAGGTAGGGATGTAGGTAGAGATGGATGTGGGTAGGGATGGATGTGTGTAGGGATATATGGATGTATGTAGTTAAGGATGGCTGTAGATAGGGATGTAGGGATGGATGTAGGTAGGGATGTAGGTAGAGGTGCAGGGATGGAAGTAGGTAGGGATGTAGGTAGGGGTGCAGGGATGGAAGTAGGTAGGGGTGTAGGTATGGGTGCAGGGATGGAAGTAGGTAGGGATGTAGGTATGGATGTCGGTAGGGATGGATGTAGGTAGGGGTGTAGGTAGGGATGTCGGTAGGGATGGATGTAGATAGGGATGTAGGTATGGATGTCGGTAGGGATGGATGTAGATAGGGATGTAGGTATGGATGTCGGTAGGGATGGATGTAGGTAGGGGTGTAGGTATGGATGTCGGTAGGGATGGATGTAGATAGGGATGTAGGTATGGATTTCGGTAGGGATGAATGTAGATAGGGATGTATGTATGGATGTATGTAGGTAGGGGTGTAGGTATGGATGTCGGTAGGGATGGATGTAGGTAGGGGTGTAGGTATGGATGTCGGTAGGGATGGATGTAGGTAGGGGTGTAGGTATGGATGTCGGTAGAGATGGATGTAGGTAGGGGTGTAGGTATGGATGTCGGTAGGGATGGATGTAGGTAGGGGTGCAGGGATGGATGTAGGTAGGGGTGTAGGTATGGATGTCGGTAGGGATGGATGTAGGTAGGGGTGTAGGTATGGATGTCGGTAGGGATGGATGTAGGTAGGGATGGATGTAGGTAGGGGTTCAGGGATGGGTGTAGGTAGGGATGTATGGATGGATGTCGGTAGTGATGGATGTAGGTAGGGATGGATACACGGTGTAAGTAAGCATGTATGTAGGGATGTAGGTAGGGATGGATACATGATGTAAGACGGAATGTAGGTAGGTAGGGATGGATGTTGGTAGGGTTGGATGTAGGTAGGGGTGGATAGAAAGTCTTGTAGGTAGTGATGCAGGTAATGCTGTAGGTAATGACTTGGAAAGAAATAGATAGAGCATTGCTCTGTTGATCCGGCATAGATGGTGATGTAGATCAAGATGTGGGTTGGGACATTGATAGGGACATATATTATGATGTAGCTAAGTATGAAAGCAAGTACCTAGTTTAGGGTGTAGTTAATGATTCGCGTTTGGATGCAGGTAAGGATGCAGATAAAAATGAAAACATAAATACTCAGATAAGGACGCATTTTAAAAAAACCCAGTTAAGGGTGTAGGTATAGACCATGTTGGACGATATTCTGACACTTCCTGTGTGAGCAATGCTCATCTTCCCATGGCAGCCAACTTTCTTGGATCTATAATCATGTGGACTGTTTTGGTCATGTAATTCTCTTCAGCATGACGCTCTTCTTCTTCTTCTTCTTCTGCGTACACAGTCAGACAGCAACCATTATTTTTTCGAAAAAAGCGGCGGTCGTCCTGAGACTCTCGCCACTACCATAGAGCTTGTCTTGCAGTTCCACTGGCAATGGCCACATCTGCTCTCTCTGATCCCCGTATGTCGGGCAGTTCTGCAGCAGATGTTCAGTAGTCATTTTACCAGTACCGCACGGGCATTCGTCGGTACACCCTATCTTCAATTTGTTGAATAGGTGGTACCTCAGTCTATTGTGGCCAGTGCGAAGTCTGAAGACAACGACCTGCTCTCTTCGGTTCAACTGGTAATAGGCATCGTTTTTGGTGTAACCAGTATGTTCGGTTTCCCATTTGGTAATGTACCTGGCTTTGATAAGCCGTTTTGACTCTTCGTACGTCATACTGGTATCTGTTTGTGGTAGCCTTGCACCTTCTTTTGCCAGTCTGTCTGCCTCCTCGTTGCCTTGGATGTTGCAGTGTGACGGAACCCACTGTACCACTACCCTTTTTGGTGCGGACAGCTGGCACAGTTTGCAGAGTGCTGCTCTTAAGTCATTAAGCTCAGTGTTTTTCTGGCTTTTTAGCGCTGTGACTACGGCGAGAGCATCTGTCAACAAGACTATGTGGCTCTCATTTTCACTGTGTGTTGCCATTTCTTCCACTGCCGCCCTCAGTGCCTCTGCCTCCGCTCTGAAATTGCTTGTGTACTTACCAGTAGCGAATGACAGTGTTATTTTTCTGCCATTTGGTAGGTTCAGGAATGCTCCTGCCCCTCCGTTCTGTGTAGTGTTTGTTACAGAACCGTCGGTGTATGCATGGGTCCAGTCCATGCTTGGGTAGCTTTTCGTTATGAAGCTTAGGGTAGTGTCTCTCCTTTCTTTTTCGGTCTGGCAGTTTTTGTTTGCAATACCTGGTATATTTTCTACCACCTCTGGAAATATGTCCTGCCTCCAAGTAGGTTTTCGTACAGTAGTGATGGGTTTTGGTGTTGTTAGTGCGTTTATGGGGTCTTCGTGCATCTTTGCTTTGGCTATTTCTGCAAAGTTTCTCCGCTTTAGTTTCCCAGTTCCCAAATTGTTTAGCCTCTGGTACATTGGATGGTCCGTCAGTCTTCGGAGTTTCTCTGACTGCAGCTGGGCTCTGCAGTCTCTTCTGTCGGTCATGGATTGCAGTTTTGTAATCTTTTCAAGTTCTACAATTGGCGTTGACTTCATGCCACCAGTTATGATTCTCATAGCTTGGTTTTGAAGTTTGTTAACTTTATCGAAGTTCGCCTTCGCTGCTGTTGTCCATGCCGCGATGCCATACTCGAGAACTGGTCTCACTCTTCCAGTGTACAGTTTCTTTAGTATGCCTTCGTCTGCTCCCCAGCTTGTGCCAGCAAGTTTCCTCATGATCGCCATTCTTTCTCTGGCTTTCATTCGGTTTCTCTCAATCTGACTTTTCCATGTCATGCGCCGATCAAATGTGACTCCCAGATAGGTTGGGTTGTCGTTTGGCTGCAGGATTTTGCCATTTAGGCTTAATTTGGTACTTTGGGGTTTTAATGAGAGCGAGAATATTGTGCACGTGGTTTTCTCCTCGTTTATTTTGACCAGCCATGAGTTCGCCCACTCTTCCAGCGATGTTAGGGCCGTTTGCATCCGATTTCTTGCTATGGTGAGATTCTTTTCAGAGGTCCACATAGCCAGATCGTCTGCAAACATTGAGCTATGGACTCTTCTTGGTATATTCTCTGTAATATCGTTTATATATACCAGGAAGAGTGTGGGTGACAGTACTCCCCCTTGGGGTACTCCCTGCTCGAGTGTCACCTTTTTGCTCATCTGCCCTTGTACTTGGACTCTGGCCGTTCTTTGTTTGAGGTAGTGGTTGATCCACTTGTACATCTTCCCACAAACATCACTTCTTCTTAGCTTGACTCTAAGTCCATCCTTCCAGACTTTGTCAAATGCCTTTTCCAGATCCACCCAAACAGCTACTGTGTGTTTCTGTGCCTGGTAGGCATCTTCTATCTCCTGGGCTATGAGGATGACCTGGTCCTCAGTGGATCTGTGCTGTCTAAAGCCGGCTTGCTGTGGAATTAGTATTCGTTTTTCTTCCAGATGCCACATCAGTCTGGTGTTTATCATCCGTTCCATCAGCTTGCCGACACAGCTCAGTAGGCTTATGGGCCTGTATCCATTCGGATCTGTTTTGTCCTTTCCTGTTTTTGGTACTGGTACCAGTATTGCATCTTTCCATGCCTGGGGTACAATACCCCTTTTCCAGCTTTGGTTCAGGACTGATAGTAGTTTTTCCTTCGCTGTTTGGCCCAGCCCCATCAGCATTTCGTTTGTTATCCCGTCTTTTCCGGGAGATTTCCTTCTCTTTAGTGTTCTCATAGCCTCTTCCATTTCGCGCATTGTTAGTTTGGCCATCATGTGCTCTTCAGGAGCCGTATTTATGTTTTCGTGCCCCTTTAGCTCTTCGCTAATGTCTGTAGCATGACGCTCAATAGCTCTGGCTTTGATAACGTATACTCTAATATAATAGCATGAAATATTTTTGCAGTTAAAATAAGTATGTGTAACTGAGAAAATCAGAACTAAACCGTTTTGTATAAATACATTGGACGGTACGGGCCATTTCTGTGGTTGTTTGATTCAGCTAAACATGTTTCTTCAACTGGCTACACGTGGATCTAATGTTGCCATCCATAATGTGTACGTGACATACACTTAAAAAAAAACCCATTTCTTTAATCAATGTACCAATAATACGCCTGAACTTTTACTTAATACTTCCAACGAAAATTCATGTTCTAATTTCAGTAGTTTTTATTAAAAACTTCTTCGTCTGGGGTAGTGTTCTTAGTTTTATTCGATAGTGGGTAGATGACTCTCCAACTCATATACATTGTATACAGCAAAATGCTTTGGAGTGTGGAGTAGTCTACTGAGTTTGGAAGAAAGCTCCAGAGGAAATCTGCTATATATGATAAATGGGATGAAATAGCAAACAACTAGATTTCCTGAAGATATATATGTGCATCAATGGTGGTCCACCAACTTCATCTTATATTCATGTAACATTTGTTACTGAAGGTCTTAGATCACTCGAAAGTAGACAGTTTATTAAATACCATATTGTTTCTGCGTTGTGATGTTCTATACTTGTATAAGTAATGTAATTTCCTTGTGTTTTACACAATTATTTCTGAACTCTTTTTCTGAAAATCATACTGTCGATTGCTGCACCTTCTGAATAGTTTATGAGCGCGAAGACATAGCAGTCAGTGAGCTGATGACAACCACCCACTCATGATTAACTGTTACGTCAGGGTCAGCGAATAATAGATGAACAAAACCCTATTCCATCTACAAACTGATCGCTCTGGAAACAGACTACAGCAATACAGCATGGTTAAGAAAATAAGGAATCACAAGGGAAAGCAAACCTTGTCCCAAAACTACAGTGTTGAAATCAGATGTATTTGGCTGAATGACGCAGATATCGTTGTCTCGCTGTAAACTGTGACGCAACGTTACAGCATCCATTTCGGAACGATCACCGAAGAATAGGTAGAAAGAAAAGTTTCTGATCGTTTATACACAAAATGATGTGCGAGGATTCAGCGTAGGTGTTTTTTGTGCACATAAAACCAGTCTGCCTCCATATTTAACAAAAACAAAACCTAATTACTGTCCCAGTTTAGCAAACCCATATCCTGAGGTCAAAGCAAACTTTGTAATGAAATTATTATGCGTTGCGATAGAGCTGCTTTTGTGAAACGAAACTTAATTATCACACATGTTCAACGAGATACATGTGTAATATAATCATAGACTGGCTTGACGTTGTGTACACATTCTGCGCAGTGACCGATACTCATGTATGCAATACTATAAAACGATTAAGCTACAATAAACTGGTATTACCCAAACTTGTAAATGTTAATGGTCTACATAAATAGGCAAAACTAATTGAAATGATAGATGATGGAGTTACTTTAGTCACAAACAGGAACGAAAGGTCACTTGCTCACTCCGAGATTAAATCTGAATGCGCATTTCACAAATAAAACAAACCACAATTGTACAATAACTCTGATTGCACACTTCTCAAATAAAACAATCAACAATTGTACATTAACTCTGAAAGCACATTTCACAAATAAAACAATCAACAATTGCACATTAACCCTGAATGCACATTTCACAAATAAAACAATCAACAATTGCACATTAACTATGAATGCACACTTCCCAAATAAAACAACTACCAGGTGTACATTAACTCTGAATGCATATTTTACAAATAAAACAGCTTCCGGTTGTACTGTCAGTCAAAATGCACTCTATAGTCGTTTCCACCAATAATCTTGCCATTGATCAAAGGTAACTCGGGAACAGAGACTGTATTTATAACTGCGCATTCCATTCGTCATTTATAATCCAAATACAGTGCATATCACATTATTAAGACAAAAACCGTCTGATGTTGTGACCATTATCGCTTGCGAATAACTCTGTAGGTAAAACAACTAATAGGTGTGCATTAATAATAAAGGCCACTCTATAAATAAAACTACTTGTAGATGAACACTATTATTTTCACTCTATGAGAAGATGTCCTTTATAAATGAGGTTTGATCTTACTCGAAACTTTAGGATAAATAAATCAACATTTGAAAATGATGACTGACATAGATCGTAAAGATCCCCATTTATCTATTCTCCGTAATCAGAGTAGCCACATTTTATAATTACAATGGAAAAGGTACTAACAACAAAAATAAAATGTCATTTATTAAAAGCAAAGTGTATTGAATTTTAATAAACACGGATTCTCGTCTTTCTGATTTTTTTGGTAAACATTTTCAAATTTTTGCATTCCTGTTTCAATATAATTCGTTTTGTGTATTTACCAAAAAAAAAAAACAACAAATAAATCGTTATTATAGTGCATATTTCAATAGTGAATATTAATAGTCAAAATATAAGGAATAGTAACACCACGTTCTGCTGAAATGCTGACCTCACTGGAATTATTTTAAGGGTCCAAACAGGTGGAAATCGCTGGAAGCGAGGTCTGGGCCGTAAGCGTTGCTGAAGATGTCACATAGTGTGGTGGGCCACATGTGATCGAACGTTATCTTACCAGGTATTTTTTTGTATCGTAGACGGTTATACCCATCACTCAAAATGCGTATGTACTGTTGACTGTTGATAGTGGCACCACGGGCTAAAAAATCAACATGAATGATGCCAAGTTTGTCCCATAAAACAGCCGCAATCACTTTACCTGCAGATGCAATTGTCCGAAATTTATTTTGTGATTTTGCGTATGCTTCCACTTCTTGGATGCTCGTTTCGATTCAGGAGTAAAATGATGCGTCCAGATTTCGTCACATGTAATGAATCGATCCAAAAGGCTCTGTTCTACCATATCAAAACGTTCCTTCAGTTTAGTGAAGGTTTGCACTCTTCTCTGCCGGTGAAAAGCGGGAAGCTATCTTAGCACCCAACGTGCACTTATCTTCGGAAAATGCAAACGTTCATGAATAATAGTGTTCACCCGTACCCATAGAAAGACTTACCTCTTGTGTAATTTCGCGACAGATTATGCGTCGATTTTCCAGGATAAGGCGTTCCACCATCTGGATATTCACACAAATGACTGTTGTTGGTTGAAAATCACCACGGCCGGGGTCATCACTCGTGGATGTACAGCCTTTTCTAAAACGTTTACACCATTCAAATGTCTTACTGCGACAGTGTGTCTCATCGCTGTATTGTGATTGCAGTCGCCTGTATATTTCCGCAGCTGCACATCTTCTTTCACAAGAAACTTCATCTTATGGTGTTCCATTGATGCACTAATAATATTATCCGCCATTGTTATATATATGTCACGTGATTGGCCCATGACAAGTGGGCCACCTAGCAGTAATAGGACACAAGTGTTCCTAACAAATGATAGTAGTACCAGCACGCGATAACCCATTCAGGTAGAACAAGAACAACAATACCCGGTTTGATTTAAACGGCCTTCGTATATTTTTTAAAATTGATTTCTTTTTGTAAACAGACAGTAGCGAAAAATGTCACTTTCATCAGTCTGATATTTGTTTAACAGGAGCTTGCTTGGTTTAAGAAATACAAAAGCTGTGAAATGGTACTATGGAAATAGAAGCTTAAACACATGGGCTAATATAACGGCAAATAGAGGCAATTATATTATGTAAGCAAATTAGCCATGATACTATTGAAATTAGGAATACGCATAAAAGCATTCGTTAGGTCAAAAATTGATTACCATGTTTGCATATTTCTTAAAACAGACAGGAATATCGTTAATGACTTGTGCATGGATTGTACAAATAAAGTCAAAGAGAAATTTGAGCAAACTGGCTCTGAATGTTTTAAGATATCTTTATTACTGCAATTTATTTACAGTATGATCAAAACAAGATACGGAACTGGTGTGAAGCGAAGCGTGCAGGAATAAAATATTGCCCATATTGTCCGTCCAATAGGGAAAAAAAGAAGTTATAGTCTTTAGAATCTACATATGCAATGGCTTACTAAGAAACCGAGTTTGTATTCTTTTTTATGTGTGGTTATCTTTAATTTTTCAGAACAAAATAATGATCTTATTTTTATTTAAGATTTCCGCCTGCCAAATCTACAAATTGGTAAACTCCGTTGATGTCACCGAATGGACTCAATTGAAAGGATCGCGAAATACAAATACACCCTAAACCAAACAGCAAGAGAAAGCTGGAAAAACAAAACAGAAAGTCTCAACTTAGACAAAGAAGGGAACAAACTCTGGAAGTTAGTCAGAGCCATGAATGACCAAACCCCGTCAAACAAACAAATTACCATCAAGCAGGGCGAAAACTTGCTCACTGGAGAAAAATCCGCAAACGCCTTTGTCGAAAATTTTGCCAAAGCGAACCACATAGATGTCCCTGCAGACAGGCATGCGGACATTAATGAAGAGCAAAAGGGGCACGACAACATCAATATGGCCCCAGAAGAGCATATGATGGCAAAACTAACAATGGGCGAAATGGAAGAGGTCAGGAGAACATTAAAGAAAAGGAAATCTCCCGGAAAGAACAGGATAACAAACGAAATGCTGATGGGGCTGGGCCAAACAGCAAAGAGGAAACTGCTATCAGTCCTGAACCAAAGCTGGAAAAGGGGCATTGTACCCCAGGCATGGAAAGCCGCAGTACTTGTACCAGTACCAAAGAAAGGAAAAGACAAAACAGATCCAAGTGGATACAGGCCTATCAGCCTACTGAGCTGTGTCGGAAAACTGTTGGAACGTATGATAAACACAAGACTGATGTGGCATCTGGAAGAGAAACGGATACTAATTCCACAGCAAACAGGCTTCAGACAGCACAGATCCACTGAGGACCAGGTCATCCTCATAGCCCAGGAAATAGAAGATGCCTACTAGGAGCAAAAGCATACAGTAGCGGTTTGGGTGGACTTGGAAAAGGCATTTGACAAAGTCTGGAAATATGGACTTAGAGTCAAGCTAAGAAGAAGTGAAGTTTGTGGGAAAATGTACAAGTGGATCAACCACTGCCTCAAAAACAGAACGGCCAGAGTCCAAGTTCAAGGGCGGATGAGCAAAACGGTGACACTTGAGCAGGGAGTACTCAAAGGGGGAGTACTGTCACCCACACTCTTCCTGGTGTATATAAATGACATTACAGTGAATATACCAAGAAGAGTTCATAGCTCAATGTTTGCAGACGATCTAGCTATGTGGACCTCTGAAAAGAATCTCACCATAGCAAGAAATCGGATGCAGCAGGCCCTAACATCGATGGAAGAGTGGGCTAACTCATGGCTGGTGAAAATAAACGAGGAAAAGACCACATGTACAATATTCTCGATATCAATCAAACCCCAAAACACCAAATCAAGTCTAAGCGGCACATACCTGCAGCAAAACGACAACCCAAACTATCTGGGAGTCACATTTGATCAGCGCATGACATGGAAAAGTCATATCGAGAGAAACCGAATGAGAGCCAGAGAAAGAATGGCAATCATGAGGAAACTTGCTGGGGCAAGCTGGGGAGCAGACGAAAGTATACTAAAGAAACTGTACACTGGAAGAGTGAGACCAGTTCTCAAGTATGGCATTGCGGCATGGACAACAGCAGCAAAGGCGAACTTCGATAAAGTTAGCAAACTCCAAAACCAAGCCATGAGAGTTATAACAGGAGGCATGAAGTCAACGCCAATTGTAGAACTTGAAAAGATTACAAAACTGCAATCCATGACCGACAGAAGAGACTGCAGAGCCCAGCTGAAATCAGAGAAACTCAGAAGACTGACTGACCATCCAATGCACCAGAGACTAAACAATTTCGGAAATGGGAAGCTAAAGCGAAGAAACTTTGCAGAAATAGCAAAAGCAAAGATGCACGAAGACCCTATGAACGCACTAACCACACCAAAGCCCATCCATACTGTACGAAAACCTACCTGGAGGCAGCATATATTTCCAGAGGTGGTAGAAAATATACCATGTATTGGAAACAAAAACTGCCAGTCTGAAAAAGAAAGAAGAGATACTACCCTGAGTTATATAACGGAAAACTACCCAAGCATGGACTGGACCCATGCATACATCGACGGTTCCGTAACGAATCCAACACAGAACGGAGGGGCAGGAGCATTTCTGAACCTGCCAAATGGCAGAAAAATAACACTGTCATTCGCTACTAGAAAATACACACGCAATTTCAGAGCGGAGGCAGAGGCACTGAGGGCGGCAGTGGAAGAAATGGTGACAGGTAAAAACATTAAAGCCACATATTCCTGCTTACAGATGTTCTGGCCGTAGTCACAGAAACTAAAAAGCCAGAAAAATACTGAACTTAATGATTTAAGAGCAGTACTCTGCCAAACTATCAGTGGGTTCTATCTCATTGCAACATCCAAGGCAACGAAGAGGCAGACAGACTGACAAAAGAAGGTGCAAAACTACCACAACCAGATACTACCATGACAAATGAAGAGTCAAAACGGCTTATACGAGCCAGATACATGACCAAATATTACCAGTTGAAAAGAAAAGAGCAGGTCGTGGTCTTCAGACTTCGCACTGGCCACAATAGACTCAGGTACCACCAATTCAACAAATTAAAGATAGGTGGTACCGACGAATGCCCCTGTGGTACCGGTAAAATGATCGCTGAGCATTTCCTGCAAAACTGCCCGCCATACGAGGATCAGAGAGAGCAGATGTGGCGATCACCAGTGGCAACACTAGACAAGCTCTATGGCAGTGTCGACAGCCTCAGGATGACTGCTGCTTTTTTTCGAAAAAATAATGTTTACTGTCTGACTGCGTACGAAGAAGAAGAAGAAGAAGAAGAAGAAGAAAGGATCGCGTCTCTCTTAATTATTAGAAAACTTCATAGATAACAAATATCGGATATTCAGTTAACTAACGATAGGAGTTACGTATAATTGTGACAATAACAAGAATAAATGTGGACCATTGATTGGAAAATAGAAGTTCAATAAAGAAGGGCACGCAATAATCACTAGCAAAGGTACAGGACACTCACTATAGAGATAACAATACTACCATTATCATTAATCATCATCATCATCATCATGGTCATTGACCTTGCCACTCCAGATGTCAGACAGTAAGTTCAACACTGCATTTGGTTCACCCTAATCAACTTTACTGAATCATGAGTCCATTTGTTTGAAGTGCGGCTTTGTTATCAATAGTTTTTAAATGGTAAGGTTGTACATGCTCAACAACATCTGCCCAAAACGTAACGTCTTTATAGTGGTTTAGAAGACTATGTAAAGTCTGTTTACAACCAGTTTCATTTACATTACCTTCCGATCTATTCTTAAATGCATCGATTGTCCCTGCATCCACTAGTCCCTGTGGCAATGCATTCCAAACATTCACCACTGTAACTAAAAAAAAATATTTCTTATATATAATCTGATCTGGGCCTTTCTTTAGTTAATTTGTAGCTATGGCCTTCTTGTTCGTGTAGATGGTAGTATTTTTAAAAATCTTGGTATAGTGTAATTTATCAGTTGCTTTGACTATCTTATTAACCTGTATTAAGTCCCTTCGAATTCTTCTCTTTTCTAGATACTGTAGA
This sequence comes from Ariolimax columbianus, assembly GCA_036924085.1. Classification (NCBI taxonomy): domain Eukaryota; kingdom Metazoa; phylum Mollusca; class Gastropoda; order Stylommatophora; family Arionidae; genus Ariolimax; species Ariolimax columbianus. The sequence continues at coordinate 62,266,113 of JAVGWX010000007.1, read as the reverse complement.
CCGGTTTTCAGAGATTTTTCTCATAACTATATCTGGAATCCCAGAATCAGTTTTGTCGCTCTTTTTTGCACCCTATCCAGCATGTGTATATCTCCTCTATTATACGGACTCCACACCTGTACATAGTACTCTAATCTAGGTCCAACTAATACTTTATACAGTTTGACTATCACTTCCCTGCTCCTATAATTAATATTTCTTTTTATCATACCTAACATTGCATTTGCCTTTTCATTACTGCAACCTGGCCTTACTCACTCACTTTACCTGATGGATCTATTAAACGCCTTAGGTCCCTTTCCATTTCTCTCTTTCTAATATTGTTCTCGCCCTTTCTGTTATTATGTTCTATATTGGATCTACCCATGTGGAGGACTGTATAGTTATCTACATTAAACTTTATTTGTCAACGTATATACCATTTTCGAATTGTATGTAAATCCGACCTCAATATATCCACTTCTACTTTAGATGAGACATGTCCGCATAGTTGTGTGTCGTCAGCGGATTTTGCAGTCATGGATCCCATACCAATGTTCAAATAATTTATACATATAAAGAACAAATTTGGTCCCAAAACCGAGCACTGAGGCACTCTACTTTTTACTTCACACCACTCAGAATACTCTTTATTTATGACCACTCTCTGTCTTCTTCCCGTTAACCAATTTTCAACCAATTTGACATTTTCTACAGCTATTCCATGTGATTTTAACTTCGAAATAATCTTTGATGAGGTACTCAATCAACGGCTTTAGGAAAGTTTAGTTCAGTTGATCCCGTAACCCATTAGGTCGTTGGGGCTCACATGAAGACACTCCCAACATCTTACGCCCTCCCTCTCTGTCTGTCACCGCCTGTCGTATCTCACCGGGACGAAGGCCTGACCACTCAGTGATGTTGTCCACCCTTCTCTTTCTTGGACGTCCTCGCCCTCTCTGTCTCGGTACGGAACCAAAGAGTATCGAGTTGGTAATTTCGTTGGACCTCGCGATATGCCCACACCAGGCCATTTTTCGTCTTTTGATAGCAGTGAACAGATCTTCAATAGGACCAATAGTGTCTTCAACTCTCTGACGTATTTCTACGTTCGTGACACGATCTTTATATGTAACATTTAAGAGTTTTCTATAGCACCTCATTTCCATTCCATGTATTCTGCCCTGGATATCTGCAGTAATGGTCCAGGTCTCGCAGGCATACCTAAATATTGATAGAACCAGCGAGCGCATTAGTCTAACCTTTATGCCGAGGGCGAGCCGCTTGTCTTGCCCTATAGGTTTCAGCCGAGACAGCGCCACTGTTGTTTGTGCTATTCTTGCAATTACCTCTTCAGTGGTTAATGAACCCAGATATTTGAAACGTTTTAACACATCAAGTTCCTGCCCATTTGCCTCTATTACAGATTATTAAATCCTGCTATGTCAGTGGTCATGAGCTTTGTTTTATCTGCATTTATGTCCAGTCCAAAACTCAGGGCCGCTCTATCCAAGCCACCAACTCTTGGAGTTCCCTTTCTGTGGCTGCCAATACATCAATATATTTCAGCAAATCGGAAGTTTGTGATAAGCCTGTCACCTATTTTAACCGTGCCAACATGTTCTTTTAAGGTCGTCTCCATTATTTTCTCCAAGAATATATTGAAGAGTGTTGGGGAAAGTATACATCCCTGTCTCACACCCCCCGTCGTACGGAACCAATCGCCTATCGTTCCCTGTACAGATAACACTCCTTCTTCTTCTTCTGTAATTTTAGTAATCCTGAACCATGAATTATAATAGATTGGTTACGCACGATCGCTCTCTAGTAAACCCATGCTGACTATTTCTGATTACATTAAACTTGTCTAAATGCACTACAATTATTTCTTTGATTATTGACTCTAATAATTCACAGACTGTGATCGTTAAACTCACCGGTCTATAATTTGTTGGATCTGATTTTTTGCCTTTTTGATAAAGGGGATCACTCCTGCAACTTTCCAATCCCGTGGAACAATCCCTTTTGTAAGTGATTGAGAACATAATATAGCCAATGGTTTTGCTAGTTGGTCTCTAATTTCAAACAGCAATTTTGGATGAATACCATCTTGACCTGCAGATGTATCCACTTTCAATCTCTCAAATACAAAAAAAACCTATTTCCTCTGGAATGCATATTGATTATAATCCCTCTGTATCCATGTATGTTTGAAAAATATATATAGGCTCTGGGATCTTGGAGCAGTCAACTTTTGTGTAGTCTGTGCCAAAGTACTAATTGAGTAGATTAGCTGCCTCCTTATTCTCACTTATTAATTTTCCGGTGCTGTCTATGAGAAGGACTACTTTGTCTTTCGTTCTTTGTTTATTTCTTACATACGAAAAGGCGCTTTTACTATGTCTTGATCCTCTGAAGAAGTTTTTTTTTCGAAGTCTATTTTTGCTGGTTTATTCACTTTTTAAGATATGTTCAAATATGGCCAAATATTTTTAAAATGTTTTTTATTTTGATTTACCTGCCTCTTTATATTTCCATGTTTTATTGTTAGCTCTCTACATTTAACTACACATCTTGTTATCCACTTTTTACGCTTGGGGCTTATCTTCCTACATGCAACACATTCCTTTTTTAGCTTTTCTAAAACCTTTATTAAAACTCTCCCACTCTTGTTCAACATCTTTTCCTCTGACAATATCTTTCCAGATTATTTTGCTCGCTGCCTCTTTTGTCTTAACATCTGCCTTAGAGTAGTAGTATGTTCTCATGTTTATGTTTACTTCTTTCTCTGCTATAAGATCCCAACGGAATATTTGATTGTCATTTAAGCGAAACAGTTCCCCAACGGTAACGTTTTCAATCATATTTTCCAGTTTTTTTTGCCTCTGTTGGTTGTTTCTAGATGATGAATAAAAAAAAGTGCCAGTTATCCACTTAAGAAAAGGTTTTAGCTTCAATTGTATTAAACCTATACTGCAACATATGCGATAGAACAATGCTAGGCCTTACATGTTCAACAGTATGGTTATTCTAGTCATGGTATATGAATGCTATGTGTAGGACCTACGGAACGATAATGCAGATAGAATACGCGTTGTCCAACGAGCGGTGGAGCGAACAATATTGAAGATTTCCAATCGAGACGAAATCCGCTTCGCAGAGATCAGTTATCGTACTTCCTTCCCTGCCATCATAGATGTCGCGCTGTGACGAAAATATAGATCGGCTGGCCATGTGATGCGCATGCCGGATAACAGATGGGCCGGCCATGTGGTGCGCATGCCGGATAACATATGGGTCGGTCATGTAGTGAGCATGCCAGATAACAGATGGGTCGGTCATGTAGTGCGCATGTCGGATAACAGATGTGTCCGTCATGTAGTGCGCATGTCGGATAACAGATGGGTCCGTCATGTAGTGCGCATGTCGGAGAACAGATCGGCTGGCCATGTGGTGCCCATGCCGGATAACACATGGACCGGCCATGTTGTACGCATGCCGGATAACAGATGAACATGTAGAGAGACATTGTGATGACCATACAACTTAAGCTGCCCTTGCCGGTGATCGAGGTTGAGGTGGAGAGATGTCATAATGGAGGCCCTTTGGATCAACATGGTACACAAAGGCAGAAGAGCGAACTAAGTTTACTCAACATTTGGCTACCTGGTATCAGACAAACGTGCCTGATTAAATACTGAGATTTTGAAGAGTTTGAAGATTGCTATTATCATGCACAACATTCTGCTTCTGCAGTTAGTGATTAACACAAAAACCACGACCAGCCGTGCAAGTTGTGACGGAGATTTGATCATCTACCATGCGAACACATTTTACAATCATGCCTTAGTAACCTATAACCTGTATTGACCATTTAAAGATTATACATTTTCTAATTTAATCAAACTCTACTCCTAGGTATTGACAAATAAGCTCTAATTTAGTCATTAATTAGATGATGCGCAATGGCTATCTTATGACTTATTTTGCGTTTAGAGATGATCAACGACGCCAGCAGACTGCTGATATGTTGATCGTCTGTCGTGTCCAAAGAAATCTCATTATCTAGGCCAAGTAAACAGCCTCCTGCGGTCGTTCAATGACGAGACGTTTGCAACTACCACCAAGATCTGCACCTAAGTATTGTCGCTTTGAATCTTCTGATTTCGTCACTACTTAGATTGCAAGCCACCTTTCGGTTTACCAGTCCCTAACGCGTGCATACGAGGAACGCTCAGTAAGTTACTTCAACTTTATTGATAACATTTCTACAAGAGTGAAAACCAGACGTTTCTTGTGTCTTATTTCTTGACATAGTCCATGTACGGAGCAAAATACTTTGTCTTCCTGTCCACTAACTTGTGGATATTCTCAACACACTTTGTCCACCTGTCCACTAGCTTGTGGATGCCCTCTAAAAATGTATGTTGGTGTGACCTTTAACCAATTTTACACTGCCTCTATTACCTCATTGACAGCTGCCTTGGGACTCATCTGCCATGCACTTTTCTATAGCCGAGGTTATCATGGGCAATTTTGTGCGTAGCACCATGACTCATATTGAAATGTACAGCTATTTAATAAATAGTGACTCGCCTGTTTCCATGGACTAGCTGGTCGATCTGCTGTTTCATTGTGTCAGTTGTCATGACGCGGTTCATCAATGACGTTTTGTCGTCCGTTTATCTACCCGTTCCAACAGTCGTACCTGACTCAAAAGCTCTCTATTAGATTTCAGAAGGTTTCCCATCCTTTGACAACCAAAAAAAAAAAAAAAAACCACACAAAACGAATTTCAGGGTCTGATTGATTTAAATAAACATTATACGTTTTCGATGAAAGCTGGAAAAATGCTTACATTACAGTGATCAGAAACAGCGTGAACAACAACTCCTTAGCAAGGCCGACAATAATATTATTCGAACATACAAAAAGAGAACTTTCGTGAACCAGAACTGTAAAGACCTGATATTGGGTGAAGCTTGTTTTTACACTTAAATACGCCATCAGTCGATCACTTGCCACTTTATTAGTCGTTGACCAAGGATAAACTGATAATAAAAACAATAATAGTAATATAATAATTATAATATAATAACATTAATACTAATAAGCTAACTTCCCACCAACCTGTCCCCCTACCCACACCCCCCACCGCCCGCACACACACACACATAAGTCGCTTTTAAGACGAAGTGACAGACTACAAAAAATGGTGTACAATATTTTACAATTTAAAGTTGCTCACCATAAAGTTGTCTGGTTTGAAGCCAGCAAACTTGACATGTGATGCACCGGTCTTCTGTAAGAGCTGCCGGACAAAGTCGTAGTTGTCAATGTGCGTGATGGCGTCGTCTAAGGTTGTCATGACCAACGTCGCGTGGTACTCCAAGGCTTCATTTGACCGGAGCTCATCGTCGGAGTTAATGTCCTTGAACCCTTGAAACATAGTCTGAAGGCTGGCATTGGTCTTGAAAAGTCTGAAAATATAATATTTGTTTGAGAAAATGAAACTATACCACACACGCATACATGCACACATGAATAAAAGAACAACATAGGGACAAAAAACAATGCACAACAAAGCATATCTGCTGTTTCAGGTTAAATATAGTGATCATAACGGACATTTATGCCCATGCACATACAAAAGTAGAGGAAGTCGAGATTCTAAACTCTAACGTAGTAACATAGAATCCCGAGAAATACAATAGTAAGAGTCGTATACAGTTACATACCGGTTCATAATCATGATAAGGATAATATAATATATCGAAAAAAAGAGGCAACAATGATCAAAATACACAACACAAATAAACAGATCGGCCAACAACGACTACAACAAAAAATCAAATGTAAAACAATAATATATCCAAACCATTGTTTTTCACAATTTTAATTGCAGTATTGTTGCTTTTAGTAAGGAAAGCCTGCCGAAAACGGATGTGTTGGTTCGAAAGGTGCAGATATTGCAGTCAAACTGTAAACTAGAGACACAATTCATTCCGTTCTCCGGACTACATCCTGCGTCTTGCAAAGTCGTTTTCATGGCTTGGTAGCACGAAATATAAAGCAAGCAAAGCCACGGCCTCCATTATGCTTAACCTCAGACGCAATGATAATTGTGCACTGGAATGGTATCATATCAGAACGACTTTGACAATATATTTAATTCACTCGTGAATCTTCTAGGATCACTTCAATGGCAACCTTACAATCCTCCCGAAAGCAATCAAGTCGATTTTTTATAACATAACATATGTGTTTTAATTGCTGTAAGTGTTGTTATGCTTTCGAATGAATATTTAAGTTATTTGCTCACATTCTTGGCAATATACAGTGGACATGTTGTTTAAATTCCCTGCAAAACAACACTTTCAACCTAATTATGGTGAACTTAAGAAAGTTGGACGCGTGAAACTGTATGTTCACTTCACATGTTCACTTTACCGACTTGCTCAAGATGTTCTCTCAGTTTTTTTCTTTAATTTTAATTTTAAATTCCCTTTTAAGTTTTAGCTCAACATCTTTGATGCATTTCAGAAAACTCAAATAGTTTCCAGTATGAATATCTATGTAACAGAAACGAGAACAGGGTCACGCTGAGGCGACTAATCGTCATATCTTACTCCTTTGGAATTGAAGGCTCTCTGATTTATGCATACGTTAAAAGTTATGTTGCGTTTAAAGTAATCCTCTGGGTTTTAAAGGAACAGAAATAAAATAATGATTGACTCGTTCTTCCGGGTATCAGATGCAGGAAAGGAACAGACCAGTCATTAATGTGGCACGCACCAGACTTGATCGTCAGACCTAACCTTGCCTCGGGTGCATAAAGAAAGGTCTAGATCATTGATCCGCATTAGAACTTTGTTCTTGTCTGTACGTTGGTTTCTTCTTCTTACTCTTTGGAAATCTGCGTTAAACACACCGTCTCCACCTAACTTAACGTCTTCATACTGGTTTAGAAGACTCTGCATAGTCTGTACACAACGAGTTTCGTTTACATTCAGTTGATCTGAAAATACATATGCCCATACATGCTACTGAGTCTGAACTTTCTCTCTGTAGTTATACTCATTTCTTGGCTGTTTGCCAGACGTAAGTTAGAAGTAAACATAGCCTCAGAGCATGTACTAGCTGTCGTGATGAGGTGATGTCGATGTTATTGTAAGAGGTGTCCGGTTTTGTGACCCGGGGTGGCCATTACTGTTTGAGAAAAGATTTAATCGAAAAGCGTAAATGCGTGGTCATAAATATGCATGCCTCGTCAACCTGAGGCAAAACCCTAACAAAGAAACTAGAAAAAGTTAAGTTCCGTTCATTACTGCTTGCTCTTCTCTCCACTCGTTTACATTGTAGTAGATTTGAGCCAGATACGACTTGGTCTGGTTTTCAGTTAGACTCAATCGTCTTGGAGCGTCTGAGAAGAGTATTAGCAGATTGTTAGTTTTTAACGGCAAAAGTACAGGTTTCTAACTCCGTTATTTACACTCCTCAATCAACCAATCTATTTATAGCCATGTAAACTGATTCGGAAGAAAATTCAACAAGAATGACAACTAGCCACACCACATCATAAGTTGCTGAACCATAACACAATGAAGTCTTTAACACTTCATCCTCAGGGCAGTGTTCACTATGTGACTACAATACCTATTTATTGCGATGTTTCGTGTGTTTAGTTTGGAGGAACGATAACCAGTAAATCTTTTGTTACATGTATTATTTTCATTCTAGAGCAGTAGTATTGGTAGTGGTAGTAGTAGTAGCAATAGTTGTTGTTGTAGTAGCAGTAGTAGTAGTAATAGTAGTAGTAGTAGTAGTAGTAAAGAAGATAGCGACATAATCAACTGTGCGTGCATGGACGTCGTCGTGCAGGAGTCTTAATGTGGTTGTGCAGACAAATCCTGTATCTGCACACCATACCACACAAGGAACACACGTAGACAGCGTTGGTAACCATGGATATTCTGCGTGGCGATCATCTCGTTGACTATTCTCACCCATTCCGCATCGACTATATTCGGCTGAACCAGGCACCACCTTGTGTGATTACAATGACCCAGTGAAGAAGCTGACATCAGAAATCAACATATAGCTGACTGATTTGAGTCAGGGTCAACGAACCAGAGCTGTCCAAGTGCATATTCCGACGTTCATTGGTGGCTCATGCAAGTGTATATGAAAGAATAGGGTCCGAAGAGAGAAGTTATACTAGGCCGCATAATTATGCAGTGACGAAAGGAGATATGTCATATCAAAAGGAGCATATATCTCAGTCTCTCTGCAAATTACAACATAATGTAAAAAAACGTCATTTGAAGGAAACAACGAAGGACGATTCCACATGAAACAGTTAGTGACCACGGCGTTAGTCCCTAACATGTTATTAAAGCACTGATATATCCTTTTGCTGTTGTGGTTGTTGGAGTCATTCTCGTTACAATATGGTGTTGTTAGCTTCTCGTTAACCGCTTTTTGCAGCAACAAAAAACAGTAAGCTAGCAGATGGTTATCTGCGATGTCAACGTTCCACCTCATGAATACAACTTCCAGCACGTTCAATCATAGATATACATATACCACACACGTGAGCGTGCGTGTAAGCACGTTCATGCCATTCTAGAAAACTCACGACCACAAGCACGTATTCTGTAGGGAGTTTAGTAACATTAAACATTCATGAGAGCTGTCACTGACGAGAAATGTGAACAAAATGTAGACATGTCACTTTCATTGCTGAATAGGCTGACTATAATCCTATAATATTCACTTCATTTTCTCTTCACCGGATGAAAAGACTAATAAAGTGGTCCTGTCCAACCGATTTCCTCATTAAACTGTATGGTGAGGAGAGAAACTTGAGACCTGGTAACAGTTTTACTATAGACGTAAATGTGGTTACTTGATAGCGAACGATAAAGAGGGAAACTGCAAGCACTTATTGAATGTACGAAATGTATGAATTAAATTAGAGGAAGCAATCTTCTTGTAAACTTCTATACGTCTTCATTATATTCTCTTCTAGTATTCTTCTCCCCTGTTTCTATCTTCTGTCCATTCCTCTTTACATCAACTAACCAACATAGAAGCAATCACAAAAACATAATCTCTTTGGTGTTTCTGAAAATCGCAATTGCAATCGTGTATCTCCGTAACATGATGTACCAAAGCCATTTAAAATATTGTTCTCTTCCTCTTCTGGGGACTTCCAGTCATAGTGCAATCGTCAAGGTTCCACTTTCTGCCCTCTATATGTTATCCTCTAACTATATCATTGTGTGTCCAACACCATTCAAGACATTAGGTTTATTCTTCGTAATATGTGTACTTAATTTTGTCCATAAACTTTACATTTTCTGATATGTGTTAAGTATGTTCACACAAAAGACACGTTCTGATGTGTGTTAAGTATGTTCGGAGAATGACACGTGCTGATGTGCTTATTGAGTCTGTTCACACAAAAGACACGTTATGATGCGTGAATTACGTCTGTTCCCAGATAAGACACATTCTGATGTATGTATTAAGCCTGTTCATACATATCACATATTCTGATGTCTGATCAGGCAAAGAACACTTTCCGGTGTATGCAATAAACAACACACAACACACTGACATAACTTTGAATGTGTGCAATACGCCTTTTACAAAACCACTTTCCGATGTTTATGATACGTCTCTGCAAAAAGTAATCATTTTCTTATGTGAGCAAATATATCTGCATGCATCGAATTTAAAAAAAAAATGGATGTTTAATACGATTTCACACTTTGTGACCACCCTTCGATTGTCAGAGTGTCATAGTACGTCTCTTTTTATAACAACCATTGTATGATACTTGTAATACTTCTCTTTACACAGTAATGACTTTCTCACGTGCAAAATTAAATCTGCACGCAATGACATCTTTCACACATGTGTAATAGGTTTTCCCATTGTGTGGCCACTCTCTGATGTGCATTATCATTTTCCTCAAGCAAAGACATGAATTCCGCTTTTTGTTTTCCATGAAATATTTACGGTATTATGTAAACTATATTGTAATCTTCCTTGTAGTTCAAAATTATCCATGATGCGCAGCTATTTAACTGGATTGGGTCAACAAGCAAGAACTGCATGTCTCAATATTTACGTTTATTTTGTCTTTTAATATGCCAATTTGCAGCATTACTGTTTGTCAATATATCACTGTCAATAGGAGAATTATCAATGTTTATGTTATCAATTATGTTCTTTATTGATCACCCGATTTCCCAGCATTAATTATTTTTGACTGCAAAGGATATGATTTGCTTAATTGTATTGGTTGAACAGGGAAACAGTTTTGTCCCGAACAGATAAACAATAGAATCTAATTAACTACTGCAAAGATCGGTATTCTTCTTATTCTTAATGGCGTTATTTATGGAGAATAGCCACAGCTGTAAATTGTTTCTTACATGAAACATGCGTCAAGGGACATTGTATTGTCTTGAAGTAGTGGTTTCTCTAGAAACGATTTTACGTGATGAAGTTGCTAGGCCTAATGTACAGCCTACTTCAGTAACTCTTTACGGCAAGCACATGTATAGAGTGGGCCAATTATTTTCTTTAAATATCAAGACTATGGATCCACACAAGGGAAGAGCATTATTACGAGTACATAGATCATAAATAGAGACCTGACATTAAATAATGTGTGGGCATAACTTGAATACATTGAGAGAACGGTAGTTTGAAGATTTTCCGAACCGCAAATATCAAAATAAGCAGTGTAGATTCCTTCATGGCGCCGTTTTGTTTTGCTTCCTTGTTAGTTGTTGTTCATAGTTACTCGCGATCCGTTCTTTAACCTTAACGATATCAATAATAGGTTACAGTGGTGACTCTACTTATATCTTCATATGCGCTGAAGAAGGTCGATCTTGGAGAACCTGACAGATGCAATGCAAGGCTTTACATTACGCTCACCACTATCGAGATGACGTTGCCGACCCAAACGATGTTGGCTGGATACTGCACATCAGCCTGTTTTCAACCGCGTCTTATTGAACTTGAGTTCATCTCTTATCAAATCAATCACGTTTATGGCATGTATTATCTTTGATGAGGCAACGGCAATATTATTGGGTCGAGGAGAAAACGCAGTTTGCCTCTGCAGTTGCTACATAGTGTTTAGGCTAGGTTTTTAGTTTACCTTTACAAAACAAGATCCTTGCCCTATTACCGTGGTTTTGAAATCTGTGCTATCTTAAGCAGAAGACCGGCAGCCACATGATTCGACCACTAGCTTCTAATACGCGTGTTTCCATTCGAAAATAGCACACAATCTAAAGGTATCATTCGTAAACATTTGTATGCCGTCTTAAGATAGTTCCAACAATGAGACTACATGTATGGTTAGCTCTTTGGCCGTCTTTGGCCATTGTGGGTTTCAATCAAGCGTTTCTGCATTGTTTTATTTGCTTTTGAGGGTTTGTTCTATTCATCATCATTTTCACTATCCAATTGATATAATTGTCACTAATTTTAAATGTATATTATTATAATGCATGTTCAAATAAAATACTTTTGTAAAACGATCATTAAGGAAAATAAAATTGAGTGATCTTATTATAGATTGAAGTGAAAGTTATTAATACCATTCGCTACATCAATCATTCACAGATGCAACTGGAATTCCAATGTGAAAGTAATTTGCAAAGACAATGTATTACTCGCTCCTGAACACAATAACTCCCATCAGTTAAGCTGAGTCACTATGTAAGAGTGTGCACAAGCTCTCATAGGAATTTGGCAGAGGAGGACAAGAAGAAGTATTACTTGATTGGCCAATAGTAGGGCTCCTTACACGATCAGCAGAAGGAAAGATGAAGATCTTCGGTAACCCTTCCTTCCCAACACCCTCCCCACCACTCGGCAAGGCGTGCATTCATGAACGCCTATGTTAGGACGTGTTGCACTTGCTTATGATAGACACCTGTAATTGGCTGCATTTACTAGTTGAACATAACACAGAGGTCAAGAAGACATACCAATTCGCACGTGAAAAATTGGCATGTAATTTGCACGCTCGTGTGATAGGTGCAGTATATGTTTATAACATGATTCGTTATTTGTCTAGAGATTGTCGATTGTGAAGCTAGATCTACTTATAATAGTTGCCCATCGTAAGCAAATATGGCAAGATATGTGCTCATATGGCTATACATCATTTATATTCTCGCATATTCGTCTGATGCTGTAACTTGTCCTTGAATAGATTATAGTGAAAGATATTTGCGCTGTATTAGCCTCACTTTTTCGTCCCGTGGTACCTTAAACCAGTGGACCACAATTGTATTATACCAACATATTTTAGAACAAGTGTATCTGTTTTAGTTGCGGATGTTGAATACTGATATCTAAGGACTCAGGTCGTTATTTATACACATGCATTACTCTGAGAATGTTCATAGACAAGGACCATGTCCCTGATCATGTACATGACGTGTGATACTGTTAGCATATGCACGGGTGGCAGTAACTTTTTCTGAGTGTATTGTCATAGTCTGAATCAGGAGGAATGCGTGCTGGAATACAGACGAGAGTGGAACTGTACTGCCTGACAACAAGTGTAACAACAAGTTGTCAGACACGTGGAAGGCCAACAACAATGTGGATTTACGGTTTAAACACTAAATTACAGAAACATGAAATTAAAAAGAACTAAAGTTATACAGGTGATGCAGGAAAGAAGCCTGCACGTCCTCGGGTCGTCACATGGTATAAGGTGAAAAAAAAAATGATTTTTTGCTTAAAATGGCCATCTCTAGCCAGTTGTTTATATTTTGGGTAGAACATGGTCAGTAGCCACAGCCACATGCTTCCTGTATTGAGCCAGATGATATTCCGAATTCGACGTTTCCGAATCTGTGTTTACTTTCAATCCCATGCTTTCTTGTGGCTCAGAAAACCGTACTTTCCGCTTCTTTTGGAATGGTTTATTATCACGCATTGTGATTGAATCATATCTACTGAAATGTATTATTAGTAATTGAGCACGCTTATAGACAGTGTTATGTATACACATACGTGCGTTAATGTGCATTGCTTGCTTAATCTTCTCCTTTGTTTGATAAAATAAATGATATAGCCTTTATGATCTTCCAATGTTGGTTTAATGCAACCAAATCATTCTATTTACCTTCCTTTAGTAATCGTCTTATTTTTGGTTAAGTACACGTTAATACATATGCAAGCAATCTTTTTTAACTTTTCCTTTTAGTTTTAGAAAATAAAAATATAATTAATATATGTGGCTAGCTTCTAAAATCTCTTTGTGATAAAAGTTAATCCATTTACGCAGTTATTTTTTAAGCTTCTAATTTTGGTTGAAAATATGTTAATCCAACTGTAGGCTCTGAATTTATTATCATCTCATTTTGGTTTATGAAAAATTCAACCATCTATGAGCAGTGATTTTATAATGATCTAATTTTGTTAAAATAAAAGTTAATCCATCTATCAACTGAAATATTTATTTAATCATTTTAGTTTTGTAATAGTTAATCGTGCAGAACGACCTAAACCCAGAATTAACAAGACCTCTTTGCGCCGGCTGACGACTTTCTCGTCCACTAAAGACGACACTAGACCATACCCACGACCAGCGTCTGCACACCTCCGTATTCAACCCCACAGTTCTCACTGTGTTCTGCCGCAAAAATGTGGTCACTTGCCAAAAAAATGGAGTCCTCACTCGAGAGACGTATAGTCGACCTCACCCTGCGTAACCAACGTTTGAAATGTCGTTACAACACCGACGTACGACAAATGTCATTGGTGGAAGGTGCAGATACCCACGCAGACAAGGTAAAGCATAACTAGGCTGGTCACCTTCTTTGGAGAACTGATGACTGTTGGAGAAGTCTGATACCCACAAAACAGAAAACTACCACGCGGAATATCATCTACGCCATGGCCCGACTCTCTGGAACTCGGAAACAACGTCCACGATGCTACACAAGGGCAACTTATTGTCCTCCAATCCAGAAGACAAGTGAAGCGAAGCTGAGACCTCAGCGACGTAACCTATTTGAGAAACGGGTCGTCCATTAATCAAGTAATTGTTAATCCATAGATGTGTATTGGTTTTAAAATATGACCATGTTTCGTTAAATAAAGGCACATACATATGTGTATAGTTCATATAGTAGCATTTCTTATGAATTTTAAGTACATCTACCTATTATTAGTTATTTAAGCATCAATTGAATGTTTCAAAAATAACATATTAACGCTTACTATTTTTCACGTGAACACCTGTTGATTGTGATCAAGTTCTGCCATATATGTTTGTTCCAAAAACATCTGTTGATTTTTATAACGTTAAGACATCTATGTTGGGTTATGTTAACATATGTTGATTTCTTAAGAGAAGAACTAAAGTTGTAAGGCTGTGCTACCTATTCAAGAGCGCACATATGTACAAACGCAAACTGCTTCCAAAAAGACGAACTTTACTGACAGTTTCATGTAGTCAAGGGCAGGGCATGCAAAAGAAAATACATTTTGAATATTTGGAATCTTAGTATTCAAACAGAAAGGCTATTCCTACTGCTAGGTGTCGAAAGATATCCGTAGAACGTTATTTTTACGAGTATACTTCTTGCTTCTTACTAGGCATGAAAGACAGGAGGTGACCTAATGTGTAATTTAATTATCTATCTAAATTCTTGTCGGGAGAGTGCCTAACAGCCTGACCTCTGCAATTGTCAACTGCCTTGAAACCTGTAAAATTTGAAACACTACAATTCGAGCATTCGAATTTCATTTGTTCGTTGAGAAGGAAGCCTCTCCCTCGTAGCTAATAAGATATAGTGGTTCCGTAGCTGGACTATACAAATAAATGCATATTTCCATTTACAAACGCATATATATATATACACACACACACACACACGATGCGTATTCAAATGAAACCGGACCAAATTGCAACAAGTGAACATACGTGCGATGCAAATGATGAGGTCACTTACCAACCGTCAGTTCGCAAAATATAATTATCCTCTGACTCATAGTTTCATCAGCACACCGTTGAAAACAATGCGGGTGTGATACGGAATCCGCGGACAGTTGATCAGCGAGCGGTGATTCGGTTTCTAAGATCTGAAGGATGTCGACCAGTTGACATTCATCACAGAATGCAGACAGTGTATGGTGACAAGTGTATTGAAAGAAACAGCGAAGAACTGGACAATGATGTTTAAAGAAGGACGTGAGTTAACGCAACAATATGCGCCTGACCTGGTTTCTGAAGATCTTTCATTAAATCGCGTCCTTCTTTAAACATCGTTGCCCAGTTCTTCAGTGTTCAACCCGTGCTGCGACGTCTTGTCAGTTCGGGTTCATTGTTATTCTTCATATCGAGAAGGCGTCCAAGATATATGTACTCATTCACATCCTCAAATCGTACATCGACAAGGAAGACTGAATCCATGGCGAAGTGGCGAGGCGATTGCGTAACACTTTGGTCTTCAATCTCCAGTCCTGCTTTCCTGCCCCCTCCATCCAATAGCTGCATCATTTAGTTGGCTTCTGGTGCTGACTCACAACCAAATGTAAATCACTGTGTCATCGACAAATCGAAGGTGATTGAGACGTCTGCAGTCAATAAAAATGCCAAAGTTGCCCCAGTTGCATTGGCTGATGACTAATTCTAAACAAGCTGAGAAGAGGTTCGGTGACATAGGATCCTTCTGGCGGACACCCTTCCGAATTGGTGCCACAATTGCACGTGGAAGAGACGAAATGTGACAGTGCAGTTCGTATAACTATTGGCGAGAATTATAATGTAACTAGAATCGGCACCTTGTTTCAACAGTGTACCCAAGACAAAATGTCGATCTTTCGAATCAAACCTCTTTTTATAGTCGATAAAGGTGAATATCAAGTGCGTCTGAAACTCTCGAGCTGTCTAGATAACGCGGCAGCAAGTTGAAAAATGGTCTATTGCGCCATTTGAACGCCGAAAGCCTGCCTGTTCGACTGGCGATTCTTCGAGAGTGGTGCGGACTCATTTTGTCACAACTTGTTAGTGACAGAGAGAAGAGAAATTGAACGATAGTTTCTGAGATCCTCTTTGTCTCCCTTCTTGTGAAAGAGTCTTGTCTTCGAGTTGTGCTTGTCGTCAGACGTTCCTTCCGAATGAAGGTAACGTGTAAGCCCGCAAGCCCAAATGACCTCTGCAGTGATGCCATCTTAGCCTGGTGCTTTTCCAGATGGCATCGACTCGACAGAATGGCGATATATATATATATATATATATATATATATATATATATACATATATATATATATATATATATATATATATAAATATGTATCATCATCATAGTCGTCATTTATCCTGAAAAGGACTCGGTCTCATAGTTTACAGCTGTGCTACGATAATTACGACTGAGTCTCATAGTTTACAGCTGTGCTACGATATTTACGACTCAGTCTCATAGTTTACAGCTGTGCTGCGATATCTACGACTCGGTCTCATAGTTTACAGCTGTGCTGTGATATCTACACTTTTCGTCCCGATATATCCGATTTCAGTTGGCCCTATACCTGCGTCAGACTATACTATTGACTTGTCCAGCATGTATGCAAGCAGCCACTTATGAGTCGCTGGCTGCTGTCAACCTATACACTACTGCATCATCATCATATATATATATATATATTTATATATATATATATATATATATATATATATATATATATATATATATATTTATATATATATATATATATATATATATGATGTATATGTATATCGCTCAATTAATATACACATATAGTTCTTTTATCATCATCTTTGTTGATTTCGATAACAGCAATACATCAGTTTGATAAGTTTCTTTCCTAACTCCAATCCCTGGTCAGTATGTTGTGCCTGACTGGGCTAGCGTCTCAGTTCCCCAACAAACAGGGCCATCTTTATTATATTCTGACGTTATTTGATGACAGTTAATATGAATATATAAAGTACATTTACAGAACAGCAGATTGAGAAACCATCTGTATAATAAATTCAAGATTCTTCTTCTTCGCCCGTATCACTTTGTGGTGACAGGTAGATAGGGCATCAACTAACCTTCTCCAAGAGGACCGGCCCTATGCTCTTGCCTGCAGTTATTTCCAGATTATATCCGTCTTTGTCGAATGGATCACTCGGTCTCCTTTATATGCTTTCGTTGTCCTTCTTTTGCCTCTTTTTCCTTAGGGTACCATGACAGAGATTACCTGGTGATAATAGCTTGGCGCTTGCGAAATATGTCTACCGTCGAGCGCAGCTATTTTTCTTAAGATTTCCTGTTCCAACCTTCTCTGTTATGGTATCAAGATGAACTGTCGATTGTAACCTTGTCGAACCAATATAGGCACATAATCTTTCTCAGTGATTTGATGATTAAGCAATGTAATCTCTTGAAATCAAATTCAGTAATCTGTCATGTTTCCGTTCCTTATAAGAGAACCGACCTTATATTGCAGGTACAAATTCTTAGCTTGGCATGCATTCTGATCAATTTAACCTTTAATCTGGTTTTCAACAAGAAAAATGACACTTTAGCATTTCATATCCTGATTGTCACATCATCCTCTGCATTATTTGCACTATTGTTCTGATCCTACCTGATATGTTAAACTATATGACTAATCAAATGG
The DNA here is from genome assembly GCA_036924085.1 of Ariolimax columbianus. Classification (NCBI taxonomy): domain Eukaryota; kingdom Metazoa; phylum Mollusca; class Gastropoda; order Stylommatophora; family Arionidae; genus Ariolimax; species Ariolimax columbianus. The sequence goes on along the minus strand of JAVGWX010000007.1, from coordinate 62,248,449 downwards.
TTGTTCGACATTGTTCTATTCGGCACAAACAGATCTGCGCTGCGGCGCTCTCTGGAAATGTTCAACAGTAAAACGCCCTCCCTAGGCCTGTCTATATCCTGAGCCAAGACAAAGTTCAGAACCTCATTTCCGACACATCAGCCCAGGGTATTGAAATGCAAGGTCACACTGCGGAGGGCACCAACGAATCCATCTATCTTGGTAGCATGATATCATCCGATGGTCGCAGCGATCCTGATATGTCAAAACGAATCAGACTGGATGCGTCCGCTATGCACGACCTCCGACGTGTGTGGAGTAATGGTATGATCTCCCTTGGGACAGAAGTCCGCATCTACCAGTCCTGCGTTATCCCAATCCTGCTTTCTGCGTTATCCCAATCCTGCTTTACGGCTCTGAAACCTGGACATTTGCTGAAACATGTCATGTTGAGACTTAAAGACTTTCACATGCGCAACCAGTGGCGTATCCGGGGCATCAGAAGGCATGCCTACATCCGCAACATGGACGTCTTCTGCATTTTGATTTGGTTGTGAGAAAGGAGGAAAAATGTCGTCTTCAAAATTACAGAACGGCGTCTCAAATTTGCCGGCTTGTAGAATTGATCCAATGACAGCTGAACGATACTACAGGCCCACCCAGCATTAATCGCTGAAAGTAGTACCACTTCGGAAGCAGCAGATGACCTTGCGAGATTAACTGTTTAGTGATATCCGAGATCTGAAGCTGAATGCTGCCTTTCTTACAATCATAAATGTCGATGTCTGTAGGAGAACACGAAAAGTAAGAAGGAAGAGAAAATTAATAATCTGACTATATTTCTTGCGTTCTATGTTAAAACATTTAATCCTGTCCAACTTTCAAGTAATTCTTACTCAACAGCTTTTATTTTCCAAAGTACTGTCCCCCTTTAAACGTCATTCTTCGCATCTCCCTTACCCGTTCCTCTTACCTACCCATCCACTCTTACCTGCCCATCCACTCTTACCTGCCCATCCACCCCATCCACTCTTACCTGCTCACCCACTGTTACCTGCGCATCCACTCTTACCTCCCCATCCACTCTTACCTCCCCATCCACTCTTACCTCCACATCCACTCTTACCTGCCCATTCACTCTTACCTGCCCATCCACTCTTACCTGCTCACCCACTGTTACCTGCGCATCCACTCTTACCTCCTCATCCACTCTTACCTCCACATCCACTCTTACCTGCCCATCCACTCTTACCTCCAGTTCCACTCTTACCTGCGTCCCGCGGGACCAAATTGCTTTCATACTAATAGTGTTTGAGGGGCTGGTAAGACAAGTTTTTCCAGAAGTCATTTTTTCTGCCCCTCTTTAAATCTGTTTCATTAACTTATCACCGTTCTTCCTCCTCCCTTTATTTATGTATTCATCTAAAATTTATATTACTCGGAAATGAACCAGCTATCAATGGCTCGCGAAAACGGTTAAAGCATGCAAAGTGCACAGAACGTATCGATTTCCATGAGACGAAAATACGAGTACTTTGCTGAAAGGCAGCCTGCTAAACGTTCAACCTCCTGGTATCGTTTCCAGATCTAAATGAAATAGTAGGTATCGATATTACCCTCTGTGAAGGCAACTTCGGGTATAAAGTGGATGGTTCTGAAGATGTAATCTACGTAAAAAGATCATGACCACAACAAGTGCCAAATTTAACTATAAGCACGGATAGTCAGATATTTTACTGCACCCCATAATTTATAACTCTGCAGGAAGGTGCTAATGCATTTATATGAAAACAATAACCTAAGTATGCTAAATAATGGATCAATTACAAGAATAAATAAACAAAGTAATGTAGCTGCAGCAATCGACATACGCATGACAATACCTAAAGTAGATCCATGACAACACTTAACTTAGATCCATGACAACACTTAACGTAGATCCATGACAACACCTAACGTAGATCCATGACAACACTTAACTTAGATCCATGACAACACCTAACGTAGATCCATGACAACACTTAACTTAGATCCATGACAACACCTAACGCAGATTCATGACAACACCTAACGTAGATCCAGAACAACACCTAACGTAGATCCATGACAACACCTAACGTAGATCCAGAACAACACATAACGTAGATCCATGACAACACCTGACGTAGATCCATGACAACACCTAACGCAGATTCATGACAACACCTAACGTAGATCCAGAACAACACCTAACGTAGATCCATGACAACATCTAACGCAGATCCATGACAACACCTAACGCAGATCCATGACAACACCTAACATAGATCCATGACAACATCTAACGCAGATCCATGACAACACCTAACGCAGATCCATGACATCATCTAACGCAGATCCATGACAACACCTAACGCAGATCCATGACAACACCTAACGTAGATCCATGACAACACCTAACGTAGATCCATGACAACACCTAACGCAGATCCATGACGACACCTAACGTAGATCCATGACGACACCTAACGTAGATCCATGACAACACCTAACGTAAATCCATCAAAATGAGCGTAATAGAGAATATTGAATCTGGTAACCTACCAATTCAGATTAACATTAACAAAAAATATGAACTTTATACAGGAAGCGCTAGATCACCACAATAGTTGCTGGAAGTTTCTTTGACAAGGCCGTAAGTGCTCAGGTCGCAGAGAGTAAAGCCATCGCGGAGGCTCAGCAAAAAGCTTGATGCCTAAACATCAAAAGGCACGACCACTCGATAGCAGGCTCCACACATGTGTGCCCCAAATGTGGCAGAGTGTGCTGTTCCAAGATTGATCTTTCTAGCCATAAGAGAACAGATTTCGCAGTAAAAGTCTAATGATGTGGGTATCTTCACTTGCGATGGGCACCTTTTGATATCAGACAAAGTAGAAGAGTGCTGAAAAAATGACAAATAGTATTCTAAAGACAGTTATAAAACATATCTACCTACCCATTTTCCCCTCCCCTATTTCCGAGTAGAAATAAACCGATACATAATCACCAATAGACACAGCAAAACTGAATGTAAAACGTAATAAGTCAGGCAAAGAAACTTTTGGATTAAAGAATATGTATCACATGGAACGAATGGGTCATAGCTGAGACATTATATACTAAATAAGAAAGAGAACGAAAAAGATATACTCAACAATTACCAAACAGTCAGTAAAGCAGAAGTCCAGGGAAACTGTGATACGTTTTACAAAAAGGTTTAGTTGTGCAAAAATGCAAATACAAAGGAATATATTGACACAGCTTTCTTTCTTATTTTTGTGTGTGTGCTACTGCTCTTGTCATAATGCGTCGCTGAGAGGCGGGATTGCGTAGATTTCATGCATCGTCAAGTGTGAGGCGTGTGCTGTTGTTAGGTTAGAAAAAATGAGGTGAACAAATCATATTTCCTAATAGGTATGGTCGGATGCATTCTCATGAGATGGAATTCATCAACTTTCACTGATGGCTTACAGCGATGGTAGATCTGGATACAGGGTAACGGAGCGGCCACGAGGCAGGTGGATAGATAATATGAGAATGATTGTGCAGCAGCATTGAATCACATTGACCCACGCAACACAGCGCAGAACAGACGTCTTAAGCTACCCACGTCTCTCATCGGCACACGTGGAAATAAAACTAACTAACTATGTTCAGGTACCACACCGAGACGCTTTCGTTAGTGTAACATTCTGAGGGTGCCAGAGACACCCTCGATTCACCGACGTCAAGGTCGGCCCCTTGCACGTAGACCGGTGACCTGCATTTGGTACTCTCTTGCTTATGGCTGGTCATAATGCATTCTGACTAAATGACAATACCGCTTGATTTTGGGGACGTCAATGTGTGCACTAACTGGCTTTGTTAACACTATCTGCCTCAGCGGAGTTTTACGAACTAATGTCTTTCCGGCTGCACTTCTCTGACAGCGCGTTCTACAGTTTTGGATCTTTCTCGTATGTGTTCCTAGTAAATACCAAGATTGACATTGGAAACACGATGTAGGAATAAATATTGCATATATCAGCCTTTTCTTCGTTAATAGAAGCACTCTATGGTCGCTAAATAACTGGACACTGTTCGGCTCCTGAAATACATGTGCGATCTTTCTGTCCATTCTGTCATTACCTGTGAACATACTGCCTAGGTATTTGAACTTCATTATTTGCTTGATACTAATCTCACTGCTGTGTAAACTTCTCTGCATGTGCTTATACGATATCATCATTGTCCGGGTCTTGTCTATGTTGTCTTCGTGTCATATTCATTACAAGCGAAACTGAGATAAGTTTGGTGATATTGTAGGTCTTTTCCATTTTTGAAATGGATGACCTGATCATCAGCAAAGGGCAGTTGATTTATGGACTTCTCATGCAGAGAATTCAATTGCTTAATTGTATCCAAATTCATTATGGAGAAAGCAGTATGAAACGTAAATATAAGTGAACGCTAGTGATTAACAAAGACAATGACAAACACATACATGTTGACATAAACATCAATCAAAGATAGGGGAAAATATTGCTTTTTTTAGGCGAACAAAATAATCGATCGCATGAGTATTTCAAAGAAAGTCTAAACAGACCTCTAACATGAAAAACACCAAACACCCTAAGAAGAGACTATGAATTTGGACTGCAACCCACAAAGTTAATTGGAAATCTGAACAGTCATATTGCATTTCAAGAAAGGCCAAGCGACAGTTCCTGGCGAAATATCAGTAGACGCTACAATGGCAGATACACATAAGGTCATTTATATATTACACGGACTATTCAAGTACATGGGAAGAAAAGACAAGCCCACATAATGGAAATACATTAATCTGATTTAGATATCCAAAAAGGGAGACATGACAGATTGCAACAGTTTTAGAGAAATTGCATTTCCGCAAGTGCCAGCAAGATGTTTAAAAGAATCAATTTGAACTCTTTGGAAACTGTTGAAAACAGAGACGTGCATAACCCTTATAGAGGGTAAGTGCGATGATAGAGTTAGCAGAACGGTACATGGCGGAGCACTGACTGCCAGCTTTTGGGTGCAAACATGGTTTGTTCGTGCTAGATATAGCTTGGATAATGAAGATATCAACCGATGGAACGCGAACTTGTATTTTCACAGTTGGAGAACCTGGATTAGGATTTCGCAGATCATCTAGTACTTTTGTCACACAATGATAGTCAACTACAGAGAACCTTAATAGGGTCAAAGAACAATCAATCATTCAAATTGGGACTGAATTTCGCCACAAAGAAAACCACATTCTTTAAAATTCACCCGATCAACTATGAACCAATCATGCCGGATGAAGAGGTGGAGACAATTTGGCAGAGTAATTGACAAGTCTAGAGGTTTAGATGTAGAACTTAAATCCAGAATTGGAAAGGCAAGAATGGCGTTTCGGAACATAGCAACATAAATGGAAATTCCCCCCAAAATCAAGACTCACAAACAAGTTAGAAGTTCAAGGCCAGTGTCAAGTCGGTGTTGTGTGAAGCCGAAACATTAAGAACGACCAATGCGATACAATCGAGAGTCCAGTTCTTTATTAATAGATGTCTACAAAGATTGTGGTAATCAAGTTACAGGAATAGTGAGCAATGAAGACCTTTGGGAATGAAGTCAACATCAGCCTCTGGAACAATAAATTAAGAGAAGAAAATGGGACATAAAATGTCGAAGACACCGTCCAACGTCTCTCTCTTCCTTTGCATTTAATTATCTTCCTTCTCTCACGTCCAAAAACTATAGCGCAGAACAAACATACATACACGCATTCACACGAACACTAACACAACACATGCACACACGTATCTAAACAAACGTGCGCACAAACACACACATACGTCCGCACAAATAATGCAGATATTGCGTGTCTACACAATTATACACGCACATGTACTCAAGTATCCCTACAAAAATACACACACATCCGCACAAAGAAACACTAATAATAAACACAGACATATACATGCGTGTCCATACAAACATTCTCACACGCATCTACACACACATACACACGTTCCACACAGATTTACACACATGAATTCACGCAGCGATACGCATGCACTCAAACAACAAACTGACACAGACTCATCGACAGAAACATACACACGCGTTTCCATAGACATTCATACACACAGATTATCGCAAACATGCAAACATTCCGCACATACCCACGCGTCAATACACAAATAGACGCCCATGCACCCATACACACTGCCACACAAGCTATCCCACAAACATACACACACACAACCACACAAAAGTACACACTCGCTTCCACATGAACAGACACACACGCAGTTACACCACCAGACGTGGGGACGCGTAGGCTAGTGGTTAAATGACACGACTCACAACAAAAGGTGATGGGTTCGATCCCCATCACAGCACCGGCCGTTAGCCCAGGGAAGCAAACCCTTAGAAAATGCAGGAGGAAGCAGACCCTTACATAAAATGTATGCTGAAATCGGATGCACTGGGCCGAAGGGCGCTAAATAATTAACAACAACAGTGCAACGCACACCGATCTGGGGAATAGATAAATAAGGCACACGCAAAAAACAAAACCCAAAAAACCAAAAAAAACAAACACCATCAAACATTCACATGCACACGCACACACACACGCACACGCAGACGCACATACACACACACACACACACACGCACATACACACACGCACACGTACACACACACCCATCAACACAAAGGCTGATATGCCATGATATAACCGAACAAACTGTATCTGAGGCTGCAAAGATGGTCCCTTCGCCCGAAGAACAAGTTAAAGCTTTAACCAACACCTTCAACAGGAATAACTGTTGCGTTTGAGAGGGCGTGATGAACCGAGTTATGGTGTGGAAGCATTTGGGAGGATGGAGGCGTCGTTTAAGGGATGATTGACACAAGAAGTAGATATGCTGAAATTAATTGATAAGCTTATGTAGCTGAAAGAATGATATATTGTTGTTTATTCTGTGTATGCATGTTTTAGGCGAGGCACTTTTCTTACTACAACAGACAGTATGTTTGCTTATGTCGAGGCCAGATACACAAGATGTGGGGAGGAAGACTAATGTATGGTCAGACTAAATATACTGATCATACATCTTAGTCAGGGTCAGGCAAAATATACTGGCCAAGACCCTAACCTCGGCTTCATAGAATCCCTCCCTGGAAACGGGCTGTTGTCATGGCAGCCTGGCTAATGAGGTGAGGGATCGACGTGATCCCCGTAGTAGTGAAAAAGTAAAGATCCCGTCAAGCCGTGCGGCGCATAGGGGAGGCGTATTATTCTGTAACCAACAAACAAGTGTAAGTCGTCGACATGTGAATACCAGGGAAATTGCGGCATCAATAATGAACTATAACACCAGAGCAACAATGTAAACCCACAGCCAGTAGGGCGCCATCTATGTCGATCTTTTGAATGTTCTACTACTTATGTTACATCATACATATATTATCTGTGACACCGAAATCTTGCAGCTAGTCATAACATATCTACTGTATCATGTTTTATCAACCCTCTGTTGTTCGCCGCATCAGCCAATTCATAACCATGAGAACATTCTTTGGAGATGGTAAACATCCCTGTCTGACCCTAGCTTGATCTATAAATTGGTATGAAAATTTGCTGTATATGGGTCTGCATATTTGGCTATGTAAATTAATCTGCTCACAGTCTCTTCATATAACCTAGTATAATCCGTATACATTCCTCTTGTATTTCTCTTGTTTGCTTAAATAATTTCCAAATTCCGGCTCGGTCTTTACTATTAAATTGTGTTTCATTATTCATAAAGTTTACATATAGCAGTGTTTTCCACTCGCTATACTGTTTTGCCTTGTTTTTTTAGCACTACTTTTTGATCTGTGAAAGTTCTTCTTGCTCGGAATCCTCCCTGATTTTCTAATAGTTTTCCATCTTAAGCACCTTTTATACGATCATGCATTATTCTAATCAAGCTTTTCCAGCCATTGCATTACACATCGAAGAAGAAGTGCAGATCTAGATAGATAGGCGATATATGAAAAAAGAGGACTACATGGGAGACGATGGAGAAAAGATGGGTGGTTGGATTATGTATTTTGGCAAAGGTGATTTGAATTGAACAATTGAAAGAAAACACGCGGATATTAATGCACATATGACATCTCAAGGAGTTTAGGTAGAGTTGATAATGAAAAGTTGACAAAAATGTAAGCACGATTTGATAGATTGACAAAATGAGTAAATACAGAGAGACATGAAATGAAGAGAGGAAGGATTGCAATACGAATGAGCATAACATTTTCTGTTTTCCCTAATTATGTGTTCTTTCAACAACAAAAAACAAGAGAAGAAGATGAAGCTCACAGTAGTTTTATAGCATTAGTTTAGAATCTAGAAACCAGGTACACAATTTCCGAGCCAGGTACACACTTTTGGAGTCAAGTACACAAATTCGGTGTCAGGTACTAAATTTCGGAGTCGGACATTTTGTTAGATGAAAAGTTCCTCGTCGGCTATTGCAGCTTGCCAGCAGGTATAGATGAACATCTGATTTTTAAATGTGCAAACTTAAGTTTTCAAAGTAATACTTATCTATTTCTGTTACCAGTTATTTGTGATATACCTCAGCTCATAACATTACACGCACGGCAATCTGACCTTGGAAGTTGGCAGAAGGAGAAGACATAACGCTTGAAAATATTATATATTGCACCGCTTCAAAGAGAAAGGGGGAGGAGGTATTGTGGTGTTGGGATATACGCGCTTTGGAGGGGGAAGGGTGATGTGTAATTGTGCAGGTCAATACGACACTGGTTCTGGAATGTTTGCCGTCACATCATCATTTCTAGACGTCATGGCGCCCGGAATAATTCGTATCCTGCAACATAAAAAATGATGTTTAGGATGAAGTGTTAGTCTCCATTGTTCGCGGACACTGTTTCCTTCTTATTCCATTTTCATGTATGGGACTTGTAATACCACAATTCGTATACTTCGATAATATTTATCCTATCGTAATTCATTTTCTTGTATGATATTTTTGTGATAGTTTTATCCATCACAAGTGATGAAGACCACTCTCTTTGTTCAGCCGTGTGGACAGTCGTATCTCTTGCTGTGTCCGCTGAAATGGGTGACTTGCGCGGAGATTTGGATTAAAGTGAGGAAGAAACTGCGCCTTTTGATATTTTTACGATCATAATTAATTTCATTGTACGACACTAATACGATCACAATTCGTTTTTGCTTGAATGATATTTATAACATCCTAATTCGTTTTCTTGCATAATATTCATAATTCGTTTCAAAAGAAAAACAAGCCGACATGTAATGTCACAACATCTGACTCAGACCACTATTTGGTGACAAAATTAAAATAGAACAACTATACACATTGATAATTATTTTTGTGTCAATCTGTCTGTGGTAAGACAGCATCTAAATTTCAATTGGAGATTGAGAAGATAAAATAACGATGTTTAGTATTAAACCTCTGGAGGACAGCTCAGAACCAAGCCAGACATAAATGGATTGGAACTCCTAGACATACCATTTGGTGAGTCCAAAAAACACATGTTAAAGAACGGTGGAAGAGGTGGTTGTCTCCAGGAGTCTCAAGAGCAGAGCTGAAGAGCTGTTTAACGAGACCCTAAGGAAGCAAGTTAAATCAAAGCTAGTCAGAGCCATAAATGAAGAAACCCCGTCAAACAAACATATTACCATCAAGCAAGGCGAAAACTTGCTCACAGGTAAGAAAGCCGCAAACGCTTTTGTCGATCACTATGCCAGAGCAAACCACATCGAGGTCCCTGCAGATAAGCATACAGACATTAGCGAAGAGCTAAAGGGGCACGACAACATGAATACGGCACCTGAAGAGCACATGATGGCCAAATTAACAATGCGCGAAATGGAAGAGGCTATGATAACATTAAATAAAAGGAAATCCCCCGGAAAAGACGGGATAACAAACGAAATGCTGATGGGGCTGGGCAGAACAGCGAAGAGGAAACTGCTATCGGTCCTGAACCAAAGCTGGAAAAGGGAAATTGTACCCCAGGAATGAAAAGACGCAATACTGGTACCAGTACCAAAAACAGGAAAGGACAAAACAGATCCAAATGGATACAGGCCCATCAGCTTACTGAGCTGTGTCGGCAAGCTGATGGAACGGATGATTAACACCAGACTGATGTGGCATCTGGAAGAAAAAGGAATACTAATTCCACAGCAAGCCGGCTTTAGGCAGCACATATCCACTTTGGACCAGGTCATCCTCATAGCCCAGGAGATAGAAGATGCCTACCAGGCACAGAAACACACAGTAGCTGTTTGGGTGGATCTGGGAAAGGCATTTGACAAAGTCTGGAAAGACGGACTTAGAGTCAAGCTAAGAAGAAGTGATGTTTGTGGGAAAATGTAGAAGTGGATCAACCACTACCTCAAACAAAGAACGGCCAGAGTCCCAGTATAGGGGCAGATGAGCAAAAAGGTGACACTCGAGCAGGGAGTACCCCAAGGGGGAGTACTGTCACCCACACTCTTCCTGGTATATATAAACGATATTACAGAGAATATACCAAGAAGAGTCCATAGCTCAATGTTTGCAGACGATCTGGCTATGTGGACCTCTGAAAAGAATCTCACCATAGCTAGAAATCGGATGTAGACGGCCCTAAAATCGCTTAAAGACTGGGCGAACTAATGGCTGGTCAAAATAAACGAGGAGAAAACCACATGCACAATATTCTCGCTTTCATTAAAACCCCAAAATACCAAATTAAGTCTAAATGGCAATTTCCTGCAGCCAAACGACAACCCAACCTATCTGGTAGTAACATTTTATCGGCGCATGACATGGAAAAGTCAGATTGAGAGAAACCGAATGAGAGCCAGGGAAAGAATGGCAATCATGAGGAAACTTGCTGGCACAAGCTGGGAAGCAGACGAAGGCATACTAAAGAAACTGTACACTGAAAGAGTGAGACCAGTTCTCGAGTATGGCATTGCGGCATGGACAACAGCAGCAAAGGCGAACTTCGATAAAGTCAGCAAACTTCAAAACCAAGCCATGAGAGTTATAACAGGAGGCATGAAGTCAACGCCAATTGTAGAACTTGAAAGGATTACAAAACTGCAATCCATGACCGATAGAAGAGACTGCAGAGCCCAGCTGCAGTCAGAGAAACTCCGAAGACTGACTGACCATCCAATGCACCAGAGACTAAACAATTTGGGAAATGGGAAACTAAAGCGGAGAAACTTTGCAGAAATAGCCAAAGCAAAGATGCACGAAGATCCCATAAACGCACTAACAACACCAAAACCCATCACTACTGTACGAAAACCTACCTGGAGGCAGGATATATTTCCAGAGGTGGTAGAAAATATACCAGGTATTGGAAACAAAAACTGCCAGACTGAAAAAGAAAAGAGAGATACTACGCTAAGCTTCATATCGAAAAGCTACCAAAGCATGGACTGGACCCATGCTTACACCGACGGTTCTGTAACAAACACTACACAGAACGGAGGGGCAGGAGCATTCCCGAACCTACCAAATGGCAGAAAAATAACACTGTCATTCGCTACTGGTAAGTACACGAGCAATTTCAGAGCAGAGGCAGAGGCACTGAGGGCGGCAGTGGAAGAAATGGTAACACACAGTGAAAATGAGAGCCATATAGTCCTGCTGACAGATGCTCTCGAAGTAGTCACAGCGCTAAAAAGCCAGAAAAACACTGAGCTTAATGACTTAAGAGCAGCACTCTGCAAACTGTGCCAACAGTCCGCACCAAAAAGGTTAGTGGTACAGTGGGTTCCGTCACACTGCAACATCCAAGGCAACGAGGAGGCAGACAGACTGGCAAAAGAAGGTGCAAGGCTACCACAAATAGATACCAGTATGACGTACGAAGAGTCAAAACGGCTTATCAAAGCCAGGTACATGTCCAAATGGGAAACTGAACATACTGGTTACACCAAAAACGATGCCTATTACCAGTTGAACCGAAGAGAGCAGGTCGTTGTCTTCAGACTTCGCACTGGCCACAACAGACTGAGGTACCACCTCTTCAACAAATTGAAGATAGGGTGTACCGACGAATGCCCGTGCGGTACTGGTAAAATGACCACTGAACATCTGCTGCAGAACTGCCCGACATACGAGGATCAGAGAGAGCAGATGTGGCCATTGCCAGTGGAACTGCAAGACAAGCTCTATGGTAGTGGCGAGAATCTCAGGATGACCGCCGCTTTTTTCGAGAAAATAATGGTTACTGTCTGACTGTGTACGCAGAAGAAGAAGAAGGTCCCATCACACTGCAACATCCAAGGCAACGAAGAGGCAGACAGACTGGCAAAAGAAGGTGCAAGACTACCACAAACAGATACTAGTATGACGTACGAAGAGTCAAAACGGCTTATCAAAGCCAGATACATGACTAAATGGGAAACCGAACATACTGGTTACACCAAAAACGATGCCTATTTACCAGTTGAATCGAAGAGAGCAGGTCGTTGTCTTCAGACTTCGCACTGGCCACAATAGACTGAGGTACCACCTATTCAACAAATTGAAGATAGATGGTACCGACGAATGCCCGTGCCGTACTGGTAAAATGAAAGCTGAACATCTGCTGCAGAACTGCCCGACATACGAGGATCAGAGAGAGCAGATGTGGCCATCACCAGTGGAACTGCAAGACAAGCTCTATGGCTGTGGCGACAGCCTCAGGATGACCGCCGTTTTTTTCGAAAAAATAATGGTTACTGTCTGACTGCGTACGAAGAAGAAGAAGAAGAAGGAAACATCTCATCTCCTAGGCCTTCGTTGAAGGTCAGCTGTAACTGTCCATGTCTCACACGCATAGAGAAATATTGACAGGACCAGTGTACGCATTAATCTGATTTTCGTGCGTAGTGCTAACCGTTTATCTTGCCAGATTTTGTTAAGCCGTGCAAGCGCCGCTATTGTCTGTGCTATTCTGGCCAATACTTCACATTTTGATCCTTCATCACTGACAATCGACCCAAGATATTTAAAACGGTCAACTACTTCGAGTTCTTGACCGTTTGCTTTTATCTTGCTGTTGAAGCCAGTAGCGTTGTTTGTCATTAGTTTTGTCTTTCCAGCGTTTTTCTCCATACCATAGTCAAGAGCTGTTTCATCGAGCCTTCAGACCCATTCATGGAGTTCTGCTTCTGAACCCGCGAACCCGTCGATATCATGTGCAAAACGAAGATTACTAATCGTTCGGCCCCCCTATCTTGACAGTACCAACGTGACCTCCAAGTGCCTCACTAATAATTCCTTCAAGGAATATATTGAAAAGAGTTGGAGAGAGTGTACACCCCTGTCTCACACCAACTGATGTGCGAAACCAGTCTCCTCGCTTCCCATTCACAAGAACTGCATTAGACGCGTTGTTATACAGGTGTTCAAGGACCGTTATAATATTTCCGTTGATATTATATATCCTCATGGTTGCTTAAAGCGCTTTATGCCATACTCTATCAAACGTCTTCTTAAAATCCACAAACAAATGGTACAGTGGTTGCTGCTGTTCTAGATATTTCTCGCTTAGCAGCCTTAAATTAATTATATGTTCTGTAGTGCTTCTTCCCTGTCTGAACCCTGCTTGCTCCTCGGCAATAATGTTCTCTGCTTGGGGTTTCAATCGGTCGAGGATTAATTTAAGCATGACCTTGCTAGGGTGGCTAATGAGGCTTATTGTTCTGTTATTTTGGCACAGCTTTAGGTTTCCAGACTTATGTAGCGGTATAACTATAGATTTCGTCCATACGTCCGGCCAGTTTCCTGTCGCCCATATTTTGTTACAGATGTGTGTCAGGCCTTCCACCACTACCTCTCCACCTGCTTGTAAGAGCTCTGCTGGTATATTGTCCACGCCGGCAGCCTTCCCTCTTCTCAATGTCTTTACCGCTGCAATTACCTCTTCTTTCGTTATCAGTTGGTTATCCTCTATATTTGTTGGTGTTGGGGGGAATGTTTTCTCAGGTTTGTTTCGCTCTTCATAGTTGTATAGCTCGGAACAGTACTCTGTCCATGTTGCCAGTACATCATTTCCCTCAATGAGACACTTGCCGTTTTTATCATGAATCATACGGTTCCTGCTTTGTCATGGTGTTACCAGTTCTTTGACCACCTTGTATGCTCCTTTAGCATCATTTCTGTTTAGTCTCTCTTCGATTTTTGCGAATTGCTCACATATCCACGCTTCCTTCGCCTCTCTCATCTTTTGGTGTATGGTGTTCTTGATCTCTTTATAACTGCTGACCTCCTCCGGTGGGTGATTGTGTTTTTTCAGTGACCTTCTTTTATCACACAGATCTAGAATGTCTTTGGTCACCCATGGCTTCTTTTTTGTTTGGTGGCATCCCAGGATCTCTGTTGCAGTATATATGAGAGCTGCGTTAAGAGACTCTGTAACTGTATCTGTATCCAGTTCCTCTCTGAGAGCCAACAGTGGCGCAAATTTTCCTCCTACCCTTGCTTGGAACACTTCGGTGATTTTTGGGTCCATTAGTTTGTCCAGGTCAAACTTTAGCCTGGTCACATCCTTCTTTGCGACTCCCTTCAATCGCAGACGCATGGTCATCATAACCAGATCGTGGTCGCTTCCTATGTCAGCTCCGGGGAAACTTCTTGTTTTGTCGGTGTTGATGCTCGATCGAAATCTCCTCTGGACCAGTATATAGTCGATCTGGCTATGCACTTCATTGCCTGGGTTATGCCATGTCCAGCGTCTCGACGACTTGTTTAACCCAAACGTGTGCAATGGTGTGTTTTGCGCTCGGCATCGCAAACCAGCGATGTCGGGGTCGGCTAGTCCTTCTTCTGAGGGGCAAAAAGTGAAATGAGTAGCCTGCCGATAAAGCGAACACACAAGTCAACCTCACCTCCAAGTGGTGCACACTGGGAAACTATGGCCGCGAGGCTGTAGGCAAACGAGGCAATGGCTCGCCTGGGGAGATGGGCTCCCAGGTCAGATGCAGATGTTGGCCCGCACCGGCTTGGAGAGGAGATGGGCTCCGCCAAGAGAAAACCGCCCAAGATTCACAGATGATGACACAACCACAATCAAACATACCGGCTCGGTCGCAGCCCGGGTTAACAATTACCGCCACCTGCCGTCCCACACCAGATCGGAGGCGATAAGTGTGCTACTGGTGAAACCTTCAAACTGAGGAAAGACAAGCTCACAATAGATACGTGTAATGTCAGAACACTGAACCCATGTGGCAAAATCAATGAGCTAACACACGAGATAAAGAACTACCGATGGAACATCCTTGGTATTTGCGAGGCTCGATGGAAAAGCTTTGGAGAGTTTACCACGGAGGAGGGCCACAATTTCTACTTCAGTGACAGGGAAGACAAACATCTACACGGAGTATGGATACTGGTGCATAAAGACACATCCAGATGCATATTGGGTTGCCGCCCAATATCTAGCCGTTTTATCACATTACGGCTAAAGGCAGCACCGTTTAATATCACCATAATACAGTGCTTCGCACCCACTGCAGACTACCAAGATTGTGAAATAGAGGCATTCTATGATCAACTTCAAAGTCTGATACATGAAACGCCAAAAAAAGACATATTGGTAGTCCAGGGTGATTGGAATGCAAAAATTGGAGAAGATGCAGTCCACGACTGGAGGGGAACATGTGGACCATACGGAAATAAAGAAACCAATGACCGAGGCCTCAGACTCCTAGAATTTGCAAGATGCAACCAGCTGTTGGTGGCAAATATATCCTTAATAACCAATTATTATATTTTATTTATTGAAACACAGGCCTAACACTGGATTTGGCCTACCCTAAATATCCAAACCAGCAATGGAGCCATTTGAAGGCTCTTGGCAATGACCAGAAGGCGGAAATTCACTTGGCCACATGTCGAGATCAAACGGTCTTGCAAATAAGATCCTGCATGGCAGGGTGCAGGCGGACGACGAAGAGGTCGTCCCAAAAAGATATGGGAAGACAACATATAAGAATGGATCAATCTCCGACCAAAGAAGGCATACGACAGCGACCGCTGGCAGAGGGATCGCGTAGATGGATATGGCGGGGGGAGAGGGGTGGTGTCTTCATTGATACCCTAACGACTTACATGTTACGGGATGACCTGATCTGAACCATTCCGTAGAATAGTCTGATTCCAGGCATCTGAAACTGTTTCATAGCCAATTTTACTTTTAATGATGAGGTTGCAAGCGATAATCAGAACTCTCTTAAGTCGCCTCTTATTATATACATTACAAGGAAGAGACAACATTATTCTTATTCTGTACCCCCAGGAAAACACTGAGATGAGAAAACGTGTTATTCAAGCCTTCATTACCTGTATCTTACTGTGTCTATTTTCATGGAACGTCTTAGCAAAATAGTGGCACTGATCTCCATTATGGCTGTACAGCTTTTAAGTAATATCTTTGTTAACGAAAGGGATCAGCTCACCCAGATGTACATGGGTATGTGGTTACTATTATGGAATGAAAAGCAGTGCGGTAGGAAAATTGCCCATTCAACCTTACAAAGGACTGAGATCTTGTACAATCGTGTATAACACTTCATCCTCGACATCATTATATGCTATGGAACTATGAGCTTTCTAGTAAACCTAGATGGATATTTCAAAGTTAGATGGATATTTCAAAGTTGGATGGATATTTCAAAGTTAGATGGATATTTCAAAGTTAGATGGATATTTCAAAGTTGGATTGGATATTTCAAAGTTAGATGGATATTTCAAAGTTAGATGGATGTTTCAAAGTTGGCCGGATCTTTGTGAAATCGAGTGGACACTGCCACAGAAGGCATTGGATTAGAAACATTATAGTTTGAGACCAAGTGATAGAAAGGCGAATGTACTTGTTTCTCACTGCTTAATAGTAGAGTATATTTTTTAGCTTCATCTAGCTTCGGCTCACCGAGTTGTAAATTACTACCTGACTACTTTAGTTAACGAATGCATCGGAACGCAAACTTGAGCACCCCACTTCACAACAACTGAGGCATGGTAAACAAAGCCTTCAACACTTCCCCCGCAACAGCAGTAACTGCTTTTTTGCCTAAATATACATTTGCCATTTACAGTACATCTCATTTCTGATTCTTTTGTCGTTCAATTTCCAGACCCAAAATAGCAAACTTCTGTTCTCAAATTATCAATTCTAATATTCCCAAGTCGGCGTCCAGCAAATCGAACCGCCAGTATCGATCACTAATTATCTACAGGAACTCTGTTATCCTTGACTAATCGGATTGGACATACCTCAGGCAAAAAACTTTGAAGTGTCTTGAACCTTGCAAGAGGAATGATCAATGCTGTGAAATGATAAATGCGCCAAGGAACAAGTTCAGCGCTGGCACGTATTTCATGGCTAGTGTACACAGAGTATCAAACAACACCGATCTGTTTATTGTCCTTCTTATTTATTTAGTTCTTGTTTGCTCCATAGACGGCACTGGGCAACTGCTGCTTCAGGCCATGCTTACTGGAAGACTGTAGGAAAGAACGTGTATGTGATGTTACTATTCTGGTTTCTCTAGCAACCCCATGATGAGGTGGTGGATGTTATTCGCTTTTCGTTGTGGTCTATTTATGATAAAAAATCAAAATAATGTAATGAGTACTGAAAGAACGTTTGTTTCGGAAATATTATTTTTTGTTATAAACCAAATTTTCACATCTGAAAAACAGAAAATAGGAACTGTTGGGCCTCCTCGGGCGTGTGGCTGATGAACACAATGTTGTCTGCAAAGCGTAGGCGGGTGGGCCTTTCCCCATCTATATTTATTCCTCTATCGGCCCAACTTATCTGTTGGAAGATGTCCCCAGGCGCTGCTGTGAAGGGTTTTTGAGAAATTGTGTCGCCCTGCCATCCTCCTCTTGCTATTTGGATAGTGATTGAACGGTGGTACAAAACAATGTCCGTACTGCAGCCTACATTTATTTCTTCGATCATCCTCGTGCAATTTTCGGCCACGCCCTGGATTTTTAGGGCCTTTTTCACGGCATTGATCTCAGTATTGTCGAAGGCCTTTTCATAATCTATAAACACTAGACATATGGGAAGGCGTTGTTCACGCGCTCTCTCCAGCAGTTATTTAATTGTATGTAGGTGGTCATTACTGGAGAACCCTAGTCTGAATCCAGCCTGCTCACGGGGTTGCTGGAGGTCCAGTTGTTTGCCGATCCGGCCGGCAACGACGTAGGAGACTTTGTTGTATAGTCAACAACAACGAACGAGTCCACTCGACGGACAACCCACGACGACACTTCTATGTTTACTATTATTATGTAATATTATTATTAATATTTTATTATTATTAATTATTATTTGTAACAGTATTTTTATTATCAGTATTATTGTATCCCTTGGAAAGTGGCAACCATATCCTTTATGCATACACTGCACCTTTAAATGGTAATTTTGTCCATGCCAGATGGCCAAATGTAGTCTACACTCATTTCTGTCTTTTGCCATGACGGACTAAGCCGAACCTAGGTTTTTTTGCAGCGATCCATTCATATAAATCATTGGTGGACGTCTTGGTTCCATGAGTTAAAGGTGTAGGGTCGCCATAACGTCACTTTACGAGTCCATCTTTTGTCAGGCAATCGAACCAGGCCACTTGTAATTTTTAGCAACGCCGTATCTACGACGGCATTGAATAATGTTTGACTCCTGGTGGCGGTGTTGCTGATGTGATCCGTAGTGAGTTTCCTAATATTCTACGTTCCATCGCCTATTGAGTAGCTGGGAGTCGCGGTATGTCCATTTTTCGTTTGCTCTACACCTCGCAGCCATATACCACGGCCTGAGTGACGATGCTGTTAAAGATATGTGTTTCATCAGTTCAAGTATGGGTCTAATGCGATTAAAGATATGTGTTTCATCAGTTCAAGTATGGGTCTAATGCGATTAAAGATATGTGTTTTATCTGTTGAAGTATGGGTCTAATGCGATTGAATCTGAGCCATCCCGCTGCTTTCCTTCATGAGATATATCCATGCATTTTGTGAGAGTTCGTAATTTCTTGGCATAGGTCGATGCCCGAAGTCACGTTTTTTGCGAGATCAGTTGCAAGCCTCGGCATAAATGAATTGGGTCGTTTGTTTATTTATTTTTAAGCCACGCTTTCTTTGTTGAGCTCATTTAGGAATTGCTCAGCTTCCTTGATGCTGTGGTTGAGCTAAATGTGATATTTGATTTTCTGCTCTTTGCCCTCTAAAATCCAAGCAGAACAGCGGTAGATCCATTTCAGCTCACCACGAAGTTACTGTTTTGGATCCCTGTGTTGTTCCTTTCTTGCCCGCTTCAAATCGATGCAGCTGTAAATAGACACTCCGCTTTATTGTTAAGGATAAAATCGAAGCAGGAAGGGAATTGGCCACCCAACTTTATAAAAAATGACGCTTAGAATAATGACGTTGTAACTGTTCACCCCCGACAACAGTGTCTGCCGTTTGTTTATATTTTTTTTGTTTATATCGTTTGTATAAATATCTATCAACATTCTGGACAAAAGTCTTTGCTGGCTGACTAAACTACACGAGTGAAGTAGGATGATTTCATCTTACATTTAGTACACAAAAACTAAAATGGTAAAATCAAAGTGAGAATTACAAAGACCCAGTGGCTCCAGACGGACAACTGCACTATAGATATTTACGCATATTAATCATTGGGGCCTTACCATCTCTTTCCTATATTGTAAGCAATGGGAGAATTATATGTCAGGTTGTAAAAATAACAGCAATGTAATTTGGCAGTGGCGAAAACTTCAAATTAGATATTAGTTTATTTCAAACAAGCACTCTTTCGTGTGTTTTAGAACGGGCAAGAAATTGGAGCATTAAAAATTAGTACTGCAACCTGACGGACAAGTCGTAGGGGGCGACTATGGAGGGGTAACGTTGAGCGGACTAACTAAACACTAAGAACATTTGACGCCACAAAAATGGGCCCGGCGTGTTTGTTGAAAACATATTTTACTCAGGAGGTTGAGCGGTCGACATTGAATGACGCAAGCAGTCTGAAATAGACATGAACCCAGTAGACATGCCAATCTACAATTGAACTCGTACGCCCGTTTGAAGGCAATGCTTTCTTTTCAAGGTTCCATTAAAAAAAATTATTCTTTCTAACGAGCTTTGTGTGCAAGATCTCTTTCAGTTCGTAAAATATGCAAGAAAAGCGATGGAAGAGATGAAAGTATCCCGTTTTCTTATAGCAGCATGAAATAAAGTAGCATGTTATACACATTTTTAGCGCATGAAATGAGCCAGAAACAAATTGGTAACTGCTCTTTAGAGATACATGTCTTATATGTTTTTTTATTTGAACTATTTCTAGCATTTTCTTTATGCAAATAATAAGATCGAAAGCGTAAGTTTGTCAATGTTTGGATATCAATAATAACTGTCACTGATACTTCAACGCCCAGAACATGGACTCAGAACATCAAGGAGACGCTGGATTTGACCTCGGGACAGGCCAAAAGACTGGCGAAAGATGGAGTTTCCTACAGACAGGCTGACATGAGACATGCAAAGGACATGCTACATGATGATGACGATGACCGAGAAGCATAGTTAAAGAATTATATAGAGCAGTGAAAACACGTTATAACAATTGGTAAGAATTTACTGAAAACCACGCTCAGTAAATATACCAGTGGACTATCGAAGACTATTATTGAAATAAAGCCACCATTCGCCTATCGTAAGTAAATATATTTGAACCACTTGAAAAGTATAAACGCTGGAATATAAAAAAAAAAACAATCAAGTGCAGCACTAGGTAATCATAATTATTATTATGTAATTGCAGTGACAAATGATCAAACACTTCACAAACGGTGTCACTAATTGTCTGACTTGCTCATTTCTAACATTTGCAGCGATGGAATGTAAACCGTGCGCAACCGTCACCTGGAGGTCAGTGGTACGAACCTGGATTGCCTAGTATCTAATTGTCTTTTCTATTGTCCAGTGTGTATGTTTTCCGAGTGCTTACAATATACTTGTCTTGGCAATTGTTACCGCTGTGTTGTTGAACAGTGTCAACGATTTAATTTTAAATTAACACACATTGTATTTATAACTGCAGCAAATTGATCAATACAGGCATCGTAGAAGAGGAAACTGGTCGATCTAACAAAGAAATATTGACGCCTAATAGCAGTAAAAGCATTCTGGGTTTGTTATTAACTACCTGTCATGTGATGGACAAGGTGCAGATGTGGACCAATGGTTCATTCGTAAAGAGCGAATTGGAGACTAAAAAAAAGTATATGTGTTTAGGGAAAAAAAATACAGTGAGTAAAACGAGAAATATTTTGGGGTTCATTAAACAAAATGGTTGTACAAAATAAACATATAAAGGGCTGTAGCAAAACTCCATTTCAACTGTTGGGGAAAGTCAAGGTTCAAATGAATGTTTACATAAAAATAGTATGGCTTAGCTTCGTTCATTCTCAAACTCCAACTACCAAACACTGAAAGGGCTTAAGTAGCAGAATGTAGTCCAGAGAACGTAATGCGTTGTGTCGTAATTTACAACTTGACTGCGAGATTTGCACCTTTCGATCCAACACATCCGACTTCAGCAAGCATTTTTTTAAGTACCGGCTTAGCAGTCCCTCTTCGATCCCTTCTCCTTAGTCAGTCTGCCCTGCAGCAGCCTGTTATCCTGGATCACCGCGTGGATGTGTAGAAGGGTCTTGGCAGCTTTGGTTCGCTGGCCCTGACGCTAGCAGTCAGCTATGAGTCGCTGACCACTGCAGCTCATGCGCTGCTCAGCATCTTGATCCCGCAAAAAAAAGTATAAGAGCTGTACCCATCTGTTCAACTCATTTACGATTTGTATAAAAACACTCGTTGGTCTTCTTACAGAAGACTTTCACCAAGACACCGGCACAAACTCAAGTAATGATGGTTTCTGGAGCTCTTAGATGTACCTGATGACGTTGCTAACGCCACGTGCAACTCCTTTTCGTCGACTTTTACGGCATTCTTGAAGGTCTACTGTCCTATTCTTTTGTTACCTGGAATTCACCCAGGAAATGTCGACAGGTATATATTGCTAATGTTGTGTAAAACAGTCACTTAAAATAACATGTTCTTACAGCCATTACAACAGAAGTACATACATGTTTCTGTACAATCTATTACATTGTATTCATGCTGATCAAAAGACCCTACCTCACGTCCTTGTTTGAACACTTGGAAACAGGCTGCGTCACAGTAGTCATGGCCAGTGACTTGGGGACCGACACTGTAATCCTTAAATTAGTGAGCTTAATGACGATTTGCACAGCAGCCAAGAATATCCAGGTCCCTTTCTCAACTACTCCTCGGATTGTAGGAAAAGCCACTATAACCAGCTACCAACGAATGATACCAGCATAACCAGCTTCGATTAACAATATAAACGTGTGTAAACATTTGATTACATATGGGTTCTCTCATACAGTGACTATCCCTAGTTGTTTCGGGAACTGTTCTGTGTGTGACATAGGCGATTATATGTCAACTGTCACGCAGTCTAGGTTCCGAAGATCACACGATACATCTCTATCGCTTCACATCTCACACAAACCAACATCATGCTTAATGCGCGTTTCAATACTATCTCTAGAGGAATTATTAAAACTATGATATTCACATAACAGAGTGAGAGTGTCGTATGCTGGGGATTGGATGAGGTGCAATACAATTAATATACACGTTTAGTTTTATTTTAAACAAAGTCAAAAATATATATTATAAATTTATGTTTCGTTATATAAATAATAAAATACTGATAAAAGAATGATCTACTTTTTAAGATAATTTTTCTTCATATATTTGATAACAACAATAGCATTTACATTCACAAATATGCATAAACAGAGAAAAGATCTTAACCAAAGTGTATGTCCTGGATGCACTACGTTCTTTTCTGTACATCATAACATAATGTAACATACAACATTCCTACCAGAACATAAAAATCGATTAATGCCATCGATTACGATTCAAAAAAGTTAATTCCAAACAGCATTAGCAGCCCTCAATATCTTCACTGTTCATCAGTCTTTTGAGGGATGACGTGCTCTGATGGTGCTCACTTGTGTATTTAGAAAGTGGGTAACAGTTGAATCGGTTAGGTAATAGGAGTGATCAGAGAGGAATTGGTGCGGTAATTGAAATGATCAGAGATGATATGATTTGTAACGGGAGGGACCACGTATAAATAGGTGAGGTAACAGTAGTGATCAGATGGATTTGCTCACCCCGGGGGCCACTCTTCCCCTTCTCTCTCCTCTTACCTCACTCTGTTTCATTTGACTCTGTCCTACAGTCACACCCTTGCACAACTTTCACACGCGCCCTCGTGGTAAAGCCCTTCCATTGCACTTTGGTTGGGCTAGCTTCTGAGGGCGCACAAACCTAGCATAGGTACATACAGATGCACACATGCATCCAAGCACTGGTTTATGCGTCCTGATATCGCCCAATTGACTACGGTCTGGGGTGGAAAATGGCGCGCCTCCGCCAGTAGAAACTAGTGAGGCAAACATTTAAGCAAAAAAAAAAAAAAAAAGTGATCAGATGGAAATAATAATAATAATGTTCGCGTAGGCGTCAAAAGCCCGTTGCGTCGATCGACCACTACCATGTCTAACTGCTCGGACTGTGTTCATACGCAGCGTGTCGATCGACATCCCTGCAGACTCTCTAGGTGGGGCTGACTGAGTATTCCGCTATCTTGGGATGAGGGCCGCGAGGAGTGTATATAAAACTAATATTTGTGACATTTCCGTGTCTGTCCGTGTCAACCTTTCCGTGTCTGACCGTGTCAACCTTTCCGTGTCCGTCCGTATCAACCTTTCCGTATCTGCCCGTGTCAACCTTTCCGTGTATGTCCGTGTCAACCTTTCCGTTTCTGTACGTGTCAACCTTTCCGTGTCTGTCAGTGTCAACCTTTCCGTGTCTATCCCTGTCTGTCCGTGTCAACCTTTCCGTGTTTGTAGGTGTCAACCTTTCCGTGTCTATCCCCGTCTGTCCGTGTCAACCTTTCCGTATCTGTCTGTGTCAACATTTCCGTGTCTGTCCCTGTCTGTCCGTATCAACCTTTCCGTTTCTGTCAGTGTCAACCTTTCCGTGTCTATCCCTGTCTATCCGTGTCAACCTTTCCGTTTCTGACCGTGTCAACCTTTCCGTGTCTATCCCTGTCAACCTTAAAGTGTCTGTCCGTGTCAACCTTACCGTGTCTGTCCGTGTCAACTTTTCCGTGCCTGTCCCTGTCTGTCTGTGTCAACCTTTCAGTGTCTGTCCGTGTCAACCTTTCTGTATCTGTCCATGTCAACCTTTCTGTGTCTGTCCCTGTCTGTCCTTGTCAACCTTTCCGTGTCTGTCCGTGTCAACCTTTCCGTGTCTGTCCGTGTCAACCTTTCCGTGTCTGTCCAAGTCAACCTTTCCGTGTCTGTCCATGTCAACCTTTCCGTGTCTGTCCGTGTCAACCTTTCCGTGTCAACCTTTCCGTGTCTGTCCATGTCAACCTTTCCGTGTCTGTCCGTGTCAACCTTTCCGTATCAACTTTTCCGTGTATGTCCGTGTCAACTTTTCCGGGTCTGTCCGTGTCAACCTTTCCATGTCTGTCCCTGTCTGTCCGTGTCAACCTTTCAGTGTATGTCCGTGGCAACATTTCCGTTTATGTCCGTGTAAAACTCTCCGTGTTTCGTGTCACACGGCCGAGACTGATTGTGTTCACCATTTGGTCAGCGTGACTGCTGCTGCGCTGAGAGTACCAGGTTGGGAGAGGTATCGTGCAACCTTCTGTGAAAGGATGGGGAGGGTGGGGGGGCGGGGGCGGGAGGAAGTCGGCTTCAGTCCAAGCAGGAAGGTCACTTGAGTAATGATAATCTGGACTGCATTCTGGTCTGCAGTTAAACGGAACGTTGAACTCCAGTATGACTGGTCTCCCACGGCTTAAGGCAGACATGAAATGCATCGAAATGCAGCATAAGAGACAGGATACCCGGTCAAAAAACATAAATTCCACAGAATAAAGTCCCTGATACCACTCGGAGAAGGAGATGTGAAATATAATCTGAACAGAAACCATCAAACATAGGAAAACAACACAAACCCCGGAGCGTGTCGAGAGCGAAGCCGTTAATGTGCAGTCATCTTACTATTGTCATAAAGTTAATAGCTTAGTTAAAGGGAGGGATGGATAAAACACACACACACACACACAAACGCACGTACGCACACGCACACACACACACACATCCTACAATTAAAGTAATAGAAATATAAAAATACTAATAGATCGCGTATTATGTGAATATTAACTTCATTAAAATAAAAGCTTTTTCTGTTTGACAACAATGACGTAATGGCAATGGCCGATACACAGTATTTTGTATTCTCTACGTGGTCTTAGGACATTTGGTCCCGCACTAAAGCGGTTCTGAGCTCCAGGAATGAGTTGCTTCTGCTAGGTTGGCAACTGTCTAAGACACTGCTAGAACTGGTCAATTAATCTGGCAAGCTATGTATACATAAAAGAAGCTTATGTGAATTCATCTCACCAGATCATGGACTAGCTGCATGTATTACATGACTTAAAAATAAAGGGATGGCTAGAACAGCAATATTAAATGTTGTAGAACTTGATGAAAAGTAAAGGAGCTGATAGATTGTATGGAACAAAAGAAACTGATATAAAAGGACGATCATTTGTCCAATTAACAAGGATCATTTTGAATTTATTATATTTATCGAGAATGGAAAGGTCTATGATGAACATCTCTAGAAATAAGTCACCGATTTTGGATTGCTTATTTACTGAGGTGTTGACAGGACAGAAGTGGATAGAAAAAAACTTTGCAAAAAGCTTGTGATGAAAGACGATTTCTATAACATTCGAAACGAGCTATAATAGTACCAAACAAAGAAAACGGATAGTAATAGAATACATACTGGTCACACTGGAATCGGTAAGCTGAGAAGTATAGTTGATAATTTCTGAAGGTTTCATTAAGTGGCAGCAACATGCATCGTTTTTATTATTTTAGGTAGCAGATGATATGTGTAGCACGCAGGCGCGAAGTATAAACACAAAATGGTGTCTGTGCTTACAGTGGACCATCAAATAACAACGTGCTATGATGCGTTTAAAAAAATACAAAATGACTTTTTGGCAAATGGTATTAATTAGAAAATGCTGCATTTAAAGCGTGCTACTGTGCAGTGGAGACATCCTTCTTTATCTTTTGCAAAGAAATTCAAAGCTTCGATATAAGCAGGGAAGATTATACTTAAGGGTTTCGAGATACTGACGGACTGATGTTAACACATTTTCTAGCAGAAAGAAGGACAATGTGAATGCTTAATCGCACTGTAAAGTTCTGTTGATACTTTGAGATGCAATTCGAAGAAAACGGCCAGTCCTACTGACTAATGAAATACTACTTCATCCTGCCAAATGCAATCTACATACGGCTCGATTAACGAATGAAAATATTCTTCTTCTTCTTCGTCATCGTACGCAGTCAGACAGTAACCATTATTTTTTCGAAAAAAGCGGCGGTCATCCTGAGGCTGTCTCGTATGTCGGGCAGTTCTGCAGCAGATGCTCAGCGGTTATTTTCCCGGTACCACACGGGCATTCGTCGGTACCACCTATCTTCAATTTGTTGAATAGGTGGTACCTCAGTCTATTGTGGCCAGTGCGAAGTCTGAAGACAACGACCTGCTCTCTTCTGTTCAACTGGTAATAGGCATCATTTTTTGTGTAGCCAGTATGTTCTGTTTCCCATTTGGTCATATATCTAGCTCTTAAAAGCCATTTTTACTCTTCGTATGTCACACTAGTATCTGGTTGTTGTAGTCTTGCACCTTCTTTTGCCAGTCTGTCTGCCTCCTCGTTGCCTTGGATGGTGCAGTGGGATGGAACCCACTGTATCACTACACTTTTTGGTGCGGACTGCTGGCATAGATGACAGAGTACTGCTCTTAAATCATTAAGTTCAGTATTTTTCTGGCTTTTTAGTGATGTGACTACGGCCAGGGCATCTGCAAGCAGGACTATATGGCTTTCATTCCTTTTACATCTCACCATTTCTTCTACTGCTGCCCTCAGTGCCTCTGTCTCTGATCTGAAATTGCTTGTGTATTTTCCAGTTGCCAATGACAGTGTTATTTTTCTGCCATTTGGTAGGCTCAGGAATGCCCCTGCCCCTCCGTTCTCTGTTGTGTTTGTTACAGAACCGTTTGTGTATGCATGGGTCAGTCCATGCTTGGGTAGTTTTCCGTTTTGTACCTCAGGATTGTATCTCTATTAGAATAAATAAATACATCAATTTTTTTTTTACAAAGACTTTCGAAAGGGAAACAACAAGAAAAGAAATACAAAATGTGATATAATTGCAGTTTACTGAGAAGTCGTCGTGACATACGGATTGATTATATAAGTGAAATCTATAAAAACACAGGATTGCATAGGTCAACTTAAAATACTTCACTAAGTTGAAGAAAATTCAGCGCATTTCACCCAAAAGTTGATCAAAATAGTAACAGCAATAAATGTCAAATAATTGTCGATACTAGACTGTAACGGTTAATTCCACAATTACGATGCGACCTGAGGTACTTCCGAACCGAACCAGTAGCTCACTTGTGCCGGTAATCTAAATCAATTAAGTCGATGATCTGGCACAGTGCGTCTCAAGCTAACACACCCAGTTTAAGGTATGGAATTTAAGAGCAAATACACGAACACAATGGTTGCCTCTATAGAGAATGGTCTTCTTTTGAGTCAGAAAAAATGGCAAGTTGTACTGTCTTCTTATTAGTTTAAATGACAGTTAATAATAATAATGTTCCCGTAAGCTGCTAAGGCTCGTTGTGTAGGTCGGCCACATCCATGACTCACAGCTGTAATGTGGTTCCAGGCCTCGTCCAGGGCAGAAGAGGGGGTTGCTACTTTCAGGCGCCATACTGTTCCGGAACGGCCTCTTCTGCACCTCCAGCTGGTCGGGGGAGCACTTCTGGCGCTGATGAACGACTTGTGTAATTTATTGTGAGCAGGGGTTTCCTGGTGTCAGACAGGAATGTGTTCTTGCCCCCGATCTATTCTGCCGGACAGTTGATTGATTTCTTGACTGCCTCAGCGCTTAACAAGAAGAAATATCTATTGATTTATCAGTCTTCACTGATCTCGTTTACGTGGTCGACATTGTCCTATTCGGCTACAGACAGATCTGCGCTGCAGCGCTCGCTGGAAATGTTAGACAGTGAAACGCCCTCCCTAGGTCTGTCTATATCCTGGGTCAAGACCAAAATTCAGAATCTCATTTCCGACATGGAATCCCAGGGTACTGAAACTCAAGGTCACACTGAGGAGGACACCAACGAATCTATCTATCTCGTTAGCATGATATTATCTGATGGGCGCAGAGGTCTCGATATGTCATGGCGGATCGGACTAGTTGCGTCCGCTATGCACGACTTCCGACGTGTGTGGAGTAATGGCAATATCTCTCTTTGGACAAAAATACGCAGCTACCAGTCCTGCTTCGAAACCTGGACATTGCTGAAAAATGTTTTGTCGAGACCGGAAGCATTTCATATGCGCAACCAGCGGCGTATCCTGGGCATCCGATCGCATGACTATATCCGCAACGTGGAGGTCTCTGCTAAAACAGGCTTCCACCCAATCGCAGGAACACTTGACCGGCGCCGTATCTTTCTTCGGTCATGTTGTACGGGTGGACCAGGAAACTAAGACTTAGAAGTTACATTATGTTTGTGGGGTGTTCTTGATTTATTGGATTACGCATAGTTGGCATCTTCATCAGGTCGGGTTACCGGTTCAATATACAACCCTCCTGTATCGGCTATCTCGATGTGCCTGGTGGGTTACAGGTAGGTAGGTAGTCGGCTTAGGCGACAAAGACCTGTCGCGTTAACCGCCCATGAGCACGAGGTGTTGCTGAGTTCCAGGCCGTATGTAAAGCGAATAATGTGTTAACCATATGACCTAATCAGATGGTGCGTAGACGGTCTTTGTAGTGAGACCATGCTAGAGAAGATCGTTTCCCATCCTATTTGTCCATGACGTGCTTTAAGAGCAACAGTTTAGCTTGGTGAGCGTTCTCTCGAGGCCTGTCCATTGGATGGCATCGTCATTTGAAGCCCGATCATACCAGTGTATCGTAAGAATTCGCCTCTGACTGTGCTTGTGGAAAGTTTCAATGAGCTTCTAATCGCAGCGCAGAATAGTCCAGGTTCAGGAACCGTTCAACAAGATAGAGTCTTTACCCGATGCAGTGCGTTCATAGAGGTGGAACGAATAATGCCAATGTAGCTTCGTGCGTTGGAGTTTTGATTACTGCCTACATAAATCCTCAGTGGAGTTGACATGATTGTCATCGACAATAATTTCTGCCATTGTGGGATTGCAGCCAATATTTTGTATCTTAGCTTTTGCCCATTCGATGTGGATGCCATTTCTAAATGCCAAGTCTTATATATGTTTTTACCAGTGTTTGGGGACGGGAGGCTGGAATCGCCTACGCTGATCTCATGGGTTGTATTTCTTCAGCTGGACGAGGATCCAGTTTACGAAGTGAAAGTTCAATAATGTGGTGAGGACACACCATTGCCGGACAATGGATAATGTAGATAATCTGTCAATGTAGATAATCTGTCCGTATGAGAGATTGTTACATAGACGGGCTCTTTCTGTACTGTCGCAGTGTAGCTGCTCGATTAGCTGTTGCAGTGTGCTGAGAATGCCTTTGTTTTAAGACATCACACAGGGCAGATCTATCCACGATGTCAGGCAGGCTTTAGGTCGACATAAGCGACGTGGTGGGGTTGACGTTTTCTTTGGGTATATCCATGGGTTAGAGAAGAACAAAGATGGCATCGCTGGTGATACTGTAGAAAGTGAAGCCATAGTTTCAGGTTTCGCTGATTCCTGTACATCAGAGGTTTGGTGGGGGAACCAATATGGTCGGCAAAGACTGTTCCGGGGACATACAGTAATCTGGTGGCAGTACAGCTGTTCCATTCAGAGCGAGGTAATTTTCCTTTGTATTGAAATATTATGTTAGAATGTTACTATTATTTGTTCCCCTTCAGTGGCTCAGTAACACACGTGCGCTTCAGGAAGAGATAATAATTTGGTTCATGCCACTGTTGTATCAACATTTTCAACATCATCAACCAGAGCAAAAAATAATATATTGTTATATAAATCACACAATCGAAGATACAATCATTGTTTTCACTTTCACAATTTTCCTTGTGCCATGCAACCTGGCGTATGTCACGATGGTTTTCTATAAGGACCTGACCCAAGGTCGTTTAATAATTCCCGTGCTAACTGTATTCAAAGCCATGATATTAAACTATCTACAAACTATCTACTTGCTATTCTTCTTCTTCTTCTTTGCGTTCAGTTTCGTATGCACGTTTTATGCCCCCAGATGGGCTGCCTCCACGAAGTGACACGTCAGTCGCAGATCCGCAATGGTTCCCCACAGTTTGTCTTGTATGTTTCTCTCCTCGGGCCAGGTCTTCTCGCGGGAGTCTTGATGCAGTGGACATGTTTGGAGGATGTAGTGTTCTAAAGTATGTGGTCCTCTCTGACATGCGCATTGTGCAGTCTGTGCTGCTTTCGTTTTATGCATGTGTGCATTTAGTCTGCAATGACCGTTCTGAGGCGAAAAATTGTGGTATAGTTTCCTATTCACTCCATTGATTGGGTTCTGTGGGTTTTTACTGTTTGTTCTCTCTATCCACTGTTGTTTATATTTGTTTTTGATGTTTTCCTTGACTTCTGGTAGTGACACTGGGTGGGTGAATTGTTCTCTTTGTCTATCCTCCCTGGCTAGCCTGTCCGCCCATTTATTCACAGGAATGCCCCAGTGAGCTGGAATCCACTTGAGGGTGATTTTATTGTGGTCTGAGAGTTTGTTTAGCTGGCATATCGGTTCCCTTTCCATACTATTTCGTGGTTCTCTTTATGTGGCCTTCAAAATGTCCATGCAGTCGCACAAATACACTATTCTGTTATCCTTTAACCCCTTTTTATCCAATAGTTTGACTGCTTCAATTATTGCATGTTGCTCTGTTCTTATTTAAACATCGTGTATGTTATTGCACTATGCTCAAAACGTTTGGTTCACGTATCTTGAACACAAGCATGCACGCGATTGTTTCAACAAAAAACATATTCCATGTGTCATTGTTGCACACATCTTACTCTCATCATATTCACACTCAAGCTGATGATGTTAAATACAGCACACTAGCAAGAAATCGGATGCAGACGGCCCTAACATCGCTGGAAGAGTGGGCGAACTCATGGCTGGTCAAAATAAACGAGGAGAAAACCACGTGCACAATATTCTCGCTCTCATTAAAACCCCAAAGTACCAAATTAAGTCTGAATGGCAAAATCCTGCAGCCAAACGACAACCCAACCTATCTGGGAGTCACATTTGATCGGCGCATGACATGGAAAAGTCAGATTGAGAGAAACCGAATGAAAGCCAGAGAAAGGATGGCGATCATGAGGAAACTTGCTGGCACAAGCTGGGGAGCAGACGAAGGCATACTAAAGAAACTGTACACTGGAAGAGTGAGACCAGTTCTCGAGTATGGCATTGCGGCATGGACAACCGCAGCGAAGGCGAACTTCGATAAAGTTAACAAACTTCAAAACCAAGCCATGAGAATTATAACAGGTGGCATGAAGTCAACGCCAATTGTAGAACTTGAAAAGATTACAAAACTGCAATCCATGACCGATAGAAGAGACTGCAGAGCCCAGCTGCAGTCAGAGAAACTCAGAAGACTGACGGACCATCCAATGTACCAGAGACTAAACAATTTGGGAAATGGGAAACTAAAGCGGAGAAACTTTGCAGAAATAGCCAAAGCAAAGATGCACGAAGATCCCATAAACGCACTAACAACACCAAAACCCATCACTACTGTACGAAAACCTACTTGGAGGCAGGATATATTTCCAGAGGTGGTAGAAAATATACCAGGTATTGCAAACAAAAACTGCCAGAGTGAAAAAGAAAGGAGAGACACTACCCTAAGCTTCATAACGAAAAGCTACCCAAGCATGGACTGGACCCATGCATACACCGATGGTTCTGTAACAAACACTACACAGAACGGAGGGGCAGGAGCATTCCTGAACCTACCAAATGGCAGGAAAATAACACTGTCATTCGCTACTGGTAAGTACACAAGCAATTTCAGAGCAGAGGCAGAGGCACTGAGGGCGGCAGTGGAAGAAATGGTAACACACAGTGAAAATGAGAGCCATATAGTCCTGCTGACAGATGCTCTCGAAGTAGTCACAGCG
This sequence comes from Ariolimax columbianus, assembly GCA_036924085.1. Taxonomy (NCBI): domain Eukaryota; kingdom Metazoa; phylum Mollusca; class Gastropoda; order Stylommatophora; family Arionidae; genus Ariolimax; species Ariolimax columbianus. The sequence continues at coordinate 62,216,016 of JAVGWX010000007.1, read as the reverse complement.
CTAAAAAGCCAGAAAAACACTGAGCTTAATGACTTAAGAGCAGCACTCTGCAAACTGTGCCAGCAGTCCGCACCAAAAAGGGTAGTGGTACAGTGGGTTCCGTCACACTGCAACATCCAAGGCAACGAGGAGGCAGACAGACTGGCAAAAGAAGGTGCAAGGCTACCACAAACAGATACCAGTATGACGTACGAAGAGTCAAAACGGCTTATCAAAGCCAGATACATGTCCAAATGGGAAACCGAACATACTGGTTACACCAAAAACGATGCCTATTACCAGTTGAACCGAAGAGAGCAGGTCGTCGTCTTCAGACTTCGCACTGGCCACAACAGACTGAGGTACCACCTATTCAACAAATTGAAGATAGGGTGTACCGACGAATGCCCGTGCGGTACTGGTAAAATGACCACTGAACATCTGCTGCAGAACTGCCCGACATACGAGGATCAGAGAGAGCAGATGTGGCCATTGCCAGTGGAACTGCAAGACAAGCTCTATGGTAGTGGCGAGAGTCTCAGGATGACCGCCGCTTTTTTCGAGAAAATAATGGTTACTGTCTGACTGTGTACGCAGAAGAAGAAGAAGAAGAAATACAGCACACGAAATAATACGTCCATCACATCTGACACTACATGTCATATAAGGTGACTTACCACACCTGACTCCGCCTGCCGTATAAGGTGACTCATCACATCTAACTCTGCTTGCCGTTTATAATGTTTAAAAACATCTGACTCTGCTTGCCGTATATGGTAACTAAAGAGAATTGTGTCGGTAGCTTCGTCATGTAAAACAAGGACTGAATAATTAAAACAACAAGATCACCAAAATACTTTGGAACTGACATTATGCGAGATATCATCTTTGATAGTGAACCATTTGCTCCTTGGGGAATTAAACATATTTGATGTTTATTTAGTATTATACTACTTTCATAACTCACACTGTCACTCGCTTTATGTTTCTCGTACTCTCAACAGTTATGTTTTTGTTGTTACAATATACTTCTACCCGCGATCCACATTGTCCTATTGAATATTATCACATTGAGAATGTACTGGTCAATATTGATCCATATTCTATTTTCGGTTTTAGCAATCGAATATAGTGTCGTGAAGCATTAAGCTGGTTAGCGTTCTATATAACGTCTAGGCTGTGACATTGATGTATTTAAAAACTGTAAAGAAATAGGCGAGGATGGATCAGAGGTTGAAGTAGGAGTAGCAAAGCAGACAGCGTGTCTGTGAGGGATATACGTCGTTGATTTTTTATGTTACATAAAGATCAGCTGATTTATGATTATTTTAAATTTATATTTCTTTGAACACGCCCTTCAAATTTGTTTTTTTATACTCTATCCTTGCTTGTGAAATCTTTCCAAAGTTTTGCAAGGGGCTCTGTTTTAAACTGTAGAACGATCTTATTTGGATGTTACGCTTGTTAACACACATACCTGCCATCTCTGATGAAAAATAACACAATCTGAGCATGTATATTGGACAACAACAGAAAGTTTGAAGTTTATATGTTGGATTGATTGGTTCAGAACCAAATGCCAGTTTTACGTTTTCTGTTAGGTCAGAAATACGGAAGTTGTAAGTGCTTGGTACGATCTGACAGAATGTTGCATTACGTATGTTGGATTAGAGCAGATACATTAACGTTTTACGATTTAGTTATGCAAAGAAAAGGGACATTTTGTGAATGTTTAATAGCAGTAAAAATCTAGTTTTACGTACTGACTAAGTTCAGACATATAAAAATGTTACATATAATTTAGGTAATAACAGAATAATTCATGTTTTGTGCGTATTGGATAATGAGTAAAAAACTGATGTTAAACTGATACTGATTAAACTAATGTACTATACTAAGAGTTGGAGAACCTTCTACAACAGAGGTGTTGAAATTTACGTTTAGTTACACAGTACTTTAAGCGTGACAGTAATTATGTCACAATACACTTTTCACGAGAATCACTGAGGAAATTACATTCGTTGAATCTTTTGTTCTCTGTTCTTTTATATAACAAGTGTCATTGGCGAAATAACAATTTGTATACTTCGAATCGTGAAAATATAACAATAAAATGCTTTTCAATAATTGGTGCCAAATTTTTAAATAAATGAAAACAATGTAATTATGTCTGTAACAAAAACGTCTTGAAAATAGTTTCAGCAAATTTACTGTTTATGTTGGGCGAACAGACATCTTCCAAACAATAGCCACAGACGTGGCTAAAGTGTAAAGAAGTAAAGGGTGTATGGACAATATAATTGGTCCCAATATACAATAGAACGGAAATAATGCAAGCAATACATGTGAAACGAAAGCATCCACTACAGCAGTGCTTTAAACAGATGCAATATATTCGAATTCAAAAAATGCAAAAAAATAGTAATAGTGAAATAAAGAAAAATAAGTCAAACATACAAAATACAAGTGATAATTAAATAGATAATTGTGACTTTGTTTATACAAAATAACAGACACAATTACAACACACCTTACGACTAATTGGCGATTATCGGGAAATAATGACAACATAATATACGACAGACACATGCGTGTTGGTGAAGTTCTAAAAGTTGAAAAAGAATAATAACACTGTAACTTGTTTGTTGTTAGATGCGACTAATGAGGGTTTGAAATTGGGCTAGATACCTCATCTTGTAGAAACTTTAATCCTCATAAACTTCAAGAGATATAGACCATAGGTCAACGTTTAGCGGCTTGGCGTGTATTTGTTGAAGACATATGCTTCACGAGGAGCTGAACATGTGTTGATTGATTGATTGATAGGTTGAATGTGATGAAAAACAACATTGATGTGTTACCAATAGCTGATCAATTGTATATCGATGATCCCAATGAAGACATATTTAATTACAAATGTATACGAGACTATCTTTAGTTATTAACCTATAACTTCTTAGCCTTCTGAATTTTAAACAGGTCTCTACAAACACTACTTTACATGTGACACATCAATACATGAATGAATGATACGTATTTTTCAGGGATCAAAATAAGAAAAATATAAATAACTAAACAAACCTTCAGATGACTTAATAATGAAGAAGTCTGGGAAGATGTTTCGTCTTGCTCTGCATAATGGGCAACACTGCATTCTGGACAGCCTCATAGGTGTCAGAAAAAAGCGATGGAAGAAGACCAATATAACATAGACTGATATGAATGTTACAAATAAAGTCAGTAGTGGAAGCAGCGATATCACGCAAACGTCGTTTAGTTAAACAAGTGGTACGCAGTCCTGACAATAGATTGATACGCAGAACAACGTTTTGGTGGTCATATGCTTTTACACTTTTACCGTGTCGTCCACCTACGCGATGGCGAGATGTACTGACCAATGACCCATGACCGCACATTGGTACAATGTTGCAGAACATTGGGATGCATACATAATAGTGTTGGCTTTCTCGCATAAGGCATATATGCCAACTGACTTCCGGGTTCATGTGATACTGTAAATGAGCAGATTTAGGAAAAGTGAAAAAATGGCAGCAAAAAGGCACAATTTAATCATCGAGTATCATACCGAGAAATCAAGAACATCATCAGAAATCAGTATATACACCAATGGAGAGAAGACAGAAACATAAGCAGTAAACCAGACTCAATTCACTATCTCAAAAGAAATCAACAAACTACCTTATTTCGCCTGAGAACTGGACACAGCAGACTACTAGAACATCTGTACCGACTGAAAATCTCACACACCGATGAGTGCCTATGTGGAACAGGATGCCAGAACCCTGAGCATATTCTACAAGAAGGCCCAATCTATAGGAAAATGAGATGCCAGACCTGGTTAGAGGGTGCGGATCTGAGACAAAAGCTGTGGGGCAGCCGCTCCGACCTGGTGAAGACTACAGGCTGCATCATGGCGACTGGCCTGCAGTTATAGCATGACCAAAATATCCTGAACGCAAAAAAAAAGAGGAAAAGTGTATTATTTCCGCGTTGCGGTCAATACGGTCGTCCATCTGTCATAACTATAGTCTCATTTGAAGTTTAATTACATTTGTTTGATAATCTTTCATGCAAGAGTTTTGAAGAAGAAAAAACCGACTATAGCAATCATCTCTTGATTTATACAGGTATCTAGTCGATCATTAAGAACACTAAACGATTTTCTAAACGATGTCTCGAATTTCTAAACAGTCGAATGACAAATTGCCTTTATCATTGCTTTGCCTTTTCTAAAAGTAAGCAAGATAACCATGTACAGATAGTTGGAATGGTGTGTAGCGAGTATAGACCCAATTCGCGATGTCTTTGCTGTGAGGAATTAGATGTCCTATCAATCTGCCGTCGATTACTACAATATATATATATATGTTTCTGTTTATACTCGTTTCTGTCGGTTTCCAATCGTTCTTGTTTTTTTACTAATTAATGATTGGTAAAAAAATGTCCATTGATTTATATCTTTAAATTGCTATTGATGTCTTTCCGTTCATCCCCATTTATAATATCGATTTGAACGTATGTCGACTCATTTTGATGTCTTCATAAATTAAATTGGCATTGTCCGTTTTGCTGTTTTTTGAAGTTGAAAATTAATTTGAACTCTTGGGATTTGATTTCGTTTCTTTAACCATTATCAAATTAATTGAAACTTCTGATAGTTCCGTTGTATATCCTCGACTATAATTCATCGTTACCTTCTCTATTTCCCTTAATCCATCATATTCATTTCCATCAATATATCCCCTCACATCTACTGAATATATCCTCTTTCAACTCATATCCTTGCGCTCCTGTTTTATTCTTTCTCTCCAACTGTTCTTCTCCTAGCGAAACAAATCTAAACGTCTTCTCCTAAATATGTCTACTCCCATATCACCTATATCTTCTCAGCCTCCCTTTGTATCTACTGAATATATTCTTTTTTACACCGTAATCCATCCCTTTTCATCTCACAAATCCCCCTGAAACAATTTCCCCAATTTATCAATAATATCTCCCCAAACGATCACGAATCATCTCCTTCAGCTATTACTTCGAATTGTACAAATCAAGTTGACTTTTTATTCTCATAATCTATTCCTTTACATCCCCATATCTATCATGTCTCGCCCCTTCAATATTAGCTTTATATTCATCCAAACTATCACATATAAGTTTTTTATTCCTTGTTAACACTTGTTTAGTGCATTCATCCTGAATTATTACCAATCACCTCTACAGCATATACCGTCACAGCCCCACCTCTGCTTTTCCAACCGCCCCCATATATCTCTTTTGATCTCACCAGCACTTCCTAAATCTATATTTTTTGCATCTCCAATATATCATCCTTTGATCTCGTCTAATCAATACGCTTTCAATTTGCACGAATGTCAGACTCACATGTGTGAAAAAGAACAAACAACGAAGTAGAAGTTGCCTCCATCGCAGAAATAATACAAAGAATATACGTAACAGGACGTCGTTATAAAACCATCGATCAAACGCATTCTTCTTGCTCTGACATAAAATAAAAACTATCAACTCTTCCTCCTAAAATCAACACCCACATTATATTTATAGAAACGGAACGTATATTTGTGTACTCGTCTGATTAACTAACTATCGGCTGCATTTGGCATCTGCAGCCAAGTCAAACCAATTACGTTATTGTTGTAACTTGCATTCGTCTTCTTTCGGTGCTTGACTAATTTCCTTGTCCTTATATGTTTCATCAATCTTATTCCACACCCTACCACACTCCCATTTAACTCAAGTAACTGTCATTTCGACTCTTCCGAAAATAACAAATATTACTTCTATTTTCTCCACATAACCCATCATTCTTTCTCTCGCCAAAACAACGTATATATCCCCTCCCTCACCACCACACAGCATGCATTTGCCTCCCAAATAACTCACGCATCTCCCTTCACACAAGTAACTCACAAAGATTTTGTCATATATCTCGTAATTTTCGCTCTCCATTTTCCAATAATTCACGTTCCGTTCCCCCTCCCTATATAATCTATTCATATGTATAATACTACCGATCTCTGTCTATTAAAAACTCGTCTTACCCTACTTGCTTAACTTTCCGTGTCCAGCCTCATAGAGTATTGGACCAGAAATCAGCAGCACTGGATCCCCTTTCATTTGCTGCCATGAGATCAGTCAAAGTACAGGGTTCTTGCATTCTTGGTCAGTTACACAGTTGTTCGATGTCTTGGATGGCTTCACATTCGCAGACATCGTCATCCATGTATCACGTGTTTTCAAGTTTGATCAACACATTGACAGCCCCTTTCGTATTCTGTTTAGGGTTCTCTACACAGGATGTGACATAATTATGCCCTGCCGCAAGTTCTTCTTTAATCTCCAACCATTTCTCACCATATCATTGACGCCATTTTTCGGTTCAGTTTTGATGAGGTTCTTGTTTTATGAGCTGTACAGTTTTAAGGAAACTTTTCCCTCATTTATGTCATCTCTGTTCTAGATTATATCCTAAAAAGTGGGTGTTTTTTTAATGACAGGACTGCTTTTTAATTTCGACTTCAGACGATTTCTGGTGGTGCAATTGAATATTGTCTTATTAATGTTGACTGAAGTCACTCATTTGCTGCTACATCTTACCCTATTTAATAACTTACCTATTACTCCAATAACTCATCTGTTTCTCGCCAAATAGCTGAAGCCAATTCCTCCCACTAGTAACTCGCGTTTCGGTCTCTCCCCCTCTCTCCAACAACTTATATCTCTTCATTCCCACAATAACTAATTTCTCGTCGTCCCGAAATTCTCCTCTTCCTTTAATTATACATTTCTCCTCCTTCTTTTTTAAGTTCCCCTGATCCTCCCACAACCCAATAACTAATTTCTCATCCCTCTCAAAGTATATTTCTTCTCTCTCTCTCACTCTCTTTCTCTCTCTCTCTCTCTCTCTCTCTCTCTCTCTCTCTGTATCTCTCCAGTAATCCGAAACCAAACCTCCCACATTTCATTTCTTTTGACTCCATAATAACATATCAGCCGCGTGGCATGCTATAACCGGTATCTAATGAAGAAACGCAACCTGCTAGTGCAGATTCCATAGAGACAAGAGTGAAGCACTGGATAAATAGCGTTTTTATTTAATTTCCTTTCTCCAGCCATCCTCACTCCGCCTCAAACTGATCGATACACCAGTGTGGCATTCGAAACTCCGTCTTTTTCTACAACGAATGTAATACAAATAAATAATCTTGGAGTTGTTGAAGAAAGCAAGATGGAAGATCTGGCACATAGAGAAGATGTTGCTAAAAGAAAAGTATTTCGCAGACAAGACACAAATCGGGGAAAAAGTTGCATTGTCCATATTTGGCCATCAATTTAATTCCGATTTTTTCCAAACACAAGAGCCACCTGATTGATTGTGCTTTCGTTAGTTTCTGTGTGCTGTTGTTGGAGGTTGTTGAGCCATGAAATATATATTTGTTTTAATAATATTAAGTGGTACGTGTCATTGTGCCTGGATTAGTTAAATCGACATTAGGTCAACGTTGCAGCAAATGAAAATTATAATATGTAGATGCTAGTAATAATACGAACGGCGCTTAAAATGTGAAATAGATATGTGTAGACTTAAAGACACTAGTCTTAACCACTTGTTCTAAAAACTTATGGGAAATGAGACGTTAGTCCAGTCAGGCACAACATATTGACCAGGACGTCGCGTTAGGTCCAGGGACAATACACTGATCAAGACAACAATCTCTCTGCCATGTAGCGTTCTCTTAAAACAGACTGTTTTCATGGCAGCCTAGTTTACGAGATGTGGTTCGACGTGATCCCCGTAGTAGTGAGCGCTACGAAGATGAACACAAACACAGCACAAGCGCCTGAGGACTGCGGTGGACCTTCATCAGCATGCTCGAGGTGGGCTACTTCTTAACGTCCTTTGCATGGCGTAAAAAGGAGTAAACTTACTCATTTTGGGCATTAAACAACAACAACTGTAAAAACATCAAGCCGTTAATTGCATATATTATAGAACAATCAGGCCGATGAGTATCATGACCAAGATTGTAATAATTATAGAACAATTAGGCCGATGAGTATCATGATCAAGATTGTAATAATTATAGAAAAATGAGTCCGATGAGTATCATGATCAAGATTGTAATAATTATAGAAAAATGAGTCCGATGAGTATCATGACCAAGATTGTAATAATTATAGAAAAATGAGTCCGATGAGTATCATGACCAAGATTGTAATAATTATAGAACAATTAGGCCGATGAGTATCATGACCAAGATTGTAATAATTTTAGAAAAATGAGTCCGATGAGTATCATGATCAAGATTGTAATAATTATAGAAAAATGAGTCCGATGAGTATCATGACCAAGATTGTATTAATTATAGAAAAATGAGTCCGATGAGTCAAATGACCAAGATACTCCTAAAAACCATACAGGAACTAATTCTTAGTTATTAGTCGACCAGTACTTCTACAGGAACAGAAGCCCATGTGCAGGTCCCAGCTCTGGTATGATCTGGATTTAGTCGGGAGCAGGATGTCCTGCTTTGCGAGCTAGGCTGGAGCAGCTTATTACTCCGATGCGTTCGGACAGGTCCTGCGAAGGGTGGTTTACCGATGTGCAAATATACTCAAACACTAAAGCAAAATAGACCCGCATCCTGTTAGGCGATACTATGCTGCTATAAACAAACTACCTAACCATGGCTGGTGATATCGTTCCTTAACACCGTTGGCAAAGTGTATGCTCGCATCATTCTGAGCAGGCTGCGGAAGCTGACCGACATGGTGTACTTGGAATCTCAGTGTGGTTTACTCGCAGAAAGGTTGATATGATCTTTTCACTGAGACAGTTGCAAGAGAACAACACACTCCACCATTGCTTGCCTTCATCGACCTCACCATTATACCTGGTAAACAGAAAGAGAATTGCAGAGAACAACACACACCACCATTGCTTGCTTTCATCGACCTCACCATTATACCTGGTAAACAGAAAGAGATTTGCAGAGAACAACACACACCACCATTGCTTTCCTTCATCGACCTCACCATTATACCTGGTAAACAGAAAGAGAATTGCAGAGAACAACACACACCACCATTGCTTGCTTTCATCGACCTCACCATTATACTTGGTAAACAGAAAGAGAATTGCAGAGAACAACACACACCACCATTGCTTGCCTTCATCGACCTCACCATTATACCTGGTAAACAGAAAGAGAATTGCAGAGAACAACACACACCACCATTGCTTGCCTTCATCGACCTCACCATTATACCTGGTAAACAGAAAGAGAATTGCAGAGAACAACACACACCACCATTGCTTGCTTTCATCGACCTCACCATTATACCTGGTAAACAGAAAGAGAATTGCAGAGAACAACACACACCACCATTGCTTGCCTTCATCGACCTCACCGTTATACCTGGTCAACAGAAAGAGAATTGCAGAGAACAACACACACCACCATTGCTTGCCTTCATCGACCTCACCATTTTACCTGGTAAACGAAAGAGCATTGCAGAGAACAACACACACCACCATTGCTTGCCTTCATCGACCTCACCATTATACCTGGTAAACAGAAAGAGAATTGCAGAGAACAACACACACCACCATTGCTTGCCTTCATCGACCTCACCATTATACCTGGTAAACAGAAAGAGAATTGCAGAGAACAACAAACACCACCATTGCTTGCCTTCATCGACCTCACCATTATACCTGGTAAACAGAAAAAGAATTGCAGAGAACAACACACACCACCATTGCTTAGCTTCATCGACCTCACCATTATACCTGGTAAACAGAAAGAGAATTGCAGAGAACAACACACACCACCATTGCTTGCCTTCATCGACCATACCATTATACCTGGTAAACAGAAAGAGAATTACAGAGAACAACACACACCACCATTGCTTGCCTTCATCGACCTCACCATTATACCTGGTAAACAGAAAGAGAATTGCAGAGAACAACACACACCACCATTTCTTGCCTTCATCGACCTCACCATTATACCTGGTAAACAGAAAGAGAATTGCAGAGAACAGCACACACCACCATTGCTTGCCTTCATCGACCTCACCATTATACCTGGTAAACAGAAAGAGAATTGCAGAGAACAACACACCACCATTGCTTGCCTTCATCGACCTCACCATTATACCTGGTAAACAGAAAGAGAATTGCAGAGAACAACAAACACCACCATTGCTTGCCTTCATCGACCTCACCATTATACCTGGTAAACAGAAAGAGAATTACAGAGAACAACACACACCACCATTGCTTGCCTTCATCGACCATACCATTATACCTGGTAAACAGAAAGAGAATTGCAGAGAACAACACACACCCCCATTGCTTGCCTTCATCGACCTCACCATTATACCTGGTAAACAGAAAGAGAATTGCAGAAAACAACACACACCACCATTGCTTGCCTTCATCGACCTCACCATTATACCTGGTATAACAGAAAGAGAATTGCAGAGAACAACACACACCACCATTGCTTGCCTTCATCGACCTCACCATTTTACCTGGCAAACAGAAAGAGAATTGCAGAGAACAACACGCACCACCATTGCTTGCCTTCATCGACCTCACCATTTTACCTGGTAAACAGAAAGAGAATTGCAGAGAACAACACGCACCACCATTGCTTGCCTTCATCGACCTCACCATTTTACCTGGTAAACAGAAAGAGAATTGCAGAGAACAACACAGACCACCATTGCTTGCCTTCATCGACCTCACCATTATACCTGGTAAACAGAGAACGTTTTTTTAAAGTATTGTGAAAAGTTGGCTGCCTACATAAACTACTGAACATGATTAGGTCTTTCGTGTGGGCATGAAGGCGATAGATAGGAACACCTGCAACTGGGAGGAAATTGCCAAAGACAGACCTGGCTGGAGGCATGCTTTGTGTGTTGGTCTGCAGCCAAGGGAAGACAAAATGCGTCAAGATGGAGACAACAAACGTGTGCGGCAAAAGCAAGGACAACTGACTGCTCCCTGTCTAGCGTGAAGTCCATTGTCTCTCGAGAGTCACATGATGCCAATTAATGCAGATTAATAGTTTTAGGTATGGTTATTGTGGCATATAGTTACTTTTTCAAAACTTATTTTGATAGCATATTCAAACTAAGTTTGAAGTGTACATTTATGACACTGCAGAAGGTACTATACCAGTTCTTTTCCAAGGAATCTAAGATGGATCATTTATATTGCAATATTCATGACCCAGAGAAACAACGCAATTGGCTTTTGGTCTTGATAGATCATTCTTTTACCGTTGGATTGCACGATTTCGACAGAGATATAATAAAACGGGAGATTTTGAAACTGTTGACGAAAAATCAACTTGTTACTCTCAGGAAACTAAAATTAACATTAGATATTGTGTGGACTAAAGTCAAAGGACAAGTTCCCAAGCACAACAGGGCATTTAAAATGTGTGATATTGAAGTGCTGACACGTGAGTACATTTCACAAATTGAGCATTCAGTTCTGGAAGTAGTGAATTGAACACGTGCTCCGGGAAAAAGATCAGTACTGGTAACAAGATGTATTACAATTTGTCCAGCCAGTAACAATTATCAACCACTTTGAATCGACATATTCCGATGATTAATATCATCATTTATGGACATACTGATTAACAGATTTGGATGAATTAGAGTATGGTTATCAAAACAATTAGGTGTACACACACTAGCAACAAATGCATTGCAATATTCAACAACATAAAATTAGCTGCGAAGTTAAAACAACATTGGTGGTCTAAGGGTGCCCGAAGGGTTATACTAACTGTTACATATTGGGGCCAATTTTACGATTGTACATAAAGAGCAACATAAACAATCACTTGATATATCAAGACATTAAGGAGATAAGCTTATGAATAAAATTCTCAGAACATCAGCTCTGAACTGTAAAATCTTAAATTTAATGTAATTTCGTTGCAATGGTCGTAAAAGATCAAATGAATTCGCCTATGTGCAAACATCTATAGACTAGATGATATCAATGTTTTAGCGTCATGGATATGTTAAGGCTGCATGCGAAAAATCATTTGGATCTGACATGCAGTTTAGTAGAAAATTGCTTCGGACCTTGTTCATGAATTAAAAGACGGACTATAGTCTGTTACCCATTGCAAGCGATGATGTAGACATCAGACGATTTTGCTGAAGTTGAATTATAGTGAGTAAGGAACTGCGCTGGTCATCAATCTCACTCTCTGGTTCACAGCTACCTTGGACCAGTGACAAGACATAAGTCAAGACGACTGGGTATAACTCAGGACGCAGGCATTCTGGCCCCACGTTCCTTTAGACTAGGGATCACTTGAAAGCCTGTGGGATTCGATCGCTCACAATTTCGTTCATCGCTTTGAGATGCTAGTGCCTGACCACTCCACCACAGCAAACCCTAAGAACAAGTAAATAGTTACTTGCACTTTAGACAGATAACAACAAGTGATAGTACGAGGCGTATTAAAATGAAACCGGTTCAATCTACACCAAATGGACATACGTACGATGCACATGATGCCATCACTTCTGGAGTAAACAGCACATACCAATCGTCATATGGGCACAATTTCATTATCCTCCGACTCATAGTTTCTTCATCAAACCTTTGAAAATAAATATGGCGGTCGTGATACATCATCCGTCCAGAGTTGATCAGCGAGCGGTGATTCGTTTTCTAACCGCTTAAGGATGTCGACCAGTTGACATTCATCGCAAAATGCAGGTAGTGTATGGTGAAAACAAGTGTGTCGAAAACAACAGGGAAGTACTGGCAAACGATATTTAAAGAAAGACGTGAGTTTACGAAAAATTGTCTGAGATCAAGTCAGGCGCATATTGTTGCGTTAACTCACGTCCTTCTTTAAACATCGTTTTCCAGTTCTTCACTGTCGTCTTCGACACAATTTTCCCACCATACACAGCCTGCATTCTGCCATGAATGCCAACTGGTCGACATCCTTCGGCTGTTAGAAACCGAATCACCCCTCGCTGATCAACTCTGGACGGATTCCGTTTCACACCCGCCATGTTTTCAACGGTCTGCTGAGGAGACTATGCGTCGGAGAATTATAACATTTTGCAAACTGGAAGATTGGTATGTGCTGTTTACAACATAAGTGACGTCAATATGCGAATCGTACGTGTGTTCACTTGTTGCAGTTTGGTCCGGTTTCATTTGAACATGCCTCGTAGATGTGAAAAGAGCGCAAATAAGAGAATAGCCATGACTAAAACCACATTCAACAACATAAGAAACAGCATTTGCTAGAAAATAAGTAATAAGCTAAAAATGAGAGTCATCATGTATTATGTATATCCATGATTAAAATACCATAGGGATACATCGACGATGAGCAAAACAGTTGAATGATCAAATAAAGGTCTTTGAAATACAAAAGAAAAACATAAGAACAGGTCGCATTTCGTGGAAAGAAAAGGAAACAAAGAAGTCCTGGCGAGATTTGGACTGGAAATGAAAAATAAAATACATACACATTAGGCGGATCAAATTTAAAGAAACACAATTCACTGTTGAAAACAATACTGAAGGGGCAGGTTGATCGCAGACGGACCAGTGGTAGACAACGCTATATGTTAGAGAACAACATCAAGAGATGGCATTTTAATAGCCTGTCCGAGCAATAACATAAGCATGTTGGAGATTCACTGCAGTAAACATTCAATGCGGAGATGGCACTTGGCATCATCATCGCCATTTGTATTATCTTTATCAGAGTGTATCGTGAAGAAAAGAGTAAGGTAGGACTTAGGCTTCAGTTTGAGAATGTAATGCTATTTATACGACGCCTGTGGACGCAATGAAATGATTCTGACAGATACTAGTAATTACATAAAATGATCATATCTTCAACGTAAACACATGAAATACAATACGACAGAATAGGGAACCATTTAAAAACCTAATAACGTTTATAAAAACAAGGATACTTCAATGGGGCAGTTATGTGTCAAGACGAAATGAGTTATCCAGTGATATAGACATCGGAAATAGCTGTACAATTGGTATCCCAATGAAATACACAAAAGAAATAGTTGTAAAGTTGGTTGCCCCGCACGCGAAATAATCGCACAAGTCTGGCATTTATGAGGATCTAAGATAGTCGGGACATATTCTATTCAGAAATGGAGGGGAAACATTTTTAGGAAGTAAAATAATGACGATGGACAGACAAAAGAGAAAACAAATGTCGACATATATAGAGTTTGTGTACACTATCGGATCGAAGGTAACGTTTAAGTAGAACAGTAGAAGTGGAAGGACACAATGACGAAGAAGACGAGACATTCGAAGAAGTAGAAGGAGGAATACCAGATGGAACCAAGATGGTAGCAAGATATCCAGGAGTGCCTCCGTGTGATTTTTTTGCGGAGGCTGGCGTTTTGGCAAGGGAAAACGTTTCTTTCAGACAGACTGTGATGAGAGCGATGTTCTATAAAAAAAACATGCTACGTGATGATGAGATGGAAAAAGTTTAAGAAATGCGGAGAAGAAGAAGAAGAAAAAGAAGTAATTGGAACAGATGGAAGAGCAGGTGATCTATTAGCAGATTGAGTATATGACCTGGTAGTTTTAGTGGGAGACTGCATTGTGTGGCTAGCACTGAGGGCAGCCGTTAGTAACACGATATTTCAGAGTAGAAGCTAGTGAGTAGATGAACTTATATTAGGTTGAAAGCCAAGTAGGAACAAACATGCAGTCTAAACAATTGGCAAATTTAAAGGAAAGAGTAAGTAAATAGCAGAGACGTTATTGTACGACACCACAGTTTGTTTATTAAATAACGAAGCCAATTTTCTTTCTCGCTGCATTTCCTGACCCAACAGTAAACACAGTACCATTTTACAACTGGATCGAAAGCACCGTGCTGGGATCGGGTGACTAACACCGCCCCTTTGTGGACACAAATGGTGATTAGAGGATACAATATAAACGTCACAAAGTGTATTATATAATGCAGTATGCAAGCATAAGGAGAAAGCATTATTCATATATTCAAAGAGAGTGAACGAAAGAGACTGGCAAAGAAGTCAACAAATTTAATAGAAAAAAACCCAAGAGATACATAAGGAAAAATACAGAATGCATTGTAACAAGCTATTATATCACCATCGTTAGCGTACTATTTATAACACTGAGGAATAAATACCACCTGTTCTTGCAGCCACCACATAGTTTACACTCTAGGTTCAATTTGATTGTACCAGGGATAGAAAACAAATTCATAACAATACTGAGATTTTGAACCCGTGTCCAATTTATCAGACAGTCATCCAAACTGATCGAACACTAGCGCATTTAGGGCAAACATTTAGAGCATCAAGAAAAAGTGATAATATTTGTTTGATCGCGGTCACTCGTAGGATTTATGGTATTAGCCAGCGAGTAGACTTTGTGATATGTTCTGTGGAAACGAAGCGAAAGGAACATAAACTGAGAAATTGAGAGATAAAGACAAATAGACAAGAACAAATAAAGACAAAAAAAAACTAACCAGAAAATTAAAAGAAATGCAAAACATGACAGCGAGAGTGAGGAGAGAAGCATCGTAAGTAAAAGAGAGATTAACTGAGAAAGAAACAGTTAACAGTGAAAGTTTTAAGCCCAAATTCCAACAAATCGACATTGAATGAAAGGTCTGTAATCAAATTCTAGAAATCATGAATGCTGACAGGATATAACAGAGACCAGCGTGCGATGCTATTTTCTGCCACAGGTCGATGTAGGAAACGGCTTTCCAAGGTCTTCTGTGAGGCGGAAGTGAAAGTGTGGAGAGCACAATTACAAAATAGGCTATTCATCACATAATTTTCGCTTCTCGTTTAGGGAACAAAATAACATGACTTGGGAGATAATTACTACATGGATAACCAACGTCACGTGATTGTTAAAGGATGTTGTATCGCTTATCTTTATCTCATGATGGTTTCGTACAATGATTCATACGATTACTACAACGAAACTGTATTAAAGCACGTCAATGCGTTCTTGCAGGAGTAATTTCTCTAGCAGTTTGCTGTATATGATACGTTTGCTAGCAACAACCACAACCCTTTTTAGTCGTCTTCTACGGCAAGTTTGGAACGTTATAGTTGCTATATTCGTTATTCCTCTAGTGGCACTTGTCCGCTATGGCGGGAAACTGATGCCTTGCTTAGTAGAATGACCACATCAATTATTATCATTGGCGTCTCAGTCTCTGTCGACCATGCTTGACTCCCTGTGAATTTTGTCCAGCTGTCTCCTGTATTTCACATTGGCGTCTCAGTCTCTGTAGACCATGCTTGACTCCCTGTGAATTTTGTCCAGCTGTCTCCTGTATTTCACATTGGCGTCTCAGTCTCTGTCGACCATGCTTGACTCCCTGTGAATTTTGTCCAGCTGTCTCCTGTATTTCACATTGGCGTCTCAGTCTCTGTAGACCATGCTTGACTCCCTGTGAATTTTGTCCAGCTGTCTCCTGTATTTCACATTGGCGTCTCAGTCTCTGTCGACCATGCTTGACTCCCTGTGAATTTTGTCCAGCTGTCTCCTGTATTTCACATTGGCGTCTCAGTATCTGTAGACCATGCTTGACTCCCTGTGAATTTTGTCCAGCTGTCTCCTGTATTTCACATTGGCGTCTCAGTCTCTGTCGACCATGCTTGACTCCCTGTGAATTTTGTCCAGCTGTCTCCTGTATTTCACATTGGCGTCTCAGTATCTGTAGACCATGATTGACTCCCTGTGAATTTTGTCCAGCTGTCTCCTGTATTTCACATTGGCGTCTCAGTCTCTGTAGACCATGCTTGACTCCCTGTGAATTTTGTCCAGCTGTCTCCTGTATTTCACATTGGCGTCTCAGTATCTGTAGACCATGCTTGACTCCCTGTGAATTTTGTCCAGCTGTCTCCTGTATTTCACATTGGCGTATCAGTCTCTGTAGACCATCCTTGACTCCCTGTGAATTTTGTCCAGCTGTCTCCTGTATTTCACATTGGCGTCTCAGTCTCTGTAGACCATCCTTGACTCCCTGTGAATTTTGTCCAGCTGTCTCCTGTATTTCGCATTGGCGTCTCAGTATATGTAGACCATGCTTGACTCCCTGTGAATTTTGTCCAGCTGTCTCCTGTATTTCACATTGTCGTCTCAGTCTCTGTAGACCATGCTTGACTCCCTGTGAATTTTGTCCAGCTGTCTTCTGTATTTCGACACTGTCTGCAATGACTGCAAAAGCCGATCCGGAAGTGACAGTCCTTGCCACAGATCGTACAACCCTGCCGAGGAGAATGGCTTGCCAGAGTGTCCACCGATCTCTTCAGTCTTTCTCTTTTATCTGCCGCCAGAAGGCTTCTAGCAGCCACTATGACACTTCCAATTGAATGTGTCGAAGCAGTTCCATTCGGATCAATCGTTTCCCAGCCCTCGGATAGAATGTCACATGACTTCATGTCCCTCTTGCATACGTCCTTTAATCGCCGTGGGACAGATCACACTATAGTCAAACATATGGGCTAATGTATTAATAGTTGCAGAGAAATATATCCCACGTACCGGGACTATACAATGTATTAAAACTCGGAGTTCGTTGCAGAGAGGATAGGATATATACCTAAATTACACAGACTCCAATAAATGGACAGCAAAAGTTAGGTTTATCGCTAAAGAAAAATAATGGGAGACTTGGAAGGAAAATTGTAGCAAGAACCATCTAACTAAGAGAAGGGAAGAAGGAGTGGACAAATCCAGTGCAACATTGAGGGCTGCAAGAGAAGGTCAAACCCAACACCCCAGACAGAAGAAATTGGGGGCAAAATAGTATTAAATATCAAGAAATATTTTTCACACATTATAAGCTGGAGTGGATAAAACATAACCAAGACAAACTACTAGATAACGCACTTTTAAAGAATTCCTTTAACATCATTTCAACCAACAAAAATGTCCTTAAATAATCACTTCATCGGAAAAAAAACTGAGTATGACGAGGAAGAAGCTACCAACAAATAAATCACCAGGACCAGATTAGTTAAAACCGAGATGATCGGCCGATTAGGTTCAAAGACAAAATATGTACTATTATATTTTATAACAAAACATGGGATGAGGGACAACAACCATACATATTTATATCAACAACTACTAAATCTGCAATGGAGAAAGATAAGCAACTGGTTATCTATAAGCCTGAGTCGCTTACCTTAAGTGCAAACTGATTGAAAGAATGGTAAACAGCAGACGATATTAGCGGTTAGAAAGCAGTAGCCGCCTTGAAAGAAACCATGCAGGGTTTATCGTTAGGTTCACAAAGCATGTGATGGGGAATTCCAAGAAGGGGATAACATGCTAGATGGAAATAGTGTTTAAATATGATCAAGTTATGATACAGGCTTTCATGACAATAAATCCAGACATACCAACCTTGCTTGTGTTACTTCAAGTCAAATAATGTTGGAAGAAGGACTGCCTCAGGGCTCTCTTCTAGGCTGGACCGTTTTCCTGATCTATAGACATGCCCTTAGTAAGCATGTAAATGTGTCAAATGTATAGTTTACTGACGATCTACCGGACTGGATTGGTACGATGAGGCTAACGTCTGGTCAGGGAAAACACACTGATCAAACAATGTTAGCCAGGTTCAGGAAAAATATACTGGACAAGGCCCTCACCTGACCTCCTCGTTGTTTGTCCTGGAACGGGCTGTTGTCGAGGACAACAGTCTGACTAACAATGTAAGATTCGATGAGTTGGCCGTAGTAGTGAATGACACGCAGATGAAGCCAAGCATTGCACAACTGCCTGGAGGACCCAGATCCACTTCATCAGCACGCACGGGATGTCAGGAAAGCTACTACATTGTGCCATAAGTTCCGTCCATTTCAGGCCGTGAAAGGATTACCAACCCATTGTGGGCATTAGCAACCAACCAACCAATCAACCCAACTGGACCATAGAGAAATATTCCATTTTGGCAAATGTCAAGATCAGTACAAAACTATTCATAATTGTATTATTCTGCAAACTATGGAAACAACAGAAGAATACTCAGAAAACCTGTATATACCATCTTCTGACCAAGTCATAAAGAAGAAAAGAAACACGTTAATTTCAAAACCAGTGAGGAATTGCCAGTAACAGAGAATATCCCCAGTTTATATTGAAGCAACATGGGACAGACAGCTGAAACTAGACAGACACATATGTAAGCTAAGAGACAAAATACGCAAGAGAATAACCATAATACAGAAACTCGCAAGCATAAATTGGAGAGTTGATAAACAATCTCTTTGTCCCTTATACCTTGGCTATATACGATCGTCGATGGACAATAACCTTCCCATCTACGCATTTGTGAGTACAAATAACATCTCATCTAATGACCAGGTGCAGAATCAAGCTCGGAGGCTGATTTGTGATAGGATGAAATCAACACCCAGTGTGAGAGTTACAGGCCAATATAGAACCGTTGGATGTTAGGCCATAAGAGTAAGGTCCGAAGTTGTGAAATGCGCTGCGTAAGAAATGCAGCGGGAAAGACAATACGTAATCGAATCCGCAACACCACGCTGAGGCAGACAGTGAAGACAAACCCAGTTAGTGGTTAGATTGACTCCCAATAAATCATATAGTTTAGTCAATTAGTCAAAATGCATTATGACCAGGCTGTAGCGAGAGCATATAATATGCAAGTATCCGGTTCATGAACAAGAGGTAGTCCTCGACGTCAGTGGATCGAGCGGGTCTCGATCTATTAGTAACAGGTAACAACAGTACAAGCCTCCCACTTGGCAATAACAAGAAATCAACGCACACCTCCCTCTCTCTCTCTCGTCTAATGGTAATACGAGAAAGACAAATGAAGAAGAAGAAGAAAAATAGGAGGGAAAGAGACATTGACTGAGCGACAGAGAGTTAAAAGAATGACCACCAAAAATAAGAAACAAATCGACTCTTAAAAACAAAAGAGAAAACTGAAGCAATTGTTTCTACCAATTTATACCAGAAGTGGAAAAGCATACATACAAACTACTATACGACAGAGAAATAGAAAATGCATTTAAAAACAACCCCTTTAGATAAATTCCAGCCATTAAAACACACTTAATAGAAAAGGTGGCTACCAAAAAAGCTACAACTACCATCATGAAGACATGTGCCTTGGAGACAGTCTATAGCTACTCAGCATTGGAAGTCCTGGTCTAAACGGATTTATCAGTTTTCAAATCTACTTCATTTACAGGTTGTGGTATTTATATTAATTATTTCAATTTATTGTTATATTAGTTTTCTCATTCATGCTGCCAAAACCGTTCAAATGATTAGATTGTTCACAAACAGTTTGATTTAAGGGAATTGCGACCGCTAGACATTGCAAATTTATTCACTCGAAGCCTGTACTGGACACTTTTAAACACACTACATACAACAAAAATGGGAATCATTTTCAATAGGCAGGTGACAAATAACATAACCACATCATACGGAATTAACATGTCCATGCATTGTGTCTAACTTAACTTAACGTCTTTATACTGGTTTAGAAGACCCTGCAGAGTCGGTACACAAACAGTTACATTTACATCACCTTGCACTAAAAGCTATGCGCATCCAGTTTATTCTTAAATGCATTAACTGTCCCTGCCTCCACTAACTCCCCTGGCAATGCATTCCCAGCAGACACCACTCTCTGACTAAAAAAATATTTCCTAATATCTAACCTGGACTTCTCTTTAGTCAGCTTGTAGCTATGCCCTCGTGTTATTGTAGGTGGCTGTATTTAAAAAAAAACTAGTTATAGTCTAATTTATCGATTCCTCTGATTATCTTTATAACCTGTATTAAGTCACCACGAATTCTTCTCTCTTCGAGACACTGAAGGCCGGTTTTTCTGAGTCGTTCCTCATAACTGTAATTCTGGAATCCCACTATCCTCTTTGTCGCTCTTTTTTGTATTTTTTCTAGCATGTTTATGTCCCCTCTATGATAAGGACTCCACACCTGTACACAGTACTCCAATCTAGGTCTAACTGAAGCTTTATACAGTTTGACGATCACTTCCTTGCTCCTATGTTTAATATTTCTTTTTATCATACCTAACATTGCATTTGCCTTTTTCACTGCTACCTTAACTTGCTCACTCACCTTTCCTGTATGCTCTATTATAACCACTAGGTCCATTTCCTTATCTATCTTTCTAATATTGTTTTCTCCCATTCTGTAATTATGTTCCATATTGGATCTACCCATCTACTGTACATTTATCTACATTAAACTCCATTTGCCAGCTTACAGACCATTCTCGAATTTTATCTAAATCCGTCATCAAATTATCCACTTCCGCTTTAGATAAGACACTACTGCATAGTTTTGTGTCATCAGCAAATTTTGCAATCATGGATCTCATATCAATGTCCAAATCATTTATATATATCAAGAACAAAATTGGTCCCAAAACCGAGCCCTGTGGCACACCACTTTTCACTTCACACCACTCAGAGTACTCCTTATTTATGCCCACCCTCTGCCTTCTTCCCGTTAACCAATTTTCAATCCATTTGGCAACTTCCCCACCTATTCCATGTGATTTTAACTTTCTAAATAATCTTTGATGAGGTACTCTATCAAATGCCTTTGCAAAGTCTAGATAAATAACATCCACTGGCTTCCCTTTATCTATGATTTTAGTAACCTCCTCCATGAATTCTAATAGATCTGTTAAGCATGATCTCCCTCTAGTAAACTCATGCTGACTATTTCTAATTAGATTAAATTTGTCTAAATGCATTACAATGTTTTCTTTGATTATTGACTCTAACAATTTAAAGACTATGCTCGTTAAACTCACCGGGCTATAATTCGCTGGATCTGATTTTTTGCCTTTTTTGAATAAGGGGATCACTCCTGCATCTTTCCAATATCGTGGAACAATCCCTTTTGTAAGTGATTGAGAACAAAATATAGCCAATGGTTTTGCTAGTTGGTCTATGGACATAACAAGATACCAGTAAACGAGTTCGCTGATAGACTTTCTAGAACAGAAGCCCCTAACAAACGAACGGATCGAGTCTGCAGTAACTACACAGATAAACGAACTCGTGGGAATAATACCGTAGAAATCTGGTGGAAGAGGTGGATGACGGGGAAATCGGGTTGCAGTTTATTTAATGAAATGTAACAGTCAAAAGGAGATATCTTAAATAAACTTCACATAAGAGTCTCATCTTTCAGTTTCGAAAGGCACACACTAGAGTCAATACCCAGTTGAACCGCATCAACCATCATCAGCTGCACTTGTGCGGACAATGCTTTCCACACTGATGAAACAGTTAGACGCCTAATCATAAAGTGCAAAGCGCTTGAAGCTATGAGGACAATATTTTCACAAGCACCGCTGATAATTGCCAATAAACTGTTTGGCACATATAATAATAGCTTTGGGCTGCCAAGAGCTGCTCAGAAGATTTAGGATAGCAACAAAACCAACAAACCCAAAATTCTTCCAACAAATCGACGATGAACGAAAGGTCTGTAACGAATCTCCAGAAATCACGGTTGCCGCCAGGATACTAACCGGGACCAGCGCGTGATGCTATTTTTAGCCACAGGTCGATGTCGAAAACGGATTTCCAAGGATTGTTATGCGCTAGTGATAAGAAAGGGGTCCACAATTAAACTTCAAAATGTGCTTGTCATTTCATAATGCCTGTTTCTCGTTTAGGGAATTAAACAGAACTTGACTTGGGAGATAATTACTACATGGATAACCAAAGTCACGTCATTGTCAAAATGCACCGTTCCACTTGACGTTTTCTCATAATCGGGCCACTGTTACAGGACAGCTGTTTCAAATCAATTTAATGTGTTCTTGCAGCAGTCGTTTCTCCAGATGATAGGTTTGCTAGCTACATCCACAACTCTCTTTAGTCTGCTTCTACCGCAAGCTTGAAACTTCACAATGTTTATATATTTTGTTCCTCAAGTACCACTTTTATTATTTGTACAACGGGTACAACAGGAGAAATAGTACTGAAATTACCTTTCAGGCCGAAATATTACTGATGTTTTTGAACACCATGAACATATGAGCGGTAACACTCACTGTAAACCCGACCTGCACGTAATAACTTGAGTCCAATTATAGTTCACACTTCTGTAAATTGATACTAAAATGTGTTACAATTTGGTAAGAAAGGTAAGACAGTGACGTAATGGCTTGTCACCCAACATCACAGCAGCGGAGACCTTGAAAAAATAAGAAAATATCACTACAGTTTGCTTTACATTCTAACCGTTTGCATAAACAGATAAACGTGACGCACATATATGTTACCGGAGTGAGGCGTAGTCTGCAATTTAAGGGTATAGATATAATATAATAGAACGTATATTTAACTAACATAAATATTTTCTGAGTATGATTGAAATGGGACCTGGCAGAGCTATTTTGATGCCGATTATCTACGGACCGACCGAGCTATTTTGATGCCGATTATCTACGGACCGACCGAGCTCAGAGCATGGACTCAATTTGCACAGTAGACCGACTCGGTTTGGTGGAGACGTTACTTTGGCACTTTCATGTAAGTTGACATTCAACAGCCAACTCATAACTGATATCGGCCTGAGTAATTTGAAGTCGCAAAGCAGACAAACAACATCTTTGTTCCACGAGGTCCATGGCAGTGCAACTTGCAAAATAGAGAATGCAATATGTCCATAGCCGGGTGCATATTTTGATAGTAATTGAACATGTTCAGTTAGCAGTCACTACAAGCTATTAAGAGTCAACCTGGACGGCGATATATTTTCGCATAGCAGACTATCTACATCTCTTTCGTCTGCGTGCAGAGCTGGTCATGCCTCAACGGTTGCTCCTCGACACAAAGCGGTTTCCGGGTTGAAAAAAAAGACCAATAAATAGGACCAGTGTTTTATTCTAGACGTATTGAGAGAAGAAATGTGTGCGTGGTGTTGGCAATTTCACAATGTAAAACGATTTCTACTAAAGTCGCAGTGCAAACAACTGGATCAAGACTGAATTTGCACTGCAAATAACAGATCCAGACTGAAGTCGCACTGCAAACAACACGTCCAGACTGAAGTCGCACATAAAACTAGATACAGACTAAAGTTGCACTGCAAACTACAGATAAAGAACTGACGTCGCACTGCAAACAAGCTCCAGACTGAAGTCGCACTGCAAACTGCTCCAGACTGAAGTCTCACTGCAAACAAGCTCCAGACTAAAGTCGCACTGCAAACTAGATCCAGACTAAAATCGCACTGCAAACTAGATCCAGACTAAAGTCTCACTGCAAACAAGCTCCAGGCTAAAGTCCCACTGCAAACAACAGATCCAGACTGAAGTCCCACTGCAAACTAGATACAGACTAAAGTCGCACTGTAAACTAGATCTATACTAAAGTCGCACTGCAAACTAGATCCAGAATGAAGCCGCACTGCAAACAACTGGGTTGAGACTAAAGACGCATTGCAAACAACTGGATTCAGACTAACGTCGCACTGCAAACAATCGAATCCATGATTCACTAAAGATGGTTAGGGTAAACCGTCTGGATTGACAAGGCGATGATGATGCAAATTGCGGTATATATTTTTCATAATTAGATGGTTGTGGGATATAATTACCACATTCAACTTCGATGAAGTGATTATGCTCGTGTGTGGGGTGTACAACATACAATTTAGATGAGGTACTTATGCTCATGTGTGGGGTGTACTACATACAACGTACGTGTATGTACTTATGCTCGTGTCTAGGGTGGACCACATTCAACTTAGGTGAGGTACTTATGCTCGTGTGGGGTGTACCACATACAATTTATATGAGGTACTTATGCTCGTGTGCGGGGTGTACCACATACGACTTAGGTGAGGTTCTTACGCTCGTGTGGGATGTACCACATACAACTTAGATGAGGTACTTATGCTCGTGTGTGGGGTGTACCACATACAACTTGGGTGAGGTGCTAATGCTTGTGTGTGAGGTGTACCACACACAATTTAGATGAGCTACATATGATCGTGTGTGTGATAGCCAAACAAAACAAACCAGAAAATAAAAATAACATAGAATAAGCATAATTTCTTGATCAATTCGTCGGGAGAGGGTTGGGTCCCGCTCGGTTTGAAACATGCCCAAGACACACAACTCACACGTTGAACAAGCAGCGGTGATATATTATGCTTCTACGACCTCTTAGAGTTACTGGACAGACAATCATTTACATATATTCATATACACATTATATATGTTGCTCATTTGTACATATTCATAGTATAGTATCATTTATCATATTTATATAAGAATAGTGTGGTTTCATATGACCTAATTATGTAGAATGAAAGAGAGATCCGTTTCATTCTCTTTTATCTGAGTATAGAAAGATCCACGATCTCTGCTGTGAATAAGCTTGTATTTGTTATATCCCATGTCTATGCAGAACGAGAAAGGAGAGAAAGTATAAGAGTATTAAAAATGCAAGAAATGGAAAATCATGCTTCAGGTCTCCTGTAAGCAGAATCCGACAGACTAATCAATAAAGGAATTCAGCTACAGCTATATTACTTTCATTTATTATCATAAAGAAAACACGTTTTGTTATTTGAAGTGAGTTCCGATTCAAGATAAAACACAAGACGATATAATTGTACCAAGGTGTAGAAATGTCAGACATTTTTTGTTCAGTTGATCCCACATATAACGAGTTATGCGATATTATATTTGATTCGAGACTGCTGATAGAGCTGTCTGTTAACTCCATGCAACGTTTGCGAAACATATTTTGTGTATCAATGAGGGGCAGGATATGCAACGATGACATTATTAAACTAGTGGAACAGCACCATCACTAGTATTCATAATAATAGCCGTCCATCTTAAGCGATGATGATAACATCAATCAAACACGTTCTGGAGGTGGATGTATAGTCCAATTCTGGCATGGAGACCCTTCCACTTGGGTAGCATTCAAGAACAGAATTGGACATGTCAGTTTCAGTTGTTTTGTCTGTTCGCAAAGTGCGTTTTTTTCTGTGCTTTGTAGACCCGGCAATGAATGTACCTCTGATGTTGGTTCCACGATATGCCCTGCGGTCCTGTGCGAGGCATTCTCTTGAGTCTGCATCGATGTTGAAATATGTCAGAGATACGTTGAGGGAGTCTTCGTAGTGCTTCTTTTGGCCACCCTCTTTCAGCTCACCATACATTAGTTGTTTAGGGATGCGGTTGTCTGGCATGCGCACGACGTGCCGACGACCCACCTAATTTCGGTCTTCTGCAACAGTGTGTAGATGATCGGCAATTTTGCCTTCGTGAGGATCTCTGTGTCTGATACCCTATCCTGCCACTGTAATTTCAACGATCTACGGAGGCAGATTATATGGATGTAGTTTATATTTATAGCATGCTTGCTGTACACAGTCCACGTCCCAGTGGCATACATGCCGGTGGATAGCACTACGGCTCGGTGGACTTTGAGTTTTGTATCAAGACTAAGACCTCCGATTCCAAACGCTGTTGCGCAACCTCCCAAAGGTAACAGTGGCCTTGTAGATTATGTTACTCACCTCAGAGTCAATAGTATTTTTCATGGAAAGAGTGCTGCCAGGGTAAGTGAAGTTGTCCACTGACTGGAGATGCTCGTTTTTGACTCTGATATCTGAGTCGCTATTTGCATCACTCAGTGTAGAATGAAACATGACTTCAGTTTTATTCGTATTAATTGTAAAACCAAACATGTCACAGGCTGTTAAAAATGTGTCTACATATGTCTGCATCTCACTATCGGTGCTGGTAGCTAGGGCAAAGTCAGCAACAAGCAGGTTTGAGATGGTTGTACCCTTTACTTGAGTGTGAGTCTGTAGTCGAGTGTGAATGAAGAGTTTTCATTCAGTCCTGTATTTTATTTCCACTATGTTATGGATACAACCCTGAGAGCTAACACTGAGTAAGGAAACAAACATTGTCTTGAAGAGCGCTGGGGCTAGTACACAGCCCTGTGTGACGCCATTTGACACAACAAAGGCATTTGACGTGTCCCCCTCACTTACCACATGAGCATTCATACCCTCGTAAAATTGTTTGACGATCTTGATGAATCTACTTGGACAGCCGAATTTCCCCATAACATTCCAAAGTCCATCTGTGTTACCGGCATCGAAAGCCGTTGTCAGGTTCACGAAAGTCATGTATAGCACACTATTGTGCGTTTGGCATTTCTCCTGAAGTTTCCGAGCCGCAAATATTATAAAAATAGTTCCGCGACCTGATCTGAAGCAACATTGGCTCTCTGGAAGAGGACCATTTTCTAGGTGAACGATTCATTAGTTGAGGAGAACTCGTGCCACAATGTTGCCAGCAGTCGGACGATGAAATATTCCTCTGTGGTTGTCGCGGGATTGACGGTTTCCATTTCGTTTATATAATTAGACGATGGTAGCATCCTTCAGTTATGGTGGGACAGTCTCAGTGGTCCATATTATGTTGTACAACTCAGTTAGTCTCTGTGTTAGAACAAAACTGCCTACTTTGTAGATTTCAGCAAGTATCAGGTTCACACATGCAGCCTTTCCATTTGATAGTTGGTTTATCTGTTCTTTGACCGCTTCGATTTTTGGAGGAACGTCCAGTTCATTGTTCAGGGATGCTTGAGGCAGGCGTTCTATGACATCGTCGCAGACGGAGGACAGCTAGTTGATGGCCGTGCAGAAGTGTTCTGCCCAGCTGTCCAGTATTCTCGGTTTGTCTGTCAGCTGTTCTGAGCCATCTACATTCAGAATTGGAGTTCCATACGAGGGTTGATGGTAATAACCAGACTTTAAAGCATCATAGAAACGTCTTGTGTCGTTTCTGTCCGCATACGTTAAATTTCATATGCCTTGTTTCCGAACCCTGCGTCGTTCATTCTCCTAAGCTTTCCTTGGACCACTTCTTATGCTTGTAAACGCCATCTTTTTATGCAGACGATGTGCCCCTTTGACAACATTAGATCAGCACTAGACTATATCAGTAGACATGAATAAAATAGTTTAGCATAGTAAAAAGTCTACCACCCCGCAACAATCAATGCTAATTAGATCAAACGGATTCAAGGCCAAAGACCTACCACAAAAAAGGTGGCTTACGGAAATATTTAAGATAGTGGATGCCCCTGCACTTCAGGTACACAGTGCTGTTTGTTCTAGAGATCTCTTAATTACCTGACACTGAAAGGCAACACATGATAAGCGATAAGAAGAAGAAGAAGACAACCGCAGGTTTTCGGCCTCAGGAAATAGTGCCGTGTACAATGCCATAAGGCCCACTTATTTGTTATGGCAATTTGTCGAATTTAAAAAATCATATATATATATATATATATATTGTAAACTATGTTTGAATGTGTTTTATTTTTGCAAGACTTTTCGTATGTTGTAATCTAGAAATATGTTCCAATTAGAAGAAAATAGGAAACGGTATATGAAATATGTTTTTATGTTGTGCTCTTCAACTTTGTGTGCTTCTACATGAATATCCCTTGTATATGAAGTAATGTATCGAAAAGTCAAGTTCAAGTGCCATCTCTTCATCGAAGGTCGGCTGCAATGGATCTCCAGTGTACTGTATCTCTTGCCGTATCGGTGCAATTTGAGAATCTTTTTTCCAATACATCTCCTGATGTTATCCTTTTACTTATAAGATTTCCTGCATCTTGAACGACTGCCTTCCACACTACCCTCTAGTATAGATTTCCTGCATCTTGAACGACTGCCTTCCACACTACCCTCTAGTATAGATTTCCTGCATCTTGAACGACTGCCTTCCACACTACCCTCTCGTATAGATTTCCTGCATCTTGAACGACCGCCTTCCACACTACCCTCTAGTATAGATTTCAACAAGTAGGCAAATCTACAGATAGGAGGAACTCTGTACCTGTTCCAGTAGTTGATCGTTTATTATCTGCATACCAAGGAGGCTCATTAATCAGCTAGAAGTAACATGCATCGTAAACAGGTATTCCTTAATCAGCTAGAAGTAAGTTGTAAATGAGGTAATTTATCGTAGAGGGTGTTTGTTAATAGGCTAGAAGTAACTTGCATATGAAGTAATCAATCAGCCATTGTAGGCAAGATCTAAGAGAAATATTTCAGGGTACGCAGAAAAAAGTTAAATCAAATGACGATATTTATTTGACACGAAATGATACAAGACCCAGTGACAGAGGAGTCTGTCCCTGGACATTAAATAGACTCAAAAACTGGCGTATCACAATGTAAAGAAAAGAAATCTCTCGGATAGCGATACATGTGACTGGGAGACGGTACAAGACCCATGTCATCTGATGATTTGTTCCAACCTTTCGGTTACATGTGACGAGAGAGATACGCTGATGGTGAATGATATTGCAATTGAAGTCGCCAACACTGGATGAACGCTATATGACGTGTTGCTTGGATACGGAAAATAAATTACTGACACAAAGACGCAGCAAAACAATACTCTGAAAGATATTTTGTTGATACATGTAGTAAAAGCAACACGCTATATAGATGTCCCTTTGTTTGGGAAATATTTAAGATCTTATAACTACAAAACATTCATGTTGTTATATTATATGAGATTATTACCATGAAGTTGGTATTCTTGAGCAGTGCTGATGAGCACATTGCTTATACAAGGGTTGAGACTCAACACATGTCTCTACATACCAATTCAAAATAGGAGGGAATTAAGAACATTTTAGTATAACACATTATAATGCACTATTTTGAACTCAAAATTAATTCGGTCTAAAATACAAAGCCGTCCTAGCTATGGACTAAAACACGCACGTTGCTATCGAAAAACAATGATGTTCTTGATTTTAAATTAAAAGCAATACATCTCAGTGCAGAGAAATGAACGTCAAATACCTATCCACGACGCGTTCGTTAAAGTGTTGGGGGTCGGTTATGTGTGGCGTATATTACAAAAACTCAGGTCTTTACAAGAGTTCGAAGTCGTTGATTTCCGGCTAGAGGACCGACATTCTAGCAGCTCGGAAAATTCTTCTCTGGGGAATTTAATCAACGAATGTCTGGAGGAAATATATCTCTTTCTCACGATAATAGGGGCGTTTCAGTATCATCCACTTATCAGGTTGTGTTAAGTAGAGGAATGGTTTGCCAGGAATTGCACTGACATTTCGCAATTAACTGCCAGAACTGGAGAAGGAGGGGAGAGTCCACTTTGATGAACACAAATGTCGCCCATCGATAGCTCTGTTTTAGTTGTTCAACTCTGTCTCGGCAAATATGACAACCAGGCAGGTTGAGAATAGGGAGAGAATATACAATCGACAAGAAAAATACCTTACATTTTAGCCACAAAAGTGTTTGATTCTAACTCCTAAAAAACGAGAAGATTGCACTATGCAAAGAACATAAGACGAAGAGCAAGGAATAAGATTGTCAGGGTTGTTAAAGTTCCATAAACAGAGCTCTATAAGATGGTTAACAAACAGGAGTCAATGGTGAACATTCGTTGTAGTCCTATTTTCTAATGCAAACCAGGACAGCCATCTCCTGTTAGAATTATTGTTCTTGTCATTATTAATATTATATATTGCATTATTGTGTATTGTATGTATAACATTAGCTCTGCAGGTACATGTAAGTATGTTTATATTTAACTATTGTTTTTTGACCAGGGTTGCACCCAAAGAGGAAAGAACACCGCTATGTTCAAGCGAGGAGATCTTATCTAAAAGCGGATATAAAGATGTTGGAAAGGATACTAAGAGAATCGACAAAAATGATAGTGGGACTCCTAAATTAAGGTTATGAGGAAAGTGAAAATACTGCCTGCATCGTCTTTAAAAGTGAAGAATTTGAAGCGATTTAATTCAGGTTTATAAGTTAAAGGAAAATCATAAATTAGATAATAACTAGTTATTTTAAGTTCAGTCAGCTACAAAAAATGATAGGGCACAGTGGCACATTAATTAAAGAAAGGACAGACAGGATTAGATACTAGGAAATGTTTTAGTCAGCCAGAGAATGGCGAATGCTTGATATGAATTGTCACAGGAAATAGTGGACGGGGGGGGGGGGGGGGGGAGGGAGGAGGAGGCAGTATAACTTAATGCATTCAATAATATATTTTTGATGCACTTAGCTATTTTTAGACCCAATTGAGTAGAAGAAACTAGATATATACAGACTTAGCAGATCCTTCAAACCAGTATAAGGTTAAGTTATGTCAAATACGTGTCTACAGAAATATTCCCTGCAAGAATGCATCGGCTTAGCGTGATTCAGGCTTCTGAGTAAAGGGGCCAGCTGCATTATTTTGCCTGCTGATTTGAATGGTGCAGCGTGTATTAGGCAAGACGTGTGCACAAATATGTGCGTGTGTGTATGTATGTATATATATTTATATATATATATATATATATATATACATATATATATATATATTTATATATATATATATATATATATACATATATATATATATATATATATATATATATATATATAAATATATATATATGCGATTCATATTTATGTGTGGTTGTCAGGATGTGCAAATATAATTTTAATAACAAGTCATTGAGCATGTAAGTATACTTCACCTGACAACGGAACCGTAACTACTGGATTCCTACATTGCTACAATATAATGTAGGTCAGGGGATCACGAAATACTTAGAATGCTACAAGACAATCACTGTTTGTCCACTTCTGAACCAATTTCTGACCACACCTGTTCTACTATTGTACCACCTTAAGCGACACACATTCTACATCTTTTCAAGCTTTCTTTCACACAAATGATACATCCTCTGACTTACATTCAATTGTAGCAATGTAGTAATTCAGTAGTTACGGTTCCGTTGTCAGGTGAAGTATACTTACATGCTCAATGACTTGTTATTAAAATTATATTTTCACATTCTGACAACCACACATAAATACGAATCGCATGTATCATCGTTGATATATCTAAACCAGATTTTCCCCACCTAATTCCACCTTCTGACAATACACGTTTATCCCATGCATCTCCTACTGCCACAAACATTTAACTTTTGCACCTCCTTCTTATTATAATAATTATACAATTGTGTCTCTTCCTGACACTGCACACACTGCTTCTGTCTCACATTCCGACGCACAATTTCGGACTCTGTAGTACAGTCTGGAAAACCTATTTTATCATTGCACCACCTTCTAACCACACCAATTCTACCACTGTACCACTTTTCAACCCCACCCACGCCACTCCAGCTCAACACATCCCCACCTCACCCCACACCACCCTACACACACACCCACACACGCACACAAACAAACAGAGCAACATATTTTCCACTTTCTCATATGAGGAATTCTACCTCTACATAATTTTTCTGACCACGCTAATTTTACTTCAGTTCTCCATTCTGACCACGCTAATTTTACTTCAGTTCTCCATTCTGACCACGCTAATTTTACTTCAGTTCTCTATTCTGACCACGCTAATTTTACCCCAGTTCTCTATTCTGACCACGCTAATTTTACCTCAGTTCTCTATTCTGACCACGCTAATTTTACCTCAGTTCTCCATTCTGAACACGCTAATTTTACCCCAGTTCTCCATTCTGACCACGCTAATTTTACCCCATTTCTCTATTCTGACCACGCTAATTTTACCCCAGTTCTCCATTCTGACCACGCTAATTTTACCCCAGTTCTCCATTCTGACCACGCTAATTTTACCTCAGTTCTCTATTCTGACCACGCTAATTTTACCCCAGTTCTCCATTCTGACCACGCTAATTTTACCCCAGTTCTCCATTGTGACCACGCTAATTTTACCTCAGTTCTCCATTCTGACCACGCTAATTTTACCCCAGTTCTCCATTCTATCCACACACCTTTTAAATCCGTACACTATTTTTACCATAATCTGTTGAACTTTGTAACAAATCCTGAGCACATGCGTTTAACTTATGTATGACATTTGCACCACCCAAATTAACATCTGTACCACCTTCTGACTAAAAAAAAACGCTACATGAATACCACTGTTAGATAACAAAACATTATGTCTCTGAATCGCCTTTGACCATGCACTGTCTACTCTCTGGCCATCTTCAAATCACACATATTCAAACACATGCTGACATCACACAATCAATATTTGTATCACATTTAGATTTCCATCCCACCTATTAAAACTCTATGTCACATTCTGTCCAAAAACCTATCACAACATTATCACTTTTGTCAAACACTTTATAACACGTATCACCGTCTTACCTTACAAACATCTCGACGCCAGTGTCTTCCATTCTGCGCTTGATTGCTTTCCAAGACTGCTTCATTGAAAACACTTGTCTCTGATTCAGTCCTATGTCATCATATTGAGCCTGGGCGATGTTCGAGAACTCACCCGAGTCCACCGGGTCCTTTGTGCCATTAGAATCAAGAACCGCTTTTTCGTTGATGCCTCCTGTTTTGCTGTTTAGACAGCCCATGGTCACACTACCATCAGAGACGAAACGTTTGTTTGTTTAAAGAACAGAACTAAGTTAGATGTGTTATATTTTTCCGGGTTTCAAAATATGACGCTATGACATTACCATGACGCTTTATTGAAGACTCGTGAAAAAAACCAGCAAAGGAAAGGCAGCAAACAAAAGAGAACACAATTTGTTCACAAATGATTATCAGGTGCTTTGCACTAATCCTCTGCTAAGAAATATATTAATACAATTCTCAGAAATTGCACTTATCTGCACGTATAATAATTGTAATACATTTGATAAAGTAAACACAAGTTGTATACCGTGTTAATCCAATGTGAATGCAGTGAAAAACGCGTTACGTGATATCCACAACAGTTTCTGTTCAAACGTATCAGTCAGCAATTACAGTAATGTGAACCTTCTCCTAGAAGGTAGAATCTGCTGAGATGTTCACTCATCAAATACCAACTACCTAAATGATCGGCTTTGTGTATACGTTGAGCTCCGAGGGTGTCAAATTGACCTACAGATTTGCAACTATCAAATTCAGTTTGGTATTGAGAAACATTACCTAGCATAGGAAAATCAAAACATCTACTGACTCACATAATCAATTATGAAGTAAACAACTGTAACAAAATCCCATAAATATTGATTAAACGCATGCGCAT
Organism: Ariolimax columbianus; assembly: GCA_036924085.1. Classification (NCBI taxonomy): domain Eukaryota; kingdom Metazoa; phylum Mollusca; class Gastropoda; order Stylommatophora; family Arionidae; genus Ariolimax; species Ariolimax columbianus. The sequence goes on along the minus strand of JAVGWX010000007.1, from coordinate 62,181,787 downwards.
GAGATGGGAAGTTCACTAAAATAGGCCAATATCTGTTAAATTATTTTAGCAAAGTTAAAAAAAATCTTCAACAGTATTCTACGCTACGTTTGGCGAGTGAGGACTCAACCAAGCGTAGCGAATATATATTTTTTTAACAAACTTCATTTCTGAAATCGTGACAGCTGGTTATAAGGCAGCCTAGAAGGCTGACTACTACTCCATCCCAGTATATTGCTATCTCTCCCCGTTTCTTCCAAATACACGCACGAAAAAACTGCAGTTATCTGGATTCAACGCAATTGTGAGCCAAATGATGTACCGGGGTTTTAGAGTGGGTAACTATAGATTACTCCAGTTTGTAACCATAGCACGAAAGGCGAACAAATCATAGCAATACGTTAACCTTCCTGGCATGCTACAAGAAGCAAATCTAGATGTGTTGCTCTTTGCCTACGGATAGTACATCTTCCAGAAACTATGCCACTAGAGAAATAAATGAAGCCTACTATGCTTCTTGATAGAAGAGGAACGACTAAGTAAGGGAGTGAGTATAAGAGATTAAATCCCTCTGCGGCAGTAGAATTCCCAAAATGTTACATTATGCGGTACGTTCAGTTCGAAAAGACTTGTGGGTCCCATGGCAACAATTGCCGTCGGGGATGAAGATAACTCTTCATGGACTAGGGTAACACAGGAAATAAAACAGAGAATATCTTATTCTCCGGCATGGATTCGGAGAAAGAGAAAAAGAAGACATTTATTGAATCACTAACCGTTAGAATTGAACATACTATGATTAGTAACAAACAAAAACGGTTGTGGCTATGTGACTATAGCATGTATTGCTTTTTAAGAAGAATTTTAAAATCAGCAACACGAAAACAGTGTCGATGTTGTTGATTGATAAAGAAAATGGCATGCTGTTAATAGATCTTTAATAAGCGAACTAAACAGAGGATTATTTTTAATTTGCATGCGTACAAATAATTACTGTATCTGTAAACAAGTTTAAAGAACTATAAAACTAGTGCAGATTTGGTGCATGAGGTTCATACTAGCAATTTCCCTGCGACATGAATACAGACACACAGATTTAGAAAGTCAATATGAATAAAAATGCAAATAACAAATGTAATGCTTGTATAATGGCTATTTTAATTCGTTCAGTTCAGTTCAGTTCAAGTGCCATCTCCGCATAGAAAGTCAGCTGCAATAGGTCTCCAGTTTACTAATATATTTCTTGCCGTAATGGTTGCAATCTGACAGTTTTTTTTCAGTCCATCCCATGCTGTTATCTATTCACTTATTACGATGTCTACTTCAACCTTTCTCTATGTGTGGTCTTCAACAAAGGGTTATGTCTTGTTATATAGTCAAAATAACGCAACTGTCTAACCCTGATTTTGGTCATTCCTTCTCTTTTCTCCTCCAACGTTTTCATTACCTCTACATTTGTTTTCTTTTCACGAATTGCGACTTAATCTTCTATATATTCACATTTCAAAGGCATCCGTGATCTTTTCCAACGAGTTATTCAGTGTTCATGATTCTGCGCCATAACGTAGTGACGTGTATACATTACACCTACCAATTCTCTTTTTTTAATTCATGTTTTATCTGTTTGGATGTCCATACCTATTATCTTTCTGATTTCTTTGTCACAACTGCCTCTTTCCATTAGTGTGTCCTAGATAGAAAAATCTATGTACCTGTTCCAAGAGTTGATCTTTGGATTCTAAACTCAGCCTTAAGTAGTAAATAAAATGCCTCCATATCGCTCGAATCTACCGAACTATATTTTTTGGATGTAACAAAAAAGATAGGTCGAACTATATACATTCAACTACAAAACCCGTTGTTGATAGTTATAAACAGTTCAGTCGCCGATGATCTAACGTATTCAATACATCCATGTATGTATTATTTAAAGGGGTTTATTTTTGGTATATGATATATTTACTGCTTTTAAATAATAAGTAAAATATTTTCTTATGAAATGTTGGATACATTTTTTGTCAATGCGAGGCGAGATTTAGTTCTACCATCTGTAAGTCATATGTTATGTCAGAGTTAAAGAATCTAAGGCAATGAGAAAGAGGATAGCGCAAATGTTGAGATCTTGAACAATCAAGCGTCTTACATTGTATCACCCACTGCTGTGTTGTATAACACAATTGTGTTCATTTTTTCAATGACAGTATGATACACAGACAAAGTTCAACATACGATTGCAAAGGCATAATTGTACTTTAACTATGTAAAATAACTACAAATAAACATCAATTAAAAAGCCACATAACGCATGGTATGTTTTTCGTATGAGAAAAAGTAAACGTAAGAAATAGAACATAAACAGTTATTACATCCGAAGTCTTATTTATGGGCAGGTCTGAAACCAAATATAACTACTGGACGTCTTTTTTTAGTTACTACATTACTTTCTTACTTACTTTACTTTATCCTACTACTACATTATTCAATACATCTGCAGAACCTAATTGATACGATAAACAGAATGAGCCAGGAAATCACCATAAATAAGACTTAAGTTATGGTATTCACCAAAAGGAAAGAAAGTCCACAAGTTAACATCCACATAAATGGAGGAAGTCTGAACAAGTGTCAAGCTATATATACATTACTAACTACTAATGGGAGATGATATATGCGAAAGAGAGATCATTAACAGAATTGCAATGCCAGAGTATATATATATATATAGATAGCAAATATGTCAGAAAATGAGAATCATTAAAAGCTATGTGCATTGTATGGAGTCAAAACTTGGGCCCTAACAAATAAATTGAAGACGGATATTGAAGCCTTTGCAAAGTGGGTCTTCAGAAGACTTCGATGAGTTTCTTGGAACGTTAGGAAAACAAATAATGAGGTCCTGGAACAATTCAATGTGGAGAAGACGCTTCTGAAAAGAAGAAAAAGCAGATAAAACATGCATTTTGATCATGTCAAAGGTAATAGCAGTCTGCGGAAGGTTATATTGGAAGGAATACTGGAAGATAAGAAAGCCAGAGGACGTCGGAGGTAGATATGGGCAGACAACATCCCGGTGTGTTCGGCACGCAGTCTGACTGAGAGTATCGAACTGCCACGAGGCAAGAGGCAGCTTGAGATTCGTTACCGTCAACCTCCGATGAGGAAGCGGCACTTCATGATGATGATGATCATATCGCTGATGACGTGAAACACGATAGGGAGCTGTAGGTCTTGCTATTGGGCAGGATGTGTTGCTGAGGTTGTCGTGAGCCCATTCCCACCTTCAGCCACTTAACCTTATGTCAGGTATGTATTTTTTATAGGATATTGTTTCCACAATGTTTATGATTTTTCATGATGTCCATTTTGATGACGTTTCTCCGGTATCTCGTTTCTCAAGCTGTAATAGTAGTGTCGCGTGTCTTGGACAGTATCCATGTTTGACACTGATAGCACATAATTGGTAAGAAAATACCGTTTATCAGTTGCCTTTTTGTGTCTAAACTGATGTTACGATGTTTGAGTAGGGATGGCGGGGAGTAGATCACTGCACTATTTGATATCTGATTTCGGTTTATTTGCCCAGTCGTCTATCCTCAGTGAAATTGTGTCCAGTTACTTGAACTCACGTACCTGTTTGGACCTGTTGTCATTGACATGTACTGTTACAGGGCTGATGAAATCTGCTGATATTTATAGTTTCTGTCTTTGATGTACTAATCTTCATGCTGTATTTTGCACAAGTTGTATTAAGCATATTTGCATGCTTTTGAAAGTCACTTTCATTTTCGAACATTAGACATTTGTCGTCGGCGAAAAGTAGGTAATTCTCTCAGCCACTGGTGGTCGTCACTTTTTGCAGTTTTGTTGTCTTCATGTTCTCCTTCTGACGTTATTTTATCCATGCATATGATGAATAGAAATGGTGATAAAACACAGGCTTGCCTGACTTTTTATTAATCGCTTAAATTAAAATGTGACAAAACGTCTAGTCAATCGAAATAGATAGTAGACATAGCATGATTGTATGTCTATTTAAACATGAGGACACGTTTCACAATAAGTTAAGATAATAATTTTCTTTACAAATATGTGCATTGGTTGTTATATTGATTACACAGTATTCTTGGATTCCAAGGCAAAATGAAAACACGATTCGGAAAATAGGTTAAAAAATATACCTGGAACAGTCTTGAACTATACTGTAATTTACTCCGTTTATGAGAACGATTATATATTCCAAAAAAATCACGGATCATTGCATCATACGCACGACATAAAATCGACAAATATTGATGCGTATAATGCATGATTTTCGAAACGTCTTGGTTTAACACGACCATGTGTTCAGTAATTCGTATAGTCCTTAAGTCGGAAACACTATACACTTTATAGAATAAAGGAACATATAACAGATTAAATAAGAAAGTCCAGGGAAGACAAATCCGGAAATCGTATCTAGTGGCTCTTTTTGAAGAAAGAAAACTCTTGACTTCAAACTACCCGTTTCCTTGAAGTCGGTCTGATGACAGCAAACAACTAGAACCAGTTGATTTGAATTTTAAAAAAAATAACTTGCCTGTAGTGGGTCTGCGAGATGGAAAAGTTCAGATAGTGTAGTCTAACTGCAACATGCGGAACATGAATTGTTAAGCTACAAACAGATAGAACGAAACATGGTTGAAAAACGAACAAGATTAAAATTCAGTCTTACATGCGAGATGCAACCAGATGTTAGCCGACGTTATAACCGTATTAAACCATTATCAAGCACCGAAATGTCAGTCCCATGGCAACACTTCCCGCCAGGGATGAAGATAACTGTTCATGTAAAAAGCTACAGCCTATGGTAGGTGAGGTGATGTCTTTACTTTCCGCAACTCTTACATCATGTACCCATTTACTGCTGGGTCGACTAGAAGAGCGGTCATAACAGGCACGAACCACGGTCCTGATGTTGTCTTTCCGTCCGTGAACTCAACTCCCTGGAACGCTGTAATCCTAGTCTAGTAAGCTAGCCCACCGTCGACTAGGATACACGCTCAAGGAATATACAAACGGAAACGAAAATAATGGATACAATGAACTAACGAAGCAAAATATTGGTATACGTTATACGAGTAATTAAGCAAATAGTATATGAATTACTAAACAAAAAACACAGTTGAAGGAGAATCACATACACCGAATAAACCACGGACTGCTTACTTACTAGCAATACTTGTAATCATGGTATTCAAATATCCATTATAATGTATGTTGCCAGGTAGCCGAAAGCGTTCAGCTAAAACGTAACAGTTATTTTTCAAACTTATCTGCGGATTACTGCGCATTGGGGGAAGGCATAAATAATGTGGATATATTTTTAATTAGAATTTGTTGAATTTTTTTTCGGGCAGCGTCTGTTATATCTACTCTTTTTGATTTCTAACTGCCATGAGATTTTTAACGTGCTCGACACTGAACACGGAAGTCTGATCTCACCACCAGAGATCAGGGAAACTTGTACCAGAAGATCCACGTGAAAACAATCCCGATCTCCAGCGTGAATCAACCCCGCGACCTCTGGCACCCGACGGGTACACCTTACCTCGGGGGACTGCAATACTACGTAATGCGAATAAACGCAGTACAAAACACGGTTACAAATCAGATGCGCATGACAATAGTAAGATACGTTAGATGAATGTTTGGAAGTACGAGAAGAATACGTTTGTAAGTGCGAGTTGTCCTAAGTAACTACTGTCGTATTTTGAGAACCGACCTGTACATCAAATTTATTTTCTTCAAAGAACTTTCCGATAGTAAATTGCTTTTCGTCTTTAGAAGAGTGTTTTCTTTATACTACTCTTTCACCTGTTTGAGTTTTTCTCACCTGAACTTTCTCACTGAGAGGTAAGGACAGCGGTTTAACACAAATCTGGCAGATAAGGGAAGCAAAACGCAGCTTTAGAGTCTGTAAATAATCAACCCAGTTTTGAGCTTGACATGCTGCCATTTCTATCCACAGATGTCCATCAGTTTTATTTTGTGCTTGTTTTATGAGTTCTTCTTTGCCAACTTTGATATCATCTAAAGCATCTTCTTTCCTCTTCCTACGCAGTATCTTCTTTTATTAACTGTGGCTTATGCTGCAAAGTATTCCATCTTTGAGGAAAAACAAATCGAGCAATTTGGATGTCGGTTATTGACTACGAGGACATGCGTTCGAATCCTCTGTAAAGAAATTTTATGTTTTTTTTTCAAATTGAGATAAAATGAAAACCGGCTGAACAATGTATTGCAACTATTGAGGCAAGCAGCCTTTATTTCACAGCCCTGTGAATCCACCCAGCAGACATCAGAAATAAGAAAGAACATCACAGTCACAGGATTTTGTTTTCACTTTGATCCCGTCTTTCTGTATAAAAACTATATCCCGTGAAACTCTATTGCTCTATACGTCCTTATTGTAACTTTTAAACTTCTCGTAATTTCGAGACATCTTTATCAACGATTTTTACCCGCCCAAATAAATCAAATCTAGGGATCACGAGGAGCAAAGAATAGCACAACCGTGACCTTCCAAGCATGCCATATAGAGGCTGTACATGCACTTCATTAAGATAAACGAATTATCAACACTCATAATATGCTTCGTTTGTCAGTACTCTTTATATCACATTGAACTAAGTGATCCTCAGAGACGACATGTCTAAATTAACAGTGAAGTAAAAGGTAAAGATAAATGAGAGTTTGCGATAAATCCACTCAATTAAGAATTCATGACGTCACCCGGAGTTCGTCCCTAACATTTACTGTGCAAACAATGTTAGATAACTAGTCGACATCGCTGTACCAATGAGGCCCGGTATATGATACAAGTTACTGAAATGTGTCACTTACTGTCCTTTTCAGGCACACAGAAGAGTAAACTTAATCACATTCACAACAACCAAATGCTGAATTTTTAACGGTGTCTATTACAAATCGTAAATAGCACAACAAAAACCTATTAAATAAACCTCTTACAGAAGCAACAGGAAAGACATTCTCGCCATAGATAACAAATAAAAATAATTTCAACGTATTGATCGAACAAGGCTCTCACATGTTCAAAAGTACAAGTAATGCCAAAAGCGAACGTAGCAAAGGTAAGTAACAATGTTGATTCAAAGTAACGCTGATTTCAATAGCATACATTAATGTCGGGAAAGGCGTGTTAGAGTCCACTTAGTGCTAGGGCTCAAATTATTGTCATGAAGTTGTGTGCCATGTTCACTCCATTGCTGTAATTGACTTCACTAATTGTAAGCCGGGTACACATTTACAACTGACGCATGGCGAAGAATGGAATCAAAATCGGTATATTTCAGATGAGAAACGATCACTCTACTAGCCTGATGCTGAAATGCTCGTTTAGAATTAAGAAATTAAGTAGAAAAAGGATATGCAAGTTTAACAATATGACACAAGGGAGTCTGACCAACTGCTGAATCATTTATTCAACACATTAAACACTGATCACGCAGGCATGTGCCCCATTTGAGAACAAAGACAAAACATACCGTGTTCTCTAGGTCTGTCGTCTCCGCGAGCGGAGCAACATTACAATATAGATTTACGAAACATAATCCAGGAATAGACTCAACATGTAAAACAATTATATTCAGACTCAATATCTGCCATTCAAGCTCTGAAAGGTGGTGGCCATTGTAATCCCAAGCGTATCCAAATATCTGTAGATGCCAACCAACTTATCACATCCCATGAAGTCAGTATAGTTATTCTGGTCACTCAAATACACTTGACAATGATAAGGCAGACAGACTAGTCAAAAAGGGATCAAGTAAAGAACAACAATACACACCAACAACCGTTCAGACAGTCAAGTAATTACCGAAGACTGCGAATAAAGAGACTTGGCTGAATAGATATATGGCCATAGAAACATAGAATAGAAACACATGGCCATCTCAAATCCCAAAGACAACATCAACCTCTTGAAAACGAGGGATCAGATCACTATTTCCCGACTTCGCACTTACCACACACAATCTAAAACTCACTTGAACCGAATCCTACCAGATCATACTCAAGCGTGCCGGCTGTGCGCACATCCCTATGAAATGGTTGAGCCCCATCTTTTTGAATGTCCGGCGCTTGTCGGCGTTACGAAAGAGCATCTTCCTCCAAAGTCAAACAAAAATTGAAACACTTTGTATGGAATTAAACAACATCTCATAAACACTTGCAGATACAACTTTATTGGGTCAAAGGAATGAGCCTACAGGCCACTGGAGCAATAACCAACCAACAAACCAACCAAACCAATTGCAATTGAAACTACCACTTCAAATAATCATATACCAGCTTCTCATAAGCAGACAGCACACAGTGGTAATCCTATGCTTCACTAGGAGCAAGAAATGAGAATCAATTCTAAAATCAATAGCTACAACCAGCACGAAATATGTTGTCATAAATCAATAGCGAACGACATGGGGACGGCATTGATGTCAAGTTACTCTGAAGGAGTTGACATAATAAAATAAATATAAGGGAAGAATCATCTCATTCACAATTCGTCGTCATCTTCTTATTCGTGTTCTTCTTCTTTTCGTTAACTTTTTCTGCTACGTATAATACTACTACTACTACTACTAATTATAATACTACTATTACTTCTACTACTACTACTACTACTACTGTTATTACTACTCTACTACTACATTACTACTACTACTACCATTACTATTACATTTATATTATATTTATTTATATATTTATATTATATTAGAAAGATTAGATACCGATTAATCAAATTAATAATACCTAGGAAAACTTGTTGTACAATATTAGGATCTAAATGTCTATGAAAAGCTGGTCCTGGGCTACCCTTGGCCAGTGGCAAGAAATGCATCGAAACGACTAGAGATAGCAAATGATTCAGATTATTAATCAGGGTTTACTCCCGAAGTCTTTCCTGTAAGTAGGTATCCCGCACGACAACGGAGGTGAGGGTGGGGGGCGGGGGGGGGGGTGTGGGTGTGGGGGGTGACATCTAACGTTGTGTGAAGTGCCTTTCTCATTACAGCAAAATGTCGAAGTGATATTTCTCAGCGTGTGGGTGACTTGGGCATCTCTCCCAGGCTGTATTCTAGTTCACTATAGTCGTGTCTAAATTTAACACACCAAATACGACCCTGTTTGTAGCTAGGGCGAAGGGCGCAAATCTCGTGAAGTTCAGCCCCGAAAACTAGAACGTGAAATATAACACAGGTTTAAGCGAACTGCCATTCATATAGACAATGTCCAGACCAAGATAATCAGACGGAAGAATACAGAGAAAACGAAAGAATTAACCAGTCAAAACGGAAAACAACAACACATTTCCTTGAACACAAGTGTAAATTGTCGACATATATGAATTCCAGGTAAATCCGTGGTCTGGCGGTATCCATAATGAAATGAAACATCAGTGCAATGTAGACCATCAACCGGTTATGGAGCCACATATTTGTTGCATACAAAGGGGTTAAGACACAATAAATGTTTCCTATTTTCATAGGTCTGCGAAATTTGTTTCCTATTTTCATAGGTCCGCGACATGTCTTTCCTATTTTCATCGGCCTGCAGGCGTAGACACGACGGGAAGCAATGATCTATTCCACGTATTGATTGATAACAAAGATGTATTTATTGTGGCTGTATTATATTCCTAATTAAATAACCATAGAATATATAGGGGTTGAACCCGTGTTCCCCTGAATACAAGTTCGGTATCCGAACCTCTCGATCACTAGCTCATTACGCAACACTTACGATATTTTAAAATCAGAGACCGCCATAAATGAAACAATTCTGTGTAAAGATGACTGAAAGTGGGATGTCCAACAGAGTCAGCAAATTTAAGAATGCACATCTAGAAATGAAATTAAGCTGTAAGAGCTGACCAAACATAACATGTTTTTATATTTAACTGAACTAGTTTAAACAATAATTTCTTTCACATTGTATACCTCGTTCTTGATACATATAGATAATTGACTATAATTATGTCAACAACCGGGGAAACTGTCCCTTTCATGCCCGGACACACATGGTATTGCGTAGTTAGTGCCTTACATACATGAATCCGACATATTATTCTCGGATCATTCAAATTGGATTTTAAAAAAACAATATATCAATTTTTTTTTTAATTTACTCACCGTTGATACCATCTTTACTAATGTTTATCAACACATAAATTGTCTGCCAATCCGCGAACAAGTTATTTTGTTGCTAACCCCTTCATGGAGGAATCAACTTATGCTCACTTAATCGCCGTGGAAAAGAAAACCCGATCGAGTGTCCAAACATAAAATGCAATTATTGTCTTATTTTAGATATCACTTGAAAACGAATATCCAATTTGAGATCAATTTAAAAAAATTGAATATTGCTTTCTCAAAATGTTATGTTATTAGCATTGCCCGATTTTTTGTTATTTGAAACAACTATATAAGTTTCATTTGATAATGCTAGATTAAAAAACTAACACTATACTATATACAAAAAAGTTGCTATAACTGTCTCAGCTATGCCCATAAAATCTTTCCTATTTTCACCGGTCCGCGAAATTTCTTTCCTATTTTCACCGGTCCGCGAAATTTCTTTCCTATTTTCACCGGTCCGCGAAATTTCTTTCCTATTTTCACCGGTCCGCGAAATTTCTTTCCTATTTTCACCGGTCCGCGAAATTTCTTTCCTATTTTCACCGGTCCGCGAAATTTCTTTCCTATTTTCACCGGTCCGCGAAATTTCTTTCCTATTTTCATCGGTCCGCGAAATTTCTTTCCTATTTTCATCGGTCCTAAAGTGTAGAAAAATTGGGAAACACTGATCTACACGACGTAGTGACAATCCCTTTGTATGCACCACCGTACAGTGATAACGCCATCTCCGCGGCTTAATAATGAATGCCTCCGTATCTCGACAGGTTAATTATGTGTATACATTGTTATAACAACACTGACGGTATGCAATACCGATAACTGCGTCTGTGCCTCCCTGTGTTATCAATGCCTGTTTATATTTAAGAAAGCCGTGTTTTAACGATATCTTAAATGTGAGGGAACCAAAAATGCAGTGGTTCTAGAAGCTTTTTCAAGACAGATAGAAGAACGATAGCACAATTTATTTTGTTTGAGACGATGCAGAGCAACGACATATCGTAAAATATTACGCAATCAGAAAGTCCAACGCATATGTTATGTAAATATATATCTTCGATCGTTTACTTCTGGGAAAGGGAAAGTGCACACGATTAGGTCAGACCCAGTCGTCTATCATGTTTGTTTTGCAATGTGTGATTTCATCGTGAAGATAAATAAGTTGGGCAAAGGCCGTGAGAGAAACACGAACAGAAGGAATAGATCGATAGAAGGAATATGACGGCGCAAAATAGAATATCGCAAGGCAGTAAGAGTAAGAGTAGTTAGCTGTTTTATTGGCGAGAACAAATAATGAACCAAACGTAGTTGTTGTTCTTGAAAGCCATATTTACTGATTTAATACAACCCCTGACGACGTTTCTTAGCTAACGCGTCACAATTGCTATTCTTAAATGGGACAGCGCACTCAAGAATGTGGACTGCAGATAGTGATGATAACAGTATAATCACAACATCGTTATTAACTGACAGGCAACTATGTGAAATATCGCTGAACAATAACATTGTATGTAAGTATTAATACTGACTACAGTCAGCGGGCAGACGTTGAATGCCGTAGACAAATTCACATATCTGGGCAGCATGCTGTCGAGATCTGTCAGCCTAGACGATGAGGTGGCAAGCAGAATAGCAAAGGCCAGCACAGCCTTTAGTAGAATGCGCTCGATGGTCTGGGTACGTCGTGGCATCAGCGTCAAGACCAAACTCAAAGTCTACCGTGCAACCATCATTCCAATCCTACTATACGCTTGCGAAAGCTGGACTGTATACTCTGGACATGCAAGGAGGTTAAACCACTTCCACACAGGTTGCCTGAGGCGAATATTCCATATCCGATGGCAAGATCGTGTCACTGACATCGAAGTTCTCTCGAGGGCTAACATGCCCAGCATCCATGCACTGCTAGAAAAAGCACGACTAGGATAGGCCGGACACCTCGTCCGTATGTCAGACGAGCGGCTCCCAAAGAAGCTTCTCTACGGCGAGCTGAGAGATGGATGGCGCGAGAGAGGGCGCCCAAATAAACGCTTTAAAGACGGTCTGAAGGACTTACTAAAAATTTGCCAAATAGACATCGACACCTGGGAATATCTTGCGCAAAACAGATCTGACTGGAGAAGCGCAGTCAAATCGGGTGTAGCTGCCGGTGAAGACGACCGTGTTTTGAAAGCCCAGAGCAGACGCGAGAACCGGAAATCCCGAACAGCGGAAACACAATCCCCTTCTACAAACCTCGTGTGCCCGATATGTAGCAGATGTTTTCGTGCCCGCATTGGCCTGTTCAGCCACATGCGCACCCACACCCAACAGGGAAATCTGTGACAAGGATGATGTCGACGGTCCTCATCGACAACGATGGACAGCTATTATTAAGTATGTATAGGTATCATACTTGATTACAAAAAATATATTAGGGTCAATAAAGATAGCATATGTGTCCACGATATCACTATGTGATGGCCGATACGAATATAATTTGTGACTGCAATAACAATATATGTGAGCCGGTTAGGATATCATATCACCGTACAATACATAATAGGGTTGGTAACAATAACATCTCTCTTCAAAAACACTATATAGCGAATCCGTATTGATACCATTTTTTTATATTTAAATATATGTCATTAATTCACAAAATGTCGGTCGGCAAAAAGAGTTACATCGTGTCTTCAAAAACGGTAGAGTTCATATTGAATCTCGAATGCATCGGAGTCAGTAAAGATAATGTATTTGTACCAGAGAAAGGAACTGTGGTACCTTTTAACTACAACTATATACCAACCAATGAGCATTATTTTGCATTTTTATTACCTCTATGTATGGATTAGTAATGATTCAGTCCTGTTATTAAAACGCGTAAATTGGTCAGTAAAGATAATGTAATCTTCAAAAACACTATAAAAGAATTAGTAATGATATTTCCATAACGATAACACTATAAATGGGTCACCAAAGATACTGTCATTTTCAGTTACATTATAAAGGACCAGCAAAGATACTAGCATCTTCAATAAATTTAACGAGTCAGAAAAAAAATTCCTATCTTCGGCAAAACTAAGTACAGGTCTGCTGTGTCCTTAATGGTATGACCAGATCGATCACGAATAGCAAGAGTTTCAGGTTAACTATGGCCAGGTCTTGCCAGCCTTAGGCCGGCTTGGCTCAGTATCTGAAATTCGTATTAGAAACAGCAGTGCTGAGTTGTATTATAGTGAACGATAAACGGAAAGGATCGGTAAGGTAGTCGGCAAGACCAATGTAGTATTAATGGCTTAAATGTTCTTTATGAAACTGATTAATTGAAATTCGGTACTGAAGGGGTGATAATAAAAATCGACGGATTAGGACAGATCAATACCATTAGCGACTAAAATGGAATAAAGCTTCCAATTGAGGTTTACACACGAACAGTAACATGCGTATGCCAACGTAGACATTTATCAAGGATAGGAGAAACAAACCGAATGTGATGATAACCGTGTGATGTACAACAATAACATAAACTAAGATGACCAGGGAAATCGTTATTTGATGTTGGCTTTGTCAAAAAGGCTAACTAAAGTGAACGACAATTCAGTCGTAAAGAGGAAGGAAGATAATGAAGACAGGTAAACTATAACGGCTCAAGTAAGAACATCATTCTGATGCATGTACATAGTTTCATGTTCATCTCTTTTTTCTGAACGTATCTTTGATATACCGTTTAGCTGTCCTCATATAATTCTTGTGTCTGTCATTTCACATTTCAAGCTATTTTAAACTTGTCTGAAGGATTAAGTTTATATCCTGGCTCTTTACAGCCATTATTGATTTTTCAGTCTTGATAATACCACTGACGGACGCCTTGTGGAGGTATGTGCAATCGAGATCTAACTAGACTTGCTGTAGTTAGAAAACTGAATAAGGATCACTTATCCGCTCATGTCATCATATATGTCGCCATTCACACACACACAGGTGTAAAGCCGGTAGGATATTCATCTTGGTCTCAAAATAACGTTGTCATATTTCAACACCTGGGAAACATATTCATTCTTCTGTATGATATGTTTCTCATATTTAAAGTGCAATTTCAAGAACTGTCACTGTAAACTCAATAGGTGATTCCACATCACTATTTTGCTCAATACGTCATTCATTCCATTCTCATCCGTATTTGACTGAATAGGTCAATCCACATTTATAATTTTCCTCAATAGGTCATTCCACTTATAATACTTTTGCTTGATAGGTCATTCGACACTCACCAGAGTTTTACTGAATAGGTCATTCGACACTAATAATAATTGGACTCAATAGCTCATACTGTGTTCTTTATATTTTTAGCTTAAGTAAATGATGGGTTGTATACTATCACAGAGCTGTTTGCAAGAAAGATAAACAATGCCTGAATTATAATACGGGTTGTAGTAGTTTTCCTCACATCCCGAGCGTACTGATGAAGGTAGATCGGGGTCCTCCAGGCGGTTGTGCTATGATTGGTGCCATCTGCGTGTCGTTCCCTACAACGGGGATCACGTCGAACCCTTACTTGCTAGCCAGGCCGCTATGAAAACAGTTCGTTTCCAGGGAGGGCTAGAAGGAAGCTGAGGTGAGGTTCTTGGCCAGTACATTTTGACTGACCGTGACTAACATGTCTGATCAGTTTATTTTGCCTGATCAGACGTTAGTCTTCCTCTCCAATTTAGAGGTATTTGTCCGTTCTGTATTCTCCAAAATGAACTCTCAACTAAATGTGCTTTGGGCTCTTTTAAGTGAAGAAGCCTTTACCAAAGCATGTGTGTCTTTTTCAGTGACGTACCTAACACGTTAATGTTGATAGTCACTGCATATTGAAACTCAGTAATATTTTCAGCCTGCAAAGCAGGGCTCATGCTAGAGGATGCTAGTTTATGGAGTTTAACCCGGCCCCTTTGCCGTGAAGAGTGCTCTAACATTATAAACAAGAGACAATGCTGGTATTCTTATTCGCCAATAAAGAATGCAAACGGGACAAGTACGAGCACTAGTGGATGTTATCTGACTGAGAAAACACAGAGGCTGGTGTGAACGTACTGGAACTGAGATCAGCTGTACGCTGAGCAAACGTCCCGTCTTAAAGCTTGATGTGTCCATTGAATGTACGGAACGCAATTGTTGCTTTAAAAACTCAATTAAACAAAGCCCATCGCTCATCTTGGTGTATAGGCAATTGACAACATCCCGCCAACATGCACGTTCCTGGACTGCTCTTTCTGTTTCTAAAGGTGAAATAATCAATTCCTAGTTCATTCTCATAGTCTCTTCTCCATTTAATTTTGGATCTCTCGCTCTCAATTTTCCTGTGATGATTCCATGTAAGAGCTAGTCTGGCTAATTCTGACGGTGTCTTTCGTAGCGTATGTCCTATCCAGCCTTTCCGATTCTATTCTTTACATCTGCGTATGTACCTCCTTATGTGGTAATTGTGGTGTCCAAGTAGGTAACGGTATACATTCCTCCAACTGCTCTCCCTCAAGAATGATTGTTCATGTGCTGATAGCTTGAGTTCAAGGATTTTGGTTTTCTTCAAATAGATATTCAATATTACATTGACTGATTGTTCTTTCTCCCTATCAAGTTTCTCTTGCATGTGTCTATGACTGTGTGACAGAAGTATCAGCTCATCTGCGTAGTCTGTTCTCTAATTTTGACAATAACCTTCACTGAATACACAGTCTTCCCTAGATTGATGTCTTTATTACCTAATGTATAGCCAACAAGAATAGGAAAGGGGAGAGCAAACCTCCGTTTCTCACGCACCCCTAAGCTGCCAGTCAGTGCTCCTTCATGTGCCACTCTACTAACTGTATCTTCGTACACACTCTGAATGAGGGTAATGAATGTCTCTAGCATTCTAGTCTCAAAAGTTGCCATAAAGTACTTCGATCCATGCTCTCAAATGCCTTGCCATAGTCTATACAATTTGTTAATTGCTTTCAGAAATGCCATTCTATAATTAACAATGCATGTCACTAATATGTTCCAAAAATATCCAGACACAAATTAGCACACACAACATGAACTGTGGACCACGTGCAGGACCCATATTCACCTTATTCTGTACGCCCCAGGATATGTGATGATGAACTGCACACACATACCGGAAAAAATCCCCAAAAATAGGGCGAACGCAAAAACAAAATAACTATGAGTAGTTTCGTAAACAAGACAACATTAACAGCATATAAGCGTGCATGTAAATCACTATCACCATGAGTTGAAGCTCCACCATTACTCGGTATCTGAGTATGTGTGGAAGTAATATTGAAATTGTAAACATAACAGACTCGTTGAGAATTTTCATGATTAAAAATATATAAATGACACGCCTTCTCATACACATACCCCATTTATATTCTCGGTCGCACCTAACATTCAAACATAAATACACTGGGCTGTTCCCATACTCGTTTATCAAAGTTATACAACATTGTTTATTACATTTTGACATGCTCATTTATCAAAGTTTTACAAACCTGTTTATCAAAAAAGTTTCACAAACTTGTTTATCAAAGTTTCACAAACTTGTTTATCAAAGTTTCACAAACTAGTTTATCAAAGTTTCACAAACTTGTTTATCAAAGTTTAAAAATCTGGTTAGGGAGGGCCCAATGGTCTCGAGGTAATTTGTTCACCTTGGATGCTGGAGGTCGCTTGTTCACATCCCGGGGGAGACCGATATTTTTTCACGTGGATCTTCCGGCACAAATTTCTTCTATCGCTGAGTAGTGAGATCAGACACCCGTGTGCAGTGGCGTGCACGTTAAAAATATCTTAGCACTTGGAAATCGAAAAGATTAGTCCTTATGGCGGCTGCTTGGACAAAATTCAAGTTAAAAATATACTCAAATTAATCTAGAGATATTCGACCCACAGAGAAGATGTGGCAAAAAGGGGACTGTGGCTATAACTTCAGGTCTTGGTTATGCGGTTAGCGGAGCGGCTTAGATGACGCATGACAGGCTCTACCTTGCTCTAATTTACGTGTCCACCTCCACCAGTCTCAAAAATAGGTGATCGTATATTCTAGGGGCTAACAGATGTTTGGATTGACCTGGCAAGTCACCAGTGAATTTTCACCTGCCAAAAATATGAAACAAAAGAGGTCACACCTCCAGACGTCTAACGACATAAGTGAACTGAAAATAGATATAATAATCTGGTTTATCAAAGTTTCACAAACTCGTTAATAAAGTTTCACAAGCTTCGAACGGGTTTCAATTTTATTGGGGATTTATGAAATAGTCCTCCGTGTTTTTAAACTAATATAGTACCCCATTTATGATAAATTAATAAATCAGTTATTTAAGCATTTTTGGGGAATTTCAATTTAAAGAAAAACGGTAGTTCTGAAACTAATTTTGTTTAATTGGTAGCTTAGATGTAAATGTTCATCAGCGTCTGTTTGTATCTCTCATAGCTTGTTCAAGTCTGGATTCGTCCATGTCTCCAAATAAATATATATTGATTTGTCCATCATCTAATTTGTTGATCTCCCGACCCGTTTCATCCCTGAATGTTCCCATCTCTGGGTGTGTTTTTCGTGTTGTGCGCTTATAAATATATGCCTAGATGTTGAATAGAACATCAACAAAAAATAATTCAAGCTATCGGTCACTACATTTTTTTTCCATATTTACGATTTATTCATCTTTTGATTTTTTGGTCTTAAGATGTTTTTGTATCTTGATTTGTTCACCTCAAGATTCTTTCACCGATTTTTTATTCGATTCGTCCATCTCATGATTGAATGATCTATTTGTATATCTAGGTAGCGACCACAGGCCAATTAGGCTAGAAGTTGATATGGAAGTAGACCCACAGGAAACAAAACCGCTCCCACGTTGGAATTACAAACGAGCCGACTGGGACAGATTTGCAAGCCTGACAAGGTGGGCTGTGTGAAACCATCAACACACGGAATAACAAAATGAAGCCCATGGTGGAAAGCCTAAGCAAAGCAATAATGCAAGCTGCCACTGAAACCATCCTAAGATAAGCAAGGAAAAATTATAAGCCCTATTGGAATGATGAATTGCAGAAAGCGGAAGACGAAGTCACAAATGCTAGGAAAATGGCAGAGAGAGAACAATCTATGGAGGCAAATATTGCCCTCAAAGTCACCACGGCGAAATACAAATACACACTAAACAACAAGAGAAAGCTGGAAAAACAAAACAGAAAGTATCAATTTAGACAAAGAAGGGAACAAACTATGGAAGTTAGTCAGAGCCATGAATGACGAAATTCCATCAAACAAACAAATTAAGCAGGGTGACAACATGCTCACTGGAAAAAAATAAGCAAACGCCTTTGTTGAACATTATGCCAGAGCAAACCACATTGATGTCCCTGCAGATAAGCATACAGACATTAGTGAAGACCAAAAGGGGCACGATAACATTAATATGGCACCAGCAGAGCATATGATGGCTAAACTGACAATGAATGAAATGGAAGAGGCCTCGAGAACGTTAAAGAAAAGGAAATCTCCCGGAAAGACGGGATAACAAACAAAATTCTGATGGGGCTGGGCCAAACAGCAAAGAGGAAATTACTATCAGTCCTGAACCAAACCTGGAAAAGGGGTATTGTACCCCAGGCATGGAAAGACGCAGTACTTGTACCAGTACCAAAGAAAGGAAGAGATAAAACAGATCCAAATGGATACAGGCCTATCAGCCTACTGAGCTGTGTAGGCAAACTGTTGGAAAGTATGATAAACGCCAAACTGATGTGGTATCTGAAAGAAAAAACATACGAATTCCACAGCAAGCAGGCTTTAGACAGCACAGATCCACTGAGGACCAGGTCACCCTCACAGCCCAGGAAATAGAAGATGCCTATCAGGAGCGAAAACACACGGTAGCGGTTTGGGTGGACTTAGAAAAGGCATTTGACACACGTCTGGAAAAAGGGACTTAAAGTCAAGCTACGAAGAAGTGAAGTTTGTGGGAAAATGTACAAATGGATCAGCCAATACCTCAAAAACAGAACAGCCAGAGTTCAAGTACAAGGGCAGATGAGCACAAAGGTGACACTTGAGCAGGGAGTACCCCAAGGGATAGTACTGTCACCCACACTCTTCTCTGACATGGAAAAGTCAGATCGAGAGAAACCGAATGAGAGCCAGAGAAAGAATGGCAATCATGAGGAAACTTGCTGGCACAAGCTGGGGAGCAGACGAAAGCATACTAACGAAACTGTACACTGGAAGAGTGAGACCAGTTCTCGAGTATGGCATTGCGGAATGGACAACAGGAGCAAATGCGAACTTCGATACAATTAGCAAAGAGTTATAACAGGAGGCATGAAGTCAACGCCAATTGTAGAACTTGAAAAGATTAAAAAACTGCAATCCATGACCGACAGAAGAGACTGCAGAGCCCAGCATCAAGCAGAGAAACTCAGAAGACTGACTGACCATTAAAATGCACCAGAGACTAAACAATTTCAGAAACGGGAAACTAAAGCGGAGAAACTTTGCAGAAATAGCAAGAGCGAAGATGCACGAAGACCCATTGAACGCACTAACTACAGCAAAGCACATCCCTACTGTACGAAAATCTACCTGGAGGCTGCATATATTTCCACAGGTGGTATACAATATATCAGGTATTGGAAACAAAAACTGCCAGACTGATAAAGAAAGAAGAGATACAACCCTGAGGTACATAACGAAAAACTACCCAAGCATGGACTGGACCCATGCATACACCGACGGTTCTGTAACAAACACAACACAGAACGGAGGGGCAGGGGCATTCCTGAGCCTACCAAATGGCAGAAAAATAAAACTGGCAACTGGGAAATACACAAGCAATTTCAGAGCTGAGGCAGAGGCACTGAGGGTGGCAGTTGAAGAAATGGTGACAGGTAAAAGGAATGAAAGCCATATAGTCCTGCTTACAGATGCCCTGGCCGTATTCACAGAACTAAAAACCCAGACAAATACTGAACTTAACGATTTAAGAGCAGTACTCTGTCAACTATGCCAGCAGTCCGCACCAAAAAGAGTAGTGGTACAGTGGGTTCCATCCCACTGTAACATCCAAGGCAACGAAGAGGCAGACAGACTGGCAAAAGAAGGTGCAAGACTACCACAACCAGATACTAGTATGACATTCGAGAGTCAAAACGGCTTATTGGAGCTAGATACATTACCAAATGGGAAACAGAACATACTGGCTACACAAACAACGATGCCTATTACCAGTTGAACAGAAAAGAGCAGGTCATGGTCTTCAGACTTTGCACTGGCCAAAATAGACTGAGGTACCACCTATTCAACAAATTGAAGATAGGTGGCACTGGCAAATGATCGTGTCGTACAGGGTAAATGAACGCTGAGCATGTGCTGCAAAACTGCCCGACATACGAGGACCAGAGAGAGCAAATGTGGCCATCACCAGTGGCAACACTAGACAAGCTCTATGGCAGTGTCGACAGCCTCAAGATGACCGCTGCTTTTTTCGAAAAAAATAAATGTCGACGTGTGACAGCGTAAGAAGAAGAAGAAGAAGAAGAAGAATGATCTATTTCATCGTTGATGACAGGTTTCGTCCACCTCAAGATTCGTCAATTTATGATCTGTCTGTCTCGTAATTCGTCCATTTCATTCATATCGATTTTACTGCATTTTCCATTTGCTTTCGACCGCATTGCATTTTTATGCTATCAAAAAAACGAGTTCAGAGCATGTCAAAACTGGAAATGGTAAGTGTCACAAACGTCATCTCATATTTACGGATCTCCCTCGGTCGCAAATTGCTTGTGTATACATATATATATATATATATATATATATGCATATATGCATTTGCAACTGTGTGTGCTTTCGTGTATATAATATTACACACACACAAACACACACACAAACACACACATACACACACACACACACACACATATATATATATATGTAACATGTATGCATGTATATATCAAATTATCTTTTCATACTTGAAGGATGGTTATTTATAGTTTCTTAATGTATCAGTAATCTTGTCTTATCCGATTGTGCCGTGAGGCGTCGTGGGGAGTCGTAGTTTTCTTGCCAGGGCCAGATGTTGTCGTCTTCCCTTGACGATTTAGAATATCCGCATATATCAAAATGATGGTTCATATCCAATCAATGCAAGCTGTTCAACGTCCTGTGGGGACAAGGTCATCAGGAAATTCTAGACAGGTCTTCCTTTCATGAGCTATCATTGCTTACCCGGTCCATCTTTTTCTTATGGTTATTAAGTTTGTCTTAGCTTCTCTTCTACACGAGTGTTTAAGTCTGCCGATACTTCCCATGCCATGCTTTTTTCCAGAACAGCGACTGCATGCAAATGATGCCAGCTATTTTATGTAATATGTACACTATCCATCGTCAGTGCCTTCCTTTACATCTAATACGGCTGGTATCTGTCCGGCTCTTTGCTATATTTCTTATTAGTGACACAGTCATACAATTTTAACCCATATATTCGACGTAAGCATGCATTGGTAAAAGCGTGTAGGTTTGTTGTTGTACCTTTCATTGTACCCACGTCACAGTTTCATACAATATGACGGACTAGTGCTTATGATCTGTATTTTTGTGGTGGACAATTCTTTCTTATTTTCCAAATTCTTTACATCAATAAAAGCCCCTCTCGTCTTTTGTTTTCTAAATGTATATGTATATATATATATATATATATATATATATATATATATATATATATATATATATATATATTTCAGTATCCACTACCTTGCTTATATTCATACCACGATCAATGAATGAATCTACCTTATGGAGTACCGTGTCTCCCAGTGCAATGTGAATATCGTTATGTGCTTTTATTCTCATTATCTTTGTTTTTTCTCGATGTAGCCTCAACCTAATTTCATTGAATAATTGCAGTGAGACAGAAGAGCTAAGACATCACTAAAGTCCAGAGGAGACGGCGTGGCCTAGTGGTTAAGTGGCACGGTTCACAACCAGAAGGTGCTGGGTTCGATCCCCATCACAGCACAGGCCGTTACCCCGGGGAATCAAACCCTTAGGAAATGCAGGAGGAAGCAGACCCTTACATAAAATGAATTGCTGAAGTCGGATGCACTGGGCCAACAGGCGCAAAATAAAAACCACAGTGTAACGCACACACGCCTTGGGGAATAGATAAATAAGGCGAACGCAAAAAAAAACAAAAAAAACAACAACAAAAAAACAACTAAAGTCCAGATAATTAATTATTTTCGCAAAAAAAGCATTGTTACATGTTTTGAAGAAGTCGTATTCTTAATAATCCAGTCAATAGCGAGCAGAAAAAAAAATGGTGATAAAAGACAACCCTGTTGCAGCACTGTTCTTATCTCAAATGACTCAGAAAGCTCTCCATCATGTAGAACTCAACACTTCAATTTTAGCACGTTTTTCTAATTATGTTAGTGAACTTCAGAGGCACTCAATAGTGCCTGAGCAATTCCCAGAATGATTTTCTGTCTAAACTGTCAAATGCCTTCTCATAATCTGCGAATCCGGTAAAGAGTGATTGGTTCGATTCTACATTTTGTTCGATAATTATCCGCAGTAAAGTTATCTGTTTAACGCATGTTCTATTTTTCCCAAAACCCGGATGCTCGTCTCGGAATTGCTTATCAATATTATATAATATGATCTTGTTCAATATCTTCACAATCACCGACAATAACATTAAATTTCTATAGTTCATACGCTGTTGCAAAATGCCTATCTTCGGTAATTTGTCTATGTAGTTTTCCTTCCAGTCCACTATTTCATCTGTATCTTATCTATGTTCAAATTTTGTCCTTCCCATTAATACTAGTCACATTGGTTACCGCCATAGACAGTAGCTGCATACCTTTTTATCAAAGCACAGTAACTAACGTCTGACAAAACAGAAGGAGCCAATGATTAATAGTAAACTATAAATAGATAATTCTTGTCTTCCCATAAACAAAATATAGAGTGACTACAGCAGAAAACATCCGAAAAGGAAGTCTGTATCAAAGAGCATACGTTCCATTTTACAATGTTCACTGTGCAGCTTTTAAAATTACATGATGCATGTTCTAGCTTCTCTTCATTTGACTAAAGTGGTGCTACTAGCAACATTTGGCGTACCAATTGGGGGACATAAGAGGCAGTAATTAGGTCACTAACTGATATACGATAGCTGAACTATGTAGTTAATAGTTTCTGAAGGTATCATTAGGTGACAGCATCATCCAGTTTTGTGATTACTGCCGATTGACGACGTTAGGTGTGTAGCACGCACGTACTCAGTTTAGGTATATAATGCATCACTCCTCACATAGTGTGCAATCAAATAACAACCTGCTGTTTTGCTCTTTTTTGTGTGGACAAAAGGACCTTTGTAAAGAATATTCACACAGACAACCTTCCTGTTTACGGCGAAAAGTGATTGTCGTGTAAAGCAATGTAAAACTGAGTTTATACATTTTCTTAAGAACACTCCCAAATTGCTGATGACGCCCGACCTGGTCGTCCTGTTCAGATTTCAACAGAAGCATCTGTGCGACGGTTGGGGAAAATGACTTGTGCTGACAAACGTGTAAATGTCATGACTGGGCAAGTTGGTTGGTTACGCTGCTAATATGGATACGTTTATATTTTTAGAACGTAGAAAGCAGAACACATAATTCTACAAGGCTCAGGAGTGTAGCTCATTCTATACTCTGAGGTATACTGACGAAATTTCGATTTAGATGCTTCTAGTTATAGTACATTGCTAAGATTTTCAGTAATATCAAAAATATGATGATCACAGTTCGTATCCCTGCCTAGTTTGTCAAGCTGCTGTAGCATAGCCTGATTCTTGATACAGTTCGCAAATATGAGGTGGGATCTCGGTCAAAACGTTGCACATGCCTGTGACATGGCACACAATATTTTTATGACAGTTATATTAACATACACAGATCTTTGGTTAGAAACAGAACAGCTAGAAAATGAGGAAATACATTTTAGATGGGTAAAAACAGACAGCAGAATATGTTTCTTCAAGTCTGCCGAGTCGATGAAGTGATCAAAGCGACAGCATGTGTCAGTAATAGAAGGGTCCACGTAGTTCAATAAAAAATAATCCTGTCGAGGACACAGGAGTTGGAGACTACATTGATAAGGTCTCAGTTTTATTTTTGAAGTGGATTGACTTGTTATATGTTTTACTACCTTGTCTTTCAATATTCTGAGCACAGTTCACATTTGTAACAAGGTAGAATTAATGTTTTCAGACCTGGTACCTATCCAAGTCCCTTGGTGGTGAGAGACATGTGCTTTAACCGACTGTTATTGACACGTTTAACAGACAGGCAACTTGTGTTGTTGAATGGTACAACAATTCCTGAAAATAGGGAACACTGCTCCACCTCAAGAAGATGTCTTAACACGTCTGTCTATGAGATTGCTTTAATTATTTTATGTGAAATTATGTCTCTCAAATTTCTATTGATCTATTCTTTGCATACAGAGTAAAGATCCCGCGTTTAAGCAGTGTGGCATACTGGTGGATATGGTGTTAGGTCTATATTTTCTTGACCAACATCAAATTATGCTGTGATACGAACAGCATCACGCCGGCCGCTTTTACTACCCTTGTTTTTTCTTGTATCCAATTTTTACGCCGCGTGCTATTGACAAAATACCGCGCACCAGTAAGGGATCATCATCATCATCATGTAGCATGTCCTATGCAGAACGTTGCTCTCGTGGCATCTTCTTCTTCTTCTTCGTACGCAGTCATACAGTAACCATTATTTTTTCGAAAAAAGCGGCGGCCATCCTGAGGCTGTCGCCACTGCCATAGAGCTTGTCTTGCAGTTCCACTGGTGATGGCCACATCTGCTCTCTCTGATCCTCGTATGTCGGGCAGTTCTGCAGCAGATGTTCAGCGGTCATTTTACCAGTACCGCACGGGCATTCGTTGGTACACCCTATCTTCAATTTGTTGAATAGGTGGTACCTCAGTCTATTGTGGCCAGTGCGAAGTCTGAAGACAACGACCTGCTCTCTTCGGTTCAACTGGTTATAGGCATCGTTTTTGGTGTAACCAGTATGTTCGGTTTCCCATTTGGTCATGTATCTGGCTTTGATAAGCCGTTTTGACTCTTCGTACGTCATACTAGTATCTGTTTGTGGTAGTCTTGCACCTTCTTTTGCCAGTCTGTCTGCCTCCTCGTTGCCTTGGATGTTGCAGTGTGATGGGACCCACTGTACCACTACCCTTTTTGGTGCGGACTACTGGCACAGTTTGCAGAGTGCTGCTCATAAGTCATTAAGCTCAGTATTTTTCTGGCTTTTTAGCGCTGTGACTACGGCCAGAGCATCTGTAAGCAGGACTATATGGCTTTCATTTTCACTGTGTGTCACCATTTCTTCCACTGCCTCAGTGCCTCTGCCTCCGCTCTGAAATTGCTTGTGTACTTACCAGTAGCGAATGTCAGTGTTATTTTTCTGCCATTTGGTAGGTTCAGGAATGCTCCTGCCCCTCCGTTCTGTGTTGTGTTTGTTACAGAACCGTCGGTGTATGCATGGGTCCAGTCCATGCTTGGGTAGCTTTTCGTTATCAAGCTTAGGGTAGTATCTCTCCTTTCTTTTTCAGTCTGGCAGTTTTTGTTTGCAATACCTGGTATATTTTCTACCACCTCTGGAAATATATCCTGCCTACAGGTAGGTTTTCGTACAGTAGTGATGGGTTTTGGTGTTGTTAGTGCGTTTATGGGATCTTCGTGCATCTTTGCTTTGGCTATTTCTGCAAAGTTTCTCCACTTTAGTTTTCCATTTCCCAAATTGTTTAGTCTCTGGTGCATTGGATGGTCGGTCAGTCTTTGGAGTTTCTCTGACTGCAGCTGGGCTCTGCAGTCTCTTCTATCGGTCATGGATTGCAGTTTTGTAATCTTTTCAAATTCTACAATTGGCGTCGACTTCATGCCACCTGTTATAATTCTCATGGCTTGGTTTTGAAGTTTGCTAACTTTATCGAAGTTCGCCTTCGCTGCTGTTGTCCATGCCGCAATGCCATACTCGAGAACTGGTTTCACTCTTCCAGTGTACAGTTTCTTTAGTATGCCTTCGTCTGCTCCCCAGCTTGTGCCAGCAAGTTTCCTCATGATTGCCATTCTTTCTCTGGCTTTCATTCGGTTTCTCTCAATCTGACTTTTCCATGTCATGTGCCAATCAAATGTGACTCCCAGATAGGTTGGGTTGTTATGTGGCTGCAGGAATTTGCCATTCAGACTTAATTTGGTATTTTGGGGTTTTAATGAAAGCGAGAATATTGTGCATGTGGTTTTCTCCTCGTTTATTTTGACCAGCCATTAGTTCGCCCACTCTTCCAGCGATGTTAGGGCCGTCTGCATCCGATTTCTTGCTATGGTGATATTCTTTTCAGAGGTCCACATAGCCAGATCGTCTGCAAACATTGAGCTATGGACTCTTCTAAGTATATTCTCTGTAATATCGTTTATATATACCAGGAATAGTGTTTGTGACAGTACTCCCCCTTGGGGTACTCCCTGCTCGAGTGTCACCTTTTTGCTCATCTGCCCTTGTACTTGGACTCTGGCCGTTCTTTGTTTGAGGTAGTGGTTGATCCACTTGTACATTTTCCCACAAACATCACTTCTTCTTAGCTTGACTGTAAGTCCGTCTTTCCAGACTTTGTCATATGCCTTTTCCAGATCCACCCAAACAGCTACTGTGTGTTTCTGGGCCTGGTAGGCATCTTCTATCTGCTGAGCTATGGAGGATGACCTGGTCCTCAGTGGATCTGTGCTGTCTAAAGCCGGCTTGCTGTGGAATTAGTATTCCTTTTTCTTCCAGATGCCACATCAGCCTGGTGTTTATCATCCGTTCCATCAGCTTGCCGACACAGCTCAGTAGGCTGATGGGCCTGTATCCATTTTGATCTGTTTTATCCTTTCCTGTTTTTGGTACTGGTACCAGTATTGCGTCTTTCCATGCCTGGGGTACAATTCCCCTTTTTCAGCTTTGGTTCAGGACCGATAGCAGTTTCCTCTTCGCTGTTTGGCCCAGCCCTATCAGCATTTCGTTTGTTATCCCGTCTTTTCCGGGAGATTTCCTTTTCTTTAATGTTCTCATAGCCTCTTCCATTTCGGGCATTGTTAATTTGGCCATCATGTGCTCTTCAGCTGCCGTATTGATGGTGTCGTGCCCCTTTAGCTCTTCGCTAATGTCTGTATGCTTATCTGCAGGGACCTCGATGTGGTTTGCTCTGGCATAGTGATCGACAAAGGCGTTTGTGGCTTTCTTACCTGTGATCAAGTTCTCGCCCTGCTTGATAGTAATTTGTTTAATTGACGGGGTTTCGTCGTTCATAGCCCTGACTAGCTTCCATAGCTTGTTGCCGTCTTTGTCCAGGTTTAGGCTTTCCGTTTTATTTTTCCAGCTTTCTCTTGCTGTTTGCTTGGCTCTGATGGCATCTGATATGTAAGACACTAAAAGCTTGATCAGCTCTCCCTCCTATGCCACACAACCAAGAGCCTCTGCGATGTTACTTGTCCATCTTCTCCTGGACCTGCCTCTGCATCTTTTATCAGGTACTAAATTCTTCAGTATGGTTCTTTGTCGGCGAGTGTAGCTTTTGATGTGGCCGAAGTATGTTCATTTCCTAGACTTAATGTTGGTTAGTAGCCAGTTTCATTCCATACGGAGCTCCTGTAAGATTTCTCGTTTTTTCTGCTACGCTATTAGTGGTATTTTGAACATCCTACTGTAGCTTTGTAGCACTAAAGATTCAATCTTCTTCCGTGAGGTATGTGTGGTTGACCATGTCTTGCATCTGTACTATGCCACCGGGAAGATGCCACTTCTCATGACCTTTATTGCTGCCATTGCGTTAGTGCTCTACCATACATTTTTTCTTTCAATTACCCTCTGCAGTCCTAATACCATTCTTCTCCTTATTTCGTATTGGCAATTTCCATTGTTGTTTATAGTAGAGTGAAGATATTCAACACTCGTGACGTTCTGGTTTTCGCCTTGTCAGTGCTCATTGTCTTACTATTGCCGGTGTTTATGAATGCATGTTGTGTCTGGCTGTGTTGTTTAACGGACATGATCATCTCTTTCAGCCCCACAGTGTTCGTCGAGAGAACAACTGTATTATCGGCACATCTTATTTCCGGTATTCCATTCACGCCGATTGCGATCTGGTATAACTCTTTGTCATTCGTGCCATTTCTCATCATGTTTTCTGCACAGATAATAAAGAAACAAGGGGGGAGTATGCATCCTTGTCTTTCTCCATTGTGCACCTCGAACCCGTCCGATATCTCCCTAGCTATTCTGCCTGCTGCTTATTGTCCATTGTACAGTGATTCGACTAGTTAAAATAGGACCGTCGCTAACCCCCATGTGTTGTCATGATTTTACATAGCTTTTTGTGCGGCACACAATCGAAAGCCTAGGTATAGCCTACGAAGTACGTGTATATGTTGACATTGTGTCTCACTGCATTTTTTCCTAATATTTCACTTGTTAATGATTTGATCCCTCGTGCCTCTTCCATTTTTAAACCAGCCTGGGCCATTTGTACTGCCTCATTGATTTTGTTTTCAAGCTTTTTCATAATCAGATGGAAGAAGATTGTGTTAAGATGACTAATTAAGCGATTGTTTGATAGCTAGTATATCGCTTCAGAGCACCGGTCTTTTTTTTTAGGTTAATATACACATATCCTTTGCATGCGCTTGGCTGTCTTGTACTATGCGATATGTTCTTGCATGTATGCTAGTGTGTATATTTGTGTATATGTTAGTATATGTTTATGCATGTGTGTGTATGTGCGTTTATGTATGTGTATGTGTGTGTATGTATGTGTATGTGGGTGTATGGGGATGTGGGAGTATGTGCGTGTATGTGTGTCAATGGCGTGGCGTCCATATAAGCATTGTAAGCAATACTTACGTATACACGTTCAATTTAATTTCTTACAAAATGCAGTATAAAATATTTATGATATCAGACATTCTACAAGCGCATCAATTTTGTATAATGTTTTTTTTTTACCATTGAAACACACACTAACATAGTGTTGGTAGTAATTCAAAAGCGCGTGCAAAAAAAAAACAACAACACATTCCAACATGCAAGGTAACGCATTTTGTAAGCGACACATCGGACGCTCACAGACTACACGTATAGCAAAGAAAGGACTATATTTCTCCAAAAGAAGAGAGATCATGCGCTAAATTCAATGGGGCCTGTAAGCACTTTAATAAGTGTTTGCTCCGGGCAGGTAACTCTATAATCTTTTCATCTGAATTCCAGCAATGTTTAGTTCCATTTCCAAACATTTATTTACTTTAAACAAAATGTCATATCAGTATCGTCAGAAAGAGAATGAAATTCAATTGTGAAATATTTGTTATTCGTTAAATATTTTGGTGCCAGGGATTTCACAGATAAATTTAATATTATTTCGAATGGCCAACCTATACTGTTGCTTCCCGATTTAAAGACAATAACAAAAAAAGTGTACACAGTATTTAGAAAGGAAAATTACGATGCATTCAGCTGGATGTGTGGGTGTACAAAATTATCGAAATTTTATTATTGGCCATGCTTTCTGTTTTCTAGCGGGATAAATATTTGGACCAAGTCTGGAGTTTCAGATTTAAATAATCTGCACAGCTGACAGTAACAACACTCGCTTTAACAAAGTCATGTTTTGCGTCCTTGAAAACATCATATGTCAGTATTTCCAATGTCCACGACTATGAGGTGAACTTTCGGTAATATATGCCAACCAATAATTTTGCCATAAAAGAGTATGATTTGATGAAATACTTGTGTACGGCGGAATGGGTGACACAGTTCCTGAAATGTAATCTTTTTAACCTAATGGTGCTCATTCCAGCTACAAGGGCCTCCAGTGAACGGTCATTTTCGGCTTTAAAAAGAATCAAGACATACTTACGCAATTCTCCCAGAGTGAAAATTGACTTTCTACCCTATCACTGATATCTATTGAAAAAAACAGTGGTTTCAAAAATGAAAAGAAAACATTCGTTCTACAATAATGTAATTGATTTATTTGTCCTGAAAACCCGACGTATAGAACTTTCATACAAGATGTAGGATGGGGCTAATATTTTTTAGTTTTAAGCTTTGTTGCAGAAGTTGCTCGATCTGTTTTAGCTTTCTAAAACAGGAGTATATTCGTGATAGAATGCTAACATTGTGATGCTAACATTGTGATGCTAACATTGAAACCCCCTAACGTAGTGTAGAAAAAAAAACAGAACAAATGATATCAAGTACATCACTTTAAATGCCTGCTAAGGGGACGGCGTGGCCTAGTGGTTAAGTGGCACGGATCACAACCCGAATGTGCTGGGTTCGATCCCCATCACAGCACCGGCCGTTACCCCGGGGAAGCAAACCATTAGAAAATGCATTAGGAAGCAGACACTTACATTAAATGCATGCTGAAGTCGGATGCACTGGGCCGACAGGCGCAAAATAAAAACGCAGTGCAACGCACACCGCCTTGGGGGTTAGAGAAAATAAGGCGAACGCAAAAAAAAAAAAAAAAAAATGCCTGCTAGATCTGACAACATCAGATTGGATATTTTAATAATCTTAATGAGTAAGCTCAAAGCAACAAGTTATGCTTTGTCAATCTCCATTGAGGTAAATGATACCATTATAATAATTACTTTTGTTAAAACACCTATTATTTTGAAATACGAGATAAATAGTATTGATAAATGTGTAACATTTGTCTTTAGAATGTGTGTTACCTAGATATTAAAAGTAACAACAAACAACGGTGTGGTACAATCGATATGAGTGTTGTGTTCCCTAAGATTGCTTTTAGTTATGAGAAGGTCACCTCTCGCCACTGACCTGTGTGTATGTTATGTTTGTATGTGTGTTTTGAGAGTGTGTGAGTCTTTGAGTGAGTGTGTGTGTATGTGTGTGTCTGTGTGTATGTATAAGAGTGTATGTGTAAATATAACATATACTAATGGCATAGTTATACGGTTGTTTGAAACTAGTCATGCCGAGTAGGGTTACGTTTAAATACTTTTATTTGGCGGATGGTTACAGCAGCTCTTCGTGCATCCATACGTGTCCTTGAAAATATGAATCAGGTTCCTCCTGGTTGAAGGCGAATGCCAGAGTCCTCCTGGCTAAAGGGGAAGGTCAGGGTCCTTTTGTTGAAGGAGAATGACATGCTTATCGGTATGCTCGGTACTATAGGAATGACTGTGTCGATCTCCGCACGCTAGTCAGACTTGTAAGACACATCCTCTTTCTAGGAGCACGGACGAGGACGTGTGTTGTGGCTTTGATCAATATGGTTCACCAAACTGAATTCGCTTCTATCCCATTATTACACACACACACTCTCTCTTTCTCTCTCTCTCTCTCTCTCTCTATATATATATATATATATATATATATATATATATATATATATATATATATTGCTCAGGTCAGGTCATCCCGTAACCGGTGATGTCGTTGGGGCACACATGAAGGCATCCTCACAACGCCACGTCACCCTTCTCTGTCAGATGCCGCTAAATCGTCTTTTCTTAACTATATCTAATTGTTATTCATTCGTAGTTTACATCAATTGTATTTCTCTCAAATAATTTATACATCAGCCTTCTTCTTCTTCTGCGTACACAGTCAGACAGTAACCATTATTTTTTCGAAAAAAGCGGCGGTCGTCCTGAGACTCTCGCCACTACCATAGAGCTTGTCTTGCAGTTCCACTGGCAATGGCCACATCTGCTCTCTCTGATCCCCGTATGTCGGGCAGTTCTGCAGCAGATGTTCAGTGGTCATTTTACCAGTACCGCACGGGCATTCGTCGGTACACCCTATCTTCAATTTATTGAATAGGTGGTGCCTCAGTCTATTGTGGCCAGTGCGAAGTCTGAAGACAACGACCTGCTCTCTTCGGTTCAACTGGTAATAGGCATCGTTTTTGGTGTAACCAGTATGTTCGGTTTCCCATTTGGTCATGTACCTGGCTTTGATAAGCCGTTTTGACTCTTCGTACGTCATACTGGTATCTGTTTGTGGTAGCCTTGCACCTTCTTTTGCCAGTCTGTCTGCCTCCTCGTTGCCTTGGATGTTGCAGTGTGACGGAACCCACTGTACCACTACCCTTTTTGGTGCGGACAGCTGGCACAGTTTGCAGAGTGCTGCTCTTAAGTCATTAAGCTCAGTGTTTTTCTGGCTTTTTAGCGCTGTGACTACGGCGCTGTGACTACATCAGCCGATTGTGTTTTCTTGTCTCAAACTCAAAGCAAAAATGCTCACACTTTTTGTTTCAACCAGGGGCCATAAGAACATAATGCTCAGGAAAAAAAACGTTTACACTTGAAGGACAGAGCCCGCAATAGGTCGTGCATGGTCGCCTTGGTAAATCTCTCAATATATACATGTAGCATTTGTTTCTCTGAGATCGAATCAGTAGTAGAAGTGAAACAAATCGATTCTTTCGTAAGCGAAAGCGAAATTTGTCCTATTTTGTTCGATTTCTCTTGTGAGGGCCATTGACACAGTGCTTGTGTGTGTTTGTAGGAGAGGGACAGATGCAGACAGAGACAGAGAGAGAGAGAGAGAGAGATAGAGGGAAAAGAGAGAGAGATACTGAGAGAAATGGAAAGGACGAGAAAAAGGCCATCTTATTCACTGACACTAAATAAGGCGTAGTATTTTCTCTTAGAGAAAAAAAGAATGTGTGAGCCAAGGAAAGGAGCTTTTGTTTAGGCAAATAAACTTGTCCATGTTTGCTAACAGTCAAGGGAGGTGATCCAACATTGTGCAGACAAATCTGTTTGCCAGATGCTGTTTCTAGCATGGTCGTGCTTTATGCCAAAACAAAGGAACGTAATTTCCTGAGGCGTAGTTCTCAATTATTACTCTTTCCTTTCGTTTCCGGTGCTTGTCATTACTTCATCTGGCTATCTATCGCTGAATTTATGCCCTATGTTAGCTAAGACGTATCATAGGGAATTCATAATTTCGTTACCTAATAGTGTCTTAACTATATGAATTAGTCCAGTGGCTCTCAAACTGTTTGGGCTAAGGACACCATTTCCTTATTAAGAGTTATCAAAGACACTATTCTTCCTCGTGGTTCGCGTCAAATTATCACGTCTACTTTCATCATACTCTCAGCACCATAAAGCGTTTTTTTTTCTAAACTAGGTTGGTCAAAGACCTAAACTAGGTTGCGAATGGTCTAAACTACGTTGTGAATGACCTAAACTACGTTGTGAATGGCCTAAACTAGGTTGGACAAAGACCTAAACTACGTTGTGAATGGCCTAAACTTGGTTGTGAATGGCCTAAACTAGGTTGTGAATGGCCGAAACTACGTTGTGAATTACCTAAACTAGGTTGTGAAGGGCCTAAACTAGGTTGGTCAAAGACCTAAACTACGTTGGGAATGGCCTAAACTTGGTTGTGAATGACATAAACTAGGTTGTGAATGGTCTAACCTAGGTTGTGAATGGCATAAACTAGGTTTGTCAAAGACCTAAACTACGTTGTGAATGGCCTTAACTTGGTTGTGAATGGCCTAAACTAGGTTGTGAATGGCCTAAACTAGGGTGTGAAGGGCCTAAACTAGGTTGTGAATGACCTAAACTAGGTTGTGAATTGCCTAAACTAGGCTGGTCAAAGACCTAAACTACATAGTGAATGGCCTAAACTAGGTTTTGAATGGCCTAAACTACGTTGTGAATGGTCTAACACTAGGTTGTGAATGGCCTAAACTAAATTGTGAATGGCCTAAACTACGTTGTGAATGGCCTAAACTAGGTTGTGAATGGCCTAAACTAGGTTGTGAATGGCCTAAACTAGGTTGGTCAAAGACCTAAACTACGTTGTGAATGGCCTAAACTTGGTTGTGAATGACCTAAACTAGGTTGTGAATGGCCTAAACTAGGGTGTGAAGGGCCTAAACTAGGTTGTGAATGGCCTACACTACATTATGAAGGGCCTAAACTAGGTTTTGAATGGCCTAAACTACGTTGTGAATGGTCTAACACTAGGTTGTGAAGGGCCTAAACTAGATTGTGAATGGCCTAAACTACGTTGTGAATGGCCTAAACTACGTTGTGAATGGCCTAAACTACACTGTGAATGGTCTAAACTAGGTTGTGAATGGCCTAAACTACGTTGTGAATGGCCTAAACTACGTTGTGAATGTTCTAAACTACGTTCTGAATGTCCTAAACTACGTTGTGAATGATCTAAACTACGTTCTGAATCGCCTAAACTAGGTTGTGAATGTCCTAAATTAGGATGTGAATGTCCTAAATTAGGATGTGAATGGTCTAAACTAAGTTGTGAATGGCCTAAATTAGGATGTGAATGACCTGAACTAGGTTGTGAAGGGTCTAAACGTGGTTCTAAATGGTCTAAACTAAGTTGTGAAGGGTCTAAACTTGGTTCTAAATGGTCTAAACTAGGTTGTGAATGGCCTATGCTGACGCAATGATCATTTCGTATACTCGACAAACCTCACGAAACATGCTCTGCTGTTTGTTTCCTCTCCTGACAAGGGCATGTGTCTGTGAATACGATATTTAATTTGTTGAACATATGATGTATATAGTAGCCAGTCCCATTTCTGAATATGGTCACAAGTTCTTTTTTTGGAGAATGAATTGTATACATCCGTGTGTTCTTTCTGTCATTTGTCTCTGAAGTAGATACTTTTTTAATGTATTTACTTCAGTCCTGGTTTTTCGTCCGGACTATATCGTTCGTTTATCTGATTTCTGAAACTTTATCTTCACGAGCTTCTGTTCTATTTGTAACTTACTTTACTTAACCCATTTGATCCTCCTTGAAGCAAACAGATGAAATTGAGAATCTATATCTGTTCTTATTTTGGACCGTCTTCTTAAGTTCCTTCTTCTTCTTCTTCTTCTTCGTACGCAGTCAGAAAGTAACCATTATTTTTTCGAAAAAAGCGGCGGTCATCCTGAGGCTGTCGCCACTGCCATAGAGCTTGTCTTGCAGTTCCACTGGTGATGGCCACATCTGCTCTCTCTGATCCTCGTATGTCGGGCAGTTCTGCAGCAGATGTTCAGCGGTCATTTTGCCAGTACCGCACGGGCATTCGTCGGTACCACCTATCTTCAATTTGTTGAATAGGTGGTACCTCAGTCTATTGTGGCCAGTGCGAAGTCTGAAGACAACGACCTGCTCTCTTCGGTTCAACTGGTAATAGGCATCGTTTTTGGTGTAACCAGTATGTTCGGTTTCCCATTTGGTCATGTATCTGGCTTTGATAAGCCGTTTTGACTCTTTGTACGTCATACTAGTATCTGTTTGTGGTAGTCTTGCACCTTCTTTTGCCAGTCTGTCTGCCTCCTCGTTGCCTTGGATGTTGCAGTGTGATGGGACCCACTGTACCACCACCCTTTTTGGTTCGGACTGCTGGCACAGTTTGCAGAGTGCTGCTCTTAAGTCATTACGCTCAGTGTTTTTCTGGCTTTTTAGCGCTGTGACTACGGCGAGAGCATCTGTATGCAGGACTATGTGGCTTTCATTTTCATTGAGTGTCACCATTTCTTCCACTGCCGCCCTCAGTGCCTCTGCCTCCGCTCTGAAATTGCCTGTGTACTTACCAGTAGCGAATGACAGTGTTATTTGTCTCCCATTTGGTAGGTTCAGGAATGCTCCTGCCCCTCCGTTCTGTGTAGTGTTTGTTACAGAACCGTCGGTGTATGCATGGGTTCCGACCATGACCTGGTTTCGTGTGCCTCCTTTGTGGCGTAGGTTTTGATATGCTCCACTCACTGTTCTCCATAGGGTTCCAATTGAACACAGTTCTAGATATACTATCAAGCTTCTATCGTTCGGTGTATAATATCCACGTCAGTTTTCTCTCCCGACTATCTCGATGTTCCGTTCCTCGCCAAAGATGTTATGTTAATGCAATTGGTTATGCAACACACATTATGCGATGGAGACATCTGTTAGTAAACGACATCAGTTTGGACGTGGTAGTCATTACACGTTACATAGCCGGCGCTATAACAGTTTGGTGAAGCCGTATGTTGCATGTAACAAAGTCAGGTATGACAGTAACAACAAATAGAATTGCGGTAAATGCTTCCATTTGTGATGCACACCGGTAGGATTGACAAATAAAAGCCGTTTGCCCCTGCAGTCATCGATCGATGTACAGGTTATATTGTTATTTTAGCTCTGATAGAAACAAAACAAAACACGTATGCTTTATCAAGGTTTTGAGCTCAGATACACGTGGTCAGAAAACCGGCATCAAAACCGTGTGAGCAGCCACTCCATCACGGTGTGGTAGTAACATGTATAAAGCCGAGGAGACTTCCTAAGGACTTACGTGCAGTACTTTGGGAAACAATAAGTTCTTCATTGCTTGATGTATACACCTTAGAGGTGACATAAAGTTAGTTTGCTTTATATGAATTAGTTAAAATAGTAACACTTCCAGTCTACATACCTTCCCTAACAAGTCTTCCTGGCATGCTAAGTTATATATGAGAAGGGGGCATATCAATCAACGATTTATAATAAAGAGCACGACATAATAAAATGAAGCTAGAAAATGGGATACGAAAGTGGGAATAGACAAGAAACATGATTTGAAAGAAACACGAAATCGTTACAAGCTATGAGCTGAATTCTAAAGTGACGAATGGTCAATTTACGCATTGTCGAGGAAAGGTGAAAGAAGAATCAAAGACAGCAATGGTCTGGAGATGGGATCTCAAGAAGACGGCTCACAATAGAAAAATCAAAGACAGCAATGGTCTGGAGATGGGATCTCAAGAAGACGGCTCACAATAGAAGAATCAAAGACAGCAATGGTCTGGAGATGGGATCTCAAGAAGACGGCTCACAA
Organism: Ariolimax columbianus; assembly: GCA_036924085.1. Taxonomy (NCBI): domain Eukaryota; kingdom Metazoa; phylum Mollusca; class Gastropoda; order Stylommatophora; family Arionidae; genus Ariolimax; species Ariolimax columbianus. The sequence goes on along the minus strand of JAVGWX010000007.1, from coordinate 62,144,679 downwards.
TATAAGAATCAAAGACAGCAATGGTCTGGAGATGGGATCTCAAGAAGACGGCTCACAATCGAAGAATCAAAGACAGCAATGGTCTGGAGATGGGATCTCAAGAAGACGGCTCACAATCGAAGAATCAAAGACAGCAACAGCAATGGTCTGGAGATGGGATCTCAAGAAAACGGCTCACAATAGAAGAATCAAAGACAGCAATGGTCTGGAGATGGGATCTCAAGAAGACGGCTCACAATTGAAGAATCAAAGACAGCAACAGCAATGGTCTGGAGATGGGATCTCAAGAAGACGGCTCACAATAGAAGAATCAAAGACAGCAATGGTCTGGAGATGTGATCTCAAGAAGACGGCTCACAATAGCAAGGTATGCAAAGCACGTGCTGTAGCCCTATGTTCAAAGGAGAAAGAGATGAATGAATAGAGGAAGATGACTGAGTATCGTGGCTTGACTATACGCAACAACTGAGATTGCGAAAAAGAAATAGAGAAAAGAATGGCCATGACACTGCAGATGTACACTAAAATGAAAAACGTATGGAAGATCACTAACACAATTACAAAATTAAAAATCTCGAGAACTTGCACTTTCCCAGTGGCAACGAGGGTTCTAAAAATACCATGAATAGCAAACAAGAAAAATGCAGAAATCCTACAGGAGCTCAGTTTGTAGCAAAACTGGCTAGTACATAACATGACGTTTAGGAAAATAACATATTTGGCCACATCAAACGCCACAATGGCCGAGAAAGAACGATACTGGAAGGTATAGAGCCTGGTAAAAAGAGGCAGAGGCAGACCGAGGAAAAGAAAAAAAGACATTAGAAAGGCACTGGGGTTGGCAGTGACAGAGGAGAGAGAGCTGGCCAGGCATCGAATGTGTCTTACAGATAGACTATATTGAGAGCGGCGTTCTGCAAGAGACGTTGATTGTAATGACATACACACACACTCCAACACCGAATCCCACTTAAAAACACAGTTACACCCACACCCAGACCCATACCCACACCTACACCAACACACACACACACACACATATACAAAATATGTCATATATTCCGTATCACACCCGTCATGTTTTCAACGGTCTGCCGAGGAAACCATGAGTAAGAGGATAATTAAAATATTGCAAATTTGACGGTTGGTATGTGCTGTATACACCATAAGTGACGTTATCATGGGCATCGTACGTATGTTCACTCGGTGCAGTTAGGTCCGGTTTCATTTGAATACGCCTCGTAAATATAAACAATCTGTTTGAACTAATACAAGCAAAGAATTAAATCTCTATGGTTGCATACACTCGTTCGCAGTAAAAGATCTAAGTTTACATCTAAAGATTGCACTATGATCACTTTTAAAGCATTACAAAAATGCATAGCAATATCACTAACACACATTTTAAAATATTGCTACCGCTTTAGCATCGAGACAATGGATGTCTGAGTTTGGCTATCAACAAAACCAAAAACCACAATCATGATTGACCTCCACTATAGATGACCTCCATTAAGACACCTGCATCAAAGTGTGCACTATGTAATTTATGTAACTATATTTTACACAAGGAGAACGCTAGCTCCATTCACACCTCTCATTAGTCGCATTTTACGACATGTATAAAGGTAAATAGATCAAATTCTGTCCTCCACGATAAGGGACGTCATCACCAACTTTGTGAGGCAGTAAAATAAGATCAGATTAATCTAATAGATTATAGCCGACAGTGATATGAGTAATTTAGATAAGTATAGAGTTGTCTGGGTATCACTTGTATTATTTCACACAGCATCTCATGCAGATGACATTTATATTAAATTAATTTGATGCTTTGTCTCTGAACACAATTTTGTCAACAAATCGCAGTATACTTTGACAGTCCAATGCAATTTATAGTTAACAGTTTTAGACAGTTCTGACGTTATAGTGGAAAACTTCTCTTATGAATTGAAAAAATGGCGCATAAGTTGGAAAGAGCGTTAGGAAAATTGCTTCTGGCAGCTGAGAAGAAGAATTATGGAGCCGCGGATGTATGTTCAGTTTACCTAGCTATAAATGGCTTCTTGGCTCTGATCTTTGTCGTGTAGACAAGGCAGCGAGGAAGGTAATGTGTTAACATCGCTTCATAGAACGGAAGATGTATGTTGATGAAGTTCTAACTCTCATCTTCTACAATATAATTTGAGTCCAACAATGATTTGTTATGGACACAATCAGAAACAAAGACTGGGCTGTTCAGTCTCAATGTTTAGACCTTAACTTATTAAAGAAGGTCAGTGATATATCGGCCGTATGTTACAGAGACTAGACAGGGGAGAATATTATAGTGATAAAAATGTAACTTACCAAGCAAGTTATAATAGACGACTAAGGAGAGCTAGGCATAGATAGGGACTGCTACACCATCCTGTTTAAAAACAAAGTATAAACTAGCAAAAAGAGTTGCTATTTTGTTGTTTAATTCCCACAATCAGTAAGTTTACTTGTTTGTGCGCCCTAAAAAGGCCGTTAAGTGGCGAGTTATAGCAGCTTTCCTCACATCTCAAGCATGCTGATAAAGATAGATTGCGGTCCTACAGGCAGTTGTGCTAAGCTTGGCTTAATCTGCGTAGTTTTCACTACGACAGGGATCACATCGATCTACATCTCGTCAGCCAGGCTACCTTGAAAACATCATGTTTCCAGGAGACGCTACATGGACGAGAGATTGTAGTCTTGGTCAGTGTATTGACCCTGGCGCGATGTCCTGGTCAGTATTCTGTGCCTGACTGGACTAGCGTCTCAGTTCTCTCAAGAAAAAGAGAGAAGGCATGTTCACTCTTAGAAGAAAACGAGCATAGCCTGAGCTATTTTGGTTTCGTTAATATACAGGCCACCTTCTGTGCACGCGAAATAATGTCCATATAAACAACGTTACGGTTGTGTCACGAACAATGTGCCTTAGTGTTTACACTTAAAACATTGACTGAACAGGTGCATCTAATTTTCTTTCATTTTTCTATCTTTATTTATATCTCTAACTCACATCTTCAAGATATCTAGTGTAGTAGGCGTCCTAATTCTGTGCACTATACACAACGGCAAGGGTGGATGTTGTATTGCCTTTATAAGCAGACTGATCCAAAGGACAATGACCTCTTCAAACATTTATTCATAATCATAAAAAATGTATTTTTCCCAAAGCTTTCTTTCAAACATAGACAGCCACTCCATATTCAGAAGAAATTTAACCTGAGTGAACGGCACGATCTGCAGTTTCACGTTGGTTGGAGAGTTATCTAAACATAGTCTGTAAATACCGAAATGCTCTTGAAATATTTCAGGTAATGCTCTACGACGCGATGAATACAATTTTGGATAATTATCTCTCTCTCTCTATCTGTCTCTCTCTCTCTCTCTTTCTCTCTCTCTCTCTTTCTGTCTCTCTCTCGTTCTCTCTCTCTCGCTCACCTCTGTCTCGCTCTCTCTCTTTCTCTCTCTCTCTCTTTCTGTCTCTCTCTCTTTCTCTCTCTCTCGCTCACCTCTGTCTCGCTCTCTCTCTTTCTCTCTCTCTCTCTCTCTCTCTCTCGCTCACTCTCTTTCTCTCACACTTTCTTATTTAATTGGGATAAGGAAGAAGAAAACGAACCAATAACTTATTTTTACATTTGTTCTCGTCTAATATGTCAGAATGACATTGTCCATGTTGAAACTATTTCAAGTTGACAATTACGAAGACTTCAGAATTTCAGCTATCAACACGCCAACCAACACTAAATCAATATACTGCAATAAAGATGACACGCATTAAAGAATGAGCATGCAAAAAGACAATCGATTAGAGAGAGAAAATAGAACAGATAATTTTTGTTTGTACAGTTCACAACTATAAAGAAAATGTTTAAATAATGGTAAATAATTTAAATTTTTTAAGTAACAAAATAAATAGTGTTCTAAAAATGTTTTAGTGTATTAGAATCACCATTTATAAAGAACTTAATATCTTCTACAAAATATTGGGATCATTTTTTTCGGTCGTTTATTTATAAGTGCAGAATTTATATTTAGACAGCAAGGCTTCTACACACATGGACAGAAAAGAAGCAACTAAAGACTATACGTGGTTGCACTATAATACGAGGCGTGTTCAAATGAAACCGTACCAAACTGCAAGAAGTGAACATACGTACAATACGCATGACGACGTTACTTCTGGTGTAAGCAGCACATACCAACCGTCAAGTTTGCAAAATGTCATTATCCTCCGACTAATAGATTGCTCGGTATTCATTTAAACATCGTTGTCCAGTTCTTCACTGTTGTCTTCGACACAATTTTGTCAACATACACTGCCTACGATGAATGTCAACTGGTCAACATCCTTCAACTTTTAGAAACCGAATCACAGCTCGCTGATCTACGTTTGACGGATTCTGTATCACACCCGCCATTTTTGTAACGCTCTGCTGAAGAAACTATTGGTCCGAGGATAATGGTTAGGGTAGTGTGCATATCTCCTTTGTTGCTTTGAACAACCAGTTATCGATTGATGATAGTGTTGATCCAGAAAATGTAATGAATATTCCCCCCATTGTGTATCGTAGTGAGACATTGAATCTGTATAAAATTGTTTGTGAAGATTGATTTTTTTGTTGGTATTTATGATGTACTATGAAAACTTCCAAATGTTTTTAAGTTAACACAAACATTAACATGCTTACGAAAGCAACAATAAAATACATAATGCAATGTCCTGCATAAATGTATTTCCATTTTCAATTTGAAAAATATACATTGGTTACAAATATACTGGTAAAGAAGTATCCATTTCTGTATTTGTAAATATTAAAAATGTGTATACATGAGGAAGAAGATGTTCTTAAAAGAAGAACCCACTCCTTGTGCCAGGTGCTATGAGGTTCGCAAGTATAATGAATAGAATGTGTGTGTATATATATATATGACACATTTAGGAGGACAATTTACAAAATAACGAGATATCGATTGATTAAAAAAAAAGATATGGATTGAAGAGAACAGTTTGAATTACGAGTATAAAAGGAAATTGGACAAAGCAGTTGGAGAAGACGTTATTATAAATATAGTTATGTGGCGAGAACTATGATTTGACCAATCATGTCAGTCCATTTTGTCTATTAAGCATGAATTTAAATGTTTTCATTATATTTTACCAATATCGCTCAAATGGAGTTGGTAAAGTGCCCGAATGGTGGAATAGTAAAAAAGCTTGCCTTATCAACAAATGGATCAGATTAGGAAAATTGTTATGACATCCTCCGGTCAACGCATTTATAACTTCGCATGTGCGTTCTCATTGGAAAGACAAAGAAGCAAGAACTTAAATTGGTCTAAGAACATCATTCAAGCTGTTACTTTAGATAATTACAATTTTCAACGGCAATGTCCACTCAAGATCAATACTCAGTGTTGCCTACTATAACACTATTCTCACAACTGAACTGACTGCCACTGAGTTTTTCTTGGAAGAAACAACAATGTCTACTCTAGATTAAGTCTCACAACATAATTTACTACCACTTGATTATTTTCAGAACGATATATATATATATACTACTTTAGAATTATTCTGCTACTGAAGTGACTGTAATTGGGTTATTCTCAGAATACAAATTTAAATTATATGACTATTTTTCACAACTGAAGTGACTGTCGTGACGCTATTCTCAGAACCAACATTTCTATACTATGACTATTTTCAAAACTAAAGTATCTGAGACATAATTATTTTCAGAACTAACATTCATATGATATAACTATTCTCACAACTCCAGTGACTGCTACATAGTTGTTCTCAGAACAATGTTTTCTACTATAGGACGATCCTCACAACTAAAAAAACTGCTATAGAGCTATTCTAAAAAAAATTGAATTTTGCTGCATGTCTATTCTCACAATATTCTGCTATATAGCCATACATCTTTCAGTCTCTATTTTAATTCTCCACATAAAACACATAGACATCACTATAGCTGCTTCACTTATACAAATACTCATGTACCTCCATCAATTCACATACATGCGATTTCTATATGGGGGTTTAGTATCAATTTGGTTTCCATGACAAAGTTGCTAGCCCTGTACGTACCTCTCTTTAGTGGCCTTTTACGACATACCTGAAAGGTTACGGTAACCCTACGGTTCCTCCCTGTGGACCAGTTAGGTGAGGCAACTGTAATGTTAGTGACAGTTTTATTGATTTCTGAGAATCTCGATTCCATTTTCCCCTCACGAGAACAAACAGTTCACTTCGTGCAGGTAAATTAGATTATGCTGACAGTTATAATCTACAAGCTTGGATAAAATTCCAACGTTCCATATTTTAATCACGCCTTGCTCAGATTGATAAACCGCGCATATCATATTTTTTTGTATGGTATGCCCGCTTCTTTTATTCCACCCATTTGTAAGTGGAAGCTTGATGAACTCAGGAGAACATTTTAGAGCCCTCGAGCAAACTGGAGTTTTTACTCCATCGTCGGCACTTTTAGCCAATATGGGGGCTTTCAGGTGATATAAAGTCGGTTCTATGAACCATTTTGTAACTGTATGCGCCCTTTAAGTTTCACACTAAATCTACGATCCAATCTGCTCTTAAAGTATCTACGATGATGCGAAAGTCTGTTTGTTGTTTCTTGGTTACTACGGTAATGACAATTCTTCGGAAGTAAAGATATGAGATTCTTGGCTTGGTTTGGCTTCGTTCGTTCTCAATCTCCCACTTCCAAACTCTAAAATGTATTAAGTAGCAAGCTTCATACAATTAAATCGATATTTCATTTATCTGATTCGCTCACTGGTCAAAGAAACACATTGCTGAACACGTTAATATGGGTGAGAAATTTTAAGCCAATAATAATATGTTATATAGATCACTTTCCATAGCGGTTTTTCGTTCCAATAATTCTGCAAATAATAAGATGCGTGGTGACAGACAGATGCACGCAGTTAGGTGCTTTATAAATTTTCGCAGAATGCTATGGCAAATCTATTTCTGAAGGTCAAAACACATGATACAGCTACTGGGAGCATAACTTTAACAAAGTCCGATTAGCCAAGATTCAAAGACATGCTGATGTTATTTAATGCGCACAATATGTAAGTGTAGCCTCTTCTGCATTCTGAACAGGATATTAAGTGGCTGGATGTAGTTACTTTCCTCACATCCGGGGCGCGCGGATGTAGCGGTTGTGCTTTGTTTAGCTTTATCTGCGAGGTCCTCACTACTACTGGGATCACGTCAATCCACATATTTTCTGCCAGACTGTCTTGAAAGCAGCTGGTTTCCATGGAATGCTACATGAAACAGAGATTGTGGTGTTGCCAGTATATTGTACCTGGCCCTGAAACGATGGCATGGTCTGTATGTTGTGCCTGGCCCAACGCGATGTCCTGGTCTGTATGTTGTGCCTGGCCCTGACGACATGTCCTGGTCTGTATGTTGTGCCTGTCCCTGACGCGATGTTCTGGTCTATATGTTGTGCCTGGCCCTGACGCGATGTTCTAGTCTGTCTGTTGTGTCTGTCTCTGAGGCGATGTCCTGGTCTGTATGTTGTGCCTGGCCCAACACGATGTCATGGTCTGTATGGTGTGCCTGTCCCTGACGCGATGTCCTGGTATGTATGTTGTGCCTGTCGCTAACGCGATGTCCTGGTCTGTATGTTGTGCATGTCCCTGACGCGATGTCCTGGTCTGTATGTTGTGCCTGGCCCTGACGCGATGTTCTGGTCTGTATGGTGTGCCTGATCAAACTAGCGTCTCAGTTCCGCTCTAAAACATAGTTCTTCTTCTACTTCTTCTTCTTGTACTTATTCTTCTACTTGTTGTTCTTATTCTTTAACTTCTTCTACTTGTTCTTATTCTTCCAGTTCTTCTTCTTGTTCTTATTCTTCTACTTTTTCTGCTTGTTTGTTTCCTCTACTTCTTCTTCTTGTTCTTATTCTTTTACTTCTTGTTCTTGTTCTTATTCGTCTTCTCTTTCTTCATATTCTACATATTCTACTACTTCTTCTTGTTCTTGTTCTTCTTCTTCCTCGTCTCCGACTTTCGTCGAGAACAAAACAATGATATATTGTATAGTAATTTGCATCGAGACTGCGGAATCTGCAGCTTTCGGCACTGCACATCGGAATTCAACTGACTTTTGGGTACTTTCCCACTATATGCACATTCCCATAGGCAGACTACACTAGCATAGTATGTTTCCGGGACCGCCGTTTGGTAGCACAATATGACCTTTGTCAGTTCTAGTTCGATGACCCTAATATAAGAAGCCAGATGTACTGCAGCTTCGACCTCAGACACGGTTCTGAGGCTCACTAGTCGGGCAGCCATATTTAATCCTCCCCTATCGAGTCAACTGGCTCGTCTGCACCCTGATTTATTGGACTTGGAGCTTGACCGATAGAACAGAGCAATTGATATACTAAATAACCAGGCAGTAATATACCAATCTTTTTATATAATGACAGTCAAATAGTTACGTGGTTTGGACGCATGCTAATATTGAATTCAGACGTACCCGACACATGATGCCAGTACAAAAGTTAGAGGAAATTTAGAGAGGAAGGGCGATCAAGAAAAGATGTGTTAAAGAAACAGAGCAGTGGCATGGATAATAACTGACATGACGTGAATGCACTTTTGCACGACGTTTAATGACACAAATGGAAACATGGAACAAGATGGAAAATGGCTGATAGAGCCGACTTCATTGGCCCTGGGCACATGCATATGTGATCAACCCATTTAATTGCCAACGACAGAGAATAAACTCCGTAGCTGCGATCTAAAAATTACCAATGACCATGGTATGACATCTATTTACTACTGGGTCGTCCAGACACAGCTGTCACACCATGTAAAGACACGACATTCCCGCTCTGAGGACGATCTCGCACGTTGGGATTGTCCGCAAAGTTCAAAACTTGCCTTCCCCAAAATGAACATATGCGAAGGAATAATGGAATAAATTATTTGCCAACAAAGACAAATCTGAAATGAAAACAAATGGGAAACAAATAATATGGTTTTCATGGTATTTTTTATTTCTCATCGTCCAGTGCGTTCCACGGCGATATTAATGAATAGAGTGCATGTCTTAATTATCACAGGAGCTACGTCAGACGGAAGTTTAGAGGTCCAGGTAGGTTTCGAGTTCAACAAAAAGATCAATGGGGAAGCAAGAAGCAACTAGACCAAATGTACACTCCGATCCATCTACACACCCAATCCGCGCTAAGTTAACATGTTTCAAAGAGACTGTTTTAACGTAAACATATCGTCTTTGAACTTTGAACTAAATAAATTACCTGAACTTTAATAAAGAAACGTTATTTTAAACTCATAGTACACATACACATCGGACAAGAAATATTGTATTCAATTAATAGGCCTACCGAAATCGAACCCTAATCTGCCAGTTGACGGGTGTTTATCGCAAACTGTTGTCACACGAGTTCTGTTCTTAATGTGACCTCACGTGTTTCCATCTACCATTGGCAAAATTTATTCCATCAACCTGATCCTACCCCCGATCATCTTCTCCACTTGTCAATTCAAACCTCGCATCTATGTCAGTATATAGCAAACTGATAACACATTATAGCGGTGACAGCCGGACAAATAAACATGAACTAAGTTTGGCTTTGAATCAAGTAAATAAAATATCATATACATGTTCTGAAATAACATTGATATTTAATATAACTGTACACACAGAGCAACGTATGTGCGATTTTGTATGTATACCTTACTGAATCCTTCTCATGAACCATTTATGTGTCTCTTCATTTGATCATCTGACCATATGCACATTTGCCCGTCTCTCTGTTAGTCTGCCTCTCCTTATGTCCGTGTATCCTCTTATTCGTGAATCCGACCAATCTCTCGTATGTTTGCCTAGTATTTTTTTTTTTTTTTTTTTTTTTTTTGCGTTTGCCTTATTTTAATAATCCCCAAGGCGGTGTGCGTTGCACTGTGTTTTTATTTTGCGCCTGTCGGCCCAGTGCATCCGACTTCAGCATGCATTTTATGTAAGGGTCTACTTCCTCCTTCATTTTCTAAGGGTTTGCTTCCCCGGGGTAACGGTCGGTGCTGTGATGGGGATCGAACCCAGCACCTTCGGGTTATGAGCCGTGCCACTTAACCACTAGGCCACGCCGTCTCCTGCTGAGTAGTTTAATAAATGCAAGGTCATTTATGTCAAGTGAGCAGTTCACTACGCCGGACTGAGCGAACACTATTTGGTTGTTGGTTTTAGACAGCATTTATGATATAACGTGTTTCGATCATTGGTGTAGACTGATGTGGCATCTGGAAGAAAAACGAATACTAATTCCACAGCAAGCCGGCTTTAGACAGCACAGATCCACTGAGGACCAGGTCATCCTCATAGCCCAGGAGATAGAAGATGCCTACCAGGCACAGAAACACACAGTAGCTGTTTGGGTGGATCTGGAAAAGGCATTTGACAAAGTCTGGAAGGATGGACTTAGAGTCAAGCTAAGAAGAAGTGATGTTTGTGGGAAGATGTACAAGTGGATCAACCACTACCTCAAACAAAGAACGGCCAGAGTCCAAGTACAAGGGCAGATGAGCAAAAAGGTGACACTCGAGCAGGGAGTACCCCAAGGGGGAGTACTGTCACCCACACTCTTCCTGGTATATATAAACGATATTACAGAGAATATACCAAGAAGAGTCCATAGCTCAATGTTTGCAGACGATCTGGCTATGTGGACCTCTGAAAAGAATCTCACCATAGCAAGAAATCGGATGCAAACGGCCCTAACATCGCTGGAAGAGTGGGCGAACTCATGGCTGGTCAAAATAAACGAGGAGAAAACCACGTGCACAATATTCTCGCTCTCATTAAAACCCCAAAGTACCAAATTAAGCCTAAATGGCAAAATCCTGCAGCCAAACGACAACCCAACCTATCTGGGAGTCACATTTGATCGGCGCATGACATGGAAAAGTCAGATTGAGAGAAACCGAATGAAAGCCAGAGAAAGAATGGCGATCATGAGGAAACTTGCTGGCACAAGCTGGGGAGCAGACGGAGGCATACTAAAGAAACTGTACACTGGAAGAGTGAGACCAGTTCTCGAGTATGGCATCGCGGCATGGACAACAGCAGCGAAGGCGAACTTCGATAAAGTTAACAAACTTCAAAACCAAGCCATGAGAATCATAACAGGTGGCATGAAGTCAACGCCAATTGTAGAACTTGAAAAGATTACAAAACTGCAATCCATGACCGACAGAAGAGACTGCAGAGCCCAGCTGCAGTCAGAGAAACTCCGAAGACTGACGGACCATCCAATGTACCAGAGGCTAAACAATTTGGGAACTGGGAAACTAAAGCGGAGAAACTTTGCAGAAATAGCCAAAGCAAAGATGCACGAAGATCCCATAAACGCATTAACAACACCAAAACCCATCACTACTGTACGAAAACCTACTTGGAGGCAGGATATATTTCCAGAGGTGGTAGAAAATATACCAGGTATTACAAACAAAAACTGCCAGACCGAAAAAGAAAGGAGAGACACTACCCTAAGCTTCATAACGAAAAGCTACCCAAGCATGGACTGGACCCATGCATACACCGACGGTTCTGTAACAAACACTACACAGAACGGAGGGGCAGGAGCATTCCTGAACCTACCAAATGGCAGAAAAATAACACTGTCATTCGCTACTGGTAAGTACACAAGCAATTTCAGAGCGGAGGCAGAGGCACTGAGGGCGGCAGTGGAAGAAATGGCAACACACAGTGAAAATGAGAGCCACATAGTCTTGCTGACAGATGCTCTCGCCGTAGTCACAGCGCTAAAAAGCCAGAAAAACACTGAGCTTAATGACTTAAGAGCAGCACTCTGCAAACTGTGCCAGCTGTCCGCACCAAAAAGGGTAGTGGTACAGTGGGTTCCGTCACACTGCAACATCCAAGGCAACGAGGAGGCAGACAGACTGGCAAAAGAAGGTGCAAGGCTACCACAAACAGATACCATTATGACGTACGAAGAGTCAAAACGGCTTATCAAAGCCAGGTACATTACCAAATGGGAAACCGAACATACTGGTTACACCAAAAACGATGCCTATTACCAGTTGAACCGAAGAGAGCAGGTCGTTGTCTTCAGACTTCGCACTGGCCACAATAGACTGAGGTACCACCTATTCAACAAATTGAAGATAGGGTGTACCGACGAATGCCCGTGCGGTACTGGTAAAATGACCACTGAACATCTGCTGCAGAACTGCCCGACATACGGGGATCAGAGAGAGCAGATGTGGCCATTGCCAGTGGAACTGCAAGACAAGCTCTATGGTAGTGGCGAGAGTCTCAGGATGACCGCCGCTTTTTTCGAAAAAATAATGGTTACTGTCTGACTGTGTACGCAGAAGAAGAAGAAGAAGAAGATCATTGGTGTAGAAGTGTGTTTGGGTTAACCAATACATTTCAGAGCCGATCTAAAACGGTGATCATTACCATGTCAGCAGCAGGATGTTTTTAACACATGTAATACCCATTGCAACGACAGATACAGCTTGATTATATTATAGAGATTAAAAAAGTAAACCTGCCCTGAGAATCTCGTTTTCTAGATAACTTATTAAGAAGACAAATATACTAGAGAATGATGAACCAAAGATAAATATCACTCGGACATTTTTTTGCAGTTTCATAAAAAAATGATGTTGAATAAGTGTTTGGGTATTTAGACTTGCTTAAAAAATCGATATAGCTGCTTCTAAAGTTATGTAAAACTGGCTCTTAACATTCTTTTCGACCATCACTGAAAGATCGATTCAGTAGTTAGTCTTGACAAGGTGACTCACCAAGGTTTTGGATTTTAGATACAGGACACAATGACAAGAATATGTTTTTTAATAGGATACTATATGCAACTGCTCATAAAGTGTACGTATCGCATCTACTCATAAAGCGTACACATTGCATCTGACTCATAAAGTGTACGTATCTGCTCATGTAGTGTACACATCTGCTCATAAAGCGTACCCATTGCATCTGACTCATACAGTGTATGCATCGGCTCATAAAGTGTACGCATCTGCTCATACAGTGTATGCATCTGCTCACATTGATTTCATTTCATGTTTATCGCGTTTTTGCTAAAATCGTTGGTTGACTGCAACTGGACCCTGTACGAGATCCATGCACTGCATCACTTAAAGTGAGTGTATAGTTTTGGTTACGGAAGCCATTTATTTGAGAACAAAAGTTGTTAGCCCCAAGTACAACTAGCCCTAGTAGGCTACTTTTATGGTGCGTTTCGAAGGTGATGTTCGTTCCTAGCTAGGGTAATACTCAGGTGCTAGAATCAAGCGCTATTCTAAATTAACAAAGCAATGGAAGTGCTGAACACATTTTCTTGGTTAGGTACATCCCGTCGTGTATTATTGTGGCGAATCATGGAAATCATTTGGCTTGGCTTCGTTCATTCTCAATTTCCCACTACCAAACACTGAAATGGCTTAAGTAGCAGAGTGTAGTCCAGAGAACGGAATGCGTTGTGTCGTAGTTTTTAGCTCGACTGCGATATTTGCACCTTTCGGTCCAACACATCCGACTTCAACAAGCATTTTTTGAGTACCGGGTTAGCATTCCCTCTTCGATCCCTTCTCCTTAGCCAGTCTGCCCTGCTACAGCCTGTTATCCAGGATCACCGTGTGGAGGTGTAGAAGGGTCTTGACAGCTTTGGTTCGCTGGCCCTGACTCTAGCAGTCAGCTACGAGTCGCTGACCACCGCAGCTCATGCGCTGCTCATAATCTTGATCCCATGGAAATCATTTGATAAGCATGAGAGTTACCAGAAAACCAAAAGAGATCAGGCTTGCTTTACACAAGATTGTTACAGTTCCAAGGACAGAAAGGACAACTAACGAATATGTGATGTATAATGCAAATACGCAGAGGGAATAGGTAGCCAACATCGTGAAACAAAATTGTGAAATATGTTATCAGACAGGACGTCCCCTCTCCCTTGTGAAGTTTAACACACCTGACCTGATGTCCCCTCTCCCTCGTGAAGTTTAACACACCTAATATCCCCTCTCTCTCCTGAAGTTTAACAAACCTAATGTCCACTCTCTCTCCTGAAGTTTAACACACCTAATGTCCCCTCTCTCTCCTGAAGTTTAACACACCTAATATCCCCTCTCTCTCCTGAAGTTTAACACACCTAATGTCCCCTCTCTCTCCTGAAGTTTAACACACCTAATGTCCCCTCTCTCTCCTGAAGTTTAACACACCTAATGTCCCCTCTCTCTTCTGAAGTTTAACACACCTAATGTCCCCTCTCTCTCCTGAACTTTAACACACCTAATGTCCCCTCTCTCTCCTGAAGTTTAACACACCTAATGTCCCCTCTCTCTCCTGAAGTTTAACACACCTAATGTCCCCTCTCCCTCGTGAAGTTTAACACACCTAATGTCCCCTCTCCCTCGTGAAGTTTAACACATTGGCTGTTCCCTCCCTTCCCATAACAGTTTCACAAATCTGATGTTCCCTCTCTCCCATATAGTTTTACAAATCTAATGTCCCCTCTCCTTCAAATAGTTTCCCACATCTAATTCCCCGTCTCTCCCATAAAGTTTTACACACGTGATGTCCCCTCTCTCCCATATATTTGCACAAATCTGATGTCCCCTCTTCCCCATATAGTTTCACCCACCTTATGTCCAGTCTACATCATATAGTTTCACACATGTGATACCCCCTCTCCCCCATAAAGTTTCACACATATGATACCCCCTCTCCCTCATATAGTTTCACCCACATGATGTTCCGTCTTCCTCATATAGTTTCACACATGTGACGCCCCTCTACCTCATATAGTTTCACACACATGATGTCCCTTCTCCGTCATATAGTTTCACACATGTGATGTTTCCTCTCCCGTATATAGTTGTACATATCTGATGCCCCGTCTGTCCCGTATAGTTTTTCACAACTGATGCCCCGTCTCCCTCATATAGTTGCAAAAAACTGATGTCCCGTCTTCCTCATATAGTTTCACATATCTGATGCCCCGTCTCCATCATATACTTGCACACAACTGACGTCCCGTCTCTCCCATATAGTTTAACACACCTGATGTCCTCTCTCTAGTAAACTATTATAATTTATCGATACTAAAAGTGTATATGCTAAATATATAGGTTGTGATGTGATGAGGTAGCACTGTGCCAATAACCTCAAGAGAAGAAAGCGAATGAAAGGTAAGGACAAGTATGATTAAGAGTCGATGTGAGAGAAGTGTCTTGTAAAGACGAATGTAATTGTCACCGATTGCACTGATCAAATGAATAATATAAAGAACAATTTTAACGTTAAGATGAACTAGTGAATATAACGATTATATGAAGAAAGACTTGGTTTAATTGTAATATTATAAATACACGGATGTTGCGGTGGCAGTAAAGGATAGCACGATACAATATATGCAGGAATGGGTCAGTTATCGCACAAGAAAAGAAACAGAAGGGAACCCTCGTTGCGGCCACAAGGCGTTCAGCAGGGACACAGAACATTTTCAAACATGCAACAAATGACATAATCAATTGGAATCGACTGGGAAACGGATACAATACGTTAGGCGATGGTCATTCTAATGGTGGGGTAACTGAACCATGCGTTTTAATCGACTACTCTAGTTTACTCTTGAATTATTTAAAAAAAAATATGTGTGCAGCAATTTGAGTTATAATATGTCGCTTCTAGGCATATCAATCTTTACCGTTCCATATATTTTTCGTATCAATTATACACTACCTATGATTCATAAGACTACCACATCAGCAGTCTTTTACAAAGTCGTGTTTATTGGGCTTGTTTGTTGTGTTATTTGGTATGTGTTTTCGTATGTTCGTTGTCTTTGACAAAGACCATGCAGTTGTATCGTTTGTTTTGTGTTGTTTCCGAAATAGTGGCCTTACCAACATTTTCATATCGACTCAATTGTTTGCACTAACATTACTCAACACGTATTAGTGTGATCTTCGTATGCAGGAATGTACCATGGTTAAACTGCTAGTTTTATGTAAGAACAAGAAAATAAAATAACAGCATCTGTTGTTGTAGATGTGTTCAGTACATAATTCTGATAGTCTACAGTTTGTGAATGTAGAAGTCTCTTATTCGCACTTTGAGTCGTGCTTTGAGTGTTGCTGTTGCGTCAGTTGTTGTTTCCAGAGATCAATAATGGTTGGAGAACCATTGTTGTATGACAATTCTCCTTAACGCAATGCAAGAAATTTTGCAATTTAATTTTGGAAAACATTTAAATTAGCAACGAATACATAACAGGAACTGGAATACCACAATGACAGCCAGGGCATATACTGACCGCGAGCCAAAATATTCCGATGAAGAATTACATATTAAATTAAGCATTTGACTGTCTAAAGTTATAGTAAACACATTTGATGTAATGTAAAAGCATGGCAATCACTGTATGTTATATAAAAACTGACGCGCACGTACGCGTGTGTGTGTGTATTTAAATATATATATATATTCCTTTTTAGAATGAATATTTTTTTTAAAAAATGATATAAGGTTTTAATTTGAAGCCGCAATTTTTTTAAACCAACGGAATAAAACAATTATAAAAATAGTAACAAACACATCGAGATGTTCATCACATTTCTTATGTATTATCCTATTACAGTGTATCTCAATAATATAATATATTGGCACATTCATTGTACACATACACCTTGGTATGTACATCAAGCAGTGACGTTGTGGGAAATCTAACGTTACAAAGCCTTCATTAGCATTCTTATTATTTTTAAGGATTATTGTTTTAAATCGAGGAGATATAATAAACATAGAACAGAGCACTAAAGCGACAATACGTAGAAAAGTACGACAAATTTAACCACCACAACCACTGATATATAACCAAGCTGAAAAAGCGACATAAGACTGTACTATCAGTTAAACGCAACTATAATTTCCGTCTTTCGCGACTGAATTTCCGTCCTGAAACAAGCCTATTAGAATTCATGGAGGAGGTTACCAAAATGATAGATGGAGGGGGGCCAGTGAATGTTATTGATCTGGATTTCACGAAGGCCTTTGATAGAGTGCCTCATCAAAGAATGTTCAGGAATTTGAAATCGTACGGAATAGGTGCATATCCAAAAGGATAGGAGAATGGTTAACTGAAAAGGCAGTGTGCCAAACAATAGTACGCTGTGTGGTGCCAACAATTTCAACAACGATTCCAAGATAGCGGGTGTGTTGTTGTGGTGTTAATAACAAAAAACGTATTAAAAACATAAAGCTTTATAGTTTTTTAGTACAACAGTGCAGTAACCAAACTTACACAACATAGCATTATAAACTGCATCATTCATCAGTGCCATGATAATAGTAAATAATCGGTTCCAAGACCCGTAAATTGAACGTTTGGAAATGACGGTTGAGCAGACCTAACAACCTGCTATCGTATAACCCGTTCACTATCCACACTGTCTTGTGGGATATGTTCATGGAAAAATCCAGAACTGGTGTTTCTAAAGCAGTCTAGTGGGGGTTTCACCGTTACTTTAGCAGCTTCTGCGAAGTCGCTCATTTCAAGCTGTATCGGCTCATGACGGTTGCCTAGATTAATTAACTGTGGTGAGAGAGGGCTGCCTGCTACACGGGCAATAGCTTGGTATCCATAGAAAGATGCCCATGCTTATCACATGGAGAGGCCTTTCAGCTATATTATGCCGTGTCGACACATCACGTGCATTATCAATTAAGCCAGGATGTTGGAATATCCATACCATGCTCAATGGATTGTCAAAAATCCTGAATGTTGTTAGCGATGCCAGAAAGACACCAGTAATTAATGACGAACTGAAAAGACGTGATGTGGACATTACAGCACTTCAAGAAACTCGGTTAGCAGGCTTGCGATCAATGAGTGAGAAAGACTACGCATTCTAAAAAAAAAAAAAAAAAAAAAGTTATTGCTCATCGCAAAGCGATGATGACCACAACGTCCAACGGTTTTGCATTAATAATGTGATGGGCTCCGTATTTGGATTATAGTGAAGAAGAACATACGCTGGTCATAAATCACGCTCTAATCCCGAGTAATCTTGGATCAGTAGCAAGACTATTGGTCGAGACGACTGGAGGTAACTCGGGATGCAGGCACTTCGATCTTACCTCCCGTGAGATCAGGGGTGGATTGAAACTTCCGGGAATCGATCGCCCACTGTTTCCGTTCATCACAGTGAGAGGCGAGTGGCTTAACCTCTTGACTACAGCGACGTGTTCTACTGGCAAGGAAAAGACCCAAATGAATAGAAATCATGGTGTAGGCTGTGCAATAAACAAAAAGTATATAATACACGTACCAGGCGAAAATGGTTCAAAGCGCTATCAAATTTCTATCACCCTTTTTAGTGCATATGCATCCCTACCTGAAGCCAAAGATGAGTTATATAATGATGCATCATCAGCCATTAGAAGTATCCATAGTCAAGAACGACTTGTTCTAACTTAACTTAACTTAACGTCTTTATACTGGTTTAGAAGACCATGCAGAGTCTGTATACAACCAGTTTCTTTTACATCACCTTGCTTTAAAAGCTATGCGCATCCAATTTATTCTTAAATGCATTAACCGTCCCTGCCTCCACTACTTCCCCTGGCAATGCATTCCAAGCATTCCCCACTCTCTGACGAAAAAAATATATCTTAATATCTAATCTGGACCTCTCTTTAGTCAACGTGTAGCTATGTCCTCTTGTTATTGTGGGTGGCTGTATTTTTTAAAAACTTGTTATAGTCTGATTTATTCATTCCTGTGATCACCTTACAAACCTGTTAAGTCACCACGAATTCTTCTCTTTTCTAGACACTGCAGGCCGGTTTTTATAAGTCTTTCCTCATAACTGTAATTCTGGAATCCCACTATCAGCTTTGTCGCTCTTTTGTGTATTCTTCCCAGCATGTTTATATCCCCTCTATGATAATGATTCCACACCTGTACACAATACTCCAATATAGGTCTAATTTATGCTTTAAACAGGTCTACTATCACTTACTTGCTCCTATGTTTAATATTTCCTTTTACCATACCTAACATTGCATTTGCCTTTTTCACTGCTAACTGAACTTGCTAACTCACCTTACCTGTATGAACCATTTAAACACCTAGGTCCCTTTCCTTATTTATCTTTCTAATATTGTTCTCTCCCATTCTGTAATTATGTTCCATATTTGATCTAATCATGTGTATGACTGTATATTTATCTACATTAAACTCCATGTGCCAGCTTACAGACCATTCTCAAATTTTATCTAAATCCGACCTCAATATATCCACTTCTGCTTTAGATGAGATACTACTGCATAGTTTTGTGCCATTAGCAAATTTTGCAATCATGGATCCCACATCAATGTCCAAATTATTTATATATATCAAGAATATATATCTACTAAGTGACTTCAACACTAGAGTGGGTGCTGATCACGGATCCTGGTCTTCTTGTCTTGAAAAGTTTGAAGTTGGCAAAATTAATGAAAATGACCAACGGCTATTAAAGTAGTATGTCTACCATGAAGTATGTCTGCCCAATTTCTATTTTAATATCAAACCCCAACATAAGATATCATGGATGCATCCGTGGTCAAAGCACTGGCATTAGATGGATGTATTTCTTGTCAGAAGATCTCTTCTCAAGTATGTGCTCCTGACACGCTCTCCATTGTTGCGACTCTGATTTATTGGTGATCTGTAAAATCAAGCGAAGAAAGTTCAACCACACTAGAAGCAAAGCCAAACCACACATCGAATAAGTAGAATGTCGGACTCTGCTAATCAAGAGATTTAACAATGCTTTTTAGGAAACTCATAATTTCCCCTATCATGAAACCACCATTACAGACTTGGAGACATCTCCGAAATGTCATCCATGGCAATGCGGATATCGGAGAAATGGTTACAAATTCGCGGATGACACAAAACTGCCAAGTGGTGTCTAATGTAACGTAGAGGTGGATATAGTGAGGTCAGATTTAGATAGAATCCAAAAATGGTATGAGCGCTTGTAGATGGAGTTTAACGCACATAAATCTACATACATCAACATGTGTGGATTCAAAATGGAACATAAATAGAGGATGGAAGAGAATACCATTAGGAAGATAGGAAAAGAAATAAAAGGGACCTATCTGTTATAGTAGATCATACAGGTAAAGTGAGTGATAAAGTCTAGTTAGCAGTGAAAAAAGCAAATGCAATGGTGGGTGTGATAAAAAGAAACAATAAACATAGGAGCAAGGAAATTATAGTCAAACTGTGTAAAGAATTAGTTAGACCTAGATTAGAGTACTGTGTTCCGGTGTAGAGTCATCATTACGGAAGAGGGCATATAGACATGCTGCAAAGAAGAGCAAGAAAACTGGTAGTGGGAAACGGGATTTATAGTTATGAGGAAAGACTCAGAAAAACCGGCCTAGAGTGTCTATAAAAAAGAAGAATTCGAGGTGAATATACGTTTTTAAGTTAATCAAGGGAACGGATAAATTATGCTTTTGCAATTTTTTCAAAGTGCAGTCGGCTACAAAACAAGAAGACACATTCAAACAAATTTAATAAACGACCATATTGTATATAAAAACATATTAATTTTTAGTCAGAGAGTTGGGAATGCTTGAAATGCACGGCCACAGAAAATAGCCTGAGCAAGGTAAGTTAATAGATTCAAAATTAGATTTGATGCATTTTGCTATCTTCAGTTCAAGAAATTGGTTGTATACAGACTGCCGGTTATTCTAAACGAGTATAAAGAAGTTACTTTAAGTTGAGAACTTCTTTTATCTGCTGCTAATAATCCCAAACCAAGTGTTTTTATCTCGCATTAACTCTCTCGAAACTTGTGGGCCAAAAAACATAACCGTATAGTCCGTATGAGACCCTCGAGCAGCAAATTTTACAGCCGTGAATTGCAAAAAAGACCTGAAGCTATGCCTGTCTTACTAATATATTACCTTTGGCGAAAATTGTATATAGTCAGTTTATTCAGCTGACCTCCAAGGAATTCGAGCACTTTGTCCCGCATTTCGTGAGATTTGGCATTGCTCTCATACATTTTCATATTTTGTCTCTCTTGGGCAATATTTCAATTACCTCTTTGGAATTTTTGTTTCACATAATTTCTCGCTCGCAATTATTTCCAATTTCGTTTTCTACGGCACCGTAACACTTGTTCTGAATAAAATTCTACAAATCGTTTAATTTTTAATATTTTCAATTATTTCGGTCGTTCAAAGGGAAGCCAGACAAATTAAGTTTATTTCTATCTCGGTTTCCTCACACACCCCACCACCTCACCCCCTTCCCCTGGATTACTTCAAATATCGAATACGTGTGTCTACGAATATCCACATTTTAAGAAAAAATACTGTTATCACTGTGTGGAAAAGAAAAGTTTGTTGGGTGGAAACATTATGTAATTAGTCTATCCTTGTGTGGACACAATGGATTCCTCATTATATAAGCACAAATAGTGTCAATGTACCCTCATGTATGTCCTAAAGGGCGACATCATCCTTTAACATGTCCTTTGTAGAACTCGGCTCTGATAACAGCTACTCTATAATACTCGATCTCTGGCTAGTTCTACCTCTGCCACCGCAAGCTCAGAACCTCATTAATATCATGTGTCCATCTTCTCCTCGGTCTGCCTCTTTCTCGCTAGTCTAGTCAGGCACTAAATACTGACCAGGACGTCGTGTCAGTGTCAATACACTGACCAAGACCACAATCTCTCTTCCATGTAGCGTTCCCTTGAAACGGGCTGTTTTTAAAGCAGTTTGGCTGACGAGTTGTGGATCGATGTGATCCCCGTAGTAGTGAGCGCCACGCAGATGAAGCCAAGCGGTCTACCTTCATCAGCATGCTCGGGATGTTAGGAAAGCTACTACAACCCACCACTTAACGTCCTTTTCAGGGCGCACAAAGGAGTAAGCTTACGAATTGTGGGCACTAAACAACAACAACAAAATGGCAATATATGATCACAGATGTAGAAGTTCTTTCACAGACTGGCCTGACAAGTATCCTCACAACTTTGTAAAAATCGCAGCTCAGATCGACTGGCCATTTTGTCCGCATGTCACATAAGTGGTTTGCAAAGAAAATATATGTCGAGCTTGAGTCTGACAAGCAAGGTCACTGTGGCCAAATAAAGCTTTACAAAAACTCTGAAAGCCTTAATGAAGAAATGCAGCGTTGATCTTTTAACATTTGGAGAAGATTGTTACTGATCGCTGTGCCTGGTGGCATGATGCAAATGGAGCAGAGAATAATCAAGTAAGCTGCATGAAGACGGGTCATACGAAAGGCATAAGACAAGTGCCTATGTCTGAATGACATACAGTATTTCTCTGCCCTCATTGTGACATACGTTGTCGGGCTAGATAGAATGATAGATGACAGTGCGGTCTACTTCGGAAACGATTGACAAACAACATAGTATTTTGATCGTCTTTCTAATACACTTTGCTCGAATAATTCAATCTTTTTCCTTAGTGTTTACGTAGCTGTTTATGTCTCGCATCAGTACGTTGCCACTGGGAAGATGCATGTCCTCCCATATCGTTGTGTTCTACCATGAGCAGTTCATGCACGTTAACCTCTGTAGTGCCATATTCTTCCGCTTATTTTATTTATTTATTTTTTTTTTTGGGGGGGGGGGGGGGGGGCAATTTACTAATAACGGAGACGTGATATTATAAAACCAGTGAGGTTCGTAAGTTTTTGTGACAAGTGATAGTCATTTGTCATTTGTAACGATAATAACTGTATGGTGTAAAATACACTGCTGCTGAAACGAACAATAACAGGATACACAAATGGATTTTACGTGTATGTTTTATAAGCATCCGGCAGTAGTGGATGTATTATTTGTACGGAGCAAACTGAAGATTCATGTTTTTGCTATTTGAGTCTGAACAAAGAATAAAGAAACAAAATGAAAATTGATGTGTAAAGGACACCAGCGCAGAAGGAAGTTCGGTAACTTGTCCGGACCTGTGCTGCATCATAATTAAGGAGCATATAGACTTGTTTGGATGTCAAGCAATATATGACGACCGACGAATTTTGGTTGAAGAGGCCAGTGTTGCTGGAATTCAAGAGTGCGGTTCTAAGTAGATTCCTCTTGTTCTGTCATCTTGTCTTGTCATATTGTCTTATCTTGTTTTGTCATCGTGTCTTGTCGTCTTATCTTGTCTTGTTATTATGTCTTGTTACCGTGTCTTTTTATGTTGTCCTGTTATCTTGATATTTTTTCATGTGATATTGTCCAATTTTGCACCATAGGACACATGCGGGGACCACATCAGCTGGTCCTCCTACAGGAAGTCTGTATTTGCACACGAACACTCGCTCTTGCAGCGTTGCCTATAGCAATGTCGGAGACGATGTCTTTATACGCTTATTGCGTTATGCTTGAACTGTTGAACTGATTCTATTCTTTTCTCCACCTCCACAAATATGCTGCAATTACTAATTCCCTAAACCGTGATGGCAGATCTCCAAACCGTCTTAACTTTCCACCAGATTACCCCAAGTCTGTCGCTAATCTTCGGTCATTTTATCATATTAGTACACATACTCCCATGTTTATTTAACGTCTCTCCTTAGTATAGTTGATAGTGCAGCTGATGATCTACCTCTTTGACCTGATGCATTCTATTAATCTTGTGTGTTTGACTTTTCCATCCCACGATAATTGTCAATTATCTTCTCACTTTGCCATCCTCTATTTATTTCCTTTATCACGTTGTCTGTCTTATGATTGTGTTCTCCATTCCAGTGGCACGTCCCCTGGATCGCCACCCGATTTGGTGTTCCGATATATTAATAAGGAATCCAGAAAATAAAATTACGTGTTTAAAAAAACAAAACATCAGCTACTTGCATTTTATTTAGATGGTGACATGCGGCTGAATTTATGGAGACGGACACGCTACGAAATATTTGAAGGATATACTTTGCTGATCTACATTGAAATGGGAAAGATATTAAGTCAGCTCATAGATTAAGTCAGCTCATGGGAGCATAGGGGGGATTTGTAATACAATATAAAGCACCGTCATCAAATTTACACAATGATTTGCACAGCTGGTCTAGTTGCCCTCCAATCTTCATTACATGTCTAAGAAATGATGATTACTACTCTCTGATGTGTGCTATAATCTTGATTTATTGACTCATTTCGTGGAGCTATTTACATTTGGTAACTGGGCACATGAGCAGTATTACTTGAAATATTTACTGCCGTATCAATAGAGGAGAAGTATGTATATGAAAAATTGGTTCAAAATTAACTTCCAAAAACATTCAACCATATTAGTATTGTCAATCAATAAGAGTATTGATTATGGATTTTTTACGTCGTGATGAAATGATTTCTGATTAAAGTTTCTCCGGGAATCGAAAATATTTAAGTATATTACAATAGTGTCTGCTTCATTGAGTACACGCAGGATACGACCAATAATAATGGTAGGATCGATTACGCATGCCCAGGTCGACATGGGGAGTTCGTGGAATCTAAAACGGTTTTATTTAAATATATTAACGTTATGTTCCGTTCTCATTATGTGAATAATTTATTTTCCAACCTCACATTGTCAAATTCAGCAAGGCACAAAAAGATAAAATAGCACGCAATAATAATACCACAATCTAATAGTAGTGAAAATAGAATGTAGAATGCCCGATTATTGAGACCTAGCAACCTTGCCGGCAAAAGGTAAAACACAAAAATTATAATTCAAATCTGAAATACATTAAATCAATTTTTCCCATCAACGTATCAAATTATATTTAGTTTCACGGGCAATCAACTCTCTAAACAACCAAACCACCACGTAACCAAATATCTCTATAAAACTATCTTTCCACAATATACTTTCCCAGTTATCAAATCATCCCTCTTTCAAATCTCAACACACCATAGCTCCTCATAATCAAACCTCAATGTAACAAAATCTCTCCGAAACGGATCTCTGTAAAACTGAATTTCTCATTAACATAATTTCTCAACCACCAAAAACCTACCCTTACATGAAATATCGTCACAACCAATATATTCACATCCAACCATCTCAACAACGAAATATCCAATAATCAATGATTAAACAGCCTCGTCATAAGCACAACAATCCAGCGCAGAAACTGGATAGAACTATTTATCTTCATGAATTATTGTCTTGCAAACACTTGATGTTTGTTCAGTCATGTTTTGCTGATAGTTTCAATCATATAACTATTTGATTTCTGCAATAATGAGCCTCAATATTTACGGCTCCCACTATATGAATACTTAAATTTTCCTTACTGTCTTTCAGTTCTGAAAGACAATGATCGTATAGAATTGTTTCATTAATGTTATACATTATATTTGCCTTCAAAGCTAGGGAGGAAGACTAACCTCTGGTCAAGCAAAACACTGATCAGACATATTAGTCAGGGTCAGGCAAAATATACTGATCAGACTTGTTAGTCTGGATCAGGCAAAATATACTGATTAGAAATTTTAGTCAGGGTCAGGCAAAATATACTTATCAGACATGTTATTCGGGGTCAGCCAAAACATACTGGCCTGAACCTTCTCCTTGGCTTCCTTGTAGCCTATCATGGAAATGGGCTGTTTTATGGCAGCCTCGCTAACAATGTGAGGGATCGAAGTTATCTCCGCAGTAGTGAGCGACAGGCAGATGAAGACAATCATAGCACAGCCGCCTGGAGGACACCGGTCCACCTTCATTAGCACGCTCGGGATGTGAGGAAAGCTGCGACAACTCGCCACTTTACGTCATTTTAGGGTGCACAATAGAGTAATCCTACTCATTGTGGATCTTTAACAACAACAACAACCTTCAAAACTATATTCGTTTTATTACTTTTGTTTTTAGTTTATTAATCTCATGATATACATCCACGTTTAAAAATTGTTTAGTAAATTTTACTCCGTAATAACAAAAACGTCTACCACGCTAACCTTACCATACGGTTTTTTATTTCTAAATTTTAATTCTGTTTTACGCTCTTTGCTTATCATATTATGTACACAACACATTTTAGAAGAACCGAAAGAAAATAAACGACATGCCAAACCACCTGAAAAATATAGACATAGAAATCGAAGAGGGAATAACATTATGAAAACAAATCCATTTATTCAGGAATCTTGACATAAACGGCTGGACTGATTTAACGTAAGATGTTCAGATAAAAACGTGCTAGTTACAAGTTACGTGATATATTAAATTATTGCATGTTTGAACTTCAGAAGAAAAATACTTGTGTTGACCAGTAGCGAATCAGACCAGATGATCTATTTTATCTATCTGCGCTTGTGTTTTCAAAGAAGTACCAGACGTAAGATTTGGTACATATAACATTTGACTTGTGTGTATACTTTACTGGTGTGGAATTTAATCGTTCAATAGCATATTTGTATCACGTTGTGCGTCAGAGCGCTCATGAATTCAGTTTCCCTGAACATAATGTGGTCAATCAAGTCTTATTTGAGTCTCATTACGCGAGTAACAATACAACATAGACTAAAATATAACTGCACTGTGACACAGGGATGCTCTCATTTCATCCACATGCCCCGTGCCGTTATTTAGAAGAGGATAGATTCAAAGGTACATTTGACTATTCCTAACTAGTTTTTAGGAACGCCTACTATATAAAATTTCCTACACAGTTTAATACCAATAATATTTACTCGATGAGGATCCCAGTTCAGCACAATGACCAATCTTGACACGGTAATAATTGAACGCTAATAATCATCTAAAAACGGTAATAATTGAATACTTTGACCCATCTGAAAACGGTACTAATTAATGAACCACATGAAGCTGGTAACAATTGGACGATTACGATCTTAAGACGGTAATAAATGAATACTATGACCCACCTGAACACGGTAATTGCTGAACACTGTGAACCATCTGAAGACGGTAATTACTTCAGCAACATATATCCACAGAATGTACGGGAACTTAGTCAAGAAGTCGCGCAGATGGGCAGAACATTCAACATGATTTACTGAGGCGCTGTATTAGATCCATGAGGCGCAGAAGTCAAGGCGTGATCAAGGTACTAAGCGGTACTAAGCGTTGTCATTTTTCAAATAACCCCCATGCTCGCAGACGCTGCGGAGACAATCACAAGTGACACGAAAATGTCTTTTCAGTTGTTTCAGTTTCGCACTATGGAATAACGTTTCTTCTCCGCAAATTTCGTTGTTTTTGGAAATAAACAATATAATTTTATGATGAAAAAAGTTAGCTCGTAAGTTACTTTTTTAGTTGATTATATATCTGGCAGGCGACAATGTGACTAGCAGCAGCAAATAACAAACGATTGATGCCCATGAAATGACATATGGTAACACCATCTATTATAATAATGATGTTCGTTTAGACGTCTCAGGCCCGTTGCGTCGGTGGGTCACATCCATACACTGCTGTGGTCAGGTTACATGACTCGTCCAGAATGGAGGTGCAGGTTTGCTATCTGCTGGGGCAATACTGTGCAAGGACGGCCTTTACTGTCGGAGGAAGAGTTTTCGTGCCGAGGAACGACTTGTGTAATATCTTGTGCACCGTTGTTTCTCGGTCCAGCCGAACGCCATGACCGAACAAAGAAACGCGGCGACGGTCAACTGTTGCAGAAATTGGGATGATGCCTATTTTAGCAGAGACCTTCAAATGTAGTCATGCCATCGGATACCCAGGATACGCCGCTGGTTGCGCATGCAGAAGGCCATTAGTCTTGACATGTTATGTTTGAGTCGTATCCAAGTGTCGGAGCCGTATATCAGGTCTGGGACCACGCAGAACTGGTAGATGCCGATCTGTGTTTGAATGTAGATTTAGTTACTCCACACACGTCAAAAATCGTGCATAGTAGATGCAGCTAGTCCGATCCGCTTTGACATATCGGGCCCGGTGTGCTCATAGAATAATATCATTCCGCTGAAATAGATAAGTTCGTTGGTGCCGCCTCCACAGTGTGACCTTGAGTTTCAATACCCGAGAGTGCTGTGTCGGAAATGAGATTCTGAACTTCGGTTTAGGCCGAGGACATAACCAAGCATAGGAATGACGTTTGACTGGCTAGGGTTTCCAGAGAGCGCTCGTATATTACCGTCACCAAAATGAAAGACCAATTTCAGATATCTGCGTTTCATTTAATGAGCGCACTGAATACCATAGGTTTTGAAAGAAAACCAATGCCGTATTATAATATGGCTCGCTCTATCATTGTTTTCACTCCTACTGTGTTTTTTTTTCTTTTCTTCATGACATTATGTTAGTTTATGATACGCCACAGAGTGTAAAGCCACCAGGCTTAAAGACGAAAATGTCAACATAGTGTAACTGACACGGTCTATATGAATAGCACTATTGAAATGAAATCACTCCAGTGTAATATAATACACGTCCTTAATTTCACTCCAAATATATCGATCAAACATGGAATGCAAAAGTAAATAAGTGACCAAATTAATCAAATTAAGACCAGTTAACATGTTTTATATGCCTCCTGGAGTCTTAGTAGAAAGGGACTCTCCTACTATGCATGACTAGTTCTTCGCTGCACTAGAGATATCCCGATTGTGATGATGCGGTACATGTTTGAATTGATATCGCTAACATCCAGGCATAAACTGGCACGAGTTAAAGCCTATATGCGTTTCACCACAGACACGCGGCACCCTCTGTATAGTAGTATCTCAGACACCAAGGAATCAAGAATCAAGAGAGGGTCGACATGGATGGCACAGGCTGAGACAACAATCGGATACGTCACTCCACCTGAGACGATAGCCATAGTGGAAGAATGGGCCCACACTGGTAATAGAATGATAGAGTACCAGAGAGTCATTATAGCCTTAGGCAAGGAATGCAGATAATGGAGCAACGGAAGAGCAGAGCACGAGGTGAATCAGCTGATAACTGAGAACACGCAGGAGAGTGACGCTGTCACATACACCGATCAATCAGTCGTACGCAGTGGGACATCAGGCTGGGGTTTCTCGGCTAGAGTGAGAGGAGAGGTTGTTGCTGAGCGCATTAGGGCATACATGTCAACAACCTCCAGTATGAGAATGGAGACGGAAGCAGTGACCTCAGCACTGAAATTGATATTTGAGAATTATATAACAGGGGCAGTCATCGTGACAGACGCGCAAGCCGTACTTCAGAAAGTACAGAAGGGATGGCTTAGATACGAGTGGATAGATGCCTCAAACCTGCAGGCGTTGACATGGATCTACTGTCCTGCTTTTGCCGGGGTTCAGGGCAATAAAAGAGCTGACATCATGTCTTCACAAGCTCCCATCGTGGGCACATTATTGATGGATAGAAATTACATTTTGAAATCAATCAATGACCGCCTGCTGGGTGAGAACACCGCAATAGATGAAGCAGCAATCAACAGACTGCAACTTTTTGATATTAAACGAAGTTCGAGTGGAGTGGGGCGTATGAGAGGACGGCGCAGAGTGTACAACCAGCGAGCTACAGGGACTATCAGCATCCATACCTTACGCCATTTGTTGAGAGAGACTAAGCACCTATGGGTATGCCCGGAGTGCAGTGACGTCGATTCTTAGAAACATAAATAGCAACTTAAACAATGCATGTTATAGATAACAACTAAGGTGGGTTGTGAATGGACCTGCTAGACCATCGTTTAAAAAAAAACTTTACAGAAACAGATGATAGCAGAGAACTGATCCCATATCGAACTCATGGTCTCTCAATGGAGATGAATTAAGCGCATTATATATCCTATTATCATGCACTAAACGACCAGAAAGACAAACTGCGCATCGGCCTGGAATCTTATTATGTATAATACAATTAAATAAAAACCATCTATGCGAGAATACATGCTTTCTTTCTTTCATTCTTCCTGTAATAATGTATACTTTGGCGATGACTATTTGCTGCAATAATGTCTACTTTGGCGATGACTATTTGCTGCAATAATGTCTACTTTGCTGTGGCTACTTGCTGTAATAATGTATACTTTGCTGTTGCTATGTGCTGTAATTATGTTATTCGGTGATGGCTACTTGTTGTAATATTGTCTACTTTGGTGATGGCTATGTGTTGTAATAATATATTTTGATGGCGATTAGTTGTTGCAATGTCTACGCTAGTGGTGATTATTTGATGTCATAATTTCTTTGGTTAAGGCTATTCGCTCCTACTGGAGTCAAATAGATTACAAATGAATAAGATGTTACCAATTCCCTGCTTTTTGTCCAATTGCTGAGGAAGGCCTATCGTAACATGAAAGGGACATTATAAAGCGATGCTGATGTGTTGGACACTGAGTTCTCTTAGGTCTGTTGAACTGTTCATGACAATTTAAGAAAACAAGATAACTGTCAACTGTCATTATCTAAGCTAGAAACACGCTCTATAATTTGCATTCCTGTGATATCAGAATCTAACCTTAACACTGTTCATGTATTATGTGGGCACAGTTCCATCATGTTGATGCAGGAATAATTTATATTTGCACGCATAAACTAACACCAATTGCCAAGTCTGCACAAAGCAGACAACAAGGCATTTCTTTGAGACATTGTTGTCGGCAGACCAAAGAAAATATGGCTGTGTTTGTTGGATTGTGCCGGAAACCTGATAACAGAAGCTCCACCACTAAAATGGAATTTTTATGAAGTCCAGACATCGTAGTCAGATATGGTATGACGCCATTAGTAGCAAGAATGGGATTGGTTTAGTCTGGTAGGCTAGGTACAACGACACGATGTTTTATGTTAACTTCCATTTACCAGATGTGAACACAACCTGACAATATATGCCCAATTTGCGTAATGGATTGGAACAATGGTTCTTAAACTCCAATGTGTCTGGACCCTGACTGCACACAAGTCATCATTATGGTAAAACTTCGAATAACGTCTATGTGTATTACTAGTTCAGGAATCGTTATGTCTACTTCAGATCCCACTGCGGTAAGCCTTCTTAACGAGAAAGTTACACTGCGATCATCAAATTTAACGGGCCAAGCTGTTCTTTGATAATTGTATTAGACATACGTAAAACAATCACAGAATGTATCGACATTATAGAAGAAATATTGTAAATGGTTTAGGACGACATTTTGAAACTTATCAACGATCGTCTGCTGGAAGATGACATTGCAATTGATGAGTGAGGAATCGGGAATTGCACAATTGTGAAACGAGACGTGGATCCAACAGAGACAAGCACTTAAAAGCATGGATCAAACGTTTGAACAACCAGCAAACTGAAATCAATGCGTTTAACCATATGCCCACTGGAGTCTGTGGGTCTTGTCATCTGTCCCACTGGAGTTTATACTTGTAATCCTCTTTACCAATGAGGCATAGCAACCATATGCCCTGCATTTGCATATGTGTTCAATTATATGGTCCTTTTCAATTCATGTGTTTAACGATATTAGACACCGGGGTCTCCATGGCAAAGTGGTCAAGCCGTTTGCCTCGTGTTCAGATGGTTGGGGTTCGAATTGGAGATGCGACGTTTGGTTCATCATGGCAATATTTTCAGAGATCCCTGAGTCCATCGCTGGAGTTACGGAGTTCGTGCTTTGTGCGATGCTCTCGGCAGGCGGGATACTGTTCTGTTGAGAGAGACCGAGCCGTATGGAAAAACCCGCGGCGATGAAATCGAGCCCTCGCCTTAACCAACCGAAGTATATGCGTTTAGTCGTCATTTCAATGGGTTCTATGAGTTTAGCTGTCTGTTCCGCTTGAGTGTATGCGTTTACCTATCTGCTGCACTTATCTCTATGTGTTATTCTATCTGTTCCACTGGGATCTTAGAGTTTATCTGTTTAGTGTGTTCTATGCGTTTAGCTATCTGTTTCACGGGGTTCTATGCGTTACTCTATCTGCTCCACTGGGTTCTAAGGTTACTCTCTTATCCACTGGGATCTATGCGTTACTATCTGTTTCACTGGGATATATGCGTGTATCTGTTCCACTAGGATATATGCGTTAATCTATCAGTTCCATTGTCATCTATGCGTTGCTCAATATGTTCCACTGGGATCTATGCGTTCAGCAATCTGTTTCACCGGGATGTATACGTTAAGTTGTCTGTTCCACTGGGGTTTGTACGTTTAGCTGTCTGCTCCACTGGCATTTATGCGTTTAACCATACTCCCAAATATCTATAATGTTTCTCAGCGAGTCCTGCTGCTTCACAGATACGTGTAGACAACAAGGTATCCCCGATGACTGCAAGCAGCGTGAGTCTGTCCTGTATATCTGAACATCTGTCGTCTCTAGGATGTGAGCATTAGCACATCACGTCTCTGAAAAAACTTTCTTGAACTTGCGAAGCAGTGAGATTAATCATATTCTGATAGCTAGGTTCCCTGTTCCAGGGAAGTGAGCATATCGAGGTCAACCTGGTTATCGCGAGGTCCGTCTCGAAGCCTGTACAAGCAGCTGTCCTTTAATGAAGAACTGTGAGGGCATCATTGCTAACTGACGGATTATTAGATTCTTCGGTCTCGAATTCGAGAAACTGGCTACCTCTTAAGGCCACGTTGTTTAGAAAAGACATAGTGTGTATGAGGAAATGACGACAGAAACAGATATTAGAGAGATACGCATGAGGGCGTTTATGAAGATTATTTTGGCACTTTATTTCACTGTTAGAGAGGTAGTCTCACATATGATATTGCAGTCGATGATGACGTGTTAGACATTTTCACTATGACTTAGTGATTTGACATTAGTTATAGTGAGCTATTTCCTTCTTCCCCATATATATATATATATATATGTGTGTGTAAGGTACTCATTTTAGCTAGGTGAACGGGAACGTATCAGGATCGGCAATTGGACTAGATAGCGCTGCCTTGACAAACAAGCGCTCGAACAATTATGTCAATAATTTATGATAATATTTCCCCGATTCGATTCGACTCGAAGTAAAGTGCGACCACAACAACTACAACAGAAAGCCTGAATTCGAGAACTTGTTCTAGCAGTTAACAATATCAATAGTTTCAGCTGATAAGGGCGTTAGCTTCATACACAACCTACTTCACGACATGCTTATTCTATTCTGTCCATTCTGGGTACTACTCTCGTGTAGTTAGTTATACTACCCTCGTGTAGTTATACTAATGTCGTGTAGTTATACTACTCTCGTGTGGTTATACTACTCGCGTGTAGTTATACTACTCTCGTATAGTTAGTTATACTACCCTCGTGTAGTTATACTAATCTCGTGTAGTTATACTACTCTCATGTGGTTATACTACTCTCGTGCATTTATACTACTCAAAAGCTCATTATCATTTTGTTTTTTTTAGAGTAATGTCCTGAAAAGGATGTTGTCAAGAGATGTTGTAGTTTACAGCGAGGCTGCGATATATGCGCCTTTCATCAAGATATATCCGATTTTTCCCGAGTGGTCCGCCGATGTTTTTGTGTATGACAAGGACAAGAATAGCACCACTGCCCCACAGAAAGCATGTCGTAAGAGGAGACTAACTGTGTGACATAGCATAACATAGGCATGGTTAAGTGGGTTTTTTATAGCAGCATAGATGGCGCCTAACAGGCTGCGGGTTTACTTTGCTCTAGCGTTTGAGTCTATCAAGATGGACTAGCAAATTGGTCAACCCCTCTCCGTAAGCGCTTGTCACAACGCTGCAGAGTATTAATCTGCTCGAGCCTAGCCTGCTAAGCAGGAAATCTTTCTCGCTACATCCAGCTCATACCAGAGCTGGGACCTGCATAGGGGCATCTGCCCTTGTAGAAGTACAGGTCGACTAAGAACTAAGAATATTCGATCTCAGCTGGCTTTTTATGTGACAGGTTTGCCTTACCATTGCGATTCCTATTCTCTTCGCCAGACTACACTAATGCTAGCTTGTTCCAGGCTCATCACTTTATTTAAATTGTGTGTGTACTACATATAACATTACTGACATGTTATCCCATTCTTCTCTATATGCTTCCTATGTAGTAGAGAAAGAACCTGATACACTGGATTCTATCCGGTTTCGGAAATGAATCCACATACTTCTGATGGAAAGAACCATTACGTACTTACTTTCTGCGTACTGGGAACCACGTCATACATCATGGTTCTAATGTTCAGCCACATGGGATTCCTTGTCATTCTCCCATCAACATGTCATATATGTTGCATATTATCGAACGATCTGGATACCAATAACTGTTATCGTAAAGAAGTTTAATGCAGACGAGGAGATCGGAAATCGATCCATTTCCATTCACTTAGTCATTTCATTGATTTGTTGATTCAAGGTGAACATTCAAGTAGTAGCCCGGTTAAAATGAATATGAGATATGTAACCGTCCAAGAATATCGCCAAAAACATCCCAGGATTGTGCATTGGATAAGTAATCTCGTCATTGTACTAACAATGATATGAAACCGCCACTACAAATGCTAGTATTCAGGGCCCTTTTACAATGGGAGCTTAAGGAGTGGTCATATACTTCAGTTTTTGGGAGAGAAGCAATCTGTGAATCAATCAATTTAACGTGAAGCGTTCGAGTGGAATGATCCTATGCATTCATCTTCTTGTGTTTAAATATGGCAAACATTTGGTATTCTAAGATAAACTTCAGATCCTTAAAAACAGAACATGTTTTAGAATAATTAATGAACATAAATCGATTCCATATCTTTGTCAAGGTATTTCCCTGTGTGTTACTGGTTCAAAAACCAAAGCAAGCTTGAAATCGTGAGCTTTGCTAATAAAAGATAAATGTATAGTAGGGTTTTACATGGGTCAAGCAGCTTCATCATGCATACAGTACCACAGACACCACTTCAACAAGATCATGCACATTTTTTCTACATGATTTTTGCAAAAGGGTCATAGCAGTCGTGGTCAGTTACACATACAGAATAAAAATAGACACGAGGTAATTATAACATAATAAAGAAGTAGTAAATATAGGTCATTATTTGTGAATAAGACATTTGGTTAGACTGACATAGACTGACACATGTTTGCTCTTCAAGAGCCCTTCTGACAAGTTCAGTGGGGTCTTTCTTCTCATACATTGCTGTTCCTGTGCTGTTTATTAATACTGCGTTCAGGCAAACAGTTATATAATACTGCTTCAAGCAAAGGGTTATCTAAACACAGAACTAACCCCGAGATATATAAACACTAGAAGATCAGAGGAGGCAATGACGTAGGCAGATATGACATGTCACATGTAAAGAAAAGTGGAGAGAGAAGAGTGCTAATTGTGGTTCTTGTTGCTATACGCCCAACATCATTTGGGATCTCATCCTTCAGTCCAATGTTTTTTAATGGCATCATGACGTGTTTGGTTGTTGTTGTTGTGTGCTATATAGTGTTAACATGTATCTGGTGTCGGAGGAAGATTACTTTTCACAATATCGCTGAGAAAGCATAGAGAGGGGAAAAGATAGGCATTGAGAGAGAGAGAGAGAGATATAGTTGAGAGAGAGTGAGAGAGAGAGCGAGAGTGAAAACCAGAATATAATGTAGAAAAAATGACAATGTCACAGACAGTAACATATACTGAAATAATCACAAAGAGATATACACGCCAGGCACAGAAACAGACTGCGTTGTTTCTGTGAGAGATATGTGCAAAGGAGGACTCAAGTGGCGGAAGGATGGGGCGGTCCTCCTCGGGTGCCTGTGTAGCTATGGATGTCATGAAAAGATATGTCATTATTCTGTTTTCTTAGTTCCAGCTCAGGGTACACGTTTCTGCTTCGCAGTAGGAGACGGCTGTTTCAAAAATATAACGCGAGACATTTTATTTTTTTGCTGTCGCGTTTGCCCAATTAAGTGCAATTTCGCATGCCTTAGTTTTAAAATAGCTGTCCGCAACTGAGAAACAATCAAACGAACCTGTTACACCTACTTCTAAGAACAGCGAACATGGTTTGTCCTGTCAGGTCGCGTCATCAGTGTGGCTCCAGTCCCTGCCATACTTCAATTATGTGATGTTTTGGTTAGTTGAATGTTATTTCGATATTTGCACGTTCGGGTTTCTTAATTGGACAAAGCGTTGTATTGGTAGAGTTAATTGCTATGTGCAAGATACGTTAGTAGGTAATATGGTAAAGAGTGAAGGACGTTTTCACATTCATGTTAGCATGGTATACTGATTGCGTATTCTGATAGACTGTGTGAACAGGCTTGTGCAGACAATGTGAGCTCTCATCTCGACGCTATAAAAGAAGTGAAGACAATTGTGAGAAGATAGTCTCTGCACTGGATCTCTTAGCTTGATTTAGCTGTGTCTTTAAGCTGGCTTAGAAGACTCTGTAGCGTCTGTATACAACCATCTTCTTTTACATTTACTTGATTTAAAAATACTTACGCGCATCCAATCTATTTATGAATTGAATTGACCCTGTCTCCACTCCATCTGGCAATGAATTCTAAGCATTAGGAGACGGCGTGGGCTAGTGGTTAAGTGACAAGACTCATAACTCGAACTGCTGAGTTCAATCCCCATTTCAGCACCGGCCGTTATCCCGGGAAAGCAAACCCTTAGACAATGCATGCTGAAGTCGGACGCACTGGGCCGACAGGCGCAAATTAAAAATCACAGTGCAAAGCACACCACCTTAGGGAATCAAGAAATAAGGCAAACGCAAAAAAAACAAAAAACAAACCTTTAAGCATTAACCCCTCTATGACTAAAAAAATATTTCCTAGCAAATAATCTGGACATTTATTTAAATAATGTGTGTGCCTGTACGATCACATTATCGAGAATATAGCTACAGTGGTTTTTACAAGGATACAAGCTCCACATCTGCCGTGTGTGATTTCACATTTTTATGCTATCTTTCTTTCTGGTGTGAAACTTTAAACAAATACGACTTAACACAGAAGCATTTACAAACTTCTACAATTTTATCTATCTAGATATTCAGTCCACTTTGGTCGAAAGGCGTCGTGGGTGCGGTGCGACCTCCTTTGTGTCATATTTTTTGGCAGGTGAAAAACACTGGGGACTTGCTAGGTCAATCTCAGCATCTGTTAGCCCCTGGAATATACGATGGCCTATTTTTGAGACTGGTGTGAGGTGGAAAGCGCCATCAAAGCCGCTCCGCTAACCACATAACCACGACCTGTTGTTATGGCCATGTCCCCTATTTTGCGATATATTCTTTATGGGGCCTGAAATCCCTTGGTTTCCCTAAAATAATTTGAGTAGATTTTTAACTTGAATTTTGTCCGAGCAGCGGCCTACTCTTGTAAATTTCTAACTACTAAGATACTTTTAACGTGTTCGCCACTGGACACGGGTGTCTGATCACACTGCTCAGAGATCAGGGGAAATATTTACTGGTTGATCCACGTGAAAAATAACCCTGTGTTTCCACGGGGACTTGAACCCGCGACCTCCAGCACTCGAAACGAACACCTTACCTCGAGACTACTGGGTTCCCCTGGATCTCCCATTTGAGAAATCCTTAGCGAAATTCCATTTATTATAAACGAGCGTGACAAAATAGTTGAGATGACTAGTCGTTATGCAACCAAAACGTGCAACCATCGATTGAGATAAAATAAAATGGACACCACGAAAACAATGCCTAGCAAGTTGACCCGAGATGACGGTTTGACATTGCCAGAAGAAATTCAAAGAGCTATATGCGAATGTCTTCACCGATTGTATCAGGAACTTGAGCATCGACTATAGCAATGAATGACAATCTTTCCACCTTGTCAGCTATTTAACCAAAAACTATTATATGCAACAGAAGAAGAAATATATTCTCTTGATCCAAACATGACGAAAACACATAATGTTCAAATGATAATATCGTTTTAGAAATTGGACGATTCTGAAGCAACTTGCAAGCTACGAACATCCCATTAGAAGAGGCAGATACATGTACAAATTTGAACTAGTTGAGATTCAATGTGAAATGGGAATTTACTGAGCTATCGACATATCTCGCTCTGTGCATGCGATTTATTTGTTTGTACTATTTGTGTATGACTTGCGGTTTGCAGAAGAAGTTTCTCGAAGATAAAAACATGATAAAGAACTCTCTGAGCTCAAGGATGGACCAGATCACCGACTCTTGCGATACTTTCAATACAAAAGGTTCACTCCAAAAATGTAAATTTTAATGATGTAATTAAAACTTTTGATTCAATAAAAACGCGATAGCATGTGTAAATGGAACGTTCCATAGTTTCATTTATTTTTAATTCAACTTAATTATTCCATCCATTGGGTGGTGTCGCATAACATTCCGCCCCGGGTGTTAATCTTTATTATTCCGCCACTTGCTCGCACTGTGTGCGTGTGTGCGTGCGTGTGTGCGTGTTTGTGTGCGTGGGTGCGTGCGTATGTGTGTGTGTGTGTGTGTGTTTGAGAGAGATAGCGAGCGAGTACATTTAGAACATGGTCAAGAAAGTAGAAACCGTGCGGTAAAACCTCTTCAGGCTGGCACGTTCCGCCCTTAATGTATAGAGATTATGTACCCTTGGGATGGGGTTGACGATCGCAACGTAACACGTTCGTATTACGTGGTGCTCAGTTTGACAGATTCAGCATGTCAGGAGTTTTTTTTCATGACAAAACCACTTCTTCCAATCGACCCAGCTGTAATTGGATAAGTGACGAAGTCGTGGGAAAAGTTTGCAGCCGCCTGAGTTATTGACCTCACACTCTGCCGACAGCACTTTCAGTAATGAGCGGGACTGAGCAGATTTGAGTCGGCCAGGTACAATCACGTATGTTTTATTAATTAACCATTTTTAATTTCTAATACATAAGACATTGAAAGTGTGGAATACATTTATTGTTCAGAAAGAAAGTTATAGGCGCATTTCTGCACTTTTGCCCTTTGAGTAAAATAGTGAACAAATTGTATTCCATGGGAACTGAATTGAAGAAGAGATCAGAAGAACGAGTAGAAGAAGAAGAAGACAAATGGAAGAGAAGGAGAAGGTAAAGAAGACCTAACCAGAAGCCATACACAACACACGCACTTAAGCAAATCGAGTCAGTTGTACACGAATTATTATTTTGACGTGCAATGATTGATTAAATCATAAATGACGGAGCTCTGTAAAGGGTTTCTGACCTTACTCGCTCTGAACGTTGACAAACGTGCTGTCATCCCAAGACTTAATCTCGATTGTGGCAAGCCTTGACACTCTTGTCTTTCAGACAATTCATTAAGAAAGGAGACATTAATTATAAAAGTACGACAAGACACATGAAAAGAAACAAAAAGCAAGCAAAAACATACAACTAAGAGCTAGTGTGTCACATGGTCTTCTATTCAAGAAATGGCAACATTTGGACTATTTATGATTTTAAATGACGGTCATTGTTCACCCCTTTCTATTGTGCTTCTTCTTCTCTTATTCTGCGTTCGTTCTCAATATCCGACTACTAAGACCTGAACAGGGCTTTGCAAGTAGCAGGCTGTAGTCCGGAGAACTGGATGCGTTGTTTCGATAGTTTCCAGTTTGACTGCGATAGTTGCACCTTTCGGTCCGACACATCCGTCTTCGGTAGGTCTGTTGTGCTATTTTAGTTGTCATCAATTCAATCACACCTTTAACAGCACAACAGGCGCATATACTGCTCCTGACGACTACAATGAAAAGCTGGATTGTCTTCTTCTTCGTACGCTGTCAGACGTCAAATTGAATGTGTTCGAAGAAAGCAGCTGTCATCCCGAGGCTGTCGACACTGCCATTGTCGATTGTAATAATTTAAATTGATTTCTGTTGTTGATATTTATGGGGTTAATAACGTGTTTGGCTCGTGAGTAAAGTAATCATTGCCATTGCTATAAATGTGTTTCATGTGTTTTGAATAATACGAACAAATAGAAAATAAGCAAAGAACAACAACGACGAAGTAATCCAATTGTGCATATATTAACAATAACCCATATTCAACAAGTAAACATGATCAGTTGCAAGACTATGTGAGAACATAGTAAACATAAATCGATAAAGAAGTAGACAAATGAATTTACAGAGCAGAACTAAGTATTAGTTTAATCAACATAGGATGTCAGTCTTAAAGATAAATGTGGACGAAATGGTATTTAATACATTATATTCAGCATGGAAGTGAACGAACAAACGTGAATTATCAGTAACACAGTACATGTATTTGCGTAATAATGACTGTGATTAATGTGAGCACAAACAAAAATACTAATACTAATAATAACGTTTCTACTAGTAATTATAATAACAACAATGCAAATAGAACATCATAAATAGAGAAGCATAAACAAGTTAATGAGTATTGAGATATACCGACATGACATTTTCTAACAATTGATATTCACAGAATTGATAAAGAAAGGATCTGCTCTGTAAGAAATTTAGAACAAATATGGTAATTTATGCTAAATTATAAAATTATCTTTTGAATGCACATAAACACACAATAAAAACAGAATCAACAGACAAACAGCGTGCATTAGGATGGAGAAAGAGTCAATAGAAAGTGCATAACAAGATTAATACTTTTACACTTGCTTTAGATGCAATAAAAACTTGACTACATGCGCAAAAATGGATTTGACAAAAAACAGGAAAATGTGAACAATTGAACGCAAAAATCAGTTAATAAATATTGCATAAAAGCTGCAAATCGGTATCGAAGATGACGACAACATTGCATATGTGTATTCAGATATTACTGTGTTTAGCTTTCAATCTTAGAACGATACATTTATCACAAGTTAGACAAACGTGAAAGGCGTCGGTAGTTTGGAAAATGTGAGGGTTGGGTGGAAGTCAGTCGTTCAAGAGGCAGATAACGTTTTAAGTCGGTGGATAACATCAGGATATGGACTTAAAAAAACCTCTTAGATTGCACCATTACGCAAAGAGATAGAGTACACTAGAGATTCATTGCAGCCGACTT
Source organism: Ariolimax columbianus (assembly GCA_036924085.1). Classification (NCBI taxonomy): domain Eukaryota; kingdom Metazoa; phylum Mollusca; class Gastropoda; order Stylommatophora; family Arionidae; genus Ariolimax; species Ariolimax columbianus. The sequence goes on along the minus strand of JAVGWX010000007.1, from coordinate 62,103,642 downwards.
TCATTGAAAAGATGCACTTGAACTGCACTGAATGTTATTAACACCATTTTTACAAGCATAAGAACACATCTTTTGTCTTATTTTTCGACATGTTCCCAGTGCCTGGCATAAGATTTTGTTCACCGTCCAACTAGCATGTGGATGCTCTCAGAAAGAAAAAAGGTATTTGATGTTACCTTCAAGCACTTCTGCAATACCTCAATTATCTAGTAGTCCGCTGCTCTGGGATCCATACTCTATACACTTTCCTATAACCGAGTTCACCACTCTGGTGCGCAGCGCCGTGACTCATCTTGAAATCTGATATTTCATCAATAGTGACTCTCCTGTTACCAAATACTAGCTGGACGATCAGCTGATTTTCTGTGTCAGTTGCCATGCTTGATGGTCTCACACACCGCGGTTCACCAATGTCGTTGTGTCTTCCATTTTGAAATCTTACTTCTCATTACAATATTCTCCTATGACTCAAACCCATTCTCCACACTGAACCTTTACTCTTTTGAAGATTTCTCAAGGTTTCACACACTCTGACCACACACAAATTAATAACGCCGTGTGGTTCTTCCACAGCGCATGTGAAAAGTGGTGCGCGAAGTTGTACGATACATTGATTATGCGGACACTTCTCGATCGTCCCAATCCCTTTATGGAGTATTGCTAAAGAACCATTGTGTGTCCTGAAATAAGATTTTCTGTTCTATATATATATAATGTAGCATGTCCATTATAGAAGTTCACTCTCATACACTACTCATTGTCCTATTACCAAGCCGGTGGGCAGCCAGACAGACTAGCAGCCAAGCAGACATACAGACAGACATACAGACAGACATACAGACAGATAGATAGACCGATATATAGACCGATATATAGACCGATAGATAGACCGACATATATATATATATATATATATAGTTCGATAGTTCGATAGATAGATAGATAGATAGATGGATGGATGGATGGATGGATGGATGGATGGATGGATGGAGGGAGGGAGGGAGGGAGGGAGGGAGGGAGGGATGGATGGATGGATGGATGGATGGATAAATATATAGATAGATAGATAGATAGATAGATAGATAGATAGATAGATAGATAGATAGATAGATAGATAGATAGATAGATAGATAGATAGATAGATAGATAGATAGATAGATAGATAGATAGATAGATAGATAGATAGATAGATATAATAGATACTGACACATGAATAAATGGCCAGATATATCAGAAAGCTAAGAAAGGACGATAGGTATCTTTGAAAGGGAAAGGGGACACGTAAGGTCCAGTCCAGTTAAACCCCACATATCAGGCTATGTGAGTCAGAGTCAGACAAACCTAACAGATCAGATACCCTGACGGAACACCTCAAATGATATCGTCACGTTTCTGACGAAGAGGTGCAATCAGCTGTATGTACCTGGCTTCGGGAATAGACATCAGATTTTGTTTTATCTCGACGGGATGCAATAACGTTTCTGACGTTGGTGTTTGTATGTGAACCGGGATGATGACAACGTTAAGAAAAAATACACATCTCCTAAATAACGTTTCAAGCTAAAAGAAAATGTACATGTCATTCGTAAACCTTGCACATTAATTAAATTATCTCCTCAAAGGCGAAACTTATCAAATCGGTCCTATGTGTGTTTATATATATATATATATATATATATATATATATATATATATATATATATATATATATATATATATATATATATATATATATATATATATATACCCAAGAATAGCCAATAACATAGATAAGATAGAAACTACTTAGAACAGAAATATATTACATATACAGGTAATACGTTTACTACATTTTAAATTTAAGGTAGATATTAACGATAAATCCATACGATACATATGTTGATTATACACATACGAAAGGTAGTATATGTCAGATGCACCAGGCATTGTACTAAGCGATTCAAATCTGAAGGTAGTAACTAATTGTAACTACCTGGGATCTATCATCACCGACAATCTTTAACTGGACGCAGCGCATCAAAAGAGATTAGGAATGGTCTCAGCAGCACTTATCAGGCTCTAACAGAGAGTGTGGATAACAACGTGCTGACCATCTCCACAATGGTTCCTATTAACATATTATGTGTACTTAGTACCCTGCTCTGTGACAGCGTAACATGGACACGGAAATGTTTCACAAGAGAAAAGACTAAATGCTCTTCAGATGGAATGATTGAGGCGCATACTTGGAATTAATGTAGTGACAGAGTGACAAACAACGACATGTTGGACCGTGCTATAGTTTCCGTTATTGTTACGATCCTCCGCCAGCGCCGCCTGAGGTGGCTTGGTCACCTGTAAAGAAGGAAGGAAGGGCGAATTCCAAAACATATCCTATACGGAGATCTGACACGGACATCCTTAACAAAGGTAGACCCTTCTTCCGCTTCCAATGTCGTCATGGAAGGCACAAGCTGAAACAACAATCGGACACGTCACTACAGCTAATACGATAGCCAAAGGGGAAGAATGGGTCCACACTGGTGATATAATGATAGAGTAGCAGAGAGTCATCAGAACCTTAGGCAGAGAATGGAAAGAACGTAGTAACGGGAGAGCAGAGCACGAGGTAAATCAGCTGATAACTGAGAACACCCAGGAGAGTTAAGCTGTCATATTCACCGACAGATGAGTCGTGCGCATTGGACATTATGCTGGGGTTTCTCAGCTAGAGTGAGAGGAGATGTCGTTGCTGAGCGCAGTAGGGCATACATTTCAACAACATCCAGTATAAAAATGGAGACGGAAGCAGTGACCTCAGCACTGAAATGGATATCTGAAACTTCTATAACAAGGGGCAGTCATCGTGACAGACGCGCAAGCCGTACTTCAGAAAGTACAGAAAGAATGGCTTAGGTATGAGTTGATAGCAGCTGTTGAGGCCGAAAACCTCCATATGTTGACATAAATCTACTGTCCTGCTCATGCCGGCGTTCAGGGCAATGAAAGAGCTAAGATCATGGCTTCACAAGCTCTTATCGTGGGCACAGTAGTCATGGATAGAAGTGGCATTTTAAATCAATTAATTGCCGATTGCTGGATGAGAACATCGAAATAGTTGAAGCAGCAATCCACAGACTGGAAAGTTTTGACATTGAACGATGTTCAAGCGGAGTAGGGCGCATGAGAGGGCGGAGCAGGAGATTGCACAACCAGCGACCTACAGGGACCATCAGCATCTATACCTTACCTCATTTTATGAGGGAGACTGAGCACCTGGGTATGCCCGGAGTGCAGTGACGTCAATTCTTAGAAACAGAATCCCCTACAAAGACGTTTGCTTGCGTGACCTAAAAGCGTTGGATATCAACAACTCTAAATTGGAGAAACTTGCTAAAGACAGAGGAGGCAGGTTTTGTGTGCACGCCTGCATACAAGGCAAACCAAGATGCGCCAATAACGAACGTGTGCAGCAAGGGCAACAACTGATTACAACCCATCTTTAGCATGGTCCATTGTCTCTCGAGACTAACAGAAGATAGAATAAATACGAATGATAAAATACGAGGCGTGTCCAAATGAAACCGGACCTAACTGCAACAAGTGAACATATGTACAATGCGCAAGATGACGTCACTTCTGATGTAAACAGCACATGCTAACCGTCAAGTTTGGAAAATTTAATTATACTCCGACTCACAGTTTCCAGGATAGACCGTTAAAAACACGGCGGGTGTGATAAGGAATCCGTCCAGAGTTGATCAGTGAGCGATGATTAGGTTTCTAACAACCGAAAGATGTCGACCAGTTGACATTCATCGCGGAATGCAGGCAGTGTATTGTGACAAAAGTGTGTCGAAGACAACAGTGAAGAACTGGACAACGATGTTTAAAGAAGGAGGCGAGTTAACGAAAGATCTTCCGAGACCAGGTCTGGCGCATTTTGTTGCGATAGACAATGCAATCGCCACAAATGATGCATCAATTCGCGTGGGTAGTCGCCGGAGCTTACGTTCGCCACACTTTTGTCACCATACACTACCTTCATTCTGCCGATCAATGTCAACTGGTCGCTGGTCGACATCCTCCCATTGTTAGAAACCGAATAACCGCTGGCTGATCAGCTCTTCTGTATCACACCCGCCATGTTTTCAACGGTCTGCTGAAGAAACTATGAGAAGGAGGATAATGCAATTTTTCAAACATGACGGTTGTTATCTGCTGTTTACATCAAAAGTGACGCCATCATGCGCATCGTACGTACGTTCACTTGGTGCTGTTTGGTCCGGTTTCATTTGAACACGCCTTGAATGTACGACAAATACGTTTAGGTAGCTTTTTCTGTGAAGAACCTGATCGATTTCTGCAAGACTAACTTGAGAATGGTGCACATTCTGTGAGTTTTATTTAATTTGATCTAAAAGCGAGTATGTGCGTCTGTCTGCAAAGAAAACGTGTGTTCAATTATTTATAACGGCATCTTGGGGTTCTTCTTCTTCTTCTTCTGCGTACACAGTCAGACAGTAACCATTATTTTTTCGAAAAAAGCGGCGGTCATCCTGAGACTCTCGCCACTACAATAGAGCTTGTCTTGCAGTTCCACTGGCAATGGCCACATCTGCTCTCTCTGATCCTCGTATGTCGGGCAGTTCTGCAGAAGATGTTCAGTGGTCATTTTACCAGTACCGCACGGGCATTCGTCGGTACACCCTATCTTCAATTTGTTGAATAGGTGGTACCTCAGTCTGTTGTGGCCAGTGCGGAGTCTGAAGACAACGACCTGCTCTCTTCGGTTCAACTGGTAATAGGCATCGTTTTTGGTGTAACCAGTATGTTCGGTTTCCCATTTGGTCATGTATCTGGCTTTGATAAGCCGTTTTGACTCTTCGTACGTCATACTGGTATCTGTTTGTGGTAGCCTTGCACCTTCTTTTGTCAGTCTGTCTGCCTCCTCGTTGCCTTTGATGTGGCAGTGTGACGGAACCCACTGTACCACCACCCTTTTTGGTGCGGACTGCTGACACAGTTTGCAGAGTGCTGCTCTTAAGTCATTAAGCTCAGTGTTTTTCTGGCTTTTTAGCGCTGTGACTACGGCGAGAGCATCTGTCAGCAGGACTATATGGCTCTCATTCTCACTGTATGTTACCATTTCTTCCACTGCCGCCCTCAGTGCCTCTGCCTCCGCTCTGAAATTGCTTGTGTACTTACCAGTAGCGAATGACAGTGTTATTTTTCTGCCATTTGGTAGGTTCAGGAATGCTCCTGCCCCTCCGTTCTGTGTAGTGTTTGTTACAGAACCGTCGGTGTATGCATGGGTCCAGTCCATGCTTGGGTAGCTTTTCGTTATGAAGCTTAGGGTAGTGTCTCTCCTTTCTTTTTCAGTCTGGCAGTTTTTGTTTGCAATACCTGGTATATTTTCTACCACCTCTGGAAATATATCCTGCCTCCAAGTAGGTTTTCGTACAGTAGTGATGGGTTTTGGTGTTGTTAGTGCGTTTATGGGATCTTCGTGCATCTTTGCTTTGGCTATTTCTGCAAAGTTTCTCCGCTTTAGTTTCCCAGTTCCCAAATTGTTTAGTCTCTGGTACATTGGATGGTCCGTCAGTCTTCGGAGTTTCTCTGACTGCAGCTGGGCTCTGCAGTCTCTTCTATCGGTCATGGATTGCAGTTTTGTAATCTTTTCAAGTTCTACAATTGGCGTTGACTTCATGCCACCTGTTATAATTCTCATGGCTTGGTTTTGAAGTTTGTTAACTTTATCGAAGTTCGCCTTCGCTGCTTTTGTCCATGCCGAAATGCCATACTCGAGAACTGGTCTCACTCTTCCAGTGTACAGTTTATTTAGTATGCCTTCGTCTGCTCCCCAGCTTGTGCCAGCAAGTTTCCTCATGATCGCCATTCTTTCTCTGGCTTTCATTCGGTTTCTCTCAATCTGACTTTTCCATGTCATGCGCCGATCAAATGTGACTCCCAGATAGGTTGGGTTGTCGTTTGGTTGCAGGATTTTGCCATTTAGTCTTAATTTGGTACTTTGGGGTTTTAATGAGAGCGAGAATATTGTGCACGTGGTTTTCTCCTCATTTATTTTGACCAGCCATTAGTTCGCCCACTCTTCCAGCGATGTTAGGGCCGTCTGCATCCGATTTCTTGCTATGGTGAGATTCTTTTCAGAGGTCCACATAGCCAGATCGTCTGCAAACATTGAGCTATGGACTCTTCTTGGTATATTCTCTGTAATATCGTTTATATATACCAGGAAGAGTGTGGATGACAATACTCCCTCTTGGGGTACTCCCTGCTCGAGTGTCACCTTTTTGCTCATCTGCCCTTGTACTTGGGCGTTCTTTTGTTTGAGGTAGTGGTTGATCCACTTGTACATCTTCCCACAGACATCACTTCTTCTTAGCTTGACTCTAAGCCCATCCTTCCAGACTTTGTCAAATGCCTTTTCCAGATCCACCCAAACAGCTACTGTGTGTTTCTGTGCCTGGTAGGCATCTTCTATCTCCTGGGCTATGAGGATGACCTGGTCCTCAGTGGATCTGTGCTGTCTAAAGCCGGCTTGCTGTGGAATTAGTATTCGTTTTTCTTCCAGATGCCACATCAGTCTGGTGTTTATCATCCGTTCCATCAGCTTGCCGACACAGCTCAGTAGGCTTATGGGCCTGTATCCATTTGGATCTGTTTTGTCCTTTCCTGTTTTTGGTACTGGTACCAGTATTGCATCTTTCCATGCCTGGGGTACAATACCCCTTTTCCAGCTTTGGTTCAGGACTGATAGTAGTTTCTTCTTCGCTGTTTGGCCCAGCCCCATCAGCATTTCGTTTGTTATCCCGTCTTTTCCGGGAGATTTCCTTTTCTTTAGTGTTCTCATAGCCTCTTCCATTTCGCGCATTGTTAGTTTGGCCATCATGTGCTCTTCAGGAGCCGTATTTATGTTTTCGTGTCCCTTTTATTTCTTCGCTAATGTCTGTATGCTTATCTGCAGGGACCTCGATGTGGTTTGCTCTGGCATAGTGATCGACAAAGGCGTTTGCGGCTTTCTTACCTGTGATCAAGTTCTCGCCCTGCTTGATAGTAATTTGTTTATTTGACGGGGTTTCGTCATTCATGGCTCTGACTAGCTTCCATAGCTTGTTCCCTTCTTTGTCCAGGTTTAGACTTTCCGTTTTATTTTTCCAACTTTCTCTTGCTGTTTGCTTAAGAGTGTGTTTGTACTTCGCCGCGGCGGCTTTGAGGGCGATGTTTGCGTCCATGGATTTTTCTCGTTCTGCCATGTTCCTAGCATTTATTACTGCATCTTCCACTTTCTGCAACTCATCATTCCAGTAGGGCTTATAGTTTTTCCTAGCTCCTCTTGGGATGGTTTCAGTTGCGGCTTGCATTATTGCCTTGCTTAGGCTCTCTACCATGGGCTTCATTTTGGTGTTTCGTGTGTTGATGGTTTCACACAGCCCATCTGTCAGGATTGCAAATCTGTCCCAGTCGGCTCGTTTGTAATTCCAACGTGGGAGCGGTTTTGTTTCCTGTGGGCCTACTTCCATGTCAATGGTTAGCCTGATCGGCCTGTGGTCGCTACCTGCCAGTTGGTTTAGCACCTGGCGGTCTATTTTATAGTGTATGTCCTGTGTGGAGAAGGCCAAATCTGGAGTCGAGGTGGTATGCCATGTTCTTGAATAGAAGCTAGGGCTATCCTCCGGCCTATTGATTAGGGAGAGATTTGCATCTATCTCCCAATCTTCCACTTCGTCACCTCTGCTGTCTGTGTCAGAGTATCCCCATCTCTCCGAGTGGCTGTTGAAATCTCCAACTACTATGCAGTTGGAGTCTCTGACCTCCATACTCGAGAGCGATAGGTCTCTGTTTGGTGGTCCGTACAGATTGAAAATGCGGAGCTTCGTCTCTTGAGCCATTATGTCAACTCCTACAATTTCTGCTTGTCCGGAGTGCTTGACAGGTACCGCGCTACTCGGTATGCTGTTTCTGGTCAGTATCAGGACCCCTCCTTTGTGGCCTTCTCTATCTAGACGGAAGGTCTGGTATCCTCTGATTGAGAATTTATGGTTATTGTTGAGGTGCGTTTCCTGGATACATGCCACGTCAATCTTACCTTCATGCAGGTGGTGTGTTAGGGAAAGTTTTTTGTTAATGACTCCCTCCGCATTCCACTGTAGTATTTTGAGGTTGGGGTTCAAATTACCAAATTTGATCGAAACAATGGAGATAACAACCAGGGTGAAACACTATTCTTCAACACATATATGGACAAATTGACGCCGGAGGCCAAATTGGAGCATATGGTAAGAAATGCAGAGGAAGAAAGGACCATGCTGATTTGTTAAATGAACTCCTTTTTGCTGATGAGCAATGTCTACTTTACGAGAGAAGATGATCTGCAACAACATCTGACTGCGCTCAACTCTGCATGTGAAAGAAACAGTTTGAGAATTAACACATCCAAAACAGAAACTATGCAGATAAGATCCCCTGAAAACATGAACACTATGGTAAACGGGACGAAGATCAAACAAGTGCAGGAGTTCAAGTACTTGGGCAGTATTTGGGCAGGATGGAGGTTCAGAAAGACAGATTGAGATGAGGTGCCAAAAAGCAAATTAGATTGCATACCAGCTGCCACCATTATTGAAACACCCTAACATAAACATGTACACAAAAAGAATGCTAATCAACAGTATATTCATGCCAACTCTCTGTTACCAGTGCCAAACTTGGACTTTAACCAAAACTAAAGAGAAAGATCACGACATGTGATATGAGATCTCTCCGGAAAACAATCAACGTAACTAGGAGAGACAGAATGCACAATGGAGATGTGAGAATAATAGTTGAAGCAAGACCCTGCTCTGAATATATTGATGAAGCGAGAATCAATTGGCTCGGCCATCTAATGAGAATGTCTCCTGACCAACTACCCATGTGCCCCTATAACGCACGACGTTCGGGTTTTCGCAACCGTGGCAGACCGAGAACTAGATGGATAAGAAATGTTGCGGATATTCTAAATCGTCATGGTATGACGACCACTTCAGCGACACGTCTGGCCCTGAACAGAAAACTTCGGCTCCCCACGCCGCCTCACGGCACAAGTGAATAAGACAAGACAAGACAAGACCAAACGTAACTCGGGGATATCTTTTGACGTCGTTTAGATATCATTCGATGATCGAGCCAAAATTTTGAACGAGAAATGTTAATGACATTTGCAAACATTTACAAAAGCAGAAAAGCGAAATATCGATAATGACTCAATTTGCTTGGCTGGAGGTGTAAAATGTACGTCCAATTCCCATTAGATGTATTCTCCAAATTGTGGGCTTGACTTAGTTATAAGAACTGCTTTCAGTCAAAATCAAACTACAATGCAAAATAAATTTAAAGTCGAAATAATTCATTTAAAGTTCTTTATAAATATTAATTATGATACAATTATGCAAAATGACGCATTGCTCATGATTGAAAGGGATGTACCTGGATTGGTAGGTTGAAAGAGGAAGAAATGTTCGTAGGAAGGAAGGGGGGGGGGGGGGGGATTGAGGTAAGAGGCTGAGCGACGGGATTGGCTGATTGCATGAGGAATAGATTGGCGAAGTTAGGCGGGTTGTCATGAGCGGGGTTGGATTGGCTGGTGATACAAATATGTGGAGTAATGGACTAGTAAAGTCGGGAAGAGACATTCCTAACATGGAAGATCCTGTCATGTGTAACAATTTAAGGGAATATACTTAGTGCATTGAAATGAGGTGGGAAAACGAGGGCGAAATACCGGTATAATTATCACTAGTTACGCTGGGTTACTCAGCCTGGTACCAATATTGAAACTCTGATGGTTTCCGAAACAGATGAGAAATAGACGTTCCCATCAGCTTGGCAAAACGGTCCTATTCATGGTCACCCCAATCAGCTAGAATATGGATCTCAGAACTGACTTATAACCATTATAGTTGGCTCCAGCATCTATGTATAAAACTGAACCAATCCATCTGAAGTATGAACTTTCTATGTTCTATGTATCGTATGCTTTTGCATTTTCACACATTTTTTTAACGAAATCCCTAGTTGTGCACCTAATGTAGAAAATCCTATTCGAATTGGAGAGACGCCTATGCATAAAAAATACATTAAAACAACATTTACAGTAAATTATTTTCTCAAGGGACAAAATAATTCCTTTGCTAACACATATCAAAGGAACTAGTCACTTTAAAATAAATCGCACTACCTGCCACAAACTAAATTATTAAGTAATTGGGACATTTAAAATATCAGTTCAAGTGCAAAAAATCATTATTATTATTATTATTATTATTGAGATGTTAGGCGGCAATTAACGGCAACCATTGTGAAACGGACAAAAGTTTACACATGACAGTTTCGTGATTGAGTCGTCTGTCTTTCAAGAGGATTTTCCTGTGAGTCCGAAGGCCTTATTGGCCTGGCTGACCCACATCTCAGAGCAAATCCTTTAAAAAAAAATTACACATCCAATTTCCCGACTAGCCTCCCCACATTATTATATCGACTGTAGACTGGTTCTATAAAAAAAATATTCTACACGTCTTCAAAAGCATAACGTTTTCAAAAATCGAAACCTCATTTTAAGACATGTTGTTGTTGATTGTAGTGAAACAATGGATTTTGTTGTATTTTTGTTTGTTTGCTATCCGTGACATACGCTTGCTTGGAGGTTACACAGATGAGGCTTGTGTGTAGCAGTGCAATACAAAAAAAACTTGTTTGCTGTGAGACCCGTGATAAAGTGTTGGGCACCGCTGTACTTTGTCATTCAGTTGGTTTCATTGCCATGAAGATAGCTGGTGATCTTGATCACGGAACGGCCCCTTCTTGCAAGGAGACCCCATTGGGATTTCTTTTAACAGTGTATATAAATAGCCGTTTTATTTCCGGGTTCAAAAGAATAGACCCACTACAATCCTGAGTTTGTAGAACAATGCGAATAGGAATGTTTGTTGTGTTTGGAGTTAACAATATTTTGTCACCACCACAAGTGCTAGTATGCAGTCTTCTGTTAATCGATCAGCTGTTACTGTCATGAAGCGAAAAAATCAATAAATTAATAAATCACTTAATGTCTACACATCTTCAATGTACAAGTCCCGCTACCTTGAAGCCACATTGGGATACTGGTGGCGGAACGGTTTGGATACACATTTTCAGACCAACGGGTTTCAAACGGTGGTAAGGCTTTTGTTTTGTTGCCACCTATCCACTGTTCTCTTTTCTGTTCTGTTAAAATTAATGGCATTGTAATCCGCGCAGACCCGCAAGTGCTCAGTCCCTCTCTGCAAATGTGGAAACATATAGATACTGTTGCTTTATGTTATCTCGCTGGTTGTACACATTCCTGCTCCATCATCTCAAGGAACCCTGTCTGACAGACCTACGTATGATTTTACATTTTTGCAATATGTGCATCGCTGGCTCATTGACTGTAGTGTCTTCATCCAAGAAGCTGTCGTCGATCAACTTCAGAATATCACATCTATTGCCAATGCCCCCACTGCGGGTGCCCGTGAGGTCAGAATGTAAGCTCCTTGATTCCCACAAACCACAGCATGACCCGCACAAGTAGATTCACTTAATTTAACTTAACGTCTTTATACTGGTTTAGAAGACCCCGCAGAGTCTGTGTACAACCAGTTTCATTTCCTTCACCTTGCTCTAAAAGCTATGCGCATCCAATTTATTATTAAATGCATTAACTAGCCCTGCCTCTACTACCTCATCTGGCAATGCATTCCAAGCATTCACCACTCTCTGACTAAAAAAATATTTCATAATATCTAATCTGGACCTCTCTTTAGTCAACTCGTAGCTATGCCCTCTTGTTATTGTGGGTGGCTGTATTTAAAAAAACAACTTGTTATAGTCTAATTTATCCATTCCTCTGATCATCTTATAAATCTGTATTGTCACCACGAATTTTTCTCTCTTCTAGACACTGTAGGCTGATTTTTCTGAGTCTTTCCTCATAACTGTAATTCTGGAATCCCACTATAAGCTTTGTCGCTCTTTTTTGTATTCTTTCCAGCATGTTTATATCCCTTCTATGATAAGGATTCCACACCTGTACACAGTACTCCAATCTAGGTCTAACTAATGTTTAATACAGTTTGACTATCACTTCCTTGCTCCTATGTTACATATTTATTTTTATCATAGCTAACATCGCATTTGCCTTTTTCACTGCTACCTTAACTTGCTTACTTACCTTACCTGTATGATCTATTATAGCCCCTAGGTCCCTTTCCTTATCTATCTTTCTAATATTGTTCTCGCCAATTTTGTAATTATGTTCCATATTGGATCTACCCATGTGGATGACTGTACATTTATCTATAATAAACTCAATTTGCCAGCTTACAGACCATTCTCGAATTTTATCTACATCCGATCTCAATATATCCACTTCTGCTTAAGATGAGACACTACTGCATAGTTTTGTGTCATCATCAAATTTTTTCACCAATATCAATGTCCAAATCATTTTTATATATCAAGAACAAAATTGGTCCCAAAACCGAGCCCTGTATCCCTCCACTTTTAACTTCACACCACTCAGAGTACTCCTTATGTATTCCCACCCTCTGCCTTCTTCCCGTTAACCAATTTTCAATCCATTTGGCAACTTCCTCACCTATTCCATATGATTTTAAATTTCGAAATAATCGTTGATGAGGTACTCTATCAAAGGCCTTTGCAAAATTTAGATAAATAACGTCCACTGGCTCCCCTTATCTATCATTTTGGTAACCTCCTCCATAAATTCTAATAGATTTTTAAGCATAATCTCCATCTAGTAAACCCATGCTGATTATTTATAATTAGCTTAAATGTGTCTAAACGCATTACAATGTTTTCTTTGATTATTGACTCTATTAATTTACAGACTATGCTCGTTAAACTCACAGGTCTATAATTCGCTGGATCTGATTTTTTGTCCTTTTTGAATAAGGAAATCACTCCTGCATCTTTCCAATCCCGTGGAACAATCCCTTTTGCAAGTGATTGAGAACATAATATAGCCAATACTTTTGCTAGTTGGTCTCTAATTTCAAATAGCAGTTTTAGATGAATACCATCTTGACCTGGACATTTATCCAATTTCAACCCATCCAATTTATAAAAAACAATTTCCTCTGTAATACAGATTGATGAAAAATAACAATACAGGACTCATTCAAGGCCCCGTAATTAGAATGAGTACACTTTAAACCCTTTAACGAGGATCTATTGGAGGGCAAGTCTGGTGCCAACAGCCGCGGTAATTCTAGCTCCAACAGCGTATATTAAAGTTGTTGCAGTTAAAAACCTCGTAATTGGATCTCTGGCGCCGGTTCACTGCCCGTTGTCTCCTGCCCTACCGTCTGCCGGCTCTCTCCCACGGGTGCTCTGAGCTGAGCGTCCCGGGTGGCCGGCACGTATACTTTGAAAAAAATTAGAGTGTTTAAAGCAGGCCTCGACTGCCTGAATAATGGTCCATGGAATAATCGAATAGGACCTCGGTTCTATTTTGTTGGTTTTTGGAACTGGAGGTAATAATTAACAAGGACAAACGGGGGCATTCGTATTGCGGCGCTAGAGGTGAAATTCTTGGATCGCCGCAAGACGAGCTACTGCAAAAGTATTTGTCAAGAATGTTTTCATTAATCAAGAACGAAAGTCAGAGGCGCGAAGACGATCAGATACCGTCGTAGTTCTGACCATAAACGATGCCGACTAGTGATCCGCAGGAGTTACTTCAATGATTCTGCGGGCAGCTTCCGGGAAACCAAAGTGTTTGGGTTCCGGGATGAGTATGGTTTAAAAGCTGAAACTTAAAGAAATTGACTGAAGGGCACCACCATGAGTGAAGCCTGCGGCTTAATTTGACTCAACACGCCAACACTGTAATGATTGACAGGCCGAGAGCACTTTCGTTGGGTCTAATAGGGAACGTGTGCTGGAATTAGACCCTCGGACATCTGGGGCTAGTCTCTCGGTGGCTCGATTGGCTCGCATCCACTGTTCGTTAAAGGAATTGACGGAACGGCATCACCAGGAGTGGATCCTGCGGCTTAATTTGACTCAACACGCCAACACTGTAATGACTGACAGGCTGAGATCATTTCCATTGGGTCTAATAGGGAACGTGTGCTGGAATTAGACCCTTTGAAGACAGGTCAGTTTACCCTACAAACGACAGGGCGTTGCTACGGTAATCCAGCTCAATCCGAGAGGAATAAGCAGGTTTCAGACACTTGGTCATTGACTGACAAATACCTCTCTCTTGATTCGTTGGATCTAAATAGTGAACGGGTGCTGGTATTAGACCCTCGGAAGATAGGTCAGTTTTACCCTACTAATGTCAGGGCGTTGCTACGGTAATCCTGCTCAATCCGAGAGAAATCGCAGATCTCAGACTCTTGGTCCACGTGCCTGGCTGATAAGCTAATGGTGCGAGGCTACCATCTGAGGGATTACGGCTGAACGCCTCTAAGCCGGAATCCCGCCCTGAATCTCAGTACCACTGCGACGAGAGGCAACGATATGGTTGGGACCTGGGGCTCGCGTCTCAGCCCGACCCAGTCGAGCCGCAGAAAGAGATCTCTGCCGTCCGGTCGATCAAAGCCGGCGAGGAGCTGCTCGATATTCATCCCATACGGCGTTGAGGTGTGAAACCACTAGTAGAAGACTTATTTCTCGGTTGGGGTGTCGTAAGTAGTAGAGCAGCCACCTCAATGTGAACTGTTGAGACTCAATCCTTTATCATGAGATATGTCCGCACACCAGGCGAACAACATCTCTTTGCCATGACCGGGCTTGTCCCCTGGTTAAATGCACTCCTGCCTCGCTCTTTACCTCTGTCTGATTTCAGTCATCCCAATGGACGCAGGAGAGATGGAGGCCAGCGGACATTGCACCTCTGCCCTATTGTGACAACCTCCAAGGTGGCGGGGAATGCTAGGCGTACCATCACTGCAGAGGAGCCGAGAAAATAAAGGGAGCACGGATATACTTCACTCACGTGCATATGCTACGTTTCTGGCAGGACGTGACGATCCTGAAACACAGACACACTGGACTGTCTCTCTTCCTGGAAAGTACAAACTAGTACATAGTCTATCATATCATCTCATCAACACACCCTATAGGCACGAGAAGTAAAGACTCGATAGTCCTGCAAGAACTTCCCTAAAAGAGACAACTCTGATCACAAACCACTGCTGCCTTGCAGATAGCCTAAGGGACAGCCAAAGGCTAAGGAGGGCATCCCTACAGAAACGCCTGTTGAAATCGGATGCACTGGGCCACAGGCTTAACGAAACAGTGCAACGTATATCGTTGTATGATGACGGTACAACCTAACATACAAAGTGTGGCGCTCATCCTGTGGAGTCCCGCCAAGCAGCGAGAGTGCCGCGCCTCACGCCTCGAAGGGGCCCATCCATTGCTACTGGTGGTCACCCACCCATGTGCTGTGGACTCAAGGCACAAGGTGATGGGGCAAAAACTATTGACCTAAAACCAAAGACCCTCAGAATACTACAGTGGAATGCGAAGGGAGTCATTAACAAAAAGCTTTCCCTAACTCATCACCTGCATGAAGGTAAGATTGACGTGGCATGTATCCAAGAAATGCGCCTCAACAACAATCACAAATTCTCAATCAGAGGCTACCAGACCTTCCGTCTTGATAGAGAAGGTCACAAAGGAGGGGTTCTGATACTGACACGTAACTGCATACCGAGTAGCGCGGTAGCCGTCAATCACACCGAACAAGCAGAAATTATAGGAGTCGACATAATGACAAGAAACGAAGATCCACATCTTCAACCTGTATGGCCCACCAAACAAAGGCCTGTCGCGCTCGAGTATGGAAATCAAGGACTCCAGCTGCCTAGTAGTTGGAGACTTCAACAGACACTCGGAGAGATGGGGATATTCGGACACAGACAACAGAGGTGATGAAGTGGAAGACTGGAAGATAGACACAAATCTCTATCTTATCAATAGGTCGGAGGAAAGCTCTAGCTTCTATTCTAGAACATGGCATACCACCTCTTCTCCAGACTTGGCCTTTTCCACGGTGGATATTCACCACAAAATAGACCGCCAGGTGCTCAACCAATTGACAGGTAGCGACCATAGGCCAATTAGGCTAGAAGTTGATATGGAAGTAGGCCCACAGGAAATAAAACCGCTCCCACGTTGGAACTATAAACGAGCCGACTGGGACAGATTTGCACTGCTGACAGAAGGGCTGTGTGAAACCATCAACACACGGAATAACAATATGAAACCCCTTGTGGAAAGCCTAAGCAAACCAATAATGCAAGCAGCCACTGAAACCCTCCCAAAACGGGCAAGGAAAAACTACAAGCCATATCGGAATGATGAATTGCAGATAGCGGAAGATGAAGTATCAAGTGCTAGGAACATGGCAGAGAGAGAACAATCTATGGAAGCAAATATCGCTCTCAAAGCCATCACAGCGAAATACAAAAGAACACTAAACCAAATAACAAGAGACAGCTAGATAAACAAAACAGAAAGCCTCAATTTAGATAAAGAAGGGAACAAACTATGGAAGTTAGTCAGAACCATAAATGACGAAACTCCATCAAATAAACAAATTACCATCAAGCAGGGCGACAACATGCTTACTGGAAAAATGGCAGCAAACGCCTTTATAGAACATTATGTCAGAGCAAACCACATTGATGTCCCTACAGATAGGCATATAGACATTGATATTTGTCCATCACAAGTGATGAAGACCACTCTCTTTGTTCAGCCGTGTGGACAGTCGTATTACTTTCTGTATCCGCTGAAATGGGTGACTTGAGCGGTGATTTGGATTAAAGTGAGGAAGAAACTGCGCCTTTTGTCAACCTCACTCACAAAGCCTAAGCTACCTTTTGCCAATGGCAATACATTCATCGAGACGACTGGAGATAGCATAGGATGCAGATTTTGCCTCAGGGTTACCACCAAAGCCTTTCCGTAAACATGTAACCCGCAGGGTAGAAAGGTGGGAAGGCATATAACGCAGTTTGTCGTGCCTTTTCGATAACCACAAGAGGTCGTATGGACAACACTCAGCGTGTGAGTGACTCTGGCATATCTCCACAGCTGTATTCAGCTCATCATAGTAGCATCTAAAATTCCCACACGCCATATTCGTAAAGGTGAACTGGCAGAACTAACCCGTGAAATACGACACATGTATAAGCGTAGCACCATTCAGCCGGCGTCCAGACCAGGATAAACGGATGGAAGACATCACAAACGAATATAATAACGAAATAACAAGTCCAGACGGAAAACAACTCCACGTTTCCGTGAACACAAGTGTAAGTCGTCGACTAGTGTGAATTCCAGGCAAATCCGTGGTCTGGCGGCATCCATAATGATCCAAAACAGTAGAGAAATGTAGACTCGCAGCCAGTTATGGCGCCATCTTTGCCAGACATTAGTCAAGAACAAAAGAGCCAAGACAACATCAATATGGCACCAGAGGAGCACATGATGGCAAAACTAACAATGAATGAAATGGAAGAAGCCATGAGAACTTTAAAGAAAAAGAAATCGCCCGGAAAAGATGGGGTAACAAACGAAATGCTGATGGGGTTGGGCCAAACAGCAAAGAGGAAGATACTATCAGTCCTGAACCAAAGCTGGAAAAGGGGAATTGTATCGCAGGCATGGAAAAACGCTGTACTTATACCAGTACCAAAGAAAGAAAAAGATAGAGCAGATCCAAATGGAGCTGTGTAGGAAAACTGATGGAGCGTATGATAAACACCAGACTGATGTGGCATCTGGAAGAAAAACATATACTGATTCCACAGCAAGCAGGCTTTAGACAGCACAGATCCTCTGAGGACCATATCACTCTCATAGCCCAGGAAATAGAGAATGATAACTAGGAGAAAAAACACACAGAAGCGGTTTGGGTGGATTTAGAGAATACATTTGACAAGGTGTGGAAAGAGGGACTTAAAGTCAAGCTACGAGGAAGTGAAGTTTGTGGGAAAATGTACAGATGAATCAGCCACTACCTCGAAAACAGAACAGCCAGAGTTTAAGTACAAGGGCAGATGAGCAAAAAGGTGACACTTGAGCAGGGAATACCCCAAGCGGGAGTACTGTTACCCACACTTTTCCTGGTGTATATAAACAACATCACAGAGAATATACCAAGAAAGAGTCCACAGCTCTGTGTTTGCGACGATCTGGCTATGTGGACCTCAGAAAAAAATCTCACCATAACAAGCAATCGGATGCAGCAGGCCCTAACATCTCTGGAGAAGTGGGCAAACTCATTGCTGGTCATAATAAATGAGGAAAAAACAACATGTACGATATTCTCGCTTTCAAACAAACCCCAGAACACTAAAATAAGTCTTAGCGGCAAATATCTGCGGCCAAACGACAATCCAAACTACGTGGGAGTCACATTTTATCGGTGAATGACATGGAAAAGTCAGATCGAGAGAAACCGAATTAGAGCCAGACAAAGAATGGCAATCATGAGGAAACTTGCTGGCACAAGCTGGGGAGCAGACGAAAGTATACTAAAGAAACGGTACACTGGAAGAGTGAGACCAGTTCTCGAGTATGGCATTGCGGGATGGACAACAGCAGCAAAGGCGAACTTTCATAAAATTAGTAAACTTCAAAACCAAGCCAAGAGTTATAACAGGAGGTATGAAGTCAACGCCAATTGTAGAACTTAAAGAGATTACAAATCTGCAATCCATGACCGACAGAAGAGACTGCAGAGCCCAGCAGCAAGCAGAAAAACTCAGAAGACTGACATACCATTCAATGCATCAGAGACTAAATAGATTTGGAAATGGGAAACTAAAGCGAAGAAACTTTGCAGAAATAGCCAAAGCAAAGATGAGCAAAGGCCCTATTAACACATTAACAACACCAAAGCCCATCCATATTGAACGCAAACCTACCTGGAAGCACATATATTTCCGGAGGTGGTAGAAAATATACCAGGTATTGGAAACAAGAACAGCCAGACTGAAAACAAAAGAAGAGACATAACCCTGAGGTACATAACGAAAAGCTACCCAAGCATGGACTGGACCCATGCATACACCGACGGTTCTATAACAAACACAACACAGAACGGAGTAGCTTGGGTATTCCTGAGCCTACCAAATGGTAGAAAAATAACACTGTCAGTGAGAACTGGAAAATACTCAAGCAATTTCAGAGCGGACGCAGGGGCACTGAGGGCTGCAGCAGAAGCAATGCTGACAGGTGAAGGAAATGAAAGCCAGATAGTCCTGTTTACAGATGTCCTGGCACTAAAAAGACAGAAAAATACTGAACTTAATAATTTAAGAGCAGTACTCTGTCAACTATGCCAGCAGTCCGCACCAAAAAGAGTAGTGGTACAGTGGGTTCCATCCCATTGTAACATCCAAGGCAACGAGGAGGCAGACAGACTGGCAAAAGAAGGTGCAAGACTACCACAACCAGATTCTAGTGTGACCTACGAAGAGTCCAAAAGACTTATTAGAGCCAGATACATGGCCAAATGGGAAACAGAACATACTGGCTACACAAGAAAATGATGCCTATTACCAATTGTACAGAAGAGAGCAGGTCGTGGTCTTCAGACTTCGCACTGGCCACAACAGACTGAGGTACCACCTTTTCAACAAATTGAAGATAGGGTGTACCGACGAATGCCCGTGCGGTACTGGTAAAATGACCACTGAACATCTGCTGCAGATCTGCCCGACATACGAGGATCAGAGAGAGCAGATGTGGCCATTGCCAGTGGAACTGCAAGACAAGCTCTATGGTAGTGGCGAGAGTCTCAGGATGACCGCCGCTTTTTTCGAGAAAATAATGGTTACTGTCTGACTGTGTACGCAGAAGAAGAAGAAGAAGACTCCGCACAGGCCACAACAGACTGAGGTACCACCTTTTCAATAAACTGAAGATAGATGGCACTGACGAATGCACTTGTGGTACCGGGAAAATGACCGCTGAACATCTGCTTCAAAACTGCCCGAAATACGAGGAGCAGAGAAAGCAAATGTGGCCATCACCAGTGGCAACGCTAGACAAGCTCTATGGCAGTGTCGATAGCCTTGGGATGACCGCTGCTTTTTTCGAAAAAATACAGGTTGACGTTTTACAGCGTACGAAGAAGAAGAAGAAGAAGAAGACAATCCCTTTTACAAGTGATTGAGAACATAATATAGCCAATATATTTGCTAGTTGGTCTCTAATTTCAAACAGCAGTTTTGTATGAATACCATCTTGACCTAGACATTTATCCACTTTCAACCCCTTCAATTTAAAAAAAAACAATTTCCTATGTAATACAGATTGATCTTAATCCCGCTGTATCCATGTCTTTTTGAAAAATATTTATAGGCTGTGGGATCTTGGAGCAGTCCTCTTTTAAAAAGTGTAGATTGTGCCAAAGTACTGATTGAGTAGATAAGCTGTCTTCCTATTCTCACTTGTTATTTCCCTTGTACTGTCTATGAGAGGGCCTACTTGCTCTTTTGGTTTTTTGTTTTTTTCTAACAAAAGAGAAGACGCTTTTACTGTCAGTCTTGATCCTCTGAGCAAGTTTTTTTTCGGTCTATTTTTGCTGTTTAATTCGCTTTTGTTCTGCTTGTCCAAATATTGTTAATATGTTTCTTCTGATTTACCTGGCTCTATATACATTTTCCATGCTTTATTTTTAGCTCTTCTACATCGCACTACAAATCTAGTTATACACTTTTTACGCTTGGGGTTTATCTCCCTACATGGAACACATTCCTCTTTTAGCGTTTCTAGAACTGTTTTAAAACTCTCCCACTCCTGTTCAACATCTGTTCCTCCAACAATATCTTTCCAGAATATGTTGTTCGCTGCCTCTGTTATTCATCCTCTTAACATCTGCCTTAGAGTAGTCGTATGTTCGCGTTTCCTTATTTCCCTGTAATAAGATCACAACGAATGATTTGATGGTCATTTGAGCTTAACAGTTCCCCAACGGTAACGTTTTCAATCATATTTTCCTCTGTAATAAAAACTAGGTCGAGTGTGGTTTTGCTTCTGGTGGCTGCTTCTGCATGTTGAATTAAAAAATTGTCTGTTTTGCACTTAGCGAAAGGTTTTTGACTCTACAAGTGCTTCTGCCATATCCCATTTTATTTCTGGAAAGTTGAAATCCCCCATTAATAATAATTTACTTTCACTTGCCTTTGCTATGCTACTAATCAGCTTCTCATCTTCCTCTTTTTGACTTGATGGACATCTATAGCACAATCCAATCACTGTTTTGTCACCCCCACTTTATATTTCTCCCCATTCACTTTCATTTTGTTTACCACATGAAGAATCATCTTCGATCGTTATATTAACATAATTTATACAGTATAATTAAACGCCACCTCCATTAGTCTTGTCTCCAACTACACTATCTTTCTTTAACATTGCATATCCTTCTATTTCAAGTTGACTATCTGCAATATCCTCACATGTCCATTATTCTATTAACCCTATTATATCCGGTTTTTCTTCTTCTACATATAGTTCCAATTCTTCTCTTTTATTTACTATTATTTCGCCCGGCATTTGTCCGCCTAGATAATTTTACTACCCTGGTAGATGTAAAAGTCCTTTCTGTATCACTGGTGTGACCTGCGTTATTTTAAATCCATTCAAATGAAATGTTTCAAGAAACGATAGGACTATATGTTTCCTGATTTTCTTTTAAATCTATTGCATTATCACTTGTGTTATATGTTCGTGCTACATTAATTTTGCAAATTGAATAATGTAATATTTTGATATAAACCATTATTGATTGAAAAGTTGACGATCGTATGCTAGTATGTATGTACAGCTGCATTTTGACTTGTTCGTTTGAGGTTTTCAACCATATATGGGGCAGCGCTGTATTACAGCCTTTCCCTTTTGTTATTAACTGTACTTATCGAAAAATCAATCAGGATAATAATAATGCATGTTTCATGCTTCGCTGAAACATTTACTTGCATGCCTAATTCTAGTCGATTGTAACGAATGATTTCTTTTTCGCATATGTTTAATTGACATATAATATTACTATGCAGCCCTACAGCTGTGCATTAGTTATTGTTGTCGTCCTTATATAAATCAGCAAAGATGGCGCCATAACTGGCTGCGAGTCTACATTTCTCTACTGTTTTGGATCATTATGGATGCCGCCAGACCACGGATTTGCCTGAAATTCACACTAGTCGACGACTTACACTTGTGTTCACGGAAACGTGGTGTTGTTTTCCATCGGGACTTGTTATTTCGTTCTTTTTTGTGATTTCTTCCATCCGTTTATCCTGTTCTGGACGCCGGCTATATGGAACTACATTTATACCTGTGTCGTATTTCACGGGTTAGTTCTACCGGTTCACCTTCACGAATTTGGCGTGTGGGAATTTTAGATGCTACTATGATGAGCTGAATACAGCTGGGGAGAGATGCCAGACTCACTCACACGCTGAGTATTGTCCATACGACCTCTTGTGGTTATCGAAAAGGCACGACAAACTGCGTTAGATGCCATCCCACCTTTCTACCCTGCGGGTTACATGTTTACGGAAAGGCTTCGGTGGTAACCCTGAGACAGAATCTGCATACTATACTATATCCAGTCGTCTTGATGAATGTCTTGCTACTGGCAAAAGGTAGCTTAGGCTCTGTGAGTGAGGTTGACAAAAGGCGCAGTTTCTTCCTCACTTTAATCCAAATCACCGCGCAAGTCACCCATTTCAGCAGACACAGCAAGAGATACGACTGTCCACACGGCTGAACAAAGAGAGTGGTCTTCATCACTTGTGATGGACAACTATTATATATATATACACACACACACACACATTTTATATAAATATATATAACAAACCAAAAAGCGACGACTATTCACATTTTGCGCTTGAAGGCTTCAAATTCATGTCCATGTTTCAAACAGTGAGAAAGCTTGTGAGAGAGAGAGAGAAAAGGGAGATTAAGAGAAGAGAGAGAAAGAGCGAGACATGGGGAGAGATTGAATAAGAAAGATGTTAACATAATGATGTATAACAATGAACACTAATAAAAGTGCAAATAGTAACATAAACTATCATTGTCGGTACCCCGCTAATGGCAAAGATAACATTGAGGTATAACGATCGCTTGTACTGCAAGCACCACGTAGTGTGCATGCTACATTTTCAATATAGAGTATGACAAAACCTCGCCGTTTCAGGGTAGGCACATAAATATCCAGATTGTGAGATCTGTATCCTAATAGATCGGCAAATGTATATAACAAGGACGAATCTTCATTTCCCATTACATCTGGTTTCACATAGACCATTGGGCAGATATGGATGCTTTTCACCCGTTCTTATTTGCTCCCGTCCCTTAAATTAAACCTCGGCTAACCAGACTGCTTCAGTATTGGCTCCTCTTCCCGTGATCTTCGTTAGGTGTTGTGTGGTCTCCTTGCTCGCTTCTTTTCTTGTGGATTCCAATTTCAGAGGAACATTGGCAAATCACTCTGTGAAAATTCTTTTATAATTCAATCTTGATTGTGAAAGCTCTAGTAATCAGTATCAAAGCAGCCATAGCAATCATGAATATGCTTTCTGTTTAGGTACACATAGTTCTATAGCAGGCACTGTGGTTGGGAATTAATATTAGAGATCCCTTTTAATTAGTTATCAGTTGTTTTTTGTTAGGTATGGCAACCAGTTCCATTTTTTGCTGCCTTTCCTCTCTGAATAGTAATACACACCCCCATTTACAGCTGTGTAAACAGGAACATTGCAATATCGAAGTTTAAACCTAGTACCTCTATTGTGAGACGTCTATGCTAACGACTATGCTTCTCAGTCGCTTTGCATGCCATATGTGTATTACTTCATTACATGATGTGAGTGCATTATTTTTTGCTCATCTAATACCTAACTCTTCATTTCTATTAGCATTATTTATTAAAACGCTTCATTCGACTCCTCTGCTGTTGTAACTACAATTAACCGCCAGTGGTGTTCTCATAATAAACCGACTACTGTGTACATAAATTTCCAGGGCCCTTTTTATTCAAAACGTGTCAATAATATAGAAATTGGATGGCTTTCATAATTCAATTCAGTGAGATACGCAGTTCTCTGCTGTGTGATACCAGTATCGCTCACCACACAGCAGAGAACTGCGTGGCTTCTATGATAGAATGAGATGTTAGGTCGATGATGTTGTGGAGACCGCTCGTAGTGTATTGTTGTAGAGATTGCTCGTAGTGTGTTGTTGTAGAGACCGCTCGTATTGTGTTGTGGAGACCGCTTGCAGTGTGTTGTGGGGACCGCTCGTAGTGCGTTAATTAAAATTGTAACACAGTTTATTTGGTGCAGGGTTACAGCGGTTCTTAATCCATTCTTTGGAAGGTGGCACGTGGTCTTCCTGACTGAAGTGCAATGCAAAGCTCTCCACTATAGTTGTTGTGTATGACAAGGACAAGATTAGCACCACTGCCTCACAAAAAGCATGTCGTAAAAGGCGACCACCTGTGTGACATGGCTTAACAACGGCCATGGTTAGGTAGTTTGTTAAGAGCAGCATAAACAGTTCCTAACAGGCTCAGCCTTACTGAGTCTATAAAGATGGATTCGCACACCGTTTCAGAGCGGAGGCAGGGGCACTGAAGGCTGCAGTACAAGCAATGCTGACAGGCGAAAGCAAGGAAAGCCAGATAGTCTTGTTCACAGATGTCCTGGCCGTGGTTACAGCACTAAAAAGCCAGAAAAATACTGAACTTAATGATTTAGGAGCAGTATTCTGTCAACTATACCAGCAGTCCGCACCAAAAAGAGTAGTGGTAACAGTGGGTTCCATCCCACTGTAACATCCAAGGCAACGAGGAGGCAGACAGACTGACAAAAGAAGGTACACGACTACCACAACCAGATTCTAGTGTGACCTACAAAGAGTCCAAAAGGTTTATTAGGGCCAGATAAATGATCAAATGGGAAACAGAACATACTGGCTATACACAAAATGATGCCTACTTCCAGTTGAACAGAAGAGAGCAGGTTGGGGTCAGGCCACAACAGACTGAGGTATCACCTATTCAATAAACTGAAGATAGGTGGCACTGACGAATGCGCGCGCGCACGCACGCACGCACGCACGCACGCACACACACACACGCACATGCACACACACACACACACACACACACACACACACCTACCTCCCTACCTCCCTCCCTCTCTCTCTCTCTCTCTCTCTTCTCTCTCACTCATTCACATACATACATAAATACCTATCTACTTACCTTACGACCTACATATATATATATATATGTGTGTGTGTTTCTGCCCCAAAATGGCGCAACAGACAAAACACAATATTCTGCCTATGGATCGTTTTGATTGCTTCTCATTATAGCCCCTATATGTTACTGGGACTCATCAAAGTCTGAAATACATTAATTGTCTTCAGTTGAATGACGGAATTGTAGTTTATGAATTTAGTAATCCACTAACTTCAGGAGGAAGTTGATATCCATTGAAAAGGCTGGTCGCCGTGCTGGATGGATGGATGGAGCAGACGTGTGTGCAATCAATGAACTATGGAATTTAGAAGTACTTAAGCCGTTGACCCATTGCGGAGAGACTAGCAGTTATTGGGCATCACAGTGCGCAGTTATTATATTTATGCGTGATACAATATGACATAACATAACGAAGCCTAGCGCAACATAAAATGTAACATAGCAATACATAACATAACATTTCATATAATATCACAACACAAAACATCATAACACAATAAATGTATTGCAAACTGTTTTTAAAAATCAATAGTATTCATATTATTTCATTATTGACACAGAAATATACTAGGACATTCTAAAAGTATATGTTGTTGACATTCCACGTGGTTCATGATCTGGCAGATAACTAATACGTCATACATTTCATGAGAAGGACCATTACTCTGGGACCAAAAGGTCTGTTAATTCTCAGAATATACTGTTAGCAGCGACATTTATTCAGTTCCTTTTACAAGTTTAATTGTTTCAAATGAACAATGTCATAATATATTCAAATAGATAAATCCCGAGTGGTCCACATGGATCTTTGTGTACGACTAGCACAAGAATAGCACATTTGCATCACAGAGAGCAATTCGTAAGACTAACTCAACTGTGTGACATGGCGTAACACCGGACATGGTTAGGTGGTTTGTTTACAGCAGCATGGACGACGTCCAACAGGCTGCGAGTCGACTTTGTTCAAGTGTTTTGAGTCTATTTTGATGGGCTCGTGCATCCGTTAACCACTCTCCCCGGAAATTATCCCAAACGCAGGGGAGTAATACGCTGCTTGAGCCTAGGCCACTAAGCAGGAAATCATCCCAACTACATCCGGCCCATACCAGAGCTGAGACCT
Source organism: Ariolimax columbianus (assembly GCA_036924085.1). Taxonomy (NCBI): domain Eukaryota; kingdom Metazoa; phylum Mollusca; class Gastropoda; order Stylommatophora; family Arionidae; genus Ariolimax; species Ariolimax columbianus. The sequence goes on along the minus strand of JAVGWX010000007.1, from coordinate 62,077,192 downwards.
CAACAGGGGCAACTGCCCTGTAGAAGTACATGTCGAGTATGAATTAAGAACTATGAATAGATCACTCAAAAAATTAAAATATGAGTTGTTAGATGGTATGTATGTATACCCGTCACTACTGCATGACACAAAAACATGGCCACTGGATAACAAGCTGAAAAAAAAGCATCGAAGCATACACAATATTGGTCAGCATTTATTGTAAAGAGAAGAAACCTAATGTGACGGTATTGAACCAGTTGTGGGAGAAAAGATAATTAATGACAGAAATCAAGTTTGACAAGTACGTTATTTTGAGTAGAGTGGGCGGCAGTCGTTCAAGCAGCAGACACCGTTTTAAGTTGACAAAGAACATCAAGCAATACATTGGAAAATTGTTTATGAGCGCGTGGTCGAATGGTTTCGAGGCCTGCATACCGACAAGTAGAGCAGAGGTTCGAATCCCAATGTTTGTTTGTCTTTCTTTGTTTTTTTGTTCGCCTTATTTCTCTAATCCCCAAGGCGGTGTGCATCTGGGTAACCTGACGGTGCTGTGATGGGGATCGAACCCAGCACCTTCGGATTGTGAGCCGTGTCACTTAACCACTAGCCCACGCCGTCCCCTGAATCCCGGTATGCATATGTAGTGTTTCTGTTATAAACAAACATAGCCAGCACACGACGTGGCGACTACAGTGCCGAAGCGGCCTGTAGTTCTCAGCCTAAAAAAAAACCTCTCGATTACCCCAGCAATTAGGGAAAAGTCGCATTGACAGACAGTACGTTAACTGGTTTCTGCTATTGTGGATCATGGGACTGCATGCGATAGTACATTTCTTTATCAGAGCAATACACTATATAAAATGGCTGGCAATGACTTTAGCTAAAGCTCATGTGTGATGGCCAAAGTATTTGTGAGCCTGATTCGTGTGTTCCATCTAATGTTGCTGCACGAGTTACATGGATATGAACGAAAGCAGTTCAGTCAGTTTTGTTGTTGTTAAGATATTATTCGAGTTAATGGGTAAAAGGCTTACTGTTCAGGAAACGAACAAACATAATGACAGATGTCAGAAGATATAGATATAGACACTGACATGTTATTACATATATATATAAATGATACGAAGGGCAGAATTTGTTAAGAAGAATGACTGAATGGACGAAAGAAGGTTGGAATAAGTGGTTTATGAAATGTATTGAGATATATATATATATATATAGTATACGTGTATGTGGATAAATATATGCGCTAATGAGGTTTGAACAAATGCATGTATTGTTGTTTCTTCCAATGCCCCCAATGAGTAGGTTACTTTTATGTGCGCCCTGAAAAAGGGCATTAAGTGACGGGTTGCAGTAGCTTTCCTCACATTTCGAGCGTGCTGACGAAGGTGGCCCGGGATCCTCCAGGCGGTTTAGTTGTGCTTGGCCTCATCTGCGTGTCGCTCACTACTACGGAGATCACGTCGAACCTCACCTTGTTAGCCAGACACATGCAATGGCAAACAGAATAACATGAATGTAGACTTGTCAATTATTCATAGCAAATATACACATTAGCTTGAATTATTCCGAATTAGCTTACATTAATCTGAATTGGCGCGTTTAATATTAAGGAAAAGAGCTGGCCACCCCACCTCATAAACTATGTCATCCTACAGGGACAGCTCTAACACGCCATCCATGACAGCAGTGTCCGCTTTGCGATAACCTTCGCCTTTCCTTCGTGCATCGAAAGAATGTCAGCACCTAATTAGGCGGTGCATACTGGCGGCTGTGAAGTTCTTTGATAGCCAAGGAGGTGTTATTCACAGTGGAATCACGTGTTGCCTTCTGGATGACGTCAAGTGGCATTTTTATTTAATTACTTTGCTCATTCGTCACTCGTTGATATATTTAGAATGCGAAAAACGAAAGATATACAGAAATATAATAAAGAGGAGAAACCGTGGAGGAGGGTGCTTTTTAAAAACTACATTTATGATGCATCCCTGTCCATGCTACATTTGTTATGAACGCCAGAGAAACTTGATGCACATATATACAAGTACACACACACACATAAAAGTACTCCAACAATGAGATAAATAACCTTGCAATATGTGTGCTAACTAGCTTTCAAGGTAATCAATTTTAGTGTAAAATCATTTAACAATATCAGAATGCATTAACCATGTCTTTGTTACAAACTGAGCTAGCAAAACCACTTAGACTGATTTTGTATATTTATTGTTTTACAGGACAAGACTGGGCCACACCCACAGATTGGCTACTTGCAGGGAGACTGTGACAAAGCATGTTCATGTTCTTGTAGAGGCAGTTATGTCGCTCTTTGTTTTACATAGTGATGTTACGAACTCTATGCACATCCAAATTTATTTACCGTTTGCATTAAGCATATATGGGTAGGAACACCTTTCTTTCCGTCCGGTAAAGAACCAAGTGACCCGCACGGGCACCGTATACTAAATACATATCGTCAGAGGCATAGCGAAAATTAGTCGCGGTACGCGGTACTTCAGTCGGTAATTTGTATATGCACGTACATATATACAATAATACAACTTTTAGACTGCAGGACAAAAATGTGTGATTGGCCATTACTGAAGGTCTTTACCACCAAACTATCTGCAACGATGGACGTCACACACATAAATACACCAACAACTCACACAAACACATACAGTATAGGCCCACTACACCGTGCACTCACTTTTCCTGCTTTAGGTTTAACAATGTATAACGTTATGACAGTGATTAACTAACGTCACATTTGTGTAAAAAAGGAGGGAAACAACAACATAAACATTTAAAACCACGTATAACTAACTACCAGTAACTAACTTGGCTCACACTTTAGAAATAGAGCTAAATTTAAAACAAACCTGTTTGTCTTTCTTAAACAATAATGTCAGGAGATGGTAAACAAAACAGCCTTTGGAATACACTGAATAACCTGGAATAAATCCGATTTCAATGCCCGTGACTAAAGTTTTCCAGCACGCATCACCCAAGCCAGGCCGCGTTTAATTGTTATTCTGGTGTCCAGACCAACAACAGTTAGACCTCGCTAAAACTCGGCTCACACATTACTCACACGAGCCACCTTAAACTGAGACACCCGCCTCAAGCGTTCAACTCGTCCGGTCTACAGTGTACAGAGGATCAGAAACCTGTTAGGAAGGGAGGCAAATCAAAGGCATCACGCTCCATTCACCTCCCTCTTTCACTCTTCACACTCTATCCTGTTTTCCTCCATTTTCCCACTGCGACCTCATATATTGATCTCTCACTCTTGCTCTTTTGCCTTTCTCAATTGAATCTTCTATCTCCCGTGTCGTTCCCTTAATGGTGTTTTAGTTTTAGGATTTCGGTGTTTTTGCCAGAGAGCATGCCACATCTCTGATGCCGTTTATTAGCTGTTCTTTTAATCGTCCATTCCCTAGCCGAATCAATCATGAATATGTTGATTGGCTATTTCAATCGTAATTTGATATTTGAGAGATGTCTCTGTTTTCCTTTAATATTCTATATTTCTACCAATGACCAGAGATAACTAATTATTGACGTGTTATTATTCCCTATATCATAACTTTTGCATGTGGAGCATGTCCTTCATCTTGACCTTCTTATTTTTCTGTTCGTAATCTCGTTTTTCTTTATCTCCTTCTTAGTCATTTCTTACTTAGTTACTTAGTCGCTCATCTTTTACCGTAAGGTGTAGAGGCTTGCCAGAGAGAACGCCACACTGCTCTATCCGTCGTCTGTTTCCTGGCCTCTTTCCAACCCAGCCCTCTATCACCTAGGGACTGTCGTATGTTGTCTTCCCAACGTACTTTGGGACGTTCTAGGGGTCTGCGTCCTTGACTTTTTATCTCTTATGACCGCTTTTGTATTGGATCTTCTTCCATTCTACAGACATGGCCAAACCACTGTAGTTGGGACTGCTCCACTCGTGTCTGCAGGGATTGAACTTTAAGAGTGCTACGTATTGTTTGGATACGGATCTTGTCCCTTTTTGTCATCTGAACCGCCTTTCTTAGGTACCTCATTTCTAAAGTTTGTAATTGCCTTTCTTGGGCTGTAGTCATTGTCCATTACTCATATCCATATCTCAGGACAGGCACATATGTCGAGCGGTATACATCCATCTTTGTTTTCCTGCTTATTTCTCTTTTACTGAGGAATCCTCAATTTATTGCCTTAGTCATTTCTAATAAGACAAATTATTCACAAGACCTTCCCGCGGTTTTCGACTTCTGTGTCGGTTGTTTATTTAATACCATATATTTTGAAATTAAAGAGCATCTAATTACAAAGAAAAAGATAAACTAACGTTTCGCACAATATAATAATATCCTTAAGTGTGACATAAGGCAGTTTCTTATTAACCATTTAATCAACAGAAGGGAGAAGAGGAAATCAGTCCTTAAAACACACTGGATATAGTTGGATTAATCTATTGATACAGTTTTCCAACATGGACTTTACTGGCAATGCGTATTTCATTGTTATTTTGGTGGCTAAGCAAACAAGTGTTAGACGTTTCTGGAACTCGGATTACACATCACTCTTAAGACCCATCGAACAAACTGAGGCAAACGTTCAGTTCGTTATGACTGTCGTGTAGGAGGCTCAGAAACTCCGGAGAGATCAGGCAAATTAGCGGTCTCGTGTGAAATTCTCCTCGCTCTTTTACTGTCACCTTCCATCCATCGCTTTCCCATTTTCATGCCATATTGAGCTCTCATTCCTTACTATATGTCTTTCGCAATTAATTCCTCTGTGCCGTTTCCATAATGACGTTTTAGTTAGGGAATGTCGGTGTTTTTGTCAGTGAGCGTGTCACATCTCTGCTGATGTATATTAATATTTGTTTGATTGGCCAACGTTCGCCAAACTAAATCACTCATTCAGGGCGTGCTTGGCCACTTTAATCATGATAAGATAGTTGAGATGACTTGTTATTGTTTTCTGTCTTCTTGTCTTATGGAACCGCCAGGGAAGCTAGACATATATTTTCCTGTAGTTCCTGTTTCATAATTGCTCTTCATCAACATTATCACCATCATCTTGTACCTCTTTTATTAAGCTATAGGAAACGAATTATTCCTTCTTGGTTATTCCTTCTCAATCAAAAGTGTTTTGATTCCAACGTATCTTTGCCCGTTTTTTCTCCTTTTTGAACGTCTTCTGAAACCCTTTGAATAATGTTTAGCTCTTTAATAGTCTTTATTCGATGACTTCTTTCAGCGTTCATGTTCTTCTGCTACTATGTCTTCTTCTGCTTCTAAATTTCCGGTGAAATAATCTATTTATTCTCATTCGTGGGGAGTATTGACTAACATCTGATAATGACAACATATCTATCAGACAATGTTAGTCAGGGTCAGATAAACATATTGACCTCACTTCCACGGAGTTTTAACTGGAAGCAGGCTGTTTCAGTATGGCTAACGAGGTGAAGTGATGATCGACGTGATCCTCTTAGTAGTGAGCGCCATCCATATCATGAATATTTTATGTGCTTCTTCGTGACAGATGTTCTAACCGAGAGATTTGCAAGCGAAGATTAATCAGGGTGAAATGAAAGATACTGATCAAGACTCCCACCTCACTTCCAGACAGTGCTCCTGGAAACAAGTTGTGTCATATCAGTGTGGCCAGCAAGGTGGGTGTCATCCCAGTAATCCCAATAATAATGAGTTTACTGAGAGACCTCGCATTGAACTACAACCAGGTCTGACCTCAACTACTCAAGTATGCTACAGATTTGAGAAGAATCTCATGTAACCTGCTACCAAATAATTGCCAAGTGTTAACTAACTCTGAAGAAGTAGCTTGGAAAAACAATAACATAAACATGTATGTGCATCACTCTCAGCAGTGTCCCTGTAGTTTCGTTTTGTAGCCTAGCACAATGCTCTTCAACCTATTTATTATTGGCGCCCATTTTTATAACTTTCATGATTGTAAATGTTCCTTCCCGCCCACTAAAACCTAAAAAAAATGGACATTCCGTGATCGTCCACTTAGTGTGTGTATTTTGGATGTTTTCAATACAGCATGTAATAATGTAATTATTCTGCTACCGCCCACCTGAAAGCTAAAATCGTCCACTATTGGGCTGTATCCTCCAGGTTGAAGAGCACTGTTCTAGCGCATACATGTTCATTGCTAAGTGCGTTCATTCATTTTGCATGCCAAGCCCAGTCTATAACTCTTTCACTTTTCCTCTATCTCTATCCTTCTCTCTATTACGTCATTTAATCATAACATTCAATATTTAGCTTGTTTTATTAAATGTCCTTACCAGACGCCGTAAAACAGCAGAGCAGTTTTTACTCACTACCTGTCATTTATATTTCTGCACTTGTTTGTCAACGCTCGCTCTGTCGTTCACTTCTTCACCTGTCGCTCCGTTAATATTATTTATATAATTTGTTTATTTATATGTATATTGCTGCTGTTCAACGCCCACACAAGAAACACATCACTGCTCCTCTGCTTTATATATATATATATATATATATATATATATATGTATATATATATATATATATATAAATACACATATATTTCAATATATATGCAATATTGAACACGTGTTACAACATGCAATATCCATATAATTCACACGTGCCACTTCACCGCCTTCTCATTATGTATCTTACCACTCGCTTCCTCTATACTGACATTATGTAATACGCATATTCCCTATTTAATCATCGTTCTACAGTCCAACACTATTAATGTGTTCTATTTCGAATAAAAGAGTATGGCTAGTCAATGTTGCCTTGCCTCATCATTCTCTCTCTCTCTGTCGCTCTCTCTCTCTCTCTCTCTCTTTCTTTCTTTCTTTCTCTCTCTCTCTCTCTTTCTTTATATATATATATATATATATATAATCTGATCCTAATTTATCTTCCTACCTACCTACCTACCATATCTCTCCATCTTCTCTATCTTTCACTCTCTCTCTCTCCCTACCTACCTACCTACCTACCTGCCTGCCTGCCTGCAAATCTATCTATCTATCTATCTATCTATATATCTATATATATATATATCTGTCTGCCTGCCTATATATCTATCTATCTAGCTTTCTTCAGTCCACTTAAGTAGTTAGACGTTGTTGGGAGGTGTGACCTCCTTTGTTTCATATTTTTTGGCATGTGAAAATCAACTGGTGACTTTCTAGGCCAATCCTAGCATGTTAGCCCCTGGAACATACGATCGCATATTGTTGAGACTGGTGAAGTTGGAAGCGTAAATTAGAGCAACGTAGAACCGCAGCCTGTCAGGCGCCTCTTAGCCTTTGCGCTAACCACATAACCAACATTTGAAGTTATAGCCCCACAGTTCACTTTTTGCGACATATTCTCTGTGGGGCGAATATCCCTAGAATAATTTGAGTAGATTTTTAACTTCAATTTTTCCCGATCAGCGACCGTTAGGTCTACTCTTTTCGATTTTCAACTGCTAAGGTATTTTTAACGTGTGCGTCACTGAGCACGGGTGTCTGATCTCACTACTCAGAGACCAGGGGAAATATTTACCGGATGATCCATGTGGACAAATTCAGGTCTCCACCGTGACCTCAAGCACCCGATGCGAACACCCTACCTCGAGAACCACAGCCCCCCCCCCTCCCCCCCCCCAACCCTACCACAGTGCACCATATTAAGAAATGGAATCTTCTTTTTTTCAAATGAATTAAGTTTCCTTCTACTTAGTTAATTAATACATTGTTCGTTTCGTATTTTATTTAACACGGCGTGGTGTTTCAGTTCATTCACGAATCTCCGTTATTATTTTTAATGCAATGCACAATGTATCTGATAATATGGCTAAAGAGACTAATCCTATCACGATATACTTTTCTGAACTCGGGGCACTCATGTCAAGTGTCGGCTGTGAAGTAGTCCTGCGTTCTGCTCTTTCGGGCGGCCCGTCTGCTCCGAGATTCCGCGATGGGGTTTCTTTTGTGAAATGAGCAGAGTTGGTGACACTAACGAACCAGGTGGAATTGTTATGTGCAAGCAACTACCAGAACAAGTGATGTCTTCCCGTAACCGGTGAGGCCGTTGGGATACACATGAATACACTCCCACAACACCACGCATACCATCTCTGTCAGCCGCCGCTGCCTGTGCCTCATCTGATCGGTGATTGGTCCATTATTTTATGATGTGCTTCCACCTATTTTTGAACGGCCTCTTCGTCTTCAAATGACCATTTTGATGGTGAAATTATTTCTCATATCTCCTAATTCGTAATTCTGTTTTTTTTTTAATGTGACGTTTAGATGCCTTTGGAAACATCTGATCTCCAAGGTATGTATCCTCCGCTGTAGGTCAGCTATAATTGTCCATGTCTTCCAACCGTAGAGAAATATTGGCAGAACCAATGTAAGCATTAATCTGATCTTCTTGCATTTGGCTAACCGTTTGTCTTGCCAGATTTTGTGTAGTCGTGCAAGCGCCACTATTGTCTGTGCTGTGCTAGCCAACACCTCACATTTTGATCCTTAATAACTGACAATTGAGCACACATATTTACGACGTTCAACCACTTCAAGTTCCTAGCCATTAGTTGTTACCCCGCTGATGCAGCCATCGGAGTTGTTGGTCATTAATGTTCTCTTTCTTGCATTAATCTCACCTCGAGCTTTTCATCGAACCTTTCTGGCCCATTCCCGAAGTTCCGTCTCCGTTCAGCCAACCGGTCGATGTCATTTGCAAAACGAAGGTTAGTAATCGTTCGGTCTCTCATCTTGGCAGTATCAACGTGGTCTTCGAGTGTCTCACTCATAATTATCTCAGAGAATATATTGGAATGTTGGGAAGACATCACAATTGAAGTTTTTCAAAAACCATTTCAAGGAGTCTCTGTAGTGTTTCTTCTGGCCTACTAATTAGCTTCTGCCTGTTCATAGCACACCATATAAAAGATGCCTGGGAATGCGCTAATCTGGCATACAAATAACATGTCCCGTCTATCTTATCATTGCGTTTTGTAGAAGCGTATGGACACTTTCAACATGTTAGTCTCACAAAGATGCAACGAGTCTTGAGCAGCATACACAGACTTCTCAAGTGAAAACGATTTATACATTGGAACTATTCTACAACTAAATTTCGGAAGCAACTACATTTTGGAATCCGACGGATAAATCAAGTGTTCACCGCTTACAAGATTGCACACGTCTCATGCTGATTGTTACAAGCAACATTTAATCAAGTTCTAGAGTTGCATTTTCCATTTTATTTTAAAATGTTTCGTTTGAACGTTTCTATCACACTGGCTCCTAAAATAATGTAAAATAGAGCACTGCATATTGGGATATTCATTGGATTTATTTCAGTTGCAATATTGATTTATTCCTTTACATATTCTAGTATTGCTGTTTCAAGAACGGAGTCGTTGTCTGTATGCACTTGTGTGTTTATGCGTTTCCAAGAGATACACACTTTTCGTAAACATATAAATCCTGCTACAAGACGAGGTAGTAGTATACGTATATAAAGCAATCATGGTTGTTTCACAGGAAATAATTGTGTGTAGGTAGGTAGGTTGTTTGTTTAACCAACATGGGCCCGCCGTTCCAACGTCATTGAGTACGATCAGTCGTTGAATCCAAAGCTGCATGCAATAAGGATGATGTCTTTCCTATTTAGTCTAACCAGATGGTTAAGGTAGGACCCGTGGCGGTGTCATCATAGCAATTGTCGTTTCCCATCTATAATTATGTACGTAGCCTGCTTTAAAAGCTGACGAACGAAGATGCCATATGATAGTTTAGCTACATTTGTATATAGACAAAAAGACAATGGTTTAGCATCGTTTGTGTGCTTTCTAGGCCTGTCCGTTGGATGGCTTAGTCGTTTGAAACCCGGTCACACAAATGAATCGCAAGAATTCGCCTCTGATTGCGCACGTGGAAAGCACACATTAAATAGTCAGGGTCAGGTCAGGTCATCCCGAAACCGGTGAGGTCGTTAGGGCACACAAGACATCCCCACAACTCCACGCCATCCCTCTCTGTCAGATGCCGCTGCCTGTGACTCTTCTGGTCGGAGACTGGCCCATTCTTTTATGTTGTCCTCCCATCTCTTTTTGGGCCGGCCTCTTCGTTGTCTGCCATGCACCTTCCTGTGGCGGATTGTGTTTGCAAGACCATTTGATCTCGATATGTGACCGTACCAAGTGAGTTTCCTTCTTTTGACAGTTGCAAAGAGATCTTCGAAAGGCCCTATTACCGTTGTAATTCTATTTCGGATTTCCCCGTTTGTAACTCGATCTTTGTACGTGACGTTTAAAAGTTTTCTGAAAAATCTCATCTCCAAGGCCTGTATCCTGCGTTGAAGGTCAGCTGTAACTGTCCATGTCTCACACGCATAGAGAAATATTGATATGACCAGTGTACGCATTAATCTGATTTTCGTGCGTAGTGCTAACCGTTTATCTTGCCAGATTTTGTTAAGGCGTGCAAGCGCCGCTATTGTCTGTGCTATTCTGGCCAATACTTCACATTTTGATCGTTCATCACTGACAATCGACCCAAGATATTTAAAACGGTCAACTACTTCGAGTTCTTGACCGTTAGCTTGTATCTTTCTGTTGAAGCCCGTAGCGTTGTTTGTCATTAGTTTTGTCTTTCCAGCGTTTATCTCCATACCATAGTCAAGAGCTGTTTCATCGAGCCTTCTGACCCATTCCTCGAGTTCTGCTTCTGAACCCGCCAATCCGTCAACATCATCTGAAAAACGAAGGTTGGTAATCGTTCACCCCCCTATCTTGACATTAAATAGTAAATTGAGCTAAAAACGCTTGTGTTTTCATCAATGCGAGTATTTAAACATATAACGGTTAAAACGATTCAATTGCAAAGTAACAGCGACAGTACTTATCAACTACAGCTACTGGAGTGGCACACTTTAGCAACAACTCCTGTCGGCATTATTGTCTGCAACATCAACCAATATAACCATTGTCAGAAACATCTTCAGTTAAAATCATTGTCAATAATATTTATCGCCAGCGACATAGCAACAAAAACCAGCAACACCACGGTAAGGGCGTAAACAACTACCACATACCCAGTCTATCACCAACAATTACCACAGACCCAGTCTACCACCAACAATTACCACAGACCCAGCCTGACCCCAACAATTACCCCGGACCCAGTCTACCACCAACAATTACCCCGACCAAGTCCACAACCAACAATTACCACATTCCCATTCAACCACCAACAATTACCACAGACCCAGTCTACCACCAACAATTACCACAGACCCAGCCTAACCCCAACAATTACCCCGGACTAAGTCTACAACCAACAATTACCCCGGGCCCAGTCTACCACCAACAACTACCACAGTCCCAGTCTACCACCAACAATTATCACATACCCAGTCTACTTCCAAAAGTTACGACAGTCTCAGTCTACTACCAACAATTACCACATACGTAGTCTAGCACCAACACTTACCACCGAACCAGTCTATTACCAACACATACCACAGAACCAGTCAAGCGCCAACAGTTAGCAAATAACCAGTCTACTACCAATAATTCCCCCAATCCCATTCTACCACAAACAACTGCCAATCTACGGCCATACTACCAATAATTACAACAGCCCCGATATATCAACAAAACAAATGACACATATCAAATCCAATATTAACATCAACCACAGGTCAGTTATACTACCAGCAACTACTATAAGTGCAGCCCGTCAACAACAACAACAACAACACCCATATTAAATATGTTAAGGGATTTGCTTTCCTCTCTTTAACTTGTCAGTCCCTGTGTACTGTTAAGCCATATGTACTGTTAAGCCATAGTCTACTTTAGATATCTACAGGAGGATGTGGTTAAGCGAGGCGGAGAGGGTAGTCTTTCTTGGGTCAAGCATGTGCATCAGATGTTGTAATCTCGTGTTGTTGTAGGAATTCTCATACGTCATCATTCCCTCTGTCATATGATCTTCCTCGTGCATTTATCCAGACCTTTTCGTGTTGCTGGCAGACATTGGTAGTGTATCAGATTGAATTAACACGAGATGACCGAGCAGTTGCATATTCTGTCTTGAAATGTATTCGACACAAATGGTCGTTTGCAATATATTTTTTATATAACCTTTTCTCACTGTATCACTCCTATTGATATCAAAGCCTTTTTCTAGACATTTACTTGCATACGTCTATTTCCCTGTCCTGTGCATTTGATTAGCACCCAGTGTGACACTATAAAGCGCAAAGTCGGTATTACTATACTGTGTATCAGTTGTTTCATTGTCAAGCTGATATTCTAATGTTTAAGTAATCTCAGCAGATGCTCTATGACATCAATTTCAATTTCTCTGTCAAGCCTTCCTTTCATTTGACGTAAAAATGCTTCTCAAGCGTTTGAAGACGTCTGCGTGTTTTAACTGCACATTATGTACACGTACGTCGAGTAGATCGTATCTTTTGTCAATCATCAACGTATCTTGGGCATTTTATTTGTTAATCTTCTGATTATATTGTTTGCCTGAACTTCAGTTGACAGCCTAGTTAGCGCTAGCCTTTAGGGCCGTGCTGGACAGAACAATTTGTTTAGGGTTGCCAATTGTGTTTGAGATATAATATTTTGCTTGACGGCATTGAGAAGCAAGCGCTGAGAATTTAGAGCAAATATGATTTAGCGAGGGTTAAAAAAAATTAGATGTGGATCAAAGGACTTGTAATTCATACCAATATTTATTTCACAGCTTTTTTATATCCTAGCTATAACTAAACTTTACGTGAAATGAAAGTAAATCACCAGATGAAATTAATCCGTCCCTCGTGGGAAAACATAAATAATTAGTTTCATTTTATGTCTAATCACATTTAACAGGATCACAGTAAACAAGCACGAACGGGTTTCTTGATGATCATTTCACCAAAGAGCAAAATCAAATTATAAACTTCAAATATGATTTTACTTTAAAATAGTTATTATAGTTTATCAATTACATTTTGGCCAGACATTGTAAATACTTTGGTCATATCAAGAGACACAACGGTCTTTAGAGGACAGTGATGGAAGATATGGTGGCAGGCAAAAGAGGAAGGGGTAGAAAAAGCAGACGATGACACCAAGATATCCAGGAATGCCTGGGTTTGATTGTAGCGGAGGCTGGAGTTTTGGCAAGGGAAAGTTTCTTTCAGGTATACTGTATGGGGGCGACGTTCTATAAAGACCATGCTACATGATGATGATGGGGAGGAAGTCTAACGTCTGGCCAGATAAAACATACTGATCTGACATGTTAGTCAGGGTCAGGCAAAACCCACTGGCAAGACCCTCAACTCGGCTTTCTAGTAGCCCTACCTGGAAACGTACTGTTTTCATGGCAACCTGGCTAGAAGGAATCGACGTGATCCCCGTAGTAGTGAGTGATACGTAGATGAAGCCAAACATAGCATAACCTTCATCAGCAAGCTCGGGATGTGAGAAAATCAACTGCAACCCGCCACTTGACGTCCTTTTCAGGCGCACAAGAGTAACCTACTCATTGTGGGCATTCGCAAACTGCAGCATGATGATGATAGTTATTTTAATGTATATTATTGTTAACTATTTTCTGTTAATCCAGTAGAAACATGGGACCGATTCTACAGTGGACATTTTCACAGGAAGTCTTCGTTAAACCAATACTATCATATTGCGGTGATATCTCTTTTAACATTCTTATTTATATGAAGAAAATGGTAAACCTAACCGCTTTAGTTGATCAAATGATGCAAGAAGTGAAAAAGACGACGCAGAAAAAAAATTTAAAAAAAAAAAGAAATATCCCTTGAGGTCATGAACATATATACAGGTAAAAATGTGAGGTATTGGCCAGAATAGCACAGACAATAGCGGCGCTTTCACGGCTTAACTAAATCTGGCAAGATAAACGGTTAGCACTACGCACGAAAATCAGATTAATGCGTACACTGGTCCTGTCAATATTTCTCTATGCGTGTGAGACATGGACAGTTACAGCTGACCTTCAACGCAGGATACACGCCTTCTAGATGAGATGTTTCAGAAAACTTTTAAACAAAGATCGAGTTACAAACGAGGAAATCCGAAAAAAAGAATTACACCGGCAATTGGGCCTTTCGAAGATCTCTTGGCAACTGTCAAAAGAAGGAAACTCACTTGGTACGATCACATATCGAGATCAAATGGTCTTGCAAACACAATCCTCCACGGGAAGGTGCATAGCAGACGACGAAGAGGCTGGCCCAAAAAGAGATGGGAGGACAACATGAAAGAATGGACCAGTCTCCGACCAGAAGAGTCACAGGCAGCGGCATCTGACAGAGAGGGATGGCGTGGAGTTGTCAGGATGTCTTCATGTGTGCCCCAAAGACCTCACCGGTTACGGGATGGCCTGACCTGACCTGAAAGGATATATACAACTTGTCTGGATCCATGAATCTGTTACTGGAATGGAACGATTAAGGCAGCTGCATCCAAACGGACAACTCGTGTAAGTGGCAATTAGGGACCGATAACATCATCATGTAAATGAAGCGTTGTACATAACACACAACTGTAGGGGTTTATAACAACTATTATGTAATATACGTTCTTGAATGGAGGACAGCAACAGTTAATCCTCCTTTTGGAGGGTATTGAAACAATTTTCTTTATAAAGACAGTCGTTATATTTAACATTTGTAATTTGTGTGAAGAGGATGGGGCACAGTAGATTGTGAAGGCAGAGATAATCGATGGGGAAACAGGGTCTGGTCATAGTGTACATAACAGCAGCATAGTATGGGACGAGAATTAATATTATAATTGATATACACATCTTGGAACGTAATGCATAGAGATCAATGATTACTGAGTCCAACGTGCATGACAAGAAGAAGAAGAAGAAGACGAAGAAGAAGGAAACGAAATGAGACGAACAAGAGATAATAAAGACAAAGATGAATACGGAAACAAGTGAATAAGAATGACAATGTGATCTGGTGATTATGGCGCATCCATTAAGACGGCTTACAAAATATCGAAAATGTGAAAAATTCAATTTATATTTCAAAGATATTTATGAAAAAAAGCATCAACTTAATCCAGCTTGCAAGTTACATTTTTACAGCGGAAATTGTTGAACAATCAAATCTGTCGCAATATTATTGATTAGTTTCAATAGACATTCAATGAGAAACAAAAGTTAATTGTGAAAAAATGGAATAAAGGGAAAGCACCGGTTACTTATAAGAGTATTGGTAATTCTACTAGTTGTGTCCCTTGGGTGAGAATCGCTGAAACCCATCAATTCACTTGTTTCACTTGTCATTAAGACTGATTTCCCTTACACTTATGTTTAATGGTCTTGTTGTTCTGATAATCCTCACAGCTTCTGTCTTTAATGCACTAATATTGAAATTATATTTATTATATGCTGCACCAAGTGCATTCATATGATTCGGCAGCCTATTGTCGTCCTCATGCATCAGGTGTTGCTCGTCTGCAAAGAATAGTTCATTCATTAAGTTATCTTTCGTCTGCTGTGTTACAGTACTGATAGCTTCTTTTGTTTTTGTATCAATGCACATTTTAAATATCAATGGATAAATCACACATGCATGTCTTAGGCCTGAGGTTATTTAAAATGCAGAAGTTATTCCATCAACGTTTCTACCCCATTTCTGTTCTGTTTCTGTTTCTAAGAATCGAAGTCACTGCACTCCGGGCATCCACATAGCTGATCATCCTCTCACAGCAAATGGTGTAGGGTATGGATGCTGATGGTCCCTGTAGCTTGCTGGCTGTACACACTCTCATACGCCATACTCCGCTCGAACCTCGTTGAATGTCGAGGCTGCAGTCTGGATTGCTGCTTCATCTATTACGGTGTCATCTAACAGGCGGTTATTGATTGATTTCAAAATGTCACTTATATCCATCACGAATGTGCCATGATGGGAGCTTGTGAAGCCATGATATCAGATTATTCATTGTATCCATAACTCCAGCATGAGCTGGACAGTAGATCCATGTCAACCCCTGGAGGTTTGAGGCCTCAACAGCTGTTATTCACAAATACCTAAATCATCACTTCTGTACCTTGAGCGTCTGTCACGATGGCTGCACTTGTTATAGAAGTCTCAGATATCCATTTCAGTGCTGAGGACACTGCTTCCGTCTCCATTCTCATACTGGCAACGATATGTCCTCTCACCCTAGCCGAGAAACCCCAGCCTGATGTCCGACTGCGCACGACTGATCCGTCGGTGTATATGATAGCGTCACTCTTATGCGTGTTCTCAGTTAACAGTTGATTTACCTCGTGCTCTGCTCTCCCGTTGCTCTGTTCTCTGCATTCCTTGCCTAAGGTTATGACGACACTCTGGTACTCTATCATCCTATCATCAGTGTGGACCCATTCTTCCGCTTTGGCTACCGTCTCAGAGAGAAGGACGTGTCCGATTGTTGTCTCAGCCTATGACATCCATGACGACCCTCTCTTAACTCTTGATCCCTTGATGGCTGAGATACTACTGTACACAGGGTGCCGAGTGTCTGTCGTGACACGCCTATAGGCTTTGACTTGTGCCAGTTTATTTCTGAATGTCACCATTAACAATCCCAACATGCACCGCTTCATCACAATCGGAGTATCTCTAGTGCAGCCCAGAACAAGTCATATGCCTTCATTATGGATGCGTTTCAACCTTTCACACTGTAATCGATAACACGACCTGACGAAATAGGATGAACAGGAGGCGTTGTTCCAAGTCGGCAGCAGCCATAGTCTTGAGTGCTCTTAACCCTCGTTTACATCTTTGTACGATGTGATCAATATGGGACTTATAGGAAAGACTGCAATCAAATGCCACTTCGAGGTATTTGAACCTGTCCCACCTGTCAATGGTGCATCCCTCAAAAGTGATGCTTGGGAGGTCATCCTTTACTTTGGAATTATTCAAACAGCACCACATCATGCAGGCCTTGTTTGGATTGATCTTGGAGATTGAGTTGGCGCCGCTGTGAGATTGCATGCAAGGTTTCATGGATGTATTTGACCAACTTTAGCCTGTCCGAGCCAGTCCTGTACGTTAGCATATCATCGGCAAATGTCAACATTCGCCATATCCCTGTAGGTTGAATATTGGCTACTTTTACTGTATAGATGATGAACAGAACCGGTTAGAGCGGAGACCCTTGAGGCAGTCCTGGATATATTCGCCTTAGTTCTAATGTCCATAATCTAACGCGTAGAGCAACTGTTTTTTTCCATGAAGCAGCGGATATCTAACTAACCAGCTACGGGTTTAAACCATACTGCTTCAGGTATGTAAGTAAAGTCCCAAAATCGACACGGTTGTACGGGTCTTCTAGGTCGAGTGCCACCGCGACTGTTTCTTGCTTTAACTGAAAACCTTCATACACGAAAGTTCCAGCGTTAGCCCAGGTCTCTTTCGCTGTTCTATAGCTGCCCAGCGTATCGGGTACGATGTGCTCCTATTCAAGGTAGGCCATTGTTTTCCTGGCCAATATCTTCTCGAGCGATTTGCCATATACATTATTATGGAGAATATTATATAGCTGCTGAGAAACATGGAATCCTTACCAGGTTTAGGTAGTGGGCACATATATCTATAAAGCCAGTCCTCAGACACATATGACTTCTCTATAGTGTGGTTGAACTCCTTCGCCATAATTATTATTTATGTCTCATCCAACTGCTTGATGTGGCAATACTGTACTCCATCAGGACCTGGGGCAGTGTTTTTGCTGGTACGTAGGCTATTTTCGATCTCCGCTTCGGTGATAAGGTCTTCCTTCATAAGCATCTTCCCTGATGGTTGCGTTTAATATGGCTGATAGGAAATTCGGAAAGGCATCTCTGTCGGTTTTGTAAATCTGGGCAACATATCGACTGAAAAAACGTTGGCGCTTCTCTTCGCCTGTCTTCAGGAGACTTCCTGTGGCGTCTTGAATGTTAGGAATAAGCTGATTTGTACTCAATCCATTTATCTTTCGATGCATGCGTCAGAACGTCTGAAGAGTAATATCATTACCCACACAGATAATGAACTCCTCCCATCGCTCGTTTTTAGTCTCCCTGGCTAACGTTTTAAATGCATTGGTAGCTTTGCGTTTCACCTCGTTCTTCTCGTTCAACGCATCGACATTATTACCAGCTCCCTTTCTGGCTTTACGCTAATCCTTTGTTGTCGCCTCCTTCTCTCTCAAGGCCGTATGAACAGCTTGATTTCTCCAGGGTAGATCGACACAAATGGATCTCGTGGTCCTGCGTCTGATCGTCTGGTGCAGCTTGTTCACTACATTATCCTGTTCGTACGTGTATCTGAACACTTGTTTGGCTTTCCGATGTCTGGTGTGTTTTCCTATGGGTATAAGTACATGGCAGGGGATAGCTCTGTTATGCCCATAATACGTCCCAGCGAGTGGATGGAGCAACATCACTGAATATAAGTGCCAGGTCAATAACACCGTCCGTATCTCCCGGTCGAGATGCTAGTCTAGTAGGACGTCCGTCATTCCCGACAGTGAATTGTAAATTGTGTGGACTAATGCCTGGTTCAACGCGACTCCTTGCCTATTTTCAGTGGCATGTCCCCACTCCTTTGACCTAGCATTACAGTCACCTGCAATGTGACACTTTTTGCTCTGCGATTCTGAAAAGTCCGACAGAAACTCCGACTTCACGACCTCACATGATATAACAGCTGCTCATGTATAATGAGGGAGCTGCGTACCGTAGTTAGCGCGCTGGCTTCGCATCTGAGTTGTCCTGGGTTCATTTACCAGTTGAGGCAGTAATATTTTTTCAGACCGCAATGGCTCCCGGGTCGACCCAGCCTTAAATGGGTTCAGTCCGGGAAGTAAAAGCGGTGAGGGAGAGGAGATGGCTACCGCCCTCATAAAGCCGAGCCTTTGAAATATGAGATCGCTAACACCTCACACTCCTACGGCAGTAATGCTATGAGTTACTGTATTTTACATGTATAATGTACTCATCTAATATTCTACATCTTTTATTGATGTTCCTTATATCAACATGTTGCTTCTCTTCAATAAATACCATGTCGATGTTCGCCATATTCTATCGTTTGATGAATGTGCCAGCATGTCTGGAGGGTAGTATCATTACCCACACCGGTAATGAATTCCTCCTATCGCTCGCTTTTAGTCTCCCTTAATTATTGTAAAGTACATAACGCATATATGCATGTCGCGCACTTAAGAAACCCAGATTAAGTTGTACTCTGTCGAGTATTAACTACTTATCGTATTATTTGTTCAAGTACGAGTTTTGGCATTCATTTTACCAGAACGGTTTAGTAGTGATGCGACAAAATGTGCATCACAATTCCTTGTATTTATTTACCCCCTTTCTAAAACTTAGCATAATGTGCGCGAACTTGTGCCTATATCTTAATCTGCATACTTATAGTATTTACAAAATATTAAATAATTTGTAAGGACATATGATCAATGTAACAGTATAACTAAATACATATATACAAACGTCACCTTATCAACATTTTCCTGAAACAGTAAGCACGCGCACGCACGAACACGCACACACTCACACATTTCGGCAAACATTCATACCAAAATGTTGCTTCCAACATTAAAAACTCAAATTTGTGCAGAAACCTTTATACACCACCAATTGTTGACGATAACATTAAACACACCAATTGTTGATGATAACATTAAACACACTAATTGTTGACGATAACATTAAACACACCAAATGTTGACGATAACAATAAACACACCCATTCTTGCCAATAACACTAAACACACTAATTGTTGACGATAACACTAAACACACCAATTGTTGACGATAACATTAAACACACTAATTGTTTCTGACAACACTAAACACACACACACATCTTTTCTGATAACACTAAACACACCAATTGTTGACGATAACATTAAACACACTAATTGTTTCTGACAACACTAAACACACACACACACATCTTTTCTGATAACACTAAACACATCAATCTTTGCCGATAACACTAAATACACTAATTGTTGCCGATAACACTAAACACACTAATTGTTGCCGATAACACTAAGCACACTAATTGTTGCCGATAACACTAAACACACTAATTGTTGCCGATCACACTAAACACGTCATATGTTGATACTCGCTTGAAACATCCAGCTTGGACTACTTGGAAACCTGGTATTCAAACAAGCAGGCTGTATCTTGATGTCTATATAATTTTTAATGTGTGCCCTGACAGCGATTTACTGCCTACACATTTTCGATTTACAACTGCCAAGGGTACTTTCACGTGCATATCCTGTTCAAGAGAACTTCGAGTAATTCATCAATATCCGACATGACTAGTCGCTGGTCCCACCTCCCTTGAGACCATGAGACCCGTGAAGCTTGCCGGCCTCGAGACTACCTCTTGGTGCTTTCATTCCATGAGATTCAATCTCCTTACCTCTCAGCTACAGCGAGCCCATACAAAGTTTAAAGGAATGCTAATACAGGGATATCATTGTTATAGCAATTAGAGAGTTCATAAGTTGCACATTTGTTTTTCTTGTTCATGAAATGATGAAGATAAGACGCTTGCTCATCGATTTTAGGTCTCATCATACATACGAGGCATGTTCAAATTAAACCGTAACTAACTGTACCAACTGAACATTCGTACAATGCGCACGATGACGTCACCTCTAATGTAAACAGCACATATCAACCGTCACGTTTGCAAAATTGTATTTTCCTCCGAATCATAGTTTCATCAGCAGACTGTTGAAAATATTGCGGGTGTGAGACGGAATTCATCCAGAATTGATCAGCACGCTGTGATTCAGTTTCTGAAGGATGTCGACCAGTTGATATCCATGGCAGAATGCAGGCACTGTATGGTAACAAAAGTGTGTCGAAGACAACAGTGAAAAACTGGACAGCGGTGGTTAAAGAAGGGCGTGAGTTAATGACATCATGTCTTCAAGTGAACCAGAAGTGTGGACATTCTGTATAGTGAAGGTGATTTACTGAAATCAATCAGGGACATCATGTTGGATAGTGACATGTAAATCGATGTATCAGTCATCCATATAGTAGAATAGTTTGACATAAAATGTGGATATAACAGCTTGAGACTCCAGCGAACAACATGTGGCTTACTGACAACCAGCGAACAACATGTGGTTTACTGACAACTAGAGAACACCATGAGTATTGTTGACAACCAGCGAACAACATGTGGCTTACTGACAACCAGCGAACAACATGTGGCTTACTGACAACTAGAGAAAACCATGAGTATTGTTGACAACCAGCGAACAACATGTGGCTTACTGACAACTAGAGAAAACCATGAGTATTGTTGACAACCAGCGAACAACATGTGGCTTACTGACAACCAGCGAACAACATGTGGCTTACTGACAACTAGAGAAAACCATGAGTATTGTTAACAACCAGCGAACAACATGTGGCTTACTGACAACCAGCGAACAACATGTGGCTTACTGACAACTAGAGAAAACCATGAGTATTGTTGACAACCAGCGAACAACATGTGGCTTACTGACAACTAGAGAAAACCATGAGTATTGTTGACAACCAGCGAACAACATGTGGCTTACTGACAACCAGCAAACAACATGTGGCTTACTGACAACTAGAGAAAACCATGAGTATTGTTGACAACCAGCGAACAACATGTGGCTTACTGACAACCAGCGAACAACATGTGGCTTACTGACAATCAGCGAACAACATGTGGCTTACTGACAACCAGCGAACAACATGTGGCTTACTGACAACTAGAGAATACCATGAGTATTGTTTACAACCAGCGAACAACATGTGGCTTACTGACAACTAGAGAAAACCATGAGTATTGTTGACAACCAGCGAACAACATGTGGCTTACTGACAACCAGCGAACAACATGTGGCTTACTGAAAACTAGAGAAAACCATGAGTATTGTTGACAACCAGCAAACAACATGTGGCTTACTGACAACCAGCGAACAACATGTGGCTTACTGACAACTAGAGAACACCATGAGCATTGTTGACAACCAGCGAACAACATGTGGCTTACTGACAACCAGCGAACAAAATGTGGCTTACTGACAACTAGAGAACAACATGTGGCTTACTGACAACTAGAGAACACCATGAGTATTGCTGACAACCAGCGAACAACATGTGGCTTACTGACAACTAGAGAACACCATGAGTATTGTTGACAACCAGCGAACAACATGTGGCTTACTGACAACCAGCGAAAAAAATGTGGCTTACTGACAACTAGAGAACATCATGAGTATTGCTGACAACCAGCGAACAACACGTCGCTTACTGACAACTAGAGAACACCATGAGTATTGTTGACAACCAGCATACGTAATCAAATACAGACATGCTTCAAATAGCCTGGCGAACATATTTCTCAATGGAACGGTTCAACAGGCGAGAAAATGAAAGTTTTAAGAAATATCAAAGAAACATCAAAACAAAAAATAATAGAGAAGGAGACACAAACACTAATGAAGGATAGGCAGAGATGGAAGTAGAAAATGTATAATAAACAGAGATCTGCCGTTACAAAGGCCTTCGAGTTTATGGAAGCGCAGAATTATCCTGAATTGGTCATTAATAACGTAAAAAAGGTGATTTAAACATCGGTTTACTTAAGTGGGTAGGGACATTGTAAGGATGACATCAATGGATGAGTTATGGGCGGTGATACCTGACTATCGTGGGCGGTGATACCTGACTATCGTGGGCGGTGATACCTGACTATCGTGGGCGGTGATACCTGACTATCGTGGGTGGTGATACCTGACTATCGTGGGCGGTGATACCTGACTATCGTGGGCGGTGATACCTGACTATCGTGGGCGGTGATACCTGACTATCGTGGGCGGTGATACCTGACTATCGTGGGCGGTGATACCTGACTATCGTGGGCGGTGATACCTGACTATCGTGGGCGGTGATACCTGACTATCGGGGGCGTTGATACCTGACTATCGTCGGCGGTGATACCTGACTATCGTGCGCGTTGCAGCCTGGAAAGAAGTACATAGGCAAAAAACTTATCGCAGACAGACAGCAATGTTGTTAGAGAGTAGATGTTGCAGTCCGATCGAGATTCCTTTCCTTTGTACAGGGAACTGATACTTCCGCCCTGTCATGCAACAGTAATCTGTCGGGTGGTCCAAACTGTTGTAAATAGTTCGTGTAAGGTGGTATACATGGGATCTAAATCGTATTTCAAAAGTTATGAAGGAATGCTGTCCAAGCAGGCGTCATGCCATCGTTCAACGTTTGCAGGACACACGTGACGACGATTGGATCATCGGAGTTGATGTCTGTATCAGGAACAGCTGGTATGACGTGTCGGAGTAAGTACGGCAGAAGATGTAGAAGGGGGAAGGGATGATTGAAGGCAGCATTGTTATGCTATATCAAACTGCCCGCTAATTCATATTTTGAGATGCAAGGAGTTCTATACAATGTACGCATCCGTGTCGTGTAACTAGTAAACTTTGGTGGCGAAGATTTCGAATCTTAGAGACTTGGTTGTGATGTATTATACCGTTACTGTGTTGTTTTGCTCTCAGCAGACCTTTCTCGGCGCTATTGGTTATAGCATACTTTGTTGTTCTCTGTTGTTCTCAACCGTATCATGTAAAATACGTCACTAAAGAAATTAGAACTGCAGAGTTCATACATATTTTGAAAGGCCAACTGGATTTATGGTGGAGTATTTTTATTTTAGAACTAAGTAATACGTATGATGAAAATACTGAATGTATTGAAGAGAACAAAGTTTCTACTAGGAATGCTGAGATTGATGATGTTGAAGAAGGTAGACAAAGATCAGAAACATACAAGACGGACTGAATAACGATGAGAAACTGTGATGTACAGAAACAAAGGAAAAAAAAAGTGTGCAAAGAAAGATAAAAATTGATTGGAGAGCCAATGTTGGTTTGTTTCGAAAGGGATAAAGATAGCATAGTCGATACAATCAAACACATGTTGACCCAGTTATAACTCTTGGACAAAGACAACATGAAACGCAAATTACCACTACACGACGTTTGCCAACGACACAGAATAAACGCAATTACCCAACAAATCACAACATAAACAAAGACACTGAGCTGAACAATCAATGCAATAAGTAAGACAGCAGCCGTTAGCCAAAATGAAACGGATAATTTTTGAATCATGGTATGCCAATTAGGACAGAGTAGACCAACCATGGCATGATCAATACGAGGCACGTATACACACATATTGTAAAATGTGTGCAATTGAATAAGTATAGACGTTCATTTATATTCACATAAATGCATATCGATAAAACATCAATCAATGAGAGTGTACACTACTTACATATACAATTACACATTGGCATACATGCATTGTGCGGAGTCCACTTAGGCGGCAGTGGTCTGTTGTGTCAACAGTCCATGAGCACGATTATTGGCTGTGCCTCTGGCTATATGCAAAGAGGATAATGTCTTTCTGATTTGTCTTAACCAGGTGATGTGTGGGAAAGGCCCTGTGGTGGGGTGGGGGAGTAAGTTCATGACGGAGAGGGTCGTTCCCAACATGACTGAGAGGCCAGTTTCCAAAATGACTGAGAGCGTCGTTCCCAACATGATTGAGAGGTCCGTTTCCAACATGACTGAGAGGGTCGTTCCCAACATGACTGAGAGGCCCGTTTCCAACATGACTGAGAGGGTTGTTCCCAACATGACTGAGAGGCCCGTTTCCAACATGACTGAGAGGCCCGTTTCCAACATGACCGAGAGGCCCGTTTCCAACATGACGAAGAGGGTCGTTCCCAACATGACTGAGAGGGTCGTTCCCAACATGACTGAGAGGCCCGTTTCCAACATGACTGAGAGGCCCGTTTTCAACATGACGGAGAGGGTTGTTCCCAACATGACTGAGAGGTCCGTCTCCAACACTTTATTTAAATGACCTGCTTTCTGAGCTGATGGATAGAGACATGCTCGGCAAAGCATGCCCAAATAAGGCGACGATTTAGCACACCGTATGTGTCACGACACATGTTCGTCGGGTGACTTTCGTCGCTTAAGACCAGGTCATACTACATGACTTAAGAAATAGCACTGGTACATTCATTTAACAAACTGATATATGTATATATAATTTTTGTATCCTTACGTGTTTTAGTCATACAATAAAATTAATTTTACATTTGAGTTGAAGAATTTGATTTTCGTGTCGGTTATAATTTCCGTTGGTTTTCATATGTTGCCCAACGTAATGAAAACACTCCTCACATTTGAATACCTGTTCTCGTATTTCATTCCATGGCTTGCATGTTTTGCTGCCAAGATATATGAAGGATCGCATAACTTGTAGGAGGTTGGAACCCAACATAATATATCAGCGGAAGTTGCATTGATTTTCAAAACTTGCCAGGGTCAAGTTATCGGCAAAGTCCAGACTACCAAGTTGCTTTGTCGAAGTTTATGTACGTAATTCCGTCTTTGTTGCTTGGTGCTGTAGACTTTACAATCCACTTAATACCAGCAGAACGAGAAAGCTGAAATTCATGCAGAATCAATCTAACAATTAATATTTGCATACGATTTCGTTATTATGTTTGTGAACTATAGGGGCACCTCAAAGTGTCTTAAGAGCTTATAAAGCTGTTAAAGTCTTTTCCATAGTCCATGAATCCAAAATAAAGTGAGGAGTCGCACTTCACACACTGTGCAATAATTATGCGCAATCTGGTCTGAACAGGACCTGTTTTGTGAAAGTATACCGGTTTTCTCACAGCAGTTCATCACATACTAATACAAGTATGTGTAGAATTATCCTATTAGTTTTCTTTCCCCCATTTACTGTAATAGCATTATTCCCGTATAATGTGTACGCTGCTGAAGATCTTCATTCTTTGACAACTTAATGTTATGTTCTCTTTTCCGTTCAGCAAATATTTCTTTTCTATCGCGCGCGCTTTCTCTTTCTCTCTCTCTCTCTCTCTCTATCTCTCTCTCTCTCTATCTATCTCTCTCTCTCTCTGTCTCTCTCTCTCCCCCTCTCTCTCCCTCGCTTATACTTGACAAAGTAATTTATACAACATTATTGTTGAAAAGTCAATGTTCGCGTTCTTTGTTTCAGTTCAGTTTCCATCTAATCCATCGCTCAGAAGCAGTATTGCCTGCACATTGCACTGTTATGGAACTCCTGAAATTACCAGTCATGCGTATTCGTGTGTTAGGGAGGACCACTGGAGCCGGTGAATGAACAGATATGTATCAGATCCGTCTTGTTGCTAATGAGAGTGTCATTCTTATCTTTAATAAGATCAGTTACTTGCTTACACTTTCTTATTGATTTATGTATGATGATGGAAAGATCTTTCATGCTTCCTTTATGGACCACTGTCTCAGTCATTTTCACCAATTCTTCAATACATTTCAGTTTGTCCGTACTGTCGCTCCTTTTGAGTTTGTTGTTGGTCGCATTGTGTAATTCATGAGCCTTAATTTTAGAATGCCTGGTTCTGCGGTCTTTCCAATCTGATTTTTTTTCTTTGACTCTGCTGTAATCCAAACTTGATGATGGTGTTCCATTATTCCCAGAACCTGACCACAAACCTCAGTTCAGATACCACTTAACAGCCGCCAATGCTCTTGTGTATCTTTCATATTAGTGTATTGTTGCAACACCTAGTATCTATACATTCAATTGAATGTGTATGTCCTTATTCTTGATGAAACCCAATTTGAATTGATGCCTGTGGTTATTATCTTCCGAGTTCCGGTGCAGTTCTAACTTTACTATAGTCCCCAGAAGATGATGCTCTAATGCCAAATCAGTCCTTCCACATACCCTTACATCACCCTATGATTTTCGGAAATTTTCTTTAAAGCATAAATGACCAGTCTGGTGTTCTGTCCCACTGTCGGATGACACCCATGTTGCCTTATTAATTTCTTATTGTAAAAACATGGTGCTGCCAATCATCGCATATACGTTCATAAATAACTCTTCATTGGCATTGACATGCTTATTTTCCGAATCTATGTTTGCCCAAGATCTCATCGAGACCAATAGTATCACCCACAACCTTTATATTAATGTCACCCATCACAATTGTAATGTCTCTCTATTTCCTCATTACCATTACACTCTGAAGGCGGGCGTACGATGCCTTTCCCTTTCATTGAGTCGCCTTTGTCATTGTTAGGAGTGCAACATTGGAGAACGGTGACCTTGATTTTCTTATTGCTTTGGGAAGAGTCGAAAATGATCTGGACACCGGACAACCTTCATTCATTGCTGCGTTGTGTTAATTCTTTCCATGGGTGTTTATTAAAACATTTTAACGTATATTTATTTTTCATGATTTTGTCTTTAAGAAGCATCTGTTGGACATTGCAATTTGACGTTGGCAAAGATAATGTTTGAGGACGTCTATCTTGACTTTCTATAAGCTCGTTAGCAGCATTGATATTGCCATCAGTGAACACTGTTCGTGTTCAATAACAGCTTTTATGACGTTCAGCAGCGCTGGTTTAAAGCTTTCTTTTGCGAAAGATATGTCAGTTCGCCCAAAGTGCATTCCCTGTGTGGAAACTCAAGAAGTAGTTTCGCACAATAATGTTTGATTTGTCGAAAAATGTGATTGTCGTCTTATCTTCTTCAATAATGGCAATTCTGCAGCAGGCGATTTATTGACGTACACAATGTCAACCGACAAGGAATAGCATTTGTACGCGCCAAATTCGACGTTAGAGACACGTAGTATTAACTTTTATTAATAATCTGTTCGTTTTTAGTCAAGTTGAAATAAAATAAATTAAACATTGAAAAAAGTGCTTTATTCCAAAAAGCAACACTAAACGTATACAACAATTCATTTCTAAGTTAGCTTTACTACGAGGACTTTTAAGGCAAGCACTTTTAAGTTTTATAACAAATATTTTTTTTAAATGGTGAGGAGCTCAACACTTATACACAACTAAGTATTACTGAATACGTTTTGTTTCTTTTGATTAAGCATGCATACACCAACACGTTTCCTTAGTTGTTCTTCCCACTTTATTGCGTTAAGCGCCGTAGTGTGGGTAAGTAGTCTGTCCTGCGCCAAAGGTGTGTCGTCGGTCAATGTGAGCCCGTGTCGTAGAACAATCACTCTAATGTCATTTTACCACTTGCTTCGCGGCCGCCCCGTGTTCTATAGCCAGATCTACCAACGTTCTAAGCAATCAGTGGAAGTTGAAAAGTGTGTATTCTCATGATATGACCAAACCAGCGTATCTTTTACCTGTACATGTACTTTTTTCTTTACTATACATTTCCTGACCATTCTTCGAATGTCGTCGTTTCGCATTCTGCCTTACCTGGCATCACTGATGACCTTTCTCAAACACTTAATTTCAAACGTCGAAATTATGTTCTCACGCACCATGGGCATAGGTCATGTTTAACACCGGTAGCACAGAGTCGGCATGAATATATGTTTATCAGCTGTCGCTTTGTTGCCGAACTAATGCTCGGATGCCTAATCTGTGGTGACAGCTGATAAGTCACCTCAGATGCTTTCTGACACCTAGTCTCGTTGTCTGTGTCGATCTAACGTCTGCCGAACTGCCTAAGTACTTTAACTCATAGGCTTGTTGCAGAGCAATATCATTGACACTTATGTTGAGTGGCGCAGGTGTTCTACTAATCTTCATAGTCTCTGTTTTCTTCTTGTTAATTCACCTATTGTCGCGACACAAATCCTCACGCTTTATTGAGTACACATTGTCTCAAACTGTCCCAATATTATTCCCCCCCCCCCCCCCCCTTCCCCAAAAAAACTAAACAAAAAAACAAATAAAGAAAAGTCCTCGAGTTTGTACCTATCCTGAAAGTTTATTGTTCTCGAGTTTGTACCTGTCCTGAAAGTATATTGTCCACTAGATGGTACCTGTCCTGAAAGTTTATTGTTCTCGAGTTTGTACCTGTCCTGAAAATATATTGTTCTCGAGGTTGTACCTGTCCTGAAAGTTTATTGTTCTAGAGTTTGTACCTGTCCTGAAAGTTTTTGTTCTCGAGTTTGTACATGTCCTGAAAGTATATTGTTCTCGAGTTTGTACCTGTCCTGAAAGTGTATTGTTCTCGATTTTGTACCTGTCCTGAAAGTTTATTGTTCTCGAGTTTGTATCTATCCTGAAAGTTTATTGTTCTCGAGTTTGTACATGTCCTGAAAGTGTATTGTGCACTAGATTGTACCTGTCCTGAACGTTTATTGTTCTCGAGTTTGTACCTGTCCTGAAAGTTTATTGTTCTCTAGTTTGTACCTGTCCTGAAAGTTTATTGTTCTCGAGTTTGTACCTGTCCTGAAAGTTTATTGTTCTCTAGTTTGTACATGTCCTGAAAGTATTTGTCCACTAGATTGTACCTGTCCTGAAAGTTTATTGTTCTCGAGTTTGTACCTGTCCTGAAAGTTTATTGTTCTCGAGTTTGTACCTGTCCTGAAAGTTTATTGTTCTCGAGTTTGTACCTTTCCTGAAAGTTTTTGTTCTCGAGTTTGTACATGTCCTGAAAGTATATTGTTCTCGAGTTTGTACATGTCCTGAAAGTGTATTGTTCTCGAGTTTGTACCTGTCCTGAAAGTTTATTGTTCTCGAGTTTGTATTTATCCTGAAAGTTTATTGTTCTCGAATTTGTACGTGTCCTGAAAGTGTATTGTCCACTAGATTGTACCTGTCCTGAAAGTTTATTGTTCTCGAGTTTGTACCTGTCCTGAAAGTTTATTGTTCTCTAATTTGTTCCTGTCCTGAAAGTTTATTGTTCTCGAGTTTGTACCTGTCCTGAAAGTTTATTGTTCTCTAGTTTGTACATGTCCTGAAAGCCTCAGCTCACTAGCTTATCGTCAAGTGTTCCATTTGTCAAATTCGTAATGTAACTTGAACTAACAAATTAAACTAAATATGTGCGTTCAATGAAAATAAAAAATACATGTATTTTCTGTCTCAGCCTCACCCTGTGTGTGCGTGCATGCGTGCGTGCGTGCGTGCGTGTATGTGTGTGTGTGTGTGTGTGTGTGTGTATTTGGCAAAAGCTAAACAGCCTGAAGAAATTATGGTGGAACACCAATTAAACGACACAAGTGGAAGTTTTGAGACATGTATTCTTCCTGTGGCAGCATATGGCTGCGAACCATGGACGACTACCAACACTTCTTGAATAAGAATCAAGTCCTTCGAGTCAGGATGTTTCAGAACGATCTTCAGAATAACTTGGGCGGAGAAAAAGACAAATATAGACATTCGGCAAGAGTTGACCGTAGACGAGAACTGGTTTATATATTTTATTTTGGCCACACAATGTAAATACTTTGGCCACAGCAAGAAACACAATGGTCTTGAGAAATCTGTGATGGAAGGTACAGTGCCATGCAAAAGAGATAGGGTTGGCCGAGAAGACGATACCACTAAGATATCAAGGAATGCTTGATATGACTGTGGTGGAGGCACGCGTTTTGGCAAGACAAAGAGTTTTTTAAAGACTGTGATGGGAGCGACATTATATAAAGTGGACTTGCTACATGATAATATATATATATATATCAAATTAAAAAATTGCTTTTGTAGCAGTGTTTCGCAAATCTGGGATCTGCCGAGGAGAAATAGAGGTCTGACACATGTAACATCACAGAATGGAATGAAAAATGTGATGGGGCAGAATATCGACATAACAGAATGAAACAGCATTATGATACACGGCAAAAATAAATAAAGCGAGTTACTATACACGTACACCATATAATATAATTTCAATGTAATACAAAAGTGACATTTTAGAAAAAGACAGAAAAGGTAGAAAAGACATGTTACCTGATAAACATCTCTATACCGAAAGCCACTTCGTCTCTCATGATTGCCTTCCATGATTGCCTTAGAGAGAAAGCTTGTCTTGTTGTCAGTCCATTCTTCGTGGGTGTGTTGGTGTCATCTTTGTTTTTATTATCTTCTATCTCTGAAAATTTGTTGTTGTTGTCTCTGCTGTTGTCTTGTTCAGGTTCACTCGATGTGCATCGATTGCATCCAAGACGTTTGAGAAAAGCCTGCATTGTTCAATGTTGTCTATAGTACCTTCTTAACCTTCACATATGACAATGTATTGACCTTTCAAATGAATTTTTGATATCGTTTTAAAGTCCTTCTTTCCCTTTCTATATATATTTTGTTCACTGCTAGTAAATATAATACTCGGGTTTTGTGTAATATCACTGGTTTGTCGTGTTTGTTGTTTTACTGCAACTACCAGCTATTGATTATACTTGTAATCGTTATTGCACTTATAATTTTGCTTGATCTTCCTACACCGTTATTCAAGTTATCCCATTTAACCAATATATAATCCTACTTGTTTCCATATATGCTTTGAGGCCAATATATAAAACTTGCTTAACGCCAATATATAACACTGTGTTAACGCTAATATATAAAACTCGCTTAACGCCAAAATATAAAACTGGGTTAACGCCAATATATAGAACTGGGTTAACGCCAATATATAAAACTCGCTTATCGCCAATATATCAATCTCGCTTAACGCCAATATATAAAACTCGCTTAACGCCAACCCCCAAAATATACAATCGGTAATGGTAGTTATAAGTATAGCAGATCTAATGTGAGATGAAGCACTATAGACGTGATGAGTTTGGGGAGTTTGAGAAGTAGAGATGATCAGTTATATGAGATTTGTCTTTCTAACATAGTCAGACATTTTATTCAGACGACTGTTCTGGAGTGTGATGCAACTAAGTATAAGATTGCTAATCCAAAGAACAATACATGCCGCTGGAGATGCAGTGTCAGAGACTTCCTTTATAGAGGGTGTCAGTCTGATGTGCGATTAACATACCCGTGCTCGTTGTTTGCCATTCCTAACTCTTTAAAAGCTATGCACTCATTTTCTGGTGGATGTACTGAAGCGTATCTTCTAGGAAACGCTTCATAGTTCAGACATGAGAAACACGTGTAGAAACAGATCTGCAAGTTTAACCATACATGTACATTTAACTTTGACCGAGTTATCCGATTCCCAGGATAACCAGTTGTTACCTGTGTCAGGTAGTGGAATGTACATGCTTTCTTCAGTTGTTCGGTCTCCATACAGCATATTGGTAATAGAGAAGTTGTGAGTAGTTGTTACTTGCCCATTCTGAAAATGAAAGGTAATCCAGAAGATGTTTTGCTATTATCACCTCATGTTCGTTGTAGTACTTGCAGATTGATGTTCGGTCAGCGATTCCTCTGTGTATGTGTTGCTCAGTGGCATCCGTATTGTGAGAAACGAGAAATCTAAAATCTGGTCTCTTCTGTTCAAATTCCTTATGCTATCTTTAGGATTGGGTTAAGGCATTTTTGTGTACAGAACTCATGCAGTCACACACACAACTCATCAGTTCATCTATTGCTGCATAGAGCTGTGGTAGATTATGTTTGTTTTTGTGATATTTGGCCTTCTAGCTCCTATTTTTGTCATATTATCAGCATTTTCCATGCCACATATGTCTGCGTGATCTGATATACACCGTAGTGTGGTATTGAGTCCATTAGATGCAAGTACCATTAAAGATGTCATATTATTTTGTATAGTTAAATGGGATAATGTGATCCATCTTTGAACGCTCTGGTAAGTGGATAGGCATTCTGTGAAGTTGATCAGGTTTGTTAAGTGTATTGTCATTTTTATTTGTTCACATGATAGCATACACGATTTCTGAAATTGTTTGAATCTCTTCATCGAAGTTTGTGGAGACTAATTTACATGTAGCTGATAGTTAGTTCTTTGTTTTGTTTGGACATATTTATTTTATACGGGCCTTAAACGCTGAACCAAATGTGTATACATGGATCCAGTAATTGGAGTAGGAATGTAGCATCTTTTAAATCGCAGTGTGGCGTTTATTTGGGACTGTGTGAATGTTGTTTTTGGTGAAGAGTTGGAAACTTTGTCTAGTTCCTCTGTCACTTTTGGTAGATTGTGCTTATCAATTAGATCTTCTGCTATGATCATCTGCGATTCTTTATTCAGTATTTTCTGTATGTACGCTTGCCAAGTAGTTTTGTGTATGGGTGATTTTGAGGGGAGTGTCTGTATCTTTCAACTGTTTAAACTGCTTGTATTTTTTTCTTTTATCAAGTAGGTCAATTCTGTCTTCGGTTTCGCATAGTGTAGGTCTCAAATATCCACAAACAAAACTAAAGCTTCCATTTTGAATTTTGTTTGAAAGGGGTACATGAACTTTTAAATTAGGTGGCTTGCAGTGAGATTTTGAAGTATATGAATGATGGAATTTACTGTATGTAGAGGTGTCTAAGAGTTGTCTTGTAAGTATCCAATGTGTGCTTGCATGCCGCTTTAGCATGTTTAGTCTCTTGGGTGAGTGTTCTGAAATATTGTTTATGTATGTGTTAGACGTTAGTCAACTATCTAGCTTGACTCCGAGAAATCTGGTTTTTTTTTCTTCTTGGCCAATTTCAGGGCTACTGCAAATTAGTTACACCTCCTCTCTAAACGTATTGCTAAAAGTGAAGATTGTGATGAAACAGTAGTGGTATTGTTGTTGTTGTTCTTCTTCTTCTCGCTTGTGTCCTACTTGTGCCTTTCAGCATCAGGTTATGAAGAGATTTCTTGACAGGGATCTAGTATGTGCGTTGTACACGGGGAGCTTTACTACTTCAGTTATTTCTGCTATCAGCTTTCGCGTTGTCGGCCTTTGGTTTTGAATCAGTTGTATTTGTGTTGCATTTATTTCTAAAGGATAATATCTGGTGTTTGTCGTGTCACGTGGCCGAACCATTTGGTTTGCTGTTTCTTGATGAGGACTAATCACTGGTGCTGTACCTACTTCTTTCCTAATATCTTCATTTCTGATTCTATCCATTATTGTTACTCCAAGCATCCTACGTAGGCATTTAATTTCTGTTGATACAATGTTTCTTTAATATGTGTTTGTCAATGTCTAATTTTGGCACCGATATCCCAATGTGGGTAGGAATAATTGTTCTTCAACTTCCAGAACTTAAAACACATGCTGGTATTGTTTGGAGTGCTCTTCTTAGTCACCCTATAGCCGTGTGTAGGTCTGAGCCACTCGTCCGTAAGGAGATAACCATCAGAAAAATATCGTTTGTGGCTGTGAATATTAGAAAAAAACTGTACATCTAAGCTATGTGAATTAGTTGGGTAGGAGCTAAGCTATGTGAATTAGTTGGGTAGGAGCTAAGCTATGTGAATTGGTTCCGCAGGAGCTAAAGGACGCCTCAATTTTTCACCTGAACAAAAGAAAAGGCAGCCGTCAGGAATGCGACAATCATCGTGGGAAATCGCTACTCTCCGTAGCAGGCAAGATCCTAGCGCGCTTACTGCTAAACAGGCTCAACAAACACCTTGAACAAAGCCACCACCTCCCAGAAAGCCAATGTGGATTCAGAGCCGGAAGAGAAACAGTGGACATGATTTTTGTCGCTCGCTAAGTACAAGAGAAGTGTCGGGAACAAAACCAGGCCTTGTACACCACATTTATTGATTTGACAAAGACATTTGATACAGTAAACAGAGGAGGGCTGTGGATGATAATGTCCAAGTTTTGCTGACCCAACAAGTCATAACCATGGTGAAAGAGCTACACGAAGGCATGTGTGCTCGTCTACTGGACAGCGGTGCAATCTCTAAAACGTTTCTAGTATGAAACGGAGTAAAACAAGGATGTGTACTCGCCCCGGCGTTGTTCAGCATGATGTTCGCAGCAACTATATCAGACGCCTTCAGATCACTGGAGCTTGGAATACCCATAAAGTACCGCACAGATGGCAAGTTGCTCAATCCCAGAAGAATGAAGGCCAAAACCAAAGTGGCTGGAGACATAATCAGGGAACTTGTATTTGCTGACGACTGCGCCCTAATGAGCAACTCAGAACTGAACATGCAGGTTGGAATGGACCGGTTCTCTGCCGCATGCGAAAATTTTTGCCTGACCATCAATGCAAAAAAAACCAGAGGTCATGTACCAACCAGCACCAGGCATGCCGTACACAAAACCAGAGACTACAGTCAGCGGGCAGACGCTGAATGTCGTAGACAAATTCACATATCTGGGCAGCATGCTGTCGAGATCTGCCAGCCTAGACGATGAGGTGGCAAGCAGAAAAGCAAAGGCCAACACAGCCTTTGGTAGAATGCGCTCGATGGTCTGGACACGTCGTGGCATCAGCGTCAAGACCAAACTCAAAGTCTACCATGCAACCGTCATTCCAACCCTACTATACGCTTGCGAAAGCTGGACTGTATACTTTGGACATGCACGGAGGTTAAATCACATCCACACAGGTTGCCTGAGGCGAATATTCCACATCCGATGGCAAGATCGTGTCACTGACATCGAGATTCTCTCGAGGACTAACATGCCCAGCTTCCAGGCACTGTTAGAAAAGCACGACTAGGGTGGACCGGACACCTCGTCCGTATGTCAGACGAGCGGCTCCCAAAGAAGCTTCTCTACGGCGAGCTGATAGAGGGATGGCGCGAGAGAGGGCGCCCAAAGAAACGTTTTAAAGACGGTCTGAAGGACTCACTGAAAAGTTGCCAGATAGACATCGACATCTGGGAATGTCTTGCGCAAAACAGATCGGGTGTAGTTACCGGCGAAGACGACCGTGTTGTGAAAGCCCAGAGCAGACTCGAGACCCGGAATTCCCAAACAGCAGGAACACCATCACCTTCTAGAAACCTCGTGTGCCCGATATGTAGCAGATGTTTTCGTGCCCGCATTGGCCTGTTCAGCCACATGCGCACCCACAACCCAACAGGGAAATCTGTGACCGGGATGATGTCGGTTGTCCTCATCGACAACTATGGACAGCTATTATATAATACCACCCAGAATGTACAAGGCGTGTTCAAATGAAACCGAACCAAATTGCAATAAATAAACATACGTACGATGCATATAATGACGTCACTTTAAGTGTAAAAAGGATATACCAACCGTCAAGTTTGCATACTGTCAGTATCTTCCGACATAGCTTTCCGACACAGCAGACCGTTGACAACATGATGAGTGTGATACGGAATCCGTACTGAGTTGATCAGCTAGCGGTGATTCGGTTTATAACATCTGAAGGATGTCGACCAGTTGACATTAATCACAGAATGCTGGCAGTGTATGGTGACAAAAAGTGTGTCTAAGATAACAGCGAAGAACTGGACAATGATGTTTAAAGAAGGACGCGAGTTAACAAAAAATCTTCCGAGACCAGGTCAGGCGCATATTGTTGCTTTAACTGTGTACGTTAAAAGAATGTAGATTGGCTCATACATATGGATATGCAGTTGATGTATATACACAGCTGGGCACACGTTAATATAAACTGGAATTGTATATTCGTGTACATGCTTTATAATAGAGTGAACATGTGTACATGCATGTGGGCTCAAGCTAAAATATGGTACATGTTCTTTTAAGCGAAAACTTTCTAACAGGGCAAACGTGTGTACATACATGTAGCTGTTATATATAGCTGTTAGCTAATAAACGGATGTTGTATACGATTTACATATAAGTGGATATATACTAGCAGAACCGGAATGTGCAATTACAATATTTATTCACGTGAACAGAACGTGGATGTGTATATGTACATTTGCGAAGCAAAGAAAGAGTGGATATGTACACACATGTCGATGCACGCTATCAGAACATGCATACATGTACGGACGTGGGCGAAGGCTTAAAGAAAGTGATTGTGTACACAAATGTCGAGCCGACTTGAATGAGTGAATATATGTATGTATCAGGGATCGCATGTGAACATATAGATGTACGGGCGCTAGTGTGATTGAGTGTACACATATAGGTACCAACAAGTAGACAGTAAATGTGTACAAATATAACTAGACCACGGATGTGTACTCACGTATACACAGACGAACACAGCATAAATGTGTACATTCCAAGCATATCGTAAAATGGATCTAATGAATGTTGGACATGATGTTAATGGCATAATTATATTTAGTGTAATAGTACATCAATTATCATAACAAACGTACACTTTCGTACTTTGAAATAAGTTTCCTTTAATAATATCGGCTTTAGCTTTCGTCTTATGTACACACATGAAGATAAGTGCGTACATGTCAACGCGATAGATGAGAACGGACATGTTTACATAAATATTAACGTATGCGAATATACCGGTCATATATACACACCGAAGGTTCAAAACTTAAATGAATATCCTGAGATGTCACAGAAAATTAAGCTCAAGTTATGTGCAATCCTAAGAAGATTTCAAGCAGCAGAAAGTGCATGCAGCAGGTCGAACATAGACCACACTCCTGAGAATATCGTACAAGTTAGCTCAGGTGAACTGTCCGTGATGACTTAAACAGGTGAAAACAGTTGCGGTGTAATGTGTGCGCGTATTTTCAACAGAAGACTAGTTACCATGTATCACAAGGTAGTGTAACAGTCCCGTGATATAACCAGCAGCAAAAGTCTGCTACAATGTAATAAAGAATCATAGGGCGACAATCACGTAACAATGGATATAAACTAGTTTCCCGGGCACCCATTCGAATCAAGGGCAGCAATATCGGTATAGGCGCCAGATTTATAAGTTTACATTATTGTAATTTTATAATAGCCTGCGGTGTATACAAGAAAATATAAAATAGGGTTCTAAATCCTTGCCAAGACACTACTAAAGTAGACTTCGTCTCGTTCACGTGAATAGAAACTGATTGAAGAAATCGATTTAAAGCGACCTGGGCTCAGGGATCAATATTGAAAAAAGTATTTCCCCTGGATTCAATACGAATTAATATCGCAAGAATGGTGATCTAGTGCACTATAACTATAGAGGTACAGCAAAATAGCTTACCTTGCCAGGCTCAGAAAGTTTGAGTATTTGTGTGGACATATTCCAGAAAGGTGGGAACGTTGAGAATAAAACGAAGCAGATATAGGAGCATTGTTGTCGGTTTTTAATATGTAAACGTAGGCGGGTTATTTGAAACCTAGACAGTGTTGTTTTTCTCTGCCAAATAAACACAAATATTGCGAAGATTATATATACAGTTTTAAGTTAAAACCTATGGGCATAATACGATTTCACTCAAATAACGCATTTGATGTTTTGTTATTTTAATATAATTGCAGCTAACGTTAATTTTGGATTGACAGCATATTTATTTTGTGATAAACTATATATTACAAATAATATACAATACGTATGAGTTAGTTTAATCAAGAAAGAATGGGCATGAAATAATGCGTTAAGACAAGACGCCTACATCTGGAACTAATAGCATAACAAATCAAACAGCAAGCTAATCTGAACGATAAGAATAGCAACGATCAGTAGAATCCCCACCTATTGAAAATGGATGCCGGATTTTATAAATGAGTGCGTGTACATAAGTAAATATCTAATGCCGAACTGTTAAAAAGGATCATTTGAATAAGTGAGACACGAGGCGAGGAAAGACTAGTGCTAAAAAAATACAGATCATGGAAATCAGCTGATTAGCTACCGATGCTTCCTTTGTTGTGAATTCCTTAATGTAGGAGAAGTAGAAGGAGACTAAAAAATACATGGACAAGTACAATATATCTTGAGATTGCCATTTTCCGAAATAACATCAAGAGATATGTCAAACCACCACAGGTTCCACTTAGGTCTCAGTCGGCCTGACTTGACAATCTGCTCATCCCATTTGACATACTCATGCTCTTGGACGAGATTGGACGTTATCATAAGCCACGCCATACGACCATAAGAACACCCCTAAAAGCATATTTCAACCAGAAAAGGCTCTAAAATTTCCGTAAATCTAGTGAATGTTATTTCAAGAAACATTAGACCATCTCCGTACAAACACAACCAACAATATTAAAACACTAAATAACGAGGCCACACAAGGAATCTGGGAAGAATTTTCACACTGTATACTAAAGAACTGTGGACAGACATACAAACCATTCTGGAATAACAAAATACATAGTGATTTATGCAATATATAAATGGGAAGATCAATCCTAGAACCAGCGCCATCACATGTAGCAAAAATACATTGCATCAAAGTATTCTTCACAGACCAATTATTATTTAACTAAGCCAAATATGAAACATGAAAACAAACATATTCCAAATTAGATGTAAGACATACTTGTAATAGAGCCTGGTCATTAGACAATAGTTTGTCTGGGGGGAAAAGGGGAACTGACTAAAAGCTAGTTATTGATGGAGACAGAACAATCACTGAAAATCAAACAAGCACAGACCTTAAGCATTGCTTTGCATTAGGAAAGAGAGCAGGTCAACTTTTGTAACAGGACAGGGAACACTTGTACTACCGGAAGAGCCAAAAGAAAGTTCCATATACTTATGTCTTCATATTTAAAGTTTACTTAAACATGCGAGAGCTCTAACACATCCTGAAGAAACACACGCGTAGAAATGTCACATGGCCGGACAGCATTCATAATGAAATGCTTTTCCCACTAGTGACTCAAAGAAATTGTTCTTAAAGTGATCAACTGGACACGAAGAAAAGGAAAGCTTATAAAAGCATGCAGGAATGCACCTATAATGACAATACTAAAGCACAACAAAATAAACTCCAGATAAACATAAACGCTATCGATAGGCCAAATTAACAGAGTGGACGATAAACACGCGTTTCAATTAGTTTCTTAAGATATCCACACCACAGGCAGTTTTTGGAATCATAGGTTGTAGAGAAAAATCAGCTTTTTATGACGACAAAGAATAAAATGATGGCTTCTAGAACAACAAGCATACGATAAGTCATCATTGGCTTACAATAGGCTTATAATCGTGTCTGGAGAAAAAAATCTCTTGACGAATATGATTACAATTGAAATTGACCTCAAACTTTGTAACTGGACTTTCTGGCTAAACGAACGATCTAGACAAACGTGATAGATAAGGTCGCTTCTAAATAATTAGCAGAAGGATTGAGACAAGACGCATTTTTAATTTGTACTCATTTCGTGATCTACATTAATGACATAT
Organism: Ariolimax columbianus; assembly: GCA_036924085.1. Lineage (NCBI taxonomy): Eukaryota > Metazoa > Mollusca > Gastropoda > Stylommatophora > Arionidae > Ariolimax > Ariolimax columbianus. The sequence continues at coordinate 62,037,076 of JAVGWX010000007.1, read as the reverse complement.
CTGACCAGATACAGCCGAAACAGTTAACTATGTGAAGGGTTTTTGCAATATGGTAGATCAATGAAGATGGGAAAGGGGAGGGGGGGGGGGGAGGGCACGATTGTTAAATAGACACATAAGAAAATTAGATTACCACTACTAATCATGGAAACTGAAAGTCAATAGTAAATCATCAGTGTCTGCCATCTTTACCAATGGTCAAGACGTGGTCAAGTAACTGTAAATTTGAGATTAGAAGAAAACCAACTGGTGAGATGAGTATCCCACTTATCTTGCACTTGATCGATAACTTAAGCTCACCTACGACATTCATAATGTAACGATAAACGGTTATTGAAGAGGCTCGCTAGCCTGATCATGGGGATTAGACACACTGAGAGGCGTGTACCAACGTTTTAACAATTCTACAATATCATTGATATTTCCTAACATATTTTTATCAAAATAAAAAATGACAATCCCTAGACAAGGTACAAAACTGCTCTGCGCTTCATTTGGGACGGCCATTGAGGTCAGCGCAATCATCCTCATTTGAAATTCACACAAATTTGGGTTCTTTGAAATTGAGAGTTATTGGAGTTTATGAATGAATTAGGAGAATGACGGGATAATCCTAAACGGCTACTTGTCGAACATTTGCAAACCTGAATGCATAATTAAACAGATGTCTATACTATATCATGTAAGTGAAATCTAAGAATGATACTACCTCACAGAATGAAAAGAGTTAGAAAGAGTGGTAAAAGACGCACCACGATAATGATTCCCGAAAACACCAGAAATACTGACACAAATAATGTATTTTACGATCACAAATCCTAATCAAATTACTCTAATGCGGACATAACAAATCATTATCCATGCCTATCCAAATAAATGGATACAAGCGTTTACTGGTATGGATATGCATTTACTGGGTGTGAGATGGAGAGATATTACACTTCACCGGTGGTTCTCATGTGGCTAATGTATGGCTCCGTGAGTACTGCTTGTGTAAGGCAGTGACCACACCCAAGGCAACCGTCTTGACGGACTGGTTAAGGTACACGAGTGAACTGTAAAGTAAACCATGGTTGGAGATGTTCATCCCGAATATCAGAAGACTGGGACCACGGCGAGTAAGGCAGACATCTATATAAAGGAACGTCTTACGAGGCGCAACAGCTAAGTGTTGGGCACCCTGAAAAAAGTACGGTTAGTCACCATGGGAGAGTGTGGGACCTCCCCATGTATTACCAATAACGTAATGGATCATATAAATAATAGAACAGACGATATAAATGCAATCTTGGCCACATGAGGAGAACTATGTTGTAAATGATAACATGGATGAGATATCACATATGGTGAATGAGTCAGACCAATTTGTCGTGTGCGACCTGATATCAGTTAATAAAGGGCCATATACTGATAATGTATGTCCGAAAACCAGAATGGAAGATCTACGTATTGGAACATAGATTGTAAGAAAATTATACCAGGCAGGAAAGCTGGAAAATCAAAAACAGAGGTGTGAAAGCATGGAACTTGATAGTAATGGAGATGCTGGAAACAGATGGATGGATACCGGCTATTTAGAAAGACGGAACTATACTTAATATATTCAGTTAGAATACACCAACACGGCGTTATTTTTCTAATAAAGAATAAGAATATTAAGGGATTCTGGACATACTGTCACAGAGTGATATTGTTAAAAATAAGTGCAAAACTGCAAAACCATTCGATTTGTCCAAAGTGCAAACGTACAGTTCCACACATAATTACTAGGAGGAGGAAATCGAGGAGTAGTATTAAGATCTGCAAAAAGTACTAAAACGGATGTACTGTTAGTGATGGATGATATGAACGCCAAAATTGCACAATGTAAACATAGTGGGACAATTTGGAATTGGAAAGAGGAATGAAAGAGGAGATAGACATATATAATTATGTAAGAATAATAACATGCTGTGACTGATCTAGCGAGCTGACAGCGTAATTGCTCATGCTTTGAAACCAATAATGGAGCTAAATCAATGTAGTCACAACGGGATGCAACAGGACGAAGACAAAAGGTCACAATTATGGAAAACAAAAGTAGCGATTTTGAATGTTACGGGCCTTGGCGTAAAGACATTAGAGTTGGTAGAGTTTATGACTAAAGCTAGAGTCCAGATCCTAGGCATTTCAGTTACAAGAAGAAAGAGCAGAACATCAAGGAGGTACATGGCAATTTTGTTATATTGTAGAGTGGTGTCAACATCAACGAAAGAGCCCGGCACTGTGTTGGCTTTCTTCTTCACCATGATAAAGCCAATTTCATTACCAACACAGAATAGATCAGTAAAAGACTGATACGTCTAAAATTGACGGAGTGTGGGAAAACCACGACACTGATCCAGGTCTACGCCCCGTTTGACGACAACATCAATGTGGAGGACAATATGGAATGTTTCCAGAGCATTTCTGACGCTATCAACGGCGTTGACGGCACATATGATTTAATTGTGATGGGAGACTTTAATGGTAAAACGGGAAAGAAAAGATCATCTCATGAAAGCTGTCTAGGATTCCACTGTAACACCTCTTTAGAATGGAACAGCAATGGAGAGGAGCTTATTAACCTATGTATTGAGCAGGCGCTAATAATAACAAATACCATCTTCCAGCACCTGCCCAGTTTTGTTAAAACGTGGCACAGGTGAAACAACACAGACATTGTGTCTCAAACCGATTTAATTCTAATCACACACAGGCAGAGAAGAAATATAAAATATTCTAGAGTAGTTTTTCCGCCTGCATGGATATTGACCATCGACCAGTGGTGTTGACACAAGTACTTCCACATAGGAGAAGTCCAAAGACAGTCAAACCAATTTTGGTAAGAAACCGTTATAGGTTAGAAGTGGAAACTGTTCGAAATAGTGTATGTCGAGAAGTTACACATGTCTTTATGGCACTTACAGAAGAACATCCTAGGGACATAAATAGTGAAGGAACTATCTTCAAAGGAACTTTGACGACCGCTTTTCATACGTACTGTGGGATTCTCAATCAGAGGATACCAGACCTTCCGTCTTGACAGAGAAGGTCACAAAGGATGGGTTCTGATACTGACACGAAACTGCATACCAAGTAGCGCAGTATCTGTAAATCACATAGGACAAGTAGAAATTGTAGGAGTCGACATAATGACACAGGAAACGAAAACCCGTATATTCAACCTGTATGGCCCACCCAACAAAGACAGTCGCTCTCGAGTATGGAAATCAAGGACTCCAGCTGCACAGTGGTTGGAGACTTCAACAGTCACTCGGAGAGATGGGGATATTCAGATTCAGACATCAGAGATGATGAAGTGGAAGATTGGGAAATAAACACAAATCTCTATCTTATCAATAGGTCGGACGACAGCCCTAGCTTCTATTCTAGAACATGGCATACCACCTCCACTCCAGACTTGGCCTTCTCCATGGGGGATATTCACCACAAAATAGATCGTCAGGTGCTCGACCAATTGGCAGATAGCGACCACAGGCCAATTAGGCTAGAAATTGATATGGATGTATCGAAACAGCATCAAATAAACAAATTACCATCAAGCATAGCGACAACATGCTTACCGGAAAAAAAGCAGCAAACGCCTTTATAGAACATTATGCCAGAGCAAACCACATTGATGTCCCTACAGACAGGAATACATACATTAGTGAAGAACAAAAGAGCCCCGACAACATCAAGATGGCATTAGAGGAGCACATGATGGCAAAACTAACAATAAATGAAATGGATGAGGCCATAAGAACTTTAAAGAAAAAGAAATCGCCCGGAAAAGATGGGGTAACAAACGAAATGTTGATGGGGTTGGGCCAAACAGCAAAGAGGAAGTTACTATCAGACCTGAACCAAAGCTGGAAAAGGGGAATTGTACCGCAGGCATAGAACGATACTGTACTTATACCAGTCCCAAAGAAAGAAAAAGATAGAACATATCCAAATGGATATAGACCCATCAATCTACTTAGCAAACTGATGGATCGTATGATAAATACCAGACTGATGTGGCACCTGGAAGAAAAACACATATTAATTCCACATCAAGCAGGATTTAGACAACACAGATCCACAGAGGACCAGATCACTCTCATAGCACAGGAAATATGCTTACCAAGAGAAAAAGCATACAGTAGCGGTTTTTGGTGGATCGAGAGAAGGCATTTGACAAGGTGTGGAAAAAGGGACTTAAAGTCAAGCTACGAGGAATTGAAGTATCTGGAAAATTGTAGAGATAGATCAGCCACTACCTCGAAAACAGAACAGCCAGAGTTCAAGTACAAGGACAGATGAGCAAAAAGGTGACACTGGTGCAAGGAGTACCCCAAGGGGGGGGGGGGGGGGGGAGGGGGGCGGGTACTATCACCCACACATTTCCTGGTGTATATAAACAAGATCACAGAGAATATACCAAGAAGAGTCCATAGCTCCATGTTTGCAGACGATCTGGCTATGTGGACCTCTGAAAGAAATCTCACCGTATCAAACAATCGGATGCAGCAGGCCCTAACATCGTTAGAGGAGTGGGCGAGCTCATGGCTGGTCAAAATAAACAATGAAAAAACAACATGTACATGCTTCCAAATAAACCACAGAACACCAAAGTAAGTCTTAACGGCAAATATCTGCGGCCAAACGACAACCAAAACTATTTGGGAGTCACATTTGATCGGCGCATGATATGGAAAAGTCAGATCGAGAGAAACCGAATGAGAGCAAGACAAAGAATGGCAATCATGAGGAAACTTGATGGCACAGGCTGGGGAGCAGACGAAAGTATTCTAAAGAAACTGTACACTGGAAGAGTGAGACCAGTTCTCGAATATGGCATTGCAGCATGGACAATAGCAGCAATGGCGAACTTTTATAAAATTAGCAAACTCCAAAACCAAGCCATGAGAGTTATAACAGGAGGCATGAAGTCAACGCCAATTGTAGAACTTGAAAAGATTACAAATCTGCAATCCATGACCGACAGAAGAGATTGCAGAGCCCAACAGCAAGCGGAGAAACTCAGAAGACTGACAGTCGATCCAATGCATCAGAGACTATATAGATTTGGAAATGGGAAACTAAAACGGACAACGTTTGCAGAAATAGCCAAAGTAAAGATGACCAAAGACCCTATTAACACCGTAACAATACCAAAGTCAATCCATACTGTACGCAAACCCCCCTGGAAGCAGCATATCATTCCGGAAGTGATAGACAATATACCAGGTATTGGCAACAAGAATAGGCAGACTGATAAATACAGAAGAGACATAACCCTGAGGTACATAACGGAAAACTACCCAAGCATGGACTGGACCCATGCATACACCGACGGTTCTGTAACAAACACAACACAGAGCGGAGGGGCATGGGTTTTCCTGAGCCTACCAAATGGTAGAAAAATAACACTTTCAGTGGCAACTGGAAAATTCTCAAACAATTTCAGAGCGGAGGCAGATTCACTGAGGGCTGCAGCAGAAGCAATGCTAACAGACGAAAGCAATGAATGCCAGATAGTCATGTTTACAGATGCCCTAGCCGTAGTTACAGCACTAAAAAGCCAGAAAAATACCGAACTTAATGATTTCAGGTCAGTACTCTGTCAACTATGCCAGCAGTCCACACCAAAAAGAGTAGTGGTACAGTGAGTTCCATCCCACTGTAACATCCAAGGCAACGAGAAGGCAGACAGACTGGCAAAAGAAGGTGCAAGATTACCACAACCAGATTTTAGTGTGACCTACGAAGAGTCCAAAAGGATTATTAGGGCCAGATACATGGCCATATGGGAAACAAAACATATTGGCTACACACAAAATGATGCCTATTACTAGTTGAACAGAAGAGAGCAGGTCGTGGTCTTTAGACTTCCCACAGGCCCCAACAGATTGAGGTACCACCTATTTAATACACTGAAAATAGGTGGCACTGACGAATGCACTTGTGGTACAGGGCTAATGACCGCTAAACATCTGCTGCAAAACTGCCCGACATACGAAGACCAGATAAAGCACATGTGGCCATCACCAGTGGCAACACTAGACAAGCTCTATGGCAGTGTCGGCAGCCTCAGGATGACCGCTGCTTTCTTCGAACAAATAGAGGTTGACGTCTGACAACTTACGAAGAAGAAGATACATACTGTAGAATAAAGAACTTACGTCATGAAAAAAATCAGAAGCGAACAACTTGGTGGACTGAGAAGAAAGCTTACAAGGGTTGGTTGACCTCTAAAACACAAAATGACTACATCGCCTACCAGATATCAAGACGAAACGCCAAATAGTAATAACACACGACTAAGAAGAATCTTGGAAACATATTATGGCGAGCAATAACTCACTTCCAAATGTCAAAATGTTCCTACATACTTTTTCTAAAGCATCCAGGCGATGCGAATTAGAGACGAGTGCTTCAATCCTACTACATACATCATCAACAATTATGGTTTTCCTATATTAAACGAGCTCAGCAGAAGAGATCAGTAGAAGGAATACTTTCAAAAACTTTTCAACCCTAATTCCTCCACGAGGGATTTCGTTTTTCTACCAAGCTTACAAGATCATACCAAATCCGACATAATGATTCACGAAACTGAGAAAGATATAACGAATAGTCCCAAGATTAAGTCACCAGGCAAGGACGCATAACAACGGAGGCGATTCATACATGTAGAGAAAAACAGGGTTACTCTAGCTACATAGACTTTTCACATATCGCTACTTAGCGACACTGGTAAAATGTATGCCAAAATCATGGAACAAAGAATGAAACCTATTGTTGAACCTCAACTATACCGAGCTCAATGTGGATTCCGCCGAGGTATGATCTGCACGGGCGCCTTGTTTACCTTAAAGGAAATAAGCGAAAGATCAACAGAAAACAAAGAAAATCAGTGTGTTGTCTTCATTGATCAGGAAAAAGCGTTTTATAGGGTAGATAGGATTACACTTTGGAAAATATTGTAAGATTATGGTGCACAAGGCCCTATTCTTCATAATGTAAGCGCAATGTATCGTTCGAGTACAAACGTCGTCAGAACGACTGATTGCTTCACATATGCTTTTGAAATCATTACCTGCGTGAGACATGGGTGTGTACTTTCTCCTCTGTTGTTTAACATCTACATGGACAAAATCGCATCAAAGACTTATCAATTTGAGACATCTGAAGCAGAACTTAACTCAATACACGAGTTACTCTTTGCAGATGATCAGTTTTGATGTACGATGATGAAAACAAACTACGAAACCACATGAACGCACTTACGACTACCCCTGCTAAACACAATCTGTGAATTAGCAAGAATAAAACAGAAACTATGATGATCAGTAGAACTCCTGTGCTCAAAATGTCTAAATGATATTGCTCTTTAACAAAGTCCATGAGTTCAAGTACCTGAGCTTTATTTTCTCGGCAGACGGTAGGATCGATAGGGAAACTGGGACTAGGTGTCAGAATGCATCTGCTGTGACTTATCAGCTGTCCCCACTGCTTAGGCAACCGAGCATTAGTTTAGCAACACAGCAACTGCTGATAAACAGTATATTTATGCCGACTCTGTGCTACCAGTCCAAAACATGGTCTCTGTCCAGAGAGTGTGAGAGCAGAATTTCGACTTGTTTTGAGAAAAGGAAGGTCATCGGTATTAACAGGAGAGACAATGCGGAACGACGATATTCGAACTATGGTTTGCACTACGTCTTGTGTTAAATACATTTCCAGACAGAAAATAAGTCGGTTTGGTCATCCCATGAGAATGCACCCTCACCAACTTCCACTCATGGCTTACAACGCTGGTAGATCTGGCTACAGAGCACGTGCACGCCCACTAGGCAGGTAGATAGATGGCATTCGAGTGATTGTGCAGCAACAAGGGCACACATTGATCGACGCAACGCACTTGGCGCATGATAGTTCCCCACCACGCTTTTAACAGCACAAGTAAAAGGAAAAACCAACTAACTAACAATTAGACAATTCTATGCAATACTTTCTTTAAACAGCACAAGAGAAAGCTATACACATGGACAAGTCCTGGTGATTAAAAACGAAATCAGATCGACTGTGTTATGATCAAAGATAGATTTAGGAATAATGTCAAAAAAGTAAAAACATATCCAAGAGCAGATAATAATTCAGATCATAATTCTTGAATGGTAAAAATAAAAATTAAGGTTGAAGGTCACCAAAAAATGGTAATTTAAAAAAGAATCAGTCAGACTTCTCAGCTTTAAAACAATGTTACATTCAAGAACGATTTATAGAAGTGAAGAACTTATGTGAAAGTCACTTAATTATAGCCACAGAACAGAATAACAGTGCAAATCCATAAGAGAAAATCGATGTAAAGTGGGAATGCTAAAAAAAAAGCAAACTGCTTTCTACCAAATAAGAAAAACATGCAAAACAAGTCTGGACGATTGAGAACATTCTAAAACTCACGGTCCGCCGCAAACAATAGCTCAAATAATGATAACATGATTGTTAAAAAATTAGATCAATGTGCAGACAGACTAAAGACAAATGGTTCCAGAACAATTGTACACGTATAGAAGATTTGAGCACAAAACACAAAACTTGAGATCTTCCTGAGAAACGAAAATAAAAACATATGACAGGACAACAAAAGGCCCGAAAAGGTGGGGGTAGTTTTAAGGACAAAACAGGAAATATGTTTTTTGTTTGAGAAAACAGAAATAAGAAAAACATGTGAGGAATACTTTGTTGTTCTCATTCATGATGAAAGATGTTGTAAACTTGAAGTCAAAAATACAGCAGGACCATCAATTTATAAATCAGAAGTTAAAAGAGTTATACGAATATTGAAGAAAAGGAAAGCGGCTAGACCAGATGTCATTGAAGGTCTCAACACGCATCTCCATTTCCTATGACATGGTCCAGGTTGACAACGTGTCATAATTTGTTGTTGATGGAGTAACAGATCTATGCATCGACACCTGCTCATTAGGACACATATCACAGACCCTAACAGTTTAATTAAGTTGCCTAAGATGATCAAAGGGGTAAATTGCAGTGACTTTTGGATTTTAAGTTTTATTAGTATTATCCATGTCACCAAATACTTCTTAAAAGCGTACAGGAAAGAAAAGGAACATTAACCAAGAAGTCAGTGCTATGAAGTATGGTTTCAAACAGAACAGCAGAACAAGAGAACGGATTTTCTGTATGAGAATGATTGTGGACAACAACATGAAGATGCAGAACAACGTATATGCTTGCTTCATTGATTACACTAAAGGGTTTAATAACATGAAGCATACACAGTTAATAAGATGTCTGGAAGATATCAATCTGGACGGTTAGAATATCAAACGTATCACAGACTTGTATTTGGATCAATCAGTATGATTAAGAACTAGAGAGGATGCGTCACCCAGTAGAACTATTAAACAAGGGGTTAAACACGGGTATGTGTTTTACCAATGTTTGTTTAAAATTAACTTACACCAGATATTTGAAAACATAGATGGTCTGTCTGGATATAATATAGGACGACGAAGTATCAATAATATCAGAAATGCTAATGATACAATGTTCATGGCATATAATTCAGTACATCTGCATAACTTAATGAACAAGATAACCAGCAAAAGTCAGTATTATGGGTTGGCAATCAACATCGAACAGACTAAAGTTATGGTGCTCACAAAAAAGAAAGAAAGTCCAAAAGCTTTCATCCATATAAAATGAGACATTCTGGAACAAGGGTCAATCTATGTTTACCTTGTTCAACTTATTTCGGATGATGGTATATACGAAAGGTACATCATTAACCAGCATGAGAGATACGCTTTTGTCAACGCAGATATCCCGAATATTTAAAAAATAGTATAATTAATTTGCTATGTGCAATCAGTTTTATTGTGTATGGAGTAGAAACCTGGACCTACATTATCAAATGGGAAACAGAACATACTGGCTACACAAAAAACGATGCCTATTACCAGTTGAACAGAAGAGAGCAGGTCGTGGTCTTCATACTCCGCACAGGCCACAACAGGCTGAGGTAACACCTATTCAAAAAATTAAAGATAGGTGGTACCGACGAATGCACGTACGGCCCCGGGAAAATGACCGCTGGACATATGCTGCAAAACTGCTCGACATACGAGGACCAGAGAAAGCAGATGTGCCCATAACCAGTGGCAACACTAGACAAGCTCTATGGCAGTGTCGACAGCCTCAGGATGACCGCTGCTTTTTTTTCGAAAAAATAAAGGTTGATGTATGACAGCGTACGATGAAGAAAAAGAAGAAATCTGGACCATGTCATAGGAAATGGAGATGCGTGTTGAAACCTTCAACATGTGGGCATTATGTATTTAGAAGACTTGGACGAGTTTCTAGGAAAGATAGAAAAACCAATAGTGAGGTTCTGGAACAAGTCCAAATGGAACATATACTTCTGAAGGCAATTATAGCATAACAATAAAATATGTTGGTAGTTTCAAGCGCCATGACATTCTGCAGAGTTGAGGGCAGGAGGTACAGATGGACAGACAACACGTGTGGTCGGACACAGTTTGCTTGCGTGTACCAGCCTGGCGCGAGACAGATACAGCTGGAGATCAATTACCGTCCACACTCCGTGACAGATACAGCCCTTGATGATGATTTGCTGATGTAGCTGCATGTAAAAGCAACATCAAAACAGGTCATTGCGTCTATATACACGGAAAGATTATATAATAACCGCCGAGTGCGATTGTGAGGCACCCAAGTAAACACCATAACATATCCAGGACTGCCCAATTTATGTAGGCCAATGAGAGCCAGTCTGGCTTTGGGGAGCGACCATTCTCGTAAAGCTGTGGGGGCCGTTATGACCTGAAACGCACAGTGTCTTTCGTGAACCTCACCAGTCTAGAAGTACAGCATCAGCTGATCGAAGAAAAAGATAAATGCTGGATATAGTAGACCTGACATATAAAAAATAGTCCTCGGGGCTGACTCCATTATGATCACTTATGTCATCAGAATAAGGGATCAGTGAGTCCCTTGGCACTATTAATACACATGGCAATGGCAAGGCAAACAGAGAAGCAAAGAGTGAACGAAACCAAAAATAATCACATTAGGCAGCACCCCTACAAACAGCCAGACAACCTATAAGAACAGCATACAATCAAACATTGTTGAACAGATGGTAAACATCGACAGAGAGGTTCACGGTCACATGAAAAGGACAAACCAAAATAACAACATCAAATTAAATCACAAGGAGGGATTAAAGCACCATTTTCAAACTACGACCCCAACACACCTAACTTAATACACAATTGAAAATAATTCAATAGCACTACATTAGTGCACATGCATTAGAAAACGTTGATTATCATATTTTTTGAGAGCCGGGAGCTCAGCGAAGTTAGCAACATGTTTCTTCCGCCGAGGTTAGGTATATAGAACACTGTGTATTGTACAACTAATATGTTCAGATACATTGCATAGCATTGGGGCAAAATGCGAGAGTTCGAATACTGTTCGATTCGCAACAACAACAACAACAACGGAAGACGAACACATAGAAAGGATATGCACTGACACGAAGTTGAGACACACGTGGTATGTAGTTGATATTGAAGATAGGTGCTTTAGAAGAATCTGCCATGTTTTTTAATTGATTGGCGATACATTTGGAGTCTCCTTTCTCTCTCTCACACACTCTCTCTACATATATATATATATTATATTATCATAAAAAATAGTTAACGATGACACATGTCCCGGTTAGGAGTGATACACTGCAAGAAACCGAACAATGTCTAAACGAGATACATAAATAGGAAGACGTCTTACTTTCTTCTGAACACCATCTTCCCTCCGGGTAAGCTGCGACTGGAAAATGAGTCCATCGGAAATGTGAATGCGTGTCTACCTAGGCACGGAAATAAACAATAAGCAGGCACTTGATAATGAGATCTTATCCACGAGTGCTGAGGGTTGGCTCAGCTCCAACCTCAATAAAACGAAACTCATGCAGATGGCTTACGACAAGGCTAGAGCTCACAATAGCATGGCTATCCTAGCAACGGCATATGGGTCTAATGTTTCAAGACTATGCAAACGAGACGCAGAGAAGCCCCGTAATACCAGAAGAGCAATGGACCGAGCGAAGAGTCCTAAACATCTCGCTAAGAGACCACATCCGGAATGTCGGCATCTGCCAACACACCTAGTTCCGGGATGTCGTCGACTCTGCATACATGCGAAGGTAGATCGTACCCCAGGGTGCAGGTCAGAATCAAATTCAAACAGATTTTGGCTACCTGGATTCGTGCAAAATTGTGTTTGATTGCATATCAGGATTCAAATATTCAAGTAAGATGTTTTTGGAAGAGAACCTTTAGTACTCTGTTTCTGTTTTTAAGCAACTACTTCACTGCGCTTTGGGCATACCCATGGGTGTTCAGTTTCTCCCAGCAAATGACGAAGGGTCTGGATGCTTACCTACAAGCAGTAAGCAAGGTTTCCATTTTTTGTGTGTTTGAATTGACTGGAGCATACATGTAGCGGAGATAAAAGCCAACATCATTGATATGAAAAGAGATGTCATTTATACTCTGCTACTCCGTCGCTGAATATTACATTACCATTGATTTGTATCGTACTAATCCTTCATACAATTAATTTCAGACATTAATTTCATATATCTTCTATGCTTTCACTAGTTCGTTCTCCGGCGTTCGTGTCGTAGTTCATAGCTAGTCCCCTGATATATGCGCTTTTTGGCCCGGATACATTTAATTTCAGCTGTTTTTTGTACTGAGTTTGCCTTCCCACTGTGATCCCTATTTTCGTAGTCAAACTACACCACATGTAGTAAGCATGTCTCCAGTGTCACCGATTGGACGTATAATATAGACTTGGTCAGATCTGATTCGATGAGCCTGATGCAAGCAGCCAACTATAATTCGCTAGCTTATGTTGGTTCATTCCCTGGACTCCATCTTTGGCCACATGCTTCCATTCCAGCTTTTTAAGCTTCATATGTAATGATCATTTCTGAGATAGGCAGTTATTGCTGCTTGCATTGCAGTTACTGCAGCAACGCTATTTTCTTTAATGAGTCAGCTGCCCTAACTAAAAGGATCGAAATACTCAAGTGATCTGCCCTCTAGCTATATAACCTGAAGTTCAGTGAAACTGGCGGTAGCAAATAATTCCAAACAATTATAGCTCATTTGATCGATAATGCACTTTTGTCACAACTCAGCGCCATAGCAGAAGTAGACTGGAATCCGTCTTTTGTCTCTAAATGAAGGATAAACCTTCAGTACAGCTGGCCTCTTTCATGGAGGCTTGTATTGAAACATTTTCAGTGGCGATTTACTTTACAATTGTTTTACAGGATCAGATTGCTAGCCCAGAACACAACCACATCTAGAGACATGATACTTGACACTTGTCTTTTATCTTGTGAACCTCAGTACCATACTTCTGTAATAAATATTGACTATATTTCGTTGCTTAAACTGCATTTGTAAAGCATATACAAGCTCATATTCTGTGCGCAAAGGTGCATTTCATGGTCCAGAGACGAGCTAGGACGAACGCAAAAACGAAACCTACCCGTACGTCAAACTGGACGTCATCGTGGACAAATGGCGATAAAAACATGTGCAAATATATCACAGGAAGGAGTTAAATATATAAACAAGAGTTCGCATTAGTATGAAAAAGTAATTAGCTGGAGACACATATTTCATAATTTACACTTGAAACATATGAAAAGGTATAATAGTAACTATATCATTTAAATGTAACACAATGTGAACATTAACACAAGCGTGTATCAACGAAAAAAATAACAATTTGATTCCATGTAAAATTGATCTAATATTCATTTTAAATTAAAATATTTACATTTTAAAGAAGAAAAGGATTGTAACCATAAAGATTTCAATGTTGTGTAGGTAAAAAGTAGATAAATAGTGAACAGCCCGGAACAAGTATGCAATAATCCGTAATACAATATACTGGTATAAAAGCTGTACTTCCAGAGGTGGGTGGAGATGAATTGAGAGCAACAGTTGAAGTTGAAAGAAATACTTGACCAGAGAAATACATTTTATGAGATCGTAAGGCTAACAAAGATTGAACGAATTACTGAAGTGGCTCACAATACAACTGAATATACTCACACCTACATTTATACGCGCGCAAACACACAAACACACACACACACACACACAAACATACGCATATACATATTCACGTGCGCTGTCACAGACACACACTCAGACATACACATAACCATTTACGTATTAACCTTCTGCGCAAATAGATAAGTCCACACACGCACGCACGCACACACACACACACACATACATATTCAAAAAATGGGAGGTGGTGGTAAGGGCGGCTATAAGTCTCATGCACATGATTATACATGACTGCAGCTAAGTCGCCCTCACCTACTCGAGGTATCCCCTGTTACCACTAACGCAGCTCTGCCGTTTGGTGAACATATGGCGACAAAATAACCTGCCCTTTCAAGGGGGGGGGGAGGGAGGGGTCATATTTGGTTAGATTATGGGGGAGGGAACACTAGAGAAACCTCTAGCGAAGCAGGTCATCCAATACATGCAGTATATGCTGGACCCAAGGAGTAGAAATGTCCCGATACCCATAGAGACGTCACACAGGAAAACCACTCTGGTTAAACAATGGATTCGAGAAAGACTACATCCCGCTAGTCAATATGCCCATCACAACAAACAATTTGCCATGTATCTGCGTGTGGCAGCACAGAAAGGGCGCAGAGTGCCCACTGGGCATATGTGCTGGCTTCTCATGTGTCATGACAATCAGATCGTATTGTAAAGTTCAGTGATCATAAGTCCACCTGGGGCACATGGAAGGTAAGGGGAAACCACCATATTATTTTCAATATAAATCACAAGAGCCCAAAATAGAGACACTACACAAAACTTATAGTGACGCTCCTTATGACAGGCATATCAAGTGAACGAATTATGGATGCGTTCAAGTACTAGTGATGAAGGCTCAAAGCCTGGTAGTAAAACTGTGAAACGTTCTGACACTGATCTAAACAGGAAATTATAAATTGAAACGCGATGCACACGGAACCTATATCAAGGAAAACTTCTCATGAAACAAGAAAATTGAAATACAAATAGTGGATAGATTGGGAGTTAAGGAACATAGATGGACAGGTAAGGGACAGTTGAATATCTAATCATGCGGTTGCGTTATATTCTCAGAGAGTGATAAGAGCGATTACAGCGAAGTTGGTTTCCTCTGATCCAAATGAGCATCCAGTACACTGCACGGAAACAATCCAGTAAACAAAAATGTCCTACGGGGCATTTCGAAGAGCAAAATAAACAATAATACACGTTTACCCACCGACAGCAGCAGTGGAGGAAGAAAAGACATACGAGTCTAATAATGATTTAAACGAAACCATGCACACAGTAGAGAAAAGAGACATTGTGACAATCATTGGGTATGAGGGGATGGGAAGGGTGGGGGCGTGGCGGTGGGAATTTCGAAGCAAAAACAGTGTGGACAAGAGCAAAGACACTGACAGGTGCTGACTGAGACTAAGATCACTGACTACTAACACCGGACATAAATACACTGACAGGTGCTGACTGAGACTAAGATCACTGACTACTAACCCCGGACATAAAGACACTGCCAGGTGCTGACTGAGACTAAGATCACTGACTACTAACCCCGAACATAAAGACACTGACAGGTGCTGACTGAGACTAAGATCACTGACTACTAACCCCGGACATAAAGACACTGCCAGGTGCTGACTGGGACTAAGATCACTGACTAATGACCCCGGACATAAAGACACTACTAGGTGCTGACTGAGACTAAGATCACTGACTACTGACACCGGACATAAAGACACTGCTAGGTGCTGACTGAGACTAAGTTCACTGACTACTGACACCGGACATAAAGACACTGCTAGGTGCTGACTGAGACTAAGATCACTGACTACTGACACCGGACATAAAGACACTGCCAGGTGCTGACTGAGACAAAGATCACTGGATACTGACCTGGATACCAAGACACTACCAGGTGCTGTCTGAGACTCAGATCACCAACTGCTGGTTTCAATCGCGGACATTAAGACACAGATGACAAAGCTGCTGATAACACGATCAATACGCTCTGGCGTCATATTTGTATCGTAGGAGTATTCCATAGATGTACACAACAGATTCGAGATAGCTATGAAAGTGAAAGAAGATAACCGCCCGATTAACTTGCTACACGGAAAAGAAATATTCTGATCTTACCGACAATACGCAGAAAACGTCATATAAAAGACCTTGCGACTAATTGCAGAAATAGTTTCAACTAGTTTCAACAATCTTGGACACAGCTTCGTAATGTCAAATGCAGAAACAGCACACAAGAAATCAGTAGAGATTTTTGGACTGACAAGAAGTAACATGTATTTAACACATACAGTATGATAGACGAATTGCAAAGACAATTCACAGAAATAAGAAAATAACTGGCGAGTTCAAACGGTAGATGCATGCAATAAACGATTACGATGGCAATACACTGACACAGAGCAAGGATCTACTCGAAATATAGAAGGGGTATTGCAGAGAAATGTACGAAGACACATAAGAGGCCGCAACACAATGATTATGAACCAGGATACATAGCTGTAACTTCAATAGATTAGGTTCGAATTGCAATCCACAGCTTGAAAAAGGGAAATCACCCGGACGAGATGTTACTCCGACTGAATTTTACAGCCAAGGCATGAAGAGAAGCAAGCGTCATTATTGATATATAAAAATGCAAGATAACCTGGTACCGGCACAGTATGGTCAATTGTATGGGAACGATCTGTGTATATTCCACTCCGCAACAATGGTGATCTGAGGCAATGTACTAAATGCTTAACAATCACTTTAAAAAAGAGCATCGTTTCAAAATCGTCCAACGATCGTTATGAATATGGAAGAAAAACAATACACGAGGAAATACATGGCAAATACACATGGCAGAGGCACGATGGATCACATTCTTGACTTAAGAAATATTCTTGAAATGGACAGGTGTAACAATGTCGACTTGTGCACTTGCTTCGAAGATTACACAACACCCGTGTTATGGAACATCATAAATGACTTGGGACTCAGCGCACCTGATTAATCTCATAGAAACACTGTATCAGAACAACAAGCAACAATCAGAATAGATAGAGGGATAGCAGGCTGATTTGAAGTGCAGTAGGGAGTAAGACAAGGATGGGCACCTTTTATCTTTTCGAAATCTTTGCGGTAAATGGAAAACACAATGAGAACAATTTAAAAAAATGAAAGATTATAGAAAATTGGACTTGCTCACAGTCAGTGGAAATGAAATCACAGAACTAAGAAATATAGATGATGCCTAAACATCAGCAAACTCAGATAATGATCACTTGCAAGGCTTAACGTAGATCAAAAGTGTTAACCTTGAAAAGCAAGAAGAACGTCACAAGCTTTTCTCAATTTTGAGAAAAAATAGAGACTTCCAATAAGAAATAAGAAGAGCAATGGTTATGATCAGGCATAACGACAATAGTATGGCAGAACACTTACAAAACTTGAAATAAAAAACAATCTTTAGGAACTGCATCTTCCGTATGGCAACGAACGGATACGAGACATGGCCAACCCAGCAAGAACTAAGTAATTTGGATACCTTTGACTTAAATTCTCCCGGCAAGTGATCACAACACCCCGTTTAACGGAAACAAAAATGTCGTCTAAAAGAGCTAGATATAAAACCAAACTCCCAAGGAAACAATATTACGTCTAAGAAACTAACATATTTTTGCCACATAAAAAGTCATACTGGTCTAGAAGCAGAAGCAAACCGAGACAAATTGGGATATAGGAAAATATAGATGTTCTTAAATTGACTGAGGCAAGAGATCGAGTTAATTACATAAATAGTAATAGAAAAAGGCAACTAGTTTGTCCTTTGCAGAACCTATTTGGCTGTTAATGTTTCTTGGCAGGTGTACAGTAATGTCGGTTGCCATTACATTACGTCCGTAGAGGAGAGATCTCATTTAGGAAACTAAGTGTTTGCCAAAACGGATACAGGGAGATTTCCAACCTGGTGCGTTGGGATTCATCACTAGGCCACGCTGCCTTTTATATAAATATATATATATATATATATATATATATATATATATATATATATATATATATATATATATATATATATATATATATATATATATTTATGAATCGCGAACAGTGGAAATTAAATATTTCGGCCCGAAGACCAAGAAGAGAATACTGGATTTAATGAACCATGGTACTTGGTCTGCAGATAACAAAAAGCTGGAGCAAAGTCGTGACACAGCTTCAACTAGAGAAAACGCCATCAGAAGCTAAACATATCATTATTATTTGACATATATTAATTGGTCTAAACAATTATTCGTGGCCGAATTTCAAGGGCTATTGAAGATAAACTGATTCCGAAGAGTTAGGATCTAGGCCCCGACAATTGTGCTGCAGTCAAGGCCCTAATCTATCACAACATATTGAGGATGAGTACGACCGTAATTACGTAACAGGTGTAGCGTTTTTGACCTCACAGCGGCATACCACCAGTACATCCTAGTCTACTCATATCAAAGATGTACAAGGACACACATCATTGACACCTTGTGAAGGTAGTTCAATGTCTACTGCAGAATAGACGATTTTACGTGAAATTTCAAAATAAACGTATTTGCTGAGGGAGCAAAACAATAGTTATGGCACAAGGTAGCTCTCTGGCACATACGATGTACAATGTTGACATCAATGATCAAGCGATCCGTCCAGGCACTAGACAAATCTTATTTGCACACGAACCAAAGGTGGCTGCTCAGGGAAATTGTTTCAATGAAGTGGATCTCCAAATCACTAAAGTAAAGTAAAGTAACCCATAGCATTACTGCCATAGGGGTGGGAGTTGTTAGCGATCTCACATTCCAAAGGCTCGGTTATATGAGGGCGGTAGCCATCTCCTCTCACTCACCGCTTTTACTTCCCGGACTGAACCGGTACCCATTTAAGGCTGGGTCGACCCGGGAGCCATTGCGGTCTGAAAAAACATTATCGCCTCAACTGAGGAATGAACCCAGGACTACTCAGATGCGAAGCCAGGTCGCTAACCACTGCGCTAACCGGCCCCCAACTCACTAAAGCCCTTGATAAATTGACTAGGCACTATGAGAAGAATCATCTCAAAATGAACTCCAGTAAAACTCAGGTATGTACATTTAATAAGAAGAACAAAGACGCGAAACGGATAATCCAGATTTGTTGGCAGGGGCATGAACTTGAACATAACCATACACCTAAGTACCAAGGCATTACAACGAATCGTACATTGTCCTACAGTAAACAACGCAATGCGTTCAGACAAAAAAGTTGGCGCAAGAAGTAACATGCTGCGTAAGCTAACAAACAGGACAATGGGAGTATCACCAACGATGCAGAACATACCGGCACTTGCATTGTGCATTTCTGCAGCAACAGAATACGCCGCGCCAGTATGAAACGAGTCAGCACACACGAATCATGTCGATGTGGCAGTAAATTAGGTACATCGAATTTGTAATTCGGTGCCTTAAGCCAACACCAATGGAACAAGTGTATGCTATAGCTGGCAATGCACCACCAGCAATTATGAGATGTGTTACGTCAGAAGACGAGCGGAAAAAAAGTAATGTGATCAGAAACACCCCCTTTTTGGTTATAATCCCGAAAGGGGGCGACTGAAATAGAGAAACAGTTCCCTTTTAACTATACATTTCACAACCCGGAAACATGAGATAATCCGTGCCCAAACTTGGCGTCAACGATATGGCGAGGGTTGGATGGAGATCAAAGAAGAACTTGCGACAATGCACACTATTGCCATGCCCAGTCTTTAGAGTCCTGAACATAATACGAATTGAGTGTCTAGGTGTAGATCACATTTGAAGAAAATGGGGTTAAGCGAACAGCACTGTCTCCGAATGGAGGGTCATTAAAATCTCCGAAAATCTGTATAACTGCTCAAAGCTGTACTTCTGTGGATCTCGTGACAGCACATGAAAGAGATTCCAGGGCAACTGGTTTCTGGTCTAATTCTTAGTGAGATTGACGGAAACGGAAAGTAGAGTAAATAAATATATGTGTGTGTGTATATATATATTTATATATATAAATATATATATATATATATATATATATATATATATAAATATATGTATGTACGTATGTATGTATGTATGTATGTATGTATGTGTATATATATATATATATATATATATATATATATATATATATACATATGTATGTATGTATGTATATATATTTATATATATCCACTCCACCCCCACCCTTCATCCCCCCTCCCACACACATGTACATATAATAATTACAATGCAGCATGCCCTTTACAGAACGTCTCTCTCATATCAACTGATCTGTTAAATGCTCAATCTCTGCCTTTGTCATCCACCCACAAAACTTCTTTAATGTCCCGTGTCCTTCTTATTCTCGCTCTGGGTATGTCTGTGTCTCGCTTTACAGATACCCTACTGTCCAGTATTGATTTTGAAGACCAATGTGGCGGTTGATGAGGAAACAATATTTTTTGTTCCTAGACGTAATATTATTAACTAGTCAATTTTTAAAAATATTTCCAGATCTTTAAGAATATTTTTTTTTAGTTGTCGCTATCCTCGGCCTGTTGATCACTGGCATGAAGTATTTTATCTCGAATGATTCATTTTTGTTCCTTAATGCTTGTGTGTACTATCCATGTCTTGCATTCGCACACTTTGCAATTGGAAAGATGCAAATCCTCAGTATTTTCATTTATGTTATTTTGTTAGTGTTCTGACAAAAGTTTATTATTTCATATAACATCGGGAATGCCATGTTCAATCTTCTTCTAATTTTGTTTTCACAATCTCGATTGTTGTTTAAAATTGAACAGAAATATTAAAAAAATGGAGGCGTTGTTAACTTCTTGCTTCTCTAAGATAACTTTAGGTCTGTTTTTTTGTTTTGTAACTGCACGTTATCTTGGTTTTGTTTAGTGCAGATTAAGGGTATGTTCATCATTACTATACGGTGCGGACATGTGGACGATGAACATAAATTTTGTATGACACAGCTAACACTCTTGAAATGTGGTTGTGCAGAAGAATGAGTCGTATGACCTGGAAAGAATAGCAAACAAATAAAAAGTCCTAACAAGCATAGGAATGGGATAGGACGTCATGAAAGACATACACATTCGCAAAATGAAATATTTGTTGACATAAAAGGAAACATGATATTCTGCTGAAAACAACACTGAAGGGAAATGTTGAGGGCAGACGGCCAAAATAAAGACAGCGATATTAGTGGGAGAGCAGCATCACGATATGTACTAAAAAATAATATGTCGGGTAGAGGCAAATAATATCAATTACAGTCAACTTTTGATGTGAAAACGGCACTTATTACATCGTCAATGTTAACAAACGCAGAGCGAGCTCGCATAAATTAACGAAAAGTATCTGGATACATAGGACAATAAACAGGGTAAATATAATAATGAACATTTCTTTCAGCAACAAAACCTTCTAATATTAGCCGATAACACATGTATCAGTAAGGATGTACATGCATCGAATAAAAACAACCGTAGAAACAACGAAACTAACACATACGGTTAACACAAAGATGGTTAACGAACCCACAACTTATTTCAACTAATCCAAGGTGTGTTCAACAGGTAAAAGCAATTGAGAAAAAGTTGGTTATGGAATATTTACATGGTCACCTACAGGTTGGCCCAAATAAAAATATTACCTTATCGTTAACCTTGAATGTTTGTATACAGTTAAAAAATTGGGTTATTTTTGGTTTTTATTGTTCCTGTGAGTGTGGTATTTTCGGGCAACCCTGTTTAAACAAGGTTACATTCGATGGACCTACTTTCAAGACAGCTAACCCAAATCGAATTATTTCGGTGCCCGTCGCAAAGAGTAAAATAATTCGATGTGTACTTTTATCTCTACCTAAGTGCGAAGTCATCAACATGTGAAGCGAAGCAGAAAGTCAGACAGTTTTACAAAAGATACCTTGCTCGTCATACATACTGTGGTGTAGTGGTCTCCAAACAGTTTGCCCTGGGGCACCATGGCGCATTGCCTACCCCTTTGTGTGCGTCCGTCATTTATTCAAATTATCCAACTTTCTCGTTACCGAAATGTTTGCAATATATTTCATAATTCTTAAAATGTTTCCAGAGATTGTTTCTGTCGCTTTGAAGTCGGCCTTTTCTTGATCTGTAAATATATTTGTCTGTGTGTTGTCGAGCACCAACATGTTAATTATGATGTGCTAGGGGTCCGACTTACTGAAGACAATCGCGCCTATCAGCTCTAAACGCATGCTGTAGGCATCAAGTAACAGACACGAACCACTCCATAATGATTCGCCTCCACGGCAGTCTACACAAAATTGGTTAAGCCAAATCGGAAAGACATCATTGTTAAACATGCAGCAGCCACTTATAGTATGCAATGAATTTTAGCGTGACATGACATTGTCGCCTAAGCGGACATTTTGTTGTTCGTCTACTGCAATCGATGAGAATCACTTTGTCAACAATCATTGTTCACGTGAGTTAGGAAATGGCCAAATAAGCCAATCGGAGCCTTAGAACAAAGAAATATGACAACCTCTTCCACCTGGTATCTTGAAATTAAGACAAAGTGAATTATGCGTGAATTGTTATTATAGTGAAGGGATGGGTGCGCACGCCAGCCTCACTCTCTTGTCCTCAGTCACTCATATTCAATGGCAAGACATGGTCAAGACAACCGAGGAAAGAAGGGGATATATAAATGTCTTAGGGTATTCTTTTCCAGCGATTTAATGTTCCACAAGGCAGTCGGGGCAGAAATGGAACCGCTCAGATAAGCTTCTACTCAATGGTAACACACATACAAAAGTCGGAATGCCCAACACTACAGGAAGCAACTCGTGTATTCCAACCAAATTGTGATGATGTAACCGAACCAAAGACAACGTTTAAAGAAGTTTTGTCAATGGAAACGTACATACATCAACTTGTGACCAAAATTGAAATGCAGAATACGTCATAGGAATGGGCATTTCTACTCTACGCTTACCGAAGGTCACTCCTGCCTTGAGAAATAAAGTACAAAAATGCACATATCCCGACGATTATAGTTGACCAGACGAGATTTAAAACATCGACTTCATTATAATGATCACTAGTGGGAATAACAACTGGAAACCAACAATTCACGGCTGAAAACATCCATAATCATATCGAATAGCCACTTCTTCTTTGCGTTCAGGATCTTTTGGTCATGCTATATCTGCAGGCCAGTCGCCATGATGAAGTCTATAGGCTTCACCAGGTCGGAGCGGCTGCCCAACATCTTTTGTCTCAGCTCCGCACCCTCTGGCCAGGTCTGGCATCTGACTTCTCTATAGATTTGGCATTCCTGTCGAATATGCTCAGTGTTCTGGCCTCCTGTTCCACATGGGCATTCGTCGGTGTGTGAGATCTTCAGTTGGCAAAGATGTTCTAGTTGTCTGCAGTGTCCAGTTCTCAGGCGAAATAAGATAGTTTGTTGATTTTTTTTTTAGTTGTTGAATTAGTTCTGGCGTACTGCTTATGTTTCTGTCTTCTAGAATTTTCAGGTCGTGGACACTAATTGTTTAACAACTGCGAACTCATTCCAGCAGCTCCTGCAGCTGAGCTGGTGCATTTCTTTGGATTACACAATTGAGGTCGAGAAGGGGATCCTGCAGTTTGAACACTCCAGCGATTCCATATTTAGCGTCAAGGCTTGAACCCGGACAGACCGACTCTCAGAGCGCCATGCGCATGGTCTACAGAGACTGAGACGCCAATAATGATGATGTGATGATGATAATATGGACACTTGATGGCAACATTCTCTTTCTTGCTGATCTTCTGGACCATGAGGGTATCAAAGGATAATGAAGTCAGAGACCCGTTTTTGGAGAATGGCTTGACGCTAGATGACGCTGCAGAAATTCAAATAGTCGAAACGCATATAGTGCAAACCATACCTTTCTGATATCCTTCAACCTTTTCACTTCCAATGTAGTCTCCGTCACTCTCTCACTCTCATCTCGTGTCTCTTTTGCATCTCATTTTGCGTACATCTGTCTTGACATTATCTACAATAAGTATCGACGTCCGATCACGATACACGAATCTTTTGTTTTGATATGCATTTCTGATTTGTCATCAGAATTTGCAGTCTCCCAGAAGAACGTTTTCTTTTTCTTCTCGTTCGCCAAGCTTTTTCTTGTTACGTCTACGCGTGGTCTAGTTCTATGGATAAAGAAAACGGTAGGGGGTACTTTTTCGGGGCTTCCTACCAGCTCTGTGTGGATATTCGTCTCCGTGAGCCAATGCTCAGTACGCAAATGACTAAGCATATAACAGTCTTGCCGGATATTTTCGAATGTATGTGCTGCCTACCCACACATACACATTGGCGATGAATCTAATTTTAGCTGATGTAAATAGCTATTCAATCTGTTATGTCCCATTCTCAAGCCGAACACGATTACTTGTTCTGCTCGATCAAGACAATGATAGCTGTCATCTTTTTATCAACTGTCTCTATTGTTTGAATAAGTGTCTTCTTTTCTTGGAAGGTGATTGTTTGTTCGTTTTGTTCTTGTGTTGCTCCCTCCTTTGTCAACCTGTCTGCTGTATAATTTCGTGGTATGCGACAGTGTGATGGTATCAACTGTAGAACTACCCTCCTTTTGGCTTTTAATTCGATCAAAGCTTTTTTTTAAGCTCTAGCAGTTTATCATTTTTGGGGTCTTGCAGAATTTACATTGCATCTGTAAGGAACATACCCTGCTGACATTGGCTTGTTGTGCTGCTAATCATTTCTGCAGCAATAATTAGTGCCAGAAAAACTGACTCCCAGACTAAAATTCTACCTGGTGTATTCTAGTCTACTCACACCACACCACACCAGACCACATCACATCACAATGGATAGTACAGTCAGCAGAAAAGATTTAGTCTAGGTCCAGTCATTTGTTTGACAAAATCACGAAGATATATTTGACAATCTGAGAATCCAGCCTAAATTGTCCTGTAAGTGGAATACAGTTGGGTAAATACACAACAAAATCTGTTCTATTGTGACTATTTACCCCACAACAGTAGCAACCGTGAACATTGAAAACAAATATAGAATAGCATCCTTGTGCCGGCCGTTACAACGACACATCACATAAACAACGACCCAAACCATCTCATGGTAATAACAAGTTACGAAGTAAGCAAACAAAAAGCCACGAAGAAAGTAAACAAAAACCCACGAAGTTAGTAAATATAAAACCCACGAAGTTAGTAAACAAAAAACAACGAAGTGAGTAAACAAAATTCCACGAAGTAAGTAAACAAAAAGCCATGATGTAATCAAACAATAGCAATGATGTTAGTAAACAAACAGCCATGAAGTAATCAAACAAACAGCCATGATGTAATCAAACAAAAAAGCAATAAAGTAAGTTAACAAACAGCCATGACGTAATCAAACAAAAGCAATGAAGTAAGTAAACAAACAGCCATGACATAATCTAACATAAAGCAATTAAGTAAGTTAACAAACAGCCATGACGTAATAAAAAAGCCATGAAGTAAGTAAACAAACAGCCATGACGTAATAAAAAAAAAGCAATAAAGTAAGTTAACAAACAGCCATGACGTAATCAAACAAAAGCAATGAAGTAAGTAAACAAACAGCCATGACGTAATCTAACATAAAGCAATTAAGTAAGTTAACAAACAGCCATGACGTAATAAAAAAGCCATGAAGTAAGTAAACAAACAGCCATGACGTAATAAAAAAAAAGCCATGAAGTAAGTAAACAAGCAGCCATGAAGTAATCAAATAAACAGTCATGATGTAATCAAACAAAAGCAATGAAGTAAGTGAACAAACAGCCATGATGTAATCCAACAAAAGCCATGAAGTAAGTAAACAAACATCCATGAAGTAATCAAACAAACAGCCATGACGTAATCAAACAAAAAGCAATAAAGTAAGCTAACAAACAGCCACGATGTAATCAAACAAAAGCAATGAAGTAATTAAACAAAGAGCCATAAAGTAAGTAAACAAAAAAGCCACGAAGTAAGTAAACAAATAAGCTATTAAGTAAGTAAACAAACATCCATGAAGTAATCAAACAAACAGCCATGATGTAATCAAACAAAAAGCAATAAAGTAAGTTAACAAACAGCCATGACGTAATCAAACAAAAGCAATGAAGTAAGTAAACAAACATCCATGATGTAATCAAACAAAAGCCATGAAGTAAGTAAACAAACATCCATGAAGTAATCAAACAAACAGCCATGGCGTAATCAAAAAAGCCATGAAGTAAGTAAACAAACAGCCATGAAGTAATCAAATAAACAGTCATGATGTAATCAAACAAAAGCAATGAGTAAGTAAACAAACAGCCATGATGTAATCAAACAAACAGCCATGACGTAATGAAAGAAAAAGCAATAAAGTAAGTTAACAAACAGCCATGATGTAATCAAACAGAAGCAAGGAAGTAAGTAAACAAAGAGCCATAAAGTAAGTAAACAAAAAGCCAGGAAATAATAAAACAAAAAGCCATGAAGTAAGTAAACAAAAAGCCATGAAGTAAGTGAACAAAAAACGATGCATTAAGTAAATAAAAGCCATTAAGTAAGTAAATAAAAAGCCATGACGTAAGTAAGAATAAATGTTATGTTTAGATGTGTTGTAAATTATATTACCTTATTGCTTAATTGTTTTAATAAATATGTTGCATTGGTAAAAGTGCTAGGGGCTTGCCATACGTCTTTACCCTGATCATGAAGGAGTAGTGAGAGAAAGTTGAAATTCGGCATAGTGCTTTTTCCTTCTCTATGTAGACACCACCTGAAGTTATATGTATCTGCCATGTCTGTGAGATCTTAAAAAGACCTTCAGAATAGAGTAACCTATTTTTTGAACTAAACCAGTAATGACAAGCCAGTATGACATCTTCGTCACTGTTAAAATGATTTCCTTTCAGCTGTTTTTTAAGTTTTGGGAACAGAAAGAATCTGAGTCATAATGGTGAACCCAAGTCTCATCAACTGTCACCATGGTCGGCAACATGTTTTTCGACCGACACATTTTGAGCAACTGGCCACAGCAATCAACCCTCGTTTGTTTCCGTTCACATGTCAGCAGACGCGGGATCCAGCGGGCACACGCTTTCCTCATGTTCAGTCTGTTGTGTAAAATTCTAAAACTTTCATTCAGTTTTGCTGACCTAGATATCTCTGCAATTGTCATGTTCCTATCCTGGTCAATGATTTTCATCACTCTTGCAGTATTTTCATCGCTGCACTCTGAAGATGGTCTTCCTGATCTTGGAAGATCAGCAAAATGGGAACGGCCACACTTAAATTGCCTACAACAGTTTTTTTTACATTAGCATACGAAAGACAACATTCCTAAAACACTGGTTCCATCTCCCTGTGTATTTCTGTAAGTGTTTTTCCCTGCAACATCAAATATTCTATCACAGTTATGGCCTCTGATTTTTTCATTGTTCTGACAAACCGTTAGAGTTGTAGATCCAGTCCATAAGGTGTGTTGCGCCATGCACCATACCGGGTAAATCCGTAGAGGAGGAATTTTCATACTTCTCAATTCTAGTATAAATTCAATGACATGCATATGTGCCAAATTTGAACTTATAGCTTATGGCAAGCCCCTTAAAACTGGTGACTGCCACACCGCATGGACAATTGGCAGTATTCAACACTGCCAACAGTTTGAGGACCACCGCCGTACTGTAGAAGTGGGTCACGCCACACTAATCCTGACGTATGTGAGTGTAATTTATCACCGATTTTTGGTCTTAATGAAGGGTTGGCAATTTTTATATTCAATGACCACGGTTTGAGAATGGTATGTTTGATTGAATTTATCAAGAGTTGTATCTATTGAGGTCAATGAGGTACGGAACATGAAAAGAAAATGTACACGATAACCTAATGCACGCACGCGTACGCATACGCAACCATATGCGCACAAACACACACACACACACATGCACAAACACGCAGATTTGTATAAAACACTCACACATACACACACGTTCTCAGCGAACACACCCACACACCGACACACGCATATATATATATATATATATATGTGCGTGCGTGCGTGCGTGCGTGCGTGCGTGTGTGTGTGTGTGTGTGTGTGTGTGTGTAAAAAAAATAAAAAATTAATACTTAACAGTTTTGATGAATGCACAATTTGAAACTCGTTTCACAAACGGAGTGTCTTAAGCGACAGTCTTTATGTTTGATGCGGGTAGAGAAAACAAGAAAGGAAGAATGGTATTCAGTAGTCATGACCGAAGTGGGCCCTGACCTAAGGGAATGGCAATATGCAAATGATATATAAATGCACATATTTTTATTGTTTAACAGGTAGGGGGAGGAGGTGGGTGACTTCTGGTTACCAAATGTTATCATGTTGCATTGGGTTACATACGGGTTTCTTTCAAGAGCAGACTAATGAGATAATCAACGATACAGAAACTCTAGTAACAATTCAACCCATCCATGAGCACATAGTTATTCCTTTTGTCTTCTTTTTGCACCCAACTTCTTGAATTTCTGGTTATCATTAATGTGTTCTGTTTCTGTTTTTGTTACAGTTTCAAGTAAGATCAGAAGTTTACTTCTCAATCTTTTTGACTTGTTCGAATGGCATTCAGTGCAAACCAATAAGTTGCGGAGTTTTCTAACGCTTACGCCATGTTATCCCTGGACAGAAACAAGACATTTCAGGATGTGATCAAAGAGACGCATATAAGCACAGTATATGTATAATGAAACATTTATTGTTAGTACGTTATGATAACAGACATGCTTGACAACGCTGTGGGGGCGAGGCGGGGTTCGGTTGGGGGGAGGGGGGGAGGAGGAGGAAAGCAAGAGTAACATCAGGATCAGGTGAAAAATACTGATCAATATCTCACTTCACTTTATTGCAGGGCTCCTGGAAACAGGATATGGCACAGCAGTCTCTGAGGAAAATCGCATTGCACCCAGTAACATCTTCAGTCATCCGTCTCAAATACGATTTGGGATCAAGACGTTGAGCAGCGCATGAGCTGCAGTGGTCAGCGACCGATAGCTGACTGCTAGCGTCAGGGCCAGCGAACCAGAGCTGCCAAGACCCTTCTACACCTCCACGTGGTGATCCTGGATAACAGGCTGCAGTAGGGCAGACTGGCTAAGGAGAAGGGATCGAAGAGGGAATGCTAACCCGGTACTCAAATAATGCTTGCTGAAGTCGGATGTGTTGGACCGAAACGTGTAAATATCGTAGTCCGCAGTCAAGCTGTAAACTTCGACAAAACGCATTCCGTTCTCTGGGCAACATTCTGCTACTTAAGCCCGTTCACGGTTTGGTAGCGGAAGATTGAGAACGAACGCAGAAGAAGAAAAAGAAGAAGAAATACGATTTGGGATGTATAAAAAGTCACTTTAACTTAACACTAAACAACGTTTTTAGGAATTAAACTAACTTAATACGAGGGATTTTTAACAGTAACAACAGCAATAACAAATCTACGATAACATGAAATAGTGTCAACAAAACGAGCTGAAGGCCGAGAAAGAAAGACGTTTGTAGACTGCATACGTTCATCGTGATACTGAATGAAGTAGGAAACATAGTTAGAGAGTGTATCTGGTCACTGGAAGTTCTAAATACACACATTCTCCTACTGTTGTCGCTTAATTGAAGACGAAAAAGAGGACAATAAAGAACAGGAAAGAAATGATTTACAATATAATCTTATGTAAAACGAAGGTATGTGATTCACGTAATTTATGTACACGGTATTAATTACTTTAAAATCGGTTGATACACAGGGATATGACTTGATCTGTCGAGCGGATAAGAGGCGTCTTTGAGTTTTGAAGACCAACGTAAATTCTTTTCAATTTTCAAAGCAGAAATTCAATGGTTTATATGAAAGTTCCCTTCAATACATTTTTGAAAAGAGAGCTAAGATATTTTGTTTACCGTGCAGAAACAACCTCAGTAATAACCGTGCAGACCTAAAGGTACTTCAACCTGTCTCAGTTAATGGTGAAGGATATACTGACGAATCATGCAAGCCCTCTGGTTGCTTACACTCTTAATTCACTTTATCTAGCGCCTCTCTCACCTACATCGATTACTGTTTTTTCGATTTATGTTAGATCAACTACAGTTACATATATTGCTGTAACATCAATTGCAGTTATTTATATATATATATATATATATATATATATATATATATATATATACATATCGCTGTTATATCGATTACTATTCCATCGATTGATGTTACATCAATTGCAGTTACATTCATTGCAGTTACAGGGATTGCTGTTAGATTGACTTCGGTTACTTCGATTGATGTTACATCAATTGCTTTTACATCGAATACTGTTAAATCGTTTTACTGTTACATCAATTGCACTGCATCTAATATGCGGGCATTGATTGAATTCACTACACATGTCTGTGATATGTAATATTGTTAACATGGATGCCTTTGGATATATACTACAAACGATAGAGAACTGCTACATTCGGTACACATGTATCGTGTCTGTAAGCGTTGGGATCAACCAGTTTCATGTCTCATCAGTTCAACCTCCAAATATCTACATTGCCACTTGAAATCTGAATTGATCTCTCATTGTATACAAAAATCTAAAAATGTTCCACTACTACAATTCATTCTTAGTGTTGTTTAATGTATACATTTTCCCCAGGTCTTGAATAATAATAAACACTATTTCTCTTCTCACGGACGCTGCACCAAATCTTCATTAAGATTCACGTATTTTGTATAGCTCCTATAACCTGCTCTTTTTGATTGTGGAGAAAACAAACTTGTAAAAGATGTATCATTTTGAAATTAATCTCTCTGATGTAACTGCAGTTATCTGTAACTTTCTGTCTCAACTGCAGTTGATACAGTATATGACATATGATTACATATAGAGCAATTGAGAGACGGGATAGTAAGAGCGCTTATTTTTCATAGCAAAAGGACTAGGTTTAAATATCACATTATCCAGTCTACACAGTAATAAGTAAGTGACTTTTTTCTTCTTTTTTGCGTTTGTCTTATTTCTCTATTCCCCAAGGTAGTGTGCGTTGCAAAACACAGCATTGAGGAAAGTAAGTGGTCTGACAACGTCATATCAAGCTGAGACTTCGTCAAGTAAAGTCTACAGTACTTTCACCTTCGCAGCAGTGTCTCAGACGACCTCCAATATTGAAAACACAGATACGCCCTTGCAGAGCTAGATCGTTGCATAATATGCTCAGTGTGCTGAGAATGCCCCAGCGCAGAATAATAATTACGCTAACATAGTTGGGTGAGCGCATTAACCATACTATGTACTATTGTACCTGCACAGGTGAACGTATAGCATTTGAACCGACAATCCATGAACCCTAAACTAGATGAGCTTACGTTTAAAGGCGATCCTTCTAGTTATGCTTGAAATACATACCTTTAACCGATACTGTCCACTTATATTGGACTATAGACGCTTATCTGACCTGACTTAACACTTACGGTTTTTCTTGAAACATAACTTTATCAGAGACGTTTGGGGAGTGAGACTAGCGTCTGGTCAGGCAAAACATACTGATCAGACATGTTAGGGTCAGGCAAAACATACTGTTCGTACATGTTTGTCAGGGTCAGGCAAAATATACTGATCAGACATGTTAGGGTCAGGCAAAAAAAGCTGGCCAAGATCCTCACTTTTACTTCTCCCAATTCCTTCCTGGAAACGGGCTGGTGTCATGGCAGCATGGGGAAAGAGGTGCAGGATCGACTTCAAGCCTGTGGTAGTGAGCGACACGCAGATGAAGCCAAGCATAGCACAACCTTCATCAGCACGCTCGGGATGTAATGAAAGCTGCAACACACCGCCACGAAACGTCCTTTTCAGGTCGCACTAAAAAAGGATAGCTACTGAATACGGACATTCGACAACATCAACAACAATAACATCAACAACAACAGCAGATTCTGTCCAGTCATCTTGACCTGAAAGAGCTTGAGGTAAAGACCGTCTGTCTTCTTATGAAACATAGAGCTATAACCTATGTCTCCTATAGTGGACTCTTAGGCCTTTACTCAATCCTCCAGGTTCCTAATTAAATTTAGAACTTTAACCAACGCTATCGACGTATATTTGACCATTTAAGCCTATTTGACTTGTCATAACCCTGATAGTGTATCTTGTAATAGAACTGTATGCGATATGGTCCACCCATTTTGAACTGCAATGTCGTAGTTGATTAGACTAAATCCTTCCGCTGGCTCTTTCTGATACATACAACTTTAACCTATGCTCCCCAATTATTTTTGACTTTAGAAGCTTATTTATCTTTATTTACTCGTTCTGTTTCCTCTTGAAACATGTAACTTTAAGCAAAACAAGACAATGTATTTATGATCGTCTTCTTGGTCTGGGCCCATGCGACAAGTTACCCTGTACGTATCTGCCAGTTCTTTTTTTTTTCATGTATTTAATTACAATTCAACCTTTCATTTCTTTGTGGGTTTCATTTCAGCAACTCTCTGACTATATTGCTTTGACATTTAAAGAGGATATACCTTAAAACATTCACCTCTCTGCACCAAATTTCAGTTGGTGTATCTTTGTTATCCAAATTCGTTGTTTGTTAATACACTAGTCCGTGAATCACAAAGTATAAGGTGGAGTGGAGCTTAGATAACACGAAGTACGATAGTGGCCAGAAGCGAGGATGACACTGAATATAAATGAATGTGATAAATAATGGACATGTGTATGATGCAATAAAAGACAATGATGAAAATACATTTATATATTTCTATTTAAGCCAAGCCGTCGGTATATAAAGGCGATACAATTTCCTCCAGATGTTTGGCAACATGAACGACCTGATCAGAATATGATTATAGTTATGATGATACTGCGGATAAATGCACGATGAAATGGATATTAATAACATCTTAGCTAACGACGTTTATAATAATGATGGTAATGAAAACAATTATGCCGATGAAACGTTTATTTATTTATAATTGGCTACATCATTGGTTCCATCTTCCAGACTCGAAAGTGGTAGCTGGTCTGGGTAATTAATTATACAGACATAGACGCCAGTATGTGCAGTCATCGATAGCCAATCAAGTTTAGGCGTGGAGGTGTGATTAATGATTGAGAGTCATGACTAAACATGTGTGTTATTGTAAGTAGTGAGAAAGAGAGACGGAGAGAGAGAGAGAGAGACGGAGGGTGAGAGAGAGAGAGGGAGAGAGAGACATGGGAGTAGGGTGAATAGAATGAGCGGCATTGCGGCATGGACAACCGCAGCGAAGGCGAACTTCGATAAAGTTAACAAACTTCAAAACCAAGCCATGAGAATTATAACAGGTGGCATGAAGTCAACGCCAATTGTAGAACTTGAAAAGATTACAAAATTGCAATCCATGACCGATAGAAGAGACTGCAGAGCCCAGCTGCAGTCAGAGAAACTCAGAAGACTGACGGACCATCAAATGTACCAGAGACTAAACAATTTGGGAAATGGGAAACTAAAGCGGAGAAACTTTGCAGAAATAGCCAAAGCAAAGATGCACGAAGATCCCATAAACGCACTAACAACACCAAAACCCATCACTACTGTACGAAAACCTACTTGGAGGCAGGATATATTTCCAGAGGTGGTAGAAAATATTCCAGGTATTGCAAACAAAAACTGCCAGAGTGAAAAAGAAAGGAGAGACACTACCCTAAGCTTCATAACGTAAAGCTACCCAAGCATGGACTGGACCCATGCATACACCGACGGTTCTGTAACAAACACTACACAGAACGGAGGGGCAGGAGCATTCTTGAACCTACCAAATGGCAGAAAAATAACACTGTCATTCGCTACTGGTAAGTACACAAGCAATTTCAGAGCAGAGGCAGAGGCACTGAGGGCGGCAGTGGAAGAAATGGTAACACACAGTGAAAATGAGAGCCATATAGTCCTGCTGACAGATGCTCTCGAAGTAGTCACAGCGCTAAAAAGCCAGAAAAACACTGAGCTTAATGACTTAAGAGCAGCACTCTGCAAACTGTGCCAGCAGTCCGCACCAAAAAGGGTAGTGGTACAGTGGGTTCCGTCACACTGCAACATCCAAGACAACGAGGAGGCAGACAGACTGGCAAAAGAAGGTGCAAGGCTACCACAAACAGATACCAGTATGACGTACGAAGAGTCAAAACGGCTTATCAAAGCCAGATACATGACCAAATGGGAAACCGAACATACTGGTTACACCAAAAACGATGCCTATTACCAGTTGAACCGAAGAGAGCAGGTCGTTGTCTTCAGACTTCGCACTGGCCACAACAGACTGAGGTACCACCTATTCAACAAATTGAAGATAGGGTGTACCGACGAATGCCCGTGCGGTACTGGTAAAATGACCACTGCACATCTGCTGCAGAACTGCCCGACACACGAGGATCAGAGAGAGCAGATGTGGCCATTGCCAGTGGAACTGCAAGACAAGCTCTATGGTAGTGGCGAGAGTCTCAGGATGACCGCCGCTTTTTTCGAGAAAATAATGGTTACTGTCTGACTGTGTACGCAGAAGAAGAAGAAGAAGAAGAATGAGCGTATGCTATTGGATGCTATCATATACTGAAACTGAATGTAGTTGAAAATGAGTGTTGGTATTGAAAAATGATACGATAATAGGTAAAACCAGTCCCACCGCAGACTTTGACGTCGAGGATGAAGTGTTAGGCTCTCACTGTACGAAACCACATCTTGTTTAGGAGGCGGGATTGTCAATCCGCTTCCTCGCCATTATTCCTTTTCTAACCTTTCGCTACTTACTCATTTACAGATGACTAGAATGAAGCGTGTCGGTAAATATGAATTGAATCCCGCATCTTTGGTGTGATATGCGCGTGCTCTATCACTGTGTCAGAACCTAATCAGATTAGAGGTAGACAGAGAGAGAGAGAGAGATAGAAAGAGAGAGAGAGAGAAGAGAAGAGGAGAGAACAGAAGAGAGAGAAGTGAGACGAACGAAAAACGGATAAGAAAGATACAATAACATATATATTGGACGGTAACAAATGATGAAGTGATATACATTCCTTGCTTGTAATGATACCATATAATCAGTGGTAAACCATTGACTAAAAATGTCCTTCGTATTGATATCTAAAGGAATCCATATTGATGCTGTGTACTTCAGTTTGTCAACTGTTTCATTGCCGGGATCCCCATCCAGATCAAAGTAGGAGATACACGTAATCTCCTTGTAAGTTCCATGACAATGTCAATTATTCGCTTTTATATCTGTCAAGTATGGGGCAAGCTTAACAGGCACGACACCTATCCTGATCTAAGAGGTTTTATATTGCATCTTTGAAGATGTCTATATAGGGCCTCCTCAAAGAGGTGTCCGATTGCCCTTTTTAAGGAATTTTCAGGATTAAAGAGGTCTCATAATGCCAAAGAGGTCACGTATTACTTTTATTAAAGAGATCAGATTACTCTAGCTAAGGAGGTCTCTGATTGCCCTCGATTATGATGTTTAACATTGTTCCTATTAGAATGTTCAAGACTGTCTTTGATAAAGAGGTTTATGACACCGTAGATTAAGACAGAGAGTGGCGTCATTGGGCAGTTCATACTGGTTTGTAAAATATCCTAGAAATGATCAAACTGGAGGTTTTAACATATATATATATTTTACTGGACAGTTCATACTGGAGGTTACAGAAACTAGAAATGTTCCTGGTCAGTTCATAATAACAACTATAACACAAAGAGCTTTTACTGGACGGATCATACAGAAGGCTATAAGAGACTTTACATAACAGTTCATATTGGAGACTAAAACACAGAGTCACGTTCCTGGAAAGTTCATACTGAATGTTACAAAAACTAAAGACGTTACTGGACAGTTCATACTGGAGATTTTAACCTAGAGACATGTTACTGACAGTTGGTACTGGAAGTTGCGCAGCTCAGACTTCAAGTTCTGGCCAAAAAAAAAATAAATAAATTACTGAGCAGTTCGTACTGTAAGTTTCGACGCAAAAAGAGACGATCGTGGGCAGTTCTTCGGAAGGTTCCGACAAGGAGAAACATTGTGTAGTTTATACCGAATCATGTAAAAAAAACATTACTGGGCAGTTTATATTATGGTTTATGAAACACTTCAACTAACTTGATAAACAACAATTGGATCAGAAAGTTGATAAAACGCCAACATCACTTAGGCCCCAGAATAACGCGCGAGAAACGAGAGATTAACACAATATCACAATATCATAATGCCTGCTGTGGATCACAAACTAATGAACAATTGCTGTCTTACATCGGTGATAATAACATAAGTAAGAGCCATATTGCAACACGACACTGTCTGAAATAACACCTTCATCATGAATATTAACAGGATATTGAAACCAAAATCAGTTTATGTTTAGAAGTGAGTCAGGCACCAGATAAACTAATGGCACATTGAATTTCCCTGCATTTTCTACGGCAAGGCGTTTGATCACGTGTCATATAAAAGGCTATTTGCGATCCTTTGACAAGTCGAAATTGAAGAGATACTCCACCGTCTGATCACAAATCAAAATGCTCTCATATCTTAGACAATAAATCACAGATAAATTACCTATCCGACAGGGATGTCCATTTCATCATTAACTGTTCTTCTTCTTCTTCTTCATCGTACGCTGTTTACAGCGATATTTACGTTGCACTGTTTTATTTTGTTAAGCCTGTGGCTCAGTGCATCCGATTTCAACAGGCGCTTCTGTAGGGTTGCCCTCCTTAGCCTTTGGCTGTCCCCAGCCTAACTGCAAGGCAGCAGTTGTCTTTTGTCAGAGTTGTCTCTCTTGGGAAGTTGTCTTGCAGGACTATCGAGTCTTCCCTACTCGTGTCTAAATGGTTTGGCAATGATATGATGGCCTATGTACTAGTTTGTACTATCCCGGAAGAGAGGCAGTCCAGTGTGACTTTGTCCCAGG
The DNA here is from genome assembly GCA_036924085.1 of Ariolimax columbianus. NCBI lineage: Eukaryota > Metazoa > Mollusca > Gastropoda > Stylommatophora > Arionidae > Ariolimax > Ariolimax columbianus. Next base: position 61,999,825 of record JAVGWX010000007.1, on the reverse strand, counting down.
ATAGTCACGTCCTGCCAGAAACGAAGCATATGCATATGAGTGAGGTTTCTCTTTGCTCCCTTTATTTTCTCGGCTCATCTGAAGTGATGGTACGCCTAGCATTCCCCGCCACCCGGGAGGTTGTCACAATAGGGCAGGAGGTGCAATGTCCGCTGGACTGCATCTCTTCTGCGTCCATTGGGATGACTGATAGCAGACAGAGGCAAAGAGCGAGGCAGGAGTGCATTTTGCCAGGTGCATTTCTGCGGCTCGATCGGGCCGGGCTGAGACGCTAGCCCCAGCCATGTCGTAGCCTCCCATCACAGCGGTGCTGAGATTTAGGGCGGGATTCTGGCTTAGAGGCGTTCTGCCGTAATCCCTCAGATGGCAGCTTATCAGCCAAGCACGTGGACCAAATGTCAGCGACCTGTGATTCCTCTCGAAATAGTGCATTTGACCAGGGGACAAGCCTGGTCTTGCACGGAGATGTTGTTCGCCTGGGGAGCGGACATATCTCATGGTCAAGGGTTGAGTCTCAGCAGTTCGCAGTGAGGTAGCTGATCTACTGCTTAGGGCACCCCGACCGAGAACTAAGTCTTCTACAAATGGTTTCATACCTCATCGCCGTATTGGGTGAATATCGAGCAGCTTCCCGCCCGCTTTGATCAGCGGACGGCAGAGACCTCATTCTGCGGCTCGACCGGGCGGGGCTGGAGCGGGGGGCCCAGGTCTCCACCATGTCGAAGCCTCCTTTTGCATTCGTGCTGAGCTGCTTTTGGGCGGGATTTTGGCTTAGTGGCGTTCGGCCGTAATCTCTCACCTTGTAGCCTCGCGCCATTGGCTTATTAGCCTAGTACGTGAACCAAATGTCTGCGGCTCCTCTCGAGTTAAGCAGGATTACCGAAGCAACGCGCTGTCATTAGTAGGGTAAAACTGACCTGTCTTCCGAGGGTCTATTTCTAGCACCCGTTCAATATTAGCCAGGATGTATCAAAAGAGGGCGTTTAGTTTGTCAATGGCCAAGTTTCTGGAACCTGCGATTTCTGCAGGGTTAAGACCAGATTACCGTCGCAGGCGCTCCTTAGGGGGTTAAGAGACTGACCTGTTTTCCGTGGGTCGAATACCAGCACATGTTCACTATTAGGCCCGACGAAGGTGCTCTCCATTTGACAGTCATTAACAGTATTGGCGTGTTTAGTCAATTTAAGCCGGAGGCTCCACTCCTGATATTGCTCTTCCGTCAATTCCTTTATCAAACACTGAATGCAGACCAACCGAGCCACAGAGGGCATAACCCCATATTTCTGAGGGTCTAAATCCAGCACGAATTCCATATTAGACCCCAGAAAAGTGGTCTCGGCATGTCAGTCATTTCAGTGTTGGCCATGTTGAGTAAAAGTAAGCCGCAGGCTCCACTCCTGGTGGTGCCCTTCCGTCAATTCCTTTAAGTTTCAGCTTTGCAACCATACTTCCCCCGGAACCCAAACACTTTGGTTTCCCGGAAGCTGCCCGCAGAGTCATCGAAGCAACTCCTGCGGATCGCTAGTCGGCATCGTTTATGGTCAGAACTACGACGGTATCTGATCGTCTTCGCGCCTCTGACTTTCGTTCTTGATTAATGAAAACATTCTTTACAAATACTTTCGCAGTAGCTCGTCTTGCGGCGATCCAAGAATTTCACTTCTAACCCCGCAATACGAATGCCCCCGTTTTCCCTGTTAATCATTACCTCCAGTTCCGAAAACCAACCAAATAGAACCGAGGTCCTATTCCATTATTCCATGCACCATTATTCAGGCAGCCGAGGCCTGCTTTGAACACTCTAATTTTGTCAAAGTAAACGCGCCGGCTACACAGGACGCTCAGCGAAGAGCACCCGTGGGAGAGAGCCGGCAGACGGTAGGGCAGGAGACAACGGGCAGTGAACCGGCGCGAGCCGGACCGCCCGCCTGCGCCTGAGATCCAACTACGAGCTTTTTAACTGCAACAATTTTAATACACGCTATTGGAGCTGGAATTACCGCGGCTGCTGGCACCAGAATTGCCCTCCAATAGATCCTCGTTAAAGGGTTTAAAGTGTACTCATTCCAATTACGGGGCCTCGAAAGAGTCCCGTATTGTTATTTTTCGTCACTACCTCCCCGTGCCGGGAGTGGGTAATTTGCGCGCCTGCTGCCTTCCTTGGATGTGGTAGCCGTTTCTCATGCTCCCTTTCCGGAATCGAACCCTAATTCCCCGTTACCCGTTACAAACATGGTAGGCATGTCACGTACCATCGACATTTGATAGGGCAGACATTTGAAAGATGCGTCGGCGGCACATGAGGCCATGCGATCAGCACAAACTTATCCAGAGTCACCAGTGGGGACGCCGCAACCCCGCGAGGGGAAACGACGATTGGTTTTGAACTAATAAAAGCGCTCTTTCCGCGAGGGTTGGCGCTTGGTAAGCATGTATTAGCTCTAGAATTGCCACAGTTATCCAAGTAGGATCGTGTCATCTAAGGAACCTCGACTGATTTAATGAGCCATTCGCGGTTTTATCGTGAGACAGTGTGAACTTAGACATGCATGGCTTAATCTTTGAGACAAGCATATGACTACTGGCAGGATCAACCAGATATCTGTCGGAGACGAACGTACAGCACACAGCGGTCGGCGGAGGACGGGTGTGTAAAAAGCCTCACTGGGACGGCCGACAGGACAGGACTGACAGGACGGACGGACGGTTGTTCCACCCGTCCCTCACTCCGTCGACCTAGGACCGCCTGACAGGGGCCCCCTACACGCACCAGACGACCGACCGACCGGGTTCGCGCGAGGATGGATGGCAGCGCTCTGTGCAGAACGGATCCCAACGACCTCGGCGATGAATTTCACTGGGACTAGAGACAATTTGGCCTGCCGGCCTGCCCTTCTCCCGAGGGTTGGTCCCCGGGAGAACACAGGGCCTTCAGGCACGATTCCTGCTTTCCATTTGCCGGTCACAAGCTCTTTGCGAGAGTCTGACCACCAGCGAGACGAACTGTCGAGCTCCGCTAAAAGCTTTAGATAAATCCCCACCTACTGACAACGTTTCTTGATACGGAGCAGAGCAGCGCACCTCTGTGGAGGAGACGCCAAAAAAAAACCGCATCCCGAAAACTCAACGGGGAAAGGCAGGCAAGCGTTTTCCGCAAGCCCGCGCTATCGCTCCGCCTGGCGGGACTGAGATCGCTTTACGAACACTGGTTGAAATTGAATTGCGGCGGCGAGACAACTACCCCAGATCATTAACTGTTCAATGCATACTCGTAGTTGTTTAAGGTCCCCCGGCAATGAATGCAAGCAATCAGGTGATTAAGATAAATGACGAACAATTGAAGGCAATGAAGTTTGCTGATGACATAGCCATTATATCAGACACATCAAGACACAAAATGCTCAATAAAATCAGTAAAACAGCACAAACACGAAATATGAAAATAACCATAAAAAAGACCACGGATATCATCATAGCCAAAGAACTAATGTCAGTAAATTAAACCATAAATGGAAAAATAAAATCGAGCAGATATACCACTTATGACTAACACTAGAGTCGGGATCCTCGGCATTTCAGATACAAGAAAGAAAGGGCAGAACATCAAGGAGGTACACGGCCGTTTTGTTCAGGGCATAACCAGGCACGGTGTTGGCTTTCTTCTTCACCCTGAGAAGGTCAAGTTTATTACAAACACATAATACATCAGTGAAAGACTGATTCCCCTTCAATTGACGGAGTATGGACAAACTAAGACAGTGATCCAGGTCTACGCCCCGTGTAACGATAACAGTCATGTGGAGAACAGGGTGAAATTATTCCAAAGCCTTTCTGACGCTATCGACGGCGTTGACGACACAGATGATTTTATTGTGATGGGTGACTTTAATGGAAGAACGGAAAGAAAAGATCATCTTATGAATGCTACCTAGGGTTCTACTGTGACACCTCGTTAGAACGGAACAGCATTGGAGAGGACCGTATTAACATAAGTATTGAGCAGGGGCTAATAATAACAAATACCATTTTCCAGCACCGGCGCAGTCATGTTATAACGTCGTACAGGTGGAACAACACAGACATCGATGTAATTCTCATCATACACAGGCAGAGAGGAGACATAACAGATTCTATAGCTATTCCTAACAGTCGTGCTAACACAAGTACTTCCACACAGTTCGAGTATAAAGACAGTCAAACCAATTTTGGTAACAAACCTTCATAAGTTAGGAGAGGAAGCTGTTCGGAATTGTGTATGTCGAGCAGTTACAAATGTCTTTAAGGGCGGCTATATTGTCTAAAAAGAAAGCTTACAAGGGTTGGTTGACCTCCAAAAAGCAAGATGACTATATCACCTATCAGACAGCAAGACGCAACGCCAAAAGGGTAATAAACCACATCAGAGAAGACTCTTGGAAACATTATGGCCAGCAACTCAGTTAAATATGTCAAAATCGCCCTAGAGATGTTTTTTTCAAAAGTGTAATTTAGAGACGAGTCTTTCAATTCTACTACAGCCATCAATGACAAGTATGGCATTCCTATATTTAACGAGATCAGCAGACGAGATCGGTTGAAGGAATATTGTCAAGAACTTTGGAACCCTACTACTTCCACGGGGGATTCAATTTTCTACCATGCAACCCAAATCATACCCAACCAGTTCCCATACCTGGGCTAATTCATAACAGAAGCTGTACGTTATCAAATAGCAATTGCAACAAGGATAGTGTTGACAAATAAGGCATTTACTGAGAACCAGAGATTCCTGAAATCAGGTAGCATGACACTACGGAAAAGAACACTGACCACATGTCTGGTTTATATCGTTATGCGCATCTGAAAAATGGACAATAAATACAAGAGAGGAGAAATACTTGCATGTTTTTGAGATGTATTGATATCGAAAGATGATTACATTTTAAATTGAACATCACAGAGAGATAATTAAACGAAGGGGTTTGAAAGATGTGGGAAGGAATAGAAATATGCTACAAAATAAATACAATTAATGACTGGTCTGTTTGGGTCCTAACCTACACATGATAGACCTAGTGAAAATATTCTTGGAAGAGAAAACCTGAAAAAGAGTGGGACAGATACATAAATACTTTTGTGACACAAGCATACATAGACCTGGCACAAGCATACATAGACCTGACACAAGCATACATAGACCTGACACAAGCATACATAGACCTGACACACGCATACATAGACCTGACACAAGCATACATAGACCTGACACAAGCATACATATACCTGACACAATCATACATAGACCTGACACAATCATACTTAGACCTGACACAAGCATACATAGAACTGACACAAGCATACATAGACCTGACACAAGCATACATAAACCTGACACAAGCATACATAGACCTGACACAAGCATACATAGACCTGACACAAGCATACATAGACCTGACACAAGCATACATAGACCTGACACAAGCATACATAGACCTGACACAATCATACATAGACCTGGCAGTCAAGACTTCTCCTGAGCTGAATACGGCGCCAGATTGCACGCAGAATGGAATGATAGAATCCTGAGCTAGCAAACCAGTCTCAGAACTGAATAACTTGTTGATAATGATCAGGGATTAAGGACATACGATTCTCGAACGTAAATCAATGTCACTACTCATTGTAGTCGTTCTTTAAAATATCATATAACACGATAGTCAAACATTTGGATCATTGAGGATATGAAACAACATACTATAACATTCAAATAATATTGCTGTATTGAGAAATGCAACAAAATGTATTTTTGGAATATACTTTGATATTCCGCCTGTTTATATTAATAACCACAGCTGTGCTGAGAACAAAGGCACAAGAACCCATCGATAAGGATAATTGATAGATACAATTGTGTTACGGAATACCCACTTTAAAGAACGATTAATAACGGTTCTTAAGACATTTTAAAAGTAATAGTAGATGTTATTTTGTTTTAAAGAATTTCACCCTCATCAGTTCACGGGCTATGGAGCACAACCATTCATGTTCGCAAGAAATGCTTAGATAACATTACGAGATTGGTCAATTCAATGTATCAATTCAATGTATCGTTCAGTGGGAAGCATATACACACTACTACACCTAGTCTCAGTAACAGTAATCTAGTTAGTTTGAACAGCTGGGGTTTACATTATCAGGTTGCTGGCCCAATGCACATTCTACTGTAACTGTCTGTTACAACATGCTTGGGTTGTTGTCTTGGTTTTATAGATTGTAACTTGATTATCAATCTATCGAACTTTGACACATGCAGAAATTCAATTATTTCTGAATAGATGGGGATCCACAGTGTCATCACTTTCCTGTCAATAATTGGCCTACTGTAACTACGGAAGCAATAATACTATGTATATCACTCGCTGCTGTAACTGAGAGTCTGAGTAGTAGAGTGGCTTTACATTTTTTTCTACATTTCAGTTAGGACAGGAACGATAACGATGAAGACCACTGTTCAATGCCCCTAACAAACAAGCTATGAATATGTACGAGTCGCTAAGACGTCATCTTTGACAGCAATGCTTGTTATAGGAAACACCTTCAACTTTACCGTCAACAATCTAATTACTACCACTACCAACTCCATCACACCTTAGATTTTACGAAACAATAAATTAAAATGCATCAATTAATCTACATGCTGCAAAAGCTAAGTGGAAGGTCAGCTAGAGAGCTCGCTAATTTCGGCAAAAGCTGATCTGACCTACATAAACTTCTCAAATGCATATTTTGACCTTTTTCTTTCTATACTCAAGACATGACAACAATAAATAAAATTGTCACTCCAGCTGACGCACACTGAAAAGTCGATCAATGAATTATGTAACATGTATTTCCCTCCTTAAATTCAGACCCTTCACCCACCCCGCCGCTTCATATTTTATAGAGCTAGGAACACTTTTTCAATTACAATCTCTCATAAGAATCATAATTTGTATTATTTGAAATTTGAAACAAGAAACAATGACATGTTCACAAAACAATCCGAACAAATTTGACAATTTAAAGGACTGAATACATTTTAACCTGAAACACATTCCCTTAAGTCAATGAACTGAGCATAAATGAACAAATACATACGGAATGTAAGGCACCGGATGATACCAGTTACAACGTTTACCAACATCAGGCACCAGATATACCAATATCAGACACCATGTTAACCAATATCACATTACAACTTGTACTATAATCAGATACAACTTTTACCAATATTAAATACAACTTAAGCCAATTTCAGTTACAACGTATGCCAATATCGCGTTTCAACATATACCGATATCAGATACACCGTATCTTAGGATCTTAGTCGACCTGTACTTCTACAGGGGCAGATGCATCTGTGCAGGTCCCAGCTCTGGTATGAGTTGGATGTAGCCGGGAAAAGGATTTCCTACTGATCGGGCTAGGCTCGAGCAGCTTAATACTGCGCTGCGTTGGGACAACCGCTTACGGATTGTAGTTAACCGATGTGCGAACTCATCTTAATAGACTCAAACACTAAAGCAAAGTAGACCTGCTATGGTGCTCTAAACGAACTACATAACTATGGCCGATGTTATGCCATGTCACACAGTTTTTCACCTCTTACAAAATGCTCTCTGTAAGGCAGCGGTGCTATTCTTGTCCGTGTCATACACAAAGACCCCGGCAGATCACTTGGGATACACCGTATACCAATATTATTCTAAGGGATATCAGAATCACTTTACAATTGATACCCATATTATATTCCATAATTTCATCAAAATTATATTACGATGGGAAATGAAACAATAAAACAATGTTGATATGTTTCTGACAGATTCTCGAAAAATACGTGCTTTGATCATACTTACAAATATGAACATACCGTGTATAGTCCAAAAGAATGTCAGACCATATGCAGACCTACTTACTGTTGTACGCACAACTCGCATTCTCCAATGGTATGGCATGTGTCAAAATAAAATGCAATACCCACATTTCTAATAAAGACAACGGTTCGATGGACAAGACAGAGAGGAAGATCTATGTTGTGATGGACAGATAATGTTCAGAAATAGACAGTAAATACTTTGAAAGTGACTGAAGGTTTATAAACAACGCGGAGAAAAAACGACTCACAACTCATCGAAAAGTGTTCTACCCTCGACCGACTAGGTTATGGAAAAGGCGAAGCAAGATTATGGAACACATGTTCTAAATAATCATAACATTAATAATACAATTTGTATTCGATTATTGCATTTTAATTTTATATTTAAAATGAATACACATATTTCGGATGAATAATATGTTGAACTTTGGAAATCGATTTTATGACACTTGTTTCAAACCAATCTTATCTTGGTGACGTTTTTTCCCAAAGTAATGAAGCTACAAAGTTGTCTCCATCAAAAATGGAATTATTTAAATAATAATAATTATACTAATAATACTAATGATAGTATTAATAATAGCATACATAATACATTTCGTCTTCATTTCAGATCCCTGTGCTGGACATAGAAGACTGAAGAAACACACTGAAAGTAAATGGTTAACATCACCATTTTTTCAGTTAACATCACCACTTTTTCAAATCCTAACCTCAAAGGTGTTTACTAATTCACGGTATAACAATCATTCACTCACATCTGTAAATTTAATGAATGAATGGCAATTATATGAATACAGTATCGTTAATGTCCAATTTCCAAGAGAGAATTATCTACCTTCCTTCAATAACCAAATCACAAACCGTTGTAAGAAATAACACGAAACCGTACCTTTCCGTCAAACTGACATGTACGTTGAATCTACACTGAGCAAGGTAATGAATTTTCATCCCTCTAGTATGTTTTTTTGTTGTTGTTTTTTCGTCTTCAGAACTTGAAGTAAGAGAAAATTAAAGAACGGCAGGGGGAATAACAACAAAACAGATACATAGAACTGCCACTGCAGAGCACGAGAAGTGAGCAAAAACAACAAAAATAAACTTCCAAGGTTATAGCTAAAAATAAAACGAACCTTGAAAATAGAAAAGTTGTATACATTTGCATTGACGATGTATGGTGTGCACACGAAGATGAGCGGTTCTGGGTAGTTCATGCCGTGTTGTGTCTGAATAGGACCGTAGACGACACTGGCCAGTGTCAATTTACTGTGTTATTAGTGGGTGCTATGTGGTTTATGAACCTGATCTAGTGTGCGTTGGTTATGTGTGTTGATAGTGAGGCAAGATTGTCTACGGATGGGCCACGGATTTGGGATGTAGAAAAAATAAAGTGGAGATGGAGAAGTGGGAAGAGAGATCAAGAAAGATAAATAGAGAGAGAGAGAGATAGATAGATAGAGAGAGAGAGAGAGAGGGGGGGGGAGAAACGTCTAATGAAAAAGAATAACTTAAGGCCTCCTGTTTTACCGTAATGGCGTTTTTAATTTTGCTTAGATTCTTGGTCAACGACTCCAAAAATGGTCAACGACCATCTGATCCGATAACGGCCATTTAAGAGAAGCAACAACCTCTCTTCATTTCAACTGGTCGCCGTCCATCGTTCGTACAGTTAATCAGCTCTGGTTCATTTTATAAGCGCCCATCTTTTTCGGTACAGTTGTTTTAGATTATGTATATAGGTTTTATTTTATTCCTCTTGTAGATTAATATTTGTAAAATGACAAGGTAGCAGACTGTATGCCCGGATTTCCTTAGCTGTCTCCTACTGCAGACGTTGCATGCGCATATAGCACACGGACGATCTGATGTGATGATTGAATGTGACAAACGTATTGGATAGAGACAACTAAGAATACGTGTGGATTAACGATTATGGTGAGTTAGACGACGGAGAGAGAAAGTGAGAGAGTGATAGAGAGACAGAGACATAGAGAGGAAGAGAGAGTGAGAGAGATAGTGAGAACGAGGTGTTTATAAAAGAAACTTTGGTGAAAGATTGGAAGGACAAACAGAGCGACTGCAGAACAAATTTGACAAATTTGTGGGTTCGACTCCGGACTCCGCCGTCTATTTCACGGGTGCTTGATGCGAAGTCCGCTGCATCTCGTAGTCGCCCCCTAGTCGTCTTGTCCTTGACTTGCCACTAGTGTCCGGCGGCTCGAGGCGTGAAAGTGAGAATACAAAGTAGCGCAGTTAATCCTTACTAAAGATAGCGCTACCAAATAAATTATGCCATCATCGTCTACGATGGACGGCGGCCGTTGTTGTCGTTGCATTCATATATATATATATATATATATATATATATATATATATCGTTATTTGGATAATTCGAAAGCTGGTTGATGATGTAGTGAAGAGTTCTTCAAGTTTTCAAAACAGCTTTGTTAAGAGATTCGTATACGTGCGTCATTTTGTTATGCATATAACAGTCTTGCAGGATATGTTCAACTATCCATGTTGTTGTTTGCACTTGCACATTAGGAATGGAGCTAATATCAGGGTGTGTAAGTATCCATTCAATTGGTTATGTCCTATTCTCATTTGAAACATGATCACTATTTTGTTTTATCCTTATTATTGAATATTGTCAGCAATTCCTTGTATATGGTTACTTCAAATTGTTATGTTTTATCACAACGTTGTCTAGTTGTCTGCATATATCACGGCTTTCCTCAACAAAGTGGTTAAGCCGTCGGTCTCGTGATCAGGTGGTGTGGGTTCGACTCCGAACTCCGCCGTTTTTTTCACGTGTGCTTGATGCGCATTCCCCTGGATCTCATAGTCGCCCCCTATTCGTCGTGTCCTTGACTTGCCACTGGGGTCGGGTGGCATGAGACGAGAGAGCGAGGATAAAAAGTAGCGCAGTTAATCCTCACTAAAAATAGCCCTAGCAAAATTAATTATGCCATCATCGTCTGCGATGGACGACGGCCTTTTTCCTCATCCCTTGCTGCAGATCGTAACTGATATCGTTGATGAACACGGGGAACAAGGTGGTGGACAGTACTGAACCCTGAGGTGTTACAGCAATCCACGTTAACCCTTGCTGTCCGGTCGTGTAATAATGTCTTGATCAGTTTATCATGTTTCCCTTTGGTTTGGTCATCTCATTAGAATGCAAGCTCATCTACTTCCTCTGATGGCTTACAATGATGGTAGATCGGGCTTCAGGGCAAGGGGTCGGTCGCGAGGAAGGTGGATAGCTGGCATTAGAGTGATTGTGCAGCGACAAGGGCTCACATTGACGACGCCGGCGCAGGATAGACGATTGAAGCTTTCTAGGCCGCTCAACGACACAAGTGGAAAGAAAACTATCTAGCTAACAATTGATGCCATTCCTTTGAAGTTTTCCAATTATTTCATCTTTGCATACACTATCAATAATTTTCTGCAAATCTAACCATAGTGTAAGGACCTTTCCCTTTTCTTTAGAAGCCGTAATTTGGGACATGTATGTGATTTAATCTTCTGCTCTGCTATTCTCTCTAATCCTGGTTTATTCTGGTACTACTATTTTCTAGCATAAAAACAGGAAGTGTAAACGACTTGCCAAAGAATGAAATACGTTAACACGTACGTGGTTATAGCATTTAACATATAATATGCCCTGGAAAGACAGACATAAGATGATAGTAGATGCTCGGTGTAAGCAGCAGAAAGAATCTGTATGTCTAGAAATATATAAACCCGGTACATAGCCACCCGATTTCGGTCATCGATCTTTTCCAGTAACAGACGATATCCTCCATTAATTATATATTTAAATGATATACCTCTGTCCATAACTGACGTTCGTACAACAACAAAAATAACATTATTTTTTCTGTTGTATTAATTCACAGCCGCATTTTTTTTATATCTCTAGCAATTAATTACAATTGATGCTTTAATTATCGGCTTATTGAAATGCTACTTGCGCAATTGCATGTTTCAAATAGTCCGCCATGTGGTTGAAAGGTCATTGATGAAACTCTTCATGTAAAAGTTGAAGGGAATTTAGATATTTGCTTTTAAATTGCTGGCACAAATCGGCAAAACAGTATTGCATTAGATGATGGAAGATGACACATAAATTGACTTCATCTCTGCTAGAAGTGTGTGCTGTTTTGTATTGATTTTGTTCAAAGCCTATTTTCTTCTTTGCAGCTCGAAAGCAAGGTACCGATTGTTTTACACCACTGTGAATACTGAGCGACTGTGATGTACTACCGTCGAATTTAACTGTTGTTGTCATATCCTAATGAAATGACACCGTATGCCACAGCAGTTTGTTTGGACAATCTATTTTTGAGATGATTTTGAAGAGCTCAGCCCTGCTGACTAAATGATGTTGTCATATCGATGGAAGGGACACAAACAGACGTCTTCTGCTCGTGTGAATAGGCTTGTATCTGCTGCAGAGAGAAGATCATGTCGATCGTTGATACTCCTGATCGGAATCTACATTGTGACTCTGAGTACCCGCGCGCAGCCAGTTTATGTATCCGCAATTGGATCACTGTGGCAAAGACTGCGAACAACAACGAGCAGTGAAATGCATCAGTAATCATTGCAGTCACTTCTATCACCTTTATTTGTGTATAGTGTAACACTCTTTGAATCCTTCATATCTTGAGATAAGATGACCTCTTTTGGCATAGCTGCAAATGTAGTGGTTTCAAGAGTGCACCTTAACAGTGCTGGATCAGGTCAGGATGAATTCCGTCGATGCCTGTTGCTCAACCCAAGGACAATGGCTGTTTTGAGATCTTTTAAAGATGGTTCGAGGTCTAGCTTCTTTATTTTAGAATGACTTTGAACATCATCAAGGGATGTGGAGGTGACCGTACTGTCATACGAGTGGAGCTCAGAGTAGTGCTCTGCCCATCGCTACATCTGCATTTTTGTATCAGTAGTTTTCTTGCCACTGGTGGATTTTAGCGGTGCTGTATTCCTGTGCAGAGTAGAAACATCTATTGTAATGCCATCATGAATTTTTCTGATGTTTCATGTTTGTGCCGCAGTCTGAATGTTTTAACTAAGTTGGAGCCAGTATTCATTTACAAATCAGCGAGGTGTTTGATGAACATGGCTCCTGACGAATGTTAGAAATTGTTTAGTAAATGCATTTGGAAGGCACTTGTATTTACTCAGAGCAGTGTAGTCATATTATTTATGTTGACTTTGAACCAGCCATTTTATCTTGCAGTGTTTCTTCCAAAGACAGCAAGTGCAGTAGTGTGAATGTTGGTGCGAAGTTGTTTCCAGTAATTTTGATAATTTCTCCGAAAGCTTCGTTAAAGCGTTTGATCAGCGCATTATCTGACATTTTGTTCGTGTCAATTTATTGGTTTGCCTTCGTGTTTGGTGTAATACAACTTTCTTGGTTACAATTTTATTTTAAACCAAACAAGTGCATGGTATGTGTAGTCTGCACTATTGTAGGAGCGCGTAAGGTGAACATATTTGAAAAGAGTCTTTCTCACAAGAATCATATCAAGCTGATACCAGTGCTTGGATCGGCGGTGCATCTATAAAACGTTGTTTTGGCTTGGTATGAAAAGAGACGTTGGTCACACAATGACCATGGTAGACACAGTCCTCTAAAGATGTCCATTGTCACTAATTTTGCCGGCTCCAAAGATCCAAAAGACATGAAGGCCACACATCGCAATCAGTACTCACTCTAGCATTAAAATCTCCGAGTAGAGCAGGCTGTTCCTGACTCGGTATGTTTCTAAAAACTGATGATAGATTCTCATAAAAATAATCTTTATCTTCAGCAGTGGAGCACAAGGTAGGAGCATATGCAATAACAATGGTGACGAGGCCGAGAGTGGTATTTAGACGAAGTGTAAGCAGGCGCTGTAAGCCATTTTCGCCTGGTTCAAGCATGCTCTCGGGAACTTTTTTCACTGCAAAACTACCTCCATACTATCTTTTTTAAATATGTGTTTTAACCTTGGCATAAGAATTTCTAGTCCTTTTCACTTATTGATCCTGATCCCGCTAAGCAAGTTTCCTGAAGTGCTACAATATCCACATCGAAATCTTTTAGTTCATCGTTGATAATGTATGTTTTTCTAACATCATATATTTTCTGAAGGTTAGCAGACAAACCAGTAAACATTGTAGGGACATGCCAGCGTCCAAGGTTATCAGGTGGCCCAGTCAACATTGTAGGGGCGTTCCAGCGTCCAAGGTTATTAGGCGGCAAAGTCAACATTGTAGGGACGTTCCAGCGTACACGGTTATCAGACAGCCCAGTCAACATAGTAGGGACGTTCCAGCGTCCAAGGTTATCAGGCGGCCCAGTCAACATAATAGGGGCACTAGTACTATGGGGTTAGCCAACTGTGTCATTTTTTCCTGGTAAATTATGAATACAAGTGGAGAAAGAACACACTCCTGTCGTACACCACTAAGCACTGGAAAACAATATGTCATACCTTAGATTCGTTCGTACTGCACCTTCACTGTTTGCTTACAGGACATCCAGTAGTTGACCCTCCACACCAGATTGCCCCTTTACCTCCCAAAGCATACATCTGTTTACCCGGTCAAATTCCACTGTTTGATCAATGAAGGCAACAGGAAGTTTCTATTTGTATCCTCGACGTCGATGAATCTAAGGTGTCTCTGACACTCCCAGGAAGTTACACCAAACGACAGCACAAGCCTCTGACTTGGAGATAACAAGAAATCTACGCAACCCACTCCCTGTAACGCCGTATGGCAAGATCAACAGGACAAAAGATGAAGAAGAGTTTCCCTTGTCCTGGAATAAATACACTGTATATGTTATATTATACTATCATGCACCACAAAATAGGGGATTTAACCAAATTATAGAATAAAACACATCGGAAAAAATAACACATCTGCAATCTTGGTATCGTAATAGAGAAAGTGAATATACAATACTCCCGTATTGACCGTGCAAAGAAGTGAAAAATGTATGTCAAAGAGTATGTGTATTTACAATGTTTTTAAAAATGACATGAATTGTCAGTGTTTTTGTTATAATGCACGTTGATTGTTAATGATCGAATGTTACACAAAGACTCTATATTAGTTGAATGATTAACCATCAGACTGCTAATGTTTAGAAACGTATGCCAGTCTAGTTTGTATGGATACATGTGATGACATATCATATATTAGTACATCCAGTCAGCGAATTACCACAAATATCAACACATATGTTATATACTATCTATTCAATTCAACTGAAAGCCTATTGTTCTGCCGAAATGTAGTGATGTCGGTTCTCCTTAACACAACACAACACATGTGCACATTATCATTTCGATTTATTTGATGTTTAGTATCAATTGTTTGTTAATATACCTGTTAAAACATATTACCTGTGCAATTTAGAAGGATTATTAATGACATAGCAGCGCAAACATTGAAACGTGCGAACTATGAGACATGCATTAAACGACACAAGACAGCAGTTCGTTGCTTCAATAGAAGTGCAATATTTGTGACTCTCTGAGATATCAGATAAGATCTTCACTTTACATACTTCGAGAAACCAATTTTGTAGACATGTTCCTTTATTTCATGACAACTTTCAAAAAAATGTAGGAATTTCTTACCAGTTTTCTAAATTGAGCATCTTTCGGCATTTATTTTGCTATTTTTGGGTTGTGAGAAACTGTTCTTGTAACAACAACAAAACAGCGCGTGAATAGACATGCAAGTGTGTAGATTGTAAATTCAAATATGAGTTTAGCAGAAACTGATTTTGAAGAAAGAATGGCTGTGGTTGTTTTACTCTGTTGTGCGTCATGAAAAGGACGTTAAATGGCAGGTTGCAGTATCTTTCCTCACATCCCCAGCGTGAGGATGATGGTGGACAGGTCCTCCAGGCGCCTGTGCTATGCTTGGCTTCATCTGCGTGTCACTCACGACTACGAGGATCACGTCGATCCTTCACTTTGTTAGCCAGGTTGCCATGAAAACAGCCCGTATCCAGGAAGCGCTACTAGGAAGCCGACGTAAGAGCCTTGGCTAGTATGTTTGTCTGACCCTGACTAACATGTCTGATCAGTATATTTTGCCTGACCAGAAGTTAGTCTTCCTTCCCGTGTCATGACATATTAGTATACAAGTGTTATTATCTTGTCTCACTGAAGTGGTTGCCCACGAGTAGAGAATAGAAGCACTGTGGATTTGAAAGGCGGCTAGAAAGAATTGAAGTGGCAAGCAGCTCGCGACCATATTATACATAACCAAAGGCTACAGAAAAGCTATCACAATGCAGTGTTTTGTGGATGCATCCTGCATTAATCACATTGTACTTCGTCGATCCAAAATAAAACAATGCAATGTATTGTAAGGATCTATGAAAGAATCTGCACGAAGATATATAAGAGATGAGTAACACATTTACATATCCTGTGTCATCCCCACACTGCTGCATTCTTCTGAAACCTTGACAACACAAGCGCATCGTAGGCGCATTCTTACAATCCATTGGTATAACAGTGTCCAAACCGGCAAAACCAACAGATGAGCTTGCCTCAAGAGCAAAATGACCAAATGACAAATGTAGCCTGCCTTGCCGATGATGTGCCAGCACACTAGTTCAAAAAGCATATTATGGACATTAATGATGTTGTAGGCGACCATCTCCGACACATCTCATCCCCACAACCGTTCACGTCATAAGGTTAGGTAAATCGGAAAGAAATAATCTTCAGACTAGTGAATCGAAATGTAATGTGTTCTCTGATAGTAACAAAGACACAATCCACATTCAAGGTACATTTGTGGGGAGCCTGTGGAGAAATCGGTGTGCGTTTTGTATTTTCGGGCAGCACGCTTTCGCTAGCCTCCGCGATGGGTTACTATCTGCGAACTGAGCGCATTCTGTGAAACTAGCGCGCAAGGTGGAACGGTTCTGTGCAAGCATATCCAAGGTTGTGACATAAATATTACGCTTTTCAGAGACACATTCAAGTAGTCCATGAAGCGTTTCTTCTGCCCCCTCCCCCACTCCTCCCTGTGAGCGACTTCTTGTACTTAGCTCACCGTAGAACGGCTGCTTGGACATGCCCTCATCTGGTATGTGAAAAACATGTCCCGTCCATCTGGGATGCTCAACATGTTAGTCATGCCAAGACTCGCAGAGCAAACCATGTGATCCTGAGCAGACTGCGCAGAAAGCTCAACAATTGAGTTGGCTGTCATGTCTGCAATACACTGTTTATGTCGCACACGCATGCAGCAGAGTGGACAACATCACATCATGATACACCCTTACCTTGGTGACAATACTGATGCCTTGTCGTTTCTGGATATATTCATGGAGCTTCCCAAACGCAGAGCTGGCCTTAGCAGTCATGCGATTTACGCAGGTGTAGACCATTTATTGATTAGTTTTCTTCCACAAAATTTGTAATCATCTGATCATATCTGTCCACTTATGCACGTGCGTTATTTCTACAACGTAAAGAGGTGAAATCGTAATCCGTGTAATATTATAATGTAATTTTATAGTTTCACTTAATATGTCTTTGCAGTCTGTCTTAAATACAATAAACGTATTTGCGTATTGTGTGTTCGTCATTTTAGTCAGAAGCTTTGCTATATAGTGGTATATGCTTTTGCAGCTGGTAGGTTGTAGACATACTTGGCATACGTCCAAAATATATATTCCTATTAATACAATATACATTTTTCAGACATTAAACATGTGTCGTTCTGAGATTTTGCGTTGGTAGCAGCCAACCCAAGTACCAATTATTTGAGATGTGGAGATATACAGCAGGCGTCTTTTTTGTATAAGCCATAGAAATAAATAGCTCAAATTCACAGACATATAAACACGGTAGCTCTCAGTAACACCTTTGGTGTTGTTTGCCACAAGTCATAGATAAGGTTATCAGTGCAGTTTGAAGCCCGGGGAGATTATCGTCTTGCAATGTTATTTACATAACTTCAGACGGCTGTGAATGTTATAGGACCGGGTGAGGAGATGTGAGCATGGAATATACCACGGCAAATTCTTCTTGTTCCTATTTACGAAGTATGTTGCCTATGTTTCTTCCATAATGTGGGATTGTGCCCCCACGAACAGAAAATTATGAGAAACACAACATGTTATGTATAAAGTGCTATTAAGATTTGGAGACAGTGATCGACCCTGAATTGAAGAAAAATAAGTTCCTGGTGACTTCAGTGCTCGAGTGCTGACTTGCTTCATGGGAAGCTTGTAAGAAATGTCATTGGTAGCTGCAATAGTAACGGGGACCTACTCTTGAGGACTTGTGTGATAAACGTACTTTTGATTACTAATACGGTTTTTCGCATCCTTATCAGCAATAAATCCATTTAAATGTATCCGCGGTCAAGTCACTGCCTCAATTGATTATGTCATTGTTCGCAGACGAGATCGCCAGGATTTACGTGTGACAAAGACCATGTGTAGAGCGGAATGCTGGTGATATCTAAAATTTACCTTGCTACCCATGCTCCTAGGTGGTCACAAAACACTAAAACCTCAAAGCGTCCCAACACATCTGTTCTCCCAGATAACAGCGCACGGCAATCATTTGCTTAGACTCTGCAGCAAAATAAAATGAATAATTCTATGACTGACATAGAATCCAGTTGGGCCACATTTATCATAACGGTTCCCTCTGCTGTTTTTGTTGCTCTTGGTATCTCTAAACAAAACCATCAAGATTGGTTTTATGCGAACTGAATTGATCAAGCCCCTGCAAGTTTAGAAGCACCGCACATATCGTGCATACACTAACAATTCTCAATGTGTGGCTAGCAAAAATACTTTCACAAGAGTTCGAGCGACTGTACAGCTACAGTTACGTGATATGCAGGATACGTGGCTCAGTCTGAAGGCTCATGAGATTCAATCCTGCAAGCGTGATCTGAAGAAAAGTTGCAGTGTTCTTCAGGCCTTTTATGATTCGCATAGATCAGACCTGGCACCGCTATTAAGCAAAGATGGCAGTTCTGTAATCACTCATCACTATCAAAAATAAGCTGCGTGTAAGATTTTACTAATGTCAATAATATTCATTCTACTGTTATAATAGTTGTCCATCACAAGTGATGAAGACCACTCTATTTGTTCAGCCGTATCTCTTGCTGTGTCCGCTGAAATGGGTGACTTGCGCGGTGATTTGGATTAAAGTGAGGAAGAAACTGCGCCTTTTGTCAACCTCACTCACAGAGCCTAAGCTACCTTTTGCCAGTGGCAAGACATTCATCGAGACGACTGGAGATAGCATAGGATGCAGATTTTGTCTCAGGGTTACCACCGACGCCGTTCCGTAAACATGTAACCCGCAGGTGGGAAGGCATCTAACGCAGTTTGTCGTGCCTTTTCGATAACCACAAGAGGTCGTATGGACAACACTCAGCGTGTGAGTGAGTCTGGCATCTCTCCCCAGCTGTATTCATCTCATCATAGTAGCATCTAAAATTCCCACACGCCATATTCGTGAAGGTGAACCGGCAGAACTAACTCGTGAAACACGACACAGGTATAACTGGTATAACCGTAGTTCCATTCACTGATTCAGCCGGCGTCCAGACCAGGATAAACGGATGGAAGAAATCACAAAAAAAGAACGAAATAACAAGTCCCGACGGAAAACAACACCACGTTTCCGTGAACACAAGTGTAAGTCGTCGACTAGTGTGCATTCCAGGCAAATCCGTGGTCTGGCGGCATCCATAATGATCCAAAACAGCAGAGAAATGTAGACTCGCAGCCAGTTATGGTGCCATCTTTGCCCGATTTTCTACATTCAACTGTTAATGAGGAGGCAATCGATCATCTTCACCAAATAGAAATGAATGAAATCATGGAAACTAGGGCCGTTATTGGCCTTTTTTCAAATGACAAAGCTCCGGGAGCTGAGGCTATCTCAGAGACCATCAACAAATCTGGGGGTCAAAATATAGTTGAGACGCTCACTCAGGTCTTTGGCTAAAAAAGGGAAGAAAAACAGCTTCCTTCAGCAATACAAAGACGCGTCCATTGTTCATATACATAAGCGTAAATATAGTAAACAAATATGTTATAACCACATAGGGATATCTCTACTGTGTGTTGGAGAAAATAATGCTTGCAAAAATACTTCTCCATAGACTAAATCTTCACCTAGAGCAGGGGTTACTGCCTGAGACTCAATGTGCACCTGGAGCAGGGGTTACTGCCTGAGACTCAATGTGCACCTGGAGCAAGGGTTACTGCCTGAGACTCAATGTGCATCTGGAGCAGGGGTTACTGCCTGAGACTCAATGTGGCTTTACAAAGAACCGTTCGGCCACCCATATGATCTTTGCTGCAAAGCGGATTCCGGAGAATTGTCAAGAACATAATGTTTCTCTCTATACGATGTGGACATCACTAACGCCTTTGATGGTGTAAATCGTGCTGGTCTGTGGAGTGTTACGGCCAAGTTTGGGTGCCCGGCTACATTCGTTGCAATGGTGTGACAATTTGATGGTGACATGCATGCCATAGTTTTTGATCACGGACGATACTATGACATCTTTACTGTTACTTACGGTGTAAAGCAGGGATGTGTGCAGGCCTCAGTTCTGTTTAGAATTATGTTTTCTGTTATGCTGTGTAATGCTTACATTGATTGAGACGTTGCAGTTGGGCTTCACTACCGTACTGATAGTGTTCTATTCCATCTGAGACGGTTCAAAGTCAAAATCAAAATTCACAAGGTAACCGTACGTGAATTACTTGATATGGGTGACTGTGCCTTAAATGTCATTACGGAGGTTGACATGCAAGAATGCATGGATCGGTTTGCCACAGCAAGCGTAAATGCCGGCCTCACTATCTCTATCGCAACGACGGCGGTTCTAAATTAACCGGCTTCAGATTGGCCTATTCAGACCTTTCAATCACAGTAAACGGCAACTGTCTAAAGATATTCTCAGATTTATGTACTTTGGCAGTACTCAATCTTAGATTGTTCACATATATGATTAAATGGATACAAGATAAGCTTGAGTGGGTGCGGCATTTAGTTGACTTCGTAATATAGTGTGGAATAGAAGATGGATCAGAACTCAAACACAAATGAAGGTTTACGCTGCAGTTGTTCTGTCTACTCTTTTGTATGCGTGTGAGATCTGGACCGTCTATAGTCATCATGTCGGAAAATTAAACCACCTCCACATACACTGCCTGTCAATTGAATGTCAGGACATGGTGTCAAATGGGCGATCTGGCATGTCCAGTACACACACCATGATATGTACAGCACAGGTGAGATAGGCTGGCGATCTGGCGCGCAAGTCGGATCAACGTCTACCAAAAAAAGCTGATGTGTGGTGAACTTAATAATGACAAGAGACTAAGCGGTGGTCAGTAAAAACAGTACAAGGACACGCGTAAGAAACCACTGACCCAATGCAGTAGCAGACATGATAACTGGAATGAATCTATATCAATCGCACAGACTGACGCAGCACTATCGATGAAGGTGTTCAGAGACATGAAACATCACGAATATATGAGGCAATACAGAAACGATCGCTTTTCAAGTCTACTCACATCAACCCTTCTTCATCCCCGCTGGCAATGGTTTGGTATATTTAATTGCACTAAATGACAATTCCTGGCCCCAAATGGCTTATTTAGCCATTGTCGAACTCATGTGAACAGTGCATGCTGACACAGTGGTCCTCATCGATTAAGATGGACGAACATCACACTCACATATCTGTGTACTATTAACATATCAGAGCTAGTGACAATAATGTTTGAATATGCCAGTTATAATGATGATAATTACACCGACAAAATATCTGGGGTAGTTGTCTCGCTGCGGCGACTCAATTTCAACCAGTGTTCGTAAAGCGATCTCAGTCCCGCCAGGCGGAGCGATAGCGCGGGCTTGCGGAAAACGCTCGCCTGCCTTTCCCCGTAGTGCGAATTGGGTGCGGTTTGTGGTAGTGGCTCCTCCACCGAGGTGCGCTAGTCTGGTCCGTATCAGGAAACGTGGTCCGTCCGTGGTGATTTATCTAAGGCTTATAGCAGAGCTCGACAGTACGTCTCGCTGGTGGTCCGACTCTCGCAAAGAGCTTGTGACCGGCAAATGGAAAGCAGGAATCGTTGCCTCGAGGCCCTGCGTTCTCTCCCTACGGAGAAGAAGGGCCGGCAGGCCAAATTGTGTCTCTAGTCCCAGTGAAATTCGTCGCCGAGGTCGTTGGGATCCGTTCTGCACAGAGCGCTGCCATCCCTCCTCGAGCGAGCCCGGTCGGTCGGTCGGTCGTCTGGTGCGTGTGGGAGGCCCCTGTCAGGCGGTCCTAGGTCGACGGAGTGAGGGACGGGTGGAACAACCGTCCGTCCGTCCCGTCAGTCGGTCCCTGCGGCCGTCCCAGTGAGGCTTTTTACACACCCTTCCTCCGCCGACCGGTGTGCGCAGTACGTACGTCTCCGACAGATATCTGGTTGATCCTGCCAGTAGTCATATGCTTGTCTCAAAGATTAAGACATGCATGTCTAAGTTCACACTGTCTCACGGTGAAACCGCGAATGGCTCATTAAATCAGTCGAGGTTCCTTAGATGACACGATCCTACTTGGATAACTGTGGCAATTCTAGAGCTAATACATGCTTACCAAGCTCCGACCCTCGCGGAAAGAGCGCTTTTATTAGTTCAAAACCAATCGTCGTTTCCCCTCGCGGGGTTGCGGCGTCCCCACTGGTGACTCTGGATAACTTTGTGCTGATCGCATGGCCTCATGTGCCGGCGACGCATCTTTCAAATGTCTGCCCTATCAAATGTCGATGGTACGTGACATGCCTACCATGTTTGTAACGGGTAACGGGGAATCAGGGTTCGATTCCGGAGAGGGAGCATGAGAAACGGCTACCACATCCAAGGAAGGCAGCAGGCGCGCAACTTACCCACTCCCGGCACGGGGAGGTAGTGACGAAAAATAACAATACGGGACTCTTTCGAGGCCCCGTAATTGGAATGAGTACACTTTAAACCCTTTAACGAGGATCTATTGGAGGGCAAGTCTGGTGCCAGCAGCCGCGGTAATTCCAGCTCCAATAGCGTATATTAAAGTTGTTGCAGTTAAAAAGCTCGTAGTTGGATCTCAGGCGCAGGCGGGCGGTCCGGCTCGCGCCGGTTCACTGCCCGTTGTCTCCTGCCCTACCGTCTGCCGGCTCTCTCCCACGGGTGCTCTTCGCTGAGCGTCCTGGGTGGCCGGCGCGTTTACTTTGAAAAAATTAGAGTGTTCAAAGCAGGCCTCGGCTGCCTGAATAATGGTGCATGGAATAATGGAATAGGACCTCGGTTCTATTTTGTTGGTTTTCGGAACTGGAGGTAATGATTAACAGGGACAAACGGGGGCATTCGTATTGCGGCGTTAGAGGTGAAATTCTTGGATCGCCGCAAGACGAGCTACTGCGAAAGCATTTGTCAAGAATGTTTTCATTAATCAAGAACGAAAGTCAGAGGCGCGAAGACGATCAGATACCGTCGTAGTTCTGACCATAAACGATGCCGACTAGCGATCCGCAGGAGTTGCTTCGATGACTCTGCGGGCAGCTTCCGGGAAACCAAAGTGTTTGGGTTCCGGGGGAAGTATGGTTGCAAAGCTGAAACTTAAAGGAATTGACGGAAGGGCACCACCAGGAGTGGAGCCTGCGGCTTAATTTGACTCAACACGGCCAACACTGAAATGATTGACATGCCGAGACCATTCTTCTGGGGTCTAATATGGAACTGGTGCTGGACTTAGACCCCCAGAAATCTGGGGTTATGTCCCTGTGGCTCGGTTCTGTCTGCATCCAGTGTGTGATAAAGGAATTGACGGAAGAGCACTATCAGTAGTGGAGCCTGAGACCTAAGTTAACTTACCACGCCAATACTGCAGAATGACTATCAAAAAGTACACCTTCGCGGGGTCTAATAGAGAACATGTGCTGGAATTAGACCCTCGAAAATTTTGGGGCTACCCTCTAAGAAACTTGATTGTCTCGCTAAGGGAATTGACGGAAGGGCACCACCAGGTGTGGAATCTGCGGCTTAATTTGACTGAACACGCCAATACTGTAGAACAACTGACAAATCGAGAGCACTGCCGTTTGGGTCTAATAATGAACGTACGCTGGTATTAGACTCACGGATGACAAGTCAGCTCCCAAACACTCAAATGAAAGAACGCTACGGAAATCGTGTCTTAACTCTGCAGAAACCGCAGATTTCAAATACCTGGTCATTGACAAACAAAAGCCCTCAATAAATTCGTCTGACCAAATAGTGAACGGGTGCTGGAAATAGATCATCTGAAGACAGGTCAGTTTTACCCTACAAATGACAGGGCGTTGCTACGGAAAACCAGCTCAAATCGAGAGGAGCCGCAGACACTTTGGTTCACGTACCAGGCTGATAAGCCAAGGGCGCGAGGCTACCATGTGGGGGATTACGGCCGAACCCTTGTAAGCCGCAATCCCGCCCAAAATCTCAGCACCACTGCAATGGGAGGCTCCTACATGCTCGGGACCTGGGGCTTGCGCCCCAGCCCTATCAGGTAGAGCCACAGTAAGAGGTCCTTGCCGCCCGCAAATCAAAGCGGGCGGACAAACTGCTTGATACTCACCCTATACGGCGATGGGGTGCGAAAAACACCAACCAAAGACTTAGAACCTGGTCGGGGTGTCGAAAACAGTAGAGCAGCCACCACACTGTGAACTGTCAAGACTCAACCACTGACCATGAGAGTTGTCCGCACACCAGGCGATCAACATCTCTGTGACATTACCAGGCTTGTCCTCTGGCTAAATACACTCCGGCTACGATATCTACCTCTGTACGTTATCAGCCATAACTATCATGCTGGACGCAGAAGAGATGCAGACCAGCGGACATTGCACACCTGCCCCACTGTGTCAACACCCCAGGTGGCGGGGAATGCTAGGCGTACCATCTCTGCATAGAAGCCAAGAAAACAAAGGGAAAAAGAGATACCCCACTCACATGCAAATGCTACGTTTCTGGCAGGACGTGACGATCCTGGGATACAGACACACTGGACTGCCTCTCTTCCGGGTAAACCAGTCCATCTCATATATCATCATCATTGCACCCTAAAGACACGAGTAGTGAAGACTCGATAGTCTGGTAAGACAACTTCCATAGGAGAGAAAACTCTGATCGTAAACAACTGCTGCCTTGCAGATAGGCTGGGGACAGCCAAAGGCTAAGGAGGGCATCCCTACAGAAACGCCTGTTGAAATCGGATGCACGGGGCCGCAAGCCTAACAAAACAGTGCAACGTAAATCACAGTATGATGGCACAACCTATTCGAAAAACGTATGGCGCTCATCCCGAGGAGACCCGCCAGGCAGCGATAGCGCCGGGCCCCACGCCTCGAAGGGGCCCACCCTTGACTACTGGTGGTCACCCACCCATGTGTCGTGGAGTCAAGGCACATGGCTATGGGGAAACGACTATTGGCCAAAACATCAAGACCCTCAGAATACTACAGTGGAATGCGGAGGGAGTCATTAACAAAAAACTTTCCCTAACACATCACCTGCATGAAGGTAAGATTGACGTGGCATGTATCCAGGAAACGCACCTCAACAATAACCATAAATTCTCAATCAGAGGATACCAGACTTTCCGTCTAGATAGAGAAGGCCACAAAGGAGGGGTCCTGATACTGACCAGAAACAGCATACCGAGTAGCGCGGTACCTGTCAATCACACCGGACAAGCAGAAATTGTAGGAGTTGACATAATGGCTCAAGAGACGAAGCTCCGCATTTTCAATCTGTACGGACCACCAAACAGAGACCTATCGCTCTCGAGTATGGAGGTCAGAGACTCCAACTGCATAGTAGTTGGAGATTTCAACAGCCACTCGGAGAGATGGGGATACTCTGACACAGACAGCAGAGGTGACGAAGTGGAAGATTGGGAGATAGATGCAAATCTCTCCCTAATCAACAGGCCGGAGGATAGCCCTAGCTTCTATTCAAGAACATGGCATACCACCTCGACTCCAGATTTGGCCTTCTCCACACAGGACATACACTATAAAATAGACCGCCAGGTGCTAAACCAACTGGCAGGTAGCGACCACAGGCCGATCAGGCTAACCATTGACATGGAAGTAGGCCCACAGGAAACAAAACCGCTCCCACGTTGGAATTACAAACGAGCCGACTGGGACAGATTTGCAATCCTGACAGATGGGCTGTGTGAAACCATCAACACACGAAACACCAAAATGAAGCCCATGGTAGAGAGCCTAAGCAAGGCAATAATGCAAGCCGCCACTGAAACCATCCCAAGAGGAGCTAGGAAAAACTATAAGCCCTACTGGAATGATGAGTTACAGAAAGTGGAAGATGCAGTAACAAATGCGAGGAACATGGCAGAACGAGAAAAATCCGTGGAGGCAAACATCGCCCTCAAAGCCGCCGCGGCGAAGTACAAACACACTCTCAAGCAAACAGCAAGAGAAAGTTGGAAAAATAAAACGGAAAGTTTAAACCTGGACAAAGAAGGGAACAAACTATGGAAGCTAGTCAGAGCCATGAACGACGAAACCCCGTCAAATAAACAAATTACTATCAAGCAAGGCGAAAACTTGATCACAGGTAAGAAAGCCGCAAACGCCTTTGTCGATCACTATGCCAGAGCAAACAACATCGAGGTCCCTGCAGATAAGCATACAGACATTAGCGAAGAGCTAAAGGGGCACGAAAACATAAATACGGCTCCTGAAGAGCACATGATGGCCAAACTAACAATGCGCGAAATGGAAGAGGCTATGAGAACACTAAAGAGAAGGAAATCTCCCGGAAAAGACGGGATAACAAACGAAATGCTGATGGGGCTGGGCCAAACAGCGAAGGAAAAACTACTATCAGTCCTGAACCAAAGCTGGAAAAGGGGTATTGTACCCCAGGCATGGAAAGATGCAATACTGGTACCAGTACCAAAAACAGGAAAGGACAAAACAGATCCGAATGGATACAGGCCCATAAGCCTACTGAGCTGTGTCGGCAAGCTGATGGAACGGATGATAAACACCAGACTGATGTGGCATCTGGAAGAAAAACGAATACTAATTCCACAGCAAGCCGGCTTTAGACAGCACGGATCCACTGAGGACCAGGTCATCCTCATAGCCCAGGAGATAGAAGATGCCTACCAGGCACAGAAACACACAGTAGCTGTTTGGGTGGATCTGGAAAAGGCATTTGACAAAGTCTGGAAGGATGGACTTAGAGTCAAGCTAAGAAGAAGTGATGTTTGTGGGAAGATGTACAAGTGGATCAACCACTACCTCAAACAAAGAACGGCCAGAGTCCAAGTACAAGGGCAGATGAGCAAAAAGGTGACACTCGAGCAGGGAGTACCCCAAGGGGGAGTACTGTCACCCACACTCTTCCTGGTATATATAAACGATATTACAGAGAATATACCAAGAAGAGTCCATAGCTCAATGTTTGCAGACGATCTGGCTATGTGGACCTCTGAAAAGAATCTCACCATAGCAAGAAATCGGATGCAAACGGCCCTAACATCGCTGGAAGAGTGGGCGAACTCATGGCTGGTCAAAATAAACGAGGAGAAAACCACGTGCACAATATTCTCGCTCTCATTAAAACCCCAAAGTACCAAATTAAGCCTAAATGGCAAAATCCTGCAGCCAAACGACAACCCAACCTATCTGGGAGTCACATTTGATCGGCGCATGACATGGAAAAGTCAGATTGAGAGAAACCGAATGAAAGCCAGAGAAAGAATGGCGATCATGAGGAAACTTGCTGGCACAAGCTGGGGAGCAGACGAAGGCATACTAAAGAAACTGTACACTGGAAGAGTGAGACCAGTTCTCGAGTATGGCATCGCGGCATGGACAACAGCAGCGAAGGCGAACTTCGATAAAGTTAACAAACTTCAAAACCAAGCTATGAGAATCATAACTGGTGGCATGAAGTCAACGCCAATTGTAGAACTTGAAAAGATTACAAAACTGCAATCCATGACCGACAGAAGAGACTGCAGAGCCCAGCTGCAGTCAGAGAAACTCCGAAGACTGACGGACCATCCAATGTACCAGAGGCTAAACAATTTGGGAACTGGGAAACTAAAGCGGAAAAACTTTGCAGAAATAGCCAAAGCAAAGATGCACGAAGACCCCATAAACGCACTAACAACACCAAAACCCATCACTACTGTACGAAAACCTACTTGGAGGCAGGACATATTTCCAGAGGTGGTAGAAAATATACCAGGTATTGCAAACAAAAACTGTCAGACCGAAAAAGAAAGGAGAGACACTACCCTAAGCTTCATAACGAAAAGCTACCCAAGCATGGACTGGACCCATGCATACACCGACGGTTCTGTAACAAACACTACACAGAACGGAGGGGCAGGAGCATTCCTGAACCTACCAAATGGCAGAAAAATAACACTGTCATTCGCTACTGGTAAGTACACAAGCAATTTCAGAGCGGAGGCAGAGGCACTGAGGGCGGCAGTGGAAGAAATGGCAACACACAGTGAAAATGAGAGCCACATAGTCTTGTTGACAGATGCTCTCGCCGTAGTCACAGCGCTAAAAAGCCAGAAAAACACTGAGCTTAATGACTTAAGAGCAGCACTCTGCAAACTGTGCCAGCTGTCCGCACCAAAAAGGGTAGTGGTACAGTGGGTTCCGTCACACTGCAACATCCAAGGCAACGAGGAGGCAGACAGACTGGCAAAAGAAGGTGCAAGGCTACCACAAACAGATACCAGTATGACGTACGAAGAGTCAAAACGGCTTATCAAAGCCAGGTACATTACCAAATGGGAAACCGAACATACTGGTTACACCAAAAACGATGCCTATTACCAGTTGAACCGAAGAGAGCAGGTCGTTGTCTTCAGACTTCGCACTGGCCACAATAGACTGAGGTACCACCTATTCAACAAATTGAAGATAGGGTGTACCGACGAATGCCCGTGCGGTACTGGTAAAATGACTACTGAACATCTGCTGCAGAACTGCCCGACATACGGGGATCAGAGAGAGCAGATGTGGCCATTGCCAGTGGAACTGCAAGACAAGCTCTATGGTAGTGGCGAGAGTCTCAGGACGACCGCCGCTTTTTTCGAAAAAATAATGGTTGCTGTCTGACTGTGTACGCAGAAGAAGAAAAAAGAAGACACCGACAAAATCAATCTGGAACAAAACATGACAGACAAACATTCCAGATCGACATTATGACGTTGAGAACAATAATTGTATGGCATGTATATGCTCAAACGTTGCACCACATCCGGTCATGGTGAAGGTACAATCGTATTTCACTTAATGTGTGCGATGGTCGTAACATAGATATTGGCTTTCACCGACACAGTACACAAGGCACTATATTTTCCTTCTCTTGCTTTGTCCGTATTGTTTTCCCTTCTACTGATCCAAATAAAACAATAGTAATTCACACATTTATTTCTATTCTTTTTCTTTTGAAGTAAAGACGAGTTTGGTGAGTGGGTGGTTCTATAGCTTTCTTTTAAACCCAGAAGGTTATTCCACACAACACAATTTTAGCATGATGTATGGTCCCGTGTGTACTGTAGTTGTCTCAAAACATTTCTGCCAGAGTGGTTCCTGCATCAATATATTTTATATCACTAAATCATTAGATCAATGGACATCATTCAATAGTCTAATTGTAAGAAAGGTTTTGTAGATTACAAAAGTCGAAAGTATGTTGGAGTAAACATAGCCAGTTATTTAACACAACGATACCGAACTTCATGATGATGATGTAATCTCTTTAGTTGTACACTGGTAGCTCTTGTCAATCCAATGCCTTCATAACAAAAGCACACGTCTTCCTCAGTTGTTGTGGTGATGTGTACAGTGTGTTGTGTGTGATTGGGTGCGGTAGGAGCAGCCGGTTTCCTTGTCTCGGACAACTCTGAGCACATATTCAAGAGGTGCTCGACTTATCTATAATTTGGTTCACGAAGTTGGTCTATTCTTTTAAGGGGATTATTTAGAGCGTCACAACTTGTTCTGAGCTTGAAGAAAAAAACTCTGGTCTCCTCACTTCAGTTTATTGTTTTCAGTTCTGGAAATTTGGTTTTGTCTGGTGTCTGCAATATATACGGCATTTTTGAAACTGATTTATGTTTTCCTGTCAATAGTTATTTCTGAGAATCTGTCAGCAGGTATGTAGTGTAATACTAGGTTAGTTGGCTGTGGTAGTGATACTCTATTTCTGGCCAGCTCATCAACTTTCTCATTTCCTGAAATGTCGACATGGAAATACATCCACTGTAGCATCAGTTCTGCTCCATATGAGGTGGATAGTTGCTCAATTAATTTGTAGATATTTTTAACATCAGGAAGGGTTATGTTTTCCAAGGATTGTAAATCAGATTTTGAGTCTGGAAATATAGCGGTTTCCTTAGGTCGTGTGTTGCTGCATTCTGAACCTGAGATTATTAGGAACAGAGCTATATTGCTGTTAGCGATCAAGATGCTGAGCAGCGCATGAGCTGCAGTGGTTAGCGACTCATAGCTGACTGCTAGCGTCTGAACCAGCGAACAAAAGCTGTCAAGACCCTTCTACATCTCCACGCGGTGATCCTGGATAACAGGATGCAGCAGGGCAAACTGGCTAAGGAGAAGGGATCGAAGAGGGAATACTAACCCGGTACTAAAACAATGCTTGCTGAAGTCGGATTTGTTGGACCGAAAGGTGCAAATATCTTAGTCAAGCTGTAAACTACGACACAACGCATTCCGTTCTCTGGACTACATTTTGCTACTTAAGCCCTTTCAGGGTTTGGTAGCGGGAGATTGAGAACGAACGAAGCCAAGCCAAGCCAAGCCATATTGCTGTTATTTATGCTTCATAGTTGGGTCCGGTCTTTTGCAAGAACCGTAGATGCAGGTGTGGTCATAACGATGTAGGTTAAAGTATTTAATTACTGTGTCAAATCCAGCGTTGACGGTAGCCCTGACAGCAGAACCATATGTGTATACATGGATGTTGTGTTGATATGTCTAAAGATTCCAATGCCACTATATTCATCAAAGATGATCCTGTCTGCAGAGGTTCGGACATACAGTTCTAGCTATGGGGGTAATCGTCCTGTGAAACATATATTTTTTCAAGTATCATTCACGTGTTTCTACAATATAGCATTTCTCCTTATGTTTGTAAGTTCTATGCTGATTGCATATGCTTCTGTGGGCGTTATTTCCATGGCGCCGCTTATGTACCATAGAGCATGCTAGTGTACTCAGGTTCAGTTTTTGTTTGTGGCTTTATCTTGCGATGCCTTGGAATCGGGAAAAGGGGTGGGGGAGGAGTGGCGTGCTTGATGAGTGTGTCTTGTTCATGCTTTTTCATGCAACTTCTATATATGGGGTTTCATACAGTTAATCTTGAATCCCAGGTATTTCAGCGTTTTTCTGTATAGCAATTTCTCTTCTTTTTTCAGGCTACCAAAACTGGCAATATGCAGAGATGGTTGTCAGAATCATGTTCCTATTTTAGATGAGTGGTTTGAGATATTTGTCTAACTTCTAAATGACAGCCGTAGATGTGCGAGTTCAGGAAAGAAGCATTGAAATAGTATAATGTGAAACTGTTAAACAGAATAAGGCAGATAACAGAGAAACAACATATTATCGACAGACGCTGACATTGCATACTGCACACGCTAATAAAGCCAGATGATTTCATTAACATGAGTACCTGGTCTGAAATCACCACGTTGAGAAAAAATATAGAAAGGCCGAAATAATCGTAAATAAGTGATCTAGAATCGAGACACCTTTAATTTAAGCAAGGAAAAAGTTCTAGTTTGAGCGAATGGCTGAGTGCAGTAGGATATGTGTTACTATTGTTGAAAACAAGCATGAGCCCTGCAATGACTTTAATAGTCAAGTCAAGTCAAGTCATTCCGTAACCGGTGAGGACGTTGGGGCCCACATGAAAATATTATCACAATCCCATGCTATCCCTCTTTGTCAGCGGCCGCTGCCTGTGCCTCCTCTGGTCGGAGATTGGTCCACTCTTTTATGTTATCCTCCCATCTCTGTTTGGGATGGCATCTTTCGTGCAGGATTGTATGTGCAAGCACGTTTGATATCGATATGTGGTCGTACCAAGTGAGTTTCCTTCTTTTGATCGTTGCCAAAATAGTATTGACGGTTAATGATGATTTAAATATTACTATTTACAAGCAAGTTTGGAAGAATTATTCCGCATGTGTAAACTGTTCTACAAGTCACTGTCTAGATATATATATATATATATATAATCTGATCAAACGGGATATCGAGTGAATATAGCTATGTTGCAGTCTAAAGGGAAGATAAAACATTTGAGGAAGAGGAGGAGAAAACAGAGACAGCTATCTTGTAGGGATTATGTTAGATGAAGTTTAGGGAGTAGACAGAAGCAGTACGAATATATAATAGGTATATTAATGATTTGAGTTAGAAAAAAAAAGAGAAGAAGATGTGATATAAGTTTTAGGAAGAAACAATTAAGCAAGACGTAAATATTAAATGTATGGGTGATAATATAATAAGATTAATGGAGTGAAAAGTAAGGGTTGTGATATATGATAAAGGAGGAGAGAGTAATAAGGGTTAGGAGTAATGTTAAAAAAAAGGAGAGAGTAATTAGAATTTGGATATAAGACACGAAAAGAAAAATTAGTGGGGATTATGATTTATGACAAAGAAGGAGAGAAATGAAGGATTTGATACATGATACAATATATGTTAAGATAGACAAAGGCGTGAGTTTAAAGATATAAGTTTAAGGTGAAGGGATAAATAAAGATGAGGATACACATTAGTTTAAGGTGGGGAGATTGGTAAGTATGGGGGTACAGGATATAATACCATTTTGGATGAGGACAAATTAAAGGTCAAGATGGAGAGATGAGTTAAGGCAGAAAATAAATAGAAAATAGTAATGGGTATGTTGGAATAACATATGGGTTGAAAGATGCTTAGAGATGCGATTGGATTATGGATTAAGGTGAAGAGAAAAATAAGGATGAAGTTAAAAGATACAAATGAGCAGGGGATTAAGAATTGGAACGCAAGGAAGATTAGAGTCATTTTAATTTTATCTCACAAAGTAAGCTGTGATGATTTTCATAAGTGAAAGTTGATCAACTAGTTACATCTGGATACATTTACAAGTGTTGAGGCCTGAGAAGACGGACATGAGAATAAGCTCTCTAACTACACTTTCACCAAAAACATTAAAAAGGAGAATGCAAGAACAAATAAAGAACACAACATTATGAGTAAAGAGGCTACAATAAATATGACATGCAGAAAGAGCTTCAGAGAAAGTTAAAAATAGCGTTACGTAAGACAAAAAGAAATATCATGTAGCGGGAAAAAAGAAAGATTAAGGAACAGTGAGAAAACTTGCAATAAAAGGGAAATGGAATAAGTGTGGCAAATAAAGAATCAACGAAGAAAAAGACACATAGTGGAGTGGAATATGTTAAACAGTAGGAAGGAGCATTTGAAACTATTAACTTGGAGAATGAAGAAAAGTATATGCAGCAGGATAGCAGACAGAGCCAGAACGAAGCAGTGCATATGTAGAAAACTATAACGTTTCTCAATTCAACGAGCAAAATGGAAGACGTAAATCAGCGGAGAAAAAAACATACAAGCAAAAACTGTATAACATGAGCATGGAGAAAAGGAAGGAACAAAGAGAACAGACACATTAAAGAAAACGACGACGCAAGAAGAAACATTCCTGTTATTGCGAGTTAATGATGTTTTGTATTTTCCTGTGACGACATGCGCCAACTATTATCTCACATCACGTGGGATGCACGCCTGTAGTTTATGCTTAGTTCCAGCCAGCACTAAATTACTCACACTATTCTTCACTATTTTTCTTTCGCAATTCTTATTCACATGACGTATATCTTAATCTCCACCAGAGTGGTACCTTGTGAGCAAACAATCATCATGGATCATCTCTTTTTGACGCTGAATGCAAAGCGTAAACCGACCACTGATGATTGATGATTGGCGCTTACCGTCTTTCCAGACGACAGTACTATGTTGTGTTTCAGAAAAAAACATGTTGCTATTACAATCCAAGACGATAACGGAAGTGACACACAAGACCTTTCCGAACAGAGAAGCGACATCCAGAATTTGTGCAAAGAAAATCAGGACTGTTTGCGTCATCACATGATGTGGTGTGTTTTCTCAAACGTGGAGTCCTCAACGAATTTACAGGTGACGAAGACAAATGTCTGATCTGACAAAATATACTGATCAGGCATGTTAGTCAGGGTCAGGCAAAATATACTGGCCACGACTCTCAACTAGGATTCCTCGTAGCTCTCCCCACTGGAAACGCGTTGTTTTCCTGCAGACTGGAACAGGGGTTGAGGAATCGACGTGATCTGCGTTGCAGTGAGCAACACGCAGATGAAGTCAAGCACATCACAACTGTCTGGAGAACCCTGGTCTATCTTCATCAGCACGCTCAGGATGTGAGGAAAGCTACCGCAACCCACCACTTAACGTCCTTTTCAGGCCGCACAAAGTAGTAAACCTTCTCAGTGTGGACATTCGAAACTATCAACAACAACCAATTTATAATCAGCTTCTTCTATGTATGTATTCCATTTTTGATCCTGCCCCTTAATGCAACGTAATTCAAATTGTCCTGAAACAATGATTCTAAATCGATGCCTGCATCATTTATATCCCGTTTGCACACATCACTGTACCGAAGTTTTAACCTGTCCCAAAAAGTGCAATCCCCCATAAAGAATATCATTTGGTATTATGTCATCCCCCATCCTTCGAGTGTGCCCCAGTCATCTAAGTCTTCTATGACTGAGTATAGAAAGTAAAGGGATAGTGCATGCTCCTTTCACATCCTCTATAGTTGTGAGTGTGTCCTGCCACCCAACTCATAGTAATCTGTGGAAGCGCCTCACCTGAATGTAAGAAGAACATGCTTCACCTCCCTAAAGAAGGTTGGTGAGGACACAGGTCAGGCAAACAAGGCTAAGCCCACCACTAGAGCTGGCCTTTAACAGTAATTTCGCATCCTAAAATGTATTGTCCTAGTTTCAAAATTCAGTCGTTTTCACATAATTATGTTGCTAGACCTATGCACAACTTTCTCAGGAAAGCTGTACTTGGAAGGTTACAGTAGCCCAATGTTTCACACGCGGAGTTCACCCTGATACCACTCATATGCCACTTAGGTAATATGCAGGTACCATTCAGGAACAAATCGAGTAACATTTAGATATCACTCAAGTACGACTCAGGTACCATTTAGATATTACTCAAGTACGACTCATGTACCATTTATATATCACTCAAGTACGACTCAAGTACCATTTACATATCACTCAAGTACGACTCAGGTACCATTTAGATATCACTCAAGTACGACTGGTACCACTAATTTGCCATTCAGATACCTCTCATAAAATAATTAGGTACATGAAAGGTACCACTCAGTTACCTTTAATACAATATTCAGGTATCACTCAGGCACATCTAATATACCATTGAGGTATCTCAAATATCACTAATGAACCTCTCACATATTACCCAGACTCCACTAATAAACCACTCAAGTGGATCTCATTTATCTTTGCACACCACTCATGGACCTATCATGTACCACTCAGGTAATACTCACTAACCACTTAGGTACATGTCATACATCACTCATGTATCACTCATGAATCACACAAATGCATCTCATATACCGCCTCTTATTACAAAACACAACATAACCACATAAAACAACCACACATGTATCTCGCCGCATATACCATTTAGGGAGTACTCAGGAATAACTCATATACCAATCAGTACCCATTATTCACCATTCAGTTAACTCTCATATGACACACATGTACAACTCATTTATGACTCACTCAATTACCTATCATATGTCACTCAAGTACCTCTCATATACCATTAAAGTATATCTCCAATGCCACTCAGTGCCTCTCAGGTACGTCTTCTCAAATGCTACTCAAGTATCATTCAGGAACCACACAGGAACCTCTTAAATTCCACTCAAATACCCATAATATACCTCGCATATACCACCCAGGTGTCTCTGAGGTACCTCTCATATACCAGTCAGTTACCTCTCATGTCATTGAAGAACCACTCAGGTACCACTGATATATCATTGAAGTATCACTCATGTATCTCTCATATCATTGAAATGCCACTCAGGTACCTCTCAGATACTATTGAAGTGCCACTCCGGTACATCTCATACACCATTGAAGTACCACTCAGGTACGTCTCAGATACTACAGAAGTATCATACAGAAACATATCTTACTATTGTAGTACCACTCTAGTACCTCTTTCATTCTATTAAAGTACCACCCAGGTACCCCCTTTTGACTACACCAGGAATATCCAGGCGAGAAAATAATATGATGGTAATACATTTACATCAGTGTCGCGGTGGATACAACCTATAGTTAAAGATAGTCCAATACAAGGCAATGCTGTCGGCGATGAAGTCTTGAAAAATACATCGAACTAGGGATTGCCTTTTTTAGGCGGTTGGGTGGGAATTTCTGTTTCTACCTGACTTTCATAGCTTAGTTTAGTCAAAGAATCAACGTCATTGCACATGGTTTAACACATGATTTTGGAAAATCCCAGCACAATAGAAGAATTCCGTAGCACTGGTGAGGATCCTGTAATAGATTGGGTAGATTTCAAACAATAATTTTGTGTCCGAACATCAGCGGTTAAGCCTACGCTTTTTCGATTTCAAACTGCCGAGGAATTTTGTGAGCGACACTGAACACGGGCATCCGATCCCAACTACATAGAGATCACGAGAAATACCAGAAAGTTCAGGGAGCATTCCCAGTCTCCACCCTAATTTGAATCTGTGATCTTCAGCACCTGAGGCCGACGTCTTTCTTCGAGACCACTGAAGGTTGCACTAAATCAAGTACCCATTTACATCTGTGTCGCCTGAAACGTATCAGTATCTTGTTTGGAACCGGGGCTCTCTTGCTCCCGTTACTGTACGTATTGAACACTAAATATATCACACGGTAGATTAAATTGATACATAAACTAAAATAGCAAGAGCACAACAAGAAGGCGTGACACAAGCTTTATGTAAGATGGGCAGTTGTTGTGGTCGCCTTATACTTGACATAGAGCGCAATCAATCAACCAATGAAAATCGATCAGCTCCAGTTTGAAGTACATGTTTCAACACATATAAGTCATCCCTATGTCTGGTGCCATCCCGTCCACCTCTGTCCACATCTTTGCTGTTTCCTGCATATTTGTCCCAACCTCTCTTCTCTATGTGCGTTTTGCTCTGCTTCTTCTCTTGTTTTGGTGATTGCCGAAAACAATATGTCTTCTAATATTTGCTTTCTTTTTTAATGTTTCTTATCCAATGACAAGACTTACTTTTCACCTCAGGTTCCACTGGAGCAAAATAAAATCAGGAAAATATATTTCATCTCAGTATTTCCTCTAACCTCACTGTTCTACAGCATCGTATTTGATCTCTCAGTATCAACAATCCATTGTATTCTTTACTTTTACGTTATTATGTTCCGGTATTAACTTAATTTATAACTCCGTCGTTATATATACCTAAATCTGTCGTACTATATATTAAAACACAATTTATCATATTCCATCTTAGTCTATACCTTCATCTCTATCTTTATCGATGCACCCAATCCCTGCTCTCTCATTTTCACTCCCTCTTTTTCTCTTTATTTCAATATGTAAATATCATTCCCTCATGCTTCTTAACGCATGTATGCAGCAATTTCTCCCACTCTCTCTCTCTCTCTCTGTCTGTCTCTGTTTCTATCTTTGATTTTCTACCCCCCCCCACACCCCCTCCCCCGTCCCCACTACCTGCATACACCAGTTCAGTTACATAACATGGCACATTTCCAAGGTAATGAAGTCAATCGAGACAGCATGAATCAACCAGCTCATGCTGAAGAGTTTTAACGCAACTTTCAGTATTGTATTTCATTTTCTTCCATTCTGTTTTTCTTTTAACTTATCTAAGTGGTAACCGAAACGTTACGTCTTTCGTGTTACTATATTTGTGAAGTTTCGTAATACTAAAATAGATCCTCATTTTGCTGTAGATATACGGACATATAAAGGCTGATAGTTTATACTATGCGTCATTATTCTGTCTGATGCTGAGAGAATCAGACATTTGTTTCTGCTTTACACAAATTTCATTTTTTTACAGACAGATCGTCATTGACACTTACAAACCAAGGCGATTTGAACAACGTTTCGCCTTTGATGATATAATCTCATTAATGTGCATGATTTACGCATGCATTTTATTATTTTATTATTTGTACATTTTGTTAAAGTTTGCAATTTTCTTTAAGTGATGTGTTAAATTTGTAAATGTAGTCACCATCCTGGTCCATACACAAACGTTAACTACGGTCAAGTTTTTGCATCCTCTCGAGTAAAAAATCGTCTCCTAAAAACCAGCATGCATAGGCGTTTGTACTTCGTCAGAAACGGGGCAGTGACTTTTGCGGTATTCCTGTAGCTTCAGGGAGAGGAACAAGTCACAATGACAATCGAAAGCATAATCATTGTGGTGACAACTTTCTGCTTGACATGGCTAATAGCACGAATCAGTTCGTCCACGCCAGCTTGGTGCTGTACATCCATAACTATCATCGTTTACCCTCGCGGCTGTTATTGTGCACGATGAATATATTCTAGAGGGGGATTTCAACGCCATTTCGGTGAACAATCTTAATGACTAAGAGTGTGACCTGGGTTGTTTTTTTTCTACGGAATTGTGAATGACGACTCTCACAGGTTCCTGTCATTCTTCGTCGCTTTTAGCTTGGTGATCGCTGGTTCCTTGATCCGCAGTCTAGATATTCACCGGAACACATGGATCTCAAACGATCACATCACAAGGAATGTGAGATAGACCACATACTCCCGATGGAGCTCAACCGAGTGACTTCTTATCGTGTCTACCGCGGCGCTAAGACACCTGCTGATCCAGACTATCACTTAACGGTGTCCACGAACTCCATCAGTACATTCGTATATATATACATCGGCATGCACATACTTAGAATTTCATGGAGTGACAGACAACAAGGTGTGACGATTGTCAGTTTATTACCGATCATTCGTCACGGTCGCTTAAGGTTGCTAGGTCGCGTATGCAGATTGGAGGACGAAGAATATCAAATGATATCCTATACGAATAGCTGATCAAATAAAATCGTAACAATGTTAGAGCCTTCTACGGCTAGAAAAACGTTTGCAAGCGTGACCTGAAAGCCTTGTATATGACCACTTCTGACTGGGAGGAACCGGCCAAATACAGACCTGACTAGAAAGTGTGCTGGCCTACAAGCAGGGGAAGCCAAAATGTGGTAAATTGCAGACTATACACGTGTGTGGCAAAAGCAAAGGATCAACTGACAAAGACCTCTCGATATGCGTAAAGTCAATTGTTTCTCGAGAATGACAGGATGTCAATCAATCATATATATATATATATATATATATATATATATATATATATATATATAATTAAACCCATCATCCTCATTATCGTCAGGACAGTTAGTCCAGAGGCTGGGGTTGAAGGTTCGGTCATGTCACATCACTGTCCTCTGTTCTCTGCAAATCTCTTCAGCGTAAGTCTGTACCGCGATGTTCTTACTCACCTGAGTGATGCTTTTTTCTTGAAAGTCATCTTTATCTTTACGTCACGAATTTTACTTCTAGAATTTTAAGGTATAAGCCTTTACTATATCTCACTGTGGGCAAGCCAAGACAATTTACATTTTGTGTGAATGTTACATTAGTTGGCTATGTGCCCTATATCGTTAATATCTTGCTTGTTTGTTGTTTTGTTCTGCCCAGCTTAGTCTTTGCATCCTGCGATAGCACCACATCTCACTATCTCACTCACCAAAAGCTTCTAATTTCTTTTCCTCCTTGTATTATTTATTTAGAGAATGTTGTGGAGCGGTAAAGTGCTGCTGGCCAGATATGCGTGGTGATTATTCATTTCCGCAGCTCAATATTTATGTTCCTTGATGTTATAAGTCTTTTATTCATTGCGGAATGTCTATTCTACTACTCTGATCCACGTTTTGGTTTGAACTTCGGAACTGGCATCATCTGTTATTATTTGTTTCAAATATGCAAATGCCATCATTTGTTCTAAGGTATTTATTGTTTGAGTCTGTTTGGATATTGCCATCGCTTTTTTGTTTTTATTTCACAATAATCTTAATATCAATGGTCTTGACAATATCTTCAATTTTGGTGAATAGTTTTAGTAATTAATTATCTCAACACCAATGATGTATATTCAAGTATCTTCTTCCATGATCACCAGATACATCATTAAATAAACAGTAAATATCCCTGTTACAGAGCTCACGACTTTTAGAACTTCCTGCTCCATGTATACACTTGATGTATCAAAGTGCTTCCATCACCTTCATTCGCCAATGAATGTATAGAGGGTTTACCACAACGCTGCTCAAAATAAGGAATATCACAACGCTGCTGCTCTTAGGTGTCTGCGACTTGTGGGGTGACCATCTTTTAGCTGCAATTATGACGTCATGTTGTTTGTATGTACTGTGATATCACGTGCAGGACACTCTTGTCATGCTTAGCAACCATATTAACTAGTTACAATACAATACATGATGATTTTTTTTCTAATTTCTATCCTACTTCTACATATACATATATATACAGAGCTTGACAATTTTTAGGATGGCTGACAAATCACTAAAAAGGTTTATCAGTCGGACTTATTGGTCGGACTAGTCATGCAATTTAAGTTAACACATTTATAGGCACTAATTCACCTTACTTTTTATAAACAAATGTGTACCAAACCATAATATATTGTATTATTTACACAACAATAATCGATTTCTTCTTAAGAAAAAATGCACTACAGTCAAATGTATGACGTTTGCGTTCTTGAACATGCTTGGTAGTTTTAGCACTGTAGTACCATTAATCACTGGCGTCAGTAAGTTTAAATTGTGGCAATGTATGTACATTTAGATTCACCATTATAAACTAGCTTTATGTACAATCTATTCGAACCGTAATATCATTAATAATCGTGCGATAGTCGGTATGTAGTAACGAATTAAAAAGTATTTAACGATTATAAACGGATATTTTTACTCTTCAAGCAAAAATATTCACTCCTCACAAACAAGCAGACGAGCGCTTTTGTCAAGTCGTGTGTATGTATATATATATATATATATATATATATATATATATATATATATATATATATATATATATATATATATATATATTATCATTAAATGCGTCTCAGTCTCTAAAGGCCATGCGCTTGGTGCCCTGTGTGTTTTGTTGAGCTGTCTTATGTATTTCAACACTGTCTGCTATGACCTAGGCAAGACCTTGTCTTTTACGTCTGTCATGACTGTAAAGACCGATCCGTGAGTGGCAGCTCTTGTCACAGATCGTACAATCATGCTGAGAAAGCTGGCTTGCCTGGCTCTTCCTTGATCTCTTCAGTCTTTCTCTTTTCTCGGTAGTCGGAAGGTCTCTACCAGCGTCAGCAGTCACTATGTCCCCTCCATCTGACTGTCACCAACCAACTCGATCCTGATCAATCGTTGTCCAGTCATCGGATGGGATGTCGTATGACTTCATGTCTCTCTTGCATACGTCCTTGAATGGCAGTGTGGGATTCTTCTAATTCCAATTGCCAAATGCCCATAGAGGATATCCATTGACAGCCTTTAATCTTCCATACGGTAAACATTACCCAACCATTGAAGACTTCGCTTGCTCAATAGTGAGTACATGATGTAAATGTTTACTCGACGACAGACCAAATTAAGTGGCAATCGCTCTCTCTTGCCACTCAATCCTCAACATGCGCCGTAGACACCACATGTACAAAGTGTTGAGCCGCCATTCCTGCTTAGTATAAGTGCTCTAAGTCTCGCTTCCATACATGAGGATGCTTGGTTTAGTGAGACATCGAAGTGTTCTCCACGACTCTTTTCTTCATATAGGCCATGACGCTACTCGCCCTGCCAAGGCTACTGTCTATCTGCTTCTTGAGCGAGAGAGTGTTGCTGATGACATACGCGAGATAAGTGAGACTGTTGACGACCTCAAGAGTGGCGCCATCAATCTTTATGAAGGGGGGATTGGGCAGACCTTTGTCTTTTCCAGGCTTATGGTGAGCCCAAACTGGTTGTACCTCTCGGCGAAACTGTCCCCCAGTCTCTGCAGCGCCTCCTCATTATTGGTCACTAAAACCACATCATCCGCAAAAAGAATCTCCCTAATGAGCACTGTCCTCACCTTCGTCATCGAACGCAGTCGGCGCAGGCTAAACAGCCACCCATGTGACCTGGTGTGCTGACAAATAGCGTCCACAAACGTGCCATAAACGTACGATATGAGCTAGAAGACAAATATCACAAAGACAGTCGGCGCGAGTACACACATCTTCTTCACTCCACTTTTGATGGGAAAAGACTGTTACGATGGTCCATCGTATAGGAGTGAGCCCTTTCATATCAGTGTAAATATAAAATATAATTCTACGCAGTTTTGGAATGCAACCGATTTTCTCGAAGAGTTCGAATACAGTTCGAATCCTTTCTACTAACCAAGTCGTAGGCCTTGGTGAGGTCTAGAAACACATGTAGAGCCGCTGGTCCTGTTCTCTGTACTTCTCCTGGATATGGCGAAGAAAGAGAATCATATCCGTTGTTGATCTACCTCTTCTAAATCCACACTGGGATTCTGGATACACCCTATCCACCAGCAGTCTCGACCTGTTGAGTAGCATGGGGGCGTGAACTCTGCCTACAACGATAAGGAGCTAGAACCCTCTAAAATTATTGCAGTTCCCAGGTCAGCTGTGTTTTTGTAAATCATCACTATGATGGCGTAACGCATATCTTGGGGAACTGCACATTCCTTCCAGCAGAGGCATATGAGGTAAAGCATTGGCTATCAGTGCTTTTTTTTTGCACATTTTATGGATTAAGGTGGGATACCATCTCACACCTGTCAGAGATTTCCGGGAGGCAACACCGCTCGCTGTAGGGCCCAGGGACATACGTATGCCTCTATGCATGCTTATCTCTGCATTTAACTGTATTTCTTCAGTTGTTGCCAGTACTCATTCGCGCATTTTCTAACGGTTCGTTGATTGGTGCATCAGGTATCTCGTTTGGCCTCAATTACTGGTTCGATTCTTGCTAGATCTGCATTGAACCGTTGGGATTGGCCCGTCCCATTATGCCAGACGTAGCTAATGCTGTATTATAAATGGCACCTTTCATAACGTTCCCCGTAGCTCTGGCGTCACACTCAGATTCTTTTTGAAGCGCAAGAATCAGGCCAGACACAAACCTCTCCGCATTGGAAGGAACCACCATCTGCGCAGTGTTGATGCGGGGAGAACCCATCTTTTTGAGCGAAATAGTGTGAGAAGCTGCAAGCGTACCCTGCTGCATACAAACGCATGATCGGAGTCGGAGTCTGCACTGTGATAGCTTCTAGTGGACAGGACCATGTTTAGAGCTGAGCGTTTGGTAACAATCATGTCGATATGATGAACTCGATGTTACCTGGGGTGTTCCTATGATACTTTATGTTGCAGCTTGTTCTTGAAGAAAGTATGTGTTATATATAGGTTTGTTTAGTACACAACTCCAGCAACCTCTGACCGGTGTCATTTATTCTGCAAATACCTTGATGTTCGAGGAAGGTGGGCCAGGATATGTGATCTCCACCTAATCTAGCATTAAAGTTATCGAGAAGGATGAGTAATTCTTCCCTGGGGTTATTCTTGATCACTTCCTCCAGCTGTCCATAGAATTGATCGTTTGCTTCCTGCGGATAAATCAGAGTTGGGGCATTAACGTCAAGAATATTAACATGACCGGTACGGTGACGAGGCAGATGACGAGTGATCTGTCAGAGCTCTCTGAAACAGGATCGCCTGAAGCCATAGAGGATTTTAAAATCAAAATCAACACCATGCTGTCGATAATATGTACAGGTGTGTATGTGTTTGGGTGTGTTTATGTGTTTGTATGTGTGAATGTGTGTATTTATGTGTGTATGTGTGTGTTTTTGCGTGTATGTCTGAATGTATGTATGGCTAATAGAAACTGCAGTGTTAGGGCCCTTGAGTTCGTTGCTGCCTTTGTTAAATGCGACATTGGGTCTGTCGTACAGTGTACGATAATTATATTCAGTGCAAAGTCATAAGTTGGATGGTTTTCAACCAAAATAGGACGTTGGGCAGGTGTGGATGGTGAGGTCTTGGAAACAGCAATAGCACATTATGTATGAAGAACGTTGCAGATAATACGCGTGACACATGACGTATGCAGGAGGCAACAAAATACCCAATTGTAAAAATATATCTAATTTGCAGTTAGACAAACAAAGACAATGTGAAATTAAGCTAAATTTAATAAAAGGATGTGATCTCACATACCAAATTCTGTAACACTGTTTCATCTGTGACATTGTCTTCTATCCAGCCATTGTAAATTTCAGACTTACGGTCAGTTATTTACAATAATACTCATTATATTAAATGAATCAACATGCAAGCATTATCTATGGCTGTGGAAAACTCATGACGGAGGCGTTACTGTTACTCTCCTGAGTGGACAGCTCTAACCCTCCACGGTTGTTTCCCCTCCTCATTTTTACTGGACAAAGATCTGCCGATTGTGGACTAACCTTCTGCGATTTAATTCAAGCTGTTAAACTCTACCCGACAGTAAATGGCACATGGAGTAGGAA
Organism: Ariolimax columbianus; assembly: GCA_036924085.1. Lineage (NCBI taxonomy): Eukaryota > Metazoa > Mollusca > Gastropoda > Stylommatophora > Arionidae > Ariolimax > Ariolimax columbianus. The sequence continues at coordinate 61,954,985 of JAVGWX010000007.1, read as the reverse complement.
AGTAAACAACAAGGGTCATCCGTGATCAAAAGATGAAGGATGAACGACACAAATCATTTCAGACTCATTCTCAAACAATCATTAATTTACCTCATGAATTTGTTCACTCAACAGTCATATCCAGACAATTACTCACCTCATAAACATCTCGATCCCAGTTCCCTCCATGTTCCGTCTGATGGCTTTCCAGGACTGTTTTATCTTAAAGGCCTGCCTGATATCAATGGGGCAACGGTCGTCAGCTCCAGAATCACCTTGGTCCGCTTTTTGCGGGAAGAACTTCACTGGCATCGGCTCCTGGCGTACCATGTTACCCCTGGTCATTTCGGTGACTTTGCTTTCCTCACAGCCCATCATAACATGTAATATATTGTTATTACGATATTCGATATGCGTCCTCCTTGATGACGAACTTGTTAACATATGTGTGTTATTACATTAATACGGCCATATACCACCTAGAGTGGCGTATCACACACTATTATGTCCAAGTTTTTCTTTAACAGCACAATCGTTTTAATTCACTTTAGCATGAGCAGCAAATATTTTTGTTCAAAATCTTCACAGGATCTTTCCTTTATCAGCAATGTAAATGTTATCCACAATGTAAATGTTATCCACAATGTAAATGTTATCCACAATGTATCTGTATATATTTCATTAACACTAACTGGCAATCGTTGTATAAAAAGTGAAGTCAGAAACTGTATTGCTTGTTATCCTCATACATCTGCTCAGGTATGTCAAGATACCAGACGTGACACACGCAATTTATAAATACAATAGCTAGCTTCGCTTTAATAAGTATAGCATCATTTTTGTTTGAATTCAAACGTTTGTAAAAACAGTAATGCGATTTGGTCTACATGGAATCCGGCACTGGTCACATCAACTTGTTGTTGTTGGTTTCTATATAAGAAAGAAACATGTTTTGTTTTTTGTTCCGTCTTTTCCCAACAAAATAAACTCTTATTTTTCAATGTTAAGGAGCAGCGGTCGCAACATTTTACCACCATTATGGCCCAGTAGACCCATTTAAAAGACTCAACGGTCGCACGTGTCAGTTTAAAAGTTTGAATGGCCACTCGCGTATTTTAATATGGTCAATGGTTGCATTATTGAAAATAAAAGGCCCAATGGTCTCATGAGTCAAATTAAAAAGATCAATTATCCAATAAGTCAATTAAAAAGGCTGTATGGTCGCATGAGTCCCATTACAATGTTCAGTAGCGCATGAGCCAATTTTAAAACTGTAATGGTCTTACGAGTCAATTTGAACAGCTCAATGATATCAAGAGTAATTTTAAAGACCGTACATTGGCAAGCGTTAAATTGATTAGCTCAATAGTCGAACGAGTAAAATTAAAGTTATCAATGCTCATATGAGTCCCTTTGAAAGACTCAATCGTCGTTCGGGTTACATTGCAAGATTTTTCGGTAATATATTACAAATGTAATGCTCCCATCAGCCAATTACAGGGTTATATGGTCGCATAAGTCAAATGTAATGGATTAATGATCACACAAGATACATTTAAGGGTTAAATAGTATAATCAGTCAAATTAACTGTTTCTGTGGTCGCACCAGTCTATTTAAAGAATACAATAGGCACATCAGTCAAATTAAAGGGTTTGATGGTCGCATCAGTCAAATTAAAGGGTTCGATGGTCGCATCAGTCAAATTAAAGGGTTCGATGGTCGCATCAGTCAAATTAAAGGGTTCGATGGTCGCATCAGTCAAATTAAGGAGTTCATTGGTCGTATGTGTCAAATTAAAGGGTTCGGTGGTCGCATCAGTCAAATTAAAGGGTTCGATGGTCGCATCAGTCAAATTAAAGGGTTCGATGGTCGCATCAGTCATATTAAGGAGTTCATTGGTCGTATGCGTCAAATTTAAGGGTTCGATGGTCGCATCAGTCAAATTAAAGGATCGATGGTCGCATCAGTCAAATTGAAGGGTTCGATGGTCGCATCAGTCAAATTAAGGAGTTCATTGGTCGTATGCGTCAAATTAAAGGGTTCGATGGTCGCATCAGTCAAATTAAAGGGTTCGATGGTCGATTCAGTCAAATTAAAGGGTTCGATGGTCGCATCAGTCAAATTAAAGGGTTCGATGGTAGCATCACTCAAATTAAGGAGTTCATTGGTCGTATGCGTCAAATTCAAGGGTACAGTAGAAACATCAGTAAAATTAAAGTGTTAAATGGTCAGATGGCTTTCAAGTTACAAGGTTCAATTATCGTATGCGTTACCAGAGCAAACCACATTGATGTCCCTACAGATATGCATTAGTGAAGAACAAAAGAACCACGACAACATCAAAATGGCACCAGAGGAGCACATGATGGCAAAACTAACAATGAATGAGAGCAATGTAGAGAACAACACAGACAGGTATTTCTTACCTTCATCGACCTCTCCAAGGCATTCGACCTGGTAAACAGAGATGGTTATTTTAAAGTATTATCTAAAGCTGGCTGCCCACCTAAACTACTGAGCAAGATCGGGTCTTTCATATGGGCATTAAAGGTAAAGTGCTGCATGACGGTCAGGAATTTGACGCCGTCGACACTAACAGCAGAGTTAAACAAGGTTGTGTCCTGGCTCCGACTCTATTCGGCATTTTCTTTGCCATCGTGCTCAAACACGCCTTTGGAACTGCCACACATGGGGTCTTTCTGCATATTAGCTCATATGGGAGACTATTTAATCTAACAAGACTGCGAGCAAAAAGTAAGAGTAGGGAAACTGCCATTTGGGAAATGCTCTTCGCAGACGATGCTTCCCTGGTCGTCCACTGAAGCCGAATTACAGATCCTCATTAAAATGTTGGCAAAATCGTGTTATCTGATTGCTCACTTTCAAAAAACAAAAGTAATGGCTCAGAGGACAGATCCCCCAGACATTGTCTTAAATATTAAATATCTGGAAATAATATCTCGATCTTTCATAACCGACAATCTTTAACTAGAGGCGGAGCTTCAGAAGAGACTAGGAATGACCTCATCAGCACTTGCCAGGCTCTCACAGAGTGTGGAATAACAACATGCTGAACATCTCCACAAAGGTTGCTGTAGACAGATCATGTGTTAGTAGTATCCTGCTCTATGGCAGCGAAACATGTACTGTGTATGTATAACACGAAAAAAGGCATGCAGCAGGCCCTAATATCGCTGGAGGAGTGGGCGAACTCATGGCTGGTCAAAATAAATGAGGAAACAACAACATGTACGATATTCTCGCTCTCAAACAAACCCCTGATCGCCAAAATAAGTCTTAACGGCAAATATCTGCGTCCAAACAATAACCCAAACTACCTGGGAGTCACAATTGATCGGCGCATGACATGGAAAAGTCAGATCGAGAGAAACCGAATGAGAGCCAGAGAAAGAATGGCAATCATGAGGAAACTTGCTGGCACAAGCTGGGGAGCAGACGAAAGCATATTAAAGAAACTGTACACTGGAAGAGTGAGACCAGTTCTCGAGTATGACATTGCGGCATGGACAACAGCAGCAAAGGCGAACTTTGATAGAATTAGCAAACTTCAAAACCAAGCCGTGAAAGTTATAACAGGAGGCATGAAGTCAGCGCCAATTGTAGAACTTGAAAAGATTACAAATCTGCAATCCATGACCGACAGAAGAGACTGCAGAGCCCAGCTGCAAGCGGAGTAATTTAGAAGACTGACAGGCCATCCAATGCACAAAAGACTAAATAGATTTTGAAAAGGGAAACTAAAGCGGAGAAACTTTGCAGAAATAGCCAAAGCAAAGATGAACGAAGACCCTTTAAAAACATCAACAACACCAAAGCCCATCCAAACTGTACGCAAACCTAACTGGAAGCAGCATATATTTTCGGTTGTGGCAGAAAATATAACAGGTATTGGAAACAAGAACAGCCAGACTGAAAAAGAAAGAAAAGACATAACCCTGAGGTACATATCGAAAAACTACCCAAGCATGGACTGGACCCATGCATACACCGACAGTTCTGTAACAAACACAACACAGAATGGAGGGGCAGGGGTATTCCTGAGCCTACCAAATGGTAGAAAAATAACACTGTCAGTGGCAACTTGAAAATACTCAAGCAATTTCAGAGCGGGGGCAGAGGCACTGAGGGCTACAGCAGAAGCAATGCTGACAGGCAAAATAAATGAAAGCCAGATAGTCCTATTTACAGATGCCCTGGCCGTAGTCACTGCACTAAAAAGCCAGACATATACTGAACTTAATGATTTAAGAGCAGTACTCTGTCAACTATGCTTGCAGTCCGCACAAAAAAGAGTAGTGGTACAGATGGTTCCATCCCATTGTAACATCCAAGGTAACGATGAGGCAGACAGACTGGCAAAGGAAGGTGCAAGACTACCACAACCAGATTCTAGTGTGACCTACGAAGAGTCACAAAGGCTCATTAGAGCCAGATACATGGCCAAACGGGAAACAGAACATACTGGCTACACACAAAAATGATGCCTATTACCATTGAACAGAAGAGAGCAGGTCGTGGTCTTCAGACTCCGCACAGGCCACAACAGACTGAGGTACCACCTATTCAATAAACTGAAGATAGGTGGTACTGAAGAATGCAGTTGTGGTACCGGAAAAACGACCGCTGAACATCTGCTGCGAAACTGTCCGAAATACGAGGACCATAGAATGCACATGTGGCCATCACCAGTGGCAACACTAGGCAAGCTCTATGGCAGTGTCGACAGCCTCAGGATGACCGCTGCGTTTTTCGAAAAAAATACAGGTTGACGTCTGACAGCGTACGAAGAAGAAGAAGAAGAAGAAGAAGAAGAAGAAGAAGAAGAAGAAGTTTGCTTTAATTAAAATGGTAGATTGCAAATTATTGTAAAAGTCCAATTCAATGTCTAAATGATCACATGAGTCAAATTGAAGGTCCCAATCGTCGTATGTCAAATGCAAGGGCTCAACGGCCATTGGAGGCACATTAAAGTGTTAAATTGTCGTATGAGTCCAATTGACGGTTTCCATGACCACACCAGCAACATTGAATGGTTAAATGGTTGAAGGAGAAACTTGAACGTTTTGTTGTTCACATCAGTTTAATTGAAGGTCTGAATGGTCGTATGAATTAAATTGTACATCTCAACTTTAATATCAATAAATTAATTCAATCGTCGTCTCCGCAACGACGTCTAACTGCAATGGATCTCCAATGTCCTCTTTCTATTGTCTTGACGGTTCACTCTGCAAACTATTTTAGTCTGTCTTTTAATTCTAGAAGAAGGTCCGAAGCAATTTTCTACTAAACTGCATGTCAGATCCAAATGATTTGTTGGATGCAGCGTTAGAATATCCACGACGCTAAACCATTGATATTATTTAGTTCACAGATGTTAAGACATATACACACCGGCGAATTCTTTTGATCTTTTAGGACCATTGCAAAAAAATGACATTCAATTTAAGATTTTACAGTACGCAGCTCAATTTATCAGCGTTTTGTTCATATGCGTATCTTCTTAATGTCTTGATAAATCAATTGATTGTTTGTGTTGCCTTTATGTACAATCGTAAAAATTGCACTAATATGCAAAAGTTAGTACAGGCATTCGGTCATACTTAGACTCCCAAGGTTGTATCAACTGCTCAGCTAATTTTATATAGTGTAACGCATTTGAACATTGCAATGTATGTGCAGTATTGCAATTGTATGTAGACCTAATTGTTTTGATAAACAAACTCTAATTCATCTAAGTCCGCTAATCAGTATGTCCACAAACGATGATATTAGTCATCCGAGTATGTAGATTCAAAGAAGTTTATAATTGTTACTGGCTGGACAAATTGTAATGCATCTCATTGATAGTACTGTTTTTCTACTCGGAGCACACGTTCAGCAGACTTCTTCCAGAACTGAATGTCTTTTTTAAAGATACTCACGTGTCAGCACTTCAACATCTCACATTTTAAATGTCCTATTCTGCTCGGAACTTGTCCTTTGACGTTATTCCACACACGCTCTAATCTTCAGTGTAGTTTCATGAGAGTAACAAGTTTATTTTTTTTCGTCCACAATTTCAATATCCTCCTTATTATGACATCTCTGTCGAGATTGTCAAATTTCCTTTTCCTTCCTTGCTTGATATTAGTGCTTCCTGAGTTATGTCCAATTCAATTGTAAAATAATGATCTATCCAGACAAAACGTCAATTGCGTTCGTTTCTCTGGGTCATTAATATCACAATATAAATGACCGATCTTAGATTTCCTATGGAGGAGCTGTAATAGTAAGACGGTAACCTTCTGCGTTGTTATAAATGTACACTTCTAACTCATTTTGAAATTGATATAAATGTAAGTTTTGAAAAAGCAACTATATTGCCACAATAAAAACATCTCAAACTGCTAATGTGTATTGATTGGTATCATGTGGGTCTAGAGAGACAATGGACTTCACTCTAGAGAGGTAGCAGTCAGTTGTTGCCCTTGATTTTGCCGCAGACGTTTTTAGTCAGCATCTTGTTTTCCCCTGCCTGCAGACCAACACACAAAGCATGCCTCCAGCTAGGTCTGTATTTGGCAAGTTCCTCCGAGTTCCAGGTGTTCATATCGAACGCCTTCAGGTCACGCGTTCAAATATCTTTGTAGCGGAGGATTATTCTACCTATTTTACGTTTGCCCGTGGTCAGCTCTCCGCCTAAGATATTATTTGGTATTCGCCCATAGTCCAATCTGCACACGTGACCTAGCCACCGCGCGGGGGACTGCGGAGGATTGTTACTAGCTGGCACGATCCAACACGTCGCTGTTAATCACTCTGTCACTCCATGAAATTTCAAGTATACGTCTCAGACAGCGGATATGAAAAGCATTTAGCCTTTTTTCATGACATACATACAAAGTCCATGTTTCGCTGCCATAGAGCAATATACTACTAACACAGGATCTGCACACAGCAGCCTTTGTGGAGATCTTCAGCATGTTGTTATTCCACACTCTCTGTGAGAGCCTGGCAAGTGCTGATGAGGTCATTCCTAGTCGCTTCTGAAGCTCCGCCTCTAGTTAAAGATTGTCGGTTATGATAGATCGAGATATTACTTCCAGATATTTAATATTTAAGACAATGTCTAGGGGATCTGTCCTCTGAGCCATTACTTTTGTTTTTTGAAAGTGAGCAAACAGATCACAAGATTTTGCCAACATATTAATGAAGATCTGTAATTCGGCTTCAGTGAACGACCAGGGAAGCATCGTATGCGAAGAGCATATCCCAAATGACAGTTTCCCTACTCTTACTTTTTGCTCGCAGTCTTGTTAGATTACATAGTCTCCCATCTGAGCTAATATGCAGAAAGACCCCCTGTGCGGCAGTTACAAAGACGTGTTTAAGCACGATGGCAAAGACAATGCCGAATAGAGTCGGAGCCAGGACACAACCTTGTTTAACTCCGCTGTTAGTGTCGAAGGCCTCAAATTCTTCACCGTCATGCAGCAATTTACCTTTAATGCCCATATGAAAGACCCGATCTTGCTCAGTAGTTTAGGTGGGCAGCCAGCTTTAGATAATACTTTAAAATAACCATCTCTGTTTACCAGGTCGAATGCCTTGAAGAGGTCGATGAAGGTAAGAAATAGCGGTCTGTGTTGTTCTCTACATTGCTCTCGCAATTGTCTCCAGTGAAAAGACCAAATCAACAGTGGACCTTGTTGCGCGAAAACCACACGGAGACTCCGTGTCAGTCAGCTTTCGTAGCCTGCTCAGGATGATATGAGCATACACTTTGCCTAAGGTATTGTGCAGCGATATCCCCTGTAATTGTTGCAGTCTCCTCCGTCTCTCTTTTTCTTGTAAAGGGTAATTATGTTGACGTCTCTCGTGTCCTGTGATATTTCCCCATCAATTCCAACACTGACGTATACAGATATAACTGTTATACAGTTTTGCATAACGGACGTTTCTTATTTTATGCATTCAACAAAGTGTCTAATTTGTGCATAGAAAAATCATAAATTTGTTTATTGACTGGATTTGAAGGTCAAAACATTTATTTTTAAAACAGCACGTCTGTGTACACTGTACCAGCTCCTCAGGAGAAACATTTATATACTCTGGGACGGACAAGGGTGGAAAAAGCGGGGTCGGCTTTATTCTGTCAAAGAAGACAGCACCTTCACTACTCGGTTACAATCCAGTCAACGACCGCATAATTGTAATCAGACTAAAGAAAAAGACTAGAAATTTAACAATAATTCAAGTGTATGCACCAACATCAGCAGCAGACGATTGTGAAATGGATGATTTTTATAACACCTTGCAAGAAGCGATGGAAAAAGTTGAAAAAAGAGACATCTTGGTCATCATTGTAGATTTCAAAGCGAAAGTCGGAGAGGAAAGAGCCGAAGAGGAGAGAAGTGTTCGAGAACCTTTTGGTTTGGGACACAGAAATGAGCGAGGAGAAAGACTGGTTGAATTCTGCACGGAAAACAACCTCTCCATTGCCAACACCTTCTTCAAACAACATCCACGAAGACTGTACACGTGGACCTCCCCGGATGGCAACAGCAGAAACCAAATAGACTACATCCTAGTGCAACAAAGATGGAGATCAAATGTGCTGGCGACAAAAACACTGCCAGGAGCAGACTGCGATACGGACCACGAATTACTGTTTGCAGTTTTCCAAACAAGACTACGCATGATCTACAAAGGTTGCCAGCCAATATGCTTCGATGTATCAGCAATACCTTCTGAATACAACATCAAAGTAGAAAACAAATTTGAGGCGTTGCTTGCTATACAGGAAGAGATGACATCTGTGGAGTTGACATCGTACGCAAGGGAGATTTTGATCTCGACAGCAAAAGAAATGATTCCAAAGATGTTGCACAAGACACAGAGCTATATAACAGACGAAACACAGAAACTCATTGCAGAAAGGCAACAATTAAAACAAATGGGAAGTAAGAGGACCAACACAGCATATAAAAACTGCGCAAGAAAAGTTAGAAGAGAAATAAGAAAAGATAAAAGAAGATACATAGTAGAAACATGTAAGGATATAAAAAACCAACAACAACAAGGCAAAGAAAGAGATGCATTCAAAGCAATACGAACACTGACAAGGGAATTCCGTCCGGTTCCACATGTCATAAATGACGAAGAGGATAACACACTAACAGAAACCAAAGACATACTGAATAGATGGAGAGAGTACTGCAGAACCATGGAGACAGCACAAAGCGCTCAGTTACAATCCTACCAAAGGATGAGAAAGAACCTGAACCAACATTGGAAGAAGTACGCTCTGCAATTAAAAGCCTGAAAAAGGGAAAGTCCCCAGGATGCGATGATATCCCAGCAGAGCTAATACAAGCAGGAGGAGAGGCATGTGCTCGAGTCTACCACAATCTGTGTAAACAGATATGGCATAGTGCAGAGTGGCCAGAAGCATGGAAGAAATCAATTTATATTCCCCTCCCCAAAAAAGGCAACCTGAAGCTCTGCACGAACTACCGAACTATCGCACTGATCAGCCATGATATCAAGATACTCCTGCGAATCCTATTAAGAAGGATAGAGAAAAGGTTTGAATCTGAAATTGACGTAGTCCAGGCAGGTTTTAGGAAAGACAGAGGGACCCGGGACCACATATTCAATTTAAAGAATATCTATGGAAAATGTAGAGGGTTTAATGTAGACCTGTACACATGTTTCATTGATTACACTAAGGCCTTCGACACGGTAAAACATCAAAATCTGTGGAGAATCATGAAGGAAAAGGGGTTTCCTTTGCATATAGTCCATCTCATTGAAACATTATACCAAGATCAACAAGCCGCTCTCCGAGTATCTGGGCAAACATCAGATTGGTTTGCAGTACAAAAGGGAGTCCTACAGGGATGTATACTCTCACCTTATCTGTACAACATATATGCGGAATGTATAATGAGAAATGTGCGAGAAGATGAGAACATTGAAATTTTCGACCCATTTACGATTGGGGGGTACGAGATTCCAGAGTTACGATATGCAGATGACACAGTGATACTATTAAGAAGTGCGGAAGGGCTAGAGCAGCTACTTTCAGCCGTTAATGGACATAGTAAAGATCAAAATCTGTTCATAAACATAAACAAAACAAAGATAATGACCACCGATAAAACACAATGTCAGTATACATTTACAGTGGGTGTTGAGGAAATAGATCAGGTTACACATTTTGAATATCTGGGCTCCAGAATCGACAAAAATGGTGACTGCTCGAAAGAAATCAGAAGAAGACTAGCTTTGGCAATGCAGAGACTGAACAGCCTGAAGAAATGATGGCAGGGCACCAACAAAACGATAAAAGTAAAAGTCTTGAGAGCCTGTGTTTTTCCTGTGGCAGCTTATGGCTGTGAAGCATGGACGATTACCAAAATTTCTAGACAAAGAATCGAATCCTTCGAGTCAAAATGTTACATAAAGATCCTCAGAATACCCTGGACAGAGAAAAGAACAAATGTAGACATTCGGCAAGAGTTGAGCATAGAGGAGAACTGGTTTATCAATTCCATTTTGGCTAGAAAATGCAAATACTTTGGTCACATCAAGAGACACAACGGTCTTGAGAGGACGGTGATGGAAGGTATGGTGCCAGGCAAAAGAGGAAGGGGTAGACCAAGAAGACGATGGCACCAAGATGTCCAGGAGTGCCTGAGTATGACAGTGGCGGAAGCTGGAGTTTTGGCAAGGGAACGAGTTTCTTTCAGACAGACTGTGATGGGAGCGACGTTCTACAAAAGACATGCTACATGAGAACGTCTGTGTACCATAAACATGTTAAATGTATGTCCTTCTTCTTCTTCTTCATCGTACGCTGTTTACAGCGATATTTCAGTGCATTTGACCAGGTGACAAGCCTAGTCTTGCACGGAGATGTTGTCCGCCTAGGGAGCGGACATGGTCAAGGGTTGAGTCTCAGCAGTTCGCAGTGAGGTATCTGATCTACTGCTTAGGGCACCCGACCGAGAACTAAGTCTTCTACAAATGATTTCATTCCTCATCGCCGTATGGGGTGAATATCGAGCAGCTTCCCGCCCGCTTTTATCAGCGGACGGCAGAGACCTCATTCTGCGGCTTGACCGGGCGGGGCTGGAGCGGGACACCGAGGTCCCCTCCATGTCGAAGCCTCCCTTTGCATTCGTGCTGGGCTGCTTTTGGGGGGGATTTTTGGCTTAGAGGCGTTCGGCCGTAATCCCTCACCTCGAACCGTTGGCTTAACCGCCTAGTAGGTGAACCAAAATGTCTGCGGCTCCTCTCGGGCTTAGCAGGATTACCGTAGCAGAGCATTGTCATTTGTAGGGTAAAGCTGACCTGTCTTCAGAGGGTCTATTTCCAGCACCCGTTCAATATTAGCCAGACTGTATCAATAGAGGGCTTTTAGTTTGTCAATGGCCCAGTTTCTGGAGCCTGCGATTTCTGCAGGGTGAAGACCAGATTACCGTAGCAGGAGCTCTTTCATTTAGGAGTTTGGGACTGACCTGTCTTCCGTGGGTCTAATACCAGCACATGTTCACTATTAGACCCTCCGAAGGTGCTCTCTTTTGACAGTCATTCTACACTATTGGCGTGTTTAGTCAATTTTAGCCTCAGGCTCCACTCCTGATAGTGCTCTTCCGTCAATTCCTTTATCAAACACTGAATGCAGACCAACCGAGCCACAGAGGGAATACCCCAGATTTCCGAGGGTCTAAATCCAGCACGAGTTCCATATTAGACCCCAGAAAAGTGGTCTCGGCATGTCAGTCATTTCAGTGTTGGCCGTATTGAGTCAAATTAAACAGAAGGCTCAACTCCTGGTGGTGCCCTTCCGTCAATTCCTTTAAGTTTCAGCTTTGCAACCATACTTCCCCCGGAACCCAAACACTTTGGTTTTCCGGAAGCCGCCCGCAGAGTCATCGAAGCAACTCCTGCGGATCGCTAGTCGGCATCGTTTATGGTCAGAACTACGACGGTATCTTATCGTCTTCGCGCCTCTGACTTTCGTTCTTGATTAATGAAAACATTCTTGACAAATGCTTTCGCAGTAGCTCGTCTTGCAGCGATCCAAGAATTTCACCTCTAACGCCGCAATACGAATGCCCCCGTTTGTCCCTGTTAATAATTACCTCCAGTTCCGAAAACCAACAAAATAGAACCGAGGTCCTATTCCATTATTCCATGCACCATTATTCAGGCAGCCGAGGCCTGCTTTGAACACTCTAATTTTTTCAAAGTAAACGCGCCGGCCACCCAGGACGCTCAGCGAAGAGCACGCGTGGGAGAAAGCCGGCAGACGGTAGGGCAGGAGACAACGGGCAGTGAACCGGCGCGAGCCGGACCGTCCGCCTGCGCCTGAGATCCAACTACGAGCTTTTTAACTGCAACAACTTTAATATACGCTATTGGAGCTGGAATTACCGCGGCTGCTTGCACCAGACTTGCCCTCCAATAGATCCTCGTTAAAGGGTTTAAAGTGTACTCATTCCAATTACGGGGCCTCGAAAGAGTCCCGTATTGTTATTTTTTGTCACTACCTCCCCGTGCCGGGAGTGGGTAAGTTGCGCGCCTGCTGCCTTCCTTGGATGTGGTAGCCATTTCTCATGCTCCCTCTCCGGAATCGAACCCTGATTCCCCGTTACCCGTTACAAAAATGGTAGGCATGTCACGTACCATCGACATTTGATAGGGCAGACATTTGAAAGATGCGTCGCCGGCACATGAGGCCATGCGATCAGCACAAAGTTATCCAGAGTCACCAGTGGGGACGCCGCAACCCCGCGAGGGGAAACGACGATTGGTTTTGAACTAATAAAAGCGCTCTTTCGGCGAGGGTCGGAGCTTGGTAAGCATGTATTAGCTCTAGAATTGCCAAAATGCCAAAATGTCATTCATATTCTAAGATTGTATGCGAAAAATCATTTTGATCTAACATGCAGTTTAGTAGAAAATTGCTTCGAACCATGTTTATTAATTAAAAGACGGCTATAGAACTGCCCGCCTCTTGTCTGCAGACTTTAAACCTTCCCTTCCAGCATTGATTTCAATAAAATATTGTGAATATTAATGTGACTAAAATATGTGACGCCTCATTTTAATGTCTGTCAAAAGGTCTCTGCGCACTCCTACTCTCGTCAGGACATCGCTATTTCTTTGTTCCTCTTTTCACGAAATGCAGCACATTATTCTGCATAACAACATTTCGAAGGCCTCTAATTTCTTTTTCAACTGTTTGTTCGTAGCCCATGTTTTTAAATCATTTAATAATGTTGAATAAAATCATCATCATGTAGCATTTTCTTAGTAGAATGTCGCTCTCACCACAGCGAGCCGATGTGAATCTCGGTGTGCAGTGAATCTTCCCGATTGATTCATGTTCATGTTGAAATCTTGTATCCACCTTTGACTTGGTCGTCCCCAGCGGCATCTTATAGGTACCAAGCCCTTCATGACCGTTCTTCCCAGACCGTCATGTTATTTTGCTTTGATGCGGCCAAAAAAGTTATTTTCCGAAACATAACACTGTTTATGAGCCAGTTTTCTTCAACATTAAGGTCTTCTAGGGTGGTTTTATTTTGAACTGTCTGTTTCCAAAGAATTTTTCGGATTCATATGTAATTTTTTGTTTCAAATGCCCCAATTTTCTTCCTTGCAGCTTGTGTTATAATATATTAATATATATATATATATATACACACACGAGGACAGGTCAGAAAGTAATGCGCCACATCGTTTTTCTCAGCTAACAATGAAAAAATACGCATGACTTTCTTCAGACTTCAAACATGGCATGTGTAAAGTGTGTGTACTAAATGTCACTGCAATCGGCTATATAATACGACTGCACTAATTCATTGAAATGGAGCATGTTAACAACTTGCGCTATAAGCGGCGAGTTGTGATATAATTTCTTGTTGCAGAGAAGGAAACGGTTGTGAACATTCACAATCGTCTACGTGATGTGTACTGAAAAGTTGTAGTTGACAGGAGTACAGTTAGTTGCTGGGTTCAGAGAATCATAGAATCAAGAAATGCTTGATACGCCACGCAGTGGACGACATATCACAGCCATCAATGCAGAAATGTTGAAATCAGCTGAGGGCAGTATTCTTACTGATAGGCAAAACACTACTCAACTACTGGCCTTACATATGCAATTCGGCATTGATAGCGCAAATGCAGTTATGAAAACTATCGGATTTTTAAAAGTTTGCGCAAGATCGGTTCCTTGAAGACTCAGAAATGAACACCAATTGCAAAGGAAATAATTTCTTAAGAATTGTTGGAGCGTTTCAATGCTGGTGGAGATAACGAAACCTGAACACATCATTTTGAACCTGAGACAAAAAGACAGTCCATGGAGTGGCATCACCCGCAATCAGCATATCGAAAGTAATTCAAGACCCCTTCAGCTGGACAGGTCATGATCACCGTTGTTTAGGCATTGAAGGTGGAATTCACGTGGATGTGATGCCAAGAGGAGAGACAATCAATTCGTAAGCTTACATTAAAACATTGAAAAAACCCAATCGACGTTTTCGCAGAGTTCGGCTGCACAAGAATCCAGTAGCTCTGCTTCTCCATTAAGACAATGCGCACACTCACACAAGTCTGTCAACACGAAAAGCAATCACCAAATTGGGTTGGACTGCACTACCCCATCCACCATATAGTCTCAATGTGGCACCCTCTGATTTTGAAGTGTTTGGTCCACTCAAAGATGCACTCTGTGGGACAAGGTTTGAAGATGATGAAGAAGTGATGCATGCAGCAGAGAAATGGCTACATGATCAAGACAACATCTGGTAAGGGTGTAAGAATACATGCACTTATTTCGCGCTGACATTAGGTTGAACACGTTGATGGGGATTATGTTGAATAATACTGATGTTTTCATGACATATCCATGTATATTGTGTAGAAATGTCATACCGTTTGAATAAACAGCTCATGAGAAAAACGATGGGGTGCATTACTTTCTGAACGCCCCTTGTATTTAATATATTTAACGTGATAAGTCTAACTATTAATTTATTGGTTTTTTCACTGGATGCCAATATATTCCTGATAAAATACAGTTGTGATAATTTCTATTCTCGTAGTAACTTCTTTCTTACATCGACCATCCCTTGTAATTATCTGTCTAATTTACCAGTAGCCGTCGTTGTGTTTTGTTAATTCTAAATTCATATTGAATACTTATGCTGACTATCTCCACAAGTTATGCAATATTTCTTACTTTCAGCTAGTTATAAAGTGTTATCAGCATATCACAGATTGTTGATTATTTTTCCATTGATGTTTAGGCCCAGCACTCCTTCAACCTGCCTGAAGATTGTCTCTGTGTAAAGGTTAAAGAGACAAAGTGACAGCACATATCCCTGTCTCACATCTTGTGTGAGAAAAAACTGAGAATATAATGTGGACCCGTGTGCCTGCTGTATAGACAATACCAATACGTGTGTGTATAGCACAAACCCGTATGGAATATCAAGAAAAACATGGCCTTTCAATAGATATGATTTACCTAATAGATACACTATACAGCGAATAGCAATCAGAATTAAAGATGCAACCTCAGATTGATTCGAGATACACAAGAGAGTCAGACATGTTTGCATTATGTATTATGCATTTGTGTAACGGTTAAAGAGACAAGGTGGCAGCACACATCCCTGTCTCATATCTTTTTGGATATCAATACACTTTGATACATTCTTCCCGGATTTTACTGTTGTCACCTGCTTCTAGTACAGATTACTTAGTAGCCTAATGGTTTTATCATCAATATTACTTTTTTTTTAAGGCATTAAAATAACTTTCAAGGTTGGACTCTGTGAACTGCTTTACTGTAGCCTATGAAACACTTGTGAAATACTTTACTGTAGTCCATGAAACACACATAAACACTAGCATGTACTTCAATGAACTTTTCTGCCCAGTATCTGGATACAAAGTATTGCTTCCCAAGTTCCATCGGTATACCTAAAGCCAAACTGTTCTACACAATATAGATTTTATTTGTACTTCGTTCATGTAAAATCGTGAAGAGTAATTTGGTTTGATAGTTCGTATAATCCACATTATGCTTCTAAGGTATTTAATATTTATATTGTAATATTGTCTGGGCCGACATCTTTTAATTGGTTCATCGATATCAAAGCTTTGTCCATAACTGAATGACAGAGTTATGGCCTTTCCTTGGTCTGTGTCTGTATCTGGCGGGAGATCATGGAAGCGATCCTCGACGTACTCTGACCATCTCCTATAAATATCCGTCTCATCAAATATAATCTCACGATCTACATTCTTATAACCTCGTCCACCTTTTACATGAGTTTTCCGACTTGACATGATTCTAATTTCCGCATGCAGATCCCTACTTCTTTGTCTATTTGTCATATTTTCTTTTACTTTGCAGTTTTCCTCTATCCACTATTTTGCCGTTAGTATACAAAATCTTCAGGTCAGGTCAGGTCAGGTCATCCCGTAACCGGTGAGGTCGTTGGGGCACAAATGAAGACATCCTCACAACTCCACGCCACCCATCTCTGTCAGATGCCTCTGCCTGTGACTTTTCTGGTCGGAGACTGGTCCATTCTTTCATGTTGTCCTCCCATCTCTTTTTGGGCCGGCCTCTTCGTTGTCTGCCATGCACCTTTCCGTGGAGGATTGTGTTTGCAAGACCATTTGATCTCGATATGTGACCGTACCAAGTGAGTTTCCTTCTTTTGACAGTTGCCAATAGGGTACACTAAGGGTACACTATACTATTCAAGAATTAATTAAGACAAACGAAGATGTTGACTAGTTGAAGATTTCTTTGATTTCTTTTGACAGATTTATAACTAGCTGAAAGTAAGAAATATTGCAGAACTTGTGGAGATAGTCAGCATAAGTATTCAATATGAATTTAGAATTAACAAAACACAACGACGGCTACTGGTAACTTAGACAGATAATTACAAGGGATGGTAGATGTAAGAAAGAAGTTACTACGAGAATATAAATTATCACAACTGTATTTTATCAGGAATATATTGGCATCCAGTGAAAAGGCCCTATTGCTGTTGTAATTCTATCTCATATTTCCTCATTTGTAACTCGATCTTTGTACGTGACGTTCAAAAGTTTTCGGAAACATCTCATCTCCAAGGCATGTATCCTTCGTTGAAGATCAGCTGTAACTGTCCATGTCTCACACGCATAGAGGAATATTGACAGGACCAGTGTACGCATTATCTGATTTTCGTGCATAGAAGAATCAGCTCAGGATGTAAAAACAGAAACAGCAAGTGTTACTGGGAGTCTACATTACATTCCAACAGTACATGAAGTCAATGCTGGAAATAACAGGAGCAAGAAATCTTCAACTAGTCAACATCTTCGTTTGTCTTAATTAATTCTTGAATAGTATAGTGTACCCTTGGCCTTCTTTCTTTCCACCATTTGTAATAGTATGTCATCTGTCATCCAAAAGTGACACTTCCTGAACTCTCTTGCTGTAAAATTTGGTCATATAGGACATATTGAAGGACCTAATGATCACATGTCAAATTAAAGAACTCAGTGGTCGTATGCGTTACATTAAAGAGTTAAAATGAAGAGTGAAATGGTAGTCTAACTAAAAGTGAAGGTCTCAATGGTCACATCAGTTAATTGAAAGTCTCAGTAGCCGTATGAGTAAAATTGAAGAGTGTTATGGTCGTAAGAGTAGCATTGAAGATGTGTAAGGTCGCATTAGTCAAATTTAAGGGCTAAATAATCGTATATTAAACTAAAGGGCTAAATAGTCCAATTAGTAAAATTAAAAAGCTAAATGGTCGTATTAGTCACATTAAAATGTAGCATTAGCGTATGAGTTAAATTAAAAGGCCACATAGACGTATAAGAAACATTAAAGTGATGAATGGTCGTATTAGTCAAATTAGAAGTTTAAATTGCCATATGAGTTAAATTAAAGTGTTAAATTGCCGTGTAAGATAAATTAAAGGGTGATGCATTAAAAGGTATTATGAGTCGAAAGGAAAGATTAGATGGAACTATGAGTTGCATTGAAGGGTTAAATGGTAGTATGTTTAAAATTGGTCAAATTAGTTAACCTGAAGTTCCTATTAGTCAGATGAGTCGAATTGAAGTGTTAAATTGTTGTAAGAGTGACACTGAAAGTCTGGATGAATGCATAGGAGAAATTCGCTTGGCTTCGTTCGTTCTCAATCTCCCGGTACCAAACCCTGAAAAGAGCTTAAGTAGCAGAAAGTAGTCCAGAGAATGGAATGCGTTGTGTCGTAGTTCACAGTTTGACTGCGATATTTGCACCTTTCGGTCCAACACATCTGACTTCAGCCAGCATTTTTTGAGTACCGGGTTAGCATTCCCTCTTCGATCCCTTCTCCTGAGCCAGTCTGCCCTGCTGCAGCATGTTATCCAGAATCACCGCATGAAGGTGTAGAACGGTCTTGGCAGCTCTGGTTCGCTGGGCCTGACGCTAGCAGTCAGCTATGGGTTGCTGACCACTGCGGCTCATGCGCTGCTCAGCAAGCATCTTGATCTTATAGGAGAAATTGATGGGGCTTAATGATCGTGTGAGTGAAATTAGAGGTTACAATTGTCAAATGGGATACATTTTAGGCCTCAATAGTTTTATATGTGAAATTAGAGGTTACCATTGTCAAATTGGATACATTGTAGGCCTCAATAGTTTTATATGTGAAATTAGAATTTACAATTGTTAAATGGGATACATTTTAGGCCTCAATAGTGTTATATGTGAAATTAGAGGTCTAACTGATTGTATTAGTCATTTTTAAGAGCTGAATGATCGTATGAGTGAGTTTAAAGATCTCACTTCTGGTATGAGTTAATTGAAGGTTGCAATGATTGTAGTGAGGCAAATTCGGTTCTAAGTCTTCAAAAAATCAGTTGCTATGGCCAAACATGATTAACATACCTGACCTTTACAGCAGTAAATACTCTTTCAGTGAAAACCCCGCGGTAGATAGAATATGTACCAAGAACACCTTGAGGGGGCATAACGAAAAAAATATTTCTGCTGTGATTTCACAAATTTCACAATAATGCTACTAAATAATTCCATTCAATCTGTTTTAAACGTTCGTCCCAATCGCTTAGGTTATGTGAGGAGATTTATAGTGCTACGAAATATTCTCGTTTGTCCATGTAGATGCTATGCAAAGTGTTGGCTAGGACTTTATGTTAGTTACCCCAATTTTATTTTAAAAAGAGCAATTGCCCTACATTGATTTTGAACGCATGCCCTCATGATCAGAAGATGAATCTCTGAACCAGTCGACCAGCTGCTCATTTCCATCAATTTCAATATCCATCAACATCAAATATCCGAACTTTTCAGCGGCAGGCCTTCTATTGGCGCTAATGATTTTAAATTAACTGACCTTGAGAAAAAATGTTTCCAGCTAATTAGAAATAAAAGCAAGTCTGTGATATGGCTTTATGTGTGTGTTGATTATACTAACAACAAAACGCAGATGGTGGAGTAGAAGTGTATAAGTTGGCTTTGTTGTTTGTTTTATGTGGAAACACGAGCACTTAAAAATCTCAACGGTCCGGAAAGTGTTTGCCCATTATGCGAGTGTTTATAAGACGTGTTGTATGTTTTTGACGTGCCGAACTTCCTGGAACGGTGATTATTATATTCCTTAGCTTGTGCAGGTACACAACCTAGTTTGACTAAACGTGCATTTAAACGAACATTTCCTTAATTTCATCTCACAATCGAGCATCCTACTTGCTGTCTGTTCCTAGTTTTAAAATGTATGTTTGTCAGCATATTATCACAACTAGTCGTTAGAAATAGATGTAAAGATATATTCAGCTTTTGACAGATGTAACGTTAAACCAATTTTGTTTTTGGTTTTTTACATTCAATGATCCATGAAATGCATTCTGAAGTTGTGACGATTGCTTGACATTATGTACATGGAGCTCGCGGATATTCTTCTGAAACCCGTTGACCGGTCCTATCGTTTTGGCGTATGTGTTACACACATTAACATCTTATTACATTTATACATTTTCAAAAAAGGAATATATTTTACAAATTTAACTTTATTTTCAACAACAGTTTCCTTGGAAACAGGTGGAGTGTGCATCCTTGCATTTCATTCATTTCGACGTACTCTAATTTACGGAGCATAATGTTTCTACATTCTGATTCAGCGGAGATCGAAGTTGGCATAACTACCACAAAGGCACAATCGGGAGCAGTGACTATCACTAGTGACTCGAAGCAGAATACAAAAAAGACTGAAAAGATTTACCAAAAGAGTTAGCTCAGCTCAATACGTTTTATTGTGTATGCAATACCATACGAGTATAAAAGTTAGTAGTATGTCCTTTGCAAAACATCGCTTCTGACCAGAGCCAACCTATTTGGATGTTATAAGTTTATTGCTAAGTATACAGTAAGAAAAGTTACATTACATCCTGCACGCGGATGGGCGAAAACAATCCATGTCTGTCAAACTGGACACTAGTGTGATTCGATTAAGGTACATTCGGAATGTGAAACGGACACCTCACCTGTAGGTCACTCAGCCTTATTTGTCATGCGAACACAGGATTGAAAAAAAAAAAAAAATTCAAATGGTTAATGAAAGTGTAAGAGGATACGTCATTTGGAGAGCAGGCGTTATACGAGAGCCTATCATGGACTTTTACTGAAGACACGCTGAAAAAAAAAGAAAAAAGAAACCTATGCAAGCTAGAACAGAAAGCAACAATGACAGATACGGAATCTGCACAAGATCAATCAGGAGAGAAATACAAATAGGAAACCGTATATAACAAACACATGTAACCAAATAGATGATCTCTTGCGGCAGGGAAAGTAAGGCGAAAATGTTCAAAGAAATAAGAGCACTAAAGGGTGCATTTAAAGCATACATACAGGCAATTAAAGATACAGATGACAGAAAGCGAAACATTACTAGGAAGATGGAGGGAGTACTGCAGCGAGATGTATGAAAACAAAACAAAGAACGAAGAAATGATAACATATGGCAAAGAGAAAGAATCAGAACCATCGCTGGGTGAAGTAGAGGCAGCAAAGAAGGCAATGGAAAGATAGAAGACCCCAGGATGGTATGACATACCCGCTAAACTGATACACACAAGAGGAAAAGGAAGCATCCGCAAATATCACGCAATCTAGATGAAGATCTGGCGTAGCACTGACTGGTCCTTATCATGGAAAAGACCTATTTATATCGCTGTACCAAAGAAAGAGAATCGAATACACACAAACTATAGCCCTGACAAGCCACGCCAGTAAAATTGTGTTGCGTATCATCAGAAATAAATTGAAAACAGCGTTGGCATATGAAATACATGACAAGTACACATGGATCATATGTTCAATATGAACAATATATTCAAGAAAAACTGAGAATTCAATGCGGACCTGCGTGCCTGATGTATAGACTATACAAATACGTTTGTGTTCATACCACACACTTATGAAATATCGTGAAAGACATGGACTTCTCAATACATATGATTTACCTAATAGATACACTATACGGCGAATAGTAATCATATTAAAAGATGAAACCTCAGATTGATTCGAGATACACAAGGGAGTCAGACATGTTTGCACTATTTCACCATACCTTTCGGGAAGGAAGATTAACATCTGGTCAGGCACAACATACTGATCAGACATGTTAGTCAGGGTCACGCAAAATATACTTGCCTGGACACTCGCCTCGGCTTCGTTGTAGTGCTCCCTGGAAACCGGCTGTTTTCATGGCAGTATGGCTAGCGGAATTAAAGATGGACGTGATCCCCGTAACAGATGAAGCTAAGCATAGCACACCCGCTTGGATGACCCAAGTCTACTTTTATCAGCTACCTCGGGATGTGAGGAAAGCTACTGCAATCCGCCACTTAATGTCCTTTTCAGGGCGCACACAACAGTAAATCTTCTCAGTGTGGGCATTCGCGACAACAACAACCATACCATTCCAATACAAACGCGGATAACAAAGTTATTAATTAAAAACCAAACCAATTATGCTGACTTTGTCTCTTTTACAATAGGAGGAAACGAGATTCCAGAATTGAGATACGCAGACGATACATTCTTGCTTTCAGTCAGTTCTAAGAGAATAAAACAACTAATCATGTCCGACCAGAAGCAAAGTGAAGCTCAGATTATTTTTATTGTTTTAAACATTAATAAAAAACTAGGATAAATGCCCACAAATGAAAACGGTATTTTAACCCAAAATTGTTATCACAAGCAAGAACATTGAAACGGCTGTACTTCTTGAATACAAGAGCTCTATACTAAACAACAATGGAGACTAAAGATAAAATAAGAAGACGTCTGACTATGCAGAATCTAAGAATTATGCAGCATGTATGGCACAATACAAATAAACAATAAAAACTAACAATTCTAATAACATGCATTTTTCATGTGGCAACATATGGTTGCAAGACATGGACTTTCACACAGGATTTAAGAAAGAAGAGCTGAGCTTTTGAGACCCAGTGCTATATACGAATCCAGGAAAAATAAATAGAACACAGAAAGAAAGCAAATGCAGATTTACAAGACCGAAAACATAATATGTTTGGAAAATTGACATTTTTCGGTCACGTTAAACGTCATAACGGGCTGGAATGAACAGTTATGGAGGACATTGTTCATGGAAGACTAGACAGAGGCCTACCAAGACGACTTCGATAAAAGACGTCAAGGAAACGTTACATTTGACAACGGAACAGACGGAGAGACTAGTCGTGAACAGAGATTCCTGCAGACAGGCTGTGCTAAGAACGATATTCTGCAAAGGGTATGCAACAAGATGATGACAGTGCCTATACTACATTTGAATGTTATCAAGCATACACGAAACCTGGATCCATTTGTTAGCGGCATGTTACACACACACACACAGGCGGGCGCGCGCGCGCACGCACGCACGCACGCACACACACACTCACACACACATATATATATGCATTGTGAAGAAACAAATATTGCTCTTGTATATCACTCTATCTTTTTTTTAGAACAGCAACGGACGACGGCACTCGATATTTAGGTTTGGCATTGCTTGCCAAATATTTTCCTGTGGTAAGTCGTGCCATGCGCAACAGACTAGACGAGACAAAGTGGGAACAATGACATGAATGGCACATATAGTCAGATAGAGAGGTCATTAGTTTTGTGTATGACAAGAATGTCTCGAAACCTGTCCATAGCGCGAGCTTAAAGAAACATACATCATGACATCATCACAAGATAAAGGCTAAGTAATTGTTTCACGATGTTATAAACAAACTAGAGTGGTTCAGTTCAGTTCATCCCGTAAACCATCAGGTCGTTGGGGCACACATGAAGACACGCCATCCCAATATGCCTGTCGCCGCCTGTCGTAACTCACCGGGACGAAGGCCTGACCACTCAGCGATGTTGTCCATCTATCTCTTCCTTGGACGTCCTCGCCCTTTCTGTCCCAGTACGAAACCAAAGAGTATCGAGTTTGTAATTCCGTTGGACCTCGCGACGTGCCCGCACCAGGCCATCTTTCCTTTTTTGATAGTACCAATAGCGTCGTCCACTCTCTGACGTATTTCTACGTTCGTGACACATTCTTTATATGTAACATTTAGGAGTTTTCTATAGCACCTCATTCCCATTGCATGTATTTTACCCTGGATATCTGATGTATTGGTCCAAGTCTCGCAGGCATACAGAAATATTGATAGCACAAAAGAGCGAATTAGTCTAACTTCTATGCCGAGGGCGAGCCGCTTGTCTTGCCATATAGGTTTCAGCCGAGTCAGCACCGCTGTTGTCTGTGCTATTCTTACAATTACCTCTGGCTTCGATCCCTCTTCACTAGAGTGGTATGAATTTAAAAATAAAATAGGCTGACCACACAAAAGGAGATTGGACATGCTCACGTTGTCTAGCCATATGAGTGAATGCGTGTGATACTGATGATGATTAACTGAGTCTTGCCTCATCTTATTCTGATCGTATGATTGTGGTATTGCACAGAAAGATCTAGCTTGAAATCGCACCTAATAAAATAATGCCACATGCCACTTGGATCTTATTATCGTTCCATTGTACACAGAATAAAACACGATGCGCTATCGCAAATTCACGCAATAGAAGTTGCAGTATTTCAATTTCCGATCTAAAACGAGTAATGGTCCGCCATTACAAGGACCTCCTTGCACAATATCTGAGCCAATGCTTCGTTGTGCGTCTACGGTTGTGGTATCTGTAACACTGAGGTTAGGCTAGTTATTATATGCATAGTGTAATACGTTATAGCTGTATAACATAGCATATTGAGTGCGGGCCCGTGATCCGTATCTAGGTATGTGCACTGTACATCTCTGGTCACAAATAACACAAACACGTATGTTTCTAAATAACTTAATAAGCTATCTAAGTTGCGGTCAAAATGCATTCGTCCTAGACTTCAACGGAGCAAACCTCGGACACACACACACACGATCACATACAGACACACCCTTACACACATTTACACAATAATTACTTACAAATTGTCGACACATATACCCACACACACAATTCATTACACAATAATAGCAACACATAAATGGTAATTTTAAAACTAATGTCGGGACGATGATGCTAACGTCTGGTCAGGCAAAAAAACACGCTGATCAGACAATGTTAGCCAGGGTCAGGCAAAAAAACGCTGATCAGACAATGTTAGCCAGGGTCAGGATAAAAACTCTGATCAGACAATGTTAGCCAGGTTCAGGATAAATGTACTGACCGAGACCCTCACTTGACCTCCTCGTTTGTCGTCCTGGAACCGTGCTGTAGTCGAGGACAACAGTGTAGCTAACAAGGTGAGGTTTGACGTGATCCTCGTAGTAGTGAGCGACACGCAGATGATGCCAAGTAAAGCACAACCACCTGGAAGACCCAGGCCCACCTTCATCAGCACGTTCGGAATGTGAAAGAGTAACTTTCCATTGTGGGCATTAGCAAACAACAACAACAGCATACTAATGTCAACGCCAAAAAAACGAAACAATTTTTGACTAATGTAGACTATTAATCTGATGGTAACACATGAGAAGTGGTACCTATCTGAACACGAATACATTCAATTTGTAAAATGAGCCATCTTTTTTATCCATTGAATATAAATTATATATTAACACTGGAGTAAACGTTTCTAACAAGAGCAATTCATGAGCACACACAAGATGACAAAGTACTTACAGTGAATATCTAGAAACATTTAATCACATATCGTCTTTGTCCCAACACTTACTGCCTAGTCTGGCATCATAACTTGCTAATATGTGTTAAGTAATCTTATATATATATATATATATATATATATATATATATATATATATATATATATATATATATATATATACACACACACACACACACAATTATATAAAGTATGCCTTTTCTTAGGCAACATCTATATCCATAACTTTTCTATTCGTACTTTTACGATCGCGATAGTATAGAAAACTATGAAGAAGAATTCCGTATATAATATAAGATCGCATAATATTTTTATACCGATAAATATAGCATGCTTAGGTATGACTATGCTGGTATATTGATATACACTATTGTTTTGGCCTAGACTACCTTATGTGCTATTCAGTTAATATTCCTCTCACGTTCATAAAATTTAATTACGTGTCGGCAAAACCAAATACCAAAACAGAATTGCACATGTGGTTACAAACAGATGAACGCGTGAAGCAGTAAAACCATATTGGTAAATGTTTATTTATTATATTTTATAATATATTATTATTATTTATTAGCTAACGTGTAGCGTACAATTTCAAATCAGCTTTCAGTAGAAGGCCAGTGCTGTCATTAGAGTATCATATTTATTTATTTCATTCAAATATGTCAACCGTGTTTCATAAATACAAGTATGTGTCTTTTTGGATGCATTATATTGACTACCATAGACACAAATACTATATTGACTAACGGAGATAACTTTTCATACGTCTTTTAAATAAAGTGGTAAAGTTGTGTTGATGAAAACGGTATTGTGCCTTTGAAAGAGAGTTCCAAAATGATATCAATGCAGAATCTGTAAATTGAAGTTTCTCGCAGCAAAAAATGCAGTATTTTCAATCTGTAATAGATCAATGGAATTACACTATCCCAGCTACGTGATGAACATAATGACATTTAGGTAGAATTTCACACAGGACCACCAGTAAAAGCATGCATTTATAAAGCTTTAAGATTGAGTTTAACAACTGCTATTTTTTCTTGCTTTGATGTGCACGAGTATTAACTAAAAAATATTTCCCAGTGCCATTAGCGAATTGTTATAATAGATAATCCCTGACCAGATCAGTGCACTTTAATAGCAGTTTTCATATTGATAATGCATTGTTTGTTATCAATGCATGCGCATTTCTTATTCATGTGCCTTCAAACAAATGCG
Source organism: Ariolimax columbianus (assembly GCA_036924085.1). Taxonomy (NCBI): domain Eukaryota; kingdom Metazoa; phylum Mollusca; class Gastropoda; order Stylommatophora; family Arionidae; genus Ariolimax; species Ariolimax columbianus. Next base: position 61,928,498 of record JAVGWX010000007.1, on the reverse strand, counting down.
ACTATCATCGCACGCATGGGAGACTGTTCAACATGTTTGTATCAAATAGCAATTTTCAAAAAGAGAAGCATTGCATTGTTCATAAAAAAGTACAAATTTTACTCAATGCTTCTATTTAACGAAGATACATTCTTTCAGCCTCAAACATCGTCTACCTTTTATTTCAGGGTTAGTGAGGCATCTCATGAAGTAGGCATAAATGCCTGAGTTTAGATTATTTTGTTTGATGCCAATTTTAGTACCATTTTTTGCATAGTAATTTTGAAATTTACATTGAGAGAAAATAAAATTAGTTGAACCACAACAAGTAGACGTACATTGGAGTAAAACTATTTATTTCTAAATAATATCACAGTGCAAATAGAAAAAAAAACGCTTACGTATTTGTACAAAAACTAAAGTGATCTCGAGTAGCAACAGGTAAGTCAAGAACAAACTCATTGTAGCTCTCCTATGAAGAAGATTTCATGAAAACTGGTCGGGAAACTCAGTGAATCATTCTCTGAGATCTGGATTGAGACCAAAAGGAAGCAACTCATCAATTGAAAGTATATTACGAGGATCTATTTACCACAGAGTAGAAGAAAAGCGACTAAGAAGACAAACTACCCAAGCATCACGCAAGCGGCAACTAAAGAAGGCTGTACATTGGGCTAGGGGTCTTAAAACGCCAAAACGGTACGTGCGAACAGCCACCTCAGTCTACATAACACATACGAGTACTATACAACTTCCCAGAATAGGATATACAGTGACAAAACAACTGGCCCATTGAAGCAACGCAGGAAGAGAAACTTGAAGGACAAAATTGAATTACAAAAAGACAATGAAATTTATGTAAGGGATAGTATTGCAGATATAGACATTATGTTTGCAAGGGAATTAACGAAAAAGAACTACCCCCGGCAATAACGAACATGATCTTTTTCAAACGGGCTACCTATTAGCGACATGGCTGCAGCGGTCGCTTAATGCTTCAACTGGGTCATTGAAGGGGTAAAATTGAAGTAGTCAGAGCCGGTTCAAATAAGAAAGTTACTCGTAATAATATTTTACAGCAATTAATGACTACATTAAGCGTCCTCATGTCTTGTCTAAACCTTATAGCTACAACTGTTCACAAGGTTGCTGTATATGTTATTATGTCTTTTTCTCTCTTTCTCTATCTTTCTCCCTCTCTCTCTTTCTCTCTCTGTGTCTCTATAACTCTCTATATTTGTACAATCTCAATACTGCTTGAATGTAATAGCATTCTCTTCTTTCGTATGGTATATGTCAATTCAATCTAGTCTAGTAGATAATAGTATGTGCATAGAACATCTTAGGGCAATTGTAAGATCTGTTACATCCTTCATATGTCACTAAGTTATATGGTATACGTTTCTTATTATTATTGCTTTTAGCTCAGTTTCTGGCTAAGATCTTTTAGTCGTAATGCGGGCTGATGTTTTTGTCATTGTTGTGTGATATTGCAGAAGTCGATTATGTAGCAATTAACTGTGCATTATGACATTATGAGATTGCTAGCACCAATAACAACTTTATATGTCGCGGTTTACGTGATGATGATCTTGTTCGTGTCCTCGTTGTTAGAGAGAAGTCTTCACATACTGGAGACTAATCCCTTCATTAGATATGGTGTGGATGATATAATATCAACTTTACCCAAACCTAAAATCTAAGGGACACATGAATGACTGTTATTACACACACTACATTCGTTGTTATTCACGCTCAGTTTGCTTGTGATTACTGACAATTGTCACCTGATTAAAAAACAATTCAAATACAAATTATTTATTTTTAAATATGAGGACGATAATATGTAGATAAATAACGTGACAAATAAAACCACCTTAGAAGACCTGAATGTTGAAGAAAACTGGCAAATAAACAATGTTATGTTCCAGAAAATGAATTGTTTCCGCCACGTCAAACGTCACGATGGACTGGAAAGAACGGTCAAGTAGGTCATGGTACCTGGAAAGCGACGCAGGGGTCGACCAAGGCGACGGTTGATACAAGATATCAAGGATACTCTAAACATGAACATGGAGCAGGCGGAAAGATATAATCCAGACCGATATTCATATCAGCTGATGAGAGCGACGTTCTACATAGAACATGCTACATGATGATGATGAATATCTGGTAGTGATTCTAATCTAAACTCGTCGCCAAATCGGAAATGAAGTATAATTCTTGTCAAAAAAGTGTCCATCAGAAAATCCTTTGTAGCAACACAGATCACATACAGAACCAGGAAGTGCAAATCTCCGAAAAGTATCCACTGAATCTTGTGAGTCTAATGATGAATTCATGTTCGCTATTTGCATTGAGTTGCATTCAACAATATTCTTTGACGTACAGAGAAGTGTTACATATTGTTCAAACGAAAACCAATAAGGCCAAATGAATTATTGCTTTTCAGAACAGCTTCACCTCTTGCATGAAACGGCAACACCGATACAAAAAGTAAACTAGCGCACAACGCTCTAGTCTAGCCAGCTATAAATGGGTACTAGGTATTTGTTAAAGTAAGTGAAGGCATTACAGAGAAAATGTAGACTTGTCTTCACACTTAGTGTAATATATACATTCTGTGTATGTTTTCTGAATTGAAGAATATACTTCTTTGCAGTCATTGTCCTTACTGGCCAACTTTGTTTCACTAATTTTTGACATATTCCATTATGTCATTTGAAATAACAACTGAGCATTTGGTGTCTTTCGATGGCACACTCATTAATGCACATGTATTGTCTAGGCTTGGTGAAAGTAAACTTGGGAAATATGGCTTGGTGAAAGCAAACTTGGGAAATACGGCTTGGTGAAAGCAAACTTGGGAAATACAGCTTGGTGAAAGCAAACTTGGAAAATACAAGTGGCTGAATGGAACTAATTCTATGTACCCCAGTTGTAAGTTAAGTGAGTCTGATGATCTGACCAGCAGTAACGCTTTTTGTGAGTACTCAGTGGGCAGAATCCCTTATAACTTTTTTCTTGTGTGGAAAAGCCTTCGTCATCTACAAGGTTGGGTTTCAATTCCAAAGGGCCTGTATTTTTGATGTTCTCTGTGTTTCTGTTTACGTTATTCTGGGGTGCAAAAACCTTGACTATTATGATCGATGCCGCTACTTCACCTGAACCTATGTGAGGAAACATAATCTACCCCATCTGTAGTGGCTGCAATATGGATTCTTGTATCTGTGTCACCAATTTCAAAAAGATGGATCCCTCGACTAGTGAATTATTGCACAAATATTTTTCATCATAGTCAATCTTGTTCGACGGTGGGGTAAAGAGTCTTTTTCTTTACTAACTTAGACTCTCCTCTTCTCCCACAGGATGAGTCGTCTCTGGTGTTTTGGGGCCCATATTTTATTCTGATTGAGTCCTCAATCAATGGACAATTCCCACCCCCACCCCTATGGGGGGATGGTTAGGGTGTCAATAGGCTGAGAGAGAGGGTGGGGAAATCAATTATTCTTCAGTTATGTCAGTTAAGAAATTAGCGTTGAATATTGTAGTACATTTTAAAATTCAATTTTACATCTATAAACATTTTCTATTGCTAGTAAATTTGTGAAACTATACAAATAATCAAAGTAAATATGTAAATACTCGTATATTTTTTTGTTTTTGTTTTTGCGTTCGCCTTATTTATCTATTCCCCAAGGCGTGTGTGCGTTACACTGTTGTTTTTATTTTGCGCCTGTCGGCCCAGTGTATCCGACTTCAGCATGCATTTTATGTAAGGGTCTGCTTCCTCCTGCATTTTCTAAGGGTTTGCTTCCCCGGGGTAACGGCCGGTGCTGTGATGGGGATCGAACCCAGCACCTTCTGGTTGTGAGCCGTGCCACTTAACCACTAGGCCACGCCGTCCCCTAAAATACTCGTATATAAAATATAACAGATTGCGAGTGTTATAAACATATTATTTCCACAACCAGAGTATGTGCACCTCTCTATTCAACTCCACAGTACTACCTGCCATATGCTATGTGGCGGAAATATGGACACTCACGAAGGAGATGGAGTCCAGAATCAGAGTGACCCAAGCCTCCCTCGAGAGGCGCATGGTCGGCCTCACGCTTCATAGTCAGCGCACAAAATGGTCTTCATAACTCGGACAAACGCAAATTGCCCCTGGTGGAATTAGCAGTTATTTACCCAGACAAGATAAAACATCGCTGGGAAGGGCACTTGCTACGAATAACGGACGATCGATGGAGCCCAGTGACAGCAATATGGTACCCCATAGACAAGAACCGACCACGGGGGCGACTCCCTTGTATCCCGCAACAAAGTTCACGATGCCACACATGGACGACTCATTATCCAATTGTCGACCGTAGCCAAAGACAGGTCGTTGGAAGAGAAGTTGGGACCCGCAACGGCGTAACCTCCGATGAATTACGGGTCGTCCAGTAATGTACAAATCATTTAGAACGCACCTTTGTAATCAGACAATTATGGAAAAGAGGGAAACGACATACTGTGAAAAGGATTAGAATAGTTGTTCTAAAGATTTGAGTAGCTGGCACTAAGGACGATCCTCCGCAGTCGCTTCATGTGACAAACGTGACATGTTACATTGGTGCTTTTTCTTACTCTTATTTTAGACCCGGTAGCACACACGCGTGTGCTACACGATGACAATGTACGGTTATCTAAGATGATAAATCATTAGAGCAATCATCGGGTGCAATAAACTGATTCAGATACCACCTGCCGTCTATGCCGTGTTCTTAGAAACAGTGTGTCCTACAGTGGCCTGGCCAACGACGTCATTATGATACCAATGTTCTTGCTTAGAAGTCTACCATTGCATTTCAGATAGGAGTGTCCAGGTCTGCCATCTTTAGTGCGTCCATATATGTAAACACATTCACTGTAACACGATACTAGAGACAATCTTTGAAGAGTGAACAAAGCATTGCGGGAAGCTTCTAACACTGACATCATAATTTTCGCTTAGGCGTCTGAGGCACGTTGCTTCAGTCGGCCACATCAATGACCCACATCTGTGGCGTGGTTCCAGGCCTCGTCCAGGGCGGAGTAGGAGGTTGTTACTTGCTAGAGCCATACTGTTCGGGAACAGCCTCTTATGTGCCTTCAGCCGGTCGGGGAAAAGACTTGTGGCGCTGATTACATATACAACCAGTCTGAATAAATGTTTAACAAATTAAAACTATGGCATTTAGGCAATCCCGATTTCACTTCAGTGATATATTTTCTCCGTCCTTTTTCTCGACAATGTGACTGCTGTCACATTTCTGTTCAATTTAACCTCAAAACAGTACATTTTTTTCCTACACCACGAGCATAAACTATGTATTGTTTATTATTAATATTATGGAACCAACAATGGAGTATAGGACTGACACTAGTAAAGTATCCCATAGCATTACTGCCGTAGGTGTGTGAGGTGTTAGCGATCTAACATTTCAAAGGCTCTGCTATATGAGGGTGGTAGCCATATCCTGTCCCTCGCCGCTTTTACTTCCCGGACTGAACCAGTACCCATTTAAGGCTGGGTCGACCCGGGAGCCATTGCGGTCTGAAAAAAACATTACCAACTGGGGAATGAACCCAGGACCACTCAGATGCGAAGCCAGTGCGCTAACCACTGCGCTACGCGGCTCCCTAACACTGATTCAGATATATCCTATCAGGCACGCTTGACTAATTTTTATAGGGTGTGGTTTTATCGGCAATAGGTTTTACGCAAGTGAGGTAAACAGCCTCCCCCCCCCCCCCACCTTCCACAACCGTCCGGTAGACTCTACATCAAATTGAGGAATGGGGAGAGACCAGTGTGACACGGTTTCAAGGGTATACGTTGTATGCCATGAACACCTACACGCTTTAGACACAAGATTAGGTAATGTCCGCCATGAACACCTACACGCTCCAGACACAAGATTAGGTAATGTCTGCCATGAACACCTACACGCTCCAGACACAAGATTAGGTAATGTCTGCCATGAACACATACACGCTCCAGGCACAAGATTATGTAATGTCTGCCATGAACACCTACACGATCCAGACACAAGATTAGGAAATGTCTGCCATGAACACCTACACGCTCCAGGCACAAGATTAGGTAATGGCTGCCATGAACACCTACACGCTCCAGACACAAGATTAGGAAATGTCTGCCATGAACACCTACACGCTCCAGACACAAGATTAGGAAATGTCTGCCATGAACACCTACACGCTCCAGACACAAGCTTAGGTAATGTCTGCCATGAACACTTACACGGTTCAGACACAAGATTAGGAAATGTCTGGCATGAACACCTACACGCTCCAGACACAAGATTAGGTAATGTCTGCCATGAACACCTACACGGTTCAGACACAAGATTAGGAAATGTATGGCATAAACATCTAAACGATTCAGACACATGATTAGGAAATATCAGACATGAACACCTACAGATTTCAGACACACTGAGAAAGATACGTGTTCACATACCTCAAACTATACTTTCCAACATATGTTTCTCTTTCCTTCGCCCTTTTTTCGATCCTCACAAAGCATAGTGCTTTTACTGTGGCTGGTTCTTTAAATGAAGTCTGTGTCAACGACGTAATTAATTTCTATATACATTTGTTAACGTCATAAATGTGCTGGTTCTTGCACTTTGAATATAATAGATGTCACAAATAAAGCAATTCTACCTGAACAGTGCCACACATTCACAAGGCAGTCATTAATAACTTAATAAACATTTACGTTTGTCTAATTAAAACCTTCGTCATCGTTACATTAAACATGTTCACATTTCCAATAACGCTGTATCAATGAACCACAAGAAAGATATTTGAACACAACTTGCACACTTTATGAGCAGTATTTGGTGGATACCGTTAGATTCTCAGACATAAAGTAATGGGGAGTTCTTGCTAACGGATGACCCGCTGGTCGATACGACAGGCTGCTGCTTGGACCATTTTAACCAGAATAATTATGAGCCTCGCCCATTCCTCCACCCCATCCCCCGTCTTGCCACCATCGCGCCCTCTCTTGTCACAACCCTGGAATCGGACACCAGTCAATTTCCCGGCACGTGAGGTTTGATCTACACCCACATGTGAATATCTCAATACAGATACATATTGATTGTTTGAAGTAATATTGTGGATGACAGCTACAGGTAATCGAAATCTACGGTTGAAACAATATCCCATTTTCATAGAAAACTACATTTAATGTGAACAAGCATATTTAGAAATAGAGGTACCGGATATTAAACTTTTCGAATGTATTTAAAGTGGGCTGAAGAGGGTATTGCATGTGCTAGCAGTGTCATCATATGAAATCATTGAGGTTGCACCTGCTGCTATTAACGCTGTTACAGGCTTCATATAAATTGGATAGCTCTAGTGGTGTCACTATTGCACTTTTGAAATGGAAAAATTAAACTTCATAGTTGGGATGAGCGAACAAGTCCCCTCACCGTTCTAAGCATGCCGCTTTATTCGACTAAACAGGGATGCACTATGGGACTTTGAACGTTTTCATGAATAAAGATTCGCTTCACCAAACCAGCTCGTGATAGAATGCAATTGTTTTTGAAGAACATTTTCTGTAAATGAATCTAACGCATTTATTAATCCATGCCTTGAATAGAGAATCGTTATATATATATATATATATATATATATATATATATATATATATATATATATATATATATATATATACATGTATTTATATATATCATGAGCCATTTGAGACATTTCTGCCCACAAGTGTTGTTGCCTTTACATTTTCGTCCAGTTCCCTCTTCCATGCGTGTCTCGGTCTTCTTCTACTTCTCTTGCCCTGTGGATTCCAGAACAGAGCTTGTCTGGTAATGTCATTCACTGGTTACCGTAATGTGTGGCCTATCCATCGCCCCCTCCGTGTGTCATGCTCCACTGGTATTTGTTCCTTCTGCTTCTTCTTCTGCGTTTGTTCTCATTCTACGCTACCAAACCCTAATCAGGGCTTCACAAGTAGCAGTCCGGAGAATGGAATGCGTTGTGTCGCTAGTTTACAGCTTGACTGTGATATTTGCACCTTTCGGTCCGACACATCCGGCAGGTATTTGTCCCATTTTCCCCATCAGTTCCCCTTTGGTGATCTTGTCGTATTATTTCCACTCTTGTATTTTGCGCAAACAACCATTTACGAAAGTATGAAACTTTTTCATAAGTACCTCTGTTGTCCTCCATGTTTCAGAGCCATAGAATAGAACGGATTCTTCGTTGGAGTTGAAGATTTTCATTTTGGTGGGGGTTTTAATTTCTTAAGAAGATGGGCTAAACATTTTGCAGAACTTTTAAACTGCCTGGCTCCACAAGATTATGTGACATTCATTCAGCTGATCCGAAACTACAGGTAAATTGTGAGAGGTCAACAGCAGAAGAAATTTAAAAAAGCCATTCGGCTTCTGATAGACAACAAAGCGACCTGTCCATATGATATCTACGCGGAAGCCATCAAAGCGGACATTAAAACTTCAACAATGATGTTGTTCAAGTTACTCAGTAAAGTCTGGGAAAGAGAAGAAATACCGGAAGATTGGAAATACGGCTATGTAATAAAGTTGCCAAAAAAGGGAGATTTGCAGTAGTGTTCCAGTTATAGAGGAATACTGTCATTATCGGTACCTCTAAAAGTTTTAAACATGATAATTCAATAGAGATTAAAAAGTGCCAAAGATGACGATTTGAGGGATGAACAAGGCGGATTTCGACTAAAAAAGGTCATATACAGACCAAATAGTAACACTGAGAATAATAATTGAACAACGAGTGGAATGAAACTCACCGTTCATTTTAAGTTTTGTGGACTACGAGAAAGCTTTTGACAACTTGGGCAGGGTATCACTATGAAAGTTGTTCAGATGCTATCGAGTGCCCAGAAACATCTTTAATATAATTCAGAAAACGTATAAAAAAACGAGATGTCGAGTGTTACACAAATGCTCGCCTTCTGAACCCTTTAAAATAAGAACGGGGGTTCGGCAGGGTTGTCTACTATCACCATTATTCGTCCTGTTGGCATTTAATGGAATATGAAGTGGACAGTATCGTCAAGCGACATCGGCATTAAATGGACATTGACGAGACAACTTGATGATCTCGACTTTGCCGATTATTTGGCTCTTCTGTCCCATATCCACATTGAAAATAAGATACGTATACTTGAAGAGAGATCATTGCAATTGGGACTAAAAATACACAGAGACAAAACACCGGTTTTGAAAAAAAATGCAATTAGCAATGATGGAATTGGGATCGGAGCCACCCACCTTCAGAATGTAGAGTTTTTCACATATCTTGTCAGCAATACAGACATAATATGAGATACATAAAACGATGTTTAGTGACGCATACTTGGCTTTACGCGTCAATGTCAGAGAATCAAACTGAACCCGGTCATATTCCACTTCCAAGTGGTGGCCCTGGTACCAGGCTGGACCCGTGCAGTCTAGGTAAGAAAAGAGTGATCGAAGAGATAAAGCAAACCCGTTTCCACAGAATACGAGATGAAACTTATTTGTCGGGCCGAAAGACTGTGAACTGCGACCCAACGTAACATAATACCATTACAATTAGAACAATGAAGAAGAAGAAGAAGAAGAAGAAGAAGAAGAAGAAGAAGAAGAAAAATAATAAGAAAGACCATGAAGAAGATACAGAAAAAGCAGAAGAAAAAGAAGATGAACTATCCATTTCATTTTACAAATAAATTTATTCATTTCTATATACATTTGTTAACGTGATAAATATGCTGGTTCTTGCACTTTGAACATAATAGCTCTCACAAACAAAGCAATTCTACCTGAACAGTGCCACACATTCACAAGGCAGTCATATAGAACTTAATAAACATTTACGTTTGTCTAATTAAAACCTCTGTCACTGTTACATTAAACATGTTCACATTTCCAATAACGCGGTTTCAATGAACCACAAGAAAGATCTTTGAACACAAATTGCACACTTTGCTAGCATTTCTCAAGAAAAATAGGTGTTTTATGTGCGCACAGCATTATTTTGGCACCCATCTCAAGGTCATTCTAAATTGTGAACATTTAAGATAATAAAACAAGGGACGTTGTAGCTCTGGATCTGATAGAACTACTCGAACCACCTACCGAAATATTACCTGAAGTGCACCACATCACGACCAAGTGCACTGTTGCTAGAGTTTGCTGTAGGCAGTGAATTCTCGCTTCTAATTAGCAATATATCTGAACAGCGCATTTATATATTACTTAAAATGAAGACATCGTTTCTGCACGTGGAGAGAGGAATGAAATCATTTAACAACAGAAAAACAAACAAACAGCACACCTTAAGTTATGTATAATATGCAGATAAGTAACAAACAGACTGGATAATTCTAGAATATGCTAGACACTAAAACATAGCAGGCTGGAGACGGTTTATAAGTGGCATATAATCCAAAGTGAGGTATTAAAACAAGAAATAGCAAGAACAAATAGTTTTGTAAATATTAATATTCTTGACATTGCCAGCTATGAATCTGTATTCCCATTGTAACTGTCGCTGATTTAGCTTCTGAAACCTGTTTTACCTTTACAGCCTGAATGATTTCGATTGTACAAATTCGTCTCTTAATTATATGCAGACAACGAAATAGAAACTGTATGTACATACTTTTAACCAACTCCATGTATATGTTTTTTGCTTAACTACATTTATTTATTTTTACCAACTCCATTCAAATATGTGTATACGACTCCAATTATCTATTTCTACCCAGCTGTATTTTATTTATTTTTTCTCCATTTTAATTTATTTTATCTTGCACCATTAAGTTATTTGAACTCAAAACTTCATTCATATATATTTGACCAGCTTCATTCATGTATTTTTTACCCAACTCCATTCGCATATTTGTACAAAGTCCATTTGTTTGTTTCACATAACTTTATTTATTTTTACCCAACTCCGTTCACCTGCTTGGATTTTGTTCCTGCTAGTAAATCATTTTTGTTCAGGATGTCGTGAACACACTTCTTGATTATTAACGTAGACCTAGTGGCGTTTTGGTATTTATATCTCGCGTATGTGGAACCGATTTATCCTAGTTGATACTACATTCCTTGGGGCTGAAGTTATAAATATGCAATTCCAATTATCATTGGAGTGACGGGGCATATGTCGTTGCTATATTTCTGATGTAAAGTAGAATTAACTGACTGCCCCTTTACTATGTAACTAATTGCCTGCTGTCACCTACGATCTTCATCAATGTTTTGTTTTCTTTAAGACCTATGGACAAGGAGCTAAACTCTATTGCTATGAGTGCAGTGTGTGATATGTATGGTGGTGTATTTAAAGTAGTGTTTGTAGAGTGTGAGTTGTAAAGCGTGGTGTAAAGTGTGGAGTGTAGCGTGTGATATATGGAGTGGTATTTGTGGGGTGTATGGTGTAGAGTGTGGAGTGTATGGTGTGATAATCGAGGTGTAGAATATTGGTGTGATCTTTATTAGGGTATGTAAGGTGTGGAGTTTAGGATTGTGAGTATAGGATGTGGCGTATTTGGTGTGGAGAGTAGGTTGTGGTGTGTAGGGTGTAATCTATAGGATTTGGTATTCGGAGTGTATTAGTGTGGTGCGAAGTGTAGTAGAGTATGTACGATGTGGAGTTTAGGGTTGGGAGTGTAGGGTGTGGCGTTTATGGTGTGGTGAGTAGGGTGGGATCTATATGTTGTTGTATTTGGAGTGTAGTAATGTGGGTTTAGTGTGCAGAAGGGTATGTAGTGTGTGGAGCGTAGGGTTTGATGAACAAGGTCTGATGTGCATGGTGTTGTATTTTCAGTAGCATTGTTATGTGGTGTGCGTAATTAGGTATGCTAGTCGTGGACTGAATGGTGTAGAGTGAAATATATGGCATTGGGGGTGTAGAATGTAGATGTAGTGTGCAGGAAGGTATTTACGGTGAGCTGTGCAAGGTGCGGTGTGTAGGGTGTGAAGTGTAGGGTGTGAAGTGTAGGGTGGGAAGTGCAGGGTGTGAAGTGTAGGGTGGGATATTCAGAGTTATTTTTCAGAGGGCGTGGTGTGTAAAGTGTAGAATGCATTTTGTAACGTGTGGTATTTAGTATCGTGTGTGTAAGGTATTTGGGTGCAGCGTGTAATAATTAGGGTGTAGTGTCTAATGTGTAGTAGGTAGGGTGAAGTGTGCAGGGTGACGTGTGCAGGGTGTAGTGTGTGAGGTGTGGTTTTATGAGATTAGAATGTGGGTGCGATGTGTAGTGATGTATGCAATGTGTGGAGTGCATGGTGTGATATGTAGTGTGGCATGTAATGTGGGGAGTGCATATGGCGATGTGTAGTGGGACGTATAATGTGTGAAGTGCATGGTTCGATGTGTAGTGTGATATGTAATGTGTGGAGTGCATGGTGTGATGTGTAGGTTAGGGTGTGTTGACCGTGGTGTATAGGGTATGATGTGGAGAGTGTGATTGGTATGCTGTTTTATGTAAAGTGCGTAATGTAGCGTTTTCCGTGTTAGATGTCGTGTGAAGGGTGTAGTGTGTAGCGGTGGTTTATAAAATGTGGTGTGTAGGGTATGGACGGTAGTGTTTGTTAGGTAATAAGTGTTACTTACGGTATGGTTTCTAAGATATGATGTATGAAGATGTCGTACGTAAGGTGTGGTGTGTAAGAGAGGTTGCGTATGGTGAGTAGGTAGAGTGTGATGTGCAGTGTGTGTTGTGCGGTTTGAAATGGATATGGCTAGTGTTATGTGCAGACTGTGTTGTGTTGGGTACCATGTGTATGGCTAGTGTTATGTGCAGATTGTGTTGTGTTGGGTACCATGTGTATTGTGTCGTGTGTAAAATGAGGTATGTAAGGTGTAGTGTATATAATGGTGTTTGTAGGATTTGATGTGTAGTGTGTTCTGTGTAGTATGTCTTTTGGAGGATGTGATGTATGAAATGAGGTATTTAAAATGTGGTTTGTAAGATATGGTGTGTAGGCTGTGATTTATCAGACGTGATATTTAGTGTGTGTTGTATAGCATGTCTTGTGTAGGAGACATGTAGTTTGTGTTGTGTTAAATGATTGTAATATTGTGAAATGAATAGGGTGTAGTGTGTAGAATGTAAGATGTGATGTGCAGGACTGCATGCGTAGGGTGTGATGTGCAGAATGTCATGTGTAGAGTGTAGTATGTATCATGTAGGATGCTATGTGCCGGTTCTCATGTGTAAGGTGTGGTGTGTAGAATGTAGGATGTGATGTGCAGGTTGGCATGTGTAGGGTGTGATGTGTAGAATGTAGGATGTGATGTGCCGGTTTTCATGTGTAGGGTGTGATGTCTACAATGTAGGATGTGATGTGCAGGATGTAATGTTTAGGGTGTAGTGTGTGGAATCTATGATGTAATGTACGTAGTGCCATTTGTAAGACGATATGTGTAGAATGTGGGGTGTGATGTACAGGATGCCATGCATAGTGTGCATTGTGTGGTAAGTAAAATGTAGGATGTGATGTGCCGGATGTCATGTATAGTGTGTATTGAGTTGTTGGGTAGAATGTGGGATGTAATGTGCAGGACGTCATGTGTAGTGTGTGGTGCGTAGAATGTAGGATGTGATTTGCAGGATGCCATGTGTAAGATGAGATAGATGTGTAGAGTGTGAGAGGTGATGTACAGGATGTCATGTGTATTGCGTGGTGTGTTGAATGTGGGATGTGATGTGCAGTATGTCATGTGTAGTGTGTATTGTGTGGTGTGTAGAATGTAGGATGTGATTTGCAGGATGTCATGTGTAGTGTATATTGTGTGGCGTGTAGACTATATGATGTGACGTGCATGATGTCATGTGTAGTGTGTGGTGTGTAGAATGTGGGATGTGATGTTTAGTATGCCGTGTGTAGTGTGTATTGTGTGGTGTGTAGAACGTAGGATGGCATGTGCAGGATGTCAAGTATAGTGTATTGTGTGGTGTGTAGAATGTGGGATGTGATGTGCATGATGTCATGTGTCTTTCGCGGTGTGTAGAATGTGGGATGTGATGTGCATGATGTCTTGTGTATTGTGTATTGTGTCGTGTGTAAAATGTGGGATATGGTGTGCAGTAAGTCATGTATAATGTGTATTGTGTGGTGTGTAGAATGTAGGATATCATGTGCAGGATGTCATGTGTAGTGTGTATTGTGTGGTGTGTAGAATGTAGGATATCAAGTGCAGGATGCCATGTATAGTATGTACTGTGGTGTGTAGAATGTTGGGTGTGGTGTGCAGTATGTCATGTGTAGTGTATATTGTGTGGTGTGCATAATGTAGGCTATCATGTGCAGGATGTCATGTGTAGTGTGTATTATGTGGTGTATAGAATGTGGGATGTGATGTGCAGTATGTCATATGTAGTGTGTATTGTGTGGTGTGTATAATGTAAGATGTGACGTGCAGGATGTCATGTGTAGTGTGTGGTGTGTAGAATGGGGGATGTGATGTGCAGGATGTCATGTGTAGTGTGTATTATGGTGTGTGTAGAATGTAGAATATCATATGCAGGATGTCATGTGTAGTGTGTACTGTGGTGTGTAGAATGTGGGATGTGATGTGCAGAATGTCATGTATAGTGTGTATTGTGTGAAGTGTAAATCAGCATGTGTAGGATGGGGCGTGCAACCTTCGACAGATCACGTTTGGTTACCGCGCTATCCTTCTCAAGATCCTATGTATTTTACTTAATTGTTCGCACCAGCACCTGAGAATAATCTTGAAAAGAATGTGATTCTGTAATACTATTTCGTTTGTGCTAGAGTTAAGTGCAAAATTTGGACAAAGGACTCTTCTTTGTATGTCCACGACGAGCAGATAGGAGCAGAATGTGTTGCAGACGACCGACTAACGAAGTGGGATTCTTCACTGGTACCACATGACTAGCGCAAGAGCTGGGGAGCAGCCCTGGGTTGCAGAACAGCAATGGTGATCCATGTTCACCTTCTTCAGTGCGCCGCAAGATGTATGAAAAATGTACCTAGAGTGAAGAACGCAATTCGATTTCTTTGAAACAACAACGCCAACTCAACATAATAATATTTCAAAGTGCCACTTCAGTGATATTCCTAGGTCATGAGTAATCAAACGGGAGACTACATCAATACACTTTCAAATTTACAATTTGGTTGTCTAACTTAGCGCTAGAAATCCAACCAGATCTGTATCGTCTAAAATGTTGTCGTGCATTGAATCAAAATCCAGATATCGACGATTTCTGGCTCTACCTTGTTGAAGTGAATGCTAATGAAGTGACAATTGCTAATGCAGACATACTGCTTGCACTAAGCAAACAACACAATTCGGAAAAAAGGAGACAACATATGCATTTTCCTGCGATCTGAACCAATGATCTTAGTTGAAAAGTGTGGCCTTTGAACCATGGTTGTTTAACTAGATGCTAATTGTAAATTCCTTCAGCAGGTAACCAACATGGCAAAAAAGTATGACTTGTTAATGTTGCACAACAAACCCAAATATCAGTAAACAACATTGACCAATGTTAAAAAAAAATCAAAATTTCCAGCTACTGTATAAAACTGGAATATATTTGTTGGACTTACATTTGAAAGCACTTTTGGTTTCATTTCCAATGTTGTTTCTGCCTTGTTTGTGTATTGCACGTCGTGTTCCCATTTTCGGCTCATTGTAAGCACGGGGCTTGTGCAGCAGACTGACACACGGTATTAAGAATCCTTTCACTTGCTATGCAGATACGTGATGATGTGATATGGGAGGACCTTGCATAGATATATAGTCAGCACACATAACAATAATGTTCACTTATGCGTCAAATGCCTGTCCAACGACCGACCACTACCAAGTCCAGGTTCTGAGAATTGCCTAGTGTGTCGGCCGAAACCCTAGAGATTCCCCCGGTGGAGCTCAGTACTCCTCAGCCTCGAGCTGAGGGCCGCGAGGAGCGTGTGTTGAACCAATGTTTGTCACTGTTTCTTCGCGTTCCGCCCCTATGACCTCTGGTTTGTATCCACCTTTGGGTCAGCGTGAATATTGATGTACTGAGAATACAGGGTTGGGAGAGGTATGGTGTAACCTCTGGCGGAGAGGGCTAGAGGAAGTTGGTTTAAATCCAAGCAGGAGGGCCATTGAGCTGAATTATGTGGTGCAGTCAAACTGAACGTTAAACCCCATCATGGACTGTTTTCTCATGGTTTAAGCGAGGGACAGCCACAGCAAGATGCAGCGTACCAACAGGATAGTTAGTTAGTTTGTTCAAATACGATCAAACCAGTTATGGTAACAAACCTTCATAACATAACGTAGGGAAGAAAGCTGTTCGAAATAATGTATATCGAGAAGTTACAAATGTCTTTATGGCACTTGGACGTTTGTGGAGATCCATGTTCCTTTGATTCAATGGGACTTCCATATGAGAAAATTGAAGATTTTGAAAGTAATATTAGTCATTCTTTATGTTTTAAGTGTTATCGAAGATTGATTTATCAATCATATGTCCACCATAATCTACCAATTAATTGATTGTGGTAAACAGTATTACAGCATTATTGCTTGGTGATTGGCTTGTTACCTGGTTTATTCTTTGAATCCACCATAAGAAGACATGCACAATAAACTTGAAGACGAATACTCTACATTTATATTTCCCCATATGTGGCTAGACATAGTGAGAAGTTGCAATATTTTTTCTTGTGCCATCTGCGCGGCCGATAATATTTTCATTGTTTGTTTCTTCAACATGGTCAATCCAACTTTTTCATGGACTTTCTCTAGTCTTGAAGCCCTGCTGTAATTGTAACAGGTTAGCGCGACTAGTAAGTATGGCGATATTTATGTTTTATCACCAAATCCCTTAATTAAATCACTTTCCATGTCATACATGGACTCACGTTGATCTGTTCCGATAATCATGTGTAGTCAGTTCTCATTTTGTCTCTCCCCTGACTGATTTTTCCATGTATCCCATTTGTCGTGTTATCATTTTCGTTAATCAGGCCTTGCCTGACACTGATATTAAAATGTTGGTATGAATATACTGTTTGCCATTTGTCTTATTGTCTACATTGAAATGTTGATGTCTGTTTAGTAAGTGTGCTAGGCAGTATGCAAATACATTTGATTGTTTAGCTTTTGCTTCTGTTTCCATGCCCATTCTGAGGTCATCTGTGAGCACGCCTTTCATAAATATGAATTCTCTAGCTTGTTAAATATCTGTATTCATGACCTGGATACGCATTAGGTATTATGTGCTTTTGTGTTCGACTGATATTATACTTCTCGAGTATTTTGATTAAGACATCCAGATGCTTTTGGAGAACAAAACCTCAGCAAAAGGCCCTCAAGTAATTTAATTTCAAAGACGGTTTGTTTCTGTGGCACGCTCAAAGACCCCATCATTCTCAGCTTGTATTATTAACCGTACACTGTGGATTACTTAGTTAAAAATAGGCGGATTTAATAGAGTATACATCGTCAATCAAATATATAGTATATATAAATGTCGTCTAAACTAATCGCTGTCCATTGCCAGTAAGTACCATGCCGGACCAAGGTATTGTCGAAGGCTATTTCTCCATAGCATTGGCTGACATCCGGAGCGACTAGTGTAGGTGTAGAGCCACTATAACATCACTTTACGCGTTCATCTATTGTCAGGCATGCGTACCACATAGCCCGTCCATATGTACTTTCTTATCAACGACGTATCTACGACGCCATTCATGCATGTTTGACTCCTGATGGCGGTGTTGCGGATGTGGTCTCATAGTGAAAGTGACGGTGTTCTACGCTCCATCGTTCGTTGAGTACCTAGGAGCCGCTCCATATTATTTTTTCTTAGGTTCCACACATCGCAGCTAAATACCAGACATACATAAACACATACATACATACGTTCATATATATATATATATATATATATATATATATATATATATATATATATATATATATATATATACATATATATATATATATATATACGTCAGATGGCAAAGCTATATAAAACAATTAAAAACAAAACAAATTGACGTGAGACAGTCTTTAATCTAATGGCGAATAAAAGATATACACACGTTATATAATGTAGACCTTGTATTAATACTGGACGACGAACCTCCCCTTCCAACTCTTTTAGTGGTATGGCGACGATCCAACCCCCACATGGTGTGCAGGATATCGACGTACACCCTAGCACCACGTGGCGTCTAGGGGTGAGAGCCCATGCGCAACGGGATCGATAGTGAGACATCGGATATTATTGAGCCATTGCTTGTTCCTGTGTCTGCCAAAAAATACACAAATATGCAAAGATAAACAGAGACACACACTCAAATACACATTCATGGTTTTGTTATCTTGTGCAAACATGCTCACACGGCTATGCATTTGCATATTATAAATATAGTTAAATATATATATATATATATATATATATATATATATATATATATATATATATATATATATATATGTACACACATCCAAAGACAAACAACACGCATGCACCAATGTACACTTACACTTAAGCACACTAAGACACATAATAATATTTACAACGACATACACCCACACATGGACACATTCTACTACACGTATATATACTCACAGACACACATGGAAACACTCCGAAATGGACATAACCACACATAATCATTGCCAGACAAACAGCTGAACAGAGCCACACTCATGGACATATAGACACTTACAACGGTGTATACACTAACACACATCCATTACGGAAACAAACACACACTCACACAAGTGCGCCCGCTCATATAAGGTCACAATTTATAACACACACATACACACACATACTCCCAAACATGCCTTCACTCACATACATGTACACATTTACACTCAAATATGTACATAGACTCACACAAAAGGAGGACATACATTCACACAGGCACACACTAACATTGTTACACATAATCACATAGAGGACACATACCCACATACACGTTAACTGAAAACAGACGTTGACTGGCACACATACACGCACATACACGCACATACACACAGACAGCCACACACACACACACAGACATCCGCACACACACACACACACTCGCGAACGTACTCATACACACTCACTAAAAGAGATGCACAAAATCATGCATTCAGTCACAGAAACAGACTTAGAAACTCATTAAAACCCATACAATAAGTCATTCATTCAATCACACAGATATTCTCACACTAAAACACTCAATAAAACACATACAATAAGTAATTCATTATATCATACAGATAAACACACTCAAACACTCAATAACACACTTTAGAAGGCATGCTTTTAATCACAGACACACACACACACACTCAATAAAGCACGTACCAAAAGTAATACATTCAATCACACAAGGAAACACGTATATATGGACATACAGTCACACACATACACTATCACACACACACATTCAGTCACACACAGATACAATCACATACAAATAAACAATTATACACGGGCATACACGACTCATACTCACACACAAAAATGCACTCACACGCGCATACACACTCACACACGGATACACACTCACACACAGACACACATTCACACACTGACATAAACACTCACCCACACACTCTCACACTGATATTCACACACATACAAACACTCACACACGGACATACACTTACATGCAGACATACACTCACACACGGATATACATTCACACACAACCTTACATTCACACACACACACACACACACACTAACATAAATATATACACTCATACACAAATGATCACACACAAACATTCTCACAGAGACACACAGTCGCACACGGACATTCACTCACACACAGACATGCACTCACACACGGACGTACACCCACATACGGACACACATTCATGCACACTCACACACAAAAATACCCATACACACACTCATACACAGGCATACACTCACACATCGATACAATCACATAAATACTTACACTAACACATAGGCATAATCACTTACATACATACACTCATACACACACACAGACACACACAGACACACACTCACATACGGACATACACTCACACACGGAGATACGCTCACATTCACACGATAATTATGTTCTTGAGTTAGCGATACAGAAAACACATTACTGAACATATTTTTCTTCTTCTTTAGTCCTACTGCTTTTGCCATGCGACCTCGCAGAGATGAGGGATGCGTAGATTTCTTGTTTGGGTCAGGTGAGAAGCGTGTGTGGTCGTCAAATGGAACCTCCCAAGTGTTTCAGATACAACTTATATCCTTCTGCGACGAAAACGGCATCTTACACGAGGACCTGGTATTTGCATGTGATATGCTCTTGCTGCTGGTTGGTCATACCAGATTTGAACCAAGTGGTACCACTTGTAGGCATTTACTGTGTTCGTTCCTAACATCTGCCTCAACGTGGTGTTTCGTTTACGGTCTCGGATGGACTTGCCAACTGCACTTCGCAAATAGCGTATCTCACAGCTCCGAATCCTACTCTTGTCACGTTCCAATAAGGACCACGACTGACACTAGTAACACAAAGTAGGAATGAAAAGTGTGTTGAACAACCTCCTATTTGTTGAAAGTTGCACTTCGGGATGTATAAGAATCGGTGCAAGCTGGTAGCGGACATTGCTTGCTCTCTGAATATGATGTGCTATATACTAGAAATCTGGAACCTGCTCGAGATTTTTGTCGTCGCTGTGGAAGCGTTGTTTCACATGTTTGCGAGATATTTTCATAGACAGTCTTTTCTATTTTGATATTCATATCATATCTTTGACAGGCGGAACATCATACTTTATAAAACATGATTTGATATTATCAACCAATTTCTGTTAGAATTATCAATGTCCGTAACGACGTTTTTGTGACCGGAGAAATTAAACATTATTTAGACACAATGAAGCAGTAATGATGTGCTGCTCCCTATTTAACCAATAGGATTATCCATTCCTTCTATTGAAGCACACATATTAAGTATTTTTGGAACGGAATAGACACAAGAAGCGGCTCATATTATAGCAAACGCGGCAGATACGAAAAAACATGAAACATATATGAACCACTTGTGGTTATTAATTCTGATCAGTCTTTCTGACAGGATTAAAGCTTAGATCGCCACACGCTCGGCTCAGATCGAAATCAGACGTACCGTACTTAAATAAACCAATACTCACTTAGAAGTTAAAAAGGAAGACTTCAAAGCCGTGGCGCGGCAGGCCTGGTTCTACTAACAGTTAAAGGGTAATGTTCGAGGCCTTTACCACCATTACAATCCATAATATGTCGGACAGATGCAACCATTAACCAAAAGTGTTAATTAATATATGATAGAGAAACATCTCATTTCAAAATAATTACTGCCTACAGATAGTCTGGTGAAACACAATCGCAGTAAGAATGAACATTTATCAAAACAACTTTAAAAAACGTGACCAACCAAATCAACCAAAGCAGATAGTGTAGTCTAAAATATGCCGCGTATTCCCGTCCGAAAGGCGCAGATACAGTAGTCTAAAAAGTATCAATTTGGTAGGGCCTATAGGCGAAGGCATTGTGGTTCATAATATTTGTAGAATATGTCAAGCAAAAGACTTGAAAGACGTAGATATTGTAGTCTAAAATATGTCAAATCTCTGAACCAATAGGTGTGGATACAGCAGTCCAAAATGTGTGAAATATCATAATCGAAAGGCGTTGATATTGGTCCAGTAGGTGTAATTTGTCGTAACTGAAAGTCGTAGATATTGTAGTCTAACATATGTCAAATGTCCGAACCGATATGTGCAGATGTTGTAGTCCAATATGTGTTAAATATCCTATTCGAAAGGCATATATAGTGTAGTCCAATGTGTGTCAAATGTCTGAACCGAAAGGCAAAGATATTGCAGTTAAAAATGTGTTGACACATATTCAAACGTACACATAGATAAACTGACACTTAATTTGGAATACACAGAAACATACTTACATTCTAACACAAACACATACACACACAAACACACACACACACAAACACGCATTTACACGTAATCATATATTCACAGACACTTCCTCAAACACCCATCCAAGGACACATTTCCACATTCAAAGTCACGTACACGAACAGACTGTCACTCAAATACATGTACTCGAATATATTAGTCACTCAAACACACAAATACGCTCACACTCAAATACACACGCATTAATACACACGTACGCATAGGCACGAAACATATATTAAAATACACACATTCTAACATTTCCCCAAATGCAAATACGCGGATACAACTCTCACCCCAAACTAAAATACACATACACTCTAAAACTCAGACAATCACGGACACTGCGCACACACTCAAATACACTTACATACAGACACACTCAAATACACGTACATACAGACATTCAAATACCCCACAATCACACACGCTCGCGCGCACCAGCAACCTATCAATTCACATTATCATTTTTTTCTCAGGTTAGCGAAACGGAAATGGCGGAATGGTACATTACTCTGTTTAGAATTTCATTTTGTGCAGTCATCCAAAGTCCGTTGCAATTTCAATTCCCAGTAACAACCTTAATCTGACCAGAGAATTGAAGTATTAGTATGACCTAATATAGCTAGTTACCTGAGTGGTACCAGGTGAACAAATAATAGGCGCAGTTATTTTCAAGGCCTTAAGTAAAAGGCTTCATAACCCATCGTCACTAGGGCACATTTAAGTGCTTTGATATGGCTCATGTACATGGACTTATAAACGGGGCAATATGTAAATTGGTACCCGCAAAAGTATTAACTTGTACATAGTATGTCTGTAAAGTTGGTACTTGTAAATGGTATGTCTGTAAAGTGTGTACTTGTAAACGGTATGTCTATAGTAAAGTGTGTACTTGTAAATGGTATGTCTGTAAAGTGTGTACTTGTAAATTTTATGTATGTAAAGGAAATGTATTTATATGGTATGCCATTAACAAGGCGTGCTTCTAAAGTGGACACACTGTCAAAAGTTAAGGAGCTACTTGTAAGAGATCTACTCATAAAAAGGCATGTTGTAGAGGAGCTGACTGTTAAGGGGGTGTATGTAAATGGTCTACCTGGAACGTGACAGCATGTACAATTTCATCTGAAACATGATAACTGTAGTTGCTATCACATCATGTTTAAATTAGACAAGATATTATACTAGAAACATGAATGGTCATATTATATATATATATATATATATACATACAGTGCTTGACAGAAGGGCTCGTCTGCTCGTCTTCGACGAGTACACATTTTTGCTTGACGAGTTAAAGAAATCCATTTTAAATCATTACTACATAGCGACTCTCGCACGATTATAAATGATATTACGGTTCGGATAGATTGTACATATTCTAGTTTACGAAGATGAATCTAAATGAAACTCCACTGCGACAATTTAAACCTACTACAGCCATCGATAAATAGTACTAAAGTGCTAAAACTACCAAGAATGTTCAATGACACACACGCATGCCTCTGGCAGTTGTTTCTTTTGTTTAAGAAGAAATAGACTAATACTGTGTAAGCAATACAATATATTTGTGTTTTTCTTGGCCTTTGTTTGTAGACATAAGGTGAATGAGTGCCTAGTTTAAATTTGTTAACATAATTTGCATGACTGTAGTCCGACCACGCTGACTGGTGACATTGTTGAATGACTGGTGAGCCGCCCTAACATTTGTCAAGCCCCGTGTTTATGTATATATATTACACTTCTATAATTGTTAGAAGATCACCTTGAGAGACGCTGTTAAAAGCTTTAGTGAGATGGTGTCGCTCTGTCGGACACCTCTTGCTATTGGAACATACACTGGGTGGTGGTATAGCGTGATAGCTATTGTAAGTTAGGATCTCTTATTGCAGAATAGAATGGTTTCAAAGTTACGATCGTTTTATGGACACGACAAACATGCACTGACTCTCACGTGCAATTTCATGCTGTCTGGGTGACGCATGCTGAAGAAGCCATTTCGATATACAGTGATCGGATCCATTACGAAATGTCACATGTTTTGTGGGGATTTTTCTTCATCCAAAAGTGTGCAACTCGTGTTCGATGAACACTATTCACCATGCATCAATTCAGCACCAGACACAAAATGTTTTTCTTTCCCCAAGCAGCGTTTGCTAGAACAGCAGAGGTGGATACGGCAGATGCATGCTGCAAATCAAAAGTCGGCAGACGGATGTTGCTCACAATTACAATGTTTCACAGTCAGTTATCTGCAGACTGTGGAAGAGATACCAGAATAACGACACAGTATCTGATTTACCT
Organism: Ariolimax columbianus; assembly: GCA_036924085.1. Lineage (NCBI taxonomy): Eukaryota > Metazoa > Mollusca > Gastropoda > Stylommatophora > Arionidae > Ariolimax > Ariolimax columbianus. The sequence goes on along the minus strand of JAVGWX010000007.1, from coordinate 61,904,190 downwards.
CCGACGGTTCGCTCAAAAGTCAATACACTATGCCTAGACCGACTTCTAATTACTCAGGCATTCAGAAAGCCGACCCAAAATCGTACCAAGTAGAGACATATCTTCAACATACAACTTGGATCTGGGTCTCTCCACCAAGACAGTATGAACCATTTTGCAAGAGATGCACCTGTTCTCTCGCCAGCCTAACCTCATGTTGCCTCGCTCTTGTCACAACGCCACGAGCAAAACATAATGAATTGGAGCTAACGGTATCTGATATCGACATTGGGCATCGGTGATGTTTTCTGATGCGTCTCGCTACCATCTGGATTTCCAAGTTGCCCAAATGCGTGCCTAGCGCCGGCTAGGTGAGCAAAACCAGCCCTATGTAACGGATGCACACAACCGTTATGGAGGTGCACGTGTAATGGTCGTGTCAGGCATCTCTAGGAGTGGCAGGATCGACCTTGACATACGCCATACCAACATGACAGGGCTCTGCCACCGCGACAACACCATTGGGCGTATCGGTGTGACATGTTTCCAGTGGTAAGGGTCTCATTTCATCTTTCAGGAAAACAATGATCTCCCTCAACATGTTCATTTCGTCCAGGATCACCTTCAGAAACAACATATCCGAACTTTACCATGGCTAGTGATGTCATCCGACCTCTCTCCAATTGATAATTTGTAGGACCTCCTTAGAAAACGCACCCGACAAGGTCCAGCCGCTCCTCAGACTTTTCTGCAGTTGTCCAAGCAGGAGTGGACGAGAAATCCCCAAGACAACATCGGAAGGCTTTTTCGCAGTATGAAACGTCGCTGCGCTGGGCGTTTAGCGGAAAAAAGAGCACGGGGACCTACGCGGTACTAGGACCATTGGAGCGGAAAATAAAGCACGGGAACATACGCGGTATTAGGGACATTGGAGCGGAACATAGGACACGGGGACCTACGCGGTACTAGGGACATTGAAGCGGCAAATAGGACACGGGGACCTACGCGGTACTAGGGACATTGGAGCAGCAAATAGGATACAGAGACCTACGCGGTACTAGGGATATTGGAGCGGCAAATAGGACACCTGGACCTAAGCGGGACTAGGGATATTTGAGCGGCAAATAGAGCACGGGGAGCTACGCGGTACTAGGAACATTGGTGCGGAAAATAGGTCACGGGGACCTACGTGGTACTAGGAACATTGGTGCGGAAAATAGGGCACGGGGACCTAAGCGTACTAGGAACATTGGAAACGTATTGTGAAAATGGAGTACCGACAGGTCTATGTTTGCGTGACAATGAACATCAGACAGCTTAAGAGACCATTGTATATACCTTGTTCCAAAACATTGTACAATTTATTCCAGTTTAATAGGGTACTCTATCAATTGTGAGTACAAATAAGACATGCGTAGGGAAAAAAAAGAGTTAAATTAAAGATGTAACATTCTGTCCCACTGATGTTACAATTTTTGCAACATTCCGTCACGTGACTTAACATAAATATTTTTTTTATATAATAAATGTCTCATTGAGAAGTCCCAGTTTACTTTTGCAAAGGAATACATCAGCTGATTTCAATTGTTGTGTCTGTGGTAATATTTTACATTCAAATATTCCGAACTTTCTGTGAGCAATATTTCAACCTATGGATACTCGTATTTGCGTGGCAAATTATTATGTGTCCGCGGTTTTACTACCGTGCAAAATAAATGTAACATTAAGTATGGGTATATTTGATCTGTGGTCGGAGAATTAGTTTCATATAATATGTATGAGATTCAGTATTAATTGGATGCAGTCTATAGATATAAATCATTCATGATATAAAGCGAACACAACGAATATAACACCAAATGTAACTGGTATATATCAGCCAGAATAATTCATGTTATTGAACTTTCTGACGATAAAAAAACGTTGTAGTTTGCAGATATCCACGTTGACACACATACAAAACATGAACTCACATACTGATAATACTGTTTGATGTGATCAGAAGCGATATGACTGCAACCTGGACATGTGCCAGCCCATTCCCTTATAAAGATAAAAGATGTATGCTTTGGGCTCCACATAAACACATTGTTTATCCGTCTTTTCGTGCTAACCACTGGAATGGTTGCACCTTTTAATTAACATCAATACAACCTTTGGAATGAAAATTCATTGATTGCATTGTTAACATCTAACGGAGAAGCATTGACATATTTATTTATGTCCCATTAAACAGAGATATCAAACTCTGCAACTCGCCATCTGAGTTTGTGGCTTAGTATATGATGTGGGAAAATAAAAGAATGAAAATGAACATAGTCAGCTTAAGAGACCGTTGTATATATATTTTAATCTATAACATGTACAGTATCCAATTTAAAAGAATATTCTATCAATTGCGAGTACAAACCAAACATTCGTAGCGGGAAAAATAAGTTTATAAAACATGAAATGCAAATTTGTGTAACATTCTGTCCCACTGATATTCAAATTATTGTAACATTATGTCCGACTGATGTTCACACTTATAACAGTGTGTCCTACTAGTGTTCAGATTTATAACATTCTGTCCCACAGTTGTTCACATTTATAAAACTGTGTCCTACTGATGTTCACATTTATAACAGTCTGTCCTACTGATGTTCACATTGTAACAGTTTGCCCCACTGATGTTCACATTCAGCATGTTTTCTAAAATATCTGACCACAGACCTTTCATCTTTTTAGGATACTAACGAATACATCTTTGTTCACAGTGGGATCACAGCAATTAGGCTAGTTTGATAAAACCGTCTGATCTAAGTCACTGTATTATCTAGCAGGAAGCAGATCACTTGTACACGTTGCTATTGTACCTTAGTAATACGTTTTAAACTGTTACCAGTGACCGATAAAACTATACGTTCTGTAGAGTATGCGATTCGTAATTCCTAAATGTAGAGTATTCTCCTTTTCGATATAGCATTTAAGAAGATATTTATATATAGTTCGAACAAGTATTGATAATCATTTAGGAATACGATTTTTCAAAAGGTTACGTCGTGCAACAGAACACATGGCATAATCTGTATTGCTGCATATAACTTAAAGTGAAATGATTAAATTGTTGTTACAAAATAGTTGTGCTTTTAAAGTGTATAGTGTGTAATGATGGTCATCAGTGTGAGATAATGCATACACTACAGTGACATGTGATGTCGTAGTAACCTTCCAGGTTACTATTTTTTAATTTTTTTTTGGTTTTTTGTTTTTGTGTTCGCGTTATTTCTCTAATCCCCAAAGGCGGTGTGCGTTGCACTTTGGTTTTATTTTGCGCCTGTCGGCCCAATGAATCCGACTTCAGCATTCATTTTATGTAAGGATCTGCTTCCTCCTGCTTTTTGTAAGTTTTTAAGGGTTTGTTTCTCTGGGGTAAGGACCGGTGCTGTGATGGGGATCGAACCCTGCATCTATCTGGGGTAGTTGTCTCGCCGCAGCGACTCAATTTCAACCAGTGTTCGTAAAGCGATCTCAGTCCCGCCAGGCGGAGCGATAGCGCGGGCTTGCGGAAAACGCTCGCCTGCCTTTCCCCGTAAAGCGAATTGGGTGCGGTTTGTTGTAGCGGCTCCTCCACCGAGGTGCGCTGGTCTGGTCCGTATCAGGAAACGTGGTCCGTCCGTGGTGATTTATCTAAGGCTTATAGCAGAGCTCGACAGTACGTCTCGCTGGTGGTCCGACTCGCGCAAAGAGCTTGTGACCGGCAAATGGAAAGCAGGAATCGTTGCCTCGAGGCCCTGCGTTCTCCTACGGAGAAGGGCAGGCCGGCAGGCCAAATTGTCTCTAGTCCCAGTGAAATTCATCGTAGAGGTCGTTGGGATCCGTTCTGCACAGAGCGCTGCCATCCCTAATCGAGCGAGCCCGGTCGGTCGGTCGTCTGGTGCGTGTGGGAGGCCCCTGTCAGGCGATCCTAGGTCGACGGAGTGAGGGACGGGTGGAACAACCGTCCGTCCGTCACGTCAGTCGGTCCCTGCGGCCGTCCCAGTGAGGCTTTTTACACACCCTTCCTCCGCCGACCGGTGTGTGCTGTACGTACGTCTCCGACAGATATCTGGTTGATCCTGCCAGTAGTCATATGCTTGTCTCAAAGATTAAGCCATGCATGTCTACGTTCACACTGTCTCACGGTGAAACCGCGAATGGCTCATTAAATCAGTCGAGGTTCCTTAGATGACACGATCCTACTTGGATAACTGTGGCAATTCTAGAGCTAATACATGCTTACCAAGCTCCGACCCTCGCGGAAAGAGCGCTTTTATTAGTTCAAAACCAATCGTCGTTTCCCCTCGCGGGGTTGCGGCGTCCCCACTGGTGACTCTGGATAACTTTGTGCTGATCGCATGGCCTCATGTGTCGGCGACGCATCTTTCAAATGTCTGCCCTATCAAATGTCGATGGTACGTGACATGCCTACCATGTTTGTAACGGGTAACGGGGAATCAGGGTTCGATTCCGGAGAGGGAGCATGAGAAACGGCTACCACATCCAAGGAAGGCAGCAGGCGCGCAACTTACCCACTCCCGGCACGGGGAGGTAGTGACGAAAAATAACAATACGGGACTCTTTCGAGGCCCCGTAATTGGAATGAGTACACTTTAAACCGTTTAACGAGGATCTATTGGAGGGCAAGTCTGGTGCCAGCAGCCGCGGTAATTCCAGCTCCAATAGCGTATATTAAAGTTGTTGCAGTTAAAAAGATCGTAGTTGGATCTCAGGCGCAGGCGGGCGGTCCGGCTCGCGCCGGTTCACTGCCCGTTGTCTCCTGCCCTACCGTCTGCCGGCTCTCTCCCACGGGTGCTCTTCGCTGATCGTCCTGGGTGGCCAGCGCGTTTACCTTGAAAAAATTAGTGTTCAAAGCAGGCCTCAGCTGCCTGAAAAATGGTGCATGGAATAATGGAATAGGACCTCGGTTCTATTTTGTTGGTTTTCGGAACTGGAGGTAATGATTAACAGGGACAAACGGGGGCATTCGTATTGCGGCGTTAGAGGTGAAATTCTTGGATCGCCGCAAGACGAGCTACTGCGAAAGCATTTGTCAAAAATGTTTTCATTAATCAAGAACGAAAGTCAGAGGCGCGAAGACGATCAGATACCGTCGTAGTTCTGACCATAAACGATGCCGACTAGCGATCCGCAGGAGTTGCTTCGATGACTCTGCGGGCAGCTTACGGGAAACCAAAGTGTTTGGGTTCCGGGGGAAGTATGGTTGCAAAGCTGAAACTTAAAGGAATTGACGGAAGGGCAAAACCAGGAGTGGAGCCTGCGGCTTAATTTGACTCAACACGGCCAACACTGAAATGACTGACATGCCGAGACCACTTTCCTGGGGTCTAATATGGAACTGGTGCTGGATTTAGACCCTCAGAAATCTGGGGTTATGCCCCCTGTGGCTCGGTTGGTCTGCATCCAGTGTTTGATAAAGGAATTGACGGAAGAGCACTATCAGGAGTGGAGCCTGAGGCTTAAATTGACTAAACACGCCAATAGTGTAGAATGTCTGTCAAAAGAGAGCACCTTCGATGGGTCTAATAGTGAACATGTGCTGGTATTAGACCCACGGAAGACAGGTCAGTCTCCAAACCCCCAAATGAAAGAGCGCCTGCTACGGTAATCTGGTCTTCACCCTGCAGAAATCGCAGGCTCCAGAAACTTGGCCATTGACAAACTAAAAGCCCTCTATTGATAGGGTCTGGCAAATATTGAACGGGTGCTGGAAATAGACCCTCTGAAGACAGGTCAGTTTTACCCTACTAATGACAGGGCTTTGCTACGGTAATCCTGCTAAGCCCGAGAGGAGCCGCGGGCACTTGGTTCACCTACTAGGCGGATAAGCCAACGGTGCAAGGTGAGGGATTACGGCCGAACGCCTCTAAGCCAAAAATCCTGCCAAAAAGCAACCCAGCACGAATGCAAAGGGAGGCTTCGATATGGTGGGGACCTGGGGGCCACGCTCCAGCCCCGCCCGGTCAAGCCACAGAACGAGGTCTCTGCCGTCCGCTGATAAAAGCGGACGGGAAGCTGCTCGATATTCACCCCATACGGAGATGAGGAATGAAATCATTTGTAGAAGACTTAGTTCTCGGTCGGGTGCCCTAAGCAGTAGATCAGCTACCTCACTGCGAACTGCTGAGACTCAACCCTTGACCATGAGATATGTCCGCTCCCTAGGCGGACAACATCTCCGTGCAAGACTAGGCTTGTCACCTGGTCAAATGCACTATTTCGAGAGTAATCACAGGTCGCTGACATTTGGTTTACGTGCTTGGCTGATAAGCTACCATCTGAGGGATTACGGCCGAACGCCTCTAAGCCAGAGGCCTCTAAGGCTTGTGTCCCGGCCCGATCGAGCCGCAGGAATGCACCTGGTAAAATGCACTCCTTCCTCGCTCTTTGCATCTGTCTGCTATCAGTCATTCCAATGGACGCAGAAGAGATGCAGTCCAGCGGACATTGCACCTCCTGTCCTATGGTGACAAGCTACCGGGTGGCGGGGAATGCTAGGCGTACCATCACTGCAGATGAGCCAAGAAAATAAAGCGAGCAAAAAGATACCTCACTCATATGCATATGCTACGTTTCTGGCAGGACGTGACGATCCTGGGAAAAAGTCACACTGGACTGCCTCTCTTCTGGGATAGTACAAACTAGTACATAGTCCATCATATCATTGCCAAACGCTGTAGACACGAGTAGGGAAGACTCGATAGTCCTGCAAGACAACTTCCCAAGAGAGACAACTCTGACCAAAAACAACTGCTGCCTTGCAGTTAGGCTGGGGACAGCCAAAGGCTAAGGAGGGCAACCCTACAGAAACGCCTGTTGAAATCGGATGCACTGAGCCACTGGCTAACAAATTAAATCAGTGCAACGTAAATATCGCTGTAAACAGCGTACGATGAAGAAGAAGAAGAACCCTGCATCTTCGGGTTGTGAGCCGCATCACTTAACCACTAGCCCACGTCGTCTTCCCCAGGTTACAATGAAGAAGATAGAAACAATAAAAAAGGCGGTATTGTAGTGCGGAAAGCGGTACATTAAATGTGTTCTTGTGCGACCCTCGGATTGTGGTTAGCGACTCCTGCCAGAAAGCTGTTCGCTTAGCAAATATCGATCACTGGAACGATGTGTTCGGGGCTTAATTGTACCAGGCTCTCGTTTTTCTATGAGGTGGGAGACAAGCTTCCGTCATGTTTGTCCTTTCCTTTCTAGCAGTTAGCAGGGTACAACTTTACAGCTAGGTAAACTGGAATGTATATCACGTTAGAGTCTCGGTAGATATGCCCGAGAGAAAAGAGCGATTCACCGCTCTCATTCTCAAGAATGTTATCTCCCCTTAACCTCCTCCCTTTAACACCCGACAGACTATTGCTCACTATAGGTATTATATAACTAAAATATATACTATTACAATTTACACAACAACCATGAAATTCATTTGAAACAGTGCTAGACCTAGGAGAATAACTAACACGTGTCATCGAAGAACTAACAATTTACAAAAGAATCCCATCATTGCCAAGTAACTAGTGAATATGCCGTTATGGGGCAGGTTGCGGTAGCGTTCTTCACATACCGAGAGTGCTGGTTAAGGTGGACCGAAATCCCCCATGGCGCTGTGTTATAGTTGGCTTCATCTGCAGGTCACTCACTACTACAGGGATCACGTAGTTCCCTACCTCGTTATCCACTTTGCTTTGAAAAAACAACCTTTTCCATGGAGACTTGTGAATAATTGAGGTGGGTGTCTTGGCCATCACATTTTGCGTGATCCTAAGATTTCTGATCAGTATGTTTTACCTGACCCTAAAATGTCTGCTTTGTATGTTTTACCTGACTATACAATGTCTGATCAGTATGTTTTTAACTGACTATAAAATGTCTGATCAGTACGTTTTACCTGACCCTAAAATGTCTGATCAGTATGTTTCACCTGACCAGACGTTAGTCTCATCTTCCCAAACACACTGTAAGATTAACGGTTTTCTAACATACATTTAGTTTCGTGCATTAGTAATGTAATATTTGTGGCACAACCTATTGTTAATGTCGGAAAACAGTGATTTAGACAGAAAAGTATAAACGCATAGAGGTCCTAAACCTGCATGAGCTTGTGTGACATGAAGATAACAATCAATGAGGGTCTACTGGATGATTATACTGTAAGCAATTCTCTCGCAATCTGCATATTACAAGAGTTTGGCAACAAACTTGGGTCGAGGAATAATAAAAGCTACTAAGGTGTGTTGAGTCGGAATGTGCTCGTCTAACGTGGGTTAAACAGGAGTGTGTACATCTAACTGGGGTTAAACAGGAATGTGTAGATTTAACGTGGGTTAAACAGTAATGTGTACAGCTAACGTTGGTCGAAAAGAAATGTGTACATCTAACGTGGACCCAGCAGGAATGTGTAAATCTAATGTGGGTTGAGGCGGAATGTGTACATATAACGTGGGTCCTAAGATGCAGCACTGTGAATGAGATGACAGAAGGCATTGACTCATAGCTGGCTGCTTACATTAGGGTCAGATAAACATAGCTGACCAAGATCCAAGTTCCGCTCTAAGTAACAGTCATTGGGACAGTCTGCACTATTATAGTCTGGCTTAGATATCACAAAGAGGAGGTATATGTCTCAAAAATATCATGCTAATCCAGATGTGTTGGGCTAACAGACGCAGATATTGCAGCGACCTAAGACACACCGTTTCAACGAACGATGAAAAAGAAGAACAACATCAACAAGAAATAGAAGAAGACGAAGATGAAGAAGATAATGAGAACGGACATGTGTACAACTAACAGGGGTTGGCCAAGTGTGTGCAACTTACGTAGGTCTAGCATGGGTATGTACAACTTACGTAAGTCCAGCATGAATATGTTCTACTAACGTGCTACATCAACCAATAATACCAAAACCCCTGTTTATATGCTAATAAAAATTAATTTCCCTTCGGCAACAACACACTTTTGCCAATGTGAACACAGCTGCTGGAAACATTCGTAAGGTAACCATATTGTGCTTTGAGAGGTACTGCTTCACCAGTAGTGATCGATGTGCTGGCGCATTGTCATGCAGCAAAATCCAACTGTTTGTTCTCCATTTTTATGGTCGTTATCTTCTGATTGCAACGCTTAGACGACGGATGATATCAAAGCACATTTCCTTGTTAACCGTTCGGCCTTCAGGGATGAAATAATGGTAGACAATAACCCGGGAATAACAAAAAATCTTCCAACATAACTTTGCCTTTGCTTTTGTCCAAGTGAAATTTCTGTGTCCGGGGAGATGTGGGAGAGTTCCATTCAGAGTACCGACGTTTTGTCTGAGGATCATATACAACACACCAGGTCTCACATCATGTGATTATGTTGTTGAAAAAAATTGATATCTTGATCATCGATTGTGACTAGGTCTCCTACCAGGATTAATCTCGATTCTTTATGTCCAAGAGATAACATTTTAGGAACCAAGTGTTGACAAATACGATGCATGTGCAGTTCATTGTGGAGAATAATGTAGCAACTGCCAACTGATATTCCAACTTCTGAGACTATTTTCTCGACACTAAGCCTTTTGTCAGCCCACACAACGGTTTGAATACGCTCACATTTTACAATGTTGACCGAGGTTGACGGTCGTCCACTACATCCACATCGACACTAACACGACATACACGGAAACGCTAGTACAACTCACATACATACGATTTCTTCACTGCGATATCACCATATGCTATATTAAGCAATGTTTTTGTCTCTGAGGGAACTTCTCAAGCAAAACAGAATTTGACAGTCGTGCATTGTTGAATCAAAGACATTTTTAACTCCGACGACGCAAGGCGTACAACACACAAACACAATTCCGTAACTTCTGTGGGAGAGTATATTTGAAGGTTACGACTGCCATGTCATACCGTCACGGTTACTACAAACTTATAAATATATATTCTCAATAATATCATCTTTAATTTAAACAAGAGTCGACTATACCGGGATCTTTTTGAAGCTACCTTGTATATATATATATATATATATATATATATATATATATATTACCATCATCATGGGCTATAGAGAACGTCGCCGCCATCATATTCTGTCTGAAAGATACTATTTTCCATTGTCAAAACTCCAGCATTCGCCAGTCATAACCAGGCATTCCTGGATATCTTGGTGCCATCATCTTCTTGGTCTACTCCTGACTCTTTCGCCTGGCTCCATACTTCCCATAACTGTTCTCTCAAGACCGCTGTGTCTTTTGATGTGACCGGAGTATTTACATTTTCTGTCCAAAATAGAATTGATAAACCAGTACATATTCACATACAAACATATATGCACACATACATACACAAATTACACATAAGCACATACACAACCATGCATGTATGTCTGTGTGTGCGTGCGTGTATACGTACGTGTATGTGTGTGTGTGTGTGTGTATATGTATCTATGTATGTATGTGTGGATACATATTATTATATTAAGGCTCTATATTTCCCGTTTCGCCTAAAGTTGCAGTTAAAAAATGCGTTTTTTCTGTATACAGAAGGCGCATGCACTGTTGCTCTTTATTCTAAATGACTTAATACTGTAGTTGTTTGAGGTGCTAAACTACCTCATGTTGAGTCCTGTTTTAGTGTGTATTACATAAACGTTTCAGCAACCAATCTCGCCCTCTGAAATATATTTAACCGATTGAAATATTGTTAACAGATCCACAGATACGTTAGCAATGTTAAAACACTGAAGATATTCCCGTACATAAACTCCTATGTTACACATGACAATCTTGGCAGTTAATGCAAACTTCCCTTTCAGCAGTCATTTACCCCATACACCTATAATGAGTGCAGTGGGCCTGTTCTTTCCTCCACATAAAGAACATTGGGGTGCACACTAAAAACAAATACAGACACATGCACATCGAATTTATGTACACTTTGCGAGACTCATTTTGAATACACCCGCGGAGTGATATTGATACTGCGCTGCTAAATTACACGGGAGACTTTTTGTATCCAGATAGAACCAATAAAAACCATTAGTGAATAAAGTAATCCATGAAGAATCGATCAGGTTAGCACGCCTCATATAATGATTTTGTAAGAAAATGTATGTTTTACAATCGATATAGTTTTTGTGATCCCTCTGGAGACAAATATATTAAATTCTAATTAAAGTCATTGTACTGTCAAAATGTTATAACGAAAGAAAACAAATGTAGGTCTGATAAAACTGAGAAATATAAACTCAGTAACTACGAATCGTCAATGTACTCAATATTTGATCTCATGATTGACATAAGTCAACCTTGACTTGATTGATTCATTCTAATTTTCGTTAAAAGTGAAACATCAACTTACATAACTGGAAATTTGTTTCAGATCATTTGTATTTGAATCTTTAATAGAAATGGATTTGCATGTTTAGGTTCTAAACCCCGATGTACAATCTCTGTTGCCGTCTTTTACGACTTGATTAGAAGGTTACGACAGTCGTGTACTTTGCTACTCGGGTATCAATTTGGTGACGTTGTGTTAGGATATGTTTTTATAATATTCCAGGAAAGCCCTACCAGTTTTAGAGACTAGTCTACGAGGCCAAAGCTTTTGCGAGAGACTAGTTTATTATCTCGCTGGCATGCCTTTCGTGGCTAGTATTAGTCAGGTAACAATCTACATCACGATCGATGACTAAAGTCATTAGAACGTGATGTGTATGACAGGCGTGAACTTCACCTTAAGTTAAGTTATTGCTCTTTGCAAGAGATGAAGGCCACAACAAAAGACGGGTTTTGTCTAAATAATGTGATGTGCGCTGTATTTGGATTATAGTGAGGAAGTCAATACGCTGGTCATCAATCGCACTCTTGACCCGAGTTACCTGGATCAGTGGGAAAACTATTGGTCGAGACGACGGGAGGTAACTCGAGATGCAGGTACTTTGGTCTTATCTCCCGTGAGACCCAGGGTCGCTTGAAATTTGCGAGATTCGATCATCCACCGTTTTCGTTCATCACTGTGCGAGATGAGTTCCTTAACCTCATGACTACAGTGACCCACTAACGTTACGTAGTGTAACGTATAATGACAAACGTCTAGGCAGCTTTATAGCCTTTACTGCGTGGATGTCATTGCGTGAGTTCTAAGATATTATGAGCTGTGGTGACCAGGACTGCTGCTTTGACCTTGGCAAGCCATGCTCTAGCAGTGTTAAGTAGATATTTAAAGTTGTTGGCTGAAGGGTAGCGCCACAAGAAACGTAACCGATCCTTTACGTCTTCATTTTAAAACCATTATCCTTGACTCTAGAAAGCACAAGTCTTGACTCTAGAAAGCAAAAGTCTTAACTCTAGAAAGAAGAAGCCTTGACTCCAGAAAGCACAAGCCTTGACTCTAGAAAGCACAAGCCTTGACTAGAAAACACGAGCCTTGACTCTAGAAAGGACAAGCCTTGACTCTAGAAAGCACAGGCCTTGACTATAGGAAGCACAGACTAAGCAAAGCAGGTCAGGTCAGGTCATCCCGTAACCGGTGAGGTCATTGGGGCACACATGAAGACATCCTCACAACTCCACGCCATCCCTCTCTGTCAGATGCAGCTGCCTGTGATTCTTCTGGTCGGAGACTGGTCCATTCTGTTATGTTGTCCTCCCATCTCTTTTTGGGCCGGCCTCTTCGTCGTCTGCCATGCACCTTCCCGTGGAGGATTGTGTTTGCAAGACCATTTGATCTCGATATGTGACCGTACCAAGTGAGTTTCCTTCTTTTGACAATTGCCAAGAGATCTTCGAAAAGCCCTATTGCTGTTGTAATTCTATCTCATATTTCCTCGTTTGTAACTCGATCTTTGTACGTGACGTTTAAAAGTTTTCGAAAACATCTCATCTCCAAGGCATGTATCCTTCCTTTAAGATCAGCTGTAACTGTCCATGTCTCACACGCAAAGAGGAATATTGACAGGACCAGTGTACGCATTAATCTGATTTTCGTGCGTAGTGCTAACCGTTTATCTTGCTAGACTTTGTTAAGCCGTGCAAGCGCCGCTATTGTCTGTACTATTCTGGCCAACACTTCACATTTTGATACTTCATCACTGACAATCGACCCAATATATTTAAAACGGTCTATCACTTCGAGTTCCTGACTGTTAGATTGTATCTTGCTGTTGAAGCCCGTAGCGTTGTTGGTCATTAATTGTGTCTTTCCAGCGTTTATCTCCATACCATAGTCAAGAGCTGTTTCATCGAGCCTTCTGACCCATTCCTGGAGTTCTGCTTCTGAACCCGCCAACCCGTCGATATCATCTGCAAAACGAATGTTGGTCATCGTTCGGCCCACTATCTTGACAGTACCAACGTGTTCTCCAAGTGCCTCACTCATAATCCCTTCCAGGAATATATTGAAACAAGTTGGAGAGAGTGTTCACCCCTGTCTCACAGTTATACAGGTGTTCAAGGACCGTTATAATATTTCCGTTGATGTTTTACATCCTCATGGTTGCCCAAAGCGCTTTATGCCATACCCTATCAAACGCCTTCTTAAAATCCACAAACACATGATACAGTGTTTGCTGCTGTTCTAGATATTTCTCGCTTAGCAGCCTTAAATTAAATATCTGTTCTGTAGTGCTTCTTCCCTGTCTGAACCCTGCTTGCTCCTCGGCAATGATGTTTTCTGCTTGGGGTTTCAATCGGTCTAGGATTAATCTAAGCATGACCTTGCTAGGGTGGCTAATGAGGCTTATTGTTCTGTAATTTTGGCACAACTTTAGGTTTCCAGACTTATGTAGCGGTATAACTATAGATTTCGTCCATAAGTCCGGCCAGTTTCCTGTCACCCATATTTTGTTACAGATGTGTGTCAGGCCTTCCACCACTACCTCTCCACCTGCCTGTAAGAGCTCTGCTGCTATATTGTCCACGCCGGCCGCCTTTCCTCTTCTCAATGTCTTTAACGCTCCAATTACCTCTTCCTTCGTTATCAGTTGGTTATCCTCTATATTTGTTGGTGTTGGGGGGAATGTTTTCTCAGGTTTGTTTCGCCCTTCATAGTTGTATAGCTCGGAACAGTACTCTGTCCATCTTGCCAGTACGTCATTTCCCTCAATGAGACACTTGCCGTTTTTATCATGGATCATAAGGTTCCTGCTTTGTCTTGGTGTTACCAGTTCTTTGACCACCGTGTATGCTCCTTTAGCATCATTTCTGTTTAGTCTCTCTTCAATGTTTGCGCATTGCTCACATATCCACGCTTCTTTCGCCTCTCTCATCTTTTGTTGTATGGCTTTCTTGACCTCTTTATAACTGCCGACCTCCTCCGGTGGGTGATTGTGTTTTTTCAGTGACCTTCTTTTATCACACAGGTCTAGAATGTCTTTGGTCACCCATGGCTTCTTTTTTTGTTTGGTGGCATCCCAGGATCTCTGTTGCAGTATCTACGAGAGCTGCGTTAAGAGACTGTATCTGTATCCAGTCCTTCTCTGAGAGCCAACAATTGCGCAAATCTCCCTCCCACCCTTGCTTGGAACACTTCGGTGATTTTTGGGTCCATTAGTTTGTCCAGGTCAAACTTTAGCCTGGTGTACATCCTTCTTTGCGACTCCCTTCAATCGCAGACGCATGGTCATCATTACCAGATCGTGGTCGCTTCCTATGTCAGCTGCGGGGAAACTTCTTGTTTTGTCGGTGTTGATGCTCTATCGGAACCTCCTCTGGACCAGTATATAATCAATCTGGCTATGCACTTCATTGCTTGGGTTATGCAATGTCCAGCGTCTCGACGGCTTGTTTAACCCAAACGTATTTGCCACCAACAGCTGGTTGCATTTTGCAAATTCTAGGAATCGGAGGCCCCGGTCATTGGTTTATTTATTTCCGTATGGTCCATATGTTCCTCTCCAGTCGTGGACTGTCTTCTCCAATTTTTGCATTCCAATCACCCTGGACTACCAATATGTCTTTTTTTGGCGTTTCGTGTATCAGACTTCGAAGTTGATCATAGAATGCCTCTATTTCACAATCTTCGTAGTCTGCAGTGGATGCGTAGCACTGTATTATGGTAATATTAAACGGTGCTGCCTTTAGCCGTAATATGATAAAACGGCTAGATATTCGGCGGCAACCCATTATGCATCTGGCTGTGTCTTTATGCACCTGTATCCTCACTCCGTGTAAATGTTTGTCCTCCCTGCCACTGAAGTAGAACTTGTGGTCCTCCTCCGTGGTAAACTCTCCAAAGCTTCACAAAGACCCTCACATATACCAAGGATGTTCCACCGGTAGTTCTCCATCTCGTGCGTTAGCTCATTGATTTTGCCAAATGGGTTCAGTGTTCTAACATTCCACGTACCTATTGTGAGCTTGTCTTTCCTCAGTTTGATGGTTCCACCAGTAGCACACGTATCGCCTCCGACCTGGTGTGGGACGGCAGGCGCGGTCATTGTTGACCCGGGCTGCGACCGAGCCGTTATGTTTGATTGTGGTTGTGTCCTCATGTGTGAATCTTGGTCGTTTTTCTCTTGTCGGAGCCCATCTCCTCTCCAAGCCGGTGCGAGCCAACATCTGCATCTGACCTGAAGGAGACCATCTGCCCAGGCGAGCCATTGCCTCGTTTGCCTACAGCCTCGCGGTCATAGTTTCCCAGTGTGCACCACTTCGAGGTGAGGTTGACGTGTGTGTTCGCTTTATCGGCAGGCTACTCATTTCACTTGTTGTCCCTCAGAAGAAGGACTAGCCGACCTCGACATCGCTGATTTTCGATGCCGAGCGCAGAACACACCATTGCGACGAAGCAAAACAATACCAAAAATAGTAAGGGTAAGATACGGAGTTCAACTCCCGCAACAGACGCGCTCCTGTCGACCCAGCTGTGATGTGTACATATCTATGGCTACGGAACGAAAATGAAGCGAGAAAGGGAAGTGATCACACTACCTCATACAAGTTATGGCATAGTATACTGACGTCTCTAATACATCGCTCACGACAAGTGGTACACTTTTCCTTACAGAAACAAAAATGAGTCTCGCTAGGTGTACCAGCCCTAATAACGTTCATAAATTCGATATGCATGTGTCTGTATTTCTTTTTCATGTGCATTTCTATGTTCTTTATGTAGAGGAAAGAACAGGTCCACTGGATTCCGTATATGTATTGGGTAAATAACAGCTAAGGAAAATTATGCATGGACTGACTGAACAAAATAGTAGTTTCACTGAAACCTGCTAGGCTAGTCGTAAGAGTTAAGTAGTAGTAGGAGAGGGGCATCGTACTGTAAAAACTATAAACTACAAGAACATTAAATAAGATCTCTACATCCTTGGATAGTAGTTGTGCGACAAAGTAAAGTCGTAGAAGTAAAATGGTTGTTGGAAAAGAGTGTATGCTACATGTATGGGGATAATGTAAGCACATTATTACAATAGACACCATTTCTAGTCAAATATGTGAAAAAAAGCCACACATACTAGATTCTGGACAGTTTAATATCTCAAGGCATGGAAACATGTTCAAAAACAGAAGTAAAACGTAAGTTCTGTAGAGAACTGGGCTATGAAAAGAAATGATCGCCAATGTTGTGTATAGTGCTTGAACAAAATAATGAAGCTGATAATACAGTATGTGAAGAATGTTACACATAAATAATAAGTAAGCGCATTAGGTTAAACCGTTTATCACACACGGTGTGGAGGCTTACAGAAGTAAAATATTTGCAATTTAGAACACAAATAACATATATTAAAGACAGGCTACCCGATTTTAGTGATACACAAACAAGTTGTGTGTGCCAACAACATTAGTAGCAAAATGAGATTTTTGTTCTCACTAATATTTACCATCGAAAACAAAACAATTGACGAGGCATAAACCATCTTGTTTCTTATCGTGCATGTCGAAGATAAATGTGATATAATAATAGAAAGTGTTCTCGAGATTAACGTGTTTGAGACTTCTTCCTGGCTTTCGCTTTCCTAACTGTCATCCGGGTACTCATTAACAGCTAGGTCATCAGTCACATACGAACCTACTTCGGGATTGACAGGTGACAATGTGGTCCTCTTCGGAAACGATGGACAAACAACAACAGCTAGATAAACTAAGGTGTGCTGCCTCTGTGAATAGAACTAGGTACGTTGGCATCTGCTAACAAATAGTTCAACAACAGCAACAATAAATGCATGTTTCATTATTTAAAATAAATAAAACACAATAGGTAAGCGCTTTCAATACGTCAGCAATGCCACATCTAAAGTAGCGACTATAATATATACCTTACACACATTAAGAAAACGTTGTTGCCTCTAATAACTGACAATTATGTGTACATGATTTTAATGTGCGTTAAATAACGTTAAGTGTCCAAATTGGTGTGCGACACTGTGCGCAATTATCGTGTCATTTGCTGTTCGTTATTAATAATGTAATCTTGGGATTTAATAATGTAGATTTGTGTCCGATATCAGGATGTCCGAAGCCGTCTGAATTGTGTCGTCTCTTATACTGGAATAAATTAATGGGATTTAAGGTGTACTTAATTAATCTCATTGTTGGGCAACCATTACACTTGTTGACGCATTTAATGTAGATAATGTAGATATATGGGAATTTGTGGTAGTAGCATATGTGTCATCATCGAGCGGCAGCTAGCGAAACGTTTAAATTCGACCAGGACTGTCAGATGTTGGTACGAAAGGCATTGAGACCATAATAGGGTGACTGTTTCTTTCCAATAAGGTCGAGGTAGGCGGCTAGGAAAAGTTGTGCATGGTGCTAGGACGCTCGTAATGTTAAACATTATTGTTAACGAAACCGCATTTCACACACATTGATTCAGGATCCCCTGAAAGGGGAAATGGTTTAGCAAAATTAAATGATGGACCCATGATCCGCCATATCGAATGACAATGCGAATGATGAATTACAACGATAATACCATTCTTAAAACAAAGGAAATGAATTATTTTCTTAGTTATAGGTTCCAAACACGTACACATTTGTGCACAATGGAATGGGTTTTATATTTAAAGCTGCATAACATGTACACATTTGTGCACGACGGAGTTGTTGTTTTGATTACATGTACATAACATGTACACATTTGTGCAGGACGGAATTATTGTTTCAGTTAAATGTCCATAACACCTACATATATGTGCAGGACGGAATTATTTTCAGAGCAGGGGGTTTCTAATGATTAACTACAGGGCGCACAGTACACACAATGAATAGAATGTAAGAGTTTTAACAGGACACATTTAATGTCTTCCCATCCTAATCCGCAGAATGGTGTAAATACTTTTTAAGGGCAGGTAATGGATGTACACACACTCAAACAAGACCACACAGTAGTCAAGGACAATAAATTTAACATAAATAAGAGAGGAAGTTTGAAATAAGTTCGAATTATTCTGAACATCATGAAGTCGAAAACAACTAGCCTCATCATGATGTGTCCAACCAAAATGTATAAACCGGATCGAAACCTTTTACACTTCTCTGTTTGTTGTTTTCCAAGAAAATACTCATCAATGAGCGATGTAAGAACTGATGTAGCAGGAACATACACTGTTTTATGGATGGTGAGTGCAATGTCAAGACTTTCTTCCATTGATACGCTTGATTAATTAGACGATATTTTTAACATAATGATTAGGTGTTTTTGTCATATAATTGAGGCTTGGTTGAACTGTTAATAATCAGCTCTTTTCAAAATGGATACATACACCTAGTTTAACAGCCTCACTTCGACGTGCAGTAGAGTACTATCAATAGTCATATGTTATCTATTCAGCAGCTCTACCAGGACCAACTGAAAAAAAGTAGTAAACACTTTAATAATATCAATGGGTTTCATCTTTAAAAATTACTTTAACTTGAAAGCTATTAATAGCTCTTATCTTAATTCGTTTACTTTGACTTGAAAGCTATTAATAGCTATTATCTTAATTCGTTTACTTTGACTTGAAAGCTATTAATAGCTATTATCTTAATACTTACGTAGTTACTTACTCTCCGTGTACGGCATTTTCGCAGAGTATTGAATACGAAATCATATGCTATGGAAACTCTTTTATTTGCTGCCAGGAGATCCAGTAAAGTACATCGTTCTTGCATTCTTGGGCAGTTATACAGGTATTCGGGGACTTGGGTGGCTCCGCATTCGAAAATATCGTCGTCCGTATAATCCCATTGTTGTCTTGAAATTCGAGCTACAAATGAACTCTCCCGTTCACAATCTATTCAAGTAGGTACATAATATGACATATTATGCCCTGTGGCAAGTTCTTTTCTGATCTCCAACCATCCCACACTATATCGTTTCCTTGAATTCAGTCGTCCCTCTTATGGATTATATTTCAAAAGGGCGTGTCTCTGATAAAATGAACGGTTTTTCCTTTTTCATTATGGCCTGCAGACCCACCACAAGTTAATAATAGTTTTAGGTCCAAGAGTTTTTCATTGCAGATTCATGTCTTAATATTGAGATAAATATAGTTTTGCATGGGACTAAAACATCAACACATCTGCAATACCAATAATGGGGGTCTCTAGCGACAAGAGAGAGCAAAGTGTAGCCTTTGCAGGTACTACATCCTTATACACATGGTTGTACGAGATGTAAATGGTTTAGAACAGCTGCTTACACTCAATCTTCCGGCTCCGTCACCCTTGTCAGTTTTTATACTATCGTGTTCATCACACTGGAAGCCAAAGATTAGTTCTTCGAAGATTTATCAGCGGACGTTAGAAGTATACAAAATCAAGAACAACTTGATCTACTAGGTGTCTTCGACGCTAGAGTTGCCGCTGATCACGATTGGCGACATGTGTGTGCTAACACGCTTTTAGTGGGCAAATTTAATGAAATTGGCCAACGGATTCTTTGAATTACCTTGTTTATCACAACATATGTGTGGCCAGCTCCTTTTGTGAGCCAAACACCCAACATACGATAGCATTAATGTATCTATTATTGAATCTGTAGGCATCAGCTGGATCTAATTCACACCAAAATACCTCTTCTCATGTATCTGCTCCTACTATAGCGCAGACTGTGGTACCGGTCTTTCATGATTTTGATGTCAAATTAAATTGTAGGAAAAGAAGTTCAATTCCACCAGAAGAAACAAAAATAAGCTGCGTAACAACAACAATAAAATAGTGGACCCCGCGTTGATCAAAAGATGTACCAATTAATATTATGGGCTCCAATATCCCTCATCGTAGACATTCTGCTACATAAGTTTGGAAATATATCCAGAACAGCACCCATATCATTGCATTTACCACCCTCAGAAGACTGTTTCAAAGCGAAAGGGAATGATATGACACCCGTCGTTTAGGTAAAACTCGTTTCTCTTATTCTATGCAAGGACCTTCCTAATGCAGGTATTCTGCACGTATTCAAGCCCGTCAGAAGCCACGTTCAACAAACAACTCGTCATTACTGCAAATAAGTACTGGCTACAGCTCAGTACAAATGTCCAGATTGCAGAACAAACATGAAATCTGCGGGATCCCATTTGATTTTATCAAGCGCTGTAAAAATGCACTTTGACAACGATTATTTATGATTATCCTTCGTAGACATATGTTTATTTTTAACTGAGAGTCTTTGTTGCATATTGTACGTTCTCCGTGTTTCCAATCCATACAACAGCATCGACATGACACTGATGGTGAATATTATAAATGTTATATGGATCTTGATTTAAACGTTTCTTCATATGTGGTTTGGTGTCAAGAATTCGCCTCTTACCGTACCCTTTCTAGCCGTTATATCTGTATCTGTACCCTCTGGCGTTTCAATTGTTCTGCCCAAATAAGTAAGGCATCCACCTCTTTCAGCATGCGTTTTTTATTCTTTATTTTATGGAGCTTTTCATACAATAATAAGTCAGATACCAAATTACATCTTGGTAGACTGGTGCATCTTAATGTACTCAATTTACCTATTATGTGAAATGAATAATTTGTAATGACGTTGTGAGCTACAGGCGATGCATGGACCAGAACATAATCGGGCAACTTAGCACCTAACTTAGGACCCTCCTTAACTTTGCCCTTGTCCATCGCTTACCTTTCAAAATAAGTCCCCTTAGCGCTTCTCAACCTTCCTGTCTCTTCCTCCGTCAACGGCTCTATCATTCCTCCCCCGTCCCTAAAATTTGCTCTCGTCCATCTCTCAACTTTCAATATACGTCCCTTCAGCACTTCAACCTTCCTGTCTTTTCTTCCTTCAACCAGCCTATCACTTTGCCCATCTCTTCCCAAGCAATCCGCCCACTACTTCCTCCTTATATTTTCCCACGTTCATTTCTCCCTTTTCAGTATACCTCCCCTCAACGCTTCTCAACTTTCCTGTCTCTTCCACCTTCAACCAGACCATCACGCTGCCGTTTTCATCCTCTCTCCAACCTGCCCATATTCTCACCCCATCGAACGGCCACACTCAAACCGTCCATCCGTTTTACGTCACATTCGCCCACTCCCCTAATCAAACCGTCTCTTCCACCTATTTCAGATAGTTTTACAAATAGCAACTTTCAAAATTATCCTGGGCTGCGGTTCCTCCATTCACAACCCACTTATGAGCAAATCGCGTGACTCGATCAGCCAAACAAATCCTCAGCGTAAGAGGAACAGTCTAATATTTGAGAAGTAATGGCAGTAGATACATCAATGTCATTAACTATTTATACAAATTCGACGCTACACTACAAACCCACTATCACAACTGCAACCTTCTATGCGGGACAGTTCAACATATACTGCTCAGTTTTCCAGACCTACCCACAAACAGAAAAACAGTTGCTCCATATATTCGGCTCTACTCTACACCTTTAAAATACGAGCCGTGTTTAAATAAAACCGGATCTAACTGCAACAACTGAATATATGTACTATGTGCATGATGACGTCACTTCAAGTGCCAACAGCACATACCAACCGTCAAGTTTGGAAAATTTCATTTTCCTTTGACTCATAATTTCCTCAGCAGACCGTTCAAAATATGGCGGGTGTGATACGGAATTCACCAAGAGACGATCAGCGAGGGTTGATTCGGTTACTAACAGCTGAAGGATGTCGACCAGTTGACATTCATCGCATAATGCAGGTAGTGCATGGTGACAAAATGGTGTTGAAGACAACAGTGAAGAACTGGACAATGATGTTTAAAGAAGGACGTGAGTTAACGAAAGATCTTCCACGACCAGGTCAGGCGCATATGGTTGCATCAGAAAGTGCAATCGCCAAAATTGATGCAGCAATTCGGGTGGACCGTCGCTGAGCCTACGTTCGCCACACTTTTGTCACCATTCACTGCCTTCAATCTACAATGGATGTCAACTGCACGACATTCTTTAGCTGTTAGAAACCCAATCAACGCTCGCTGATCAACTCTTGACTGATTCTGTATCATACCCGCCATCTTTTCAACGGTCTGCTGAGGAAACTATGAGTCGGAGGATAATGCAATTTTGGAAACCTGACGATTAGAATGTGATATTTACATGAGACGTGACGTCATTATGCGCATCGTGCGTATGTTGACCTTGGTTTGTTTTCATTTGAACACGTCTCGTACAATCAAATCTCTCATGTCGGCACTGAATACGTATAACCAGCCAAACGAATTCGTTAATCAACAACAAACACAAGAATATGTATCTACACGTTTTATCTTTGCGCCTTCATCCATCACTGTTACTTCTCTGATTTCAACCTTCATTAGTAGATTAGCAAACTTCAATCTCCTTGGCCTAATCTACTTTCAACAACATACACAGAAATATGAATTAACCAAGAGTGCAGTGCGTATGCATACCAACAGTTTAAAATGAAAAGTGACGTTGCTTTCGTCCCAAAACTTTCAGCCTTCACGCTGGGCCCCTGGCGCCCATTATGTGTATAGAGAGATGAGCTCAGTAAAGCAATTGGAACAACATAGTGTCCCAATACAAAAGACCGACATGAGTTAATACAACAGTTGGCTGCTCGACATTATAGATTATCTCTCCCTCTCTTTCTTTCTCTCTCTCTTTCTCTCTCTCTCTCTCTCTTTCTTTCTTTCTCTCTCTCTTTCATTCTCGCTCTCTCACTCTCTCTACCTATGTCTGCCTCGCTATATACATACACTGTCAAAGTGATAGCAGAAGACATTTTTTTTCTACGAGTTTTCCCAGGTTCGTTTGTTCGTTCTCTCCGCAGTCAAAATAATATCATTACACTTGAAAGTACACAAAGTGCCTTACATTAATATATAATTAAGTCTGGTTAATTAACGATATTGTAAACATTACTATTTTTTCATTGCGCTCGACTTATTCGAAAGGCCAGGTTAACCTTGGCTCGAATTATCCCCAATCCGTTAAATATCTTAATCTTTTCTTCCTTTCTTTACCAGGAAATACGAGCTATTCAATATATTATCCCGGCATTATTCATGCGATATTGATTGTAGAGCTTTCTGTCAAAACGCAGATGCCTGCTACACACTCATCATTCTTTTGGTCTGTATGAATAGCAGGCTTTTTCAGTAGCACAAGTTGGAGTGGATTATATATCACAGGTTTCGGATTAGACATCACTTTTAGTCGACGTTACGGCACGCCCTCAGTCTGGAGGTGACCAACTCTTGTATCCTTTACATTAAAAATTCTCTTGGAAAACCGCTCTGGTAATTTTAATCAAATATACACGGATACTGGTGGCAAATCGGGCTATAAAATGACAGTAGTTTATGATAGTAACGATGCCACTGTTGTTAGACACATGTACAGAAAAGCAGATAACTAAATTATATATTTGATTTCAATCAAAACCTTTCTGCTCCCTATGGAGCATAGGTCTGAAACAAATACACGATAAGTCGTTCTGTTTAGGTTATCCATTATATGTATGCCGACGTCTGCCCAACAGTTGTTGATCGGGTAGTTGGAAGAGCTTGTAGTGGAGCAGGTGGTCGAGTAGTTAGTTGTGTTTGTGTTCAAGCCGGGGGTCGAGTAGGTGATCGAGTAGGTGGTCGAGTAGGTGGTCGACATGTTTCCCAACTTGTGATAGAGTAGGTGGTCGAGCAGGTTGTCTAGTAGTTGGTTGAGCTTGTTGTCCAGCAGGTGGTCTAGTAGTTGGTTCAGCTTATTGTCCAGCAGATGGTCTAGTAGTTGGTTGAGCTTGTTGTCCAGCAGATGGTCTAGTAGTTGGTCGAGCTTGTTGTCCAGCAGGTGGTCTAGTAGTTGGTCGAGCTTGTTCTCCAGCAGGTGGTCAAGTAGTTGGTCGAGCTTCGGTCCAGCAGGTGGTCGAGTAGCTGGTCGAAATGTTTTCCAACTTCTGATAGAGTAGGTCGTCGACCAATTGGTGGAGCAGGTGGTCTAGTAGTTGGTTTAGCGTATGGTCCAGCAGGTGGTCGAGTAGTTGGTTGAGCTTGTTGTCCAGCAGGTGGTCTAGTAGTAGGTCGAGCGTATGGTCCAGCAGATGGTCGAGTAGTTTATTAAGCTTGTTGTCCAGCAGGTGGTTTAGTAGTTGAGTAAGCGTGTTGTCCAATAGGTAGTTTAGTAGTTGATTGAGGTTGTTGTGCAGCATGTCGTTTAGCAGTAGGTCGAGCGTGGGGTCCAGCAGATGGTCGAGTAGTTGATTAAGTTTGTTGTCCAGCAGGTGGTTTAGCAGTTGATTGAGCTTGTTTGTGCAGCTGGTGGTTTAGTAGTTGATTAAGCTTGTTGTTCAGCAGGTGATCTAGTAGTTGGTCGAGCCTGTTATCGAACAGGTGGTCCAGTATTTCGTGAAACGTGTGGTCCAGCAAGTTGTCTAGTAGTTGGTAGAGTTGTTGATCGAGCAGGTGGTCGAGTAGTTAGTCGAGCAGATTGTCGAGTCGGTGTTCGAATAGGTGGCTGTGTAGGTGGTCGAGAAGGTAGCCGAGTTGTTGGTCGAGTAGGTGGTCGAGTTGTTGGTCGAGAAGGAGTTCGAGTTGTTGGTCGAGAATGTAGTCGAGTAGGTGGTCGAATAGGTGGTTGTGTAGGTGGTTGAGAAGGTGGTCGAGTTAGTTGTCGAGAAGGAAGCCCAGTTGGTGGTTGCCTAGGAAGTTGAGAAGGTGGTCGAGTAGGTGATCGAGTGGTTTTTCCGCTTGAGATCGAGTACGTAGTCGAACACGTGATCGAGTAGATGGACAAGATGTTTTCGAGCTTGGGGTCGAGAACGTGGGTGAGTTATTTTCGGTCCTGTGATTTGGGTAGATAGTGTAGTCGAGTAGGTAGTCTAGTAGGTGGTCGAATAGGTGTTCAAATAGAAGGTCGAGATGTTTTCGAGCATGTTGTTAAATAGAAGGTCGAATAGGTTGTCGAGTAAGTGCGCGAGTTGTTTTCGAGCCTGTCGTCGAGTAGGTGGTCGAGTTTTACTGACAAAGTGGACATGGACTAAACAAATTTGTTTTTTATTTATTTTCGAATGTTAAAGAAAAACATGACCAGAACGCTGCGAGGCAACTGTATATATAAGTAACATTAACCCTTACCAATCGGTAAGCCACTGCAAAAGAAATCATTAAAGTTTGTTATGAGTGGTTGCAAAGTTGTTAGGGCGGCAAGTAGTCAGATATTCCTTACCTTCCTAGAGCAGGTGTTTCATTTTGTGTCGGACGTCAAATAAAAGCAATGCCCTAACACGAAGTGGCGACTACAGTAGCATAATATTATGTATTGGCGCATAATCCCTATAGATCTTTCCTGTGACCCGCATTAATTTGAATACATCGTCTAAAGAGATTTCTTCCTCGATATGTGTTGTATAACTTATGTTACATCTACTGCGGGCATTATCGTATCATGTAACTAATCTAATAGTGAATAAGCTCACAGTGGTAGCTGTTGATGTTCTAATATTATGAATTGACCGAACCATTTTATATCCAGTCTTGCTTCATGTTCAACATGTTGAGGGGTGCCCTCAACAAATACGGTGTCATCGTTTCTCAAAATTGTTAACTTATTTCAGACAATATATTGTCAGTTCTTGCTGCTCTTTTTCAGCTAATGGGTGTGACGATTTTCTATTCTATCTAGAGGGGATTTTTCAAAGTTTAACCGGATGGAACAGCTTTTCTTATTCTCATTCTTTTTCAATCGCCTTTAACGACATGTCTGTTAGGACAAAAGGATAAAAGCTAATGGTCAGGAACTCGAAGTGGTTGACAGTTTTAAATATCTAGGGTCGATTGTCAGTGATGAAGGATCAAAATGTGAGGTGTTGGCCAGAATAGCATAGACAATAGCGGCGCTTGCACGGCTTAACAAAGTCTAGCAAGATAAACGGTTAGCACTTTGCACGAAAATCAGATTAATGCGTACACTGGTCCTGTCAATATTCCTCTATGCTTGTTTGTGAGACATGGACAGTTACAGCTGACCTTCAGCGAAGGATACATTCCTTGGAGATTAGATGTTTCCGAAGACGTTTAAACATCACGTACAAAGATCGAGTTACAAATGAGGAAATACTAGATATAATTACAACAGCAATATGGCATTTAGAAGAGCTCTTGGCAACTGTCAAAAGAAGGAAACTCGCTTGGTACGGTCACATATCAAGATCAAATGGACTTGCAAATACGATCCTCCGCGGAAAGGTGCAAGGCAGACGACTAAAAGCCGTCCCAAAAAAGAATGGACCAATCTCCGACCAGAAGAGGCACTGGCAGTCGCCGCTGACAGAGAAGGGTGGCGTGGTGTTGTGAGTATGTCTTCATGTGTGCTTCAACGACCTCACCGGTTACGGGATGACCTGACCTGACCTGACCTGTCAGGTAGAAAGTGTTACTATTCTTTGCTACGTTAGTTGTTGTCCTCGTTAACTAATGATTCGATGCGTGGCATCTGTTCTCAATGCTAGAACACAGTGACATATGTCGAAAAATTCTGCCAGAGCTAGAAAATAGACATCCAGTTCTTGTTACCTAATTGAATCACTAAGTCCAGACGTAAAATCAGTTAACGATTTGGCAAACTAGGATTGTCAGGGAATGCAAGACCTAGCGTCTTGACGTGGCTTTGTATTCTTGGCTGAAATTCAAGATTAATGATTAAATGTAACTGACTTTCTGAGTTCCTGAGTTTGCATCTTGAAACATCAGTCAAGCGAAGAGCATGCACATATATGTCACACAGAAAGTCTTTCAGTTGCCAAAACGTGAGCTATAATTATCTCTCAAACAGAGCAACACGACATCTTTCATGTAATGGCACTTACACAGCCATAAGTTGAATGTGCTGAAGCACTGGCTTAGCTAGGTTGGCAGGGGAAGAAATTGATTCACCTGATTGGTGGCTGGCACGGTTATTGACGACTTTTACTGTTGCTATTTTTAGGAGACAATTAAGTTATATGATGACAGACGTTAAAACGACCTGCTGTCTGATTTATATTTTATTAAACATTAGCATCCGAGAGCTCTGGCGACTATTGATGAAATCTTCAACATTTGCAATCTTTAAATCCTCCGCTAAATTGAAAAGTCCACGATTTGCTGTATTGAAGTGATTAATGGGTGCCTCCGAGGAATCCAACGACAACATGTGTATGTGCTCCAGCAGTAGTAGTTGCTTTGTATGACGAGGTTGCCAGTCCCATATGTACACTGTTTTTTTTAAATCAATAATTTGTCGATACCTACTCGATATTGCTTGACACTGACCGTACACAAACTGTTTGAACAAATTCACAATAAACATGTGGTCTTCGATTCGAACGTAAATACCATTTTGTGTAGTGAATGTATAATCAATTTCTCATTTCTCACTTTATGTTTATCCAGCACGTTTCTAGGTGTAGGGTCTCTAGCATTATTTATTGCCATTCGAATCCTTAACCCATCGAGCAATATATATATATATATATTTCCGCTTTTCATGTATTGATTTTCTTTTAAGCGGCTGCTTGTCAAACAGTATTGTTATAGATACAAAGTACATTGTAGAAAATGGTTTTCAACACATGAACTTAAAAAAAAAGTGTTATTATTTTGTTTAACGTTTTAGTGCATGGAAGATTATAATTATCAGCCATTAAGAAACGAAGTGTACTGCTCCTGGAGGGTATCTCAGATCGATTCAGTCTTAAAATCCCATAGTTGAATAGTAAGATAGCAGTAATGACTACCACATAAATTCAGATCTCACAACCACGATAAGCAAAGGTTCTTTTAAAAATCGAATATTTCTGTTCTTCTGTAAAACTAAATTTACCTTTACTTGTTTGCATCCAGTCGTTATATTTCATTATAATAAAATTCTTTTCAAACGTCAACTAGTGTAAACGAATGCTGATAATAATGTTAACATAAATATATAAATGTGTGATATTAACATATGCAGCTACGTAATAAATGCAATAAATGTGACAATATTTTTAAAAAGCAATGGCAAGCCTGAGTCTAGTGGTATCTCCATAGAGCTAGTTTATGATGGTGTAGGAGATGGTGAATTGATACTCGTGATTGGGCAATTGATATACGATTCCGAAGGATAAACTTAATTACACATGAATCTAAATTGATATAGAAAATAAATAAGAAGAGAATTGATGAAAAAATAGAGTGCTAAGAAATAACTCGATTGGATTTAGGAAGGCCAGAGCCACTTGGGATGCCATATGAACTTGACGGCTTCTTGTAGGGAGAAAGGTCTATTAATGACGACCACTATTTATTTGCTGTATTGACTATGATAAAGCCTTTGATGGGTATCCCTGGAGCAAGCTTTTTTCAGATACTACACCAAATAGATATATATTAATACGGAGCCTGTACAAAAATCAATGTGCAAATTTTTCAATCAAAGAAGGACTAACTGATCCAGTTTTAATAAAAGACACAGAACCACAAGACTGCTTCATTTCACCGTCTCTATAACGCACTCTCTGAGATGATGATGGAAATTGTTGTTCGAAGTTGTAATAGGGATGTCAATGTCAAATAGAAGCAACTGACATCAAATATGTCATTGACTAGGCCGTAGTGGGATGATCATTAGTAACGTTGCCAATGCTGCTTGCAAAAATAATAACTGCACAGTCAAAGAGTTTGGTATGAAAAAAACACACATTGATTATATAGATTGCGCTAAAAGGCAAGCAAAATGGACAAATGAATACACTCATCAACAAAGCATCGAACAATTATACATATTGACATACGAGTATTGACGTCATATCATAACACAGAATGCCAACAATGAGATATTCATTAAAATACAGCTTGCATTGGCAAAACCGACTTTCATAGACAAACAGAAACTGCAAACTTAAACGAATTTCAGGATAGAGATAGGAAAATGATGATAACCATTCACATATATATGCAGCATATGAGGCTGAAACATTGACTCTAGAAAGGAAGGATGAAACAATCTTCGAAGTGTTTGGAATCTGGTGCTGGCGTAGAATGAAATGAGTGAGGTGGACAGAAATAAGATACAACGTCCACACTGAAGTAGACGCACAAATACAAAGATTTATATTTATTCAAACATAACGATTGTGTTGGCTGAGACACAATGTGCAACATAATAGTCTTCTACAAAAGATACTAAAGGGTATGACTCAGAGAAAAAGAGTACGACGTCGACCAAGACTCATCTTTACATCACAGGCATGCAGCGATATTAATGTATGAATCTCTTCTGAAATGAGGATCACTGCAGAGAATAGGGTCTAAAAGACAACCATGCTCAGGCAAACTTGCAACTAAACTGATCAACCAGGTGATGATAGGTATCTATACATGACTATTATCAATGTATATAAAAACATTCGGGAGCGCGATAAGGACATTTGATTAAGACATTGGTGTTAAATGTGTCCATAGACGGAACGACAAGAAATGTAAGCCAAATTAAAATACTAGAAGTGGAATTCAACATAGTAAGTGGTGAACCTAACTCATTATAACGAAAGTCTTGCAAACAAGGTCAAGGACAGACAGCAAAATCACATGATACAACTTTCTTTTTTTTTTCGCCGCCCTTATCACCTTGAGGTCGATAGACCATCAACCAACCCTCTCCAAGCAAAACGGTTCTATAATATTTTCTTCAGTTCGTGCAATCATCTCCCTGCTCTTCTAGTATCTGCCTCTGGGTGTCTTCTCCATGAGTTTGTTGATCTTTGTGTGCTTCTATATTCGTGTGGGTTGATAGACTGGTTATACAGTATGGGGCATATCCAACACCACCGTCTTCTAAAGATGTCCAGTCCTACATGTTGTTGCCATGTCCTGTACCATATTCTTTGGTTTGGAACCGTACGAACAGATGCTGACCTCGAAATATATCTCAAAGATAAGTTGATAAATATATAAAGTCGCTGATTATTAAGCTTAGTCAATCAATATGTTTCCAGATCGACTTCACAATTACGGTTGAAAAGCCATACATTCTTATCATTTTAGAATTGCATTTGTATTTTTCTATACGACAAAGGCCAATCCTGCTTGTTTTTTTTCCTCGCTTGTATATCCTTATATGAACCGTCTTTTTGTTTGTTTGTGATTTTCCCTAAGTGTGCGAAGCTCTCTATCTCATCGAATGGTATTCTTTTAAATTTTATAAAAGGTAGTGTTACTAGTTGCATTTAATATTACTAGTTTTGTTTTTTTCTGCATGGCTTTTAAAATCTACCATGCATTAATGTACGTTTGGAAATGACTGTGAGAAAGGAAGAAAATGTCATCTATGAAGTTTACTTGGCTGTTTAAACAATTTTTCTGAATATAATTTGTCTCATATATTGTATATTCTTTCGTTAGAATCCCTTCCATATAGACTAACTCCAGATTTAATGTTAAATGAGTTTGGGATGTGGCCATCGTGCAAAACTCTACTCTTCGTGTCCTTATTCTCCACAATGAAGGTTTTTTCAATGAACAACATCTGATATTTGCTCGCCATGATGAGACAAATTGGTGCTCGTCGATCGTTAGAGGTGAACCTTCCACATGTAACGCCTCCTGTCTAGTGCTCGGCTGCCTTCAGCCTGTCTCTAGTATGGATTTTACATGATTGGCATGCCTTTAATGAGGTCAATATATGATTTTTCGGCTCTTTATATTAATCAAAATTGTTATTTTTACCTCTAGTTTCTTCTTGACATCTGTTAGTTTTAGGTTCCATGAAAAGCGACGCATTCTAATGTACACCCACATCTTCAAGGACTCTTATTATATCTTCTAACTGCTTGTTCAATGTCCAAGTATTTGCACCTTACATATCACCAATTTTAATTGTTTAGATGCATCCTAGCTCTCTAGATATGAATATCTTCTTCATTAAGCTGAATATACCTGTGGCCATACATTGTCTCCTCTGGATTTCAGTTTCACATTTGCAATCATCGGTTATGACATGCTAAAGATATGAGAAATATGCCCCTTGCTCCATAATTCTCTCCAATGACTATGATGTACATTGTGAACTTATCTTTTGTATTGCTAATTATCATAGTTTTTGCTGTTGTTAATGTTAATATCCCCATACATCCGCTTTATAATGCTGGTAAGATGTTGCGGCATCCCATGGTGTTTCAATAGTTTCCAAGCTGTCAAACGCTTGTTCATAGTCAAAAACGTTCGTGTACACACTCAGATTCTATTCTAATAGCTGTTCCACAATTATTTGCAATGTGGTTAATCGGTCTGCGCAGGATCTGCTTTACGTGAAAGCTGCTTGTTCGTCTCATAACTTGCCATCAACAGTCTATTTTACAAATCTTTTTAACCTTTTATTAGGTAATAATAAGAGCATTGGTGCTTTGTAAATGTTATCCTCTTGTACATCGCCTATCTTTATTAGCTTAACCAGATATCATTCTCTGCACTATTGTAAAGTAATTTCTAAATGCCATAGATTTCCAATAAAAATGTAAAGAATATTGATGAATGTCTCAATGTCAGCTTTAATAGCTTCAGCTCTTATCCATTAGGGCTTGCAACTTTTCCATTCATTAGAAGGCTAATTGCTTCCTTGATCTCTGTACATGGCTTATCACATTAAACATTGGTGTCTACATCGGTAGGTCAGATGGCAGGTGAGTGAACTGATTGTGGTGTGTTTAGCAACCATTTCAAATATTCCGCTCATCTTTTCTTCTGTACTTAGAGATTTATTATCCTTCTTCCCAATTTGTATTTTTTGTTTTGGTCTTCTTTGTTGTTGGTAAATGTTTTCTGTTTAGTTTCCATTTAGCTGCAACATTTTATGTTTCTGAAGTAGATGATCTATGTAGTTCCTCGTGTCTACCTTAATGCTTGTTTTGACGTATTTGTGTTTCTATGTGTTACCTTTCTGTTCTTTAGCTTTGGTGGCTTTAGTTTTGATGTAGAGTAGTGCGTTTTTTGCTTGTCTATCTTCAATCCTTCTAAGCGTTTCTCTCTTGTTGCCAATTCCTTGTCTTTGCGTTTCTTTATATCCGAAACTTCCTCACATATTGTTTTCAAGATTTTCTTTAAATGTGGCCATTTTTCACCAATATCAGCCTGTGTCATGTTGATCCAGTGCTTGATATGTATTGCTGCTCTTTTTTCTTCTCCTCAACTTTGAGATAACCCACATTATAGCGAGCCCTATTGATTTGTGTTGTTCTGTGGTACGTTCGTAGTTTAAGCTCAACTTTTGTAATCACTAGATTTTGGCCAGACTCCACATCTGATCTACTATATAGACCTTGTCATTCTGCAAAGATCGTTTCCATTTTATATTGATGCAGATGTCGTCAATCTGTTGTTTTTTTTGCGTTCACATTCTGGGATATCTATTTTGAAATATGAATTTCCTTGTGTTGGAACATGCTTCGCCCAATGACCAGTTGGTCTCCAATGCAAAAGAGCAGTAAATAGTTTACCACTGTCTTTGTTTTCTGCAACATAATTTTTGTCATAATCTCCACGTAACCTCAAATCATTTCATATTTTACTAATACAGTTTCCCATATCTACCTGTGTATCCTTTAACATTTCTTGTCCATTAGATTTTGAGGGTTTCTTGTAGAAATATTCTTAAATTGATTCTTAGTTTTTTGTAAGTTGGATAGTTAAATTGTATGACATTTAGTTGTATCTTTCTATGGGAGGTCCCAAATAATGCCACAATCAGTCTTGATCCACCTGCATGCCAGTCAATGAAAGCACCTTGAATTTGTTGCGCTATCATATGTTGTACCCCTTCACTGTGTAGTGTTTTCTCTTCCTCATGACCTAAAAACACAAGTATTTCGTTAATGGTTGCTTTACTTTACCTGTATACATTTCACCGAGTCCAAGGACATTTTACATATTACCTTTTAGCTGCGTTCATCCGTATCCTACATGATTCTTCATTTTTGTTGCATTCTTCTTCGTCTTTTTCTTCTTATTCTTCTTCTTCGTCTTCTTCATTTGGCGTACGTCCTGAAAAAGAGCAATGTTACGTCGTGCCAGCGAGAATGCGATATCTTCGCGTTTCGGATCAACACATTCGATTCCATCTGGCTTTTTTTTAGTACCGGGTTTGCCTCCAACTGTGATGTGTATTCACTTAGCCAGATTGCATACTACCTGATACCAGCTATGAGTCGATGGATGCTTTCAGCTCATTCACTGTGATACATCTTTACACCACCCCTCCCCCCTACCACCTCATGACACCCGAATCGTTCCTCACATTCAAAGTTCCGAATCTAAGATCTTGTTTATTTTATAAAAGAGGATGGCGAGCCAGTTTCCTTGCTGTTTTAGCTTGTTAGCATCTTATACCTCGTTAAAGGGCCTATCTACATCAAAATCGACTCGTTATATATGTTAGTTGACGTGTTTGTAGCAAAAGCTATTTTTTGGATGTGAACACTTACCCCATGTACAGCCTTCCTCCTTTCTCACCCAGGCGTGGATCGAGCTATGGCAAAACTTTGATGCAGACTGTACAAGATATAATGGGAAGCTAGCACATTTAAAGATGGAAGTTATGCATATTTGCAGAACAGCAAGTTAAAGTGGCATATATGTAAAAAATATACAACTTTAGCATGCCCAAGACGTGTGCATACCTTGAAGATATTTGAACTACAACGAAATTGCAAATCAATATAAAGTAGAAACAGATCAAAACACATACAGAAGATAGCTCGAGACAAACATACAGATACAAGAACGTCGTGTACAGACATGGAACAAATGACGCCTGACAGGAAGAGTTGACGTCCATTTCTTGCAGAAATGTGCTTTATAGGGAGCTAAAAGTACTTATTCACAATATAAAAGTTATGTGAATAGAATTATAACTAGATGTCAGAAAGTCTCTTCTGTAAATATGAGATGTCTTTTTTGCTTAAAAAGTTTGACAACTTAACTGCAACTGATAAACAGTATATTTATACTAACTGTGCCATAATTTGCCCTTATCGAAAGAGCATAAGAGAAACATTACGTGGTATGAAATGAAATATCTAACTAAAGGACCTTGCTACACTTGGAGATAAAAAACAAAAAAGAGACACTTGAATTAGAAATGTAGCGAGAACAACACAGTGTGCTTGATACACTTCAAGACAAAATACGATGGATCGGTCAGCTTATGAGATTGCAAGTTCGTCAACTACCACTGCGAACTTACAACAAAAGAAGATATGCCTACAAGAATAAACCCCGTAAGAGAACTAGTAGACCAACATTGACTTAAAACTACACAACACATTTAGCCAAAGAAACCAATTTAATTAAGCTTCCCAAATCGCTTAACGAAACCCGTTGATGGAAAAGTTAGGCAGTAATGGATGTGGCCTGATGTCTGTCTGCCAACTTAACTTAACGTCTTTGTACTGGTTTAGAAGACCCTGCAGAGTCTGTATACAACCAGTTACAAGTGACATCGCATCATGCTCCTGTTTGCGAGCGAGTTACCGATTCTTGGTAAACGCTAAAAGACTATCTAAAGCTGATGTACTTTATACATTTAATGGTCTT
Source organism: Ariolimax columbianus (assembly GCA_036924085.1). Taxonomy (NCBI): domain Eukaryota; kingdom Metazoa; phylum Mollusca; class Gastropoda; order Stylommatophora; family Arionidae; genus Ariolimax; species Ariolimax columbianus. Next base: position 61,869,196 of record JAVGWX010000007.1, on the reverse strand, counting down.
CTGGGATTCTTTCAAGTTTTTTGAAATCTTTTAAACTACTTATGATTTAAACAGTATCCTATATTCTAGTCTGAAGTTAACTACATAACGTACACTGTACTTTGCTTCCGGAATCGTGCTTCACTATTAATTGATCAGGAGGAACGGTACCACCCACTAAACTCAGTAGAAAGGTGGAAACAGCTCCACTCTCCATTCATGCAGTATCTGTTCAATAAACTTACAATCTGACAGACACATGTGCCTTCTTTGGAGTATAGACAACCTGTTGAAATGTTCGTTAAGTATTCAGTGAAATAGATGTGCTCATTTTAAAAAGCATAACATGAGAAATACGAATGACACAAACACTGCCTCAAAAGAAATACATGCACGTTAAAGACGAAAAGGATTTATAAGACGGGATAAAACAGAAATACAATTACTATAAACTGGTGGAGCGATCGTACCTGGCATGAACTAAAGCCCAGATTTGTTTCTGTTCGTCTTTGAACTCGAATCCCCTGCATGCTGTAATCCCACTCTAGTAAGTCACCTCACTGTTCACTAGGCTACACGCTCCACCAACTGACTGTACATTATACCAATTAGCTTTTACTTCAGGCTGGAAGCCAACATTGTATCGGGTGCTACACGCTCCACCAACTGACTGTACATTATACCAATTAGCTTTTACTTCAGGCTGGAAGCCAACACTGTATCGGGTGCTACACGCTCCACCAACTGACTGTACATTATACCAATTAGCTTTTACTTCAGGCTGGAAGCCAACATTGTATCGGGTGCTACACGCTCCACCAACTGACTGTACATTATACCAATTAACTTTTACTTCAGGCTGGAATCCAACACTGTATCGGGTGCTACATGCTCCACCAACTGACTGTACATTATACCAATTAGCTTTTACTTCAGGCTGGAAGCCAACATTGTAATGGGAGCTACACGCAATTTATTTCTACGTTTAATTTGATCGGAATGGAACTAGTAAGACATAACGTCATCAAAGACCACTCCTAGATATCTCAAGCTATCGTGTCTCGCAATGACACATCCACAAAGGGTTATGCTAGGGACGTCAGCCTGTACTGTAGTGTTGCTCAACCGCCTTGCTGGGATTGACTTGATAGCTTGACTAATCACATGACTGTGAGATTATCTGTAAAGTTTCGTGCATGTCTTTATGTCTTTGACCAATTCATGCCGATCCGAATCAGTGTTGTATGTGACGATGTCTTGAGCAAAACTCAACACGCGTCCTGGTTTTCTGTGTTTAATGTCGACCACTTGTATCGTGTAGACTTTGAACAGTCAATTGCGAGGTCCTTGCCAAGTTTAGGAAATTGAAGTGAATAGCTTTGGAATCATATGGCACGTCTATATTGAACATTTCACTTAAGAAACAAGTAATCGTTCTTTTCATATGTTTCAAGATTGTCCCTATCTAATATATTACATTTGGAATGGGCTTGTTTGTACTTTACCCATGCACCCTTTGATGCATGTGCCAGATTTGATATAAGTTATATCATTTGTGGGGTCGAAATGCAGAACAGTGAATGAATTGACAGCCAGCGACTCATAGTTGGCTGCTTGCATCAGGGTGGGACAACCAGAGCTGATCAAGACTCGAGTCTGCATTAAAATGGTGGTCCTGAAAATCGGCAGCACTATTGTATGCTGGCTGAGAATATGGATTGCAATGGGAAGATGCACCCGGTACTCAAAAAGCCAGCTGAAATTTGATGTGTCGGGTTTAAACATTCAGATATCTCAGCCTCGCTGCAAACTACGACACAATATGACAAGAACCTTTTTTAGAGTGAACGCTGAATCAGGAGAACATACAATTTCTACTTCAGTTGTGAATTCTGCCTGCTCATTGTTGTAATTCCATATATGATATCCCTCACAACAGTGAGCGATACGTAGATGAAGCCAAGCATAGCGCAGCAGCTCGGAGGACACAGAGCCACCTAATCAGCACACAGGGATGTGACGAAAGCTACTGCAACCAGCTATTTAACGTCCTTTTCAGGCCATTTAACGTCCTCTTCGGAGTGCGCAAAAGAGCAGACACTCATTGAGGGCATTTAAACATCAAACACCAACATACACATCCATGGTCGAAGCTGTAGTGCATTAGGTCGCTATTCAATTTTGTTCTCGTTTGTCTTTTCCACTTGGCAATCATTTCAATGACGTCTTTTTCGGACTATTCGACCATGGCCAACTGTAATAGACTGCATGTGGTAATGATCCGACACTGTTTTGTTGCAAAGTCTATTTTTATATTTTGTCTTTTCTAATGTTTTATTTCACAAGGGTGGGGGAGGGGGTGTATGAGTGGAGGGGGGGGATCTAGTGGACAATAGAACTGTGTAGTCTAGCTGTGGAAGCCCAATATAAGAAAAGGGGAATCGTGAGCTAACATTAACATTATATGAACGCCGACGTTTCGATCAATAGAGCCGTTATCAGGGAATGCACAGAGGCAACACACAATACAAAGTACGTGTAATTTAAAGCTGCTTCGATATCATATGTCATATATATCTAAACAGAAGCGGTGAGGCAGTCGCTCAGATTAGTGTATCATCAATGTATATTCATCTTTGCTTTAATGTTCTACGTGTTTTAATGTATTGTTCTCTGTCACCAGAGACGGATTTTTACACTGCGCTAAGTGATTTCACACATAAACGACACAGGACAAAGCGGTCACACAAAATGTTGTCATCGTGTGAACTGCCACTGGAAACCTTAGTCGTTGTCAATGACCCAAAGGAATGGCATACGTTTACTGGATGGTCGGTAAGAGGCAGCACGTCAGTTAGCAGACGTATTATGCTTCCACTTGAAGAAGTTCATGAAGTTCTGGTGCCCACCTCATACATTCTTTCTTCGTGGCTCTAGCTGCAACGTGCGTAACAAACAGAGGAAAAACACATTTGGCTCTAGCTGCAGCGTGCCCAACAACCAGAGGGAAGACACCTTTGGCTCTAGCTGCAGCTTGCGTAACAAACAGAGGGACGACACCTTCTTGATCAACGTGGTGAACCTGGAGTCATTATCTGAGGGAGAGTCTGACTGCTTCTATGCAATTGAACGTGGGATCCAGGTCCTTCTTTACTGAGCCGGCGATCGGACTTGACTTGACAAGGAGGCGCCCCATTTCTAGCTGACGAGATTCAGACTTTGTCCAAGATTCATGATTCTAAAAGGTTTTATGTCTTTGAAAAAAACGTATGATCTCTGGGGTAACTCTTCCGTTCACGGTGCTGATGGATAACAACATACAATGCCTAGATCTTCTACAGATGGGCAGCACATGTGTACAGATTTTTAAACAACCCATTAATCACAAACAAAGAGACTATCCGGTGAATAGGAACACGAATTTATATGAAGTTATCACTGGTCATAAAGTAAACAAGGTCATCAAAACTATTTCTACGCCATCTTTCCAACTCTGCTCTGCTCGTGTCTCTACAAACGATATACGGTTGAATGAATTTTACACATACTTCACGCCGTGTTTTATGGGCATATTCCACATAAGCTGGCAGGACCATATTACAGAAAATGAAGTCCTGCTCAGAGTTGGAATAACCTGCGTTCATTGACTTTTCTAGAAAGTTGAACTTACATGGGCTGGACACTTGATGGGCTGGAGTATCTTTAGCATGACAAACTGTGTGAGGGAAATCAACGACAAGACGGCCAGAAGAATCGAATCAAGGGCAGCTGAATTAGTGCACTCAAATAGACACTACCACGTGTGAAAACCAGTGCCAAGAAACTTCAGCCGTAAAAGGCGGGGTACACAATGACGTTGAAATTGTGAAGAACATCCGTGGGTGGACAGCGCAGGATAGACGCACGATCATAAAGTCTAGAGTAAATGGAATACATGTACAACTGCAGACCATGTTTGCCAATCACACAATTAAGCTGCCTTCATTAAAATAGACCTGTGCAATCACATGCGCGCTCACACTCTCAAGGATGTAATACGTCATGTGATGATTCTGGTCGTTAACACAAACGTCGATTAATGTATTGTTATGCTCCAAGAGAGGTTAACTTGCCAATGTGGTTATTCCCGACATACGTTTTACGTGTATTTTATGTATCTAGTATCATGAAGCTGTTCTCAAGTGCCCCTTATTGTTAGAAAGTTCGATAACCTTTACAATAACAATACTTCTCAACATGATCTTTTTAGATGTCATTGCTACTCAATTATAATGCAGTCCTTTCCATCTCGGATCAAAACGATCATATGTCTGTTCTAGCAACGGTCCATAAACGCATACATCAAGTTAATATTTCAAGTGCAAAAATAAGCCTGAAGTTGTTTTTTTGTAGTAGAACACCGTGTAGTAGTTAAGATGACCTGTTACAAGTGAGTGACTTGAATAATGACAAAACATACAGGTGCATCATTATATTTTACACTCAAACTGATTATACATGGTTTATAACTTGTATGGAAAAGCAAGTAAATGATAACTGTGTATTGATTAATTCAGTAATTGCGTGATTATCGTGATCATAACTAAAGTCATCAGAGCTTAATCTGATTTTAAAGTTGGCTGATTTCAGATCAATAATGAGGATTTTGTCGTGCAAATATATGTCAAATTTTTTCTCTGTGTGGTTCTGGAAAGATGTGGGTGAGGAGCATGTTCTACTTAAAGCAAAGCTGTGCTGCGGATAGCTGAAAAAAAGTAGCATATCCTTTGCAGAACGTATATTCTTAAAATCACCAACCAACCTATTTGACTGATATAAGTTTCTTGGCAAGTGTGTAGTACGGAAGGTTGCCATTACTTCCCGTACGTGGAGGAGCGAAAGAAAACATGTCTGCCAAAATGGACATGAGTGGGAATTGAGCCCAGTTCATTGGGATTGTGAAACGGACGCTTCACCCCTAGGCCAGCCACGCAGTCTCCCAGGATATCTGAAAATACCCATATTTTTAAAAGGCTAATATACAGGCCAATACGTCATATTATCGCCAACAGGACTACGGTCTGAGGTGGAAAGCAGCTTGCCTTCGTCAGCAGGATCCAGAAGGGACACACCTTTAATCAAACCTTAATAAACATTCAATAAACAGCCGTGAACCAGACAAGTTGGTCTGCATGGACACTACACAAATCAACCCTCCAACATGCAAAGGCACTCAAGGTCAATCAAATTGTGTCCACACACGTAATTATTAATATAAAGAGAAAGAAACCATACGAACTATAAGGCCGACAAACTGGCTCGCATTAAGAACTAAAATTTTGAAAATATCAAACATTTATTACATGTACCAGGGACAAAGTAAATCTAGTTCTCTCAGAATCTACAAAACAAAAAAGGAGAGGAGGTCAGAAATGTTGAGGGTACAATGCTTGCTTTGCTACAGTGAAGTTTCCATTATCGAAAGCGCATTATGTGGCGCTGGCTATATCATGGTCATGAATCAAAAGCCCACAATAAAGAAATAAAAATGTATTTCTGAGCTGGTTATTGTGCTTGACGTCCATGAAAAATGCAAGATAATCAACGTTGTCATTGTTTATGCATCGAATGAGGTGTATAAACCACATGTCAAAGTGCAATTTATTTAAGCCGCTTGAAAAGACAATGGAGATTTCCATGCAAGAGTAAGAAGCGACATTTTCAGGTGGGACAGAGTGCTTGAGATGTACAGAGAAGTGCAGGGAAACTATTCTAAGATCTAGGAGCTCTCTGGAGCAGAAACATGTGGTAAAGTCTGAGAACTAACGAGAAAAAAGAAGAATACTCTAACTCCCGCTACCAAGCCCTGACCGTTCTCAAACTCCAGCTACCAAGCCCTGACCGTTCTCAAACTCCCGCTTCCAAGCCCTGACCGTTCTCAAACTCCCGCTACCAAGCCCTGAAAATGGATTTGCAAGTAGCAGGATGTTGCCCGGATAACTGAAACCGTAGTTTACAGCTCGACTGCGATATGTGCACCTTTCGTTCTGACATGTTAGACTTCAAAGGCAGTTTTGTGTATCGGGTTTGACTTTCCTGTTTAATCCCTTCTCCTTCGCCAGTCTATCCTGTTGCATGCTGTTATCCAGGATCAACGTGTAGAGGCGTAGAAGGGTCTTGGCAGCTATGTTTCTCTGGCCAAACGCTAGGAGCCATCTTTGGGTCGCTACCCGCTGTAACTCGTACAATGCTCAGTATCTTCATCCCGAAGTCAGAGAAAAGACGAATATAAAGAAATCATCCTGATGGGCAGACGATGTAACAATGATAATACGGGAAACAGTAAAAGTCGCAGAAAGAATACTTAGAAGATAAGAATACACAGGCAAAATAGAAAGATACAAAGACTGTGTAACACTTAGAACTGAAGCAATGAACGTAATGCTAAGAGCAAAACAAAATCCCAGCAGGACTAAACAGAATGAAGGTAAAATAATGCTAGGAAAACTAGGTACGAAATGCTTTAATGCAGGGGAAGGAATTGATGACAAAGAAAATCCCACCATTATGGAGGAGCTGAAGGCAACATTGGAAACCATTATAATGGCCAAATAAAGTGAACTTGATTGCCAGACAAGTACATGGGAACTGCAAGGGAGGTTATATTCCTGAAAGTTCATCCGACAGGCACAAGGTTATACCAACCTGTGGGTAGATAGTCTTTATACCAATATTCAAAACGATTACAACCGACAGTAGGAAGACCACAAAGGCATATGGCTCCTTAGTGTTCCAAAAATTGCCCACGCTGGGTTATACTGAACAGAAACTATCACATCTGGCTGAGCAATAGAGTGACGAGAATCAACAAGGTTTCAAAGCAAACCGAATGCTCGTGACGTTATCTTCACAGACAGGAACCTCAATGAAAAAAGCTGTTTAGCCACGTGATGGAATGCTCTTCTGTTTATTGGAACTGTAAAAGACAATCTATAATGAAGCAGGCTATGTGAATGTCTGCAAAGAAAGAATATTCCAGCACACTTTATTTGCGCTGTACATAAGTTGTTCTATACCTTAAAAAAAATGTATTGAGGCAGGAAACCTAAATAAGACACTCTCATTCCATAAATACAGGAGGAATATGGCTACCTGAAAAGTCTCCTCGAAATGGATAACATCATAAAACCGGAGATCATAGGGCAGTGACGGAGCAGATGGCGAGGGACAGTCCAACTCCATCATGGCAGCAACAGACGATATACAGGATACAACACTATGTGCGGACAACTCCGTAGTCCTATCGGCGTTCTGCTTTGGTAACGAAGCTTGGTCTAAATCAAAACAGCAGAGAACCAACTGTTAACAGGACAATCATCTCTTGAAAGACGCCTCGCGGGCATAGCTCTCATACATCAGCGGCAAAGTGAATTACATAATAGCGACATCCGAAGAATGTCACACATCAAGGATATCCAACAGCACGTCATCCATTCAAAATACCACTGGGAAGGTCATATAGCTAGAAGACAAGACGAACGATGGAGTACAATAACCACCAAGTGTTACTCGCTCAACAAAAAGAGACCTTGAAGACGGTTCCAAACTCCCTTGCGGTATTAAATAGACAAGCACAACACACATGACCCCACAACAGACAGACTACTATCGCACTGAACGACACGCGCCCACGAATAAAAATGACTGGACCATGAGTTAGGACTAGCTTAAGTGTGACCACCCATTCTCGAAGAACGGGTCGAACTAAGAATACATAATTCCTCAGTAACAGAGGAATAGGTAAGGAAACTAAAACGGATATATATATATATATATATATATATATATATATATATATATATATATATATATATATATATATATATATATATATATATATATACCACCATATACATGTATCAGTTTCGGCAATGATGACATTCTATCCAGAAATGCCAAGTTCAAGCTTCTGAAATGAGATACACAAGAAAGCTGGTGGAAGTAACAAGAGACACAAGCCTATCCAGACGATACTGCACGAAATCGAAACCAAACCTTGCAGATTCGAGTGGGTCTAACTCAATGTCAGTGCTATGGCCATGTTTGTACAAGGAAATGAAATCGGTTTTCGTGGCAGTGATGGGAAGCAAAAAACCAAAGATCCAGACCACACCTCCCCTTCCAAACCCAAGGGCAACCATTCTCCTCTGTTATGACAATATAACACAACCTGTGCAAGACCGTGGGCTGGACTTTGACAAGACCTAGAGAAAGACAGCGTATGTAATAGTCTATTTCTGGCATACCTCTACACCCCAGGGTAGATGGGAAGCTATAAAGTAGGTAAGTACTTCTTCTTCTTCTTCTTCGTACGCTGGTTACAGCGATATACGTTGCACTGTGTTACTTTGTTAAGTATGTAGCCCAGTGCATCCGATTTCAACAGGCGTTTTTGCAGGGATGCCCACCTTAACCTTTAGCTGTCCCCAGCCTATCTGCAAGGCAGCAGTTGTTGTTGGTCAGAGTTGTCTCTCTTAGGGAAGTTGTCTTGTATGACTATCGAGTCTTCCCCACTCGTATCTATAGGTTGTGGCAATGATATGATATGATGAACTGTATGTACTAGTTGGTACTATCACGGAAGAGAGGCAGTCCAGTGTGTCTGTGTTTCGGGATCGTCACGTCCTGCCAGAAACGTAGCATATGCATGTGAGTGAGGTATCTCTTTGCTCCCTTTATTTTCTCGGCTCATCTGCAGTGATGGCACGCCTAGCATTCCCGGCCACCTGGGAAATTGTCACAATAGGGCAGAGGTGCAATGTCCAATCTCTTCTGCGTCCATTGGGATGACTAATAGCAGACAGAGGTAAAGAGCGAGGCAGGAGTGCATTTAACCAGGGAACACGCCTGGCCATGGCACGGGGATGTTGTTCGACTGGTGTGTGGACATATCTCATGATCAAGGGTTAAGTCTCAACAGTTCGCAGTGAGGTGGCTGCTCTACTGCTCACGACACCGCGACCGATAACTAAGTCTTCTAAGTAGGTAAGTACGATTATGGAGGGAAGAGAGCTGTTTGTTCATTTTATATTTCATTCTTCTTTTCGTAGAACAAGCCACTGCGGTTTGTTTCTTGCTAGAACCATGCATCTTTCTATAGCCATGAGCTCGGATTGCAGTAGCATCCTCTATAATTTGATACGAAAAAGTATGTAGTCCCAGGAACGATTTTCTTTCGTCGCCATTTATGACGATATATCATTGTATGGGTAAATATCCTTATTCTTTCCTCCTTGATTAAGATAAGTGTTAACTAAAGTTCTCGTTTTAATTGATTATTTTTAAAAGTTTATTGTTGCATTTACATTTTAGTGTTCATATTCAATTAGACTTACACTTTTTGTTTTAACATTTGTTAATTCTGACGGTTATCTAAATGACAAATGTCAGTCGCTCCATCTCAGCATTTGGACGTGGTCTTCCCTCCTCAACATCCAATTTTTGATTACAGTAAAATCATAATTGTATGTGGCACTGATTAACATTGTTAATCTACGTCTGATTAGGATTGGTAATCAGTGATGTTGTTGTTATTAAAGCTAGTCGTATCTGACTTCCTGCCTCACGACATCTCGTTTCTAATAACGAGAAAATCAGTGATGTTGCTGTTGTCGAAGATAGTTGTATCTGTCTTCTTGTCTTACGACATATCGTCTCTCATAGAGGGATAACCACTAATGTTGTTATCGAAACTAGTCGTATCTGAATGCTTACCTTTTGAGAAATTGTCTCTGGCAGTAAATAGTAGCTCTTTTTAAATCCATAATCGTATTGAAAACCTTACTCCTTCATTTGAAATTGTGCGATACAATTTCTTAGAATGAGAACGAGGAACAAACGCATCACTATAAACATCATCCAGTGATATGTAGCAGCGAGGAGGACGATGATCAAAAAGCAAGAGTTTTACAACAAGCAGGAAGAGTTCCTTGACACGCAGAAAAAGACAGATTTCTTAATTTTTATTGGAGACTTCAATGCTAAAGTGGGAGTAGACAACCTAGGTTACGAACTGATTATAGAAAGACAAGGAATGGGACAGATGAACGCACATGGAAACATGTTTGCAGAGTTATGTGCGCTACATACAATGATAATTGGTGGAAGCATGTTTCCACATAAAAAGATACATTAAGCCACTTGGAGATCTTCAGACCTTGTAACGGAAAATCAGATTGATCTCATCTGTGTCAGTCAAGCGTTCAGAAGTACACCAGATGTAGCTTCATACCACCACATGATGCTGGGAATTTTGCAGCTCAAACTAAGAATGGACCCAGTACAGGGTGCAGGGAGAACAGGATTTAACGTACGCTTATTGCAACATCAGAAAAAGAAGACATAATTTAGCTTACAGCTTAAAAACAGATAACAAGTGCTACAAAAGCTATATGAAGATGAAGAAATTAATAGTATGTGGGATCAGGCTAAAACGATGTGGAATAAGCCTTGGGGAATAGAGAAATAATGCAAATGCACAAAACAAAGCAAAAAACACAAAAAAACAGCAACACTAACAGCAAAGAACCAATCATGCTGGAGTGAGAGCAATTTACCGAAAGTGGATACCTATCTCTATTTAGGCAACACAATAGACACATCAGAGGCAGATGTAATGTTCATAAATGGAAAGACACTAAACAATATATGAAGATCCAGAGATATAAAGCTTCACACGAAAATGAGAATATTCAACGGAAGTGTCAAGTCGGTGTTGCTGTATGGAGCAAAGACATGGAGAGCGACCAACGTCATCCAACAAAGACTCCAGTCCTTCTTTAACAGATGCCTACGAAAGATAATGGGCATAAAGTGGCAGGACATGGTGAGGAATGAAGACGAGATAAAGGAGCCAACAACAGCCATTGGAACAACACATTAAGCGAATAAAATAGGGCTGGATAAGACATACGCTGGAAAGGCACATTCTAACATAGCCATACAGGCTCTTACATGGAATCCTCAGTGGAAGAGAGAGAGAGAGCTAGACCCACAAATACGTGGAGAAGAGAATGCGGGAAGGAGCTAAAATTAAATAATGAGACCTGGAGAGTGGCAGAAACAGCAGTCTAGAACCGAGCAAGCTGGCGAGATGCTGTCGATGGTCTATGCACCGAGAGGAGTGACGGGCTTTGATTGATTGATTGACTAATTCTTAGCATTCCCACCATTGTGGGGATCACAGTGTCGATTTCCTACAGGCTGCTGCAAACACATCACATTTCCACGTGGGCGGTGAATGGGCTTTGGGCGATGTGTTGCAACTGACCTAGAAGTGAAACTTGGCACCCTGGCCAATCAATTACCTAGTCCTTATTATTGACAAAAACATGTTTACGGCTCTTGTTTCTCATGAATCAATTACTTCAGAAACTCATTATTTTCTCAGCCACATCGTGCTACCGACATTTTTCTCCTTTATCTGTTTTCTTTTCCTCACCTTCTTTGTCTCTCTCTCTCCCACTCTCACTCTCTATCTCTCTTTCACTCTTATGTGCATCTCTTTTATAGATTCATTCTATTGACGGGATTTTTCCGAACCCAATTTTCTAAATTGCTACCACTAATCTGTGTATGTCGTCTTTATTTGTGCCTCTTGTCTTATTTACATTTGTTAACAAAAGCACATAAACGCTCATAATGGAAAGACAACCTTGACCTTTCCGCCCTCAACTTCATTTTGTAAAAGGTTGGCTGAACATACAATAAATAAGCGAGAGCTATCCTATACAGAAATAATGCAACATTATCCATAGCCTTGTCATGAATTCAAGCATATTCTTTCTACAGCATGGATTGTGAAACAGGACTAATTTATTCCAATGTTGAAAACATGCAATTTGTAGAAGCAATTATGGCATTAAATATGCATATACAAGTATATAAACATTGTCACACAATTGTTTTTCAAGCGACCTGTGAAAATGTTAGGAAACAAAAGTCATATTTTGTTTTTATCCAGAGCTATTGAACATATTAATCTTAGTCGACCTGCACTTCTATATGGGTGATTGCCCTTGTGTAGGTCCCAGCTCTGGAGTGAGCCGGATGCAGCTACGACAAAGGATTTTCTGCTTTGCTGTTAGGTCCGAGGAGTTTATTTTTCCGCTGCGTTGAGACAAGGGTCGCGCAGGATGGTTAACCCATGTGCTAGTCAATCTTAATAGACTAAAACACTAGAGCAAAGCAGACCCGCAGCCTGTTAAGCGTCAGTTATGCTGCTCTTAACAAACCACCTAACCATGACCTGTGTTATAATATGTCACACAGTTAGTCGCCTTTTTTTAAATCAGTGAGCAATGAAAATGTTGAACTGTTGAATTTGGAAACCCGATAACATATAAAAAAACATTATCAAACATTATTATTCGGACATTATCATATAGGGTCAGTTTGCTTTCTTACATCTATGTTCAAAAAATCAGCGACAAATCAGTGACACGGAAATATGTATTGAACATTTCAAATACACCAGTATTTATTTAAATTATTTTTAGCTTTATAGCTGTCTCATGTATAGTTGATAGTTTGTGGATATTGATGTTGTCAGCAAAGGTTAATTTATATTTCAAAACACCAAATGTTGGTTTCCAGTACGAAGACTGTATTAGTGTATGTTGAAGTACTTCCATCCATGTTGGATCATGTTAGTGACCTCAGCTTTCTCCTAAAAGCATAATCTTGAAATTGAAACTACCCAATGAGTGATCCGTCATCAGGCATTCCTTATAAACCAGCTGGGACCTGAACAGGGGGATGTTACGACTTGACTTTTCAAATCAAGATTGTCAGTTCTGTCAAAAGACATGCACTAACCACGCCGCCATTTTAGGATGTATGTAAGGATGAATTATCAGGTTTTCTGTATGATATATGATTTTTAATTTTTTGTAAATTATCTCAATGCTAATGGCGGTGAGCCGACAGGCGCACAATAAAACATAGTGCAACGCACACGGTCTTGGGGAATATAGAAATGAGGAAAACGCAACAACAACAAAAACACACTTTTAGTTGACATCTGTATGCATACCAGTTCATTGAACAACAAATTGTAAGAGGAAAACAAACATAAATATAAATTGAGCAAGCGAACCGACTTCACCATTTTAGCCATGGTTACTCTACCGGAACTAGAAAGTGAAACACACAAAGATATCAGTTAGCATAATTTTGGGAAGATTGTCAAAGTCTCCGTTTTTTTGTGATATCAAGTTACAAGACATCTTAGCAAACTCAACTAGCAGTTTTCTGATTATTTTCAAAAGCTCGACGTAACGCAATGTCAGTTACGAATCCCTTCAACGGTTACCTTGCTAGTGTGCTCGAAGTGCCTGCACAATTGACAGAGAAACTTCTTTAAATTCATTCCGACAATGCAGCACGTATGGAATTTCCAAACAAAACATGTATCTGATCTTCTTGAATGTCAAAAGCTGCAAAGGCTTTTAAAAGTGCACACGCGAAAGCAATAAAAATGCTGCTGCCTTTTGCATAAACGTGACTTTGTGAAGAAAGATTTCCTGCCCTTGCGAACTTTGAAACAAAGTACATAAATCGGGGTTGAACCCGAAAGACAGCATTCAAGCTGCTCTCATAAAAACACACAACCACCTCTGGTATGTGTTTTTATTTAATCCAAAATGAAACTGCACCATTTTACCTAAATCAAAAGTGCAGATATTTTGGAATGTCTCTTGTCTTAAAATCGTGTAAAAAATTCCGTACGTATATCATGCTTGTTACACCAGGTGGGGCTCTTTATCTCTTCAACAAATTCTGTACTCTGATAGTATTCATTTTTTTTCTTCATTTGAGCAGTTGTTGTTCATTGTTGTTGTTGTTCACTTTGAAATAAGAGGGTTGTGGTGGTTGGGGGAGGTGGTAGTTTCAAGGAAAAAAGGGAAGGCAGTTAACAAGGGGAAAGGTGAGTTGGAACACATTTCATTTGACGGTTTTCGGTTTGAGGTTATACACACAACCATTCCGCATTCCTTGCTCTATAATAAATGAACTACATTCATGAAAACAGCGACATTGCCATACATTGTTCAGAGGCTTGATCAGCTAAGACAATATGCATAATACAAATACAACTATCCACATTGCACCTTTCATTTATATTGCAGAAGTCAATTTGAAGTATTTACATGGTGAGGAATCAAGGTCGATTACAGATATAGTCACCGATGAGTGTACATATTATGTTTTTAAAGTACACCATTTAATTTTAAAAAATATGTATGTTACCGATGTTTTAAACACTTATCGCGTTATCGTTGCCCTAACCGCTTTACCACCTGTTAAGCTATGGGCATAGTACAAGAAGAATATGAATACAAATAATAGAAAAACGACAGAGAAGAAGAGTAGGTGAAGCAGATTAAGCAATATTGTAGAAACGGATGCAAAACTGAACATGCTGGCAAGTAACAAAAACAATCTTTAATTTAGAACAGAACTGTACTTCAATCGCGTACAGGTAGCGCCAGTCAGTCCACAACCGTAATATATCGGTGCCTGGTTTTGGCTTGAAAAAAATGTCTCGAAAGAAATTGGTTCTTTAAGTGTTTTTAACCGTGCACAATACATAGTAGTTTGTTGTAACAAGAGATACGTCTTACCTGCGCGTTTATGATTTTGTGTTCTTTGATTTTACGGTAAAATATTGTTATAGTTCTCAATTCCTGGTCATACAATCTGGCATATGCTTCTCCGTTAATTACGAATAATAGCATTTGCGACCAAGTGCCATTACTGCAAACGGTCTTTTCCTCATTACTGATTTTAATTTTGAAGTTGGTTCGCTTCTAACATATCGTTTATTAGTTTTGAAAATTAAAGTATTTACAGTGAATATGTAGTGACGTCCGTGTTATTCAGGCTCGACAAAGAAGCAAAGGATAGATGGATGGATGCACGCAGTACAAAGTGACAATACAGGAATGGGCTGGTTCCATCAATGTGAATATGAGGAAAATAAAAAAATAAAAATATAATATTTCTACACATTTTGTTAGAAGGGATGTGATTAAGATTTAGTAAAGTCACATAGAAATGTAAATATTTATCGTTTTACGTTCTCACAAAGTAGCACTCTGCATTATGTTCACAAAGCGTTGTCACTTTTAAAAATGTCGCTTTACACCACGTGCACACACGCACGCAGGCACGTACGCGTACGCAGGCACCTACGTGCAGACGACAATTCACACACACCCACTCACACACCCGCCACCACCCCCAAAACCACACCCACCAGCCCGCCTGCAAACCTGCCCACCCGTACGCATGTCCGCACGCACACACACACTCACATACACACACACACACACACATACACACACATACAGCGATTGTGTTGAGAGGAGTGCGAAGTTATGACGTAAAGATAAAGTTGGCTGCGTAAGTTAAAAACAGGTGAGGATTATTTATTTTGCTCCTTGATGTAGATGACTGCTGAGCGAAAATAAAATTGAGAAAAAACGGATAGAGTGAATAGAGAAAAAAGAGTTGTGAAGAGAGGGAGGAGAGAGAGAGAGAGACAAAGAGAGAGAGAGAGGGATAGAAAAAGTGTAAACAAGAGAGACGTATGGGCAGGAGGAACTCAAGTAACATGATGGAGTGTGTCTTAGTCATTAGGTTGGAGACATCACATAGGAAAATCCAACGGTTATAAAATACATGTCTGTGTGTATTGTCCGAGAAGTATCAGACGGCAACGATTTGTCTCTCACTTCACGGTTATACTATCTCTGACGTTCTGTCCAAGCTTGAACACCGCGTCATGTATTAGGTCTAGTGGTATCTTCATAAAATATGTCTTAAAAATTTCAAAATATGAACTGTTTTAAAGTCAAGTAAAACAGGTGAACAATATTACGTACCTGAGTAATACACCCTCAGCAGATGAAAACGGTGATACGGAAATCCAAAACAGGTGTAATAAAGCAAATTAAATATTTGGCAAATGTATCCTATATTAATATGTAAGAACTTAACAATGGTTAAATAAAGAACGCTTCACAATACGATAGTCCTACCCACTTTATACTATCAAAGTTAAAAGAAACATCGTAGCAACAGAGATTAAATGTTTGCGCAGGATGCTTGGAGTTACAAGAATGTATAGAATCACAAACAACGATTTTAGCGGACAAGTAGATACAACAACAATGCTAGACCTTATCATGAGACAGCAAACTAATTGGTTCGGCCACGAGACGCGACGAAAACTGGATAGTATCGATCAGAGTGCAATGCTATACAGATGCAATGGATACAACGCCAAAGGGCGGACCACGCAAAAATGGATAGCAGAAATAACAGAATCAGTGAAGCTCCCCTTGTGCGGATCAGTCAATAAACGTCTTTATAGCTTGAAGCTGAAAGACACAAGAAGGACAATAGCGACAAGAAGCAAGAATCAACTAAAGTTGCCCGTCTTCAGTTTCAGTTTGGATAGTCTTGCACTCTTAACACACTTATTATTATATTATTAAAACCGCTGATTCAATTGGCGAATCATTGGTACAGTACTGTATTTTAATTTAATCTATTCAGCTTTAAAGAGATTCCGAATCCATTTTACACGTTTTGTTTTTAATTGACAACGGTTTCTACGCACGTGAAGTAATCGGCTTTATCACAACCGTATTAGTAGGCCATCTTAACACGATACGCTGGTAATATATCTTTACTGGATGCCTCGGTTGTTCTGGTGTGCCTTTTATTCTGCTAAAAACAACCCTTATATTGCTGGAAGTGACTTTTATTTTAGTTTATCTATCATCCACGATTTTCATACACTAGACTGTATTACACATACAGAGCAATGTACAAGTTGTTCTCACCTCTGCTGTAAGAGAGGTATTTATTAGAAGCTATATATGGATTCTTTGCAAGAACAATGTGACATTTCGATTTCCAATGAACTTATTGTACGGCCTTTAACTGTAGCAGAAGGTGAGGAAGAGGGCATTTGCATTAATCAATAATCACCTGCAACATGATGACACATAAATCGATAATTTGATGATTTATAGACGGCTTGTGTTTAATTGTAAATGTTGGTCGATCGTTGGGGTGTAACATATAAGACAGACCAACGAGTGTGTACGACCAACGAGCTACGGACCCAATTTGTGGCTCAGCACTTTTTTATATTTGAGAAAGAGAATGAACCCTATGAGTGTACCCGAAGTTCAAGTATGTCGATTCTGCAACATAGCGAAACGGTAAGCATCAAGGGGACACCAGACTTACTTTGTCTTCTCTTGCATTTTTTTTGTTGTTGTTGTCTTTTGAGTTGTTTTTTTTGCTTTTAGTAGGGGCTTATTAATTCTTTTTAAAATTGGTAGAAAAGCGTAGCCAAACCTATGCTGAACGCATCTTAGTAGCCCATTATAATAGGTTAAAGTGTTACTTTTCTGTTACTCATGTTCGTGCATCGGTAGCAGAATAACGTAAATACAAAAATTCTTGGAAAAGACTGCATTGTTTATAGACATGTCCGACGTTCACTAGCGGACCCATTTCCATGTATTTTTTCAATTTGGTTTCGAGTAGTTTGTGATATTACCTTTGTGGATTCCAGTTTTTAGATTGATATTACCCCTATGGATTTCAGTATTTAGATAGATAGTTCACATAAGGATTCCATCTTTTAGTATGTGATCTTTCCCATGTAGGTTCAAGTTTTAAGACTCATTTTGCCAATGCGAATTTCAGTTTTTTTCATTCGGGCTTGACAAACAAGAAATACCAATCTACTGCATTGTTATGCAAGTCACTAAGGTCACTAGAGAGAATTAGCTAAACATAGAGAAAAACAATTGATACATCAACTACCACTACAAGAGCACACGCAGACTACTGTTACACAGGCTTCTTGTAAATGGTCAGCTATAGTTGAAGTCCTGTGCCATGGGAGCACAATGGACAAGAAAAGAATACTGGATTCCTAAGAAATTTTACACCGTATTCAAAATTAACAGAGAGCGAGCCGTAAGCGTAAATGCAAGTTTTTAATGTGTTATTGGTAGACTTATTTAACATTCAACAACTTGAAATAAAATGCAAAACATACATTTCAAAAAGGTTGAATATTTACGATACTACAAGAAAATAAACATATATTGGAAACAAACAGCAGATGTAATAATCAGTAACCACTATGCGATATTCAAACAAATAGAACACGTATTTAAGGACATATTTGCTCTATGGTCTATCTGTTATGTTGCCAATACGTTTGTAACATAATAAGAAAGTGTAAAGAATAGCAATCTCCTTACATAATATAAACACCTTGACATAACACGAGGATATCATTTCATGATTGATAAGTAAACTGAAGTCAACGGCCATTACTGTTATGGAGAAGAGGACATAGTGAAAGAAAAAGAGACAAAATGCATAAGCACAGATTAATAGTCCTCACTGACTATCTATGCACACAAATAAGTATAACATGACAGGCCACACTTTTAATCTAAAAAAAAGCTAGCAAGAAACATGTAAAAGAAACATGTAACGTTTCTAAACAATACTATCTTTTGCAATTGATCTGTATACATGGGCACACAAGCAATAGTTACATAATGCTGGTCGTAGCATTTGGCAGCTACTAATTAAAAAACAAAGATGAGAATCGTTGAAAACTAAACACATGGGATTTTACAATGAATCGTTTTAATGAGAATTAACAGGAACACGCTGATGTTCACACATAAACCAATGCTAGTAAGTACAATAATTGTATTAGACAACAATTAACAGTTCTGGTTTTGTTCGCTCATTGCGAGAAGCAGACATAAATTCCTTTGACAGAAGGTAAATTTGCTGGAGATAATACAATTGGATAGTATGAGGAGACATATCGATAGTGCAGATAATACACTAAACATAGTTTAATTATTTGATACTTTCAGCAGATCAGTAAACAATAGTTATTCACTCATTTATTCCTGTAAAGTATTTAGAGTTTTGTCTCTACAGATGGTTTTCTCTAAACACAGCAAGATTTTGTCTGTTTAAATTGGCAGGTATAAAAGTACTAGTATAGACGGGTTAGACAAGACCGTTAGTAGTCTCCAGCGCCTTTCCGATGGGACAGTGGGGCTATTCTCATTTTTGCACACACAGGGAACTTCCGTAACCACTATGGCAGACATTATCACAAATTAAAGTGTCAATATGTTTATTTATTTTAAATTAACCCATGATGGACGAAAATGTCGTTAAAAAGGCATGATTATTTCTGCCGATAACAAACAGTTATTATATTTGGTTCGAAATTTGAACATGGATGTAAACTGCCAAGTGAGATTACAACAAAGGTAGACATATAGCAGGCGATATCGTCTTAGGTGCAGATGTGCACATTCTTGTACTATGCCTAAGGTTTCTTTTTTTATTGACATGGAGTAATCAGTATCTTTTGTGACCGACGACCGACCGCATACATAGGTCAGGTACCACTCACAGTTCGGTTGACTGGGGCCTGATACGACCTTGTGGTTGAAACTACTTATGCGGAGTTGAGTTTATCCTTGATGATGATTCTACGTGAACGGGTTTTATTGGCTCTTTATGGATTCTTTTGAGAAAAATTGATCTGGGTCCTCAGTAAGTAGTGCAATGTGAGGCTCCACAATAAGCTTAACACTATGGAGATTACAGTGTTGATCTCCACATCGTTAGCTAGACTTCTGTGACACAGCCTGTTTGTAGGAACACTGTGAGGAATTGTAGTGGGGTGTTGATCAGTATATTTCACTGACCCTGATTACTCTTTACTCTCATAAAGACCGAGAAACAAACCCTGTCAATTTGCAGCAATAAACAAGCTCTAACAGCTTTGCTTGTGGATATGAAAAGAAACATAACAATAAAAATGCTGCAAGTCGAGCATACATTTCATCTTCTGATTGATATTATATGGGAAAATCGCAGATTCTCATTGAGAATATTCGATAACCTTCATTTTTATTTAAAATAAGGCTCTTCAAGTCTCAAAGATGGAACTATTTTGACAAGACAAAAATATAATCAACTACTGCCACGGTCATGATCAGAATAATAAAGTAAGTACACGCATCAGCAACAGGCCTTTGATATAAGACATACCGCATGACATTTTGAGACGATAAAAGTGTTTTCTATCATCTGATCTATTATCACGTGCATGGCAAATATAATGACGTACTTAACGGTTATGCCAGCTTTATCACACGATGAGTACAACATAAACAACGTGTGATATGCTCACGATGCAAAGATAAAAAACGAAAGCAAAACATCACAACTACTGGGAATGTTTGCAATAGCAATAATAGGTTTACTCTTCTATATATTGGCGTT
This sequence comes from Ariolimax columbianus, assembly GCA_036924085.1. Classification (NCBI taxonomy): domain Eukaryota; kingdom Metazoa; phylum Mollusca; class Gastropoda; order Stylommatophora; family Arionidae; genus Ariolimax; species Ariolimax columbianus. Next base: position 61,848,814 of record JAVGWX010000007.1, on the reverse strand, counting down.
TTGTTTTGTGTTTTTTATGTAGGCGTTCTCCGTGTTTTATGATGTAACGCAGTCTTGATAAAGCTTTGCTTTTGAGTTTATAATGTTAGTCCTATATCTCATATTAGTACATAGTTAATTCGTTACAAACATATGTTTCTTACAGTGTACACTTCAATCTGCAAGCACTCAGAACTGTTTTTCTGCAGGGAATACAGACTAGAGCAATGAGGAATGCGACTTGGATCAAACAACACGTGTCGTATTGACACTGTTGAATATAGAAACGAATCTATGATGACGGGTGAATAAAATTAATGAGAGCCTTTCTTTGTGCTGGTTTTAGGCAAAAGCTAAACAAGCTACAACTTAAGGGCTCACACTCATCAGAGGCTTTACAAATGACGGGGCCTGAAAATGATTTGATATTAAATAACTAGGGGATGTATAGTTGTACTATGGCAGGGTCCTCACGAAGTCCGGAACTGATTCGTCTGCTAAATGTTAGAGGCTGATTCTCTATACAGCGGAGCGATGAATCATCATTATCATGTAGCATGTCCTTCACAGAACGTCGCTCGCACAACAGCTGATCTGTAAGACTCTCAATCTCTGGCCAGAACTCCGCCTCTATCGTTGTCATTTTCAGGACATCCATGCGATCTTGTGCCCATCTTCTCCTTGGTCTGCTTCTGCACCATACCCTCCAGTATCGTTTCTCTCCGCCAATATGGCGTTTAATGTGGCCAAAATACTTTAGTTTTTTAGACACGATATTGTTTTCTAGCCAATTTTAATCGATATCCAGTTTTTTTTAGGATATTTGCATTTTGCTGTTACACTATCTACGTTATTTTGAACACTTTCCGGTAGCATTTCAATCCAACATATTATTTTTTTTCGTAAGTGTTTGTGATGATGGATGAATCCATGTCAAAACCCACAGATATGAGAGGATGGATTGGGATAGTTTCTGAAATCGTATTTAACAGGACACGCATTATGTCATTGAATTCTTGTTTCACAGTTACATAAGTCTTACATCGTGAGTGGATAGCTGATATTGACTGTAGACTTCGACTTAAGAGGTTTTCTGGATCGACTGTCCTCATCATGTTGGTGTTGACGGCACAAACGAAATGATATTTGGCTTTGAAAGAATCAGTTTGTAGGAAGGTTAGAGCTAGTTAGGGAGAATATATTGAAATCAAACAGTAATTGCTGCTGTGTGATGATTGCACATTCATTTTTGAATTAGCAATCCGCAGAATTGCAGAAACTTTCGCATCAAACTGAGGTCAATCAAAGCAAGTGTCTCGAAGGGAGAAGTGTGAGCGTGTACAATAATTAATGTGCATATCTTTTGTAATGGGATGGAAGAAAGAGAGAGAAAGAGAGATGGAGGGAAGGAGAGGGAGAGGGAGGAGAGAAAGAGAGAGCGGGAGAGAGACATGATATATACGAGTGTGACAGGTACACAAGGATGTTGAATATGTCTACATGCCTTCAAATATGTTCAGCATGCCTACACTGTACTTCAGAAACAGCATAAATATGTAAACGCTAATATCTTGTCACTCCTTTATTGCATTTTTATAAATTTAAAATCGTGCATCTCGTTACATAAAGCCTTTTAGTCAAGTATTCATTTATTGCACACAGTTTTTGCTTTGATGTTTGAAGCACTCGTTACTGCCGCAGCACAAGACACATATCAGGGAGCACACGAATGGGTAGCGACTTGTAAAGTCCGTTAGGTAAGGCAAATGTGTGAGATTAACACGACGTGCTAAAAGGCGATCATGTAAGTGGATTTTGAGAGGGTTGTTATACCTGCGAGGTAACGGCGCTCGCGACTCAGGAAACGAGAGCGTGGGACGAAGGGGTGTCTCATAGAAGATGAGATCAGCGCCTAGCCATTTTGGAAATGGACTATAGACTCGATGATCCTGTGTCCAAGATTACTTGGAAGTTGAAAACGAAAAGAATAAGCTGTTATTTGCTTTTAGGTCTAAAAATGAAAAAAAAGGAATTTAAAAATCCTACCCAATACGCACTCAACTTTTCCCCAGGCCTAGTAAGCCTCATCAAGTAAACATTGCAAAATAAAGAACGTACTACGGATAGCCTTGAGTAATCTGACAGCCGGCATAACATACCTGTTTGAATGCCAGGATTGCAGGTATCCCATGCATAGAGTAATGAAAATATCGATTATTATAGAAAGAAGAGATTGAACAAAGCATTCGCAACACATACTGAATGTAATGGATGATCTGTGTTCATTCACTAACGCATACTTGGTTAACCTCTAGATGTTTACTTTTGATTTAATAATATAAATATAAGTCGACATTTATATTTCATTTGACCTCCTCGATATCTTCAAATATCATTTCGCGAAAAAGTGCTATTTTTTTAAGGTATGTAACAAAGAGTTCGTTTCCGTGCAATATGAGTATTCAGAAATGAGTTTAAGCAGCGCAGTATTTATTTTATTTTAGTATATATGTGTAGTAAATATAACTATATATGGTTGTTTTTGATCTTTTCGTTGTTTCTCGATTCATATATAATGATTCTAGCATCCCTAATATGAATCGCCAATTTTTGATTTTGTTGAGCGAAATTCTATACATGTGATGTCCTGTCAATAGGTTGGTGTAAACAATTCGATTTGTTCTCTGTCGGATTTGTTGCGTATGGGGAACGGAGGGGAGGGGGTGGGGAGGCGGTAGTGTGAGTAAGGGGGAGTTGGGACGTGGGAGACTGGGATTTATAATTGTTCGGCTTCATACATTTCTGTTTGTGATTCTTGTCTGGTCGTTTTAATTGATAATTAGTTTCAGAAAATATATTTTGCCTTTTTCCTGCTTTTCTTCAAAACCCAAATGATTTCCTCGGATATAAATAAGCGTATGCTATCATACGATTACACAGTAATATCACGCAAGCTATTAACCCGACGCTGCCAGGGATAATTATGAAAGTCGTTTATTAAAAAACAAATTTCTTTTCTTGCACCCCTACTTCATATTCTAATTGTAGTATTTACCGGCTATCGACCCTTGCTACCGGCAAGTCTCTTCACCTCTCAATCAATGCCCACGCTCACACGACCCGTCCGTCACTTCCTTCCTACAACACGCACATCACCCTTTCCATTTCATCGCCCCCTGGCATGTCTGTCTCTTCTCTCACTCAATTCGCATATCCCATCACCCTTCAACCCGCCTACCTACTGTCAAAATCGAAGCAACCACTCCCTCTCTCACGCCATATCCCATCTCTCCATTCCTGTTTCATATTGTATTTAAAATTACCAACTTTCCTAATTATCCCTTCCAACGCCTCGTATGGCCATTTTGTTTTGACTACACATAATGATCCCAATTAGGATCTCATAACGTAAGACCTCTCTATTTCAATACGTGATATAATAAGTCAAATAACTGTTCAGCAGACACGGATTGAAAGTATTTGAATCATTTCGTTTCAGCAGGTAACTTCTGTTTGAGGTCACCTGCTGTTACCACGTGAATGGAAATGTAGGTACAAGATCCTTTGCTCAAACACATTCCAATCTGTTCATCTACTTCACTATGGCTTCTAATTCTAATTGCGTGCCCAGGGTTAGAGCAGCGGTTCCGATGCATTTTTTCTCGTGTCTGCTTTTTGAGAATGAACACAGGATGATGTCACACATATTTGTGTACTGAATATTATTACTGTCAACAAAGAATAAACACTAACTAAGAATAATATATTGAAATTTTGGGAAAATATAACTGTTGTATAAATACATAATTCGTTCATTATAGAAAAAGCAATACAAAAAAATAAAATAAATGATATAATCACTTTCGTGTTTATTGTTGACAGATTAGTTTGTGTTGGGAAAGTGATATTGAAATTCGTAATTGTTGTTTAACCATCCCGCCATGGCTGTTATTCTCTTGCGCATTATCGTTTGGGAATCATTTGATTTAAGTAATGGCTGTGTCTTCTTGTTTAATAACACGATTATTTCTAATACAGTTTACCCACAAGCTCACTAGTCAGTTCGGTCTACGATCTGATCTGAATATACAATACGTCCTTTATGATTGAAAGAGTTAGGTCTGTAACCGGTTCGGCGATGAATACTTACAATTAGACTGGATAAGTGGTTAAGTATAGTATAGGTGAAACAATCAGACATGCATTTTCGCATTATCCTTCGTGACATTCCGGCAAATGTGCGTATGTGAGGAAGCCATCGATAAGCGGTATGTCTACCGATCTTTTGCAACGCTGATCCAATGCCGGCATAGGTGTTTGGCAGTGCATATCGTCATCGCATAGGTGGGCGACCCTGTGTATGTGTTCAGGCATATAGATAACAAAACGATGTTCTGCGTGTCCATCTATTGTCATGAATGCTTACCACATGTCACGTCCAGGGATGTTTGTGGGATATCGCGGCGTCCACAAATTCCAGAAACATAGTTTGATGTCGAATTTCTTCGTTTCGGATCTAATTTCGTATCAAAATGTTTAGGTCGCGCCGATCCATTGCTCTCTGGATGACTCTAAGCTTCTCAGCTTTTTTGTTTTTCCTAAGTTCCACACTTTTGATCTGTACATCATTGACCATGGCATTGCACGTGTGTGCTCTTGCCGTGGTGTCTTTTATCTCTTGGAGTATTGGCTTTTTTAAGTTAAAGGGGTACTACGTTTCTTTTCGTTGTCTAGAGATTTCGTGGTAGACTTTTTTGTTTGGCACTTATCTCTTCGTCAAGGTAGATACAGGAGTTGACGTCATCGAATGTTTTCTCTCCTAGCATGATGTCATGGTTTGGGCAGTACAAATTTCTGAGGCATTGCGTTTTACTTTTCTATGTCTTTAGACTAGCAGCTCTGGTCGTTCGTGTTGGGCTTTCTCGATTATTTGACTGATTAGCACGACGCTATCTGCAAATAGTAAATGGATGAGCCACTCTTTGAGAGCAGCTGTTAATAGCTTTGGGGAGATTGTGTTGCCCTGTTTGACTCCTCTTGCTATCCGAACATGTACTGGACGGGGGTAGAGCGTGAAGGCTGTATTGCATTCTTTGCTAGTTTCCTCAATCAGTCTGATATAGGTTTTAGAGAAACCCTTATTTGTTAGAGCATTTACTTCAACATTGGTTTCGATGCTGTCAAAGATTTCCTCGCATCCATAAATACAAAACATAGGGTTATGCTCAGTTCACCTGCCCTCTCCATCAGGTGACTAAACATGTGGAGGGGGTCAATGTTGGGAAACCATTTTCTGATTGCGGCTAGTTCTCGAGGCTGTTTCTCATTAAGTTGCCGGTCGATTCTGTTTGGCAATGGATTTAGTAAATATAGTGTGCATTATCGACAACAGACAAAGCAAAGGCAAAGGCCGCCGTCCATCGTAGACGATGATGGCATAATTAATTTTGCTAGCGCTATTTTTAGCAAGGATTAACTACGATAGTTTTTACCCTCACTCTCTCGTCTCGAGCCGCCCGACCCCAGTGGCAAGTCAAGGACAAGACGACTAAGGGACGACTACGAGATGCAGGGGACTCCACATCAGGCACCCGTGAAAAAGACGGCGCAGTCCGGAGTCGAACCCACACCACCTGATCACGAGGCCGACGACTTAACCACCTCGCCAAGGAATCCCCCAGGTAGCAGACAAATAGGACGACAATTCCAAAGATGATCAGTATCCCCCTGTCGCTGTTGCCAAAACATTAATTAGAAAATATATATTTTATGTTTACCGGCTCTAGTTTCGAAATGCTTTCTGATTATTTTCTAATGTGCACATATTTTTTTTCAAAAATTAGATATTTGATATAAATCTAAAAGTCGTATAAAGGAAACATTTAACTTGAATGAGAACGCGTATATGAATTATATTTTGATATACAAATCCTGATAAGGGTAATATATTTATATTTAGAGGGAGGAAGAGAGAGAGAGAGAGAGATCAAGAGAGGGAGTGAGAGAGAGAGAGAGTGAGAGAGAACAGAACACAGTTATAATCAGAGAAATAAAGAAAAAGAAAACGGAACATAGTTATTATCAGAAAGAGAAAGAGAGAGAGAGAGAGAGAGAGAGAGAGAGAGAGAGAGAAAGAGAGAGAGTTAGAAAGAGAGAGTGTGAGAGAACGGAAAATAGTTATAACCAGAGAGAGAGAGAGAGAGAAAAAGAAAGAGAAAACGGAACATAGTTATTATCAGGAAGAGAAAACAGGAGAGAGAGTACACGATAGAGAGAGAAAGAGAGAGACAGAGAGAGTCAAAGAGAGAGAGAGAGAGATAGAGAGAAAGAAGGAAAATGACAAAGAAAGTAAGCACCACCAAATGAAACCACCAAAACTGTCACTCGAATCCAGCATCCAGGCAAGGGAATTAATCACTTATATCGAATTGAAGGGAAAAGATTTTGAGTTGTCGGGAATGGTTAGACATTAAATGTTTTCTTACAATGGAACGGCCATTAGGCAATTTACAGAGATGTATTACAATGTTGTGTACATATGGAATACTTCAATTGACAAGATACATTATTTATTTACAAATATTATTTGATTATAATATTACTGTTTCCTTTACTTTAGTTACTAATGATATTGTTATTACTGATGTAGAGGCGGCCGTGGTGGTGTAGGGGCGGTGTAAATATAGTGCAATCTTGTTTTGCAAACCAACATACTGGGTTCGAAATCATTTCGTATTCATTTTCACCGGGAATGTCTGTATTTTTTCTCGGTATGGCCACTTCTTCACGTACTGAAAGTATTGGCCAAACTACTATATATATATCTGGTATAGTGGAACCTACGCAACACATTGGAAAAGATACAAAGACGCACCCATACACTGTTTAATACATCCTGGTTAAAACTAAAATGGCTACGGTCTGATCAACGAGGTGGGGATTTAAACTGTAGTCCCCATAGTGATGAGCTTACAGAAAAGTCCAGTTATGCACTACTGCTAGGAGTACCACGGAAATGCATATCACGTTTGCCTCGGGGGTGTATAGCAAAGCCACTATAACTCGTGACAAAATAATTGTCATCTGGAATTAACTCAACGCACTAAAAGCAGCTTGAAAAATCAACTACTACTACTGATAGTAGCACAACACCAACTATTACTGATGCTACTACTACTGCGAGTACTAGTATTACTTTCAACTTCTACTACTACTGCAACTAGTACTACTACTAATAGTACTACTACTACTACTACTACTTCTACTACTACTACTGCTACTGCCACTACTAGTGATAGCACTTCTAATACCACTAATACTATAACTACTACTGAAACTGATAATTCTACTACAATAAGTGCAACAATAACAGGTACAGATTCAATGCTGCACTGTTATTACTAACACTACTACATCTCTTACTATTACTGCTACTCCTACATGCACTGCTTTTGCAAAGGCCACAACTATTATTAGCCTACAACCGCTATTATTTATTACTACACATTCTACTATTACTAGACCTATTATTACTCCTTCTACTATTACTAGATCTACTACTACTCCTTCTACGATTACTAGATTTACTACTACTCCTACTATTACTAGACCTACTACTACTAATTATACTGTAACATATCTGTTACTACTCCTTCTACTATTACTAGAGCTACTACTACTCATTCTACTATTACTAGATCCACTATTACTTCTCATACTATTACTTGAGCTACTATTACTTCCTCTTCTATTACTTAAGCTACTATTACTTCTTTTTCTGTTACTTGATCTACTATTACTTCTTCTTCTATTACTTGAGCTACTATTACTTCTTCTTCTATTAATAATAATAATAATAATAACTGTCCTTCGTTGTCGATGAGGACCGCCGACATCATCCTTGTCACAGATTTCCCTGTTGGGTGTGGGTGCGCATGTGGCTGAACAGGCCAATGCGAGCACGAAAATGTCTGCTACATATCGGGCACACGAGGTTTGTAGAAGGGGATGGTGTTCCCGCTGCTCGGGATTTCCGCGTCTCTCGTCTGTTCTGGGCTTTCACAACACGGTCATCTTCACCGGCAGCTACACCCGATTTGACTGCGCTTCTCCAGTCAGATCTGTTTTGCGCAAGACATTCCCATGTTTCGATGTCTATCTGGCAACTTTTTAGTGAGTCCTTCAGACCGTCTTTAAAACGTTTCTTTGGGCGCCCTCTCTCGCGCCATCCCTCTCTCAGCTCGCCGTAGAGAAGCTTCTTTGGGAGCCGCTCGTCTGACATACGGACGAGGTGTCCGGCCCATCCTAGTCGTGCTTTTTCTAGCAGTGCATGGATGCTGGGCATGTTAGCCCTCGAGAGAACCTCGATGTCAGTGACACGATCTTGCCATCGGATGTGGAATATTCGCCTCAGGCAACCTGTGTGGAAGTGGTTTAACCTCCTTGCATGTCCAGAGTATACAGTCCAGCTTTCGCAAGCGTATAGTAGGGTTGGAATGATGGTTGCACGGTAGACTTTGAGTTTGGTCTTGACGCTGATGCCACGACGTGCCCAGACCATCGAGCGCATTCTACCAAAGGCTGTGCTGGCCTTTGCTATTCTGCTTGCCACCTCATCGTCTAGGCTGACAGATCTCGACAGCGTGCTGCCCAGATATGTGAATTTGTCTACGGCATTCAACGTCTGCCCGCTGACTGTAGTCTCTGGTTTTGTGTACGGCATGCCTGGTGCTGGTTGGTACATGACCTCTGTTTTTTTAGCATTTATGGTCAGGCCAAAATTTTTGCATGCGGCAGAGAACTGGTCCATTCCAACCTGCATGTTCAGTTCTGAGTTGCTCATTAGAGCGCAGTCGTCAGCAAATACAAGTTCCCTGATTATGTCGCCAGCCACTTTGGTTTTGGCCTTCATTCTTCTATTACTTGAACTACTATTACTTCGTCTACTATTTCTATAGCTATTATTACTTTTGCTACTATTACTTGAGCTACTACTACTTCTGCTACTATTACTTGAGCTACTATTACTTCTGCTACTATTACTTGAGCTACTATAACTTCTGCTACTATTACTTGAGCTACTATTACTTCGTCTTCTATTACTTGAGATACTACTATTTCTTCTACTGTTACTAGATCTACGGGATTTACTTTATGCTGATGACTGTGCTTTTAAATTCCAATGCGGAAGTTGACATACAGGAATGTATGGATCGGTTCGCCGCAGCTTGTGAAAACTTTGATCTCACCATCTCTATCACAAAATAGGTTCTACATCAACCAGCTCCAAATATTGCCTATTTAGAGCATTCAATCAAGGTTGTATCGTACATTGGCAGTACTCGTTCTCAAGTTATTCATATATATGATGGGATGAATACAAGAATAGCTAAACCAAGTGCGGCAGTTGGTGGACTTTAAACTAAGGTGTAGGATAAGCGAGAGTTCAGGAATAAGGTCTACGCTGCAATTGTTCTACCTACCCCCGTATATGCATAGGCGATCTGGACCATCTTTAATCGCCATGCTGCGACAATAAAGCACATCCACGTGCACTGTTCGCGGAAGATACTGAGCATTAGATAGAAGAACATGGTGCCAAATACAGATGTGTTAGCGCGATCGGGTATGTCCAGTATACACACCGTGATATGTTTCAGCACAGCTGAAATGAGATGGCCATGTGATACGCATGTCGGATGAACGTCTGCCAAATGAGCTGCTCCGTGGTGAGCTCCAAAAAGGCAAAAGAGGAAAATGGCAAGAGAGGAAGCGATGGGCAGACAAAAAAAGGTACAAGTACGCGCTTAAGAGATTACTTATCCAGTGCGGTATTAACCACGATGACTGGGAAATAATCGCTACCAATAGCACAGACTGGGGCATGACTATTCATGAGGGTGTTCAGAGACATGAGGCGTCAAGAATAGATGACGCTATCCAGAGACGATCGCTCTGCAAGTCAGCTCACATCAACTGTTCTTCAACCACCAGTGGACGGATGTGCCTTGTTTCCCCGTATAAAGTGCAACAGACAATTCAACGCTCATATTGGCCTATTTAGCAATCTGCGAACAGTGAATGCTGACAAAGTGGTCCTCATCGAGTACGAACGACGAACAAAAAAAACAAACAAACACTACAGCTACTATTACTCTTGCTGTTATTACTAGAGCTACTTCTCCTCCATCTACTATAACTAGAGCTACTACTACGAATTCTACCATTACAAGGGCTACTACTACTTCTTCTACTAATACTAAAGTTACTACTTCTTCTACTATTTCTAGAGCCACTAATAGTAAATAAGCTGCTACTGAAATACTGATAATTAGCTGATAGTAATCGCAAGTCGATGCAACAGTGTAGTATCTTTGTAATTGGACCTACTAGAACAGATACTGCAACAATGTACGTTATAATTCAAATAATTATTTTATTGATTGCACTCATGTTCCGTCGTGTAATGTTGCTGCAAGTAATTGTGTATTTACTATTTGAATTATTCCCTGATGTTTTTTTAATTATTATAATGCTTTACTATGTCTGCACGCAATGACTTCTCGTTTTATTACTGTTTTATCTGATACAATCGTCTCCCGGTATTGTTGAACATAATGTGTCTGTTAAACGAATAAAAACATGAATTGCAGTAACGATACATGGGAGAATAGATCCAAATAATAAAGTAAAATGCCAGACAATAGAAAACCAAAGATATTTAATGGAAAAATACGGTTTCAAAATCGGAAAGACTTGTAGATTTAAGAAAATATAATAAATATAAATTTAAACGTACACCTTGTTAAATGGGAAACATATACGCAATAAGCTGCAAACACACTTGCAGGAGATTGACAGACTGGTACGTTAACACAAATTCTGAAGGTCGCGTAACAATTCTCATTAAACGCAAATTGTAACACTACCGTTAAACGACAGCATCTATTCTCAAAAATGAATGTTCTGGAATATAATTACTGCCAAGTTACACACATCATATTTAAAAAAAGAGCTGGAACAGAAATCCACAGATTTTAAGGTTGTAGAAAGAGGAACATTTATATATGAATTAAACTGAATTCTCACAAACACAAACATAAACTGTTATTACAACAAGACTGCGACATGATACACACATGACAAAGACAGAGCACCATATATTGTTTCATGATACACGCACATAGCAAATGCAGAGCAATATAGATTGTTCCATGATACACGCACATATCAAAGACATAGCAAATGACAGAGCAAAGACATAGCAAAGACAAAGTAACATTGATTGTTTCGTGATACACGTACATCACACAAACATAGCAAAGACAAAGCAAAGATGGCGCCGTAACTGGCTGTGAGTCTACATTTCTCTACTGTTTTGGATCATTACGGAGCCGCCAGACCACGGATTTGCCTGGAATTCACACTAGTCGACGACTTATACTTGTGTTCACGGATACGTGGAGTTGTTTTCCGTCGGGACTTATTATTTCGTTCTTTTTGTGTGATTTCTTCCATCCGTTTATCCTGGTCTGGACGCCGGCTGAATGGCGTTACGCTTAAATTAGTTATACCTGTGTCGTATCTCACGGGTTAGTTCTGCCGGTTCACCCTCACGAATTTGGCGTGTGGGAATTTTAGATGCTACTATGATGAACTGAATACAGCTGGGGAGAGATACTAGACTCACTCACACGCTGAGTGTTGTCCATACGACCTCTTGTGGTTATCGAAAAGGCACGACAAACTGCGTTAGAGGCCTTCCCACCTTTCTACCCTGCGGGTTACATGTTTACGGAAAGGCTTCGGTGGTAACCCTGAGGCAAAATCTGCATCCTATGCTATCTCCAGTCGTCTCGATGAAGGTCTTGCCACTGGCAAAAGGTAGCTTAGGCTCTGTGAGTGAGGTTGACAAAAGGCGCAGTTTCTTCATCACTTTAATCCAAATCTCCGCGCAAGTCAACCATTTCAGCGGACACAGCAAGAGATACGACTGTCCACACGGCTGAACAAAGAGAGTGGTCTTCATCACTTGTGATGGACAAACTATCATATTGTTTCATGTTACATGTACATAGCAAAGACATAACACGGCTAGGGTAACATCGATTGTTTCATGATACAAGAACATATCAAGACATAGTAACATGAATTGTTTCATGATACACGCACGTAGCAAGATATAGTAACATAAATTGTTTCATGATACACGCACGTAGCAAGATATAGTAACATAAATTGTTTCATGACACACGCACATAGCAAAAACATATCAAATGCAGAGCAAAGACATAGCAAAGACAGAATAACATTGATTGTTTCATGATACACGCACATATCAAACACATAACAAAGATAGAGAAAAAGCATAGCAAAAAGAAAGCAACATATTTTGTTTCATGATACACGCACATAGCAAAGACAGAGCACGATATTGTTTCATGATACATGAATATAGCAAACACATAGCAACATATATTGTTTCATGATACATGCACATTTCAAAGACAGACCAACATATATTGTTTTATGATACATGCACATATCAAAGACAGAGCAACATATATTGTTTTACGATACACACATAGAAAAGACATAGCAAAGACATAGTAACACTGACTATTTCATAATACACGCATAGCAAACATAAACTTACTATTATTCGCAATAGGGCACGACAGAGCAACCACTAGTTTGCACACATATTTTACTAATATATTGAGAACAAATATACAGTTTTACACATTCACGTTTATGGGCAAAAGAGTAGCATGCATCGACAGGCATACTTTCTATTAACTGACAGAACAACACATATCTTACACTCGACCTTGATATAAAATAATTGGGAAACGGAGACTCTAGTTCGGTCAGGCACAACATACTGACCAGGATGTCGCGTCGGGTCAGTCGTAATACTGACGAAAACAACTATCTTTATCCCATGTAGCGTTAACTAGAAACATGATTTTTTCAAGGTAGTTTAGCTGACGAGATGTGGGTCGACGTGATCCCCGTAGTAGTGAGCGTCACGTAGATGAAGACAAGCATAGTGGAACCTCCTGGAGGACCGTGGTCCCACTTTATAGGCAATCCCTGTAAGTGATTGCACTTTGGTTGGGCTAGCTTCTGAGGGCGCACAAACCTAGCATAGGTACATACAGACGCACACATTCATCCAAGCACTGGTTTATGCGTCATGATATCGTCCAAGGGACTACGGTCTGGGGTGGAAAATGGCGCGCCTCCGCCAGTAGAAACTAGTGAGGTAAACATCTAAGCAACAACAACACGGAAACAACCCGCCATTTTACGCACCTTTCAGGGCGCCTAAAAGAGTAAACGTAATCATTGTGGTAATTAAAAAACAACATATAAGATACATAGTTACAGACATTTACAACTTTTGTAGATAGACGAAACCAACATCCATTTAAATACACTTACATTTAGCATGGTAGTAGAGCACTCACTTTTCATGACAAACGTACCGGATATGAATCGCGCTATCGGTACGATCCAGTCGACCCAGCTGTAAATGAGTATCATGCATACGACTTGGAAAGTAAAGGACGTGAGGAAAATAAAAAGCCTACCTACCTCATTCAAGCTGTAGCTTAGAATACTGAAGTCTCTAATAACTTCATTCACCGATAGAAGTGTAACTGCCATGGGACAAACCTTATCTTTCTTTCATATTGCAGATACATACAAACTAATTTTTACACATGCAGTTTTCAGATACAGACAGCACAGACACCAATGTACTCACTGAATGAACATCTCTACTCCAGCAGCTGACATATTCCTTTTGATACCCCGCCAAGACTGCAGCAGTTTGAAAGCTTCTCGCTTGGTGAAAGGGAGTCGAGAATCGAAATCCACAATTGAGAAGTCTTTGCCACTTGTCAAAGTATTTTCTTCCTTCAAGTAATGAGGTCTGTTTGTAGCTAAAGGCGTTAGTTCATCCTGAACTGCATCCCCGTTTATCATTATACCTGCTGACTGGGCAGAGTCGCCTGAGGTTTTATATTTGCTCCAAGGACAACCCATCGTGACGTTTGTTTTCTGTTGTCCTTGAAATTTCAAACGCAAATTATCTTTACTTGTGTCTGTACAACCACTTATATCAGTTTGTTATCGCGATCTTTGGATCTATAGAATGTGCATCATAATTTTCGATTTTGTTAGTAAGCAGAAGTGTACTATTTAGAGTTAATTGTGTGGCTGACACATTTCATACAGTCCATTTGATCATATCATTGCTAAATAATGTGCCATATAATTTGATCAGCATCCAATTCTGAACTCATAAAAACAGCTCTCCAATGTACTTTCTCTTAAAAGGAATGAACTCAGACTTTGTAGGATATTGGTGTACGTTCTTACATTAATGTTAATTTAACACACATTTGTTTATCAAATAGTATGAAACAGCTACCGTCGTTTAAAGTCCTTGTGGGCGTGCAGTCTTTTATTGTTGATTATAAATAACAAACGAAGTCAACTGACTAATAAATTATTATAATGTCGAAATGCAATATTTTAAATACAATATCTATGTAAGGTTTAGGTTAACATTAGATTTATCAACCATCTACATAATTTCTTAGACGAATGTACGAGATGAAGCTGTGGTCAGTGGCCTGTTACCTCAGAAAGTGTCATGCTGAAAGTAAAAGAAAAAATGTACTTTATTTTATGACGTTCTATTATTTTAGTTCACAAATTTAGTATGGAAAAAACAAAATTTGAACGAGATATTGAAATAAATAATTTCATATTTATTAGAGAAATCTTGCGGATTTCTTGGTATCAATAATCTGGTTATTTTATACCTCGCTGAGAAATGAAACTTGCATTGAAGAGGTGTAGGAAGTTCTAGGTAGTCCATATATTTTATTTTGAGATCGATCAATCATTCATTTTGGAAGTAATAATAGGAAGGCTTTACTAAGAGGCGACTGACTAGAGATGGGTCCATGCCGAGGTCTACCTCATCTTGTTTAATACAATTATTCAGACACCACCTCTGAAAGATGAAAAACACACTTTGGCATAAGCATAGTTCAATAAAATCAACTGCAGTAGTGGTGGTGTGCTTCCACTTGACCGAGCCTGGAAAAAACTATGAAGAACAAAAACAGGGCAAGTGTGAATGTCCTTGACCCCAATATCGCAGTGAAGGAAATGATTGCTTCAGAAATCGTGAGTATAAATAACTATGCGACGAGATTATGTGCTTATATTTCTTTTCAGAAATATTAATTAACCAGTTCAATTTTTAGAAACCACTCCTATCTGATAGTCGGGCACTTTCAGAACGGGTTCCGTTCTAACATGTACTCGCTGTGTTTTAAGTGAGAACTGATTTGTAGAAAGTATATTTTAAGATGTGGGCATATACGCAGAACCATCATAGGCACAACTGAATAGTGTGGCAGCTTAGCAAGTATAAATGCGAGAGAGAGAGAGAGAAGACAGAGAGATAGAGTCAAAGGGGGAGACATAGTAAGCGAAACAGAAGGAGAGAAAGAAACGAGGAGAGAGAAAGGGAGAGAAAAAGTAAGAAAGGGATTCAAGAGAAAGAGAGAAAAAGAAAGAAAGAGACAAAGAAAACAAGAAAGAGAGAGATGCATGGAAAGTCTTTAATAAATGGTAATAAACTGAAAAATTAATAAAAGCGCAATCATTTAATCACAAGACTAACAGTAAAGAAAGGCAAATTAAAACCCTTTTTTTCTCGGATGCTTAGTTGGGCATATACTCCAGCACGTCTGTCATCGAGGCGAGGTACGAACCTCGGCGCTTCATTTTGAGTTAGAGCAGTGTCTATTACTTGTATGTGATAGATGTGTCTCGAGTGCTTATAACAGACATTTGTTCAAGTAGTCGCTCGTGACATAATACAAGGCGTGTTCAAATGAAACCGTACCTAATTGCACCAAGTGACATACGTACGATGCATGCGCATGATGACGTCATTTCTGTTGTATACAGTACATACCAATCCTGTCACAAAAAGACAATCCATGAACATGAATAGAGAAAACAAATGTCATGCGGACGACACATCCACGTTTAACTTTACGCAGGAAAAATGGGTACATTTCCTATTACAATAATGTGTCTAGACCTGGTATTTGGATTTACTAATATCGATCGTTAGAGAGAATATTAGCAACGTGGGAAGTCAATATCTGAGGAGGTTCGGTTGATGGTACGCGTGATATGAAACGATGGGAGTTGATGGAGAGAAGGTATTAGCAGTGTGGGAAATCAACATCTGTGGAGGCTCGGTGGAAGGAAAACATGAGGCAGAGTGAGTTGAGAAAGAGACAGTGAGGTCACCAGGGTATGTTATAAGGTCGGTATAGGCAACGGTTCAGATGATTAGAAGGTCGGTGATACCTGTCCTAGTGTGGGAGAAAACATAGTCATTCAGTTGTTATTATAAACTGTCTCTTTGTTATTGTTCCCTAAGTGTAGCTTAATATGTATTAATACTTTTAATCCACAAATGTATACGTATTATGTGGATTGTTTTCATTGTGTCAAAGTAGTTACTCTCCAAAATCATTGAAAGATAACGTAAAATTGTCAATTTTCAACATCCGTATGTCAACAACGACTGGCTTGGTTATGATATATATTATATTGCTATAGATCTGGGGTAGTTGTCTCGCCGCAGCGACTCAATTTCAACCAGTGTTCGTAAAGCGATCTCAGTCCCGCCAGGCGGAGCGATAGCGCGGGCTTGCGGAAAACGCTCGCCTGCCTTTCCCCGTAGTGCGAATTGGGTGCGGTTTGTGGTAGTGGCTCCTCCACCGAGGTGCGCTAGTCTGGTCCGTATCAGGAAACGTGGTCCGTCCGTTGTGATTTATCTAAGGCTTATAGCAGAGCTCGACAGTACGTCTCGCTGGTGGTCCGACTCTCGCAAAGAGCTTGTGACCGGCAAATGGAAAGCAGGAATCGTTGCCTCGAGGCTCTGCGTTCTCTCCCTACGGAGAAGGGCAGGCCAAATATTGTCTCTAGTCCCAGTGAAATTCATCGCCGAGGTCTTTGGGATCCGTTCTGCACAGAGCGCTGCCATCCCTCCTCGAGCGAGCCCGGTCGGTCGGTCGTCTGGTGCGTGTGGGAGGCCCCTGTCAGGCGGTCCTAGGTCGACGGAGTGAGGGACGGGTGGAACAACCGTCCGTCCGTCCCGTCAGTCGGTCCCTGCGGCCGTCCCAGTGAGGCTTTTTACACACCCTTCCTCCGCCGACCGGTGTGCGCTGTACGTACGTCTCCGACAGATATCTGGTTGATCCTGCCAGTAGTCATATGCTTGTCTCAAAGATTAAGCCATGCATGTCTAAGTTCACACTGTCTCACGGTGAAACCGCGAATGGCTCATTAAATCAGTCGAGGTTCCTTAGATGACACCATCCTACTTGGATAACTGTGGCAATTCTAGAGCTAATACATGCTTACCAAGCTCCGACCCTCGCGGAAAGAGCGCTTTTATTAGTTCAAAACCAATCGTCGTTTCCCCTCGCGGGGTTGCGGCGTCCCCACTGGTGACTCTGGATAACTTTGTGCTGATCGCATGGCCTCATGTGCCGGCGACGCATCTTTCAAATGTCTGCCCTATCAAATGTCGATGGTACGTGACATGCCTACCATGTTTGTAACGGGAAACGGGGAATCAGGGTTCGATTCCGGAGAGGGAGCATGAGAAACGGCTACCACATCCAAGGAAGGCAGCAGGCGCGCAACTTACCCACACCCGGCACGGGGAGGTAGTGACGAAAAATAACAATACGGGACTCTTTCGAGGCCCCGTAATTGGAATGAGTACACTTTAATCCCTTTAACAAGGAATTGACGGAAGAGCACTATCAGGAGTGGAGCCTGAGACCTAAGTTAACTTACCACGCCAATACTGCAGAATGACTATCAAAAAGTGCACCTTCGTGGGGTCTAATAGAGAACATGTGCTGGAATTAGACCCTCGAAAATTTTGGGGCTACCCTATAAGAAACTTGATTGTCTCGCTAAGGGAATTGACGGAAGGGCACCACCAGGTGTGGAACCTGCGGCTTAATTTGACTGAACACGCCAATACTGTAGAACAACTGGCAAATCGAGAGCACTGCCGTTTGGGTCTAATAATGAACGTACGCTGGTATTAGACTCACGGATGACAAGTCAGCTCTCAAACACTCAAATGAAAGAACGCTACGGAAATCGTGTTTAACTCCGCAGAAACCGCAGATTTCAAATACCTGGTCATTGACAAACAAAAGCCCTCAATAAATTCGTCTGACCAAATAGTGAACGGGTGCTGGAAATAGATCATCTGAAGACAGGTCAGTTTTACCCTACAAATGACAGGGCGTTGATACGGAAAACCAGCTCAAATCGAGAGGAGCCGCAGACACTTTGGTTCACGTACCAGGCTGATAAGCCTAGGGCGCGAGGCTACCATGTGGGGGATTACGGCCGAACCCTTGTAAGCCGCAATCCCGCCCAAAATCTCAGCAACACTGCAATGGGAGGCTCCTACATGTTCGGGACCTGGGGCTTGCGCCCCAGCCCTATCAGGTAGAGCCACAGTAAGAGGTTCTTGCCGCCCGCCAATCAAAGCGGGCGGACAACTGCTTGATACTCACCCTATACGGCGATGGGGTGCGAAAAACACCAACCAAAAGAATTAGAACCTGGTCGGGGTGTCGAAAACAGTAGAGCAGCCACCTCACTGTGAACTGTCAAGACTCAACCACTGACCATGAGAGTTGTCCGCACACCAGGCGATCAACATCTCTGTGACATTACCAGGCTTGTCCTCTGGCTGAATGCACTCCGGCTACGATATCTACCCCTGTACGTTATCAGCCATAACTATCATGCTGGACGCAGAAGAGATGCAGACCAGCGGACATTGCACACCTGCCCCACTGTGTCAACACCCCAGGTGGCGGGGAATGCTAGGCGTACCATCCCTGCATAGAAGCCAAGAAAATAAAGGGAAAAAGAGATACCCCACTCACATGCAAATGCTACGTTTCTGGCAGGACGTGACGATCCTGGGATACAGACACACTGGACTGCCTCTCTTCCGGGTAAACCAGTCCATCTCATATATCACATATCATCATTGCACCCTATAGACACGAGTAGTGAAGACTCGATAGTCTGGTAAGACAACTTCCATAGGAGAGAAAACTCTGATCGTAAACAACTGCTGCCTTGCAGATAGGCTGGGGACAGCCAAAGGCTAAGGAGGGCATCCCTACAGAAACGCCTGTTGAAATCGGATGCACGGGGCCGCAAGCCTAACAAAACAGTGCAACGTAAATCACAGTATGATGGCAGTACAACCTATTCGAAAAACGTATGGCGCTCATCCTGAGGAGACCCGCCAGGCAGCGATAGCGCCGGGCCTCACGCCTCGAAGGGGCCCACCCTTGACTACTGGTGGTCACCCACCCATGTGTCGTGGAGTCAAGGCACATGGCTATAGGGCAACGTCTATTGGCCAAAACCTCAAGACCCTCAAAATACTACAGTGGAATACGGAGGGAGTCATTAACAAAAAACTTTCCCTAACACACCACCTGCATGAAGGTAAGATTGACGTGGCATGTATCCAGGAAGCGCACCTCAACAATACCCATAAATTCTCAATCAGAGGATACCAGACCTTCCGTCTAGATAGAGAAGGCCACAAAGGAGGGGTCCTGATACTGACCAGAAACAGCATACCGAGTAGCGCGGTACCTGTCAATCACACCGGACAAGCAGAAATTGTAGGAGTTGACATAATGGCTCAAGAGACGAAGCTCCGCATTTTCAATCTGTACGGACCACCAAACAGAGACCTATCGCTCTCGAGTATGGAGGTCAGAGACTCCAACTGCATAGTAGTTGGAGATTTCAACAGCCACTCGGTGAGATGGGGATACTCTGACACAGACAGCAGAGGTGACGAAGTGGAAGATTGGGAGATAGATGCAAATCTCTCCCTAATCAATAGGCCGGAGGACAGCCCTAGCTTCTATTCAAGAACATGGCATACCACCTCGACTCCAGATTTGGCCTTCTCCACACAGAACATACACTATAAAATAGACCGCCAGGTGCTAAACCAACTGGCAGGTAGCGACCACAGGCCGATCAGGCTAACCATTGACATGGAAGTAGGCCCACAGGAAACAAAACCGCTCCCACGTTGGAATTACAAACGAGCCGACTGGGACAGATTTGCAATCCTGACAGATGGGCTGTGTGAAACCATCAACACACGAAACACCAAAATGAAGCCCATGGTAGAGAGCCTAAGCAAGGCAATAATGCAAGCCGCCACTGAAACCATCCCAAGAGGAGCTAGGAAAAACTATAAGCCCTACTGGAATGATGAGTTACAGAAAGTGGAAGATGCAGTAACAAATGCTAGGAACATGGCAGAACGAGAAAAATCCATGGAGGCAAACATCGCCCTCAAAGCCGCCGCGACGAAGTACAAACACACTCTCAGGCAAACAGCAAGAGAAAGTTGGAAAAATAAAACGGAAAGTTTAAACCTGGACAAAGAAGGGAACAAGCTATGGAAGCTAGTCAGAGCCATGAATGACGAAACCCCGTCAAATAAACAAATTACCATCAAGCAGGGCGAGAACTTGATCACAGGTAAGAAAGCCGCAAACGCCTTTGTCGATCACTATGCCAGAGCAAACCACATCGAGGTCCCTGCAGACAAGCATACAGACATTAGCGAAGAGCTAAAGGGTCACGAAAACATAAATACGGTTCCTGAAGAGCACATGATGGCCAAACTAACAATGCGCGAAATGGAAGAGGCTATGAGAACACTAAAGAAAAAGAAATCTCCCGGAAAAGACGGGATAACAAACGAAATGCTGATGGGGCTGGGCCAAACAGCGAAGAAAAAACTACTATCAGTCCTGAACCAAAGCTGGAAAAGGGGTATTGTACCCCAGGCATGGAAAGATGCAATACTGGTACCAGTACCAAAAACAGGAAAGGACAAAACAGATCCGAATGGATACAGGCCCATAAGCCTACTGAGCTGTGTCGGCAAGCTGATGGAACGGATGATAAACACCAGACTGATGTGGCATCTGGAAGAAAAACGAATACTAATTCCACAGCAAGCCGGCTTTAGACAGCACAGATCCACTGAGGACCAGGTCATCCTCATAGCCCAGGAGATAGAAGATGCCTACCAGGCACAGAAACACACAGTAGCTGTTTGGGTGGATCTGGAAAAGGCATTTGACAAAGTCTGGAAGGATGGACTTAGAGTCAAGCTAAGAAGAAGTGATGTCTGTGGGAAGATGTACAAGTGGATCAACCACTACCTCAAACAAAGAACGGCCAGAGTCCAAGTACAAGGGCAGATGAACAAAAAGGTGACACTCGAGCAGGGAGTACCCCAAGGGGGAGTATTGTCACCCACACTCTTCCTGGTATATATAAACGATATTACAGAGAATATACCAAGAAGAGTCCATAGCTCAATTTTTGCAGACGATCTGGCTATGTGGACCTCTGAAAAGAATCTCACCATAGCAAGAAATCGGATGCAAACGGCCCTAACATCGCTGGAAGAGTGGGCGAACTCATGGCTGGTCAAAATAAACGAAGAGAAAACCACGTGCACAATATTCTCGCTCTCATTAAAACCCTAAAGTACCAAATTAAGCCTAAATGGCAAAATCCTGCAGCCAAACGACAACCCAACCTATCTGGGAGTCACATTTGATCGGCGCATGACATGGAAAAGTCAGATTGAGAGAAACCGAATGAAAGCCAGAGAAAGAATGGCGAACATGAGGAAACTTGCTGGCACAAGCTGGGGAGCAGACGAAGGCATACTAAAGAAACTGTACACTGGAAGAGTGAGACCAGTTCTCGAGTATGGCATTGCGGCATGGACAACAGCAGCGAAGGCGAACTTCGATAAAGTTAACAAACTTCAAAACCAAGCCATGAGAATTATAACAGGTGGCATGAAGTCAACGCCAATTGCAGAACTTGAAAAGATTACAAAACTGCAATCCATGACCGATAGAAGAGACTGCAGAGCCCAGCTGCAGTCAGAGAAACTCCGAAGACCGACGGACCATCTAATGTACCAGAGACTAAACAATTTGGGAAATGGGAAACTAAAGCGGAGAAACTTTGCAGAAATAGCCAAAGCAAAGATGCACGAAGATCCCATATACGCACTAACAACACCAAAACCCATCACTACTGTACGAAAACCTACTTGAAGGCAGGATATATTTCCAGAGGTGGTAGAAAATATACCAGGTATTGCAAACAAAAACTGCCAGAGTGAAAAAGAAAGGAGAGACACTACCCTAAGCTTCATAACGAAAAGCTACCCAAGCATGGACTGGACCCATGCATGCACCGACGGTTCTGTAACAAACACTACACAGAACGGAGGGGCAGGAGCACTCCTGAACCTACCAAATGGCAGAAAAATAACACTGTCATTCGCTACTGGTAAGTACACAAGCAATTTCAGAGCAGAGGCAGAGGCACTGAGGGCGGCAGTGGAAGAAATGGTAACACACAGTGAAAATGAGAGCCATATAGTCCTGCTGACAGATGCTCTCGAAGTAGTCACAGCGCTAAAAAGCCAGAAAAACACTGAGCTTAATGACTTAAGAGCAGCACTCTGCAAACTGTGCCAGCAGTCCGCACCAAAAAGGGTAGTGGTACAGTGGGTTCCGTCACACTGCAACATCCAAGGCAACGAGGAGGCAGACAGACTGGCAAAAGAAGGTGCAAGGCTACCACAAACAGATACCAGTATGACGTACGAAGAGTCAAAACGGCTTATCAAAGCCAGGTACATGTCCAAATGGGAAACCGAACATACTGGTTACACCAAAAACGATGCCTATTACCAGTTGAACCGAAGAGAGCAGGTCGTTGTATTCAGACTTCGCACTGGCCACAACAGACTGAGGTACCACCTTTTCAACAAATTGAAGATAGGGTGTACCGACGAATGCCCGTGCGGTACTGGTAAAATGACCACTGAACATCTGCTGCAGAACTGCCCGACATACGAGGATGAGAGAGAGCAGATGTGGCCATTGCCAGTGGAACTGCAAGACAAGCTCTATGGTAGTGGCGAGAGTCTCAGGATGACCGCCGCTTTTTT
The DNA here is from genome assembly GCA_036924085.1 of Ariolimax columbianus. Lineage (NCBI taxonomy): Eukaryota > Metazoa > Mollusca > Gastropoda > Stylommatophora > Arionidae > Ariolimax > Ariolimax columbianus. Next base: position 61,825,653 of record JAVGWX010000007.1, on the reverse strand, counting down.
CGAGAAAATAATGGTTACTGTCTGACTGTGTACGCAGAAGAAGAAGAAGAATATTGCTATAGAGCTGCCTTATGATATCACTAATGACTATTTGTAAGATGTTCACGCTCTAGAATGTACAGAATTGATTACTGGTATCAATACACACGTATAGTGAAAGTACATGATTTAGCAATGGTATCAATGCGCTCGTATCTGAAAAGCCGAGGCTAATTTGCCAATAAGATTCATGTTCATGACAATTTTAGACTGTGTATAATAGCTTGTTAATTAATATATTAAGTTGGAATGCACTTGGTAGAACATATTTCTAGAATGATCTGTGCACACAAGACGTTTTTTTACCAGCAACCACCCTTAAAGTATTAACTATATCAACATGGGTTCGGTAACGCAATCTAGATATGCTTAAAAAGGATGGATTATTATCTTTCTGTCAGAAGACTTGTTTTCCTCCAAATTGCTCAGTGATTGTTAGTGATTTACTAGTGGGAAATAAAAAAAAAGATTGGTCATAAAATAGTCCTGAGCTTAAATGTGAACATTACGATAAATAAATGTAAATTGTACAATCAGTTGGTACTTCTACTGAGACTCCTGTTTCTGCCTTAAACTGACAGGAATTTGCACGCAAACAAAACTTTAAAAATAACACAAATATACTGCCAGGGAAATTGATGTCTTCCACTAAACAAAATACAAACATTATATTGTTACTGTAATCTATTGATGAACAATAAAAGCTGTTATTTTTTGCCATGTTTTTGACTGTTGATTAGGTTTACATGTTATTGCTAACGTCCGAAATCTACTGATTACCTATTAAACGAAAAGGTATATCTCTACCGGTTATTAGTTATCGTTATCGTAGGCTAATTACGGGTATATGTACACCTTAATAATTGCCATTAAATGTCATTGTTTACCTTTGCATGCTTTTGATTGCCTATATGTGCTATTGATTATCTTTGAAACTATTGATTTCGTTTACTAGCGTTTGGGTATTTTTAAAGTGATTAATTACCCACGCAATATATTATTGATTAGCTTGAACACGCAGTTGATTTTGTATAGCAGCAATCGAACACGATTAAGCCCTACTGGTTATCCTCTTCAATGCATTTATCATCTGTAGAAGCTGCACATGATCTTTACAAGTTATCGATTATCTCAACAAAGCATTTTCATATCGTGTGTAATATATCTATTTATAAATGTTAACACAATGGGGGAGTTGTATTCGTTTTGTTTTGTCAATGTTGTTATATAAAATATATACTTTTGTAATGTTTCTTTGTGTGTAAGGTGTGCTCATGCTCGGCACCACATTCCAGTGGCGCTGAGGTCGGCTAGCTCTTGCCTGGAAGAGTGAAAAGTGAAATTAGTAGCCTGCCGATTAAGTGAGCTCACAAGCCAACCTCACCTCCTCGGGGTACACACTGGGCAACTAGAACCGTGAGGCTCTAGGCTAACGAGGTAATGGCTCACCTTAGGGAACGGGCTCCTCCAGGTTAAATGCAGATGTTGGCCCACCGCAGCTTGGAGAGGAGATAGGCGCCGCTAGGGGATTTCAAGCCTAAGAATCACACATGAGGACAAAAACGAACTCTATTATACCGGATCGGTCGCAGCCCGGGTCAACAAGGACCGCGCCTGCCGTCCCACACCAGGGCGGAGGTGTTAAGTGTGCAGCTGGTGATACCATACGACTCAGAACAGAGGATTTCATTCTGGGCACTTGGAATGTTATAACTCTAAGTGTAAGTGGGAACATAAAAGAACTGACCCACGAGATGGATAGATACCACTGGAATGTGCTTGGCATATGCAAGGCACGTTGGAAAAAATTCGGAGAACACACCACAGAAGAAGGTCACACGTTTTATTACAGTGGAAGATCTGACAAACACCTTCATGGTATCGGAATGCTGGTGCACAAAGACACAGCATGTTGTATATTGGGTTGACGACCAGTGTCAAGCCGATTGCTAAGTATACGACTAAATGTAAAGCCCTTCAATGTCACGGTGATACAATGCTATGCATCTACCTCACATTACGAGGACAGCGAGGTTGAGAGCTTCTACGAGGAATTGCAGGCTTTAGTGAACGAGGTGCCGAAGAAGGATATATTGGTGGTACAGGGAGATTGGAATGCCAAAATTGGCGAAGACATGGTACGTGACTGGAAAGGCACGTGTGGAGCATATGGAAATGTGACCACGAACGATAGAGGACTGAGACCCCTGGAATGTGCGTATTATAATAAGATGATAGTAGCGAATACGCTGGGACCACATAAAATGTCGAGACGGTGGACGTGGCACAGCCCAGATAGTACGCTTCATAGTCAAATGGACTATATTCTGGTCCAAAGCAGATTCAGATCTAGCGTCAATAGCGCCCGGACAAGAAGTTTCCCAGTGGCCGATGTAGGGAGCGACCACGACTTAGTGCTGATGACCATGCATCTCACACTAAAGAAAGTTCTGAAAAGAGAGATAACTAGACTGAGATTTGACTTGGAGAAGTTGAAGTACCCGGATATAGTGGAGACCTTTGGAGCGGTGATGGGGGAAGATTCGCACCTCTCTTGGTTCTTCACGAGGAGGCAGATGTTGACACGATGACTGAAGCCCTGAATTCGGCATTAATCTCCACGGCATCTGACATTCTAGGTAGGTGCAGGATTAAAAAGAAAGCATGGGTCACGAATGAAGTACTGGATTTATGTGACAAGAGACGACAATGAAGAGAGCGAAGAAAACACTAGATGGAATTCAGCAATGTAGAGAGATAAATGGAAACATAAAGGCCAAGATGAAACAGGCCAAAGTGGAATGGATAACGACTCAGTGTGCAGATATCGAACAAAATCTAGGAAGAAATTATGCTAAGAGGGCATATACATTAGTCAAGGACATAATAAGGCCTGTACAAATTCGAAATACAACGATTCAGGACACGAGTGGGAAATGTCTCACAGAAGCTCAATACATTCGTGAGCGCTGGACAGAGTACTGTTCGGAACTATATTAGCATGAAGGTCGAGGTGACCCAAGAAATGCAATGTCTCCTGAAGTGAGTCTGATAGAGGAAAATCAAACAATAACAAGGAAAGAAGTATATGAAGCCGTGAAAATGCTGAAGAGAGGGAAGGCTGTAGTTGTGGATACTATCCCAGCAGAGCTCCTACAAGTGGGAGGTAAGGCAACAATTGATACCCTGACATACATCTGCAATATAATTTTGGCAGATAGGAGAGTGGCCCACCAGCTGGACAAAATCAGTAGTTATACCACTGCCTAAATCAGGAAACCTAAATATGTGTCAGAACTATCGAACAATCAGTCTGAAAAGTCATCCAAGTAAAGTTCTCTTGAGAATAATACTTAAAAGACTGAAACCACAGGCAGATAATAACATTGTCGATAAACAAGCGGGCTTTCAAACGGGAAGGAGTACCATCGAGCAGATATTTAACCTTCGGCTAATGAATGAGAAGTACTCAGAGTATCAACAACAACTCTACCATGCCTTCATTGACTTTAGAAAGGCGTTTAACAGAGTGTGGCATGCGGCGCTATGGTCAACAATGAAGCATTATAAGTTCAACAGTGATATTGTGAGGGTAATTGCAAACCTTTATAAGCAGGCGACAAGCGCAGTCTCGGTAGAGGGAACGCTAGGCGATTGGTTCCGTACGACGGTGGGTGTGAGACAGGGATGTATACTATCCCCAACACTCTTCAATATATTTTTGGAGTGAATAATGGAGACTACATTAAACGTACATGTTGGCACGGTTAAAATAGGTGACAGGCTTTTAGCATTTTTCCGATTTGCGGATGATATTGATGTATTGGCAGGCACAGAAAGGGAACTCCAGGAGTTGATTGCTAGATTGGATAGAGCGGCCCTGAGTTTTGGTATGGAAATAAATGCAGATAAAACAAAGCTCATGACCAATAACATAACAGGGTTTAAATCTGTAATAGAGGCAAATAGGCAGGAACTTGAGGGGGTAAAACGTTTCAAATATCTGGGATCGTTGATCAGCGAAGAGGGATCGAAGCCATAGATAATTGCAAGAATAGCACAAACAACAGCGGCGCTGACTCGGCTGAAACCTATATGGCAAGACAAGCGGCTCGCCCTCAGCATAAAAGTTAGACTAATGCGCTCTTTGGTGATATAAATATTTCTGTATGCCTGCCAGACCTGGACCATTACAGCAGATATCCAGGGCAGAATACATGCAATGGAAATGAGGTGCTATAGAAAAATCCTAAATGTTACATATAAAGATCGTGTCACGAATGTAGTAATACGTCAGAGAATGGAAGACGCTATTGGTCCTTTTGAAGATCTGTTCACAGCTATTAAAAGACGAAAGATGACCTGGTACGGGCACGTTGCGAGGTCCAACGGAATTATCAACTCGATACTCTTTGGTTCCGTATCGGGACTGAGATGGTGAGGATGTCCAAGGAAGATATGGGTAGAGAACATCACTGAGTGGTCAGGCCTTCGTCCCGGTTAGATACGTCAGGCAGCGACAGACAGAGAGGGATGGCGTGGGATTTTGGGAGTGTCTTCGTGTGTGCCCCAACGACCTGGTGGGTTACGGGATGAACTGAACTGAACTGAATGTCTTTCAATATCACCAATCTATCTCATTCTTGGTCGTCATCTTTCTCTGAAACCATGTAGTCTGGTGTTATAGTCATGCTTGTGTTGAAAAGTTTGAAGTATTTTTGTAATAAGGTCAAACCATTTCATCCTATGTCTTTCAGTATCGTCTATGAATGATGTTAGTTTACATTTGTGATGAATTTTGTTTACATTTATATACAGTATTTATTTAAGATATTGAATGTATATATATATATATATATATATATATATATATATATATGTATATATTGTATATATATATGAACTGTTATGCAACAACTGAATAATTTATTATAATCAAAAAAGGATAGGCTTGCTACAAATATCTATGAAGTAGTATACATTACATGACAACTAGAAAGGTACTGACATATCAAAGGATACAGCTTGTGTAACCTACGAAAATTAACACAAATAGCTACTAAAAATAGTATTGATTGGCTAGCAACTTCTTTATGTCAAACTAACTGTATGTAGAAGAAGAAAAACCAGATATAATAGGATTAACAGAATCATGGACATATGAGGAGATTGCAGATAGTGAACTTGGAATTGAGGGATATACAATGTTCAGGAAAGAAAGGATTTTTGGAGACAAGACTAAGAGAGGGGGCGTTGTATTATACTGTATAAATTCTGTTAATATAACGATCAAAGATTATTTATCAAGTGGTAACAAAAATGAAAGTGTATGGGGACAAATAGAAAGTGGGGGTAAAAAAACAGTGATTGGAGTATGCTATAGATGTCCATCAAGTCAAAAAGAGGAAGGTGAGCTGATAAGTACCATAGCAGAGGCAAGTGAAGGGAAATTATTATTAATGGGAGATTTCAATTATCCAGAAATAAAATGGGATATGGCAGAAGCACTTGTAGAGTCAAAACCTTTAGTTAAGTGCATAACTGACAATTTTTTAATTCAACGTGTAGAAGCAGCCACTAGAGGCAAAAATGTACTCGACCTAGTTTTTAACGTTACCGTTGAGGAACTGTTTGGCTCAAGTGACCATCAAATCATCCGTTGGGATCTTATTGCAGGGAAAGAAGTAAACATAAACACGCGAACATACGACTACTCTAAGGCAGATGTTAAGAGGATGAAAGAGGCAGCGAACCACATAATCTGGAAAGATATTGTCGTAGGAACATATGTTGAACAGGAGTGGGAAAGTTTTAAAACAGTTCTAGAAACGCTAAAAGATGAATGTGTTCCTTGTAGGGAGGTAAACCCCTAGCGTAAAAAGTTGATAACTAGATTTGTAGTGAAATGTAGAAGATCAAAAAAAAAGCATGGACAAAATATATAGAGGCAGGTAAATCAAAAGAAACATATGTAAAATATTTGGACAAGCAGAACACATCTCAGAAAGCGAATAAAACAGCAAATTTAGACTTTGAAAAAAAACTTGCTCAGAGGGTCAAGACTGACAGTAAAAGCTTCTTCTCTTATGTTAGAAATAAACAAAGAACGAAAGACAAAGTAGGCCCTCTCATAGACAGTACAGGGAAAATAATAAATGAGAATAGGGAGGCAGCTAATCTGCTCAATCAGTACTTTGTCACAGTCTACTCAAAAGAGGACTGCTCCAAGATCCCAGAGCCTATAGATATTTTTCAAAGGGACATGGATACAGCGGGAATAAGATCAATCTGTATTATAGAGGAAATGGTTTTTTTTTTAATTGGAGGGGTTGAAAGTGAATAAATGTCCAGGTCAAGATGGTGTTCATCCAAAATTGCTGTATGAAATTAGAGACCAACTAGCAAAACCATTGGCTATATTATGTTCTCAATCACTTACAAAAGGGATTGTTCCAAGGGAATGGAAAGTTGCAGGAGTGATCCCCTTATTCAAAAAGGCAAAACATCAGATCCGGCAAATTATAGACCGGTGAGTTTAACGAGCAAAGTCTGTAAATTGTTAGAGACAATAATCAAAGAAAACATTGTAATGCATTTAGACAAATTTAATCTAATTAGAAATAGTCAGCATGAGTTTAATAGAAGGAGATCATGCTTAACAAATCTATTAGAATTCATGGAGGAGGTTACTAAAATCATAGATAAAGAGGAGCCAGTGGATGTTATTTATCTAGACTTTGCAAAGGCCTTTGATAGAGTACCTCATCAACGATTATTTCAAAAGTTAAAATCACATGGAATAGGTGGGGAAGTTGCCAAATGGATTGAAAATTGGTTAACGGGAAGAAGGCAGAGAGTGGGCATAAATAAGGAGTACTCTGAGTGGTGTGAAGTGAAAAGTGGTGTGCCACAGGGCTCGGTTTTGGGACCAATTTTGTTCTTGATATATATAAATGATTTGGACATTGATATGGGATCCATGATTGCAAAATTTGCTGATGACACAAAACTATGCAGTAGTGTCTCATCTAAAGCGGAAGTGGATATATTGATGTCGAATTTAGATACAATTCGAGAATGGTCTGTAAGCTGGCAAATGGAGTGTAATGTAGATACTTGTACAGTCATCCACATGGGTAGATCCAATTTGAAACATAATTACAGAATGGGAGAAAACAATATTAGAAAGATAGATAAGGAAAGTGACCTAGGGGTTATAATAGATCATACAGGAAAGGTGAGTGAGCAAGTTAAGGTAGCAGTGAAAAAGGCAAATGCAATGTTAGGTATGATAAAAATAAATATTAAACATAGGAGCAAGGAAGTGATTGTCAAACTGTATAAAGCTTTAGTTAGACCTAGATTGGAGTACTGTGTACAGGTGTGGAGTCATTATCATAGAGGGGACATAAACATGCTAGAAAGAATACAAAAAAGAGCGACAACGATGATAGTGAATTACAGTTATGAGGAACGACTCAGAAAAACCGGCCTACACTGTCACGAAAAGAGAAAAATTCGTGGTGACTTAATACAGGTTTATAAGATGATCAGAGGAATCGATACATTAGACTATAACAAGTTTTATTTTTAAATACAGCCACCTACAATAACACGAGGGCATAGCTACAAGCTGACTAAAGAGAAGTTCAAGTTAGATATTAGGAAATATTTTTTTAGTCAGAGAGTGGTGTCTGCTTGGAATGCATTGCCAGAAGAGGTAGTGGAGGCACGGACAGTTAATGCATTTAAGAATACACTGGATGCGCATAGCTTTTAGAGCAAGGTGATGTAAATGTAACTGGTTGTATACAGACTCTACAGGGTCTTCTAAACCAGTATAAAGACGTTACGATAAGTTAAAGATACAACACACCAAAAGTGACGGTAAAAGACACCCACACAGAAATAGAAAAAAAAAATGCAGTATTGTAATGCATTCAAAAGAGATACTCAGCTACAGAATGTACATGCACATACACCTATGTCATGAACTCGAGGCATGGAAAATAATGGGGGCGGAAGGGGGGGGGCGGATAGTTTACACACAATTAAATAATGCACAGGAAACCCATATCGCAATGGCCACTTGAAAATACTCAAATATATTCAGATACGTGGCTCAGGCACCACGAGCAGCTGAAAGTGCTATCGGGGAAAACTTGGGTAATGTCAGTTTTCTATACAGATTCACAATCAATAAGATTAGCCACGAGAAATGATACGAACAACGAATTGGACAACCTGCCAGAAGCACTCATAACAATCCACTATAATTTATATGAATTGACAGCATAATGGATTTCTGCACATTGTAAGATAACGGACACGAGAAGGCAGACATACTAGCCAAAGAATGAAGGGGCAAGTCCCAAACTGAAGATAAAGTTATAGATGAAGAAACAGGACAATTATAAGTCACTTCAATGACAAATGGCAGAGTAAAAACAAGGAATCGGATATAGTAGAAGCATATTGACAGATTCTCACAAAGAGGGTGGAATTACAATATGCTGACCATCTCCATCAAGGTTGCTGTGTACAAATCGTATGTGATTAGTACCTTGCTCTATGGCAGCGAAACATGGACACTGTATGCATAACATAAAAAAAGGCTAAATGCTTTACAAATGCGATGCCTGAGACGCATATTTGAAATTTCATGGAGTGACAGAGTGACTAACAACGAAGTGTTGGATAGTGCAAAGATTGTCACCTTAGTTACGATCCTCCGCCAGCGCCGCTTGCGGTGATTTGGTCACGTGTATAGAATAGAGAATAGGCGAATACCAAAAGATATCGTTTACGGAGTGCTGACCACAGACAAGCGTAAAAACGGTAGACCCTTCCTCCGCTAAGATGTTTGAAAGCGTGACCCAAAGGCGTTGGATATGAACACTTGCAATTAGGAGGAACTTGCCAAGTACATACCCGACTGGAGGCGTTGGATATGAACACCTGCAATTAGGAGGAACTTGCCAAGTACATACCCGACTGGAGGCGTTGGATATGAACACCTGCAATTAGGAGGAACTTGCCAAGTACATACCCGACTGGAGGCGTTGGATATGAACACCTGCACTTAGGAGGAACTTGCCAAGGACAGACCCGGCTGGAGGCAGGATTTGTGTGTTGGTATGCAGGCAGGGAAAGATAGGATTCGTCAAGATGCAGACAACAATCGTTTGCGGCGCAAGTTAGGGCAGCAACTGTTCTTCTCTAGCGTGGAGTCCATTGGCTTTCGAGGCTGACATTATGCCAATGAAAAGAAGCATATTACTTTTTGCAAAAAAGCGATCAAGTGACAATATTCAGACTGCAAACAGTCCATTACAGGCATCTGCTCCAGCGAGGAGAACAATGAAATGACAGAACACGTGTACAGGTCTACCGGCTCTACGAGAGGAGCAGAGTGGCAATATCAATCAACTTAATTTGAAAGGTAAATTGTATTGCGACGGAAGAAACCTGAAAAGGATGGCCAGATTTATGAGGGAAATATATGTGATTATTTATGAGCAGGTAAACAAGAATACAAATAGGAAGACTAACAAGACAAAAACCATGACTACACGAGCTCACAGCAATGATCATTAGTTACACACACACATCAAATGGGTCGACAATATGAGAAGCAGATAAGGATCTATCAGCTACGCTATAAGGTTTAATAAGGGTCTATCAGCGGGTGTTATAAGGTTTAATGAGGGTCTATCAGCTGGTGTTATAAGGTTTAATAAGGATCTATCAGCTACGCTATAAGGTTTAATGAGGGTCTATCAGCTGGTGTTATAAGGTTTAATGAGGGTCTATCAGCGGGTGTTATAAGGTTTAAAAATGGTCTATCAGCTGGTGTTATAAGGTTTAATGATGGTCTATCAGCTGGTGTTATAAGGTTTAATCATGGTCTATCAGCGGGTGTTATAAGGTTTAATGAGGGTCTATCAGCTGGTGTTATAAGGTTTAATGAGGGTCTATCAGCGGGTGTTATCAGGTTTAATGATGATCAATCAGCTGATGCCATACGTTTTAATGAGGATCTATCAGGTCAGTTAAGGTCATCCCGTAACCGGTGAGGTCGTTGGGGCCCACATGAAGACATCCTCACAACTTCTATCCACCCCTCTCTGTCAGATGCCGCTGCCTGCGACTCTTCTGGTCGGAGACTGGTCCATTCTTTTATGTTGTTCTCCCATCTCTTTTTGGGCCGGCCTCTTCGTCGTCTGCCATGCACCTGCCCGTGGAGGATTGTGTTTGCAAGACCCTTTGATCTCGATATGTGACCGTACCAAGTGAGTTTCCTTCTTTTGACAGTTGCCAAGAGATCTTCGAAAGGCCCTATTGCCGTTGTAATTCTATTTCGGATTTCCTCATTTGTAACTCGATCTTTGTACGTCATGATCTATCAGCTGATGCTAAAGGTTTAATGAAGATCTATCAGCTGATGCTAAGAGGTTTAATGAGGATCTATCATCTGATGCTAAAGGTTTAATGAGGATCTATCAGCTGATGCTAACAGGTTTAATGAGGGTCTATCAGCTGATGCTATTAGGTTTAATGAGGGTCTATCAGCTGATGCTAAAAGGTTTAATGAGGGTCTATCAGCTGATGCTATAAGGTTTAATGAGGATCTATCAGCTGATGCTAAAAGGTTTAATGATGATCTATTAGCTCATGCTAAAAGGTTTAATGAGGGTCTATCAGCTGATGCTAAAAGATTTAATGAGTTTTTATCAGCTGATGCTAAAAGGTTTAATGAGGGTCTATCAGCTGATGCTAAACTGTTTAATGAGGGTCTATCAGCTGATGCTAACAGGTTTAATGAGGGTCTATTAGCTGATGCTAAAAGGTTTAATGAGGATCTACCAGCTGATGCTAAAGGTTTAATGTGGGTCTATCAGCTGATGCTAAAAGGTTTAATGAGGGTATATCAGCTGATGCTAAAAGGTTTAATGAGGGTCTATCAGCTGATGCTAAAAGATTTAATGAGGGTCTATCAGCTGATGCTAAAAGGTTTAATGAGGGTCTATCAGCTGATGCTAAAAGGTTTAATGAGGGTCTATTAGCTGATGCTAAAAAGTTTAATGAGTATCTATCAAATGGTATAGTTGGTTAGTTGGTTGCCTTTCCACTTGTGTCGTTGAGCAGCGTTGGAAGCTTAAGTCGTCTGTCCTGTGCCAAGTGCGTTGCATCGGTCAATGTGAGTTCTTGTCGCTGCACATATCCTCAAATGTCATGTATCCACCTGCCTCGTGGCTGCCCCCATGCTCTGTAGTCAGATCTACCATCGATGTAAGCCATCAGTGAGAGCTGATGAGAATACATTCTCATGAGATGACAAAACAAACGTATTTTGTGCCTGAAAATGTATTCGATACAAGACGTACTGCCGACCATATTTCAAATGTCGTTGTCCGCATTCTGTCTCTCCTGGTAACACCGATGACCTTCCTCAAATACTTCATTTCCCAAGTCGAAATTCTGCTCTCACGCGCCATGGACAGAGGTCATGTTTGGCACTGGTAGCACAGAGTCGGCATAAATATGATATTTATATACCATATGGTATAATCAGGTTTAATGAAGATCTATCAGCCAGTGTTTAATGGTAATTATGGATTAATCTAAGTTTTTTTAAAATTCTTTGCTGAATACGTGTAGGGATGAAAATAATGAGTGAACATTTAGAATAAAAAGTTATGTTAAGTACGTCTTCAGACATTTGCTATAATTATAACGCAATCAATCTTTGTATAATATAAAATAGTAATACACTAGGATGAAAATAGACTGTGCAATCATTTGATTGCCATATGTAGAACACGTGAAACATTTATTAGCGAATGGAAGTCACAAACTATGAGGAATAACAAAATACAATTTCCACTATACAAGCGGAAACCATTTGAAGCTTCAGCAGGGTCAAAAGTAAAATACTATTTGGAAAGTATAATGGCTGGCTTGAAATAGAAATTGACACACGATGACAGAAAATATATGATAGGACTGTCGCTACCGCATAAATACCCGAACATCAATTTGGAAGCAAAGCAGCAACTGATGAAGATTATATCAATGTCCACGCTTTGCTAGAATTGACAAACGTGGTATTTATACAACATAAGGGATAGCAGAAATACAACAAGATATGGAATAAAATTGTTTTGGAATAATCATTGGTGTCATCAGGGCACATAACTTTAGAAATGAGAATATTAGAAATACAGTGACAAATACATCTTGTGCTGTATACATTTCAAGACAGAAAATACGATGATTCGGTCAGCTCACGAGAATGCAGCCATATCAACTATAACTACGAAGCATATAACGCAACATCGAAATGCAATGCGCAAGAAAGCCGCGTATCAGATGGATAAATGACAAATCTTACAACACCACAAGCTGACAACTGACACAACAGATTTGAGCTAAGAAAGACGACTTAAGCTCCCAAAAGAGGTCAACGGCACAAGGAGATGGTAAAGAAAGTAATGAAGTATATATATATTGAAGTTAAAAGAAAAACGTTTATGTTATAACATTATTCGTCCTCTTTTTCTTGTTCTTATTCTTTCTTTCTTCTGCTTCTTATTCTTTTTCGTCTTCTTCTTCTTCTCCTTGAATTTATTAGATCGATCGTTGTCCTTGTTGTGTGTTTTAGCTTATAAGACTCATCATTGCTGCATGAACATATGTTGCTTCAGCTCTGAAATTGGTACAAGTCTATCCTGCTGGTATGGAGTGCTTTTTCTATGCCGCTGTTGGAGTGTGAGATGTAGATTCCACTCGCTCCCCTTTTTTCGCTCACCGAGGTCGATCCATATGTGTACACATGTGTCCAATAGTTGCTTGGGTACTGACTCTTGAGCTCCTGCAGAATGATGATGCTTTGTTCTCTTTCTGACTACAAATTGAAGATAGGTGGTACCGACGAATGCCCGTGCGGTACTGGTAAAATGACCACTGAACATCTGCTGCAGAACTGCCCGACATACGAGGATCAGAGAGAGCAGTGGAACTGCAAGACAAGCTCTATGGCAGTGGCGACAGCCTCAGGATGACCGCCGCTTTTTTCGAAAAAATAATGGTTACTGTCTGACTGCGTACGAAGAAGAAGAAGAAGAAGTTCTCTTTCTGACTGCTCACTTCTCTTAGTTATCCATGGAACTTCCAAGATTATTATGGACAGATGCTGGCTTCGTATCGTCTAGATAAAATGCCTCACACGTGTCGATTTCGGCTTTAATGATGTTTGCATGTTTTCTGTAAATAATAATTACATTCCTACAAAAATGAAGTCAGACATAACAAAAATGTATCATACAAACATCTAATCAGTTTTAATTCTGTATTTTTTTGTTTTTCTACTTCTTGCTCTTCTTCTTCTTCTGCTTCTCACTCGTCGCGGTTCTATATACGTGAAGTTCTGTTTTCAGGAAATAGATTGCCGTAGTGGAGAGTTCGTCAAGGCTATTTGCATATTCATTACCACTCTTTCAGTATCTGTCGTTGGTATTGCAAATTAATCGTTTCACATACCACGGTTAGTGTTTACAAGGACGCGTTAATGCCGTAGGCATTGTAGTGGTGATTTTGCGAAAGGTCACGTTTCTTTAGTGTTATCATTATTCACATCTAAAGCAATAACGCGTTGTGTTTTAATACTAGTTACACCCTACTATCTTTTATTTTTTTTTGAAAGGCCATTTACGGTCAAATAGAGACAGCTGTCAACAAGCAACTTACAATTAGAGAGTAATCTACCAATTATTGGTGTCTTACTTTAGATGATTCCGGGGCGAAGTGGTTAAGCCGTCGGCCTATTGATCAGGTGGTATGGGTTCGACTCCGGACTCCGTATTTTTCACCGGTGCTTGATGCGAAGTCCCCTGCATCACGTAGTCACCCCCTGGTCGTCTTGTCCTCGACTTGCCTACTGGGGTCCGGCGGCTCGAGGCGAGAGAGTGAGGATACAAAGTAGCGCAGGTAAAAATAACGCTAGCAAATAAATTATGCTTTATCGTCTGCGATGGACGGCGGCCTTTCCCTTTTTTACTTCAGTGCAAGACACAAAAATCTGCTATACTATAACGTGAGGACCATTCCACACTTTAACAAAGCGGAACGTGATATCTGACGAAACAAATGTCTAAATGGGCAGTCAGTATTTTACATAACGCTTTACAGATCAAACAGCCCCACATGCAAAGTGTTGTAGTTCAGACAACGTTAATGCCCTGTACAGAACAGACACCCAACTGAGAGTTATATATTTTGGATAAGACTACTGGTCCATGTACAAACAAGACAACCCCACTGACTAGGTTATGTACTTTCGATAAGGCTACTGGCCCATGTACAAAACAGACAACATCACTGACTCGGTTATATACTTTAGTTCAGGCTACTTGTCCATTTACAGAACGGACAGCCCCACTGACACAGGTATGTTATTTAGATGAGGCTACTGGTCCATGTACAAAAACTATCAGTGCCAACTGTAAATACTCAGAACAAGGCACACATAAATCGAAGCTGCGCTTGTACTGAAAGACAAACGTCTTTAAAAAAAAAAACACATATATGTGGCTTACCAAACGCACCAAGGACAGACAAAACACAACGAATTTCACGGTATAGTCACAAATTCTTTAACAGGAAAAAAAACAAACACGAAATCAAAAAATACATCACAGCAGCAATGATAATGGGCATAGTTACCTCTGTGATCTGCAAGAATATACCAATTATAGAGGGAAAATGATCTTGTCAATGCATGGTAAAATGTTAAACAGAGTTGTAACTGAAAGACTCATACATGCAGGTACTAAATTAAGAGATGAACAAGCAGGTTTCAGACAAGACAAATCGTACACAGACCACATTGCTACATTGCGCAGAATTATAGAGCAGTCACTAGAATATAATTTAAGTTTCTACATCAAGTTTTTTACTATTAACAATCTTTGATAACTTAAATAGATACACTCTCAAAGCAACTAAGGCACTATATAATCCTGCAATAGTTTACTAGCATAGTAATGGGGATATATGAGAATGTGAACTATCGAGCCTTGTACTAGACACAACTCAAATAATTACGTAACGTTAATTCTAGAGACTGTCTTCCATCACCTGTTCTGCTCCTGCTGGCAGTTGGTTAGATTATGAAAGCTACTACAGCATAAGAGAGAAGTGGATTCAAGAAGACTTTAGTTAAACAGCTGATAGACATCGACTTTGTATGTGACACAGTTCTGTTTTTTCTCAGCTAACACAACATGCAGAAATCAGACGCAATAGACATAATCTCACAGCAAGTACGTCTGAAGATACAAAAAGAAACGACACACATTGTCAAATGTAACGCGGCCAACAACACAGCTCTTATCAATTTGAGAGGAACACTTTTGTATGACGTAGAGAGCTTCACATCCCAATGGAGCATCAAAAACAGAACATACGGTGCAGGCGATGATGTCATTATTAGAATACAAAAGGCAATTATGGCTTTTGCCATATTTTGAAATATACGGAACTCTATACAATTATCAGAATGCATTCCAAGCCTAGGATCTTCAACTCCATTGTGACATTTGTTCTTTTATATGAAGCAAAAAGATGGCGAACGACGAAACTCAACGAGATTTCAGTGCCTCGTCAACAAATTCATAATACAGTAAAGACATCCACCAGGGTTACGACCAAAAGTTTACGAGACCAGAGACAGATGGGACAAGAAATCGTAGGAAGAAGGTGGGGCTGGATAGAGCATGCACTGCAAAATTCCTAACCCAGTATCACCTGACAATCTATGTCATGGAACGCTTGTTAAAAGAGAGACACAAGAAGATCAAAGAGCGCGTAGACAAGGAGTTAAGACCTAGAACACGAAACGAGAAAAAACCTAAACCTTGAAAAGAACTGCAGAAAATAGCACAGGACAGGTCTACTTACAGAAGGCTGGTTGAAGGCATATGCATCTCTAGATAATAATGGCGTCGAAGAAGAAAAAGATTCTCGCCGATGCAATTCGAAAGTGACAGCCACATTAGTCAGATAGCGACCGACATGTTATATATCACGGTATGCCCATTAATATGAAGTAGGTCAAACAAGAAACTATATTACACGAACCAATGAGAATAAGCTCTAACATACACCACTACCAGGTATATCAAGATACACCCATACATACAAATATAGAATAAGAATTATTGGCCTTTAGGCACATATACATTTTAGGGATACATAAATTGGCGTATGAACATTACGTTAGTAATAATAATAATAATAATAATAATAATAATGCAGAAAATAGAAAGCACAAGAGAGAGAGAACGAGAGAGAGAAAGAGAGAGAGAGAGAGAGAGAGAGAGAGAGAGAGAGAGAGAAAGAGATAGATCTGAAAGAAAAGAGTTAGTAGAGAATATGGAGCCCCCGAAAACGGATATGCCGTCCGAAAGGTCCAAATATCGCAATCAAGATGTAAACTAACGACACAACGCATTCCGTTCTCCAGACTACTTCCTGCTACTTGCGAAGCCCTGTTCGGGGCTTGGTAGCAGGAGATTGAGAACAAACGCAGACGAAGAAGAAGAAGAAGAGTATATTGAAAAACAGAGAAAAAGAGAGAGAGGGAGAGAGAGAGAGAGATATAGGGGGAGGGGGAACGTACAAGGAAGCAGACGAAGAGGCTTAATGCATCCGGTAAGAAAGTTTAAACGATTCACGAGCTCAAACCGACGATGATCATTCGTGAAGCATAATACGATTCCAGTGAGTCTGATATCAACCATGCTCTGGTGTCCAGGGTTATCGATTAGGTTGACAGCAGGGATGTTGCAGTTATTAGACATGCCATTCAGGTGTTGGAGGAAGCGGGCGCGGTATATGTTGATTTTCAGCGGTTGCAACCAAAAGCGTAGATTAGATTTCTTGACTTGCAGGTAAACTATTTTATTGCAAACACTTGTTATGGAAGGCCACTGAACTTGTCTGGAAAACAGCGCTGCGTTCCACAACCACGTGTGTTGCCACATGGCAAGATACATCAGTCGTAACATGGGGTATTTCTTAATTACAGGTCACTAAGTTCATATCCCGTTTGTAAGCTGTAATGCAAGATGATGAAATATTACAGGTATGGAATGAAAAATAGGGGGATGGCGAAACAAGATCTAACCGACGGAGGAGCTGTGAGATGGACCAATTGTTTCACATGGTTGGGGGGGGGGGGCACTGTGAGAAGAGATGTGGTATTCAGTTCGAGAATTAGGGGTGATACACTGGATGGTGAAGTTCGGGATAGCTTCAGGGAAGACACATGCGTTGAATAAATCCAGTAGATACGGGGCCTTTTGTTGAATACATTCGTTTTCCTGACGTTTGCAAGGAAGACAGCTAGGGAAACAAAGTGAGTTATATCGAGATATGTCTTCTTCATCTTTGTTCGTTCTCAATTACCCCAAAAAGGGATTTACAAGTAGCAGGATGTTGTTCGACGAATGGAATACGCTTTATTGTGTCGTAACAGCGAGATTGAGGGTTAGAAGAAGGGTAAACAAAACACCTATGTAGTGTCAGAGGGCTTATAGTAAACAGTGCTGTCAAGAACGTTGACTAATATAAGAGATACATTATAAATGTGGCGTATTGTAAGATTGAAGTTGTTAACAAAGCTAATGAAGCCAAGCAGGTTAGCCTCATACATGTCGGTAGTATCGATACAGTTACCTATATATCGGCCGTGCATCAAATGAAAGGAGCACTGATACCGAAATTAAATGAGATATTTCGATTGGCCCAAAGGGATCGGCGTAGCTAGGACCGATCTTAGTGCTCATATCTACTTCCTTGATCTTGTCAATAAAACGACAGCCACATTCTTCTTCTTCTTCTTCTTCCTACGCTGTCAAACGTCAACCTGTATGTGTTCGAAGAAAGCAGCGGTCATCCTGAGGCTGTCGACACTGCCATAGAGCGTGTCTAGTGTTGCAACTGGTGATGGCCACATGTGCTTTCTCTGGTCCTCGTATATCGGGCAGTTTTGCAGCAGATGTTCAGCGGTCATTTTTCCGGTACCACAAGTGCATTCGTCGGTGCCACCTATCTTCAGTTTATTGAATAGGTGGTATATCGGTCTGTTGTTGCCTGTGCGGAGTCTGAAGACCACGACCTGCTCTCTTCTGTTCATTTTTTGTGTAGCCAGTATGTTCTGTTTCCCATTTGGCCATGTATCTGGCCCTAATAAGCCTTTTTGACTCTTCGTAGGTCACACTAGAATCTGGTTGTGGCAGTATTGCACCTTTTTTCGCCAATCTGTCTGTCTCCTCGTTGTCTTGTATGTTACAGTGGGATCGAACCCACTGTACCACTACTCTTTTTGGTGCAGACTGTTGGTATATTTGACAGAGTACTGCTGTTAAATCATTAAGTTCAGTATTTTTCTGGCTTTTTAGTGCTGTGACTACGGCCAGGGCATCTGGTAACAGGACTATCTGGCTTTCATTGCTTTCGCCTGTGAGCATTGCTTCTACTGCAGCCCTCAGTGCCTCTGCCTCCGCTCTGAATTTGTTTGAGAATTTTTCAGTTGCCACTGACAGTGTTATTTTTCTACCATTTGGTAGGCTCAGGAATACCCCTGCCCCTCCGTTCTGTGTTGTGTTTGTTACAGAACCGTCGGTATATTCATGGCTCCAGTCCACGCTTGGGTATTTTTCGGTTATGTACCTCAGGGTTATGTCTCTTCTTTCTTTTTCAGTCTGGCTGTTCTTGTTTCCAATACATGGTATATTTTCTACCACCTCCAGATGGGTTTGCGTACAGTAAGGATGGGCTTTGGTATTGTTACGGTGTTCATAGGGTCTTCGCTCATCTTTGCATTGGCTATTTCTGCAAAGTGTATCCGCTTTAGTTTCCCATTTCCAAATCTGTTTAGTCTCTGATGCATTGGATGGTATGTCAGTCATCTGAGTTTCTCTGCTTGCTGCTGGGCTCTGCAGTCTCTTCTGTCAGTCATTGATTGCATATTTGTAATCTTTTCAAGTTTTACAATTGGCGTTGACTTCGTGCCTCCTGTTATAACTCTCATGGCTTGGTTTTGAAGTCTGTTAATTTTGTCAAAGTTCGCCATTGCTGCTGTTGTCCATGCTGCAATGCCATACTAGAGAACTGGTCTCACTCTTCCAGTGTACAGTTTCTTTAATATTCTTTCGTCTGCTCCCCAGCTTGTGCTAGCAAGTTTTCTCATGATTGCCATTCTTTGTCTCTCTCTCATTCGGTTTCTCTCGATCTGACTTTTCCATGTCTTGCGCCGATCAAATGTGACACCCAGGTAGTTTGGGTTGTCGTTTGGCCGCAGATATTTGCCGTTAAGACTTATTTTGGTATTATGTGGTTATTTGAAAGCGGGAGTATCGTGCATGTTGTTATTTCCTGATTTATTTTGACCAGCTATGAGTTCGCCAACTACTCCAACGATTTTAGGGCCTGTTGCAACCGATTGCTTGCAACAGTGATATTTGTTACAGAGATCCACATAGCCAGATCCTCTGCAAACATGGAGCTGTGGAATGTTCTTGGTATATTCTCTGTGATGTTGTTTATATACACCAGGGAAAGTGTGAGTGACAGTAACCCCCCCCCCCCCCCCAGCCCTTCGGGGTACTCCTTGCTCCAGTGTCACCTTTTTGCTCATCTGTCATTGTACTTGAACTCTGGATGTTCTGTTTTCGAGGTAGTGGCTAATCCATCTGTACATTTTCCCACATTTTTCACTTCTTCGTGGCTTGATTTTAAGTATCTCTTTCCACAACTTGTCAAATGCCTTCTCTAGATCAACCCAAACCGCTATTGTCTGCTTTTTTTCTTGGTAAGCATCCTCTATTTCTTTGCTAAGAGAGTGATCTGATCCTCAGTGGATCTGTCTTGTCTAAATCATGCTTGCTGTGGAATTAGTATGTGTTTTTCTTCCATGTGCCACATCAGTCTGGTGTATATCATACGCTCTATGAGTTTGTCTACACAGCTTAGTAGACTAGTGGGCCTGTATCCATTTAGATCTGTTCTATCTTTTTCTTTCTTTGGGACTGGTATAAGTACAGTATCGTTCTATGCCTGCGGTACAATTCCCCTTTTCCAGCTGTGATTCAGAACTGATAGTAACTTCCTGTTTCCTGTTTGGCCCAACCCCATCAGCATTTCGTTTGTTACCCCATCTTTTCCGGGCGATTTCTTTTTCTTTAAAGTTATCATGGCCTTATCCATTTCATTCATTGTTAGTTTTGCCATCATGACTCCTCTGGTGCCCTCTTGATGTTGTCGTAGCTCTTTTGTTCTTCACTAATGTCTCTATTCCTGTCTGTAGGGACATCAATGTGGTTTGCTCTGGCATATTGTTATATAAAGGCGTTTGCTGCTTTTTTTCCGGTAAGCATGTTGTCGACCTGCTTGATGATAATTTGTTTATTTGATGGCGTTTCATCATTCATGGCTCTGATTTCATTCCATAGTTTGTTGTCTTCTTTATCTAAATTGCCCATAGTTTGTTGCCTTCTTTATCTAAATTGAACAGCCACATTCAAATGTGTTGAGAGTAATGATAGACTCAGCCAGACGGGGGATGTAGCTTTGGGAGAGTAGATCATCATATCAAGGAAAAACCAAGGTACTGAAAGACCATACGAATGGGAAATAAAGATGTAGATATACCAACCATCTAACCGGTAGAGGCGGAGGCCGTTAGGCTCAATGGAAGATAATGAAATCAAGACATGGTTCATGATCCTAAGGTATAGGGTATAAATATGAGAGTCTCTTGTTTGATTTATACGAGCGTGTGTGCATATATATATATATATATATATATATATATATATATATATATATATATATATATATTTATTGGTTTATGTTAGATCTGATTACCATTGGTTCACGTATTATCACGTACTGTTTTGATTACTATTTGAAATGGCATCAAGCAATTCCCACATTCGCGTATTGTATCGCTTGTCGTTCTGATTATCAGTATTGTTGTTTTGATCTGTTAGGTGTGTCCGTTTGTTCTTTCTGGCTGGAGTTTGTGTTTACTTTTATTGTTGTCCAGCAGCGGTAGCTATGCAACATTCATATGTACAATTCGACCCACCCTACTGATCCTTTCATGCAACTAACAATACCATCTTCACACGTTCTCCCTAACGACTTCATAGCTCGCACCCGATCGTAATAGACATATCTGCCATAACAGTACCAACGAGTACACCCAAGTCAAAAATACCACTATAATGCTGCGATGCACTTTATTTTCTTATAAACAATAATGGACACATTTCAAATGCACGAAAAAACAACACTATCAACATGTAAGAAACACCTTTACGATAAATATGTCTATGCGAAGTAATACACGTCATCGTAAATTCATGGCTAATCAACATCTTTGTCGATACTGGCCTGATTAAAGAAAACAACAAGTTGATATATATTTTGGGATCAAGATGCTGAGCAGCGCATGAGCTGCAGTGGTCAGCGACCCATAGCTGACTGCCAGCGTCAGGGCCAGCGAACCATAGCTGCCAAGACTCTTCTACACCTCCACGCGGTGATCCTGCTGCAGCAAGGCAGACTGGCTAAGGAGAAGGGATAGGAGAAGGGATCGAAGAGGGAATTGCTAACCCAGTACTAAAAAAATGCGTGCTGAAGTCGGATGTGTTGGACCGAAAGGTGCAAATATCGCAACCAAGCTGGAAACTACAACACAACGCATTCCGTTCTCTGGTCTACATTCTGCTACTTTCCCTTTCAGGGTTTGGTAGTGGGAGATTGAGAACGAACGAAGAAGAAGAAGACGAAGAAGATATATATTTTGAGCAGACTCGGTGGGTATGATGCAGTTGTTACCATACTATATATATAACGTGATAGAAGGAGGACTCATATGACTACCAACTAACTAGGGGGGGGGGGGGGAGTGGGGGTCAGGCTCGCATATACTTTCTTTGAGAAGCAGATAACGAATGATAAATATAATAGCACATTGCAATCTAAGTTGACGACAGCGTCAGACATGCTGTGGAATTTGTTCTCATATGGTTATTGTGACCAATCCTAAAACGGTAGATTCTTCCGCTCGCTGATCCCACATGAGAGGAGTCGTCGTCTGTGAAGTCGTCATGCCTTCTGCTCGTTCAGCAGGTACGCTTTATCTGAGCTTTCGAGATGGATTTCAGCTCAGCGATCTCATCACATAGGATGATATTAGTGAGGCAGATACGCTTTATCTGAGCATTCAAGATGGATTTCACCTCAACGATCTCATCACATAGGATGATATTAGTGAGGCAGATACGCTTTATCTGAGCATTCAAGATGGATTTCAGCTCATCGATCTCATCACATAGGATAATATTAGTGTGGCAGATACGCTTTATCTGAGCATTCCAGGTGGATTTCACCTCAGCGATCTCATCACATAGGATGATATTAGTAAGGCAGACGTAACGGATTTATGCAAGCAACTAAGAGGACGTGGCATCAATGTTGAAACTTTTCAGAGACAGTTTAACGGAGTCTGTAGCATTTCTTCTATTTCCCTGACGAGCGTCTGCGTGGGCTGAACTCACCGTACAACAGTTGCGTGGGGATGCGCTGTCCGGCCTGAAAGCAATATGTCCCGTTCATCTTGCCTGGGCTTTTCTGAGAAGCGTATGGATGCTCAACGTGTTAGTCTTAGTAATAATGTCAGAGTTATCCCACTTTATTCTGCAACCCGATCCCGAATATGCTACACACACAGCTGAAGTGAAAACGACTTACCTGTCCAGCGTGTCTGATAACTGTCTATGTTTTGCAGCCATGCAGCTGAGTGGCTAATAATAAAGCATGACGCTCTTCCCTGACGGTTCCAGATGTACGCTCGCAGCAATCCAAACGTGTACACGTGTAGTCACCAGAACCTCTGTATGACATAGGGGCAAAGCGCACGCTTCTAAAACAAGTGACAAAATTCCATACATAGATGAGTACACTAATGTGTAGTTGTCCAGACAATAGTAACTGCTAAGGAACTGCAAACATACTTTACATTTCTAATGAATAGCGTTATTGCTAGTTCCAGATGTGGTCGCAGTCTCAGCAAATGTAGAGAAGGATTATCATGTCAGATGCTTTTGTTACCATGAGTCAAAATAGAAAACAAACAAACGAACACGTCAATACACAATACATCATGTGTAGAATGCAAGAGATTTTTTTAATGACGGTTTGGATTCAGAGTCAGAATATTCCGACACGAACCAATAACGAAATATATCGCTAGAAGATATGCCTTGGGTAAGATGCCGAACATGATAAAGAATACTTGAAACCAAAATAATGAGGAAGCATGAAAAGACAGCTGTCAAGATAAATAATCCATACAACAACATAAAATCGCATATATACATAAACACTTTACAGAATATGAACTAAGAAATGGTACAATTACAGGTAAAGGGCAATAGTTCACCTCGCTCTTTCTTGCACTGCTCGTCAGACAAGTCGTATTGGAATAGTTTTTTCTTATACTAGACAAACTAGACAAAGCTTAATCTGATCACAGCCATTTCCAGGGAGCGAGGTAATGGGGAAGGGGGTGGGGGTGGGAGAAGAATAGAAAAAAGTGGTGATTTGCTAGAAACAATTATTCTAGGTCTCAACATTTAGTGAGGTTTCGTGCCCTACTGCATCTCTCGCTGATTTGTCTTACAATACAGTGCGTCATATTTCCATTAAAAGCTAGTTAATCTTGAGTGTGTCCTAATTGGAGATTACACGACTTCCTAATAAATTACATTGTCAAAAAAATCAAATGCAAGAAAATGTGGTCAATTCCGAAAGATAAATTGGATTAGTAGCAAGTAGCAGGATGTAGTCCTGCTTGACTGCGAAATTTTCATTTTTCGGTCCGCACATCCGTCTTCGGCAGAGGCTCTAATCTCTTAAACTTGATTTGTCATGCAAGAGGGAGCAACTGTAGATCACTCGCAAAGGGAGGTAGTCAAGAGTTATCTCAACTTGACACGACTATCTTCGAACAACAATAACAACAACAACAAAACAAATAGTAAAGTAATTTGTTGCTGTTTTAAAAAAATACAAATATGTTGATGGTTCACTTAACATTCAGTGCAGTTCAAATGCCACTTCTGAATGAGCATATGACAAGGACACGGGCTGAAACACTGCACAAACCTCAAATACCCGGATGTCAAACTAGATCGCACGCTGCCCTTCAAAGAAACCAAAATTAAGTATGTGCAAGCAATGAACATTATTCGCAGACTAACCAGCACGAAAATGGGAAAGGTCCACATACGCTAAACATGTCGATACAGCCATCAATGATACAGAGCGGATAGTAACTGGGCGTCTAAAGCAACCACAAATGAACAAATATAACCCCACTTGGTAAAGAGCCCCTTCTGGAGCAGAAGAAGCGTAGCAGCAGAAGTTGTGAGTAGAGTGTATTACTTAGCGGACACAAGACGCATACATGTCATCTAATCATCTAGCAACTGCCGCCTTGCAGCTGGGCTGGGGACAGTCAAATGCTATGGAAACAGCTCCAGAATATGGATGCACGTAACAACTTGTATACATAACACGAAAATGACTGGGGAGTCTCATAGTGATTAAGGAAAACTCCCAAATGAAAGTTAGAGAACATCAACATAGAGATGAGAAACTACAAATAAATATACCTGCATTGAGTGAGACGCTATGCAGAGACGACGGGAAGGGGAATATTATGATTTTGTCATAAAGTGTCAATGGACAAAGAGGATTAGAATGTATATTAGATAAACAGTCAATATCTGCATTGAGAGGGGTGACCAGAAATAACCACAGATTAATGACATTAAAAATAGCTCTGCATCCGGTTGACATAGTTATAACGCAAGTATTAATGCCCATATCAGAATTTGCTGAAGAGGAGATATCAGAGCTGCGTAGTACGCTAGAAAAAATACTGACAACATCACAGACAGTGATCCAAAGGAGATCGTGATAGTGGGAGATTGGAATACGATTGTTGGAATGGGCTCTGTGGGAAATATATTTGCGGAGAATAGACTTGGTACTAGAATTAAAAAGGACACAGGCTAGTGTACTCTTTCCACCAGAAAAAGCTACATAAATAACAAAAACATGGAATTAAGTTCTGTCTAGAAGGAAATACAAGTGGTAAAGATCAGGAAATCTATTGAGATATCAAATAGATTACACCATGTTTAAAATAAGAAACAGAACCAATTAAAAATGTATATTGCTTACACTGGTGTGAAAGCTGCTACTGATGATTATTTTATTATTATGAAATATCAAAAACTATGGAAAAAATATAGCAACACAGTCTATCAAAATGGAATTTAAGAGCTTTAAACGTGTTGGAGAAAATAGCTAACTTCCAAAACTCAGTGAATTATATTTTAAAACAAATAACATGTTACTGAAGATATAAATCCACATCAGCTGAATGTACAAGACACCGGTAAAAAAGCAGCAGAGAAAACATTGGCTTACAAGAAATCATACATTTTAAAACAAACCATGGTTAACAAGTGACATTTTTATCAAAATGGAGGAAATACCCACATGTAACAACAGTAATACAGAGCATGGCATTGCTAACTATAAGCGCATCAAGAATGAGAAAAATCGAGGATGTAAGATGGCACGCAAAAATGGTGGATATACTGATGCAAGGCAATTGAAGACCTGGAGAGAATAGGCAAGTACGATCAACTACATAAGAAAGTAAAACAATGTTTTAGTAAAAAGTGTGGTATACAATCACGGATGATTGATGATAAGAATGGGAAACAAATAACAGAAGCAGAATGCAAAAACGAGAGATGGAGAGAATATGCTACAAACTTGTAAGATAGGTGCCAGTATCAGGAAAACAGATATGACTAATAGAATAGACACTGCTTGTAACGAGAGAAGACTTTCATTAGTATGTTCCTCCATCCCGAACAACACATCATCAAAGTTACATATCGAATTACTGAAAAAAACAAGGGACGCTTTACAAAGTTTACGTTTTAAGCATGTTAATGAAATTTAATTTTTTTTTTTCAACAGCAACGGGAAATGGTTAAGAAATCAAATAATTCAATAATTCTTTTGTTAAAAATATCGAATGTAATAGAATATGGTAAATTTTAAACGAAGATGTATAAATGCTTATACAATTCTATTGAAAATTATTAAGAAGAAAATTAATGACAAAATAGAGTTTGTGTTGAAAGTTATTCGATTTGGATTTCAGAAGGCCAGAGGTGTATGAGATGCTATCAGATTATTGCGGTTTCTTCACGAAAGAATGATATATTAAAAACGACAGCTATGTATTTGCTTTATTGACTACAAGAAAGCCTTTTATCGAGCTCACACGAGCAAACATGTTTCAGATTTTGCAACAAACAGGTATAGAGAGACTATCATTAGGATAATCAAGAGGCGATTATTTCATTCAAAGAAGGAATAACAGATCCAGTTTTAATAAGAAAGGCGATGAGACAGCCATGCTTGTTATTTAACGCATAATTTGAGATAAAGATGGAAATTGTTGCTCGGAGTTGTAATAGTTGTGTCAAAGTTAAGGGTTTAAAAGTTAATGTCATCATCTATGACGAAGCTTTAGTGGCAGGATCAATGGGAATGTTTGCAGATGCTACTTCAATAAATCAACAACACAGCCAGTTTTGGCATTAAAAAAACAAACATATTGAAGACAAGGGGTTTTGGGATAGCCAAACAACATACACACGATAATAATCATCATTGTCGAAATGATCGAAAAAGTACAGTAATTTACATATTTAGGCAAAACAATAATATAACATAACCGCAATGAAAAATTAATACAAGCGAATGCAGTAGCACGAAAATGGCTGCAGAGAAAAATAGAAATTGATAATCTCAAAGCAATTCAAATGTGATGCATGATAGCAATATAACCAACGCAATTAAATGTCATCCACTGTAGACATTTCATCACACTCATTCACATGGCATCCACTATAGACATAAAAACACACCCATTCAAATGTGATCTACTGTATACATATAAACAAATCCATTCACATGTGATCCACTTTAGACATATAAACACACCCATTCACATGTGATACACTGTAGACATATAAACAAATCCATTCACATGTGGTCTACAGTAGACATATAAACAAATCAATTCCCATGTGGTCTACTGTAGACATATAAACACACCCATTTACACGTGATCCACTATAGACATATAAACACACCCATTCACATGTAATCCACTGTAGACATATAAACACACCCATTCACATGTGGTCTACAGTAGACATATTAACAAATCAATTCACATGGGGTCTACTGTAGACATATAAACACACCCATTTACATGTGATCCACTATAGACATATACACACACTTATTCACATGTGATCCACTGTAGACATATAAACAAATACATTCACATGTGGTCTACTGTAGACATATAAACACACCCATTCACATGTGATCTACTGGAGACATATAAACACACATATTCACATGTGATCCACTGTAGACATATAACCACACCCATTCAATTGTGATACACTTTAACAATGTAACCGCTCCCACTAAAATGGGACGCACTCTAACAATATAACCACACCCATTCATATGTGACACACTGCAACAATATAACCACACCAATTCATATGTGACACACTATAACACTATAACCACACCCATTCATATGTGACACACTAACAATATAACCACGCTCACTAAAATGTGATACACTATAACAATATAACCACACCCACAAAATGTGACACACTGTAACAATATAACCACACCCACTAAAATGTGACACACTGTAACAATATAACCACACCCACTAAAATGTGACACACTGTAACAATATAACCACACCCACTAAAATGTGACACACTGTAACAATATAACCACACCCATTCATATGTAAACAACTGTAACAATATAACCACACCCACTAAAATATTACACTCTGTAACAATAAAACCACACCAATGCATATGTGACACTATAACAATATAACCACACCCACTAAAATGTGATACACTGTAACAATATAACTACACCCACTAAAATGTGACATACTATAACAATATAACCACCCATTCATTTGTGACATACCGTAACAATATAACCACATCCACTAACATATGGCACACTGTAACAATACAACCACACCTATTCATGTGTGATACCCTATAGCAATATAACCACACCCATTCAAATGTGATACACTGTAAAAACATATTCACATCCATTCAAATATGATAAACTAAGCAACCACTCTTACAAACAAGTAATGTCATCCGCAAATACTTACGAGTCAAAAAACTCCGGGCATCACATATTCTCATTAGATAATACTGTCGTTTTTCAGCTACATACGGTATCAAAACTGAATAATTTATGACAAGACTGTAGATTAAAAACGGTATGTGTGCTAAACAAACCCAAATAAAGGTTTAAGGCACGCAAAAAAACATCCGTATATTATCTCGAATGTGTAACAGCTCCAAATACACCCATTAGTCTGTGTCTACTTTGTCCTATCTCTGATGTATCGATGAACTCATTTCGATCGGCAAGTTTTAAAAAGACATCTCGAGGAAAACATAATAACATTTTCCCCAATGTAATATAACAAGAGACAGATTTACCTCAGGCATTATTTCAGGCCTTTTTTAAAAATTGTAAATCTGCGTATATACATTTTGTTTGCATTAGCTTCATTGGATCATCGAAACGAGACGGGCTGCATGATAGTAACGATTGATTTCTTACTGGTGTGAATTATTTATAGTGCGCTTAACTCTTAGGGTTTTTGTTTCAAAAGGTAGACTGATCAACAGCTCATTATTCTAACTGCTGTTTGTTTCACGTATCTGCACAAACAGGCGTATTTATTTGTGCATTTTCTGACCTTTCACTGAAAACTGTTTCATCAAAATATAAAGAGAGAGAGAGAGAGAGAGAGAGAGAGAGAGTGTGTGTGTGTGTGTGTGAGTATTTGTATGAATGCATTAGAGAGGGAGAAGAAGGAGATAGAGTGAGTGGGAGCGAGAGTGAAAGGGGTATAGTGATAGTAAGAGATGAAAGATATACATGAACGAGTTGCAACTGACACAGAAACAGCAGATCGATTAGCTAGTCCGAGGCAACATGCTAGTCACTATAGATGAAATAGCCGTAGATTTCAACATTACCCACGGCGCTGAGCAAACTATTGTCTCGGTTAAAGGATCGTGTGTAGAAGATGGGTCCCAATATAGTTGTTATATAATCATATGCAGAAGATTTGTCAGGAGCATTTAGAACGTCATTTTCACGAAGGATATATTTTTCTCTATCAAATTGTGACAAGAGACGAGCTCGGGTGCGTCATTACGAACCAGTGAATAAGAGATAGTTAATGCAATTGAAATACCTGTAGCATCCGGCTAAGAAAAATATAAAAACACAAGCTTCTACTGGAAAAGTCATAATGAACATATTTAGGGTTGTTAATGGTATTATGTTGGTTTACTTTTAGGGAAGAGGTGGAACGGCTTGTGCTTGACAAGGTGAGATGCTGGCGAACAAGTTGTAGCCCATTACACGTTTGAAGCGCCGGTGACCCTCAAACGAATAATTGCTGCTGCACGATAACGGTGGTCACCACATGGTTGTCCATTAGTGGATACAGTTTGTGCTCTTCATTTTGAGGTCTTCAAACTGCCAGCATGCAATCTTGTTTTGACTTTTGACTTTTACTTGAATGAACATTTTTGGAGACAGATGTTTGCAGATGACAATGAGGTAATGGAGGCAAAGAAAAATTGGTTAACGGCCACACTAGCATACATTTTACTGGAGGGCATCCACAAGCTGCTGGGAAAGTGGACAAAGTGTGATGCCAGGCACTTGGACAATTTTGAAAAAAAGACACAAAAATTGTGGTTCGCACTTTTATGAATTTGCAAGTAATAAAATTGCTGTTACTTCGTGATTGTCCCTAGTATGTACAGTAGTATGTATATATATATACATATACATATCATCGGTTCTTTCCGTTTTCTCAGATGATAGTGCTTTCAGTAAAATGTATCCAACTATAGTCCATGACGGTAACAAACGTGACCCGTAAGACCAATTCGAGCAGAGAAGCGTCTTCCACCGTATGTGCAAGGAAAGTCAGGGCCGTTTAGTGGCAGGCATCGCATAGTGTGGCGTGTCTTCTCAAATACTGAGTCGTTAGCCTATCAGCAATCAGTATTTCCTTTCCCTGTATCCATTGCTTAATCATGCCCCTCCATGTGACACGATCCATTACGTTTTTTACCCATGATTCCAAATCGATGCCTGCATCATTCATACCTCGCTTCCATACATCCTTGTACTAAAGTAGTGGTGGCCGCGAGACCTTTTCCACAACTGTAATTCTCTATAGAAAATATATTTGGGTATTCAGCAAATATCCATACTCCTAGTGTGCCCCAGCCATAGGAGCTTTTGAAGACTAAGAATGGAAACCATTGTGACAGTACCTGTTCTCTTCAACACCTGTGCGTAGGTAATCTTGTCTTGCCACCAAATCCCCAGGATTCTGCCTACGTATCCCATGTAATAGCTGTTTAGCCGTCTTTCCTGGTGCATGTAGATAGACCATATCTAACTGTCGTAAAGAAGGGTGCTGAGGACCCAGGCCTGCGAAACAAGTGTTTTTGTTTTAACAGTGAGATTCCTGTTCTTCCAGCCTTTTTTTGTTAATCTGCTGATTGTTGTTGCTGTCTTGCCTATCCTGATATTGATTTCTTGGTCCAGGGATAGTTTCTTATTGATTGAGTTTCCCCACAAATGATGCCTACTACCAACTGAACAGAAGAGAGCAGGTCGTGGTCTTTGAAAAAATTAGAGTGTTTAAAGCAGGCCTCGGCTGCCTGAATAATGGTGCATGGAATAATGGAATAGGACCTCGGTTCTATTTTGTTGGTTTTCGGAACTGGAGGTAATGATTAACAGGGACAAACGGGGGCATTCGTATTGCGGCGTTAGAGGTGACATTCTTGGATCGCCGCAAGACGAGCTACTGCGAAAGCATTTTTCAAGAATGTTTTCATTAATCAAGAACGAAAGTCAGAGGCGCGAAGACGATCAGATACCGTCGTAGTTCTGACCATAAACGATGCCGACTAGCGATCCGCAGGAGTTGCTTCGATGACTCTGCGGGCAGCTTCCGGGAAACCAAAGTGTTTGGGTTCCGGGGGAAGTATGGTTGCAAAGCTGAAACTTAAAGGAATTGACGGAAGGGCACCACCAGGAGTGGAGCCTGCGGCTTAATTTGACTGAACACGCCAATACTGTAGAACAACTGACAAATCGAGAGCACTGCCGTTTGGGTCTAATAATGAACGTACGCTGGTATTAGACTCACGGATGACAAGTCAGCTCTCAAACACTCAAATGAAAGAACGCTACGGAAATCGTGTCTTAACTCTGCAGAAACCGCAGATTTCAAATACCTGGTCATTGACAAACAAAAGCTCTCAATAAATTCGTCTGACCAAATAGTGAACGGGTGCTGGAAATAGATCATCTGAAGACAGGTCAGTTTTACCCTACAAATGACAGGGCGTTGCTACGGAAAACCAGCTCAAATCGAGAGGAGCCGCAGACACTTTGGTTCACGTACCAGGCTGATAAGCCAAGGGCGCGAGGCTACCATGTGGGGGATTACGGCCGAACCCTTGTAAGCCGCAATCCCGCCCAAAATCTCAGCACCACTGCAATGGGAGGCTCCTACATGCTCGGGACCTGGGGCTTGCGCCCCAGCCCTATCAGGTAGAGCCAAAGTAAGAGGTCCTTGCCGCCCGCAAATCAAAGCGGGCGGACAAACTGCTTGATACTCACCCTATACGGCGATGGGGTGCGAAAAACACCAACCAAAGACTTAGAACCTGGTCGGGGTGTCGAAAACAGTAGAGCAGCCACCACACTGTGAACTGTCAAGACTCAACCACTGACCATGAGAGTTGTCCGCACACCAGGCGATCAACATCTCTGTGACATTACCAGGCTTGTCCTCTGGCTAAATACACTCCGGCTACGATATCTACCTCTGTACGTTATCAGCCATAACTATCATGCTGGACGCAGAAGAGATGCAGACCAGCGGACATTGCACACCTGCCCCACTGTGTCAACACCCCAGGTGGCGGGGAATGCTAGGCGTACCATCTCTGTATAGAAGCCAAGAAAACAAAGGGAAAAAGAGATACCCCACTCACATGCAAATGCTACGTTTCTGGCAGGACGTGACGATCCTGGGATACAGACACACTGGACTGCCTCTCTTCCGGGTAAACCAGTCCATCTCATATATCATCATTGCACCCTATAGACACGAGTAGTGAAGACTCGATAGTCTGGTAAGACAACTTCCATAGGAGAGAAAACTCTGATCGTAAACAACTGCTGCCTTGCAGATAGGCTGGGGACAGCCAAAGGCTAAGGAGGGCATCCCTACAGAAACGCCTGTTGAAATCGGATGCACGGGGCCGCAAGCCTAACAAAACAGTGCAACGTAAATCACAGTGTGATGGCACAACATATTCGAAAAACGTATGGCGCTCATCCTGAGGAGACCCGCCAGGCAGCGATAGCGCCGGGCCCCACGCCTCGAAGGGGCCCACCCTTGACTACTGGTGGTCACCCACCCATGTGTCGTGGAGTCAAGGCACATGGCTATGGGGAAACGACTATTGGCCAAAACATCAAGACCCTCAAAATATTACAGTGGAATGCGGAGGGAGTCATTAACAAAAAACTTTCCCTAACACATCACCTGCATGAAGGTAAGATTGACGTGGCATGTATCCAGGAAACGCACCTCAACAATAACCATAAATTCTCAATCAGAGGATACCAGACTTTCCGTCTAGATAGAGAAGGCCACAAAGGAGGGGTCCTGATACTGACCAGAAACAGCATACCGAGTAGCGCGGTACCTGTCAATCACACCGGACAAGCAGAAATTGTAGGAGTTGACATAATGGCTCAAGAGACGAAGCTCCGCATTTTCAATCTGTACGGACCACCAAACAGAGACCTATCGCTCTCGAGCATGGAGGTCAGAGACTCCAACTGCATAGTAGTTGGAGATTTCAACAGCCACTCGGAGAGATGGGGATACTCTGACACAGACAGCAGAGGTGACGAAGTGGAAGATTGGGAGATAGATGCAAATCTCTCCCTAATCAATAGGCCGGAGGATAGCCCTAGCTTCTATTCAAGAACATGGCATACCACCTCGACTCCAGATTTGGCCTTCTCCACACAGGACATACACTATAAAATAGGCCGCCAGGTGCTAAACCAACTGGCAGGTAGCGACCACAGGCCGATCAGGCTAACCATTGACATGGAAGTAGGCCCACAGGAAACAAAACCGCTCCCACGTTGGAATTACAAACGAGCCGACTGGGACAGATTTGCAATCCTGACAGATGGGCTGTGTGAAACCATCAACACACGAAACACCAAAATGAAGCCCATGGTAGAGAGCCTAAGCAAGGCAATAATGCAAGCCGCCACTGAAACCATCCCAAGAGGAGCTAGGAAAAACTATAAGCCCTACTGGAATGATGAGTTGCAGAAAGTGGAAGATACAGTAACAAATGCTAGGAACGTGGCAGAACGTGAAAAATCCATGGAGGCAAACATCGCCCTCAAAGCCGCCACGGCGAAGTACAAACACACTCTCAAGCAAACAGCAAGAGAAAGTTGGAAAAATAAAACAGAAAGTTTAAACCTGGACAAAGAAGGGAACAAGCTATGGAAGCTAGTCAGAGCCATGAACGACGAAACCCCGTCAAATAAACAAATTACTATCAAGCAGGGCGAGAACTTGATCACAGGTAAGAAAGCCGCAAACGCCTTTGTCGATCACTATGCCAGAGCAAACCACATCGAGGTCCCTGCAGATAAGCATACAGATATTAGCGAAGAGCTAAAAGGACACGAAAACATAAATACGGTTCCTGAAGAGCACATGATGGCCAAACTAACCATGCGCGAAATGGAAGAGGCTATGAGAACACTAAAGAAAAGGAAATCTCCCGGAAAAGACGGGATAACAAACGAAATGCTGATGGGGCTGGGCCAAACAGCGAAGAAAAAACTACTATCAGTCCTGAACCAAAGCTGGAAAAGGGGTATTGTACCCCAGGCATGGAAGGATGCAATACTGGTACCAGTACCAAAAACAGGAAAGGACAAAACAGATCCGAATGGATACAGGCCCATAGGCCTACTGAGCTGTGTCGGCAAGCTGATGGAACGGATGATAAACACCAGACTGATGTGGCATCTGGAAGAAAAACGAATACTAATTCCACAGCAAGCCGGCTTTAGACAGCACAGATCCACTGAGGACCAGGTCATCCTCATAGCCCAGGAGATAGAAGATGCCTACCAGGCACAGAAACACACAGTAGCTGTTTGGGTGGATCTGGAAAAGGCATTTGACAAAGTCTGGAAGGACGGACTTAGAGTCAAGTTAAGAAGAAGTGATGTTTGTGGGAAGATGTACAAGTGGATCAACCACTACCTCAAACAAAGAACGGCCAGAGTCCAAGTACAAGGGCAGATGAGCAAAAAGGTGACACTCGAGCAGGGAGTACCCCAAGGGGGAGTACTGTCCCCCACACTCTTCCTGGTATATATAAACGATATTACAGAGAATATACCAAGAAGAGTCCATAGCTCAATGTTTGCAGACGATCTGGCTGTGTGGACTTCTGAAAAGAATCTCACCATAGCAAGAAATCGGATGCAAACGGCCCTAACATCGCTGGAAGAGTGGGCGAACTCATGGCTGGTCAAAATAAACGAGGAGAAAACCACGTGCACAATATTCTCGCTCTCATTAAAACCCCAAAGTACCAAATTAAGCCTAAATGGCAAAATCCTGCAGCCAAACGACAACCCAACCTATCTGGGAGTCACATTTGATCGGCGCATGACATGGAAAAGTCAGATTGAGAGAAACCGAATGAAAGCCAGAGAAAGAATGGCGATCATGAGGAAACTTGCTGGCACAAGCTGGGGAGCAGACGAAGGCATACTAAAGAAACTGTACACTGGAAGAGTGAGACCAGTTCTCGAGTATGGCATCGCGGCATGGACAACAGCAGCGAAGGCGAACTTCGATAAAGTTAACAAACTTCAAAACCAAGCTATGAGAATCATAACAGGTGGCATGAAGTCATCGCCAATTGTAGAACTTGAAAAGATTACAAAACTGCAATCCATGACCGACAGAAGAGACTGCAGAGCCCAGCTGCAGTCAGAGAAACTCCGAAGACTGACGGACCATCCAATGTACCAGAGGCTAAACAATTTGGGAACTGGGAAACTAAAGCGGAGAAACTTTGCAGAAATAGCCAAAGCAAAGATGCACGAAGACCCCATAAACGCACTAACAACACCAAAACCCATCACTACTGTACGAAAACCTACTTGGAGGCAGGACATATTTCCAGAGGTGGTAGAAAATATACCAGGTATTGCAAACAAAAACTGCCAGACCGAAAAAGAAAGGAGAGACACTACCCTAAGCTTCATAACGAAAAGCTACCCAAGCATGGACTGGACCCATGCATACACCGACGGTTCTGTAACAAACACTACACAGAACGGAGGGGCAGGAGCATTCCTGAACCTACCAAATGGCAGAAAAATAACACTGTCATTCGCTACTGGTAAGTACACAAGCAATTTCAGAGCGGAGGCAGAGGCACTGAGGGCGGCAGTGGAAGAAATGGCAACACACAGTGAAAATGAGAGCCACATAGTCTTGTTGACAGATGCTCTCGCCGTAGTCACAGCGCTAAAAAGCCAGAAAAACACTGAGCTTAATGACTTAAGAGCAGCACTCTGCAAACTGTGCCAGCTGTCCGCACCAAAAAGGGTAGTGGTACAGTGGGTTCCGTCACACTGCAACATCCAAGGCAACGAGGAGGCAGACAGACTGGCAAAAGAAGGTGCAAGGCTACCACAAACAGATACCAGTATGACGTACGAAGAGTCAAAACGGCTTATCAAAGCCAGGTACATTACCAAATGGGAAACCGAACATACTGGTTACACCAAAAACGATGCCTATTACCAGTTGAACCGAAGAGAGCAGGTCGTTGTCTTCAGACTTCGCACTGGCCACAATAGACTGAGGTACCACCTATTCAACAAATTGAAGATAGGGTGTACCGACGAATGCCCGTGCGGTACTGGTAAAATGACAACTGAACATCTGCTGCAGAACTGCCCGACATACGGGGATCAGAGAGAGCAGATGTGGCCATTGCCAGTGGAACTGCAAGACAAGCTCTATGGTAGTGGCGAGAGTCTCAGGACGACCGCCGCTTTTTTCGAAAAAATAATGGTTGCTGTCTGACTGTGTACGCAGAAGAAGAAGAAGAAGATCGGCAAGTTTTAAAAAGACATCTCGAGGAAAACATAATAACATTTTCCCCAATGTAATATAACAAGAGACAGATTTACCTCAGGCATTATTTCAGGCCTTTTTTAAAAATTGTAAATCTGCGTATATACATTTTGTTTGCATTAGCTTCATTGGATCATCGAAACGAGACGGGCTGCATGATAGTAACGATTGATTTCTTACTGGTGTGAATTATTTATAGTGCGCTTAACTCTTAGGGTTTTTGTTTCAAAAGGTAGACTGATCAACAGCTCATTATTCTAACTGCTGTTTGTTTCACGTATCTGCACAAACAGGCGTATTTATTTGTGCATTTTCTGACCTTTCACTGAAAACTGTTTCATCAAAATATAAAGAGAGAGAGAGAGAGAGAGAGAGAGAGAGAGAGAGTGTGTGTGTGTGTGTGTGAGTATTTGTATGAATGCATTAGAGAGGGAGAAGAAGGAGATAGAGTGAGTGGGAGCGAGAGTGAAAGGGGTATAGTGATAGTAAGAGATGAAAGATATACATGAACGAGTTGCAACTGACACAGAAACAGCAGATCGATTAGCTAGTCCGAGGCAACATGCTAGTCACTATAGATGAAATAGCCGTAGATTTCAACATTACCCACGGCGCTGAGCAAACTATT
This sequence comes from Ariolimax columbianus, assembly GCA_036924085.1. NCBI lineage: Eukaryota > Metazoa > Mollusca > Gastropoda > Stylommatophora > Arionidae > Ariolimax > Ariolimax columbianus. Next base: position 61,788,418 of record JAVGWX010000007.1, on the reverse strand, counting down.
GTCTCGGTTAAAGGATCGTGTGTAGAAGATGGGTCCCAATATAGTTGTTATATAATCATATGCAGAAGATTTGTCAGGAGCATTTAGAACGTCATTTTCACGAAGGATATATTTTTCTCTATCAAATTGTGACAAGAGACGAGCTCGGGTGCGTCATTACGAACCAGTGAATAAGAGATAGTTAATGCAATTGAAATACCTGTAGCATCCGGCTAAGAAAAATATAAAAACACAAGCTTCTACTGGAAAAGTCATAATGAACATATTTAGGGTTGTTAATGGTATTATGTTGGTTTACTTTTAGGGAAGAGGTGGAACGGCTTGTGCTTGACAAGGTGAGATGCTGGCGAACAAGTTGTAGCCCATTACACGTTTGAAGCGCCGGTGACCCTCAAACGAATAATTGCTGCTGCACGATAACGGTGGTCACCACATGGTTGTCCATTAGTGGATACAGTTTGTGCTCTTCATTTTGAGGTCTTCAAACTGCCAGCATGCAATCTTGTTTTGACTTTTGACTTTTACTTGAATGAACATTTTTGGAGACAGATGTTTGCAGATGACAATGAGGTAATGGAGGCAAAGAAAAATTGGTTAACGGCCACACTAGCATACATTTTACTGGAGGGCATCCACAAGCTGCTGGGAAAGTGGACAAAGTGTGATGCCAGGCACTTGGACAATTTTGAAAAAAAGACACAAAAATTGTGGTTCGCACTTTTATGAATTTGCAAGTAATAAAATTGCTGTTACTTCGTGATTGTCCCTAGTATGTACAGTAGTATGTATATATATATACATATACATATCATCGGTTCTTTCCGTTTTCTCAGATGATAGTGCTTTCAGTAAAATGTATCCAACTATAGTCCATGACGGTAACAAACGTGACCCGTAAGACCAATTCGAGCAGAGAAGCGTCTTCCACCGTATGTGCAAGGAAAGTCAGGGCCGTTTAGTGGCAGGCATCGCATAGTGTGGCGTGTCTTCTCAAATACTGAGTCGTTAGCCTATCAGCAATCAGTATTTCCTTTCCCTGTATCCATTGCTTAATCATGCCCCTCCATGTGACACGATCCATTACGTTTTTTACCCATGATTCCAAATCGATGCCTGCATCATTCATACCTCGCTTCCATACATCCTTGTACTAAAGTAGTGGTGGCCGCGAGACCTTTTCCACAACTGTAATTCTCTATAGAAAATATATTTGGGTATTCAGCAAATATCCATACTCCTAGTGTGCCCCAGCCATAGGAGCTTTTGAAGACTAAGAATGGAAACCATTGTGACAGTACCTGTTCTCTTCAACACCTGTGCGTAGGTAATCTTGTCTTGCCACCAAATCCCCAGGATTCTGCCTACGTATCCCATGTAATAGCTGTTTAGCCGTCTTTCCTGGTGCATGTAGATAGACCATATCTAACTGTCGTAAAGAAGGGTGCTGAGGACCCAGGCCTGCGAAACAAGTGTTTTTGTTTTAACAGTGAGATTCCTGTTCTTCCAGCCTTTTTTTGTTAATCTGCTGATTGTTGTTGCTGTCTTGCCTATCCTGATATTGATTTCTTGGTCCAGGGATAGTTTCTTATTGATTGAGTTTCCCCACAAATGATGCCTACTACCAACTGAACAGAAGAGAGCAGGTCGTGGTCTTCAGACTCCGCACAGGCCACAACAGACTGATATACCATCTATTCAATTAATTGAAGATAGGTGGTACTGACGAATGCTCGTGTGGCACAGGGAAATTGACCGCTGAACATCTGCTGCAAAATTGCCCGACGTACGAGGACCAGATAAAGCACATGTGGCCATCACCAGTGGCAACACTAGATAAACTCTATGGCAGTGTCGACAGCCTCAGGATGACAGCTGCTTTCTTCGAACAAATACAAGTTGACGTCTGACAGCGAACGAAGAAGAAGAAAGAAGAAAATTGAATATCCCAAGTACGTAAAATGATTTACTACATCAAGAACTTTATTCTCAATGGAGATTACTGGTGGCTTGTTTGCACCCTGGACCATAACTTGTTTATTCGTCTTGCTGATTGTTAACCCAAACTCAAATCAGGTATCCACAAATGCAGATAGCAAGCTCTGCAGTTCCTTCTCTAAGTAAGTATATATATATATATATATATATATATATATATATATATATATATATATATATAAATATATATAAATATATATATATATATATATATATATATATATATATATACATATATATATATATATATATATATATATATATATATATATATACGCATATAAATATATACTCATATATACATGAGAGACGCTTCGAGAGTTCTGTCTACTAATTTATTCCATGAGAACCATAACAGATGATAAAAGCACAATAACACCATTTGATAGAGAAATTTCTCTTGGCCAAACATTGTCTCTAACGAGGAAAAAGTGCATACATGTCGCGCTCGTAAGAATTTGCATACGCCGAGTTGAGCTACTGTTTCACAGTTGCTATGATGGCGTCGTTGCTATGAGAATGTTGCTCACGAAGTCCATCAATCATTGGCCCGAACAGATGGAAGTCTGAAGGTGCCAAATCCGGACAATACGATTGGTGTGGTAGGACAGTCCAGAAAAGACTGGCAATGTGCGGAATGGTCCTCAAATTCGAGTCATTGTGTTGCATAAGACATATTGTCTTCTTCTCCAGCATGAACCTGGAAGTTCGAGCCTGCAGCTTATTCAGCATCGCACTATATCGGTCAGGGCTGATGGTTTGTCGAGGCTCAAAGAAATCGATAAGAATTACAAGTGTTCTATCCCAAAGACAGTGAGAATCACTTTACTCTCTGAACGTTGCGTCTTGAACTTTGTCCTCGATGAAAGCTCACATGTCGTCACTTCATGGACTGCCGTTTTGACTCATCATCTTATTGGTGACACCACGTCTCATTACCAATGATTATGCGGTCCGGGAAACTGTCACCTTCATCATTGTAATGATTTAAGAGGTTATTACAAACTTGCGTGCGATGTTCTTTCTGTTCTTGTGTGATCATTCGTGGGACCGACCTGGAAAAAACCTTGTAATATTCCAACCCCGCTTCCTGCGCAACTGCATGGACAGTTTCCTGGTCGTCATTCTCCAAATCTCGTAGATGAGCTGATCTAGATGTTCATCATTCTTGATGTGACAGTTGTGCATGGTTTGTCCTTCGTGTCACTTTCGCTACTGCTGAAACGCACACTCCACCGCCTCACTGTGCTGAGATCCACAGTTTGGTTTTCGTAAACGTTTTAACAAGCGTTGATGCATGTCAGTTGGCTTACCGATTTCCGTATGGATGAATTTTTTTTTTTTTTTTTTTTTTTTTGCGTTCGCCTTATTTCTCTATTCCCCAAGGCGGTGTGCGTTGCACTGTGGTTTTTATTTTGCGCTTGTCGGCCCAATGCATCCGACTTCAGCATGCATTTTATGTAAGGGTCTGCTTCCTCCTGCATTTTCTAAGGGTTTGCTTCCCCGGGGTAACGGCCGGTGCTGTGATGGGGATCGAACCCAGCACCACACTACACAGAACGGAGGCGCAGGAGCATTCCTGAACCTACCAAATGGCAGAAAAATAACACTGTCATTCGCTACTGGTAAGTACACAAGCAATTTCAGAGTGGAGGCAGAGGCACTGAGGGCGGCAGTGCAAGAAATGGCAACACACAGTGCAAATGAGAGCCACATAGTCTTGCTGACAGATGCTCTCGCCGTAGTCACAGCGCTAAAAAGCCAGAAAAACACTGAGCTTAATGACTTAAGAGCAGCACTCTGCAAACTGTGCCAGCAGTCCGCACCAAAAAGGGTAGTGGTACAGTGGGTCCCGTCACACTGCAACATCCAAGGCAACGAGGAGGCAGACAGACTGGCAAAAGAAGGTGCAAGGCTACCACAAACAGATACCAGTACGACGTACGAAGAGTCAAAACGGCTTATCAAAGCCAGGTACATGACCAAATGGGAAACCGAACATACTGGTTACACCAAAAACGATGCCTATTACCAGTTGAACCGAAGAGAGCAGGTCGTTGTCTTCAGACTTCGCACTGGCCACAATAGACTGAGGTACCACCTATTCAACAAATTGAAGATAGGGTGTACCGACGAATGCCAGTGCGGTACTGGTAAAATTACCACTGAACATCTGCTGCAGAACTGCCCGACATACGGGGATCAGAGAGAGCAGATGTGGCCATTGCCAGTGGAACTGCAAGACAAGCTCTATGGTAGTGGCGAGAGTCTCAGGATGACCGCCGCTTTTTTCGAAAAAATAATGGTTACTGTCTGACTGTGTACGCAGAAGAAGAAGAAGAACCCAGCACCTTCGGGTTGTGAGCCGTGCCACTTAACCACTAGGCCACGCCGTCCCCCTGAATTAAATAACGCACATATGTGTAACACGCACTTATATGACATACGTCATATTGTCAGACTGCAATTCTACTTCCACATGTGAGACGAAAAAACATTTTTAAGCGTTTTGTGGGAAAGATCAAACTTTACTGGCATACTGTCAAAAACCACAAATGGCATCGTTGTGCATCATAATACAGTAGGAAGCATTACTTTCAGAGCGCCCTTGTTATTGTGCATACACACATATAGATAGAGATAGATAAATACTAAGTGTTTGTATAAAACAGATGGCGTTTCTGCAGATTATCAAAACAGTTGTCAACTATAATTAGTTTGTTTCGCTTTCATCTTTTTCTTCTTTTTGTTCTGGCTCCGAATTCCAGGTGAAAGAGATACAATTTAATTTTGAATTCACTCTTGAATGTAGTGAGTAGCATATCCTTTGCAGAAGGTCACTTTTACAACTGCCAACATATTTGTCTGTTATAGGCTTCTTAGAAGGTGTGTAGATATTTGTTTCTAGAGCTTTCTTTCTGAATTCGGAATGTTGCTCTACATTCAGTAAGCTTTTAGAACGTGTGAATGTGAATTTCAGTGTGAGATCTTCTAAAACCCACCATGACAATCGTTGATAATATGCTGTTGGTACAGTCGACATATCAAATATAGAGAAATTAACATGAAATAATAACAGATTATATAGTTGTTATAATTAATTGTGTGTTGCTGTATTCATCGATATAATGTTTAATTTATATGCTAATAATATTAATAAATATGCAATATGACAATATGTCTCACATTAATGGGCAACAGGAATAAAACTAACGTACACGTAACCGCAAACATGTACTACAGTTGGGAGAGCAAGTCCTAGAGATTTAATGGTATATGGTCGTATTGATATGTGTAGTGGTAATAGTATATCCTGTCAGCGCTGCTTTGTATTTCTTCGCTCTAATATAATCAGATACTAACTAAATGCTAGGTTGACTGGATCCGAACGTGACTATGTTAAGTGACGGTCGGTGTTGCCACTGTATGCAATCTCGCTAAACGTTCTGCCCCAATAGGATTATTCGCCATCAACAATAGGGAGTATAATAGACACCATTAACGTGCAATTTTGAACATTCCAACCATTACTGGACTGTATAACACCCTCTAGGTTGGAGTTTAGCCCATTCTTGATTTATTACATATGAATGTGAATGTTTTTTGAAAAGGGTAGTAAGTGTGAGTTCAATAGGTTGCTAATATATATTCACAATTGGCGAAACTACTAGTCAGCAACTAATGTTTACAGTGTGGCTTTCTTTTAGCTATGCTAAAACATAACGGTTAGTCCCATTGCAGTAATTACAGTTGGGAATGAGATAACTCTTCATGTAATAGACTGCAGCCTACGTGAGGTGGGGTGGCCAGTTATCTTTTTTGCTGTTTTTACCTTTCCCAACTCATATGTCAGGTACCCATTTATAGTTAGGTTGACTGGAGGAGCGGTCGTACCAGGCACAAACCTCGGTCATTATTGTGTATATGTCCGTCCGTGAACTAGAACCCCTAGAACGTTATAATCCCAGTCAAGTTATTCAGCTTACTGTCGACTAGGCTACACGCTCCACATGCTAAAATATAGTTTAAATCATATTTCATTATGTTCAGTAACCGTATCTGCCAGACTGCAGTGTGGGATCGGGGGATATTGCATTCAAACAGTAATCCCTTTCTAAAATGTAATACATGGTGTGGCTAATGAAGCGTGTGAATGATGCTGGCAATCTCGCAATGTTCAGCAGATAGCCACTGACCCAGCCATTTAATAGTTGGAAATACTGCATTAGTGCATGCTTCATGTAAGGATCCATCAGCAATGTATTATGCTTTATACGGTACCTAGAAATTGATAAGAAGATGGAACTGCATCTCCAGACATGTCGCATAAACTGCGACTAGAGAACGTTGTGCATGAGGTTAGCAACCTATTCGTGCAAATAGAATTTGCTACAAAATCCATACGTGAATTTAAAAAACTAAAAGTCATTTGGGGCACGCTACTTAAATTAGTGCAGGGGAATGGGTAAACTAGAAAATATATATTAACAGACCATATAGAATATTTCCAACCAACAGTGGACAATATCAAAGACATCCTCCACTAGAAGACAATATTAAACATTTCCAACCAGTAATTATCAGTGTCAAAAGCATCCTTTTTTATCAGAATATATTGAACATTTTAAAATGTAGTTTATAGTGTCAGAGACACTGGATGTAGCCCAGCTAGGTTGGAGCAGCATATCACTTCACTTTGGAAGATGGCGAAGTGATATTCGAGTCCATCTAAATAGACACTAGAGCAAAGTATACCCGCAGCCAGTTAGGCGCCATCTATACTGTTCTTAACATACTACCACACATAACGGGTGTTATGCCACGTCACACAGTTAGTCGCCTATTGCGACATGCTCTCTGTGGTGCTGTGGTGCAGTGGTGCTATTCGTGTCATTGTCAGGCACATAGGCCCCGGAAAACCACTCAGTATAAATAGTACTCACATTAATAAACAGTATAAATGACCTTCACATTTTGGAACAATATAAATTGCCTTCACATCAAGGAACATTATAAATTACCTTTACATTTATGAGTAGTATAAATGTCCTTCGCATTAATGAGCAGTCTAAATAATCTTCTGCATTGATGGACAGTTCACAAAACCGCGGATATTAATGGACAAGCTTAAAAATTAAAGTAGTCTCATTTGTTCACTCCGAAAGTACCACTCGTGTGTAACCTGGATTAGTGGATAACAAACGTGGATGATCAGAACAGATAACTGTAGGTAAGCATAGCACTCGAGTGTAGTGACATCTGTGGTAATCTTCATCATTAACATCACGTTTTGTGCATTGACACATTTCTATTTCACAAGTGTCGTTATTTCCTAAATTGGGACCCTGTTTCAATCAATCGTCATGTACTCATTTGAGGCAGAAAGTAAATAGTATGTAACGAACTCATTAACACGTCCATGACAATGAAACATATAATATAAAGGTTATTGTGTTACGAAGAACCAATATTGCGTTTTCGCTTTATACCTCGGACAATTGACAAACAATAGAAAAAGATCACTTACGGCAGCAGGAATGTGTTTCCTAACACGACAGAATACACAACCTGCTAACAATGGACTGTTATGAAGATAATATTTGTATTGCACGAAAACTCGAATGGTAGCAAACGTTATAAAAACAATGACAATTGTAACAATTTTTATAACAGATCGAAGCAGGCGACTAAAATAGATTGTGCTCGTACTGACAAAGTCTTCATGTAAAGTAAGTGCTACAGAAACAACAAATACAAGAAATGCCAGTGTTTTATATATGCTTCATGTGGACACCCCACACTTCATATGGAACAAAACAAATGAAGAAAATATAAAATATAATTATTAAATAATCACTGTTAGATACGTTTAAATAATCACTGTTAGATACGTATACTAAAAAGGTGGTAGACAAAATTGACTGTGCATACCAAGAAAGTAAGGTCTTGAAACTAGCATGATAAAATGGAATATAGGTTGAAACCAAGGAGGCAAGAAAAGAAATAATGCATAATATGTTGGTGAAACATGTATGGAGTGCTAAAATAATGAACGCATCAATTACTTTAGAAGGAATGTATCATCTAATCACAGGGGAGGAAGACTAACGCCAAAAATACTGATCAAACATGTTATTCGGGGTAAGGCAAAATATATTAGTCAAGACCCTGACAATGACATCCCGCAGTCCCACCTGGAAACGGGTTGTATTCGGGGCAGCCTAGCTAACAAGCTGAGGGATCGATATGATCCCTGTAGTAATGAGCGACATGCAGATGGAGCCAAGCATAGCACAACTACCCGGAGCACCCCTGCCCAACTTTATCAGCACGCTCGGGATGTGCGGAAAGCTACGACAACCCGCCTCTTATCGCCTTTATCAGAAAGCACACAAAAAAAACCTACTCGTTGTGGGCTTTCAACAACAACAACAATCGTCTAATGAAAAGTCTGTATTATAACAGTGATGATACAAACTAACATGTTCTAATAACCACGTTACACTACGCATGATGGCTGACTTTCGCTGCAAGAAGGCATGAAGCATTTGTTTGACACATCTTTAAATGGTCCCGGATTCCCTTCATGGAAAGAAAGAATATGCCCACTGTACATATGCACTGGTCACAAAAGGATAAGGAAGAGAGTTGTAAATGTGAATGACTTTATCATCGTATAATAATAATAAATATTAATCGATATACCACTGTAAAACCATTCAACGTGTTTTGGCTTTGGCTTTTTGAAGGAGTCTGAATGAAGCGGTACTCCTATATGCCGCCTGAATTGAAAAATAGATACAAAGCCAAGAAGATTGTTTTTAAAGTAGAGGCTTGAAATCGTCAATTGAAACCGCGAATCAGTCGATCTCATTGTTCGATCCCCAGGAGTTGAAGCCAAATGCAATCATTTACTTACATAGTTCAACCGTAATCCATTTAGCAATCAGCAGCCATATTTGAGAGCTCCACATTGGCATGTCAATGAAAAGATATGTCCAAGGTCAAGATAAACGGCTACCTTTTTATCTCACATCGCGATGATCCTATTTCCTATAAAAATGAGGTTTGCCCGTGTTACAATAATTGTTTTCTTTTTACATCGCGTTGTAATTTATCTGTTCAGTTTTCAATCAATTTCTTCTTCATCTATAGAGTGTGTCTGCCTTTGACATCAGAAACATTTTGGTTTATTAGGCACTTTCTTCGAATGTTTCTTACCATTAACATATATTACATTGTTAAAGTACCCTTAATAGTCATGCGAATGATTTGTTTCGAGCCAAAATAAATATAACATATGATGTAAGTATATGCTCTTCGATGTTGGGCATGATGCATAGTAGCTTGGGAAAGAGTATATTTTTCCAGAGTGAACGGATTGAACATTATGTCATTGAATTTATGGTTGTGTTAACGAGTGCACCATTATTTATGATTTATTATGTATGACTCCCGTTGACTGCAGCTTTCGTAGTATTCTTCTTGTCTTTTATTAGTGTGGACTTTTAGTCTGCTGCGTTTTGAATGCGCCCTATTATTGCCAAAGTTGGAAATTAAGGCAATGCACCAAGTGGCGATGACATAGTCTGACTGGTCTAACTCTGTCTGGCTGTAGCTTCTTAGTAGTATTTTCATCAGCGTCCCACGTGGTACCAGTTAATTTCTTCGTGATGGACATACGCATTCTCAGAGATTTCAAAGTCAGACGGCGGGATAAGTTGGCGTTTCTTCCTCGCTTGTTGATGAAGTTAGACAATTTGCATGACAGAGTGAATATCGTGCTTGTTGTTGTATGCCAATTTAATTTGTTTTAACTAGTTTTTATACTACTTCTTGAGGGTTGTCAATGAGCCCTGCATTGGTGCACCAGTTGTAGTGATGAATTTCCCAGAGTTTCACATTGTCAGGTCTTCCGCAAAGGGGGAGTTCTTGGAACGTTTATGGAAGTTCTCAGTAATGTCGTTCATGTAAATTGGGAAGAGTGTTAGGGTAGAGTACTCTATCCTGAGGGGCACCTTTAATCAACGTTTTCGTTTTTAGTGGTTTTGTCCTAACACTTGCGCTCTAGATAGTTACTGATCAATTTCAAGATTATTTCGCATACTCCGTAACGTACAATTTGTTGTTCTCAGTCCGTCTTTCCACTTTGTCAAAAGCTTGTTCCAGGTCTACCTATGCTGTCAATGCATGTTGTCCTTCCTTAAGAGCATCTTCAAATCTGTGTCCTGTGTAAGCGACTTGGTCTATTGTGGACATGTGCTGCACGATGCCTGCTTGTTGGGTAATGACAATTCGTTTCTCTTCTAGATGTCAGCTGACTCTAGTTATTAATATTCATTCAATAAGCGTGTCTATGCGACTCAGGAGACTAGGTTGTTGGGATCAAACTTATTATTTCTGTTTAACCTTTTTTTAGATGGGTACAATTCGCGTTTCTTTTCACACGTGTACTATGCTACAATAAGTTTACCTGTAGTTTATTTAAAATCTAGATGATTACTTATTTACAGTAACTCATAGTAGCATGATATTTATTACCCTACCGTCTCGTGTATACTGTCGGTTTAAGGGAATGGATTGCAGGATCAATGTCTATTCAAACGGGCTATAATTTGCTCTCCTGCGCGGGTTACAATGTTCTTATTGAACTTGATTTCTAGAGGCATTGTTTGTTTTCTTTTGCACGGAAGACAACAAGTCACAGACAGAAGTGCAAATATAACATACAATTGCTGTCGAAGACGGATGTTTCCGACCAAAAGGTGCAAATATCGCAGTCAAGCTGTAAACTAGCGACACAACGCATTCCATTCTCCGGAATACATCCTGCTACTTGCAAAGCCCTGTTCATGACTTGGTAGCAGGAGATTGAGAACGAACACAGAAGAAGATGATGAACAGACAATTACCAAACACATCCTTAGAAAATGGCACCAAAATCCTGGATTCTTCCTTGTATGGATGGATTAGCATAAACAAAAAGAAAAAAAAGATAAAAAAACGTGGGAGGAGGCATCGTCACAAAAATAAAAAATAAAGTCTAGGTAACAACAAATACCATTTGGAGATAGTGAAATAATTACAATGCTAAAGCTACATCCCTAAAACAGGCAGCTGAGACCATCATACACTGCAAGCAGCTGGTAGAAAAACAAGTGATTGTTTTCGCAGATGCCTTGTCAGTGTTAACAGCTCTCAAGAACCAGCACAAAGTTGATCGAAGTTTCCTAATAGACTCACTCGAGTGTTTGGCCCGGTGCTACAAAAGAAGTACAATTCAGTGGAGTCCAGCCGACTACAATATTCAATGCAAAGAAAAAGCAGACAGACTTGCCAAAGATGGATGAATAATGCAACAAAGTGACAGAGCAACAACATGTGACCAGGCAAAAAGAATTATCAAGGTCACCTATATATGGTAATGGCAAAGAGACCACACTGACCATATACAACACGAGTACTACCAAACCACCAGACGAAATCAGGTGAATATCTTCCGTCTACGCACAGGATACAACAGTTTAAGGTGTACCTATGTACAACCTTCTTAACCGTGCAACACATATCGTCGTTCAGCCCCACAATGCGCTAGTGAAAGGAGTACTACGTGACAACAACCAATGACCTTCCACGAAACGCTTTACAGGAATGTAAAGAGTCACAAGATGACTGCTGCTTTTGTTGGAGCCGAAGTTTGAAGATGAAGGATAAGGACTTTTTAAAAACAATTTTTTGCTTGTTCATTCACGACATGCTCGACACAAGCTGCTTAATAAATGTTGCATTGCTCTTTTTACATAACATGCTCATTAAAGATGTAGTTTTGTTCTGTTCTCAAATTACCAACAATCAACAACACCAATAATGAACTGTTGCTCGGGGTGGAAGATGCTGCAGTGAATGAGCTTACATGGAGCCAGCTGTTTGCATCAAGGTCAGTGAACAAGACCGTCTCTTCCTTTAAGTGGCTGCTCTAGAAACAGACTGCTATCATCTAGCCTGACTAAGAGATTAGGGATTGACCTGAAAAGGCAACCACGCTCACAAAACGTCCTTTTCATGACGAACACAACAGAAGGAAGAAGAAGCGGTACCTCTGCTCTGTTTTCAAATTGCTCTCATCCATAACTCTATAAATGAACCTCTGCTCTGTTCTAAAACTACCCACATCCATAACTCCATATATGAACCTCTGCTCTGTTCTAAAACTACCCACATCAATAACTCCATATATGAACCTCTGCTCTGTTCTAAAACGACCATCATCCATAACTCCGTATATGAACTGTTGTTCAGTTACAAATATACCCACACCCATAACGCCATATATAAGCACCTGCACTGTTCTAAAACTTCCCTTATCCATAACTCCACGTATGAACCGTTGCTCAGTTCTAAAACTACCAACATCCATAACTCAATATATGAAATCAAGCTCTGCTCTAAAACTATCGACATCCATAAATCCATATATGAACTGTTGCTATGTTCTAAAAATATATACCAAATCTATACGGTCAGTATTGACCTTTTGATTTTAATATTAGTGAATCATCAGCTCTAAATTAATACGTTTATAAAATACACTTTATCACAACTGGATGCGTATGGTGTTATGTATGTATGTATATGGCTGTGTGGTTATATATGCATGTTTTGGTGTAACTTGAGCAGGATCTGTATCGGATGATCATCAAACTCAAACAACTAAAAAAGACAAAACACATATTTAGATAGACTTATACTTTCATGAAGATAAACAACTAATATAAATTACAGTAACGGGCATGATGTAGCGTGCTATAAGATAATAACGTAATTACAAGCAATTTGCTGGCAGTGAATAAGGAAAGTGAATTCATGTACTACATGATAAAGCATATACTGACCCTAAGTTACGTCTCTTCGTCTTACGACACATTACCATAAGTCGCTATATGTTTCGCATGTATTTACATTTTTGCATTATTACTTAGTTTAGATTTACAATACTTGCTTATAAGGTATTACATTTAGCGCCAGTATCTGCATTCCAACGCGTCAGATGTGTGCTCTTCAAAATACACCAAGATAGTCACATCGACTTGTGTTCATTGTTTCCCGCTGTGATCAAAAACATATTTTAGTGTTTAGAACTGTTATTGTGTTTGTATTTGTGTAACTAAAATATAATAGATATACAACAACAGATTTAAATTGAGAAGTTTGTTGTATGGCTATTACAAGCGCTATCACCCCTCGTAAATGGACGCAGTAAAGATCAAAACCTGTTTGTAAAGATAAATAAAACAAAGAAATGACCAACGACAAAACATAATGTCAGCATAAATTTACAGTGGTTGGTGAGGAACTAGATCAAGTCACTCATATTGAATATCTGGGCTCCAGAATTGATAAAAATGGCGACTGCTCGAAAGAAATCAGACAAAGACTAGCTAAAGCAATGCAGAGACTGAACAGCCTTTAGACATTATGGCAGAGCACCAACAAAGCGATGAAAGTAAAAGTCTTGAGAGCCCGTGTTTTTCATATACAGCTTATGGCCGCGAATCATGGACGATTACCACAACTTCCAGACAAAGAATCGGATCCTTCGAGTCAAAATGTTACAGAAAGATCATCAGAATACTCTGGACAGAGAAAAAAAACAAATGTAGAATTTGGAAAGAGTTGAGCATAGAGGAGAACTGGTTCATCAATTCCATTTTAGCTAGAAAATGAAAATACTTAGGTCACATCAAGAGACACAACGGTCTTGAGACAACAGTGATGGAAGGTATGGTGCCAGGTAAAAGAGGAAGGGGTAGACCAAGAAGACGATGGCACCATGATATTCAGGAATAAATGGGTATACGTTTTCATTTCAATTTTGATTCAAACTTGAAGCAAAAGATAATGATTCAAATAATAATAAAAATAATAATAAAGTGACAATAGTTGTAGTACGTCTATTACCTTAGACACAAAGAAAACAATGAATATGCAATTATTTAATTATGCCTAAGCTGTAACATATACGTGATTGGTCAATTGATAAAACTAATGTTTTTCAAAACGAATATATATATATATATCACTGTCATTCCACAAGGTGCTCACATCGGCGAGAAGATAAACATTACTGAGGAGCATAAAAGGATATAATATAAGACGTCCCAACTCTTGAAGCTAACCAAGTGTGTTCAACATGCGTTTGAAGCACTCGAGTCGGAATGTGCAGTTATATGTGGTCACATTTGAATTCACATGTCAGACGCTGCCGCAATCTACGCTTGCGACGGGCAACTATTATTGTTATAATTATCATAGCACGGGATACGAGTGTTGTTGTCTTGAGTCGAATAATGATGCAAAATGTAATGTCTTGTATCATCCTAGTTAAACCAGAATGGGATTTCGTTGATCTCTCTCTGGAGTCTGAGCTACCTACAAAGCTAATTCCGAGTTCTTGTATACACACACAAATGAGTCTGAGTTGTAATTGACAAACAGCGATGGTTAGTTTGCAGCCTGCACTACATGAGCACAGTATTATGTTTGATCTACATACACAGATGAGTCAGTTGTCCGTTCTTCTTACGAAGAATGTTCCGTGGCCCAATATATATATATATAAATATGTGTGTGTGTGTTTTTGTGTGTGTATGTGTGCATGCGTGTATGTATACTAGCTTTACTAACCGCTGCAAGGGTTATTACAAATTTCATTGAAAACTTTAAAGAAATCTTAGAAAGAACAAATACATTTTGTAACCACATGTTTTCCGTGTGGTTTTTTTGGTTTTTGTTTGCGTTCTTCTTATTTCTCTAATCCACAAAGCCGTGTGCGTTGCACTGTGGTTTTTATTTTGCGTCTGTCGGCCTAGTGAATCCGACTTCAGCATGAATTTTATGTAAGGGTCTGCTTCTTCCTGCAATTTCTAAGGGTTTGCTTCCACGGGGTAACGGCCAGTGCTGTGATGGGGATCGAACCCAGCACCTTCGGATTGTGAGCCGTGCCACTTAACCACTAGGCTACGCCATGTGGTTTGAAATATTCAGTGCAAAAAATTGTTATTCACCGTAATTAACTAACTTCATAATTCAAGAAGCGGAAAAACGACGTTAGAGTACTTTGACGTAGTACTTCTCTTTGACGTAGCATTATCGCCACACCTTGCTGGTCGCCGATATGTTGTACAACGGATTGTCTATTATGACGTCACAGTAGTCGCAAAGGTAAATATTTTCATACATCGCAGGGAGCATGAACTAGTGCGTTGCCATGGGAATTATATACACAACGAGCTGTGCAAATTTCACGCCGCTAGAGCTCATAGATCTTTGTTTTTCTTTTGCTAAACGGAAAAATAAATACATGCATTCTTTGTTTTAAAGTTTTATATATATATATATATACAATACAATATCTTCGACTTCAGTCCGGAAGGTGTACCGTATGCAATCTCCCAATCGTATGGGTGGGCGCCAGCGTGGCCATGTTTAACCATATAGCCACCAAAACGTCGTTCTGATTGTCCATCTGTTATCTTGCATGCGCATCACGTTAAGATCCAGTGGTATTTGAGAGACAACGCAGCCTCTGCGATGTCTTGCAATAGAGTGCGTTCTCTTATTTTAGTATTGTGGATTCGATCTCTGATCGAGATCCCAAAGGACGCGTCTTCCCATTGCTCGCTGGGTAATTCGTAGGTTCTCTGCATCCGCGTTGCGTAGATTCCATATTTCACATCCATAGATCATGGTTGGTATGACCGCATACATGAAAAGATGCGCCTTTGCCATGGTGTCTTTCAGCTGCAGGGGCTGACATCTTCGATAGCCTTATTTCCCAATTTGATCTCGAATTTGCAGCAGTAAGGACATACACAAACACACACATATATAAAAATGAAATAATGTTTCTGCTTCGTTTAATGTAATGTTACATCATACCGCTAAAGTTACATAAACACTACTATTCACATCGCAGTTTAGGGCTCACAAGATGGTTAGTCGTTTACTAATACAATATTGTAGTTTGTAATATATTCAGTGATGTAGATTCCCTTGCTTCTGTGATTGTTCCATGATTGTATATATACATATATACTGCTGTAATTCTGTAATCATGGTGTTTATTCAAGAACATTTTGTGCTTTACGTCAGGCAGCCAAATGTCGTCTAAACTCATTTTTGTCGTTTGCCATTCAGTATCATTCTGGACCATGGTCATTTCTAAGACCATCTCTCTGGCTCATCTTCCGGTACGACGATTATATGTGTAGGGCCACCATTACGCCACTTAACATGTTCGTCTATTGTTAGGCATGAGTACCACTAAATCTATATAGAAAGTGTAATTATAAAATACTGTGGATTTTTTCTTTTTTTTTAAGGAACTGAAAAAAGCCATACATTGATCAAGGTTAAGAGCTAATGGGTTTTATAATTTTGTGAAAGATGTTTCAAATATATGCGCCATCATTAATAAAATAGTATGTGTAGTTTTAAATCAGGTTGTATATCAGTGAGTCAGGTACATGTTTACATCTGATAGCCTGAATTGTGTCCAAATAGAAGGTTAAATGCGACATCTACGCCGTGGAAAGTAAGAGATCTAACGATTCTGCTAACTAGTTACTTCTTCGCACTTTGACTTCTTAAATGCAAACAATGAAAACAATAGAGACTATTGGTTACGTTGATGATTACCGAGAGATAACTTCTACATGTGTAGAACTATCCATTTCCTGTAAGATAACCAATTGGCATTTATTGCTTACAAGAACAGTTGCATTTAGTTGATTAGATTTTAAATACTTTCCTTCAAATTTTTAATTAAAAGTCATTTCCTAGAAATTAATTTTTCAATTTAAAAAGAAACTATTTTCTTTATACAAGTATAAAGTATCACATTCCAGCTAATCTGAGCATTATATGTGTCTGAAAAATAGTTCCTTTTACAAATGTTGGTTCAACCTGACGGTTGTTTTGTACTTTCATGGATTAGACGAAGCACACGACTACCACTGCAGTTAGGGTCTAACAAGATACTGCATCAAAGCTTGTGGTGCGATCACGCAGTTGTGGTTTATCTAGCACTGTGGGGTACGTACAATGGTTTCTAACAAAATATTTAGCACTTATTTGTCGTTGTTGTCGATGTGCTTCGACATTGGTCGTGCTGTTTGTGTCTTGGGTACCTCTGCGTGAAGTGAAGACATCGTCGTTACACTAATTTAACTAAAGTAGTTATTTGGAAACACTGCACATTATCAACACCAACATCTTCATCGCGAATGAACAGCTAAGTTATTATCCCAGCAGTGATCTGTCCTGATCTGTAAATCGTGACACAAATGTTTAGTTTGGGGATATCTTTCATCGACCATCGAGATCAGAGAGGGCTCAGATTACCAAGTGCGCGCATTACGGATATTGGAATGGATTCAGACTGCCAGAGACAAGAGAGAGAGAGAGAAAGAGAGAGAGAGGGAGAGAGAAAGAGAAAGAGAGAGAGAGACAGAGAGAGAGAAGAGCAGAGCAATAAAGAAAGGGACAGACAGCAATTATTAGGCGGAGTGTTTATTGTCGTGGGTTGCTACAATATATTTACAGGATCGTATTTTATACATCAGTGAATGAAAACCTGAAAAAGGAATCTATTTTTAAACATTTGATGGGATAGACACCATTGTTCACTAGAAAAAAGCCGTCACTTCATTCGTTCATACAATGGCTAAGTGTAACATACTTTAATCCAACTCATCTGTCCGCCATTTAATTCTACTTATCCATTTGCCCCTCACGTCGTCTCTCTCGTATCTCCTACATCATCCCCCCCCCCCTTCTCCATTCCTAAAACGTTTCTATTTTTCTATAGACATTAACTGAAGCGTCCGTGTTGTTACGGTAGTAAGACCGACTCAATCAATCGACGTTCAACAATTCCGTTGTTTTAGCTGTCACAATGTTACGTCATTATCAGCCGCATAGTATGGCACTGTTGGGAGTTCAGGAAACGTAACTTATCAACCAAAAGTAAACAACTAATTCCTGGAACGTTTAAATAAAGGTGGAACATAACTTTGCGATACGGCATCAGAATCATTGCAAGCAAACATAGATCCCATATTCACGTTTCCAACCTTCGTCAACATAAGTCGTCGTCCAGTACTTACTATCACACAAGCCAACTTGCTAAGTCACTCGAGTCAGAATCAAGTCCAACATACTGTCGAACTCTCCACTTCACGTCCTACACGTAAACACGAATTTTACTGTCATTCGACCAAGAAGGTAAGAATCGACACTATGGCTAGATTGTCGGTAGCCTTCGGAGAAATGGATTATTGTATTACCGTCATGTGTGCTAAGCAATGCTCACCTTCCCCAAAGCACCGCCAGGTATAAGTGAAGCCACTAAACCTTCTCCAGAGAAAATACCCCAAAAGGGAAAAACGCAGCACTACTAACTTAGCAACAACAACAACAGAATACATCAAATATAAAGATGAGAGTAAATAACGTGCTTTTACAGTGCGTCGCTCTTACAACTGCCAACCTACTTTCTTGTTATAAGTCTCTTGGCAGGTGTGCACTCCGGTAGGTTGTCATTACTTTCGTTCGTGGAGGAGCGGTCGCACCGAGGAAAATAAACCCAGTATGCCAATTTGTACATGGTGAGATTCGAACCTGCTGCGTTTATATTATGAAACGGAAGTTTTATCCACAGGCCACGCTACCTCACAAAACATCAATTGATCACTGCAAACATCAAGTACAAGCTTACTGAAGCGAAAATTACAGTACCGTTCTCAGCTGGAAAATTATGACTGCAAGTAGAGAGCAAAAGACAAAATTTGACAATTTTACACGATGAACAAAACAATAGTAATAGTGGAACACAGTAGTTGGAACATTAAGTTGCTGGAGAGCCACCCCTTCTACGCCAGTCAGCGTTGTACAAGAGGAAAACTGCAATATTCAACATCTTACTATAATTGACGGAGTGTTGGTCCATTACTACATTTCAATTGATCCTATTCCGCTTATAAGGAATCTTGAATCCATTTACTTACAGTGTGATTCCACTAGCAATGTTTTTTTTTACAAGTGAAGTCAACTCCATTAATTCTTTCCACATGCACCTGTCACGCCCTTCCGGGACAAAAAATATTTGTCCATCATTGACCTCTCTTTGCTGGTCTTCTGTTGTGTAAATTAAATATTGCAGTCCCTACTGGCCGCAACAGGTCGTGAGGAATTAACTGCTGCTACAATCAAATACGGCTCCCGTTTATTGATGTCGCCAGTGAGAAATTACCAGTCTGTGTTTTTATTGGCAGCTGACGCTTTGGCGCACTCGATTTTCATTCGAATCACAAACTAGATGACGCGGCATTTGACTACATTAAGACAGCCTAGTTACTTTTGTGATTTTTTATCGTTTGGCTAAATTTCCTCAGTTTGATCTTCAGAGCTCTGAACAGAAATTGCATTGGGCCAAACACAGGCAGAAGGCCGTCGCTGTGTTAATTAGACAGTGGGATTGCGATGTTCCTAACTAATTCTGAGGTGGTGGTTAAAATGTCATCCGACCTGGACAACTACAGGGAAGGCGCCTCCACATAGATGGGGTGGTCCATGAGAAGGTTGAAGCAAAGTTTCGAATTCAGCGAGCCTGTCACTGGCAGCGAATGCAGTCTCACACAGTCCAGTCACATTCAGGTTAGAGCTGTACCTCTGGCTGACAGACCCAGAATTTTATTCCACCCACTC
Source organism: Ariolimax columbianus (assembly GCA_036924085.1). Classification (NCBI taxonomy): domain Eukaryota; kingdom Metazoa; phylum Mollusca; class Gastropoda; order Stylommatophora; family Arionidae; genus Ariolimax; species Ariolimax columbianus. Next base: position 61,768,657 of record JAVGWX010000007.1, on the reverse strand, counting down.
TCTGCGGAAATATGTTTTATATAACTTACAGGAATGCATAGATGTAATTTATGTTTATTAGCTGGTAAAATATATAATCTCGATTGCGCAGCCCTCATATATGCATATCTTCTATTAGCTGGGCATATGTGTCTTTAATACCCTGATTTTTCAGGGCATTTATTACTGCAGTTTTTTCAATGACGCTGAAGGATTTTTCATAGCCCACAAGCACAAGACATAGAGGCACATGTACTTCCCGTGCCCTTCCATTAAACTGGGGGTTTAAAAAGTTGCGTATCGATTCTGTTCACAATTACTCTTGAGAAAATATGTAAATGTAAAATACAAATGAATTTGTCAATAGTTTAACGGGTTTTTTTTGTGTCTTTTTTTTTGTGTGAATCAAATTGTTTTTGATGATTTCCATTTTGTCACGGATTCGTTCTTCACTAATGCATTTGTTAAATAACTCAGCTAACAAGTCGTGCTATTGTTCCTGCTTGAATAACTTATGTGATGAGTCTATCCAGTGATGGTGCTTTTGCAGATATTAAATGTGTAATCGTATGCAATATCTCATTTGTTTAAATCTTTAGTATCGACACCGATTCCGTGTTAGGTAGATTTCTGTGAACTACAGACTGATGCACTCTTCCTCTGATTCTGCTCTGTCTGTCATGGTGGTGCGCTCTTCATTCTATCGAGATTACAAACGATACTTTGACTAATGAAGATTTGTTCTACATTTCATAATGCTTCTTCATTTCTAGGTTGCCATGTTAAGTTTTTGCAATCAATGTTGCGAATACTCTACTTTGAGTCTCCGTCTGCTCTGCTTGCTCAACTCGCATAACTCGACCTTTGTTAGAGCTCAAACCAATTCCCATAAAAACACTAGTACATGATTTCCACCACAGAAACAAAATCGCAAAAACGAAACTACAGATCAACTACGGAGAGGATGACTGAAATCTGGGCCACGTTTCAAATAGTCGATACATCCACTACTGACCTCTTACTTCTGTGATCATCGCTTATTTAGAGGAGCGCTCCGAATTATGCAATAAACGCCGCTGTTCTTTTCAGGGCCTAAATGCCATCGTCATTCACGGCTCTGACTAGTTTCCATAGCTTGTTCCCTTCTTTGTCTAGGTTGAGGCTTTCAGTTTTATTTTCCAGCTCTCTCTTGCTGTTTGGTTTAGAGTGTATTTGTATTTCGCCGTTGTGGCTTTGAGGGCGATATTTGCCTCCATAGATTGTTCTCGCTCTGCCATGTTCCTAGCATTTGTGACTGCATCTTCCGCTTTCTGCAACTCATTATTCCAATAGGGCTTATATTTTTTCCTAGCCCCTCTTGGCATGGTTTCAGTGGCGGCTTGCGTTATTGCCTTGCTTAGGCTTTCCACCATGGGCTTCATTTTGTTGTTTCGTGTTGATGGTTTCACACAGCCCATCTGTCAGGATTGCAAATCTGTCCCAGTCGGCTCGTTTGTAATTCCAACGTGGGAGCGGTTTTGTTTCATGTGGGCCTACTTCCATATAAAAGTCTAGGCTGATCGGCCGGTGGTCGCTACCAGCCAGTTGGTTTAAGCACCTGGCGGTCTATTTTATGGTGTATGTCATGTGTGGAGAAGGCTAAATCTCGAGTCGAGGTGGTATGCCATGTTCTAGAATAGAAACTAGGGATATCCTCCGGTCTATTGATTAGAGAGAGATTTGTGTCTATCTCCCAATCTTCCACTTCGTCACCTCTGCTGTCTGTGTCCGAGTATACCCATCTCTCCGAGTGGCTGTTGAAGTCTCCAACTACTATGCAGTTGGAGTCTTTGACGTCCATACTCGAGAGCGATGGGTCTTTATTTGGTGGTCCGTACAGATTGAAAATGCAGAGCTTCGTCTCTTGAGCCATTATGTCAACTCCTACAAATTCTGCTTGTCCTGTGTGATTGACAGATACCGCGCTACTCGGTATGCAGTTTTGGGTCAGTATCAGGACCCCTCATTCGTGACCTTCTCTATCGAGACGGAAGGTCTTGTATCCTCTGATTGAGAATTTATGGTTATTGTTGAGGTGCGTTTCCTGGATACATGAAACGTCAATCTTAACTTCATGTGGGTGATGTGTTAGGGAAAGCTTTTTGTTAACGACACTCTCCGCATTCCACTGTAGTATTTTGAGGGTCTTTAGTTTTTGGTCAATAGGAGTTGCCCCAAAGCCATGTGCCTTTACTCCACGACACATGGGCGGGTGATCACAGTAGTCAAGGGTGGGCCCCTTCGAGGCGTGAGGCCCGGCACTCTCGCTGCCTGGCGGGACTCCGCAGGATGAGCGCCATACGTTTTTCTGATCGGTTGTACTGTCATCATACTGCGATTTACGTTGCACTGTTTCATTAGGCTTGTGGCCCCGTGCATCCGATTTCAACAGGCGTTTCTGTAGGGATGCCCTCCTTAGCCTTTGGCTGTCTCCAGCCTATCTGCAAGGCAGCAGTTGTTTGTGATCAGAGTGGTCTCTCTTATGGAAGTTGTTTTACCAGACTAACGAGTCTTCACTACTCGTGTCTATAGGGTGCGGTGATGATATATGAGATGATCTATGATATGGACTGGTTTACCCGGAAGAGAGGCAGTCCAGTGTGTATGTATCCCAGGATCGTCACGTCCTGCCAGAAACGTAGCATTTGCATGTGAATGGGGTATCTCTTTGCTCTCTTTATTTTCTTGGCTTCTATGCAGGGATGGTACGCCTAGCATTCCCCCCCCCCCCCACCTGGGATGTAGACACAGTGGGGCAGGTGTGCACTGTTCGCTAAAGTGCATCTCTTCTGCGTCCATTGGTATGGCTGATAGCGTACAGAGCTAGATATCGAAGCAGAAGTGCATTTAACCAGGGGACAAGCCTGGTAATGTCACGGAGATGTTGTTCGCCTGGTTTGCGGACATATTTCGTGGTCAAGGAATGAGTCTCGACAATTCACAGTGACGTGTCTGCTCTTCTGTTTTCGACATTCCGACCAAGAACTAAGTCTTATGTTGGTGGTTTCGCACCCCTCGCCGTATAGGGTGAATATCGAGCAGCTATCCGCCCGCTTTGATCGACGGATGGAATAGACCTCTTTCTGTGGCTCGACCTGGTAGGGTTTAGGCGCGATCCCCAGGTCCCGACCATACAAAGCCTTCCATTGCAGTGGTGCTGGGAATTTGGGCGGGATTCCGGCTTAAAGGCGTCCGGCCGTAATGCCTCACATGGTAGCCTCGCGCCATTTGCTTATCAGCCTGGTACGTGAACCAAATGTCTGTGGCTCCTCTCGAGTTGAGAAGGATTTCCGTAGCAACGCCCTGTCATTTGTAGGGTAAAACTGACCTGTCTTCCGATGGTCTATTTCCAGCACCCTTTCACTATTTGGCCAGGACGAATTAATCGAGGGCTTTTGTTTGTTAGTGACCAGGTATCTGGAACCTGCGGTTTCTGCGGGGTTAAGACACGGTTTCCGTAGCGTTCTTTCATTAGACGGTTAGAGAGCTGACCTGTCTTCCGTGGGTCTAATACCAGCACTGGTTCACTATTAGACCCAACGAAAGTGCTCTCGATTTGTCAGTCGTTCTACAGTATTTGCGTGTTGAGTCAAATTAAGCCGCAGGCTCCACTCCTGGTAGTGCTCTTCCGTCAATTCCTTTATCAAACACTGATTGCAGACCAACCGAGCCACAGAGGGCATAACCACAGAATTCTGAGGGTCTAAATCCAGCACCCGTTCCATATTAGACCCAAGGGAAGTGGTCTCGGCATGTCAGTCATTTCAGTGTTGGCCGTGTTGAGTGAAATTAAGCCGCAGGCTCAACTCCTGGTGGTGCCCTTTCGTCAATTCCTTTAAGTTTCAGCTCTGCAACCATACTTCCCCCGGAACCCAAACACTTTGGTTTCCCGGAAGCTGCCCGCAGAGTCATCGAAGCAACTCCTGCGGATCGCTAGTCGGCATCATTTATGGTCAGAACTACGACGGTATCTGATCGTCTTCTTGCCTCTGACTTTCGTTCTTGATTAATGAAAACATTCTTGACAAATGCTTTCGCAGTAGCTCCTCTTGCCGAGATCCAAGAATTTCACCTCTAACGCCGCAAAACGAATGCCCCCGTCTGTCCCTGTTAATCATTACCTCCAGTTCCGAAAACCAACAAAATAGAACCGAGGTCCTATTCCATTATTTCATGAACCATTATTCAGGCAGCCGAGGCCTGCCTTGAACACTCTATTTTTTTCAAAGTAAACGCGCCGGCCACCCAGGACGCTCAGCGAAGAGCACCCGTGGGAGAGAGCCGGCAGACTTTAGGGCAGGAGACAATGGGCAGCGAACCGGCGCGAGCCGGACCGCCCGCCTGCACCTGAGATCAAACTACGAGCTTTTTAACTGCAAAAAATTTTAATATACGCTATTGGAGCTGGAATTACCGCGGCTGCTGGCACCAGACTTGCCCTCCAATAGATCCTCGTTAAAGGGTTTAAAGTGTACTCATTCCAATTACGGGGCCTCGAAGAAGTCCCGTATTGTTATTTTTCATTACTACCTCCCCGTGCCGGGAGTGGGTAAGTTGCGCGCCTGATGCCTTCCTTGGATGTGGTAGCCGTTTCTCATGCTCCCTCTCCGGAATCGAACCCTGATTCCCCGTTACTCGTTACAAACATGGTAGACATGTCACGTACCATGGACATTTGATAGGACAGACATTTGAAAGATGCGTCGCAGGCACATGAGGCCATGCGATCAGCACAAAGTTATCTAGAGTCACCAGTGGGGACGCCGCAACCCCGAGAGGGGAAACGACGATTGGTTTTGAACTAATAAAAGCGCTCTTTCCGCGAGGGTCGGAGCTTGGTAAGCATGTATTAGCTCTAGAATTGCCACAGTTATCCAAGTAGGATCGTGTCATCTAAGGAACCTCGACTGATTTAATGAGCCATTCGCGGTTTCACCGTGAGACAGTGTGAACTTAGACATGCATGGCTTAATCTTTGAGACAAGCATATGACTACTGACAGGATCAACCAGATATCTGTCGGAGATGTACGTACCGCACACACCGGTCGGCAGAGGACGGGTGTGTAAAAAGCCTCACTCGGACGGCCGCAGAGACAGACTGACGAACGGACGGACGATTTTTCTCCCCGTCCCTCACTCCGGCTACCTAGGACCGCCTGACAGGGGCCCCTCCTCGCACCAGACGACCGACCGACCGACCGGGCTCGCTCGAGGAGGGATGGCAGCGCTCTGTGCAGAACGGATCCCAACGACCCCGGCGATGAATTTCTCTGGGACTAGAGACAATTTGGCCTGCCGGCCTGCCCTTCTCCCGAGGGTTGGTCCCCGGGAGAACACAGGGCCTTCTTTCTGTTTTCCATTTACCGGTCACAAGCTCTTTGCGCGAGTCTGACCACCAGCGAGACGAACTGTCGAGCTCTGCTATAAGCCTTAGATAAATCACCACCGACTGACATCGTTTCTCGATACGGACCAGAGCAGCGCACCTCGGCGGAGGAGACGCCAAAAAAAAAACCGCATCCCGTTACCTCTACGGGGAAAGGCGAGAAAGCGTTTTCGGCAAGCCCGCGCTATCGCTCCGCCTGGCGGGACTGAGATCGCTTTACGAACACTGGCTGAGATTGAATCGCGGCGGCGAGACAACTACCCCAGATCAGTTCGCAAACGTAATTTAAATACTTGATTGTTTCTGGGCAGTTAGTAGTATCCCTATATTGCGTGGTATTCTTCCTCCTACTTTACATTGTATTGCCATTTTGTTATGATGGTTGCTTGTTCATAGTTGGCCAAGTATTACTCCTAGTCTCAGAAAAAAATACATCTAAGAATTGAATTAACGTACTCAGATCCCATGAATTGAGCTGCAATAGAAAGCTACATATGAACATGGCATGCCTTACGAAACATGAACAATTGAAAGAGATTGAAACACAGTGTTGACGAAACATACGACTGTGAAGCAACACAAGCTACAGTTCACCTGATGATCTGTTCAAAACTTTTGAAAACATAAATAATTAAATAGCGAATTGACGTCGAATGTCAACGTGTCTGGTCATTGGTCCTGCTGGAATTAAAAGGGGCAAATGATGGTGGTGACTTAGATCACTCTGTAACTGGATATCAGTTGTGCACGTAGTAACGGAGTCAGGTTCCCATTACCTAACCCGAAACGTCAGCTGCTATGTTAACGCATACACTAACCGAAAAAGGACGTTAATTCTGTTCCAGCTCCAAACACCACGCTGTCCAAATCGTCCAATAAATCTTTTGTATCGTAATGGGGTGCATCATCGGGTTTCTAAACATTTGATTTCTTTTGTTATCTCTGACTTAATTGCAACGCTCACTCAGGTGCATACAAACAAGCCATTATCATTACAGAAGAATGACAGAAAGTGTGCGTCAACATTGAGACACGTGGCGAAGTGTTCTTGGAACATGTTTGTAGTTCATCTGACACCAGGCGGGGAATGTTCTATCAAATGCCTTCAGCTAAAATATTGCAAAAAAATATTGATTGATTCTCGGTCCATCTGTGTCCAGGCAACATAAAGGATACTAGTGTGTACATTCATTAAATGAATGTTTTTGTTTCTATTGTAGTTTGTTTTTCTAAATATTGTTTGTGTTGTTGCACTTATAATTAACTACTAAAATTGGCCCGTGTCAATTGTAACGGGTTTAGAAACAGACTAGCTTCAAGATGACAACATCCGTTGTGGATGAAGTGTCAGAGACGTCAAAGTGCCAGTTCTCACTTTAAAAAAAAATGTGTGATGTATTCCCATATTCACCATTTTCTCTTCTATAACTATAAGCCAGGTACCCTTTTGCAGAACGGGGGACTGAAGAGTGCCTGAACAAACGCCAAACTATGTTCTTTGTTGTGAAATAGAAGTGAACTAACATATATGCCCACGCCGATTCTTGCAATAAAAGAAGTATGTAAATGCAGGTTTAGTTTTAACGAGCAGTATGAAGCAACTTTATCTTACAGATAAGATACTGTTAGGTCTTGTCAGATATGGTTGAGGGCTTGCAGAAAAGCCACTAACGTATTTTGAGAGGTCTTGTCATAATTATCTGAGCTACAGAATATGTTGTCTGGAAATGATAAGAGTTGGTCAATGTCTACCAAACCTGACAGCCCACAGTGTGTGTAGGAGCGCATGTGAGTGGATACAATAACGTATCGTAGAACAAGGGAATGCAATATAAACTGAGTGTTGCGGCAGTTCAGACCAGACCATTAGCCTTAGTTGGTAGCTGATTTAGGAGAAAGGCCTCGACAAGCGAACATAGATATCCTTGCTTGCTGATCTGGCAGGTTCTGTAGCTTGACTTGTTCCAAAAAATGTATTGGTGTTACATTTATCTTAGTGCAAACAAGGCCGATTGAGAAAGTGACCATGGGCTGTATATTGAAGCCCAGGAAGTGTGCTATGGACAGATACAATTCCATCTCTGACCTTAACAGATTTAGAAATAAAAACGTGAGACAGCAGTTAACGGATCATAAGCACTTGTCGAATGGCGCAGACAAGGGCGCCACGGGCGGTCTTTGATTGTGGGAGACATGTTCGGGTGTCAATGAACAACTAACGTCCCCCTCTACCCCCGCCCCAATTTGTGCAGCCCCCAGAGAATGAGGTGTTGATTCGCCGAAACCCCAAAGCTGTAATGGGTACTTGGAGCTAAGACACAATTCAAATGATATACTAAATTAAATGTGCAAAGGAATACGATACTACGATTTTAAAAAAAAGGGTCAGGCTTCAGTTGCAACTTAGAATGTCATGACTACGTATCCTGTACATGCCATTGACCTCAGGTACATCGGCGGAATGTCAGGACTATGTGATCAGGACGTGTCACTGACTTCACAGACATCGGCGGTATGTCAGAACTATGTATCCGGGACATGCGACTTGCTTCAGATACAATGGTGACGTAATATAAAACGGCTGTTATTGACCCCGAACTCAATCGTTTTGATAAAGATACTGATGGTCTGCAAAAGAGACGCCTTTCCGAGGTCGTGTGAACCTACGGTGAATAATGATAGATATTTTCGAAATGCAGTCAATCAATCAAAGCATGTTGCTCCTCCTGGTGCATATTCCATCGACAACATCTCGCTAGCGTACACGGTCCTGGGCTGCTTATTCCTTTTTTTCTCCCAGTGTAATTATTTAATTTTAGCTCCTTCTCACATTCTGTTCTCCGAGTATTTGTGGGTCTACTTCTCTCTTTTCCCCTGACGATTTAATGTAAGATCTTGTCTGGCTATGTTAGAATGTATCTTCCGCAGTGTATGTCCTATCCAGCCACATTTTCGTCGCTTAATTATTTGTACCATTTCCTGTTGTTCGCTGCTTTTTTCTCACAAGTCTTCATTCCTCACCATGTCCTGCCACTTTATGCCCATTATCATTCGTCGTAGATATCTTGTAACGAAGGACTGGATTCTTTGTTGTATGACCTCTGTCGTTCTACACGTCTCCGCTCCATACAGCAACATCGACTTGACATTTACGTTGAATATTCTAATTTTGGTGTGAATCTTGATATCTCTGGATCTCCATATATTGTTTAGTGTCAGGAATTCACCCTCGTACCTTTCTATTTCTGATCATTACATCTGCATCTGATGTGTCTATTGTGTTGCCTAAATAGATAAAATTACCCACTTCCTCCAACTGCTGCCCTCCAGCAAAGATTGGTTCTTGGCTGTTAGTGTTGAGTTTAACCAGCTTGGTTTTCTTCTTGTTGGTATTCAGTCCCAGCTTGGCCAATTGTTGTTTCACTATATCAATTTTTTCTTTTACATTTGACTATGACTGTGTGCCAAATATACCAGATCATCAGCGTAGTCCAGGTCCTCCAATTGTGACAATAGAGCCCACTGAATACCAGTTTTTAAAAAACTAAGATTGATGTCTTCATAATTTAATCTTTAGCAAACAAGAACAGGAAAGGTGAGAGCAGACAGCTCTGTATCACCCATCTTTGCACCCGAAGCTGTCAGTCAGTACTCCTTCGTGTACCACTCTACTAAATGTGTCGTTGCACATTATCTGGGTGAGGGTTGTGTACTTCTCTGGAATCCTATAGTGTCTCAACAGTTGCTATAGAGTACCTCGATCTACCCTGTCAAACGCCTTTTCATAGTCTCGACAATTTGCATATAGGGATGATTTCCATTCAATGATTTGTTCTACTGTGATGCATAGCGTAGCTATATGATCTGTGTATGATCTTCACTGGCGCAATCCTGCCTGTTCCACTCTGAGATTTTTGTCTACTTCAGTTTTAAGTCTGTCCAAGAAGATTCTGTTGAATATCTTGCCTGGCACTGACAGCACGTTAACCCTCCTATAATTGCAGGAATCTGCCAGGCCCCCCTTCTTAGGCAGTTTAATCAGATGTCCTTCCTTCCGCTCTGTTGGCACTCTCTCCTATTCCCATATCTTCGTGAATAGTCCTTGCAATGTATCAGTGGCCTTATCTATAAATGCCATTATGACTTCAGCTGTTATTCCATCTGGTGCTGCCGCTTTCCCTATTTTGAGTTTGGAAAAAGGACCCTTTGGATTTCTATATTACTTGCATATGCTCTCACTGATACATGAAGAAACTGTACAGCTATGAAAAGGTAGGACCTAATAAAAGCAGCTACCATAAAAGCATCGTTTACAGTTTATGACATTAGAGAACAAAGAAAAGACTGGTTTGAGGCAAATGGAAACTGTATTCTCTGATTGACAGGGAAAACGCAGCACGACTAAAAACGTAAAACAAAACAACATTATAAATGGCAGCAAACGAGAAAGGAAGTGCAAAGGACTACTATACAGTGTGCCCAATAATTATTGGATACATTATTGTGAACATATCCACAATGCTTTCAAAAATGGTTACATCAGAGGTATATATGAAGGGATATAGGAAACCATCGGCCCAACAGTGAAAACAGAGTTCGCCGCTGAACGCTTTATCTGAGTAAATCATCATTGATATAAAAAAGCAGTTATATATATATAGGTAGACCACTATATTGAACTCAACTTATGCGAGACAGAGTGAACGGACCGAGGATGCACTGAATACCACGGAGGCTCTGTCAGCTCTTGACCACCTGGACTCGCTGTCAACCATGGCATAAGATAACTGTGCTACATCTTATATTGCTTCTGGCAAGGCTCAAATACTGTATCGAATCCCAACTTATGTAATCAGGAATGGAAATGACACACAGATCCACAGATCTACCAGTTGATAACATTCCTGCAGTATTTCATAGATTCGAGCGTTATAACTTTATTCAAAAACAAAAAGTGACTGCAAAAAACTACAGATGTATTTCGCTTATGTGTACCGTTGCGAAAGTACTTGAATTGTTCTCTGTTGAATCCAGATCATAAAAGACCAGGTCTACCCTATTACAGTGTGGTTTTCGTGAGGATAGGTCTACTACAGACAGGATATTCTTGTTACGAGTTGCAAGAAAGATTCGGTGAACTAAAGCAACCATTGCCTTCATTGATCTCATTGGAGCATTTGACTTGGTCAGTCGTAATGTACTGTTCAAAGCTCTCATGAAGATCGGTAGCTCGCATATTTTTTTGAGCATTTTTGAGTCGTTCCACGCTGGCATGAAATGCACCATCAACGGTGACGATGTATTCTCAGGTGAGTTTGTAATCAGGTGTGGTGTAAAACAAGGTTGTGTACTTGCCCCGACGCTCATTGGAATATATTTATCACTCCTCTTATAGCGCACCTTTTCTGACCAGGACGGGACTACATTCATTGATTCTCGCCCTGAAGGGGATCTAATCAATGCCCAAATGTTGAAAACCAAGACCAGAAATAATTTATGATTTACTCAATGTGGAACTGCAAAGCTGCTATACGAATTGGATTTTAATTGCTGTGAGCTTGGACTAACAATTAGCATAACGAAAGAATACATAATAGTGCAGGGTTATACTAACAAGGCGTAAATAATCTCCATTGATTATGGGTAGTGCATCGCTTTACTAATCTAAGATTTTTAGTCAAAAATAAACTATCCCTGGGTCAAGAAATAAATTTCAGGATAGACAAGGCAGCAATGAATAGACTAGCAAAAAGTATATGAGAGAATAAAACGCTCTCTGTTAAGACAATAACCCTTGTTTACCAGGCATATGCCCCCAGACTCGTTCTTTATAGCGGGGAAACAGTCTATTTACACGTACTAGGAGTGGTTACTAAACAGCTTGTACGTGAGGTGCTTGCGCAGAATCCTGGGAGTCGAGTTACATGACAACGTTACCATCACATAACTATTGAAGGAAATAGGTTCAGTCGCGCTTTTTTCCGTACTTAGTCTTCGAAGACACATATGGCTGGAATACATTCGGAGGATGGAAGATGGCAGAATATAGCAAAGGACCTTTTCATGAGGAATTAGAGACGGGGAAACTGTCTTTGTGTCGGTCACTATTTCGGTACAAGAATGTATGCAAGCGAGATAAGAATGATGCGGACATTGATTTAGAATCATGTGAACAGGACGTCATTGAGCGTGTTGCATGGATTAAGAATCTAACACAGACAAAGAAAATACTGATTGCAGACACGCTAGTGACTGGAGTGCTTGAGAAGAAGCAACACACAATGCTATAATGCAAACAGTCCTGATTTCCTTAGCACACATTGCGGAAGACGATTCTCTGCTCGGATTATTCATCTGAGTCCAACGCGTTACTGTCATGAATTTGTATCCCATCCCTTTATTTGAAAGCACAACACGATATCGTCTGATAAGATGGAAATAACCAATAATGAGCAACTTTCTTTGTTACTGTGCCACATTTGGATCAGTGTTCTAATCATTATTTTTTTTATTTAAAAAAAACAGATCACTCTGTTGATCCCATGTTATCCATCCTGGCACTGGCAAGGTAGTTCATTCACAAAGAGATCAACGTCCTTGTTGATTGATGGTTTGATTGGGGTTATTTCTCCTAGAGATGCAGAGTACCACTGCTAGTGCTTGCACCTTTACAGAATGCTTGTATCCGAGCTTTTGGAGTAGTGGATTTAACAATAATCGATTTAAAAGATGCGGTTGCTAGTTCCATGCACAGCCCTGTCTGGGATGCGTATTACGATATGCATGAAAGGCAAGAGTAGTTATATTCATGCTACCTGACTAACACCTTTATAAGAGTTTCTAAATCGATATGTGAAGAACTGATTGAAAGAGCTTTTCCTGGAATGTTCTAAAATCCACATGACACATCAGAACGACGCCTTTTGTTTTTGAGTTTTTCTGGTGAACGGTTCCGGATTTTGTCCTGATTATCTGTTGTTTTCGTCGTGACATTATCATTATCATGTATCATTCTGGTTCCTATCGGAGCACAGAGCCGCGGTTGATCATATCTATATGTTTCTTTTCACAACCACATCCATTTGTTGGTTCCGGATTCGAAACCCGGATTGAACTGACTTTCTCCATGATCATTCATGATCGCGTGTTCATTACTCGTCTCTTTCTCGGTGGATTCTAAATCTAGTGCAAGACTTGTTATTCAGTCCGACTTCGTTCTGAGATTATGTCCTATTCATCTCCAATCGTTCTTCTCAATTCCTGTTTCTATTGGCTGCCGCCGTGTTCTTTCACACTAAGTAGTAGGTATTACCTCAAGTCATTTAACACGTCGTATGCGACGATGACAATAATTAACGAAAGTCTTCAGCCTGGATGTGAGATCCCTAGTCAAGTGTTACGTCTTAGAGCTATATTGTGGGATTGGCTTTACTTTCGTGTTAACCATCCTAATCTTCTTTTACACGGAGAATGATTTCATAGTGAGCGTTGAGACATGAACGAAAATCTGGTCTTCTTGTTATTATTATTATTGTGGCTTTACCAATGTTACTTTCCAAGTAAGTAAAGGGGTGCACTTATTATCTGCCCATTAATCGTTAGGAGGTCTCTTTGTTTCCGATTGTTTTCTCATTTCTCTTATTATGTTCACATTAATCTACAATCCCACCGCTGCAACTTTAAATGCTAGTCTGTTTTTATTCCGATGTATGCCTGCTGCTTATGTGACAGCATACACATATCATCTGCAAAATGAAGGTCTCCATGCTGCTTACCAAGGTCATTAACATACTAATATCACCACATTGTTCATCTATGTGGTTATGCCTGTGAGTATTGCTACATCAGAGCAAACGAGAGTGCTGGCATGCATTCATATGTGGGCTGTCGTTTCTTGACAACGATGACGCCAACCCAATGATGACACATACTTTTTATTTTCCTGAGTGGCTATGGTATAGTTTGTTCTGAACTAAAGAGCCCCTGACGGCCTAAACATAGTTGTGTTTTACCAGGTTAGCCAATGTCTAAGACACTGCTCTGACTGGACTAGCAAGCCGACAATCAGTATAATTATGCAATGAATAAATTGAAGGAACTTAACTTAAACAAACTGACTGGCTCCATTTGAAGGTTAAGAAATGAAAGCATGTCTAGACTAGTAGCATTGATTCCTAGGGAAGTTGCAGAATAAGCTTGTGGAATTGCTCTGGCTTATGAATATTACTAGTGTCGAGATGGTAGGTCTCAGCTGTAAGAACAAAGAATCAGAACATCAAAGAGACTTAAGGAAACTATGTATTGGTACGGACTGATATCGACGAAAAGGAGTGAGCCAAACATGGTATCGCACTCACTGCCCATGGTATCGGGATCTATGTTCATGGTGTTGCTTTCCTTGTTCATAGTATCGGTGTCTTTTTTCATAGTATCGGGGATCTTGTCCAAGGTATCTGGGTCCCTGTTCATGATGTTGCTTTCCTTGTTCATGGTATCGGTGTCCTTGTTTATGGTATCGGTTTCTTTGTTCATTGTATCGGTGTCTTTGTTTAGGGAATCGGTGTTGCCTTTTTTATGGTATCAGTGTCCTTGTTCGTGGCATCGGTGTCCTTGTCCATGGTATTTGTATCCATGCTCAAGGTATCAGTTTCCTTGTTCAATGTGTTGGTGTCATTGATCATGGTATCGGTGTCTCTGTTTAAAGTATCGGGGTTCTTGTTCGTGGTATCGGGGTCCATGTTCATGGTGCTGCTCTCCTTGTTCATCGTATCGGTGTCCTTGTTCATGCTATCGGTGTCAATATTTATGGTATCGGTGTCTTTGTTCACGGTATCGGTGTTTTTATTTATGGAATCGGTGTCCTTCTTAAGGGTATCGGGGTCCATATTCATGGTGCTGCTTTCCTTGTTCATAGTATCGGTGTCTTTGTTCATGTTATCGGTGTTCTTGTTCATCAATAAACATTAATATTTTATTGTGGAGCTGAAAGGGGAACGACAACAATACTGAACCAGTTCTACGAAATTACACCAACAATCAGGAGGAAAGAAAAAACCTTTCAAGATCTTTGAGACGTTATCAATAGACTCAATTGGAAGGATTATCCGATCGTAATAAGCGATTTTAGTGGAAGAACGGTTGCAATAAGATCATCAACACGACTTTAGTATATTCAGTATATATTTTTCGCTTGAGAAATTAGAAGCTTGAGCTTGTAAAGGTTTTGGACAGCCACAGGGTTCACGTGGCTCTCCTGCAAGAAACTCTACACAAGGACATTAACCTGAACTTGATAGGATACACTAGCTATGTTGTATGTACACTAGTAAGTAAGATAGTTGCCCATCGCAAGCGTTGATTGCGACATCATCAGGCTGTCCTCGTCCTGAAGATGTAACTTGCGCTGAATTTCGATAATAGTGAGAAAGAAGCTGCGCTGGGCATGAATCCCACTCTCTCGTCCTGAGTTACCGAGAACCAGTGGCAGGACATGCAATATAGACGACTGGAAGTAGCTCAAGATGCAAACATTCAGGTCGTACAATACGTGAGACCACGGGTCGCTTAAAACTTGTGGGAGTCGATCGTCCACCGTTTTCTTTACGATTTGAGAGATGAAAGCCGTACCTCTCGAGAGCAGCAGCCCCCACACGTAGTCTAGAAGACGCTGCTGCTGACCAGCGCCCACATCTGTAGGTCTAGGTGAGGGACCATGAACTCAGGGCTGACTCATGATTCCGGTAGTGGCATGCAATGAAAATGCACGCAATTTCAACGTAGGCAGTGCACACCAACAAAGGATGGTGCGCAATCCGTAGTGACGTCCTATCCAACAACGTGTATTCTATAAAACATTAAGAACAAATAGTGTTTTCTCCGAATTCCGAGAAAAATTACACACATATACTTCCTGAGAATAGCGTAGGGCGTTCTAGGAAATGATTGTCACACAACCCTACGCTCCATACATTAATTAGAACGAACAAACCACACGAAAATCGCAGACTATGAGAGCAGCATGCGTGGTACCCATCTTACTCGAACCAACTAACTGCCGTGGTGGACTT
The DNA here is from genome assembly GCA_036924085.1 of Ariolimax columbianus. NCBI lineage: Eukaryota > Metazoa > Mollusca > Gastropoda > Stylommatophora > Arionidae > Ariolimax > Ariolimax columbianus. The sequence goes on along the minus strand of JAVGWX010000007.1, from coordinate 61,753,184 downwards.
GTTACCTACATCCGAAATAACAATCAGGGACATGTCACACTTATAACAGTCCATTCCACAGGCATACATAAATACACTATAAACAACATATTCAGCCCCACTCCACCACACACGACCTGCAACCTGGCTGATCTGCATAAAACACAATAGCATAACACACTCCTTGCAAGTGACTGCAATGGGCATACGCCAAATTGGGGTTACACTAACCACAAACAGTACATGACATTTATTGAAAAACTCTGCAATGCATCCAACTTGTCTGTATTACATAATGCAGACATTACCCCAAAGCTGTTGCGCAGGTCCCACCTCTCTCTCAGCCCACCTGTATTTCCGCAATATCTTAATCTCATTTTATAGACTCTTGCTACCTGCAAGTTCTTGATGACATTGGAAGTGATCACATACAACTCATTACAACCAAAAGAACGCATTAAACAGCATATTTCAAATAGAAAACGCGCTGGAACTCCCGAAAAGCACACTGGCAGGTATTTCAAGAAACATCAAACCGTATCTACACGAACAAAACACACCGTTGTGAAATGCTCAACAAAGAGGTTACATAGAGAGTCTTAAAAGCAATATCACAGTGCATTTCAAGGGCAGTCGAACTGTTGAAAGTCATATACACTATTCTTCTCGAGTATGGCATTGCGGCATGGACAACCGCAGCGAAGGCGAACTTCGATAAAGTTAACAAACTTCAAAACCAAGCCATGAGAATTATAACAGGTGGCATGAAGTCAACGCCAATTGTAGAACTTGAAAAGATTACAAAATTGCAATCCATGACCGATAGAAGAGACTGCAGAGCCCAGCTGCAGTCAGAGAAACTCAGAAGACTGACGGACCATCCAATGTACCAGAGACTAAACAATTTGGGAAATGGGAAACTAAAGCGGAGAAACTTTGCAGAAATAGCCAAAGCAAAGATGCACGAAGATCCCATAAACGCACTAACAACACCAAAACCCATCACTACTGTACGAAAACCTACTTGGAGGCAGGATATATTTCCAGAGGTGGTAGAAAATATACCAGGTATTGCAAACAAAAACTGCCAGAGTGAAAAAGAAAGGAGAGACACTACCCTAAGCTTCATAACGAAAAGCTACCCAAGCATGGACTGGACCCATGCATACACCGACGGTTCTGTAACAAACACTACACAGAACGGAGGGGCAGGAGCATTCCTGAACCTACCAAATGGCAGAAAAATAACACTGTCACTCGCTACTGGTAAGTACACAAGCAATTTCAGAGCAGAGGCAGAGGCACTGAGGGCGGCAGTGGAAGAAATGGTAACACACAGTGAAAATGAGAGCCATATAGTCCTGCTGACAGATGCTCTCGAAGTAGTCACAGCGCTAAAAAGCCAGAAAAACACTGAGCTTAATGACTTAAGAGCAGCACTCTGCAAACTGTGCCAGCAGTCCGCACCAAAAAGGGTAGTGGTACAGTGGGTTCCGTCACACTGCAACATCCAAGGCAACGAGGAAGCAGACAGACTGGCAAAAAAAGGTGCAAGGCTACCACAAACAGATACCAGTATGACGTACGAAGAGTCAAAACGGCTTATCAAAGCCAGATACATGACCAAATGGGAAACCGAACATACTGGTTACACCAAAAGCGATGCCTATTACCAGTTGAACCGAAGAGAGCAGGTCGTTGTCTTCAGACTTTGCACTGGCCACAACCGACTGAGGTACCACCTATTCAACAAATTGAAGATAGGGTGTACCGACGAATGCCCGTGCGGTACTGGTAAAATGACCACTGAACATCTGCTGCAGAACTGCCCGACATACGAGGATCAGAGAGAGCAGATGTGGCCATTGCCAGTGGAACTGCAAGACAAGCTCTATGGTAGTGGCGAGAGTCTCAGGATGACCGCCACTTTTTTCGAGAAAATAATGGTTACTGTCTGACTGTGTACGCAGAAGAAGAAGATATACACTATTCTTGAATAGACAAATACAAAATGCAATACACAACATAAACAGTACAAGAACAACCATAGAAACAATGCCATAACAAGAAGCAGTACAACAAAGCAAGCACCAAAGTTAAGTTGACAGTCAAGAAAGCCAAAGTGAAAACTGGGAAGAGACATTAGATCTTCAAATTAGATCTCATGTATAATGGGAATAGAGCCTGTCCGGGGGAAACAGGATAGTGAACCCAAAAACCAGTAATAAATGGAGAGAAAAACAATCACCAAATAATAAAATAAGCACAACAGTCTAATCGTTAATTTGCTTACCTGAATAGAGCAGGGGAGGTTACAGAATAGGACTAAAAGCATGTAACTACCTGCTGTGCCCGAAGAAAAGTCCACACGCCAATGCCTCCATATGTGAAGTAGATTTTAGCATGCAAAAGCTTCAACAATCTCTTCAAACGAAGTTTAAGAAGAAGGATTACCACAAGGCTCATCTTTAAGTTGTACTCTTTTCCTGATCTATATCAATGACTTGGCTGTTCAGAGCAAAATTGAAAAAGTGGCTATAATGCTGAGCCATGAAGACATTCAGAGTGGGGTACGAATGTTAAATATGGACCTGAGGAGACTGATAACTAATGCTAAATATGGGAACTAAAAATCAACTGTTTATACCATCTTCACAAAGAGACACAAAGTTGCCAAACAAAATATAATTTTGAGATTAGAGAAACACCAATTGATTAAAGAAGAACAACTCACTTATCTTGACCGACAACCCAACCTCAACCATCACATCCAGAGTACGAAGAATAAAGCTTTAAGACGTTTACAGCTTTTAAAGAAGTTTGCTAGTACATCATTGAGATCAGACAAGGATATTTTGAGAGGCTTGCTAGTACATCAGAGGGATCAGACAAGGATACTTTGAGAGGCTTGCTAGTACATCATGGGGATCAGACAAGAATACATTGAGAGGCTTGCTAGTACAGCATGGGGATCGAATAACGATACTTTGAGAGGCTTGCACGTTGCTTATGTGCGGTGATCAATATAATACAATCGAATAGTACCTAACAAAATCTAATTTTGATATCCTGTACAGGAGTGCTTATTGAAAAACTCTGCAATGCATCCAACTTGTCTGTATTACATAATGCAGACATTACCTCAAAGCTGTCCCACCTCTCTCTCAGCCCACCTGTATTTCGGCAATATCTTAATCTCATTTTATAGACTCTTGCTACCTGCAAGTTCTTGATGACATTGGAAGTGATCACATACAACTCATTACAACCAAAAGAACGCATTAAACAGCATATTTCAAATAGAAAACGCGCTGGAACTCCCGAAAAGCACACTGGCAGGTATTTCAAGAAACATCAAACCGTATCTACACGAACAAAACACACCGTTTTGAAATGCTCAACAAAGAGGTTACATAGAGAGTCTTAAAAACAATATCACAGTGCATTTCAAGGGCAGTCGAACTGTTGAAAGATCTGGGGTAGTTGTCTCGCCGCAGCGACTCAATTTCAACCAGTGTTCGTAAAGCGATCTCAGTCCCGCCAGGCGGAGCGATAGCGCGGGCTTGCGGAAAACGCTCGCCTGCCTTTCCCCGTAGTGCGAATTGGGTGCGGTTTGTGGTAGTGGCTCCTCCACCGAGGTGCGCTAGTCTGGTCCGTATCAGGAAACGTGGTCCGTCCGTGGTGATTTATCTAAGGCTTATAGCAGAGCTCGACAGTACGTCTCGCTGGTGGTCCGACTCTCGCAAAGAGCTTGTGACCGGCAAATGGAAAGCAGGAATCGTTGCCTCGAGGCCCTGCGTTCTCCCTACGGAGAAGGGCAGGCCGGCAGGCCAAATTGTGTCTCTAGTCCCAGTGAAATTCGTCGCCGAGGTCGTTGGGATCCGTTCTGCACAGAGCGCTGCCATCCATCCTCGAGCGAGCCCGGTCGGTCGTCTGGTGCGTGTGGGAGGCCCCTGTCAGGCGGTCCTAGGTCGACGGAGTGAGGGACGGATGGAACAACCCTCCGTCCGTCCCGTCAGTCGGTCCCTGCGGCCGTCCTAGTGAGGCTTTTTACACACCCTTCCTCCGCCGACCGGTGTGTGCTGTACGTACGTCTCCGACAGATATCTGGTTGATCCTGCCAGTAGTCATATGCTTGTCTCAAAGATTAAGCCATGCATGTCTAAGTTCACACTGTCTCACGGTGAAACCGCGAATGGCTCATTAAATCAGTCGAGGTTCCTTAGATGACACGATCCTACTTGGATAACTGTGGCAATTCTAGAGCTAATACATGCTTACCAAGCTCCGACCCTCGCGGAAAGAGCGCTTTTATTAGTTCAAAACCAATCGTCGTTTCCCCTCGCGGGGTTGCGGCGTCCCCACTGGTGACTCTGGATAACTTTGTGCTGATCGCATGGCCTCATGTGCCGGCGACGCATCTTTCAAATGTCTGCCCTATCAAATGTTGATGGTACGTGACATGCCTACCATGTTTGTAACGGGTAACGGGGAATCAGGGTTCGATTCCGGAGAGGGAGCATGAGAAACGGCTACCACATCCAAGGAAGGCAGCAGGCGCGCAACTTACCCACTCCCGGCACGGGGAGGTAGTGACGAAAAATAACAATACGGGACTCTTTCGAGGCCCCGTAATTGGAATGAGTACACTTTAAACCCTTTAACGAGGATGTATTGGAGGGCAAGTCTGGTGCCAGCAGCCGCGGTAATTCCAGCTCCAATAGCGTATATTAAAGTTGTTGCAGTTAAAAAGCTCGTAGTTGGATCTCAGGCGCAGGCGGGCGGTCCGGCTCGCGCCGGTTCACTGCCCGTTGTCTCCTGCCCTACCGTCTGCCGGCTCTCTCCCACGGGTGCTCTTCGCTGAGCGTCCTGGGTGGCCGGCGCGTTTACTTTTAAAAAATTAGAGTGTTTAAAGCAGGCCTCGGCTGCCTGAATAATGGTGCATGGAATAATGGAATAGGACCTTGGTTCTATTTTGTTGGTTTTCGGAACTGAAGGTAATGATTAACAGGGACAAACGGGGGCATTCGTATTGCGGCGTTAGAGGTGAAATTCTTGGATCACCGCAAGACGAGCTACTGCGAAAGCATTTTTCAAGAATGTTTTCATTAATCAAGAACAAAAGTCAGACGCGCGAAGACGATCAGATACCGTCGTAGTTCTGACCATAAACGATGCCGACTAGCGATCCGCAGGAGTTGCTTCGATAACTCTGCGGGCAGCTTCCGGGAAACCAAAGTGTTTGGGTTCCGGGGGAAGTATGGTTGCAAAGCTGAAACTTAAAGGAATTGACGGAAGGGCACCACCAGGAGTGCAGCCTGCGGCTTAATTTGACTCAAAACGGCCAACACTGAAATGATTGACATGCCGAGACCACTCTGCTGGGGTCTAATATCGAACTGGTGCTGGACTTAGACCCCCAGAAATTCTGGGGCTATGCCCCCTGTGGCCCGGTTTTGTCTGCATCCAGTGTTTGACAAAGGAATTGACGGAAGAGCACTATCAGGAGTGGAGCCTGAGACCTAAGTTAATTTAACACGCCAATACTGCAGAATGACTATCAAAAAGTACACCTTCGTGGGGTCTAATAGAGAACATGTGCTGGAATTAGACCCTCGAAAATCTGGGACTACCCATTAAGAAACTTGATTGTCTCGCTAAGGGAATTGACGGAAGGGCACCACCAGGTGTGGAACCTGCGGCTTAATTTGACTGAACACGCCAATACTGTAGAACAACTGACAAATCGAGAGCACTGCCGTTTGGGTCTAATAATTAACGTACGCTGGTATTAGACTCACGGATGACAAGTCAGCTCTCAAACACTCAAATGAAAGAACGCTACGGAAATCGTGTTTAACTCCGCAGAAACCGCAGATTTCAAATACCTGGTCATTGACAAACAAAAGCCCTCAATAAATTCGTCTGACCAAATAGTGAACGGGTGCTGGAAATAGATCATCTGAAGACAGGTCAGTTTTACCCTACAAATGACAGGGCGTTGCTACGGAAAACCAGCTCAAATCGAGAGGAGCCGCAGACACTTTGGTTCACGTACCAGGCTGATAAGCCAAGGGCGCGAGGCTACCATGTGGGGGATTACGGCCGAACCCTTGTAAGCCGCAATCCCGCCCAAAATCTCAGCACCACTGCAATGGGAGGCTCCTACATGCTCGGGACCTGGGGCTTACGCCCCAGCCCTATCAGGTAGAGCCACAGTAAGAGGTCCTTGCCGCCCGCCAATCAAAGCGGGCGGACAACTGCTTGATACTCACCCTAAACGGCGATGGGGTGCGAAAACACCAACCAAAGACTTATTACCTGGTCGGGGTGTCGAAAACAGTAGAGCAGCCACCTCACTGTGAACTGTCAAGACTCAACCACTGACCATGAGAGTTGTCCGCACACCAGGCGAACAACATCTCTGTGACATTACCAAACTTGTCCTCTGGCTAAATGCACTCCGGCTACGATATCTACCTCTGTACGTTATCAGCCATATAACTATCATACTGGACGCAGAAGAGATGCAGACCAGCGGACATTGCACACCTGCCCCACTGTGTCAACACCCTAGGTGGCGGGGAATGCTAGGCGTACCATCCCTGCATAGAAGCCAAGAAAATAAAGGGAAAAAGAGATACCCCACTCACATGCAAATGCTACGCTCCTGGCAGGACTTGACGATCCTGGGACATAGACACACTGGACTGCCTCTCTTCCGGGTAAACCAGTCCATCTCATATATCATCACATATCATCATTGCACCCTATAGACACGAGTAGTGAAGACTCGATAGTCTGGTAAAACAACTTCCATAAGAGAGAAAACTCTGATCGTAAACAACTGCTGCCTTGCAGATAGGCTGGGGACAGCCAAAGGCTAAGGAGGGCATCCCTACAGAAACGCCTGTTGAAATCGGATGCACGGGGCCGCAAGCCTAACAAAACAGTGCAACGTAAATCACAGTATGATGGCAGTACAACCTATTAGAAAAACGTATGGCGCTCATCCTGAGGAGACCCACCAGGCAGCGATAGCGCCGGGCCTCACGCCTCGAAGGGGCCCACCCTTGACTACTGGTGGCCCCCCCCCCCCATGTGTCGTGGAGTTAAGGCACATGGCTATGGGGCAACGTCTATTGGCCAAAACCTCAAGACCCTCAAAATACTACAGTGGAATGCGGAGGGAGTCATTAACAAAAAACTTTCCCTAACACACCACCTGCATGAAGGTAAGATTGACGTGGCATGTATCCAGGAAACGCACCTCAACAATAACCATAAATTCTCAATCAGAGGATACCAAACCTTCCGTCTAGATAGAGAAGGCCACAAAGGAGGGGTCCTGATACTGACCAGAAACAGCATACCGAGTAGCGCGGTACCTGTCAATCACACCGGACAAGCAGAAATTGTAGGAGTTGACATAAAGGCTCAAGAGACGAAGCTCCGCATTTTCAATCTGTACGGACCACCAAACAGAGACCTATCGCTCTCGAGTATGGAGGTCAGAGACTCCAACTGCATAGTAGTTGGAGATTTCAATAGCCACTCGGAGAGATGGGGATACTCTGACACAGACAGTAGAGGTGACGAAGTGGAAGATTGGGAGATAGATGCAAATCTCTCCCTAATCAATAGGCCGGAGGATAGCCCTAGCTTCTATTCAAGAACATGGCATACCACCTCGACTCCAGATTTGGCCTTCTCCACACAGGACATACACTATAAAATAGACCGCCAGGTGCTAAACCAACTGGCAGGTAGCGACCACAGGCCGATCAGGCTAACCATTGACATGGAAGTAGGCCCACAGGAAACAAAACCGCTCCCACGTTGGAATTACAAACGAGCCGACTGGGACAGATTTGCAATCCTGACAGATGGGCTGTGTGAAACCATCAACACACGAAACACCAAAATGAAGCCCATGGTGGAAAGCCTAAGCAAGGCAATAATGCAAGCCGCCACTGAAACCATACCAAGAGGAGCTAGGAAAAACTATAAGCCCTACTGGAATGATGAGTTACAGAAAGTGGAAGACGCAGTAACAAATGCTAGGAACATGGCAGAACGAGAAAAATCCATGGAGGCAAACATCGCCATCAAAGCCGCCGCGGCGAAATACAAACACACTCTCAAGCAAACAGCAAGAGAAAGCTGGAAAAATAAAACGGAAAGTCTAAACCTAGACAAAGAAGGGAACAAGCTATGGAAGCTAGTCAGAGCCATGAATGACGAAACCCCGTCAAATAAACAAATTACCATCAAGCAGGGCGAGAACTTGATCACAGGTAAGAAAGCCGCAAACGCCTTTGTCGATCACTATGCCAGAGCAAACCACATCGAGGTCCCTGCAGATAAACATACAGACATTAGCGAAGAGCTAAAGGGACACGAAAACATAAATACGGCTCCTGAAGAGCACATGATGGCCAAACTAACAATGCGCGAAATGGAAGAGGCCATGAGAACACTAAAGAAAAGGAAATCTCCCGGAAAAGACGGGATAACAAACGAAATGCTGATGGGGCTGGGCCAAACAGCGAAGAAGAAACTACTATCAGTCCTGAACCAAAGCTGGAAAAGGGGTATTGTACCCCAGGCATGGAAAGATGCAATACTGGTACCAGTACCAAAAACAGGAAAGGAAAAAACAGATCCAAATGGATACAGGCCCATAAGCCTACTGAGCTGTGTCGGCAAGCTGATGGAACGGATGATAAACACCAGACTGATGTGGCATCTGGAAGAAAAACGAATACTAATTCCACAGCAAGCCGGCTTTAGACAGCACGGATCCACTGAGGACCAGGTCATCCTCATAGCCCAGGAGATAGAAGATGCCTACCAGGCACAGAAACACACAGTAGCTGTTTGGGTGGATCTGGAAAAGGCATTTGACAAAGTCTGGAAGGATGGACTTAGAGTCAAGCTAAGAAGAAGTGATGTCTGTGGGAAGATGTACAAGTGGATCAACCACTACCTCAAACAAAGAACGGCCAGAGTCCAAGTACAAGGGCAGATGAGCAAAAAGGTGACACTCGAGCAGGGAGTACCCCAAGGGGGAGTATTGTCACCCACACTCTTCCTGGTATATATAAACGATATTACAGAGAATATACCAAGAAGAGTCCATAGCTCAATGTTTGCATTCTATGTGGACCTCTGAAAAGAATCTCACCATAGCAAGAAATCGGATGCAGACGGCCCTAACATCGCTGGAAGAGTGGGCGAACTCATGGCTGGTCAAAATAAACGAGGAGAAAACCACATGCACAATATTCTCGCTCTCATTAAAACCCCAAAGTACCAAATTAAGCCTAAATGGCAAAATCCTGCAGCCAAACGACAACCCAACCTATCTGGGAGTCACATTTGATCGGCGCATGACATGGAAAAGTCAGATTGAGAGAAACCGAATGAAAGCCAGAGAAAGAATGGCGATCATGAGGAAACTTGCTGGCACAAGCTGGGGAGCAGACGAAGGCATACTAAAGAAACTGTACACTGGAAGAGTGAGACCAGTTCTCGAGTATGGCATTGCGGCATGGACAACCGCAGCGAAGGCGAACTTCGATAAAGTTAGCAAACTTCAAAACCAAGCCATGAGAATTATAACAGGTGGCATGAAGTCAACGCCAATTGTAGAACTTGAAAAGATTACAAAACTGCAATCCATGACCGATAGAAGAGACTGCAGAGCCCAGCTGCAGTCAGAGAAACTCAGAAGACTGACGGACCATCCAATGTACCAGAGACTAAACAATTTGGGAAATGGGAAACTAAAGCGGAGAAACTTTGCAGAAATAGCCAAAGCAAAGATGCACGAAGATCCCATAAACGCACTAACAACACCAAAACCCATCACTACTGTACGAAAACCTACCTGGAGGCAGGATATATTTCCAGAGGTGGTAGAAAATATACCAGGTATTGCAAACTAAAACTGCCAGAGTGAAAAAGAAAGTAGAGACACTACCCGAAGCTTCATAACGAAAAGCTACCCAAGCATGGACTGGACCCATGCATACACCGACGGTTCTGTAACAAACACTACACAGAACGGAGGGGCAGGAGCATTCCTGAACCTACCAAATGGCAGAAAAATAACACTGTCATTCGCTACTGGTAAGTACACAAGCAATTTCAGAGCAGAGGCAGAGGCACTGAGGGCGGCAGTGGAAGAAATGGTAACACACAGTGAAAATGAGAGCCATATAGTCCTGCTGACAGATGCTCTCGAAGTAGTCACAGCGCTAAAAAGCCAGAAAAACACTGAACTTAATTACTTAAGGCAGCACTGCAAACTGTGCCAGCAGTCCGCACCAAAAAGGGTAGTGGTACAGTGGGTTCCGTCACACTGCAACATCCAAGGCAACGAGGAGGCAGACAGACTGGCAAAAGAAGGTGCAAGGCTACCACAAACAGATACCAATATGACGTACGAAGAGTCAAAACGGCTTATCAAAGCCAGATACATGACCAAATGGGAAACCGAACATACTGGTTACACCAAAAACGATGCCTATTACCAGTTGAACCGAAGAGAGCAGGTCGTTGTCTTCAGACTTCGCACTGGCCACAACAGACTGAGGTACCACCTATTCAACAAACTGAAGATAGGGTGTACCGACGAATGCCCGTGCGGTACTGGTAAAATGACCACTGAACATCTGCTGCAGAACTGCCCGACATACGAGGATCAGAGAGAGCAGATGTGGCCATTGCCAGTGGAACTGCAAGACAAGCTCTATGGTAGTGGCGAGAGTCTCAGGATGACCGCCACTTTTTTCGAGAAAATAATGGTTACTGTCTGACTGTGTACGCAGAAGAAGAAGATATACACTATTCTTAAATAGACAAATACAAAATGCAATACACAACATAAACAGTACAAGAACAACCATAGAAACAATGCCATAACAAGAAGCAGTACAACAAAGCAAGCACCAAAGTTAAGTTGACAGTCAAGAAAGCCAAAGTGAAAACTGGGAAGAGACATTAGATCTTCAAATTAGATCTCATGTATAATGGGAATAGAGCCTGTCCGGGGGAAACAGGACAGTGAACCCAAAAACCAGTAATAAATGGAGAGAAAAACAATCACCAAATAATAAAATAAGCACAACAGTCTAATCGTTAATTTGCTTACCTGAATAGAGCAGGGGAGGTTACAGAATAGGACTGAAAGCATGTAACTACCTGCTGTGCCCGAAGAAAAGTCCACACGCCAATGCCTCCATATGTGAAGTAGATTTCAGCATGCAAAAGCTTCAACAATCTCTTCAAACGAAGTTTAAGAAGAAGGATTACCACAAGGCTCATCTTTAAGTTGTACTCTTTTCCTGATCTATATCAATGACTTGGCTGTTCAGAGCAAAATTGAAAAAGTGGCTATAATGCTGAGCCATGAAGACATTCAGAGTGGGGTACGAATGTTAAATATGGACCTGAGGAGACTGATAACCAATGCTAAATATGGGAACTAAAAATCAACTGTTTATACCATCTTCACAAAGAGACACAAAGTTGCCAAACAAAATATAATTTTGAGATTAGAGAAACACCAATTGATTAAAGAAGAACAACTCACTTATCTTGACCGACAACCCAACCTCAACCATCACATCCAGAGTACGAAGAATAAAGCTTTAAGACGTCTACAGCTTTTAAAGAAGTTTGCTAGTACATCATTGAGATCAGACAAGGATATTTTGAGAGGCTTGCTAGTACATCAGAGGGATCAGACAAGGATACTTTGAGAGGCTTGCTAGTACATCATGGGGATCAGACAAGAATACATTGAGAGGCTTGCTAGTACATCATGGGGATCGAATAACGATACTTTGAGAGGCTTGCTAGTACAGCATGGGGATCAGACAAGAATACTTTGAGAGGCTTGCTAGTACAACATGGGGATCAGACAAGAATACATTGAGAGGCTTGCTAGTACAACATGGGGATCGAATAACGATACTTTGAGAGGCTTGCTAGTACAGCATGGGGATCAGACAAGGATATTTTGAGAGGCTTGCTAGTACATCATGGGGATCAGACAAGGATATTTTGAGAGGCTTGCTAGTACATCATGGGGATCAGACAAGAATACATTGAGGGGCTTGCTAGTACAGCATGGGGATCGAATAACGATACTTTGAGAGGCTTGCACGTTGTTTGTGTGCGGTGATCAATATAATACAATCGAATAGTACCTAACAAAATATAATTTTGATATCCTGTACAGGGTGAAAAATAGTGCTCCACGCGTCATTAGTGGAGCAACAAGGACACCACAAACAGCAGCTTGCAAAATCCTCACACAAGTGGAACGCCTTGGGATTCGGAGGGATACAGCAGTGATGCAAGTTTATGAGCTAAGTGACCCAATGAAATAGGATAATCCTAACAAACTCCGTGTGGAAAACTAGCAGCCAAAACGCAGAATTAAACAAAAGTCTGTACTTCACAATGTCAGTGAAATGAAAGACAGATACCACCTTCCACAAAAAAGACAAGAGCTACATTGAGTAATAAAAGACGGACCTCTATAATCATTCCTTATAACTCCAGAAATACTGGCATAATTAATAGATGATACAATCAACAGTTACATTTGCAGCTCAAAAAAACTATTGATGTCTGTCATGATGAATGGACACATGTATTTACTAATGGATCTGCATTTAAAGTATGCATCAAAGGAGGTTATGGTGTTTATATCAAATACCCGCTTGATCCTCCGATGAGCCTGATGATACTACAGGAGAGATTTGCTCCAATTATGAAGCTGCAATCACTGCATTTGAAGCCGCTTTAAACCATCTTATAGTTGTGGCTTTTCGTCATATACCAAACAAATTATTATTTTCACAGATTCGATGTCAGTCTTTCAAACATTAGAAGTTGCTGGTCATTGTAAACCGGACCTTATCCAAGTATATCTAGACATCGACCACATTATCACTTCCCATGTTGTCAAAATAGTTCAACAGTGATTACCTGGGCATTGAAACACATCTATCAATTGTATGGCGGACATAATAGCAAAGAAGGGATCAATACAAAAACAGCCACACAACAACTTTAAAAGCAGCCTAAAAGCTCATCAGGACAACAAACAAAGGAACTTGCCTGAAAAGATAGGCCATGGGAAACACGAGGAGAGAGTTATGCATATATCTATTGAAATGACAGTATAAATCAAATCACAAGGAAGGATCAGAGACTCATTTTCCGACTGAAAACCCAATACATCCTACGCAATAAGTACCTGAACAGAATTCAACCACAACACACCCCTGAGTGGCAGCTGTGAAACCGTTGATCATTATATCATTAAGTACTTAGCGCTGAACGATGTTTAGTCAAGTGCCTCTTCCTCTGAGACCAGAATAAATGACCATTTTTTACGGCACTAGACAACATCTGATAAACACGTGCAGATACTATTACATGGCAGTGGACCGAAAGTCAAGAGCTCGGATGGTGCTGGGTCCGTAACAACATAACGATAATCTTGCCACAAACGTTGAGCCTGTCCGATTCGATTTGCAAAAAGGTTGCAAGAGCAACAATGGGAAGAAATAAGGCAGACATATGAACTGTGGTACATATAGATGAGTATCGCTACTACGTCCTTTGGGGAACATGTATGTGAAAATACTTCAACAGCGACTAAGACCAATCATTGAAATTCAGATGAGCACAACTCAAGGTGTATACCGTAAGAATGGGGGATGCTCAGATGTCCTATTCTTCTTAAAACAATTAGCCGAAAGAGCAAGATAATGTGACACACATTTCAATATTGCATATATCTATGTAAAGAAAGCTTATGATAGAAGTGATATGAATAAACTATGGACAATTAAATTACGTATTCTCCTAGTTTTGTCTGACTAGAAAACATAAACATGTCTTTGGTTACCGATAAGTGACAAATATGTTATAACAAGGGAAAGAAGATAAGCAACAAGCATGCATTTAAAAATAATATTAATAGTTGTCCAACGTTGTCGATAAGGGCCGTCGACATCATCCCTTTCACGGCTTATCCTGACGGATGTGGGCGTGCATGTGTCTGAACAGGCCAGTGTGGACACATAAACTTCTATTGTATGAAAGTCATACATGAGCTTTAGAAGGTGGTGTTCCGCTGTTCGTGATTTCCAGGTCTCGCGTCTGCTATTGTTCTTTCTCAACACGGTGGTATTCTCTGGTAGTTACCCCAGCTTTAACTGACTGCGCGTCTCCTGTGCTTCTCTGTTTTCTGCAAGACATTCTCAGGTGGTGACATTTATCTGGCAACATATAAGTGAGTCCTTTAGACTGTCAGTGACAGAATTTTACCGTCGGATGTGAAGTATTCGAGTCAGGCAAGTAACCTGTGTGGAAGTGATGTGAAGATTTCGAGTCAGGCAAATAACATGTGTGAAAGTGGTTGAATATCCGTGCTTGTCTAGTTTTCGCAGGCATAGCATAGGGTTGGAATGATGGCGGCACGGTAGACTGAATTTGGTCTTGAAGCTGATGCCACAACGATCCCACACCATCGAGGTCATTCTACCAAAGGCTAAGCTGGCCTTGCTACTCTGCTTGTCACCTCATAATAGAGACTGACAGATCTCGACAACGTGCTGCCCGAAATACGTGAATTTATCCCCGACAGTCAGCGTCTGTCCCCTGACTGTAGTCATTCGTTGTGTGTACGGCATGTATGGTGCTAGTTGGTACATGACCTCTGTTGTATTGCCATTTACGGTCAGGCCAAAATTGTCGTATCCGGTAGAGAACCGGTTCAAGTCTACCTGAGAAATTGGATATTTAATTGTTACCCTCACTCTGACACTTAATATATATGATTGGGAATTACACTCACAACTAACTTTAATGAATTGTCAAAATATCCTAGTACTGATATTATTTGGTAACACATAATCTGGATGTGAGATTTTACACTTCACTTGCATTTAACAGTTGCTTTCATTGTACCGTTAATAACTAACGAACACAGCGCTCTTGGGGCATCAATTAATCCAAACAAAAGCATATGCGGGAAAGTGGGAGGGGGGGGGGGGGGGGGGGTTGAATGGAAATGATTCAATGTGATAGACGTGTAATGATATCTGGTTTAACAACTGAAAAATGGTGTTCGCATGGTTTAGTCTTCATCATAACGACGAAGAGGTTGTACGTGAAGCGAAAATGTGGCTGAGATAGCAGAACAGCTTGCCAAAAAACATTAAAACATGCTAAAAGTTACAAACAATCTACAGGGTATTTAGTGGACCTGTGGAATATGTACTTAGCAAGAAACTGCCACAAAGGTAAGGATTCATTGCCAGGCTCGTTGGCATAATTGAATTGCTACTCACAACTCTAATGCCATGCCGGTTATTGTGAGGAAGTGCGTCCCTCTGATGTCGCAAATTGTTGTGGAACTGAACATAAACTAAGGAATTATGATTCGTCGACTTGCTAGCAACCTATGTGATGACACATTCCACATCGTTTTAACTTTTTGTGATGCAAGCGTTCCAGACCATTCATAATTCTCAATCCTTTCAGGACCATCTTGAAAACGCGTATGCCCGTCATAAACGTCTGTACGACTCATACAAGCATCCAAAGTAATCCGACTGCAACTTTAAGTATGTGTCTTAACATGTTTCGCCAAGTTTTTTTTCTGTTGTTTTTGTTGTTGTTGTTACAAAATATGGCGCAACATCGTTAAAAGAATGTTTTCTCCATCACAATTAAACGAATATAATATTATTAACAATGTTTCATAACAACTTGTGTAACATGTCCTCTACATCAATCAGATATTCACTTTTTTCACAAAGAATATTGATGCATTCACAACCGTACCTACCTGCAGCACTTATATTTCCATTACACATTTAATTTCTTTAATTGTGTTTCTAGTAGTTCAAGCTTGGTTTTCTACACCAGTTATTGAAGAATGTTCACACCTATTATTCTGCATACTTGAATACCGCAAACTGACTCCAAGGTTATGAAGTCTGATCCAGTCCATACATTACTGTTCACTCACGCATTTCTTTATAAATAATTTCATCTGAGATCTTTGAAAGTGTGTCCTGAATAATTCAATGTAATCCTGCATTGCCGGTTTGATTTGCGGAACGGAAACATAGTTGTGATGAGTTGTTCTGCTGCATGAGATGCTATTGCAAACGTTTCCTTATGCCACGTTTAGTGAATTAAACATATTTATAGTAGTTTATTAAATGTGAATGATATTTTCGATCTTTGTTGATGTTTGTGTGGTTTCGATGAATGCATCTGTGACATTTTTGTACATGTTGCATATTAAATAGTTGTGGCAGTCATTTCCAACAGAAGCTTTGCTATGGTGTGTCTATTATGCAATTTTTTGTTAGATTAAGATGTCTAAATATAAACAGACTTGAACAGACCTAGCACAAAACGTTCCAAACATAAATGTTTGAGAGTATGAATTCTAATTGTGTAATGCAATATTAATTTCACAAATTAATACATGTTACGTTAACTGGTTTGTTTTTAATTGTCGAGATTCTGGTTGATGCCAATGTGTCACATGTATTCAAATAATAAGTTATTTGGTCGCTAGTATTCTTGTGCATTGAATTTACCGGAATCGACGTGTCTGTTGTGCACGCTTTCCTTTCTAAATGTGAATGGTGCTTCTGAACGATATCTAATAGAATGTGAAAGTATGGATGAGCTACATTGTCGATTTATATGTCCAAAATTGGAGCTAGCAAGCAATTGTAATGAATTGAACCATCCCTCCCTCTTCATGCGTTTCATACGTATTTCTTTATTACTGGTAGACTTTTGAACAGACAGCGGACTGATGAAGACCGTGCATATCATTCCTTGACTGGAGACACCACACGCCTGTAGATGCCCTCAGTGCCACTGGCATGCAATAACCATTTATTTCTAAATCATGAAATTATACTTTGGCTCCATCCAATGTCTTACTTTCCATTACATGTATGTCTAACCATCAATACTCGGGTGATGTTTGTTTTAAAATTTGGACTTTCTACTTTTAAAATCTGCAATGTCACTTTTGAACTTTCCTTTTCTTTATCTCTCTAGACTTTTACAAGTATCTGATCTTATGTGATACTATTGGTATGCCATATTTGAAAGATAGCTAACTCTTTAATGACAGTATTAGTGTAATCGGTCTATAATATTCACACTTCCATGTCGACGTGCACATGTAATTTGTAACAGCTTTCGCATAGTGTCTTTCCGACCGCCTATGAAAAAAAAAATGTTTTATGTCCTGTAAAAAAAAAAAATACACAAATCATGCGAAATTGTATTGGCGTGCAGCTGGAAAAGGGGTATTGTACCCCAGGCATGGAAAGATGCAGTACTTGTACCAGTACTAAAAAAAAGGAAAAGACAAAACAGATCCAAATGGATACAGGCCTATCAGCCTACTGAGCTGTGTCGGCAAACTGATGGAACGTATGATAAACACAAGACTGATGTAGCATCTGGAAGAAAAACGGATACTAATTCCACAGCAAGCAGGCTTTAGACAGCACAGATCCAAAGAGGATCAGGTCATCCTCATAGCCCAGGAAATAGAAGATGCCCACCAGGAACAGAAACACACAGAAGCGGTCTGGGTGGACCTGGAAAAGGCATTTGACAAAGTCTAGAAAGATGGACGTAGAGTCAAACTAAGAAGAAGTGATGTTTCTGAGAAAATGTACAAGTGGATCAACCACTACCTCAAAAACAGAACGGCCAGAGTCCAAGTACAAGGGCAGATGAGCAAAAAAGGTGACACTTGAGCAGGGAGTACCCCAAGGGGGAGTACTGTCACCCACACTCTTCCTGGTGTATATAAATGATATTATAGAGAAAATACAAAGAAGAGTTCATAGCTCAATGTTTGCAGACGATCTGGCTATGTGGACCTCTAAAATGAATCTAACCATAGCAAGAAATCGGATGCAGCAGGCCGAAACATCGCTGAAAGAGTGGGCGAACTAATGGCTGGTCAAAATAAACGAGGACAAAACCTCATGTACAATATTCTCGCTATCAATCAAACCCCAAAACACCAAATTAAGTCTAAACGGCAATTACCTCCAGCCAAACGACAACTCAAACTATCTGGGAGTCATATTTGATCGGCGCATGACATGGAAAAGTCAGATCGAGAGAAACCGATTGAGAGCCAGAGAAAGAATGGCAATCATGAGGAAACTTGCTGGCACAAGCTGGGGAGCAGACGAAAGCATACTAAAGAAACTGTACACTGGAAGAGTGAGACCAGTTCTCGAGTATGGCATTGCGGCATGGACAACAGCAGCAAAGGCGAACTTCGATAAAGTTAGCAAACTCCAAAACCAAGCCATGAGAGTTATAACAAGAGGCATGAAGTCAACGCCAATTGTAGAACTTGAAAAGATTACAAAACTGCAATCCATGGCCGACAAAAGAGACTGCAGATCCCAGCTGCAATCAGAGAAACTCAGAAGACTGACTGACCATCCAATGCACCAGAGATTAAATAATTTCGGAAATGGGAAGCTAAAGCGAAAAAACTTTGCAGAAATAGTCAAAGCAAAGATGCACGAAGACCATATGAACGCACTAACCCCCCCCCCCCCCTCCCCCCCCCCCCCAAAGCCCATCCCTACTGTACGAAAACCTATCTGGAGGCAGCATATATTTCCAGAGGTGGTAGAAAATATACCAGGTATTAGAAACAAAAACTGCTAGACTGAAAAAGAAAGAAGAGATACTACCCTGAGTTTCATTACGGAAAACTACCCAAGCATGGACTGTACCCATGCACACAGCGACGGTTCCGTAACAAATACAACACAGATGGAGGGGCAGGAGCATTCCTGAGCCTACCAAATGGCAGAAAAATAGCACTGTCATTCGCTACTGGAAAATACACAAGCAATTTCAGAGCGGAGGCAGAGGCACTGAGGGCGGCAGTGGAAGAAATGGTGACAGGTAAAAGGAATGAAAGCCACATAGTCCTGCTTACAGATCCACTGGCCGTAGTCACAGCACTGAAAAGCCAGAAAAATACTGAACTTAATGAATTAAGAGCAGTTCTCTGTCAACTATGCCAGCAGGCCGCACCAAAAATAATAGTGGTGCAGTGGGTTCCATCTTACTGCAACATCCAAGGCAACGAGGAGGCAGACAGACTGGTAAAAGAAGGTGCAAAACTACCCCAACCTGATACTAGTATGACATACGAAGAGTCTAAACGGCTTATTAGAGCTAGGTACATGACCAAATGGGAAACCGAACATACTGGCTACACCAAAAACGATGCCTATTACCAGTTGAACAGAAAAGAGAAGGTTGTAGTCTTCAGACTTCGCACTGGCCACAATAGACTGAGGTACCACCTATTCAACAAATTGAAGATAGCTGGCACCGACGAATGCCCGTGTGGTACCGGGAAAATGACCGCTGAGCATTTGCTGCAAAACTGCCCGACATACGAGGATCAGAGAGAGCAGATGTGGCCATCACCAGTGACAACACTAGACAAGCTCTATGGCAGTGTCGACAGCCTCATGATGACGGCTGCTTTTTTCGAAAAAATAATGGTTACTGTCTGACTGCGTACGATGAAGAAGAAGAAGAAGAAGTATTGGCGTGCGCGTATATCATGCCGAGGTGTAGCGAGGTCTGGTCTGGACGCCCTGCTCATTATTAGAAAGTGAAGTGTCTGTTATAGCCTCTCCTGTCCTGGTGTAAAGATCGCTGTTGGATTAACTGATCGGCTTGTCAGGCAGGAGTTTCCATGCCAATGTCCTCTCCTAGATTATTATGGCCCAGCATCACCTTCATAAATGGCTCCCTTTTTCTTACAGAGCCTGCTGTGGGGCGCGATCGAGTACCCGGTGGTATAAATAGGCATGAAGATTTGGCTCATTGGCTTTGGTTGGCAGCGGATCTATGAGAAGGTAAATAACTCTAAACTTGGGTAGACTCTGATTATAAACCCACGAGTGTCAGGGAGTGCTTGCTAGTCATGGGACGTTGAGAATTTCAGCGGATGTCTCCAGTAACTAGCATTTGTGGGAAACGACTTTACTGCCTTATGGAAGCTTCGGGAGAGGTTAGGACTACGGGAGTAAGCCCAGATAAAAAATTCGAAATTTTAGCACCTAAGGCTGATGGTTTCAAAATTGCGAACTCATTAGGGCAGCTCCTGCAGCTGAGCTGGTGCCAAATTATCGTACTTTCCATTCCTTTGGATTAGACCAGTGAGGCAAATAAAATAAAAAGGGAGGAAGGGATCCTGCAGTTTGCACAGCCCAGGGTCTCCATATTCAGCGCACAGGCTTGTGTCCTGGGGAGGTGCTTAGAGCCCCGGGTATAGGCTAGTCGAATAACCATATTAGTAAACAAGTGATAGTTAAACTACATAAAGCATTAGTTAGACCTAGATTGGAGTATTATGTTAAAGTGTTGAGTTCTTATAGAACATTTAAAACAAAAATATATGTTCAAAATATTTCAAATTGGTTACAAATGCATGTGCCAAACATTGTTTTAAAAAAGAGGGTTCAATTTAATTCATTTTTGTAAATTTGCATTTCGGATGTGAGTTTAATTTTTTTGGTCAAAATGAAATTTGGTATCAGTGAAAGAGTGTAGTCTAATTTTAAAATAAGAATATTTTGTTTTTAATTAAATATATGCAATATGTAGATAATTATCAAGTACAACATTCAGAAGAGGAGGAATGTCACAACATAGCATCTAGCTCAATTTAGGGACAAACGGTACGACGTTAAGAGAAGCGTCATCTGTGCCACAATGTTAACTTGGGACCTATATGAGAATATATTATTAGACGTGCAATACGGTAAATTGCCATTACTTTTGGAAGAGTACACAAAAAGCCCATTTCTGCCAAATTGGACACGAGCGTGGTTCAAACCTGGTGCGTTGGGATTGTGAAACGGACGCTCCACCCCTAGTCCATGCATCCTCCTCAAATACGTCTATAAGGTAATTAATATCATTCTGCATTGAATATAAAAGTACTCCACATGACCATAATGAAATATTAACATATATTGATGGTAAATATGCGAATGTGCCAGAAGCAATGTAGCAATGAAATAAGTTCACTGTGTCAGAATTGTTATATCACAAACTGTTTTCATTAAGAAATTCTATATGTTTTTTCTTCCTCTATATATTAATAACAATGTCAGTGATTAACGTTAGATGTAATGAGAGAGGAGAAAGACACATGTATACCACGACACTGGTCTACAACCTGGTAGAAAGCGAGACGACAAAAGAAAAGAGGATGAAGAATGACGGACAGATGTTCTGCAAAGGTCTGCTAGTTATTATTATTACGTGTAGACTTTCTTTCTGTGGTGAAAGTTGTGATTTTGCCCTTTGCTTTACAATATTTCAAAATGTAATTGTTTCACGACTGATTAAAAGGGTACTATATTCATCACGAGTGCTGTGTTTAGTTGCCTCTTAAACGATTTGTCAAGAAACCTGTTTCATTTGCTGATAAATTTAATATAGATGTTTTACCACACACGTTGTTAGGTTTATTGAGTGAAGTTAGGTATCTCTTGTGATTATCATGTGAGCATCAGTCGTATTTTGTCAACTAAAATCATCATTCACATTATATGGTTTATTATGATACGTTGAGAGATTAGCAACGTTCAGCATTGGATAGAGCTGCGCAGTCTGAACTTCTGACACGTGCAACACAAGACAACAGTTTACAATGTATAGGAGTGATTTCAATCATAGATTTTCACATTTAGTACAATGTTGATCAAATAATCTAAGCGATGCGTGGCAGAACTCGGCGCAATTATAGCTATGAACATAACGGAGCAGTTGCTTTTTTTTCTGTATCTTCAGTTGACTAATGTCAACCAAATCGTATGGGCTAGGTATTCCAAACACTGTCAAGGTCACAGTGTGAAAGGTTAGTATATCTACAGAATGAATGAATGCAACAGGTTATGGGTTGCACAAGAGAAACATTGTAGAAATGCTATGCGTGATTTGGCGTATGTCATTAAAATCTGGAGGCATGAGCAAGTCGAGGTTAACAACTACAAGTAAGTCACGGCAGACAAATGTAACTCACTATACCACAGTGTGGCAGAAATCAAGGGAACATGAATTAAAATAGGGATGTCAAAAGCAGAGCGTACGACTGGTCTAATGAGCACAGTTCAGACTTTAATCAATAGGCATGGCCTGTTTCAAACTGGTACTGAAACCACATACTATTTATCCCTTGGCTGGGGATGCTGGAAGTGGTGCAATTGGAAATATGAGTTGCAGGTTGAACAGATAATATGTAATAATACTCTGGACGATGATGATACTCGATGATGAGAGGGAGCTAACGTTTAGTCAGGCAAATCATAGTGATCAGATGTTAGTCAGGGTCAGACATAATATACTGGCCAAGACCCCGAACTCGACTTCCTCGTAGTTCTCCCTGGAAACGTGGTGTTCTTCTTGGCAACCTTCTTTAAACTGGGGGCTGATCGACGTCATCCGCGCAGTAAAGAGTACTACGCAGATGAAGCCAAACATTTCACAACCGTCTGAAAAGGACCGGCCCACCTTGATTAGCACGCCCTGGGTGTGAGGAAAGCTACTGCAACCCGTCACTTGACGATCTTTAACCGGGCACAAACGAGTAAACCTACTCATTGTTGACATTCACAACAACAGCAGTGCTGCTCTGTGTACCTGCACATGTGTGCTGCATTGTGTGATATCGGATGTAGTATTCTTTGTTAGAGGGATTGATAACGTTCCTGCTGAGCTGAGTGACGCATACATGGCAATAACTTCCATTATTAGAGTTTGATGCAGTTACTGTAGCTGAATATCTGAGATCATTTTAGCAAAGGCAGTTTTCGTATCGTTCATCCAGCATTTACTTCAAAAGGTATATAAAGGCTAGTTACTGTTTGTATGTGCATAAAATATATAAACAAGAGATGTATAGCATTTGTGAAATTGGATAGATTTAAAATGTTCGGTCATACTGAGATCATGGCAATCAAAGTGGAACATGTGTCAAAAATAGAGATAGGATTATGTGGTCCATAAATGTCCGTCTCTTGTGGTTCATCAATAACCGTCTCTTGTGGTCTGTCAGAAACCTCTTGGAAGTTGATATTGTAATCAATGGAGTGATAATCCACATAATGCTGACATATTATTTACATGTGTCGGTCTGGTATAGAAAGATGCGATAGAGAAGGTAACGGAAGTATGTACAGTGCGTGAGCCAATGTAAGCACCCGTGTCAACATTGTTTGTCATTTGCTGAAGATGATTAAGCACTTTTACAGAATGGGAGAAAACAATATTAGAAAGATAGATAAGGAAAGGGACCTAGGGATTATAATAGATCATACAGGAAAGGTGAGTGAGCAAGTTAAGGTAGCAGTGAAAAAGGCAAATGCAATGTTAGGTATGATAAAAAGAAATATTAAACATAGGAGCAAGGAAGTGATCGTCAAACTGTATAAAGCTTTAGTTAGACCTAGATTGGAGTACTGTGTACAGGTGTGGAGTCCTTATCATAGAGGGGATATAAACATGCTAGAAAGAATACAGAAAAGAGCGACAAAGATGATAGTGGGATTCCAGAATTACAGTTATGAGGAACGACTCAGAAAAACCGGCCTACAGTGTCTCGAAGAGAGAAGAATTCGTGGTGACTTAATACAGGTTTATAAGATGATCAGAGGAATCGATAAATTAGACTATAACAAGTTTTTTTTAAAATACAGCCACCTACAATAACACGAGGGCATAGCTACAAGCTGATTAAAGAGAGGTCCAGGTTAGATATTAGGAAATATTTTTTTTAGTCAGAGAGTGGTGTCTGCTTGGAATGCATTGCCAGGGGAGGTAGTGGAGGCAGGGACAGTTAATGCATTTAAGAATAAACTGGATGCGCATAGAGTTTAGAGCAAGGTGATGTAAATGTAACTGGTTGTATACAGACTCTGCAGGGTCTTCTAAACCAGTATAAAGATGTTAAGTTAAGTTATGTTAAGTTGTGGGTTTGTAGTTTCTTAACATAAAGTAAACATTAGAAATACTTTTACACATTTAACAAGTATTTAATATTGTAAAAGAAGGACAAGTAAAAGCGATTTAGTAAGGTCATGTTGTGGAGGTTGGGGTTGGATAGAAGATGGTTGTTGGATAGAAGATGGGGGTTGGATAGAAGATGGTGGTTGGCTAGAAGATGGGGGTTGGATAGAAGATGGGGGTTGGATAGAAGATGGTGGTTGGATAGAAGATGGTGGTTGGATAGAAGATGGTGGTTGGATAGAAGATGGTGGTTGGATAGAAGATGGGGGTTGGCTAGAAGATGGTGGTTGGATAGAAGATGGTGGTTGGATAGAAGATGGGGGTTGGATAGAAGATGGTGGTTGGATAGAAGATGGTGGTTGGATAGAAGATGGGGGTTGGATAGAAGATGGTGGTTGGATAGAAGATGGGGGTTGGATAGAAGATTGGGGTTGGATAGAAGATGGTGGTTGGATAGAAGATGGGGGTGTGGTTGTTTAAAAGAAAATGATACAATTGCGTGAGAACGTAACATCGTATGAAAACAACCACATTATACTAATTAAAATATTGTATACTTCAAGTAGTTAAAAAAATTATCAAACGTATTCAATGTTAAATTATTCAGGTATAAAGTATATAAAATGTGCCATACAGACATACAAGATAAATATAAAATTCAACTGTATGGATTCCGAACAATTTTCCGTCTTGACTTTTTTCCGTGTAAGCTTATTTTCTAGGTGTACATTTTCCCACTTAAGTATTTTTTTGTGTTATAAATTATATGTGTGAATATCTTTCCGGGTACGTTTAACTGTGCTTAATGATCGTGTTTATTTGTTTTGTGTAAGCATTGTCATTGAATCGTCTACTGCTTTGTTAGTATCCATGTTCTTCTGTTTCTTTCCCCAAACCTAGCAGTTCGTTTGGGTACAACATCTCACTGTATCACATAAATTGTGTTTACATCTGGCTCTTTTAGTAATATTTCTTTTTAGCCAGTCCATTGGTTGAGGTGGAGGTTAGAGGGAAATTTTGTCCAAACCTCTGCCTTCTTCAATCACAACGTGTATTCAGCTCTACTGCCGATTTCTCATTTTCTGAAAGACGTTGCAATGTGTTTCTGCTCTCTTTTCTTTGACATGTATATATCTTAAACAATACAATGACGGTGGGGAAAGCTGGGTAAAAAAAAACACACAAAGGTAATCAATGTTACACTTAAGGACGCCGGCAAATTGAAACACGTTGGAAGTGCAGTTGATTTGAAAGGTGTTTGGTGGGGAAATTGAAACTAAACATCAGACCGTCTTCGCTGTGACTTATCTGTCAACTGTCCTTAAATCCCGAACATCAGCTAGGAAACAATGCAGCAATAAATCAACAGGATGTTTATACCAACGTTGTGCTACTAATGTTAAATCGCATCCTTATTCAAGATACAGGAAATGGAAACTACACCGAAATATATATGAAGTGTCGCCGGGAGAGAAGGACGGAGATGAACGGAGAAATTACATGAGAAATGAAGACATTAGAAATATGTTGAATACTTCCCCTTGTGCTGAATACATTTCAAGACCGGAAATCAGATATTTAGATCATCAAATGAGAAAGCAACTTGATCAGCTACAACTTCACGATTACGTCGCATGAAGTTCC
Source organism: Ariolimax columbianus (assembly GCA_036924085.1). Classification (NCBI taxonomy): domain Eukaryota; kingdom Metazoa; phylum Mollusca; class Gastropoda; order Stylommatophora; family Arionidae; genus Ariolimax; species Ariolimax columbianus. The sequence goes on along the minus strand of JAVGWX010000007.1, from coordinate 61,727,417 downwards.
GGCTGAAAGACACAAGGAGGTCCATGATAAATAGGTAACATGAGTAGATTCGACTGCTGCATGGGCTTTAACAACACCCCACACAGCTCACTTGACCGAAGAAACTCTAAGTAACGTCTTCATGTTGCAAATGTGAAAGTAAAGTCCACTCTAGAAAAGTCAACTAAAGTCGAGTCAAGCAATGTAACGAAAAGTCAAATCAAGTTGCCTCTAGTAAACTTAAGTAGGGATATTAGCGCAAAGTCAAGTCCCATTAGGAAATGTCAACTCACGAACAAAAAAGTTAAGTTACTTCAGATCAACAAAATTTAATTAAATATTGAGTCAAGTTAATCTAAGTAAATAAAGGTTAAGTAAAATCAAGTAAAGACCGATTAAATCACGGAACTGGAAATGATCTCGTAGAGTTACAATAGCCGTTTCAAGTAACTATTATATCCGTTATATAAAACCAGACGTGGTGGATTTGGGAAAGGCACGGAATGCATTTTGCTAACACCTCGTACGTGATGTTATGTGAGGTAATTTCCGAATCTCAGAATACGATTCACAAATTGCGAATATATTTTCGCCCACTTGCATATTTGTGCTTGTGGTATATGGAGACTGCACTTCTGAGTAAGAAATAAAGAACAGATCCACTTTCTACTACTCAAGATGTTCACAAAATGTATTCATCGTTATGAGAATTTCCATTTTTTTTAAAATACATTATGTGACTGCTGATAGAAAACAGTTTGTTCATACTTACATCTAAATGACTTAAGATCAGTACTCTCTCAAATATGCCGGCAGTCTAAACCTAGAAAAGTCCTAATACAGTGGATTCCATTCCTATGTAGCATTCAAAGCAATGAGAAAGACGACATATTGGTAACAGAATCTGGAAGGTTACCACAACGAGATTCAAGGGTAACCTACAAAGAGTCCAAAAGGTTATTAGGGCCATACATATTGCCTCGGTCACACAGTGGAGAGCATAAATGAACTTTCCTATCTCGGAATCACAATGTCATCTGACGGACAAAGTAAGCCAGATATGTCAAAACAAATTGGGTTTGCTGCTCCGCCGATGAACGACCTCCGCCGCATGTGGAACAATAGTAGATTATCCCTGGGTTCAAATATGTGTATGATTGCAGTGTTAATGTATGCAAACGAAACATGGACTCTGCTGAAAAAGGACATCTGAAGACTCAAGTCCTTGCATATATGCAATCAGCGGCATATTCTTGAAATTCGTCGGTACGATCTCGTACGAATTATCGAGGTCTCTACTATGACTAACATCCCAACTGTATCAAAAGTCCTGGACCGTCGTCATCTTTCCCTGTTTGGACATGTTGTCCGACTGGATCAAAAAGTTCACCAGATCCTTCTCAAGGCAGTTCAAAGTGCTAAGGATATCCAACCTGCTGGATGGAAGCGCAGGAAAGGCCATCCTCGAAACATGTGGCTTTAACAGATAGCAACCCCTCCCCCACTGCTATAGACGAGGTCTGGCAGAGCGCCTTTTCGACTGGACATCGTCGCGTTTGACCGACGCAACGGGCATAAGAATGCTAGGCGATAATTAAAATTATATATGAACAAATGGAAAACAGCATACTGGCTAAACAAAAAATGTATGCTTATTACCAGTTGAACAAAAGTGAGCAGGTGGTCTTCAGACTCCGCACAGGCCATAACAGACTAATGTACCATTTATTCCATAAACTGAAGATAAGTGCGACTGACGAATGCTCCTGTGGTATTGGAAAAATGACCATGAACAACTGCTCGGAATTGCCCGACATACGATGACTAAAGAAGGCACATGGGGGCGGGAGTGGGGGGGGGGGCCATAATCAGTTCCAACACTAGACTAGCTCCATTGTAGTGTCGACAGACTCAGGACGACCGTTGCATTCTTTGAACAAATTGAAATCAACGTCTGAAAGCAAACGAAGAAAAAGTGTATACTTACGCACACATATTTAGAACATACAAGTGATGGAGCGTTCATTTATAATTACACAGGTAACTGGTCCCATAACTTGCTCTAGCATTGTTCAGTCAATCCAGCTGTTAATAGGTGTCAGTGAGCTGACATAAAGATAGGATAACAGATGTAGAAGTATTTTCGTTGGCTAGGATGACAAGCATACAAACATATATGTGCAAATCGCAACTTAGATCGACTGGCCATGTTATCAGCATGTCAGATGAGCGGTTTCCAAATAAAATATTATATGTCGAACTTCAGTTAAGCAAGGGAACTCGTTCTGGCCAAACAAAACGTTACCATGACACCGAAAGCCTCAATGAAAAGCGGTGACATTGGCCTTGAAAATGGGAGAACATTGATGAGGATCGCGTTCTCTGGCGTAGTGAAATCGCTGCTGACATGGCGCTTATTGAGCTGATAGGAATCAAGGAAACTGCAAGGAGATGAGCCACACAAAAGGGAAGAAACTAGTTGTCTGACGGTCAGACACTGTTTATCGGTCATCTGTGTGACAGGCGTTCTCGGGCTTCGAATGGTTTGATCAGCAGCATACAAACCCTCTCCAGGATGGGAAGATGACAATGTGGTAATCTTAGGAAACGATGGACAAGCAATAACAACATATTATATTTAGGAAAGAATGATAGCGATAAAAGGAACTGGCGACAGTAGTACTCTATTGTAGCAGGTCATATAGTTAGGAAAGAATGATAGCAATAAAAGGAACTGGCGACAGTAGTACTCTATTGTAGCAGGTCATATAGTTAGGAAAGAATGATAGCGATAAAAGGAACTGGCGACAGTAGTACTCTATTGTAGCAGGTCATATAGTTAGGAAAGAATGACAGCAATAAAAGGAACAGGCGACAGTAGTACTCTCTTAAAGCAGGTCATATAGTTAGGAAAGAATGATAGCGATAAAAGGAACTGGCGACAGTAGCACTCTATTGTAGCACGTCATATAGTTAGGAAAGAATGACAGCAATGAAAGGAACTGGCGACAGTAGTACTCTATTGTAGCAGGTCATAAGAGGATGAGAATTGCTACAATGAAGCTGCTAAATTTGTAGTTAAAATGTTGTTTGTCTCAAAACGGCGAACAGGGTAGGGCCTTGCTCAGATATGTTATAATATATGTATATGTGATACTTAATATGTGGCTCCATTCTGTGAACAATGTACTCACAGTAGCTGAGGAGAACATAATAGTGAACTTCTTCCAAAGTCCTATCTTCCATTGGCCAATGTCTCCTCTTTTTGTTTTCCATGCATCTCTTTAACCCTAACTATTCCAGCTACCAATGTGTACTACAGCCCTCATCATTTTAGGCTAACGTTCAAAACAAGATGGCATATTTTATCTTACGTGGGAAATGTGCTGCATTGTTTATTCGTCGTTCTCAGTACATAACTGCTCGTCTATTTAGCTATATATATATGTGTGCATGTTTTCGAAATGATCTGTTGTTTACACATGACATTCAACTCACCTACAGTTGATAACATCCAATATCATAAAACAAACACCAACACAATAAACGCTATCACTCTTGACACTTCAGGGCTTCTCTGGCAAAGAATTATCCAATTAGAAAACCTGACCAACGTTAGAATATTAAAGCGACATAACTGCCTGTCGCCCGCAATGAATGTAGTGAATATTTAAATGTTAATCCATTAAAAAAATTGCAAGCAAAGAACGATGTATTGTCTTTACAGTGTGGACGCATTAAATATGCTGCACTATTTAGACCAGCGTAAAATTGAAATTTACAGCTAAATAATGTGTTTTTTTTAGTTGTGGAATCAATATAAAGTTCAATTTTACAGGTGAGCTTGGAAATTGTAAAGTGTACAGGTGAACAGAGTCAGAAGGCAAGTAAAGCAATGATCAGTGGATGTCAACAGATCAATATTCAGCAAGTCGGTTTACTACAAGAAGAATGTACTTGCAATATTTGGAAATGAACAATTTAGGAAACAAATTAACCAATCAGAGGTTGAGAGTAGTAATGCACAAAACAGTCGGTGATTTAAACGTAACACCACAGTAGACATTCAATAAAAAGGAAAGACAATAATATTGTACTGCTACAAAAAACAAATGTAGTTATTATAAATAACGGCAAAGAAGGTTAAACACAGAGTAATGTAAATGAAAAACAAAATATTATAAAAATATGTATACTGTTTATGCCGTCATGCGACATTTTTCCCATTGCTGAGGTAGTCGAGGGGTTTTGAAGGCTGAGGAATACAGGCCGCTTCGCCACTGCTGTCGCAACTTCGTGTGCTGGTTATGTTTGCTTTTTTCACCCCCAACAGAAAAACAACATATGTCATACCGGAATTCGAACCGCTGCCCTCCTTGTCGGCAAGCAGGCCTCAACATTATTCGGCCAGGCACTCCTTAAACATATGTACTTGAAGCAAATCTGAAAAATATGTCTGGAGTACAATGACGTCAACGTATGACCAAACAGAACATAAACATATTTATGAATTTAGACAATGGTAATATGTGGTGTAATTGGGTATTATAGACTCCACCAAAATCTTGGTCAAAATATATTGAATAGGCGTTAGGGGATTAGACTGTACTAGAAATATATATCAAAGGTCACACCTGACAAGACCCAGATTCTTCTTCTTCTTCTTCTGCGTACACAGTCAGACAGTAACCATTATTTTCTCGAAAAAAGCGGCGGTCATCCTGAGACTCTCGCCACTACCATAGAGCTTGTCTTGCAGTTCCACTGGCAATGGCCACATCTGCTCTCTCTGATCCTCGTATGTCGGGCAGTTCTGCAGCAGATGTTCAGTGGTCATTTTACCAGTACCGCACGGGCATTCGTCGGTACACCCTATCTTCAATTTGTTGAAGAGGTGGTACCTCAGTCTGTTGTGGCCAGTGCGAAGTCTGAAGACAACGACCTGCTCTCTTCGGTTCAACTGGTAATAGGCATCGTTTTTGGTGTAACCAGTATGTTCGGTTTCCCATTTGGACATGTACCTGGCTTTGATAAGCCGTTTTGACTCTTCGTACGTCATACTGGTATCTATTTGTGGTAGCCTTGCACCTTCTTTTGCCAGTCTGTCTGCCTCCTCGTTGCCTTGGATGTTGCAGTGTGACGGAACCCACTGTACCACTACCCTTTTTGGTGCGGACTGTTGGCACAGTTTGCAGAGTGCTGCTCTTAAGTCATTAAGCTCAGTGTTTTTCTGGCTTTTTAGCGCTGTGACTACTTCGAGAGCATCTGTCAGCAGGACTATATGGCTCTCATTTTCACTGTGTGTTACCATTTCTTCCACTGCCGCCCTCAGTGCCTCTGCCTCTGCTCTGAAATTGCTCGTGTACTTACCAGTAGCGAATGACAGTGTTATTTTCCTGCCATTTGGTAGGTTCAGGAATGCTCCTGCCCCTCCGTTCTGTGTAGTGTTTGTTACAGAACCGTCGGTGTATGCATGGGTCCAGTCCATGCTTGGGTAGCTTTTCGTTATGAAGCTTAAGGTAGTGTCTCTCCTTTCTTTTTCGGTCTGGCAGTTTTTGTTTGCAATACCTGGTATATTTTCTACCACCTCTGGAAATATATCCTGCCTCCAAGTAGGTTTTCGTACAGTAGTGATGGGTTTTGGTGTTGTTAGTGCGTTTATGGGATCTTCGTGCATCTTTGCTTTGGCTATTTCTGCAAAGTTTCTCCGCTTTAGTTTCCCAGTTCCCAAATTGTTTAGCCTCTGGTACATTGGATGGTCCGTCAGTCTTCGGAGTTTCTCTGACTGCAGCTGGGCTCTGCAGTCTCTTCTGTCGGTCATGGATTGCAGTTTTGTAATCTTTTCAAGTTCTACAATTGGCGTTGACTTCATGCCACCAGTTATGATTCTCATGGCTTGGTTTTGAAGTTTGTTAACTTTATCGAAGTTCGCCTTCGCTGCTGTTGTCCATGCCGCAATGCCATACTCGAGAACTGGTCTCACTCTTCCAGTGTACAGTTTCTTTAGTATGCCTTCGTCTGCTCCCCAGCTTGTGCCAGCAAGTTTCCTCATGATCGCCATTCTTTCTCTGGCTTTCATTCGGTTTCTCTCAATCTGACTTTTCCATGTCATGCGCCGATCAAATGTGACTCCCAGATAGGTTGGGTTGTCGTTTGGCTGCAGGATTTTGCCATTTAGGCTTAATTTGGTACTTTGGGGTTTTAATGAGAGCGAGAATATTGTGCACGTGGTTTTCTCCTCGTTTATTTTGACCAGCCATGAGTTCGCCCACTCTTCCAGCGATGTTAGGGCCGTTTGCATCCGATTTCTTGCTATGGTGAGATTCTTTTCAGAGGTCCACATAGCCAGATCGTCTGCAAACATTGAGCTATGGACTCTTCTTGGTATATTCTCTGTAATATCGTTTATATATACCAGGAAGAGTGTGGGTGACAGTACTCCCCCTTGGGGTACTCCCTGCTCGAGTGTCACCTTTTTGCTCATCTGCCCTTGTACTTGGACTCTGGCCGTTCTTTGTTTGAGGTAGTGGTTGATCCACTTGTACATCTTCCCACAAACATCACTTCTTCTTAGCTTGACTCTAAGTCCATCCTTCCAGACTTTGTCAAATGCCTTTTCCAGATCCACCCAAACAGCTACTGTGTGTTTCTGTGCCTGGTAGGCATCTTCTATCTCCTGGGCTATGAGGATGACCTGGTCCTCAGTGGATCTGTGCTGTCTAAAGCCGGCTTGCTGTGGAATTAGTATTCGTTTTTCTTCCAGATGCCACATCAGTCTGGTGTTTATCATCCGTTCCATCAGCTTGCCGACACAGCTCAGTAGGCTTATGGGCCTGTATCCATTCGGATCTGTTTTGTCCTTTCCTGTTTTTGGTACTGGTACCAGTATTGCATCTTTCCATGCCTGGGGTACAATACCCCTTTTCCAGCTTTGGTTCAGGACTGATAGTAGTTTTTCCTTCGCTGTTTGGCCCAGCCCCATCAGCATTTCGTTTGTTATCCCGTCTTTTCCGGGAGATTTCCTTCTCTTTAGTGTTCTCATAGCCTCTTCCATTTCGCGCATTGTTAGTTTGGCCATCATGTGCTCTTCAGGAGCCGTATTTATGTTTTCGTGCCCCTTTAGCTCTTCGCTAATGTCTGTATGCTTATCTGCAGGGACCTCGATGTGGTTTGCTCTGGCATAGTGATCGACAAAAGCGTTTGCGGCTTTCTTACCTGTGATCAAGTTCTCGCCTTGCTTGATAGTAATTTGTTTATTTGACGGGGTTTCGTCGTTCATGGCTCTGACTAGCTTCCATAGCTTGTTCCCTTCTTTGTCCAGGTTTAAACTTTCCGTTTTATTTTTCCAACTTTCTCTTGCTGTTTGCTTGAGAGTGTGTTTGTACTTCGCCGCGGCGGCTTTGAGGGCGATGTTTGCCTCCACGGATTTTTCTCGTTCTGCCATGTTCCTCGCATTTGTTACTGCATCTTCCACTTTCTGTAACTCATCATTCCAGTAGGGCTTATAGTTTTTCCTAGCTCCTCTTGGGATGGTTTCAGTGGCGGCTTGCATTATTGCCTTGCTTAGGCTCTCTACCATGGGCTTCATTTTGGTGTTTCGTGTGTTGATGGTTTCACACAGCCCATCTGTCAGGATTGCAAATCTGTCCCAGTCGGCTCGTTTGTAATTCCAACGTGGGAGCGGTTTTGTTTCCTGTGGGCCTACTTTCATGTCAATGGTTAGCCTGATCGGCCTGTGGTCGCTACCTGCCAGTTGGTTTAGCACCTGGCGGTCTATTTTATAGTGTATGTCCTGTGTGGAGAAGGCCAAATCTGGAGTCGAGGTGGTATGCCATGTTCTTGAATAGAAGCTAGGGCTATCCTCCGGCCTATTGATTATGGAGAGATTTGCATCTATCTCCCAATCTTCCACTTCGTCACCTCTACTGTCTGTGTCAGAGTATCCCCATCTCTCCGAGTGGCTGTTGAAATCTCCAACTACTATGCAGTTGGAGTCTCTGACCTCCATACTCGAGAGCGATAGGTCTCTGTTTGGTGGTCCGTACAGATTGAAAATGCGGAGTTTCGTCTCTAGAGCCATTATGTCAACTCCTACAATTTCTGCTTGTCCGGTGTGATTGACAGGTACCGCGCTACTCGGTATGCTGTTTCTGGTCAGTATCAGGACCCCTCCTTTGTGACCTTCTCTATCTAGACGGAAGGTCTGGTATCCTCTGATTGAGAATTTATGGTTATTGTTGAGGTGCGTTTCCTGGATACATGCCACGTCAATCTTACCTTCATGCAGGTGGTGTGTTAGGGAAAGTTTTTTGTTAATGACTCCCTCCGCATTCCACTGTAGTATTCTGAGGGTCTTGAAGTTTTGGCCAATAGACGTTACCCCATAGCCATGTGCCTTGACTCCACGACACATGGGTGGGTGACCACCAGTAGTCAAGGGTGGGCCCCTTCGAGGCGTGAGGCCCGGCGCTATCGCTGCCTGGCGGGTCTCCTCAGGATGAGCGCCATACGTTTTTCGAATAGGTTGTGCTGCCATCATACTGTGATTTACGTTGCACTGTTTTGTTAGGCTTGCGGCCCCGTGCATCCGATTTCAACAGGCGTTTCTGTAGGGATGCCCTCCTTAGCCTTTGGCTGTCCCCAGCCTATCTGCAAGGCAGCAGTTGTTTACGATCAGAGTTTTCTCTCCTATGGAAGTTGTCTTTCCAGACTATCGAGTCTTCACTACTCGTGTCTATAGGGTGCAATGATGGTATGTGATATATGAGATGGACTGGTTTACCCGGAAGAGAGGCAGTCCAGTGTGTCTGTATCCCAGGATCGTCACGTCCTGCCAGAAACGTAGCATTTGCATGTGAGTGGGGTATCTCTTTTTCCCTTTATTTTCTTGGCTTCTATGCAGGGATGGTACGCCTAGCATTCCCCGCCACCTGGGGTGTTGACACAGTGGGGCAGGTGTGCAATGTCCGCTGGTCTGCATCTCTTCTGCGTCCAGCATGATAGTTATGGCTGATAACGTACAGAGGTAGATATCGTAACCGGAGTGCATTTAGCCAGAGGACAAGCCTGGTAATGTCACAGAGATGTTGATCGCCTGGTGTGCGGACAACTCTCATGGTCAGTGGTTGAGTCTTGACAGTTCACAGTGTGGTGGCTGCTCTACTGTTTTCGACACCCCGACCAGGTTCTAAGTCTTTGGTTGGTGTTTTTCGCACCCCATCGCCGTATAGGGTGAGTATCAAGCAGTTTTCCGCCCGCTTTGATTTGCGGGCGGCAAGGACCTCTTACTGTGGCTCTACCTGATAGGGCTGGGGCCTCAAGCCCCAGGTCCCGAGCATGTAGGAGCCTCCCATTGCAGTGGTGCTGAGAATTTGGGCGGGATTGCGGCTTTCAAGGGTTCGGCCGTAATCCCCCACATGGTAGCCTCGCGCCCTTGGCTTATCAGCCTGGTACGTGAACCAAAGTGTCTGCGGCTCCTCTCGATTTGAGCTGGTTTTCCGTAGCAACGCCCTGTCATTTGTAGGGTAAAACTGACCTGTCTTCAGATCTATTTCCAGCACCCGTTCACTATTTGGTCAGACGAATTTATTGAGGGCTTTTGTTTGTCAATGACCAGGTATTTGAAATCTGCGGAGTTAAACACGATTTCCGTAGCGTTCTTTCATTTGAGCTGACTTGTCGTCCGTGAGTCTAATACCAGCGTACGTTCATTATTAGACCCAAACGGCAGTGCTCTCAATTTGTCAGTTGTTCTACAGTATTGGCGTGTTCAGTCAAATTAAGCCGCAGGTTCCACACCTGGTGGTGCCCTTCCGTCAATTCCCTTAGCGAGATAATCAAGTTTCTTAAAGGGTAGCCCCAAAGATTTTCGAGGGTCTAATTCCAGCACATGTTCTCTATTAGACCCCACTAAGGTGTACTTTTTGATAGTCATTCTGCAGTATTGGCGTGGTAAGTTAACTTAGGTCTCAGGCTCCACTCCTGATAGTGCTCTTCCGTCAATTCCTTTATCAAACACTGGATGCAGACAAAACCGAGCCACAGGGGACATAATCCCAGATTTCTGGGGGTCTAAGTCCAGCACCAGTTCCATATTAGACTCCAGAAGAGTGGTCTCGGCATGTCAATCATTTCAGTGTTGGCCGTGTTGAGTCAAATTAAGCCGCAGGCTCCACTCCTGGTGGTGCCCTTCCGTCAATTCCTTTAAGTTTCAGCTTTGCAACCATACTTCCCCCGGAACCCAAACACTTTGGTTTCCCGGAAGCTGCCCGCAGAGTCATCGAAGCAACTCCTGCGGATCGCTAGTCGGCATCGTTTATGGTCAGAACTACGACGGTATCTGATCGTCTTCGCGCCTCTGACTTTCGTTCTTGATTAATGAAAACATTCTTGACAAATGCTTTCGCAGTAGCTCGTCTTGCGGCGATCCAAGAATTTCACCTCTAACGCCGCAATACGAATGCCCCCGTTTGTCCCTGTTAATCATTACCTCCAGTTCCGAAAACCAACAAAATAGAACCGAGGTCCTATTCCATTATTCCATGCACCATTATTCAGGCAGCCGAGGCCTGCTTTGAACACTCTAATTTTTTCAAAGTAAACGCGCCGGCCACCCAGGACGCTCAGCGAAGAGCACCCGTGGGAGAGAGCCGGCAGACGGTAGGGCAGGAGACAACGGGCAGTGAACCAGCGCGAGCCGGACCGCCCGCCTGCGCCTGAGATCCAACTACGAGCTTTTTAACTGCAACAACTTTAATATACGCTATTGGAGCTGGAATTACCGCGGCTGCTGGCACCAGACTTGCCCTCCAATAGATCCTCGTTAAAGGGTTTAAAGTGTACTCATTCCAATTACGGGGCCTCGAAAGAGTCCCGTATTGTTATTTTTCGTCACTACCTCCCCGTGCCGGGAGTGGGTAAGTTGCGCGCCTGCTGCCTTCCTTGGATGTGGTAGCCGTTTCTCATGCTCCCTCTCCGGAATCGAACCCTGATTCCCCGTTACCCGTTACAAACATGGTAGGCATGTCACGTACCATCGACATTTGATAGGGCAGACATTTGAAAGATGCGTCGCCGGCACATGAGGCCATGCGATCAGCACAAAGTTATCCAGAGTCACCAGTGGGGACGCCGCAACCCCGCGAGGGGAAACGACGATTGGTTTTGAACTAATAAAAGCGCTCTTTCCGCGAGGGTCGGAGCTTGGTAAGCATGTATTAGCTCTAGAATTGCCACAGTTATCCTTCTTCTTCTTCTTCTTCTGCGTACACAGTCAGACAGTAACCATTATTTTCTCGAAAAAAGCGGCGGTCATCCTGAGACTCTCGCCACTACCATAGAGCTTGTCTTGCAGTTCCACTGGCAATGGCCACATCTGCTCTCTCTGATCCTCGTATGTCGGGCAGTTCTGCAGCAGATGTTCAGTGGTCATTTTACCAGTACCGCACGGGCATTCGTCGGTACACCCTATCTTCAATTTGTTGAAGAGGTGGTACCTCAGTCTGTTGTGGCCAGTGCGAAGTCTGAAGACAACGACCTGCTCTCTTCGGTTCAACTGGTAATAGGCATCGTTTTTGGTGTAACCAGTATGTTCGGTTTCCCATTTGGACATGTACCTGGCTTTGATAAGCCGTTTTGACTCTTCGTACGTCATACTGGTATCTATTTGTGGTAGCCTTGCACCTTCTTTTGCCAGTCTGTCTGCCTCCTCGTTGCCTTGGATGTTGCAGTGTGACGGAACCCACTGTACCACTACCCTTTTTGGTGCGGACTGTTGGCACAGTTATCCAAGTAGGATCGTGTCATCTAAAGAACCTCGACTGATTTAATGAGCCATTCGCGGTTTCACCGTGAGACAGTGTGAACTTAGACATGCATGGCTTAATCTTTGAGACAAGCATATGACTACTGGCAGGATCAACCAGATATCTGTCGGAGACGTACGTACTGCGCACACCGGTCGGCGGAGGAAGGGTGTGTAAAAAGCCTCGCTGGGACGGCCGCAGGGACCGACTAACGGGACGGACGGACGGTTGTTCCACCCGTCCCTCACTCCGTCGACCTAGGACCGCCTGACAGGGGCCTCCCACACGCACCAGACGACCGACCGACCGGGCTCGCTCGAGGAGGGATGGCAGCACTCTGTGCAGAACGGATCCCAACGACCTCGGCGACGAATTTCACTGGGACTAGAGACACAATTTGGCCTGCCCTTCTCCGTAGGGAGAGAACGCAGGGCCTCGAGGCAACGATTCCTGCTTTCCATTTGCCGGTCACAAGCTCTTTGCGAGAGTCGGACCACCAGCGAGACGTACTGTCGAGCTCTGCTATAAGCCTTAGATAAATCACCAGGGACGGACCACGTTTCCTGATACGGACCAGACTAGCGCACCTCGGTGGAGGAGCCACTACCACAAACCGCACCCAATTCGCACTACGGGGAAAGGCATGCGAGCGTTTTCCGCAAGCCCGCGCTATCGCTCCGCCTGGCGGGACTGAGATCGCTTTACGAACACTGGATAAAATTGAGTCGCTGCGGCGAGACAACTACCCCAGATCTTTGGCAGTTTAATTTGTGTTCTTCTTCTTCTTCATCGTACGCTGTTTACAGCGATATTTACGTTGCACTGATTTAATTTGTTAGCCAGTGGCTCAGTGCATCCGATTTCAACAGGCGTTTCTGTAGGGTTGCCCTCCTTAGCCTTTGGCTGTCCCCAGCCTAACTGCAAGGCAGCAGTTGTTTTTGGTCAGAGTTGTCTCTCTTGGGAAGTTGTCTTGCAGGACTATCGAGTATTCCCTACTCGTGTCTATAGCGTTTGGCAATGATATGATGGACTATGTACTAGTTTGTACTATCCCGGAAGAGAGGCAGTCCAGTGTGACTTTTTCCCAGGATCGTCACGTCCTGCCAGAAACGTAGCATATGCATATGAGTGAGGTATCTTTTTGCTCGCTTTATTTTCTCGGCTCATGTGCAGTGATGGTACGCCTAGCATTCCCCGCCACCCGGGAGCTTGTCACCATAGGACAGGAGGTGCAATGTCCGCTGGACTGCATCTCTTCTGCGTCCATTGGAATGACTGATAGCAGACAGATGCAAAGAGCGAGGAAGGAGTGCATTTTACCAGGTGCATTCCTGCGGCTCGATCGGGCCGGGACACAAGCCCCAGCCATGTCGTAGCCTCACATCTCAGCGGCGCTGAGATTTTGGGCGGGATTCTGGCTTAGAGGCGTTTGGCCGTAATCCCTCAGATGGTAGCTTATCAGCCAAGCACGTGGACCAAATGTCAGCGACCTGTGATTCCTCTCGAAATAGTGCATTTGACCAGGTGACAAGCCTAGTCTTGCACGGAGATGTTGTCCGCCTAGGGAGCGGACATATCTCATGGTCAAGGGTTGAGTCTCAGCAGTTCGCAGTGAGGTAGCTGATCTACTGCTTAGGGCACCCGACCGAGAACTAAGTCTTCTACAAATGATTTCATTCCTCATCGCCGTATGGGGTGAATATCGAGCAGCTTCCCGCCCGCTTTTATCAGCGGACGGCAGAGACCTCATTATGCGGCTTGACCGGGCGGGGCTGGAGCGTGGCCCCTAGGTCCCCACCATATCGAAGCCTCCCTTTGCATTCGTGCTGGGCTGCTTTTGGGCGGGATTTTTGGCTTAGAGGCGTTCGGCCGTAATCCCTCACCTTGCACCGTTGGCTTATCCGCCTAGTACGTGAACCAAATGTCTGCGGCTCCTCTCGGGCTTAGCAGGATTACCGTAGCAAAGCCTTGTCATTAGTAGGGTAAAACTGACCTGTCTTCAGAGGGTCTATTTCCAGCACCCGTTCAATATTAGCCAGACCGTATCAATAGAGGGCTTTTAGTTTGTCAATGGCCAAGTTTCTGGAGCCTGCGATTTCTGCATGGCGAAGACCAGATTACCGTAGCAGGCGCTCTTTCATTTGGGGGTTTGGAGACTGACTTGTCTTCCGTGGGTCTAATACCAGCACATGTTTACTATTAGACCCATCGAAGGTGCTCTCTTTTGACAGTCATTCTACACTATTGGCGTGTTTAGTCAATTTAAGCCTCAGGATCCACTCCTGATAGTGCTTCTCCGTCAATTCCTTTATCAAACACTGGATGCAGACCAACCGAGCCACAGGGGGCATACCCCAGATTTTCTGAGGGTCTAAATCCAGCACCAGTTCCATATTAGACCCCAGAAAAGTGGTCTCGGCATGTCAATCATTTCAGTGTTGGCCGTGTTGAGTCAAATTAAGCCGCCGGCTCCACTCCTGGTGGTGCCCTTCCGTCAATTCCTTTAAGTTTCAGCTTTGCAACAATACTTCCCCCGGAACCCAAACACTTTGGTTTCCCGGAAGCTGCCCGCAGAGTCATCGAAGCAACTCCTGCGGATCGCTAGTCGGCATCGTTTATGGTCAGAACTACGACGGTATCTGATCGTCTTCGCGCCTCTGACTTTCGTTCTTGATTAATGAAAACATTCTTGACAAATGCTTTCGCAGTAGCTCGTCTTGCGGCGATCCAAGAATTTCACCTCTAACGCCGCAATACGAATGCCGCCGTTTGTCCCTGTTAATCATTACCTTCAGTTCCAAAAACCAACAAAATAGAACCGAGGTCCTATTCCATTATTCCATGCACCATTATTCAGGCAGCCGAGGCCTGCTTTGAACACTCTAATTTTTTCAAAGTAAACGCACCGGCCACCCAGGACGCTCAGCGAAGAGCACCCGTGGGAGAGAGCCGGCAGACGGTAGGACAGGAGACAGCGGGCAGTGAACCGGCGCGAGCCGGACCGCCCGCCTGCGCCTGAGATCCAACTACGAGCTTTTTAACTGCAACAACTTTAATATACGCTATTGGAGCTGGAATTACCGCGGCTGCTGGCACCAGACTTGCCCTCCAATAGATCCTCGTTAAAGGGTTTAAAGTGTACTCATTCCAATTACGGGGCCTCGAAAGAGTCCTGTATTGTTATTTTTCGTCACTACCTCCCCGTGCCGGGAGTGGGTAAGTTGCGCGCCTGCTGCCTTCCTTGGATGTGGTAGCCGTTTCTCATGCTCCCTCTCCGGAATCGAACCCTGATTCCCCGTTACCCGTTACAAACATGGTAGGCATGTCACGTACCATCGACATTTGATAGGGCAGACATTTGAAAGATGCGTCGCCGGCACATGAGGCCATGCGATCAGCACAAAGTTATCCAGAGTCACCAGTGGGGACGCCGCAACCCCGCGAGGGGAAACGACGATTGGTTTTGAACTAATAAAAGCGCTCTTTCCGCGAGGGTCGGAGCTTGGTAAGCATGTATTAGCTCTAGAATTGCCACAGTTATCCAAGTAGGATCGTGTCATCTAAGGAACCTCGACTGATTTAATGAGCCATTCGCGGTTTCACCGTGAGACAGTGTGAACTTAAACATGCATGGCTTAATCTTTGAGACAAGCATATGACTACTGGCAGGATCAACCAGATATCTGTCGGAGACGTACGTACAGCACACACCGGTCGGCGGAGGAAGGGTGTGTAAAAAGCCTCGCTGGGACGACGGCCGCAGGGACCGATTGACGGGACGGACGGTTTGTTCCACCCGTCCCTCACTCCGTCGACCTAGGACCGCCTGACAGGGGCCTCCCACACACACCAGACGACCGACCGACCGGGCTCGCTCGAGGAGGGATGGCAGCGCTCTGTGCAGAACGGATCCCAACGACCTCGGCGATGAATTTCACTGGGACTAGAGACAATTTGGCCTGCCGGCCTGCCCTTCTCCGTAGTAGAACGCAGGGCCTCAAGGCAACGATTTCTGCTTTCCATTTGCCGGTCACAAGCTCTTTGCGAGAATCGGACCACCAGCGAGACGTACTGTCGAGCTCTGCTATAAGCCTTAGATAAATCACCACGGACGGACTACGTTTCCTGATACGGACCAGACCAGCGCACCTCGGTGTTCCTTTGTGTTCTAAAAACCGTTGATGTGACGGAGAGAACAGTCACTGTCATAATTGTATATATCTACTTATGTCACTACCTTGGGGAAGGGTTGGATAAAACAAACGAACTCTGAAGCTCAGTAGGAGTCATTTAGATATAGCTGCAGCACCCACACTCTCTGGGCTCCACTATAATCACCTACACTCCTTCTACCCACCTCTTTGGATACATGAATTATTGTATTGTTCTTTACTATGTGTTATATATCTACTATCCGAAATAAATGACAAGCGGACATTGCACCTCTGCCCTCCTGTAAGGATCTTCCAGTTGACTAAGAAATCAAGACATACAATCACTACAGTTGGGCTGGCAGGACGTGACGATCTTCCAGGTAGAGGGGATGCCACACATACAATCACTACAGACGAGCTGGCAGGACGTGACGATCTTCCAGGTGGAGGGGATGCCACACATACAATCACTACAGGTGGGCTGGCAGGACGTGACGATCTTCTAGGTGGAGAGGATGCCACACATACAATCACTACAGATGAGCTGGCAAAACTGAAGAATGATGATATAGCCGACTCAGATGAATATAATACGTCCATGGCAGTACCTGACGATATTGGGACATAGTCACATTGGACTGCCTCCTTAGTGGATACTGGAAAGAAGCGTCTGTTACTCTCCTTCATAATCATGATACCACCAGGACAACGTAACCATGATACCACTAAGACAACTTAATCATGATACCACTAGGACAACGTAATCATGATACCACTAAGACAACTTAATCATGATACCACTAGGACAACGTAATCATGATACCACTAAGACAACTTAATCATGATACCACTAGGACAACGTAATCATGATACCACTAGGACAACTTAATCATGTTACCACTAAGACAACTTAATCATGATATCACTAGGACAACGTAATCATGATACCACTAGGACAACTTAATCATGATACCACTAGGACAACTTACTTGATATGAGACTGGTTGTTGCCTCAGTTACCAAGGCCTGCCCTGCTCTTTCAAAACTGGGGAAAGCAGTGACACGTATGCTACCAGGGCTCCCAGAAATACAAAATTACTGCGCATTCTCTAACTCAACATCTCAGGAATTCGAAATAACGTGCTAGAACTGATCAACCTGCTGATGGGCCTTGAAATCCACGTGCCCCTCATTTGGGTAACAATGCTGCTAAAGTACACATATTTTCATATCACAGGCTTCCAGTCCTAGAAGCCAATGACGAAACTGATTTACATATAGTGTTAGTCTAGTTGGAAGAAACACTGCTGAAAATATTCAACATATCTAATTCTAAAAAAAAACACTTTGCACTGCAGATCCCCCCCAGACCACTGACTTGAGTTGTTGTTTGCGAATGCCCACAATGCGTAGGTTACTCTTTCGTGTGCACTGATTAGGACGTCAAGTGGAGGGTTGCAGTAGATCACCTCACATCCCGAGTATGCTGATGAAGATGGACCGGGGTCCTCCAGACGGTCGTGTAATGATTGGCTTCATCTGCGTGTCACTCACTGCTACATGGATAACGTCAAACCTCACCTTGTTAGCCGAACTGTTGTACTCGACAACAGCCCGTTTCCAGGACGACCAGCGAGGAGGTTAGGTGAAGGTCTTGGCCAGTATATTTCTCCTGACCCTGACTAATATTGTCTGATCAGTGTGATTGCCTGACCAGACGCTAGTCGCATCGTCCCCACTGACATGAAAAGAATGATCATTGACACGGCACTAATGGTCGCTCCTTACCACAGGACTATACAGGCAGTAACGAAACAGGAACGACCATAGAGGACCTCACTAATGCTATTACACTGATCCTGTTGCATTTCCCATCGACGCTGCTCCACCGAGCCAGCGGAACACAACGCAGACCAGACATCACCCCTGTGCTAGCAGATATACACTCGTATTGCTCGATTAGAGTCATCTAAAACATCGGAAGTGACGACATACGTCTAACCAAAACGGCATTTCTGCAATCTGCAACGGTTTCCATCCCATGAGGATACAGTAGACAGTTAAAACCGAGCTGTGCTAAAGAATTGGAGGCCACTGCCAACTAGAAAACGAAAACAAAACATGAGTCAAGAAACGGAGAACACCTGCTAACAAAACTAATTATAGCCAGTTATAGCCGCAGTTAATTTACTGAGAAAACATGCAACAAGATTAGCATGGGCTAAGAAATGTAGAGATTTGGATCTGCAGACGAATGGAAAGATAGCATCTCGTCTCATATCACACCTTTCAGGAATTAAAAGAAAGAAAAATCGTAACCTAATCACCACAGACGCAGAATTGATAACATGAGACGCTCATAAATAAGAAGTCCTTAATAAGTACTTTGCCAACTTTAATTAAAAACAAAGACGAAAAAAAACGTAAACAAAATGATGGAGAAACAACTTACATCTAGCTGTGAGCTTTTTGAAAATGATGTTACACTTCTAGAACTTAATCTGGTCCTGGCACAACGCAAATAAGGTAAAGCCGTTGAATCTGATCGGCAAACTAACGAGGTGATCGAGAACCTCTTAAGCGAAAAGCTCTACGACATCCCCGACCTCATTAACAAATCATGGAGAGAAGGTAAGCTACCAACAGACGAGAAAAGCTACAATCAACCCAGTCCTGAAGAAAGACCAGCCGTCGAACCTGATAACAAGTTATTGACCGTCTCTCTGACGTCAAACCTCAAGGGTAAGTCATCGTTTACAGGATGATAAACGAAAGGTTATATTATTTACTAGAAAACTCTTAAGTTTCTTAATACCAACCAATTAGGCTTCAGATGATAAAATCAGGCAATCGCTCAGTTGATAAAATTCACCCACGGGATATGTTATGCTTTCCATGAGAAAAACAATGTGCTAGCAACATGTCTGTTTTACTCATATCCGCCTGAGTCAGGAGGATTAGATGTCCTTGTAAATATTGAGGGTAATGGGAATATCGGGATCTGTGCACACTTGTCTTAATGGTTTCTTTCACAGCAGAAAAATTCCAGCAAAATTCAGGGGGTCAATATCTGAACATAAGACGATGGAGGTAGGACTGCCCCATGGATCTGGACTAGTTTGCATATTATACCTTGTCTTCATAAAGGATGTCAAATCTACAACCAAAAATGTGAATATGAATCCAACAACTTTCTGCATATTGCCAGTTCTGAAAACTTGAAATGAATGCAGAGAAAACTGAAAAACGTTAACTGATTTGATGCTGTTGGACAGCTTGGCGAACACACACATAAGGAATCAGACACTGCACATATTGACAATTTAAGTAGTAAAGAAGGAATGCACGTTATTATATGCGCCACTTCACTCATGTGTAACAATGAGTTTTGTTCAATTATTCGCTTTTTGTACTGCTTGTCAAGCTGACGAAACAAATACTTACAAACAAATGTGAAAATCGTTGCTCTCTATTAAACTACCAACGAGAATTACATTGAAATGAAAAAAGCACGAAATAAATAAGCTGAAGAGGTTTACAAATGCTACTAGGGGAGCATAGTGAAAACGAAGACGGAGACGAAACGAAAAAGAAACAAAGACGACTTCTTAAAATAAGTAAAGAGAAAGTACAAAGAAGTAAACACACAGGACAAAGATGAAGCCTTGCAAGAGTTCACAAAAACGCATAAGAAACATGGAGCATATAGGTGGCCGTAGAAACAATGATGTGTGAATGTCAAGACAGATATTAAGTATATATAAATATATATACTCGCACACACACACGCACGCACGCACACACACACTCACACACTCACACACTCACTCACACTCATATATATACATATATTTATATTGAAAGTGAAGGAACATAACGTTATATAAAAGGAATGAATTACGCAAATATCGAAATGAGGTGTGAAGTTCGGGTAAATTTCGATGCAGCAAAGATGCAGAAAAGTATAACAGCAATATAATTTATAGCTGAGAGAGGAGGAAAAATAATTCAGCGCAGCTATGAAAATGAGAATGAAACTATACTGAAAACAGATGAAATGAAAGGGTCGACGATAAAGTACATAAAAGAACAAATACAAAAAAGAAGATCGACTTTGATCTATAATGATCTTAGTAAAGATTCAATCTCGTCAAATTTGATCTCGACTACTTGTTGTCTAATATTTTTTAAGATAATATCACAGATAAAGTAGCGCAAATTACCCGATGTGCCCATTTAAACAGCAAGTATGGATACGAGCATAAACAACCACATACCCGGCTAGAGTGTGAGAAAAATGAGAATATTGGTGGCGAGAATGCGAGAGTTGTGCAATATCAAGGACTCTATTATAGGTCATACACCTAAACGCTTGATCGGTGTGAAACACTCGAAGTTTATTAAAACGTAAAAGCCAAGTATGTTCTTTCTAAATAATCTTTTGTATTGAAAATCCTTACGTGCCTGGTGTTTATAATTTCAGAATGTGCATTCAATTTACGTATGTTTTCTGACAGTTGTTCAAGAGTTAGAAATAGTCTTGTCGATCATGTATAAAATAGTTGATATTTTCTTTCTTTATAGTTGAGGCGACAAATGGAAATGTACTTGTTTTCAAGATACTGCACAAGGCATACGTCAAGAGCTGTAGATGTGAAGAATATATGAGGCATACACTGTATATCACAGGAGTCGAAAACAAAAACAGCTAAAATGAAAGTAGGGAACAGAGTGGGCTAGTGGTTAAGTGAGACGGCTAACAGTCAGAAAGTGCTGGGTTCGATCCCTATCACATCACCGGCCGTTACCCAGGGGAAGCAAACCGTTAGAAAAAGCAGAAGAAAGCAGACCATTACATAAATTGCATGCTGATGTCGGATGCTCTGGACCGACAGGCGCAAAATAAAAACCACAGTGCAACGCACACTACCTTGGGAATTAGAGAAATAAGACGATCGCAAAAAATACAAAAAAACAAACTGTAACTTGCCAAACGTTTTTTAAAAGGTGACTGAGGAGGGCTAATGGTGAGACTGGATACTTCATTCTGGAGAAACACACTATTAGCCACAAGAGAAAGAAATGATTACCTTTACACCACCTGGTAGAAGATGAACGACAAAAGTAAATTCTTTTGTCGTAACTTAGTTTATTATTTGTGTTCTTTCGGCCGCACACAAAGGACCCATGCTGATCATATTGTTGTTTCAGAAAGATAAGTGGTACTCAGCATATATTCCCTGTCAGCGATGTTGGGAAACTTGGAAGCCAACAAAAACATAGACCTAAAGTAATTAAGAGGGAAACTCTCTAAACTACATCAGATGTTCATGAGAGTTGGAATACAATGGATTCCCTCTCATTGCAATATGCTTGATAATAAAGATGATGACAGACTGTCAGGAGAAGAAGGAAGATGCTACATCAGCATGTTATAGGTATAAGTTATAAGTAAGAGAAGATATTTACCAAGTGCAAATACACGTACAAGTGGGAAGCACAGCACACATACTGACAACAAAATAAAGCATAATACCAACTCAATTTACATGAGCAGATGTAAATATTTTAACTTAACTTAACCTAACGTTTTTATACTGATTTAGAAGACTCTGCAGTCTGTATACAAACAGTTTCATTTACATTCCCTTGGTCTAAAAGCTATGCACATCCAATGTATTTTTAAATGCATTAATTGTCCCTGCCTCCACTAACTCTTGTGGCAATGCATTCCAATAATTCACCAATCTGTGACTAAAAAATATTTCCTAATATATAATATGGACCTTTCTAAGTTAATTTGTAGCTATGCCCTCTTGTTCTTGTGAGTGGTTGTATTTTGAAAAAAAACGTGTTATAATCTAGTGTATCCGTTCCTTTAGTCATTTTTATTAAGTCACCTCGAATTAGTTTAACTCCTCACAGGCCAAAACAGACTGAGATACCATGCAATCAACACACACAACATAGGAAATAACAAAAAAATATGTCGGAGGCACCGATAATATTGCTGTATAGCATTTGCAACGAAGGTGCCCGACATACGAGGAGAACAGGTCATCACAATACCATTACTGGACACGCTCTTTAAAGATACAATTAGACTCAGGATAAAAGTTGCTTTTTGTACATATATTCAAGTGCGCGTCTGAAAGAGTGCGATATGGAATAAGAAAATATTATTGTTTGCATTGAATTGTGAGCCACTCCGATCTGAACAAAAGAATCATCGTTGCTAACATGCCATCTAGTTTCTATTGTAGCTAGCCGTTGGAGGAAAGTGCCACCCGATTGTCGTCGCTAATTTCAATCGATACCTCGGAAATATTATGTCACCATTGGAATTAAAGAATAGTCTATTGTAGTAATATATTCATGGTATAAAATGCAGCTAAAGACGTTTGTGCGTGCAATTAGTACGTTTATTATGGAAATAGACACAAGATCCAAATCTGCAATAAATAAACATGTAGTTTGAAGACATTTTCCTGCAAGTGGCCAGCTGCTATAGTCGACCTATGCTTTGCAAGCGAACCAAGATGAAATGGTCCTTTGACGCAATCGATCAATCTTTGTTTTCTTGGTCATCCTCATGATTTGAAGTTTGCTGTAGCAAGATGAATTTTGTTTCTAAAAACAATTGATACAATAACTCAAAATATTTTAAAGCCAAACAAGAAAATAATTATACAGAAGCAGTCACAATATATTAACAGGGGAAACGATCACTAACATAGAAAAGATATATCCAAGACAGACTCATCAAAATGCAAGAAATGCATATAATCTATACTTTCACAGCAAGTTTAGAAAAGAGAAAAACTGAAACACAATAAAATGTGTTTATTTAAATAACATTGCAGACAAAAACATGGGGAAATACTTGAACATAAAAGCAGATAAAAGGACAAGTACACACTGTTTTATTCTTCACTTTGATAAAAACAGTTGTGTTCGTGTGCTCGCACATCTAAATACACAGTACAGCTAATTAAAAGATTCCATGAGACGGAATGCTAATCTCAGTTGTGTTTAGTAACAAATGAATGACAGTGCAGATATATTTTAAATAGTAAAATATAAGTGAAAATGGCTCTTCTTCTTCTTCTTCTTCGTCTTCTCCTTCTTCTTCTTCTTCTTCTTCTCCTTACTACTTCTTCTTTTTCTTATACTTCTTCTTCTTATTATTATTTTATTATTATTCTGTTTTTTCTTTGATCAACTAATGATATGCTTCTAGCCCGTTGAGATTGACGTTGGAAACTGTGAATTCCAGGTCTTCACCGGCCCCCCCCCCCACAGCTTTTCGAGCATGGTTGTATCTCCGAGCCTCTATGTGGGGTCTACATAAGTGGGGCAGTCCTATAAGATATATTTTGTTGTATGATTGGGTGCTCCGCAACCCTATGTGATCGTGTCTGAGATACACATTCTGTGGATGTAGGCCTGAAATTACTAGGGGGATCACGTTGATCCACATCAAGTCAGCTAGACTGCCACGAAAAGAGCCTGTTTCCGAAGAAAAAGTTAAGAACACGACCAATGTGGAGAGTATTCGCTCTAGTCTGTTGTGATATTAATTCACATTCCAGTGAATGTCAGTTTCAGCTGATTCGATTGCTGTCTTGAACAACATAATATCGGATAGATCATATTATGGAAGTAGGTTGATTACAGAACAAAAAAAAAACATTTAAAAGAAAAATAATTGATAATAAGAGAAACAGCCGAAGGAACAATCAGATATCAGGATTGTGTGAGAAAAGAAGGATTGCGTAATGTAAAGCGCCTACGTTATTGATCTTTCTGAACAAAAATCTATGAAATGTTCTCCAGCATGCAGATTGAATTACATCAAAATGCTAGGGAAATCTCCCTAAAGGGAGACTCCTGGGATTAATACCATACAAAGTCAAGTACTTGGGTTTTATTTGAATTTGCGTTGAACATTGGTTTTCTCAGGAACAGCATTTGTTGAGAGAGCTAAAAAAAAAGTATGTTCATAAACAAACCACGTCTATCCTATCGAGTTTTTTTTTCTCAAAATGAAGAGACAGAGATACACGTACTAATAGCTCCTTTTAGTCATGATTGACTTTAAGATAATGCGAGCTTGGAGTAGTAACTATCTGTGAGTTTCCATGGCGAAGTAGTCAAGCCGTTTGCCTCGTGCTCAGACAGTCGGGGTTCGAATTCGAGCACCGATGGTCGGTTCATGATGGCAATTTTTGCCGGAGATCCCTCAGTTCATCGATGTTCGTGCTTTGTGCGATGCTCTTTGCAGGCCGGATCTACCTGCTCAGATGGACTGAGACATATGGAAAACCTTAACCTCAGCCGAGTAGTCAGCTGATGTCTTTGTGTATGACAAGGACAGAAATAGAACCACTGCCTCACCGAGAGGTGACAAACTGGGTGACATGGCATAATATCGGCCTTGGTTAAGTGGTTTGTTTAGAGCAGAATAGATACATCCGTACGCGCTTGTCCCTACGCAGCGGAGTATTATGAGTATTAAGCTGCTCGAGCCTAGCCAGCTAAGCAGGAAACCCTTCTCCCGGGTACATCCAGCTCATCCCAGACGCATCTGCCCCTGTAGAAGTACAGGTCTCTAAGAACTAAGAACTTAACCCATCAGCACTTGTTTTCATTCTTTCTCCCTGGACGCTGTTGCTTCACTTCTTCGTGTTGCAAGAGCTTCCACCGAAGTGTTTCCACCGAACATGAAGTGGTTCTTCAGGGTACACCTCCATTTGGATTAGTCTGCTGCTTCGCCTTTCCAGGATGTCACTCATCTCCATGCCTTAATGCCACTCTTACATGTATCATTGAATCTCAGCTGTGGTCGGCCGACTGTTATGTTGCCATCATCCAACTGGTTCTCCTGGAGGATATCTTTAGGGATGCGACGAAAACGACCAATGCATCGTAGTTTTTGATGCCTAACCACAGTGTACATGCTTAGCACCCCGGTTCTCTACTGTTCACATATATTGGATTGACGTCGTTTCACTGTCATTATTTACAATATCGTCATGTATTTGTCATGGTCAAGTTGTACGAGTTTATATTTAGTCATAAATCACACTCAAATCCGTGTAACTAAATTAGCTGTTTTAGTTGATTTGTTCTCTTTTGATCGATCTTTGCTGAAGACCTATTACGATTGAAACTACTGCTCCTGTGTTAAGCTGTTCTTCAAACTTTGTTTTGTTATCAACCGTTGCATATAAATTTGCAATTCTAGTATCGTTGCATCATCCATATATTGCTCAAGACATCCACTCAGCACCTGTGAAATTGAAAAATTATTTTAAAAAACCTTTCCACCCAACAACAACAACATTGAGTAAACTATATTGCTTTTCAGCGACGAAAACTCTGCCTTACACGATGATATTACAGAGGGAAGGGTTGCATACAATAAATGATCGCATTAATGTTGATTGATATAAAGTGCCTCTTTCAACTTTCTTGACAGGATGAGATCAATCGAGAGCGAATTGATTTGTCAGGTTTCAAAAGAAGAGAGATTTAGACAAGGGCCCATATCACATCGAAACAAACTGAAATTATTGGATAAAACATTGAACACTAGTTTTACAAATGATATGCATATAAATGCATATCATATGAACGGTACCGCATGTAACTAGCCATAGCTGATTTACTACACGCTAATAATTCTTTCATAATTGATTTATAATCAATTCACAGCATGTCTACCATTATTTTACAAAAGTAGTTCATTCTGAAATAATAATTGAATCACTTAGAAAAGTCCACTCATTTATTGTATTGCCGTTTTGATTTATTGCGTCATAACAAATTTAATACGTGATCTAAACACTAACTAATTCTGTAGCGTTTCCGAATACAAATATCGTACAAACTTTAATTAATTTGATTTAAATTCCATTTTAACGATTTGTCATCATCACCTTCTATTCACTTGTCCCGGTAGACGACGTTGGGACATGTAGGTTTCTGTCGTGTGTCAACTTTGACGCCGATGTTGTTTTCATTCCGTGTTTGTTTTCACATTTCTGGTCAAATTTCCGCTGTTGCCCTCCATTGTTTCAATATTGGTATGCAATAATTAACTTGTGGCTGGACTAATCAAAGTTGTTCTTAACTTAACGAAAAATACTGGTGTAAACGACTTGGCAGAGTCTGTAGACAACCAGTTTCTCATTTCTGTCGTGTAGTTTTTGTCACAATGTGACCAAGGCGCAATTTCTATGTTCATGCCCCTGGAAGTCTCCTGCGCAGCCATGCGCCATCTGGAGGGATATGGGATGTTGGTTCTAGTGTTGACATAATCCATCTTGGTCATTTTCAGTGGGACAGGTTTGAAGGGAGTTGTTGGTTTCATTACTTTCGTCCGGCTGCAGCGCCGCTCCCCCTGCCACCACCACCTACCGTGCACTTAACAATGGGATGCCTCTTGTGCAAGTGCACTGATGATTAATCCGGAACAGACTAGTCTGCATAACATCCCCATTAAAACGTGATGTGTATAGAACAATTCAAGAAAAATGTACGTCTAGACAAGCATACTTGATCAGGCGACAGTGGCCTACAGCAGTCAAAGTTGTTTAGGAAAGAAACGTGAACGCACGATTTGGACCTTGGGCTAGATAAAGAATAGTGTTCGAAATAACTTGCATATCGCGTAATGAGCAAATTGGTGAGTTGTGATGTACGTATCCAATGTTAATATCGCCATTGAGTAATGTTATGAAATAAAAATACACGTGTGAGCACGATCGAGATGTGAAAAATAGGAAATGCTATTTGACGGTTCCTTCAATGGCTGCATGCACACAAACGTTGTTGATAATAAGGTCGAACATATTTAATTTGATGAATCGAAAAACACAGCACACAGATAAAAACGGGACACTTATCTTATCCCAATATGGTCCTTTATTGGTGGCTGGCTACAGATATGTCAATATCAATACATAGTCGGCGATGGAAGCATATGTAAAAGCACACACAACAGGACGAAAAGCCTTAGCAGCTAGACCGGATAACCGATTTGTGACTATGGCAAATCCTTGTTTTTTTTAAAGCCGATTTGTGACTATGGCAAATCCTATTTTTTTAAAGTCAAATTGTCATATTTTTATTTATACCCAATTATAAATCCTTTTTTTTTGGCAAGCCCAATTGTCACCAAAAGCATTTGACTTAGTGTAGGGGTAGTGCCTTTTTTCACAGCAAACGTACACAGCTACCACCCAGCAGTAAATAATACCCGACTTACGATTAAGAAAGGAAAATGTGACAAGTAAAGAAACTGGCCGCACCACATCACACACGCTGTGGCTTAATGTACTGAAGTCTCTGTCACTTCATTCCCGAAAAGTTGTTAAATATGCTGATGGACACCCTTTACTTTTATTTTAAACTGTATTTATCACCTAATCGGCCCTCATTAGCCTTTATTGGCTGTCAATCTAAGAGACCATACTCTGACTCTAAACCCGGATACACGTAGCTCGTTAGCCTGTTTAAGCAGTTCGCCTAGGAGAGGAGGAACTCTGATTTTAAACACACAAGTCCCATATTCTGCTGGCTAGTCTTAAAACGATGAGAGTATCATCGGATGTCTCGAGTAACTGGTATCTGGGGGTAACGACGTCACTGTCTTGTGGAAACCTCGAGAGAGAGTGGAGCTACGGGAGTAAACCCAGACAGAAAATACGGAGTGGCAGCATCTAATGCCTGAAGGTTTCCAAATTGCGAACTCATTCAGGCAGCTCCTGCTGCTGAGCTGGTGCCAACTTGTCATGCTTTGCATTCCTTTGGATTAGACCAGCGAAGTCGAGAGGGGGATCCTGCAGTTTAGAAAGCCCAGGGTCTCTATATTCAGCGCCCAGGCTTGCACTCTGAGAGGCTTCTCACAGGGAGCCACGCCAATGGTCCTGCAAAGATTGAGACGTCTATGAATCCCCTAATGAAAATCAAGTTTATATGCATGCATGTTCCATCCTCAATAAAACTATATTTTGTTTAAATTTGTTAATTACTTAAATACAATGTTTCTACCACTGTGTTTTAATTCACGGTATCTCTGATCTTTAGCCAATTAAACTAATTGTAATATTTAATAGATGATACAATTTAGCATATATTCGAACATTAATTAATCTGCTACCAAATACAGCTTTTCTTGGATCGGGGAACGCCTACTCGTTGTTTGAATGTACATACGTATGAGCTGAGTAAAGTAAAAGTAGGTAAATGGGTCAGTAGCCTCTTTATTCGACACGGCCCGTCGCTTCAGTAATCCATGAACACGATGAGGTCCAAGCTGAGTGCAGTGAGGATACTGTGCTTCCGATCAGACCTAGTCTGGTGGTGTGTGAATGGCGGGAATATGCTGGGGAGGGTTGTTTTCTATTATCGAAGCCCAGAGCCTACTTCAAGAGCTAATATGCGGACATGTCTCCTGCAAGATGGACATACTGTCCAAATAGAGCCAAAAGCGACCGTTTGGAATGGTAAGTCTGCTTTTGATTCATGTACTTCAGGTGACGTCGTCGTTTAAGACGGGGCCAAACCATTGAATGGCCAGAATACGCCTCTAGCTGTGCATGTGAAATGCTTCAATGGTTTTTGATTGCTCGGCAGAATATTCCAGTTACGGAATCATACAGAAGGATGGAGACGATAGAGGTTATATCAATTTGTAACTTGATTTTTCAGTAATTTTCACTGCTGGATCGAGACTCGATGCTGCACGTTGGGATAGAGTAGGATAGAAACTTAGCGCCGGCGTGTTACCCCGACAATGAAGCGGAGAAAAGAGTACTAACATGACGGACTATAGAACACTACTAAAGTGAATTGTGCATGAGGCCTTCTGCCCTATCTAGTAGAAATGATAAAGTACAGTAAAAGTACAGTAAGACATCTGCATCCCGTAGTAGAAGAGGAGCAAATAAATCCAGTCATTAAGCAAGTCATTAAGAAGGTCACACACTAATATGTGATACATGAAAAACGTACCACTGGCTTGTGGTTCCTTGATGTGTCATTAAGTGACAGCAACGACCAGTTTTATTGTTTACGCAGGTATCAGACGCTATGTGTTAGATTAACTTAGAACAAAATTCATCAGCTAGAATGACAACGTCTCGAACGTCCATATTCCAGCCTGACTTAGCTCTGAATAATTTACATCAATTTGATGCACTAAAATTCAAACTTGAGAGAAGTTTCGCGAGTTACGAACAGGTTGAAAGTAAAATGCAAACGTGGCAGAGATAGAAGATGCAAGACTTATATGCTGCAAGATCTGGTGCACTAAAAAAGCGATGCGATAAATGTATTAATTTTGGTGGAAATTATGTTGAGGAAAAAAGATACAGAGTAAGTCCGATAATAAATGTTCTTCAATTATGTACCTCAGTTAGTTTTGTTTGTGTAATATCCATGTTTGAAATGTTTACTGACTAGCCCTTTAGAAAGCACAAATAATATAGAAAAGGACAGGCTTGTAACTATGAAGTACATCAATCATTTCTTATTTCTGCTTCGTGGATGAAAATATTTTATCTTGGTTAATGTTCCTCAATTAAGTACTAATATATCCACCTCGGTCAGTGTTATTTAATCAAGTAAGTCTACTCACAACAGTCAATTTTCTTAAATTAAGGACTAGTCTACTTACATCGATATATGTTCTTCATCTAAGTGCTAGTCTACTTACATCGATCAATGTTCTTCAATTATGTACTAGTCTACTTACATCGATCAATGTTCTTCAATTAAGTACTAGTCTACTTACATCGATCAATGTTCTTCAATTAAGTACTAGTCTACTTACATCGATCAATGTTCTTGAATTAAGTACTATTCTACTTACATCGATCAATGTTCTTCAATTAAGTACTAGTCTACTTACATAGGGCAATGTCCTTCAATTAAGTACTAGTCTATTTATATTGGTCAATGCTCTTCAGTTAATCACTAGTCTACTTACATCGATGAATGTTCTTCAATTAAGTACTAGTCTACTTACATCGATGAATGTTCTTCAATTAAGTACTAGTCTACTTACATAAGGCAATGTCCTTCAATTAAGTACTAGTCTACTTACATCGATCAATGTTCTTGAATTAAGTACTAGTCTACTTACATCGATCAATGTTCTTTAATTAAGTACTAGTCTACTTACATAGGGCAATGTCCTTCAATTAAGTACTAGTCTATTTATATTGGTCAATGCTCTTCAGTTAATCACTAGTCTACTTACATCGATGAATGTTCTTCAATTAAGTACTAGTCTACTTACATCGATCAATGTTCTTCATTTAAGTACTAGTCTACTTACATCGATGAATGTTCTTCAATTAAGTACTAGTCTACTTACATCGATGAATGTTCTTCAATTAAGTACTAATTTACTTACATCGATGAATGTTCTTCAATTAAGTACTAGTGTACTCACATCGGTCAATGGTCTTGAATTAAGTAGTAGTGGTTATTTAACAAAACACGTCTTACCAAATTAAGGCTCTCTTCAAACTTAATGCGAAGCTTATGTACTGGCTGTATGTTATTCTTCATATACACGAGCCACATAATTGGTCTTTCTACGTACAATGCTTCAGAAATGTGGTGCCTAATTTTCTCAACACAAATTAAAATGATCCCACGTATTTGGTTTATGAATGTTCAAACCAAATCAGTAAAACTAAGCAATGAGGAATATAAAATAGGCCGGTTTGCTATCGATGACTTAGAGAAGAGCACAGAATAGTAGTAGTCGTTTCTATCATGCATGCCAACGACATCTCCAGTCAGTGGCAACCTTGTAGATTGTAAAAGCAAGAAGAGAAAGAAAAGAGAACATCTACTTCCAAGGGTAGAAGAAAACGAACAGATTACATGAAGTCATATTTGGAAAATAATCTGTGTAATGCATTTTTATAAGTTATTCCGAATACGATAAAAGCAGTGATAGATAACGCTATAATCATCTGACTAAATTTCAGCAAAACTACAATTTAACCTTTCACAGTCGCAATGATAGTTATGAGAGGTTTAGTCTAAGTGCTGAAGTTGAAATATACAACGACAATTATTAATGTATTATGGCCTAGAGGAGCGCGTGGCAGAATGGTTTCGAGTTCTGCCTGCCGACAAGAAGGGCAGCGGTTCGAATCCCCGATATGGCATATGTTGTTTTTATGTTGGGGATAAAATAAACAAACATAGCCAGCACACGACGTGGCGACAGCAGTGGCGAAGCGGTCTGTAGTTCTCAGCCTTCAAAATCCCAGCAATGGGAAAAGTGTCGTAGGACAGTTTTTTTTGTTTTTTATGGCCAAGAACGGCATTTCGAAAATAAAAATACTGTTAAAAAACGTGTTAAATTTTGCAACGTCAATGACTTGGTAATTGGATGCAAACCTTCATACACGGTCTACATAAGCTCATGAGGTGTTCACCAGAGGGAAATAGGGACACTTATTCAGAAGAATATGTATGACTTATTTGGGAATTAACAGAGGAAAGCACAAACTCAAAGGAACACTTGTGCATAGATTCTTAGCAAGCTGGTTAAGTACCTCTGAAATGGCGCACATAAATCTACTAGAACTTAGCAGAAAATCAAGTACATATGAGAAAACCACCGTTTTCAATAAAATCACATATTTTTATAAAAACCGGTTTGTGTGTGTGTGTTTTTTTTTTACTTTTACAGTCAAACCCGACACGATCCACATATTTCTGAAACTAAAACGTGACTAGGGGTCACGAGCGCATGAGTGATTGGAATTTAGCACGTGTATACATAATAGTTTAAATAAAGAAATTACGTTTTTCGATAAATTTGTGAATGACCTGTCCAAACTCTGATAAACAGGTGCCACTAGTGAAGCATATGTACACAGTTTTAGCTATCTGGGTTATAGGGAAGTTTGTTTCAATTAGAGAAATAGAAGGGAACGCACCTGACAGACCACAAAGAAGAAATACGACTGTGAACAGAGCCACAAAATAAACTGCAACAAGAGTGATAGGCAGGTTAAAAAATAACACATATATAAAATGACTGAGAGGTAAATAGGCTCCAGAGCACGGATCAAGGCATTCATTTAATAAACCCAGAATTGTATCGTAGAAAAAGCAGGACCACAATATACCAGTGAAAAAAAACTACAGATAGAGGACAAATATTGTAAAAAAATCCTAAACATAAAAAAATCAATATACCAAACTGACTTGAAACCAGCGAAAGAACTTGGAAGTGTTAAAGTAAATTTAGGAACAAAACATCAGATCGTCACATAAATCAAGTTAGTGAAGAATGGGTAAGCTGCAGAGCCAGGTGGAATTACCTCAGAAGATATGAAAGCTAACATCCAAATCATAACATTAAGGTGTGTTCAAACGAAACCAAACACAATTGCAACAAGTAAGCATACGTACTATCCGCATGATAACGTCACTTCTGGTGTAAACAGCACATACAAACCGTCAATCTGGCAAAATGTCATTATCCGTTGACTTCTAGTTTCCTCAGAATAGCGCTGAAAACAGGCGGATGTGATACGGAATCCGTCCATTTTCTGCATAATGCGATTAATATCAACTGGTCGACATCCTTTAGCTGTTAGAAACCGAATCAGTCCAAGCTGATCAACTCTGGACGAATTTAGCATCACACCCGCCATGTTTTCAACGGTCTGCTTAGAAAACTATGAGTCGCGGGATAATGAATTTTGTAAACTTGACGTATGGTATGTGCTGTTTACACCAACAGTGACGTCATCATGTGTATAGTGCGTATGTTTAGTTGTTGCAGTTTGGTCCGGTTTCATATGAACACTCCTCGTATATACCACTACCAGCTATAATAACACCACTATTGAAACCATTCTCAATTATTGAAAGAGGAAGACATAATTAAATTACTCCAAAAAATAATTATTGCATTATTCCGCAAAGGCAAAGCGATAACACTGCAGGACACGAGTGGAGAAGACCTGCAAAAGGATTATACTTGATCGTTTTAGGGTGTTTTATTTTGAAATATTAGATAGAAACATGAAGAATCCCGCATAGAGATCACGCACAGGTGAAATGGCAACACTCAGAATTATCTGTAAACAATTCAATGAATGTTAACAATCTTTGTAAATGAAATGTATAGACTTTGAAGTAGCGTTTGTTTAGCAGAAACCGCACACTCATTAGCCAAATTATGAGAAAGTATGGTAAACTAGAGAAATGTATAACATATATACAATGTATATACATATTTACAAAATTTCTATGAAGAGCCCACCTGCAGAATAGTCCACATGGGCAAATTGTCAGACATTTTAACATTTCAATGAATTCTAGATGACTTAATACAGGTTCATAAGATAATCAACGTTTGGATAAATTAGACTGTAACAAGTTATTTTTTTTCTCAAAAAGCAACTACCTACAAGAACACGAGGGCATAGTTACACATTAACTAAAGAAAGGTCAAAATACGATACTATGATTTTTTTTTTTTAATCAGTGACTGGTGAATGATTAAAATGCATTGCCACAGGAAATAAGTGTGGAAGGGACAATGAATACATTCAAGAATATATTGGCATAGTTTTTCGAGCAAGGAAATGTAAATGAAACTGGCTGTATACAGACTGCAGAGACTTCTAAGCCAGTATAAAGACGTTAAGTCAAGTTAAACTGGAGGCATACTTGAATTTGCTTACGACATATGTATGATGTCACACAAGCAGCAAGACATACAACGAAAGATAGACAGCCAAACTATGGAAGCAACAAAAGACGGTTTGCATATCAATGTCAACAAAACAAAAAGACAAGATTGATGATCTACTTAAACGATTTTTCTTCGAAAAAATACAGGTTGACGTTTGACAGCGTACGAAGAAGAAGAAGAAGAAGATTAGCGTAAAGTTTGACGTATCTGTTAAGTAACATTGACAAAGACAGAGGAACTAATCGAGATGTTAATTCCATTTTTAAGAAGCTAGATTTGAGTTCAACTTTTCACTCAATATAGTACTCAGCTGCATTCTCGTGGAATCAACCGAGACGTCAATTTCAGGTTTGACTAGCTAGATTTACGTTCAACTTTTCACTCAATACTTTAGCAGCATTCTCGTGGAACCAACCGAGACGCTTATTTCAGGCTAAACTAGCTAGATTTGCCTTCAACTCTCTTCACTCAATATGGTACTCAACAGCATTCTAGTAAAAAGTCGGTTCAACTCAGAAACATGAAAGATGACTAATGTCAATTAAGAACAGATGGATATCATTTATTGCAACCAAACGTTTCAAGGAAAACATAAACATTGACAATAATAACTTTGTTTGAACATCATTTACTACATAACCTGCTCTTTCACCTATTTTAATCATTTAGTGCGTGCTATATCTTTCTCACAATTTTGTCCCTTTCTGTATTGGCAATTCATTTTTGAATTGTGACTATCATTAATTTGAAAATCTTGCTTTTGGGCTGACTAACAGGAAGAACCGAATATAACAATTGTTAAATTTTCTAAAAAATATTAAATGAGGCAACTGACTGCAGTCCTGGTTGGTTGTATCCCTAGAAAAGTGGCGCTTAACAGCTACGAAGCCCGTGTATGTATTGCAGGTCTGAATTAATCAACTCCCTGACATCAATCAAGCCTGCACTCGGTGAATTCTGGAAACAGGCAATCTCCGTATCCTTGAATGGCATGGTCAGCTCTAAAGGATGAAGTAACCATATCAGAGCAGAAATAACATTATGGTTTCGACGTAACATTATGAATACCGAGCATTGCATGTTCAGTCAGGGGGAATATCATGCATTTGATTTTAAATCACAGTTTTCTTGATGAGAACTGGCTGTAACAAGACGTCGCGATTTCTCAGAAAAGATCACGACCAGAAAATAGTAGAACATTGTCTAACAATATCGATGTATATGTGGAGCGCCTTTTATCTCAATCTACCTCCCCTTTCCCCGTTTCTGCACTAACCCACGCCCATCCCATCCCAGGTGATAATAGAATGCATTTTGTGTTTCCTATTCCCTTCATGTCAGCTCTAAACAAGAACAGACATCCGTACTGTATACTGCTAAATTTGTCTTTTAAAGGACGTTATGACGTTGTGTCGTATTTTACAGCAATGCTGCGATATATGCGCCTTTTGACCTGACACATCCTATTTCAGCTGAATTTTTTAAATACCGGGTTTCAGACTGTGATCCCTATTCTGTTGGTCAAACTGCTCTAGTCCGTCGATTGAAAGTGGACTAGGGTCTTCTTCAGCTCTGGTTTGCTGGCCATGAAGTATGGACCATCTATGAGTTAGTGGCTACTATCAGCGCATTCACTGTGCTGCATCGTTGCCCCCATGCCAGAAAATGACTCCAAGAATAATAACCATAACCATTTTGTTGACTAATACTGTGAAACTTATTTCGTTTGTTATTTTATTTATCCGCAATAATATATGTGAATACATGTAGCATGAGATTACTGAGAATAGTTGTAGATGGTATATCATTAACATGGCAACAATGTCCATCATGGAGGAATATAATTATACTGTGCGACAGTCTATGTGACGGGGGTTGCCAATTCCCTTCCTTGTCGTTTTAACCTTGAATAACTCAAATGTCAGGTCAGTATTAAATAACAACCATTCTTTTCATCTGAGACTAAACCTTTACTAGAATCCACCAGAAATAAACGAAAGAGAAAGCATTACAACCGTTTAGAGAAACTCTTGAAAATGCAGCAGCTAGAACACCGTTAGCTGGCATAAAGAAGGTGTTCCAAAATTCACGTCTGCGGCGAACAATAATTGAAAATAATTAGGCACCAAAACATTTTCAAAACGTCCGCTAATACGTTACACCTAATTAATGAAATTCGCTATTGCTTGAAAATTGGCAAATTACTGTCCATTCCATGAACTCGTTTTTCGTTTGTCCACTCTAGGCTGCACACATTCTCTTCTAATTATTAAATTGGGTCAGAGTTTGGGCCTAAGGTTAGTTTTAAGGTTTTTTGTTCTGATTGGGGTTTGGGCTACTGTTAAGGATACGATCTTGATATCCATCTCCTTGAGGTATAATCAACAATCACTATCCAAGCAGACCTGTCCTACGCTATTTTCTACAGTTCTTTCCAGCGTTTTCTCTGTTTGCCTTGTATCGATCTGAATGAGGGCGATGTGATCTGCAAAGTCCAAGTCTTCAGACTGTTTAAATATCGTCCACTGCATTTTATTTCTCTCATAGACTGTAGTTTCTTTCATAATCCAATCAACTGTCAGCAGGAACAGAAATGGTGTTAGAAGACATCCCAGCCGAACCCCAGATTCAATGTTAAACGATCACAGGAATTGTTGTCCGTCGTACACAACTCTACACTTCATGTCCTCATAATTCTGCCTTAATGTACTGGTGAAATTTTGATCGTTCGCCTTGTGCCGTAGTAGTTTTCTGGATGTGTCCCTATCCATACTGTCTAAGTCTTTAAGTCAAATTCAACAACTCTAATATACCGGTGTCAACTCTATTAGAATGACTAATGTTAGGTAAAATGCTAGTTCTCGAAATGAACGAAAAGGTTATTTCGGGGAATAGGCAGAAATTACAGGAAATTGTTAATTTCACTATTGGGATTGTAACACCACGGAATACATTCTCGTATGTAATTAAATGACTATTCTAATCAAAGTCATAAAATACTCTTCCAATACAAAATTGTCGTTACTCCAACTGAGGAACACGCTGGAACATGTATCGATCCCTTAGTTTACCATGAGCTCGATGTCGTGTTCAATCAGCTGTCTGTTTTCTTTCTGTCTGCTGTGCCACGTACTTGAGCAGCTACAACTAAACGAATTACATTTCCCACTGAACCAATATGTATTACTCTAACAGTTCGCTGATAGAAGTAACTGTCAACCTCATGTTCGTTAATATTGGTCGATCTGTACCACAAATATTATCACTTTATTTGACCTTTACGTTTCGATTTCTTAGAAACCTGGCCCCTTAGTAGCAGACTAGTGAAGTGCTTGCTGTGCATCGACCAAGGTATCAGGCTAAATCGCCGTTATCGACACGTTCCAGTCGACCCATTTGCAAATGAGTAAATCGCTTACTGCTAGTGAAGGAAGAATAGCAAGGAAGCGAACCGGCAAGCTGATCTCAGTCAAATCAGAGACTCGGTACAGCGCACTATCCAACACAACATTATCAAAAGCATTGTCTGCTATGAAACAATCTTGACCTTGACATTTTAAAAGTAAATCGTTGCTATGACTACTATCCACCGCATCCACCATTACACACCAACCCCATGAGACCTAAATCGTCTGAACTGCCTATATCCGATGTTCTTCTGTAAATGTTATATGGCCTATAATCTCAAATGCTCCACTCTGGATTACAACACAGCGTCGTGTATGTGTATATGGCTTCCCTAGGAGTGGGCGGGTGCATCTAATCGAAGTGTACCTTCTCGCATACAGCTGCACTAATTGTTGTCGTATACTCTGACAAAAATGTTATGTTTTTTATTTCATCTATAGAACATATTTCACTATATCACATCATAGCGATAACTTAGGAATATTATTATTATTATGATATATATAAATATATATATATTTAAGTATGTAGCATGTCCTTTGCAGAACGTCGCTTCTGACAACTGCTAACCTATTTGGCTATTATAAGTTTCTTTGCAAGTGTGTAGTAGGGTAGGTTGGCATTACTTTTCGTACGTGGAGGAGCGAACATATATATATAATCATCTTCATCATCAGTACCGTAGCCTAAAAGGTTATTGGGGCACCAATATTGCAGATTGTTGGATCAGTTTCCGTTACTCCACTCGGTGTTGTGCCAGGATATCGAATATCCCATCTGGACGAGTTAATCGCAGTCATTGTCAATGACAACCTCCTTAACTCCACTGAAGATAGTTTACCTGGGCAGTAAACGCAGCTCCATTGCACCAAGCAACTCAGACATGATTCAAATAGGCAACCTGCATCGTCCTACGTTGAGTCTGGAGCTAGCAGGGGATTTCCCCGAAAACCAACCTACTGATCTCATGTATATATCATGTGTCGTCCTCTTCTTGTTGTGCTATTTCCAACTACCAATGGGTCTTTTACGTACACATCGTATACACGGGATCTCTGTGTTTTTATTCAATCTCAAACATGTCTTGACGCTGGTCTCTCCTGTCTTGAGACCAGGAACTCTTGCAATTTTCTAAATAAAAAGATCGGGCATAAGTCATTGAATCCAATGTTTATAAATACGTTTCTGACCTAATAATGAGTTTCTCTCTAACTGTAATGAAATCACAGGATGAGGTAAGAAATAATAAAAGCTAAGCAATAATACATAATATTTAAAAATCTGCTTCCATAAAAGGAGATATACGCGCTTTGGAGATTATACCGTCGAAAATGTAAATTCGTTTATCAACTTCAGCCAAGAGATCACGAACACCTATTCAATAAATAGGAAGATCTCACGAACGATAACAGCGGCTGGCTCAGCTTTAACTGTATTAAACCCACACTGCAACATATACGAAACAACAAAGCTAAAAATTACACCTACAACAGTGCTCAACACAACTAAACTGAATGTTTGCAAACTAAAATCAATGATAAGAACATATTGTAAATCTCAAATATTGTCAGGCCAACTACATGTAATTAAACAACCCACACGGGGGACGGCGTGGCCTAGTGGTTAAGTGGCACGGCTCACAACCAGAAGGTGCTGGGTTCGATCCCCATCACAGCACCGGCCGTTACCCCGGGGAAGCAAACCCTTAGAAAATGCAGGAGGAAGCAGACCCTTACATAAAATGCATGCTGAAGTCGGATGCACTGGGCCGACAGGCGCAAAATAAAAACTACAGTGTAACGCACATACGCCATGGGGAATAGATAAAAAAGGCGAACGCAAAAAAAAAAAAAAAAAAAAAAACAACCCACACATTTACAATTACTCAGATCTGAAATGAAAGTTGCAAGTATAAAGAAAAGATCACGAGTGGGATTCTGAAAGCTAAAGCAGGTTTTACTCCAGCACGGCCAACATACCATCGATTTGATCTGCAATTCGGCTCTCATTGTAGCTTCATTTGGTCACCCACTGATTACTAAATAAGTGAGCGCAGAGTAAATTTCTCCTCTAGTGTAAACTGTGAGAATTTTGATCACGATAATTCTTCTTCTTCTTCTTCGTTCGTTCTCAATCTCCCACCACCAAACCCCGAAAAGGTAAGTAGCAGAATGTAGTCCAGAGAACGGAATGGATTGTGTCGTAGTTTACAGCTTCGCTGCGATATTTGCACCTGTCGGTCCAACACTCCGACTTCAGCAATCATTTTTTGAGTAACGGGTTAGCATTCCCTCTTCAATCCCTTCTCCTTAGCCAGTCTGCCCGGCTGCAGCCTGTTATCCAGGATCACCGCGTGGAGGTGTAGAAGGGTCTTGGCAGTTATGGCTCGCTGGCCCTGACGCTAGCAGTCAGCTATGGGTCGCTGACCACTGTAGCTCATGAGCTGCTCAGTATCTTGATCGATCACGAGAATACGAAGATAAGCTGGAGTGAGTACGATGACTTTGTTACAAGCGGAACTCAGGGGTTAATTGGACTGAACCTTCATTCAGCGACCACTTGACATATTGGTTTGGAACCTTACTTTCATGCCAGGGGTAAGGGGCTAGGAAGAGACAGCTCGGACAACTGCAGTGTAATAAATAATGTTAACCGCATGGCGTTTATTGAGTCTAGCTATGCAGTTTTATAGATATAATATTTTGGCGTTTCTTATTTATGAGATATGGTAGCCAGTTTGTATTCTTAGCTAATATGTCTTTCCTAACTGCAAAGTCAGGTACTCACTTTCAGTAGGATACACCGGAAAACCCTGATCTAATAGTAGGAAATAGACAGCGCAAATATCACGGCGAATGTACCCCAAATTATATAAATATTGTTATAGTTTTGCAAGATCTAGAGTAACAATACTATACTATATATCTTAATGCCAGGAAAACCGCCACTCATTGATTCTGAATTTTAGACGTGGTGACTATAAACATTTGCTCAAATATTGCTAATAATGAGAAGGATGTATTGAGGAACATAGTGTCTAGTAACACGACAAACATCACATTAGTATTTTGCCTTGTAATGACAAGCTGTGACATATCTGGTCAAGTCAAGTCAAGTAACCCATAACATTACTGCCGTAGGGGTGTAAGGTGTTAGCGATCTCACATTTCACAGGCTAGGCTATTTGAGGGGGGTAGCCATTGCCTCTCCCTCGCCGCTTTTACTTCCCGTACTGAACCGGTACCCATTTGAAGCTGGCTCGACCCTGGAATCGTTGCGGTCTGAAAAAAAACATCACCGCCTAAACTGGGGAATGAACCCAGGACCACTCAGATGTCTGGTAATTGTGACCAAAAGGAACGATACGCAGACGAGAGAAGGACAAGTAGCCATGCCTCTAACCGCATAAACATGGATACAACAAGCAATATATACTTGACTAATATATTTTAAGAATTGCGAAAATCCTATACTAGACTATATTAAAGAACATGGCGTAATTTACAATATGGATTCCACTTGCGAACTCCAAGGTGACTGACTGTTGCGCCTTCTGTAAGACATGCCTGAGTTAGGGGATTCAGTTAAATATACACACACAAAAAGGTGGCGACATTGTCATATGCTTTCTGACACTCGCCTATTTCAGTATGAAATGTAAACATAGTTTGATCAAGACAAATATATGGACAATTACTTTTTTTTTAATTTTTCAAGCAGCAGACATAGATCAAGTGCTTGTCGATATTTCTTAAATCGACGATAAAAAAAAATAACAACGAACATCAAAAGTGTCGAATCAATAAACTTGATAAGTGTGAAAACAGAGCGAGACTAATAATAAACAAAATAAAGCAATTGTAAAATATATGTTTATTTTAAGTATCATTTACCATTCACTATTGATGGCGTAAAATAGGTACTGCATTTAGTTTACTTTAACAAGCTTGTAAGAATGTGTTTGCACTGTGGTGTTGGTAGTAATTGTTTTTAAAAGACGTAATTGCTAGCCCCATGCACAACCTTCGATAGTCACACGTCATGACCTTCTTGATAGCAAAGAGTGACCCTATTTTGTGTAACCTGATAACTTCTCAGACGTCTAGACCATTCTGCTGAGAGACATTCATCTGACTACATTAAGAGAACCATAGTAGTTACTCCGGCAGCTTATCAGCGATTGTTTGAATTTCTTCACTTGAACATTCAGATCCCTGGGTAAAGATAACACTTCTCTCAACTCTGGATACGGCCGTCACAATGCTTTGTTTCATGTATATGAAAAGGCCTAACGAAAATTCTTGATAATAACACGTAATGATGTAATTAAGTCTACACATGTATATGGATGTATCGAGTTGGTATATGTTCCTAGAATGGACGAGAGTAGGGATGAATTAATGACAACACATTTGGGGGGATGTCTAATCAGGTGAGTAGCCTAATGTTTCTTTTTGGCAACATGGTACATTTCTCACTCAAAGATTCACGTTTCTATTCTGGATTTACAGGTTTCTAGTGTAAATGTTTTTTCAAAATCTGAATTTATACTTGTCACTGCGACTGAAGTAGCTGCTTGGTTTTGTTTATTTGTCTCTGATGTCTTCCTTATTCTCCTAAGCACGCACAGTTGTATATATATATATACTCATAAAGCAAGGAGAAAGAGAAACAACTATTTATCTCCCAAGGCAGTCAACTTAACTTAACACTTAACTTAACATCTTTATACTGGTTTAGAAGACCCTGCAGAGTATGTATACAACCAGTTACATTTACATCACCTCGCTCTAAAATCTATGCGCATCCAGTTTATTCTTAAATGCATTAACTGTCCCTGCCTCCACTACCTCCCCTGGCAATGCATTCCAAGCAGACACCACTCTCTGACTAAAAAAATATTTCCTAATATCTAACGTGGACCTCTCTTTAATCAGCTTGTAGCTATGCCCTCGTGTTATTGTAGGTGGCTGTATTTTAAAAAACTTGTTATAGTCTAATTTATCGATTCCTCTGATCATCTTATAAACCTGTATTAAGTCACCACGAATTCTTCTCTCTTCGAGACACTGTAGGCCGGTTTTTCTGAGTCGTTCCTCATAACTGTAATTCTGGAATCCCACTATCATCTTTGTCGCTCTTTTTTGTATTCTTTCTAGCATGTTTATGTCCCCTCTATGATAAGGACTCCACACCTGTACACAGTACTCCAATCTAGGTCTAACTAAAGCTTTATACAGTTTGACGATCACTTCCTTGCTCCTATGTTTAATATTTATTTTTATCATACCTAACATTGCATTTGCCTTTTTCACTGCTACCTTAACTTGCTCACTCACCTTTCCTGTATGATCTATTATAACCCCTAGGTCCCTTTCCTTATCTATCTTTCTAATATTGTTTTCTCCCATTCTGTAATTATGTTCCATATTGGTGACACAACATCAATACCTTTACAAAGACATTCTGCACAATACCTGCAGAATAGTAGTTCGTCTAATTGTTTGAATGAAAGTGCAGATTACAATAAACAATAAAAGACACTTGATGTGACGCTGTCAGAGAAAAACATGAGCGTGTCAATGGCGTTAGAATGAATAGATCTTAATCTGAAGGAAGATATTTTAACTTTTAACCAGAGATAAAAACAAAAAAGTTTCCTGAATATGTTCGTCACAACAGTAGGGGAAAGCAAATACGTGTGTGTATATATATATTTTGTTTTTATCTCTGGTTAAATGTTAAAATATCTTCCTTCAGATTAAGATCTATTCATTCTAACGCCATTGACACGCTCATATGTTTATATATATATATATATATATATATATATATATATATATATATATATATATATATATATATAATATATATATATATATATGTATTTATATATATATATATATTTATATATATATATATATATGTATATGCAAGTATATATATATATATTTATATATATATATATATATATATATATATATATATATATATATATATTGTAGTAAACTACCAGCTAAATAAAACCACATTGCCTTCTGACTGGTTCAGTTCTTAAACTGTACAGAAATGTATCCATGCGCACAGAGAACTATCATCATTCATTTTGGGCCGGTTTTCTGATAGTGATGTACAAGAAATAACTATCCACGTCTGAAGTAAATCGTTTGAAATAAAGCACATCAAAAACTAATGTTGGGTCATTTTTGTGTTATGCACGTTAGATATATTTACACTGCCAGCAGCTATCCGTCTTTTTCATTTGCCTAGGATTACCCTGTGTTCATATAAGATATACTACGCATAGTTTATTCACTCTAGCAGGAGCACACGACCCACTCTACATTTGTATTTGTTCAGAAAACCAATGGGAATGTATTAGTGATTGTATTTCAACGGGGGATGATTTAATCGGTGGTATTACTCAGCATGTATTTATGTCAGATAATTATAATATTACGTGCCCGTCGCAAGCGAAGGTTGTGACATTATCAGACAAGTATTAGAATGCGTGATCTATTCTAACTTAACAGTCCAAACCTGGCATAGAAAACTCTCCAACACTAAGTTACATGTACGTAGTCGAATGTGGGCTCTGCCCTTCTCATTCTGAACGTAGATATTTCCTGCAGCAAATTTCAGCACCTGGACCTGTTGGATAGGTTCTTTGAAAATGTCCCACATGAGATGGCTTCAATGTTAACGCGCTCCAGAGAAATTTTTAAGAAGTATTCCCCTACGACGAGCGTCTGCCTGCTCTGAACTCAGCGTATAGCACCTGCTTGACTAGCGCCCATCTAACCCTCGATCAACACGTTCCGTCCATCATATATGGGTCTTTCGGAGACTCGTATGGATGTGCACCATATTTGGTGTGTTGATCACTTAAGAGGTAATTTGTCCTGCCATGTAATTCTGCTCAGCCTACGGAGACAACTCATGAGGAAACCATTTAGCTGTCTGGAATTGATATACACTGTCCATGTTTCCCAGGCACGATGCACTGTTATATTGTTGGCGGCACTCAAGCTTTGCCGACTCCAAATACAGTTAATGCACCCCACCGAAAACATCTTCATGATGGACTGCATTTCTTGTTTGAATCACGTTCTAAGCGTGCATTGGTCAGGAAAAAGAAGTTACAAGATGGTTGCAGCTGTCACCTTCGTCTCGAATTGGATAGGTGACCATGGGTCCTGCACCACATATGAGTGCCAGTATCAGTGTCATGTGCGAAGTCATGGCTGCACATACCGTGTTCAAGATTGTAGGTGCTAGTTTATATCCATGTTGATGTATGCCGACAAAACTCTGTCATGCAATACACGATCCATCTTGCTATCATGAAACTGACGGACAACTGTAGTTTATGTGCTGGGACAACAAAATGTAGTCATTAATTTTAAGAGCCCTTTCCTTTTGACAGTTCCGCATACCTCGGTCAGAACAATAAACTCGGTGCGCGTGTCCCAATGGTGTTCCTGACTTCTCTTCTGGAGTTGACATACTGCATATGTCGACCAGCCTATGACCCTTACGCTGGCTGTCTCGGAGTAGACCCAGATAATGATTTGTTGACGATTGAACAGGATGGGCCTGAATTATGCCTGTGATTGACAGGAGAGAGATTATATTATGGCTATCGCATTTCCATTGTGCTAGGTACTATTGACAGATCACTCAGGCCCCGAGATATCTGAGCGCCATACCCCATTTTCCATAAAGAGGGAAATTATCTCTTTGACAACTATTTCAGACAAATGCAATGAGCCCAGTCTAATGTGTTATCTCTGATGCACATAATATATGTCATGTTACGGCTTAAAATGTGACTAATTCTTTGCTAAAAGTGCATGC
The DNA here is from genome assembly GCA_036924085.1 of Ariolimax columbianus. Classification (NCBI taxonomy): domain Eukaryota; kingdom Metazoa; phylum Mollusca; class Gastropoda; order Stylommatophora; family Arionidae; genus Ariolimax; species Ariolimax columbianus. The sequence continues at coordinate 61,682,469 of JAVGWX010000007.1, read as the reverse complement.
CATATTTTTTCTGGCAATAAATTAGCCCATTTGATGCTAAACCTTGATCAGAAATACCTTTAACGATACTTTCTGATTTCTATCTTTTTATATCAATCAATCCATTCATCAATGAATCAATAAATGAACAACTTTTCAATTTCCAAACAACCGCCATACTGTCGTCTAATAACGCAACTCTGTCAGCTTATGCTACACTTCTATATTTTCTTAATGTTCGATTCGATCTTTACTGCAATGATGTAATCCTGGTGTTCCATTCAGGTACATTATGTGTACTATGCCAGGTAGCCACGCGTTTTATTAACTCATTTCGGTATTTGCCTTCTAAGTAACATGCCAGACCAAGGTTTTGTCGTAAGTCATCTCTCCATCTCATTGGAGGACGTCCGGGGCGACGATTATCGGTTTCGAACTACCATGACGTCACTTTACGTGTCCATCTATTGTCAGGCATGCGTACTTCGTGGCCTGCCCACCTGTACTTTCTTATCAACGCCGTATCTACGACGTCATTGAAGCAGATTTGACTCCTGATGGCGGTGATGCGAATGTGGTCTTGTAGTGAAAGTGACAATGTTCTACGCTCTATTGGTCGTTAGAAACAATGTTCTATGCTCTATTTGTCGTTAGAAACAATGTTCTACGCTCTATTGGTCGTTAGAAACAATGTTCTACGCTCTATTGGTCGTTAGAAACAATGTTCTACGCTCTATTGCTCGCTGAGTAGGTTGGAGCCTTGCCATGTCACATTTTCTTATGTTCCACATCTCGCAGCTATATACGATGGATGGAATGGCCAGGCTGTTGAAGGTGTCTTGCATTGCTGAGCTAATTCAGGCATTGCTCAGCTTCCTTGATGATGTGACTGATAATGACTATGTGCATCTGCAAACCGGAGGTGGTTGAGCTTGTTTACGTCTACATCAACCCAATTTAGAGTGTAGCAGTTTTCCCCAAGGAATGCCGTAAAAAGTTTGGCAGAGATTGTATCACCCTGTCGTACGCCAGGTTTAATATGTATGTTAAATGGCCAGTAAAGAAGGGTGATATTTGCAGAGTAGCCCTCGTTTGTATCTGTTATAAGCCGCGTCTATTGTTCCTCAATGCCTTGATATCTTTGGGAAGTTGTGTCGGAATTCACTTCAAGACTATCTAATGTTTGTTTATAGTCTACGAACACACTAGGAATAGGGGCATTCTCATTACATTTGCACTCTCCATTAGCTGGTGGAGAATGTAAAGATAGTCAATGGTGGAGTAGCCTGCTCTTGTGTCTTATTCGACCTTTATTTTCTACAGATGCCGTGGTCTGCATCACACACTCTTACCACGGGGAACCCAAAAACAGAGGTGAGCTTGTAATGCTACTCAGATGATGTCAACATGCGTGACATTTCGGCTTTCTAAAAAGTATGGTTCTATCGGTGGTTGTCCAGTTCCGGATCACATAGATCGATATGTAACCGTATTGCCCTATCGTACCACCTCAGCCGTTCAAACCGGCGTAGACAATCGTAGATGAAACTGTGTACATTCTTTGTCAAGTCCATGAATGTTGGTGACCATGTCTCAGAGACATCGTGGATTTCGTAAGAGATTTTAACATCTTCAATTTCGTTCTTGAACTTATCACAGATGATTGGTAAAACGACGGGAAATGAAATCTCCATTTGCTGTTTATATTCATGTCATTATCTCTGTCCGAGCCCTAGCTTGTTGATATTATACTCCAGGTAGCTGGCTCTACATATGATACACAATCATTCCTTGGTGACATATGATTTGCAGATAGTTTAGCTTAGTTTAGAATCAACACCATTGCACACAGTTTAACCAATAAGTGCTCTGACGTTTGCCATATGTTTTACAGAATCTCAGCCCAATGAATGAACTCTGTGGTACCGGCGAGGATTCCGTAACAGATTGGGCAGATCTTTAACAAATTTCAAATTATGATTGACAGTTTCTGCAATCAACCTCATTCTTTTAATTACTTCCTGGTGTATGCGCAAGCATAGCACTGTCCACTGCATGTCCATAATAATTATTTTACTCTGAATCTTATTGTGGTCATGTGACAGAACAGCAAGATCATCGGCGAAGTCCAAATCTTATAACTGTCGAGGCATAGCTCGGTTAAGCCCAGTGTTGTCTAATGCGGAGGTTTTCACAAGTCAGTCCATTGCCAGTTAAAATGAGAAAATGTCAATAAGAGACATCCTTGACGGACACCATTGTTAATATGAAAAGACGCAGATAGAAGACTTCGTCGAGTACTCTAGTCATCGTCTCATACTTTTACTACTTCTATTAATGAACTATGTTGGTACACCACACAGTCTAAACAACCGCCAGTCTGTTCCCCTGTACAGAAATAAATAGTCTAATTTTTTTAAAAGGTTTTTGACAGTTCCTTCCGAATTTGTCCAGTATTTCCATGGATAGAAAAACAGATGCGAGTGCACATTTTCCAAGCATTCCATTAGCTGATTCTGTTTGAAAGACTCTGAGGTCAGCTCTTTCAAAGAGACGACAAACTGCATTTTCATTTGTCCTTTTTTTGTCTTTGTGAAAGCATAATTTACTAAATTTTTTCCTTGATGTCATCTACAGTGTATACATAGAGTGTTAGTTGTATACACACCCGTACGATATGGTTGATTATCATCACTTTGAGTGCACCGTGATCAACAATATCAGGAAGATGCTTCTTCTTCGAGGCCAGATATATGGAACACTTTGTGTGACACTAAACAACAGCTAACAAATGCGTGCAGATACCATGACATGGCATTGGAGAGAAAGACTAGAGCCCGAATACTGCTCGATCAGTAACAATGGCAACAAAAAAAAGAACATAGCACAATTTAAAATGGGATATATTTAGCAAGTATTGCTATATTTTGAATTGATACCATTTGGGAACAATTACGAGCTTTGAATCAAGAGATATAACGAAGAAAACGAAACATGACAGACAGTTGCATTGTATCACAATAAATATAATGTGCATATCACTAGTGCGTGGAGTGTACCACCGTTAAAATAAAGATTTAGGGGAGATAAATGTAAAGATAAATAACTAGAATTATAACAATAAATCATGCATTAATTGTTTTTCTGTTTTAAATTAGTGGTTTACAGAAATTGTTATAAATCCGACACAGTTTAGTTTACTCCCAGTCGTTCATATACAACTGTGTTAACAGTTTTTTGGTAAAATGATTAGGTTCGTTCTTTTTCTAATGCTACATCTAATTGCAACCAACACTGAGGTCTTTGTATTTTCGTATGAATAAATTGATGTTGAATTAAAATACTCTATGGGTACCAGTATTGACATATTGCAGAACAGACGTTGTTGACATGTTGCAGAACAGACATATACAAAATTAACTGACCTATATGTTTTATTTGGATGTGGTTTGGCTATGCGTCATCACAATTGCAAAATCAATATGCCAAAATGTAAATTCTTCTTCTGCGTATTTCTCCTTATTTTTACCGCTCATGTCATGATGTATAGCAGAGAGGCAGGCTGCGAAAATCTCTAGTTATCGCCAGGCGTGTACTGTCGTTAGGTTTGCCTTCCGTAAATCTATTAACCGACGTCGAAGTCGGCCCTTGTATGTGGAATGTAGACACGGAGGTAGTGTTTTTGCATAGTTATATATTCTACATAAGAACATGTTCATGCATGTATGTTTTCCATACAAGACGCCATTGTAGCTGTATTAATGTATCCCCATAATAAGACATTGTTACTGTAGTTGTGTACTCTTACAAAAAGCAAGTGTTTATGTGCACTCCCTAAAAAAAGCCAGTGTTTATGTGTACTTCCTACAAAAAGCCAATATTTATGTGCACTTCCTACAAAATGCTAGTGTTTATGTGTACCTCCTACAAAAAGCCAGTGTTTATGTGTACTTCCTACAAAAAGCCAGTGTTTAAGTGTACCTCCTATAAAAAGTCAGTGTTTATGTGTGCTCCCTACAAAAAGCCAGTGTTTATGTTTACTCCCTACACAAAGCCAGTGTTATGTGTACTCCCTACAACAAGCCAGTGTTTATGTGTACTCCCTACAAAAAGCCAGTGTTTATGTGTACTCCCTACAAAAAGCCAGTGTTAATGTGTACTCCCTACAAGTAGAAAGTGTAACTATATGTATGCAACCCCCCCCACGCCCCCCCCCCCCCCCGCCCCCGACACATCGAGAAGCACATGCTCTTTAATATATGTATCCTCTAAAATAACCAGTGATAATGCATGCACGGGGGCTGTTGGTTAATTTCCGAATCTGATGTTTGTTCCCCTTGAAACCATAATATGTAGCAGGTGACAACTATGTATCAATGTGCGTGTCAAACCAGAATCCGGTATTTTCGCGCATGCGCTGTAAGGAAGCATATAAGTAAATGAGTCCTTGCAGTGTTCGTCAGATTGTAAAAATGAACGTTGATATTCAGCAATATGTTTGCTTTCGTCTCTGAAAACTGGTTATGGAACTTTTGAAATACTGCATTCAGATTTCAGATTCCTACATAAGTTATTCTGTGGCCGTTATAGTCAAGAGCTTAAGGCACTCGTCTCTCACAGTGAAGAACGGAAACGGTAGGATATCAAATCCGGCAAGTTTAAAGATACCCCTGGTCTCACGGGATGGAAGACCAGAGTAGGTGCATCTTGTGAGTTAACTCCAGTCGTCTCGACCATTCGTCGTGCCACTGATCCAAGGTATCTCGGGACAAGAAAGTGAAATTTATGATCATTGCATTCACCCCTTCACTAAAATCAAAATACAGCGCACATACCATTATTAAGACAAAACCGTCTGATGTTGTGGTCAACATCTCTTACGATGAGCAATAACTTAACCTAAGTAATCTAAGCCATTTGAGTGGTCTGTTTGAACATACTGGCTACACAAAAAAACGATGCCTATTACCAATTGAGCAGAAAAGAGCAGGTCGTGGTCTTCAGACTTCGCACTGGCCACAATAGACTGAGGTACCACCTATTCAATAAATTGAAGATAGGTGGCACTGGCGAATGCGTGTGCGGTACTGGGAAAATGATCGCTGAACATCTGCTGCAAAACTGCCCGACATACGAGGATCATAGAAAGCAGATGTGGCCATCACCAGTGGCAACACTAGACAAGCTCTATGGCAGTGTCGACAGCCTCAGGATGACCGCTGCTTTTTTCGAAAAAATAAAGATGGATGTCTGACTGCATACGACGAAAAAGAAGAAGAAGAGTGGTCTGTTCGTTTCATAAGTGGACATCGATACTACGAAGATGACGTCGATCATTGCAGATCATCCACCTCCCCCAACAACCACACCGTGGTACGTGTTCAGGAAACCAAACGCACTGACATACGCCTAACAATCAGGAAGGTTCCTAAAGACGTTGTAATATCAATCAGCCTTTGCTAAAAATCGTAACTGAAATTGTGTACATGAGACGGATGACAGCGAGTCCCGTATCTCGTCTTCTGATAGTGGAGCAGAAGGACGATCGCTTGTCAATTTACGAGCAAAATATGATCCAGGCCTTACGTCCTCGATAAGCACTAGTGATGAAAGCTGTGTGTACGAATATGTGCCGGAAACAAAGCAAATGTTGCCTCATTGGCAAACGGCATTATCTCATTGGTCGAAGAAGGCGCGACAGGTGAAATCCTATATCAAGACCATGTTGATTACGTTGTTCAGCATTAATGGTCTGCTTCATCATGAATATGTCCACGGAGAATAACATGTGAATACTGAATTGTACAAAACAGTCCTGCAACGCCTCCGTGACTGCGCGGACATCGCTCTCAATTTTGCAATATAACAATAGGTCTAACACCACAGATGAATTTTTGTCGAAACTCAACATTCAATTGCTTCTATTTAACATACATTACATTATGTATACTGGTTTGGCAGGCGAGGCAGAGTATGTATACAACCAGTTTCTTCTTCTCCACATGATCTAAACGTATCTATGTGCATCCAATCTATTTTTGAATGCAATAACTGACCCAATTTCTTATGGAAAAGTAATGTCAAGAATTGAATACTCGCTGACTAAAAATATAAATCCTGTTATATGATCTGAACCTCTCTTTAATTAATGTGTACCTAGCTATTCACTCGGATTCTTGTAGCTGGCTGCACTTTGTAAATCGTGTTACAGTATAATTTATCTTTTTTTAAAAGAAATTCTTTTATCATCTTATAAGCGGGTATTAAATCATCTAGATTTCTTCTCTTTTCTAAGCACTGTCGGTCGGTTTTTCTCAGTAATTCCTCATAACTTTAATTCTGCGATCCACTGCACCAAGACTCCCGTGAAAAGACCTGGCCCGTGGAGAGAAACATACAAGACAAACTGTGAGGAACCATTGAGGACCTGCTACTGACGTGTCACTTCATGGATGCAGCCCATCTAGTGGCATAAAACGAGCATGCGAAACCGAACGCAAAGAAGAAGAAGTAATTCTGGGATCCAACTTTAAATTGTGCACCTCATCTGTTTACCCTTTCTAGCATATTTACATAACCTCTACGATACAGAATATGCATATGAAGGTAACACTCAAATAAAAGTTTAACTAATCCTTTATACAGTTTGACTATTGCTTTCTTGGTCATATGTTCAATGTGTCTTTGTGTCATCCAAACATGCCTTAGCTTTTTTTAAAGCCACCTTGACATGCATACCCACCTTACATGTGTGATCTATTATAACCCCTGGGTTCCTTTCCTTTCTATCTTTCTAACATTTTTTTTCCCATCATGAAATTACCTTTCATACTGGATCTACTAATGTACATGACTATACATGTATCTACATTAAATTCCATCTGCTAGTTCTCGTACGATTCTTAGAAATTAAATAAATCCGACCTAAATATATCCATCTCTGCTTCAGATGAGACACTTCTACATAGTTTTGAGTCATCTATGAATATTTGTATCATGAATCCGATATCAATGATCTTCTTCTTCTTTCGTTCGCATTAAAATATTGTCTTTATCTGCAATGTTGTCTCTTGTATAAACGTCACTGTCTTTTGTAGTTCACATACAGGTCCATAAAGTTTCTCTTCCAGTGTTGTTTCTATGGGCCAGTGAGATTTTCTCTGTGTATAATATTCGGGGCAGTTTTGCAGTATGTGCTCTGATGTCTCGGGGCCCTGTCCGCATGTACACATGGATGAGTTGCCAATCTTCATTTTTGTGTACATATGGCTGCGGAGTCGGTTGTATCCTGTTGTTCTAAGGCGCAACACAACAGTTTGCTCTTGTCTGTGCATGTTATGGTAATCGTCTGGTGTTACTGTTGGTGGCTTTCTGATTGATTTTATCATCCTTATCTTCTGTTGGTATGTAACTGGCACATCTGGTTGCTCGTCTGCAGCACCCTCCTTTGCCAGTCGATCTGCTCTCTCGTTTCCTGGTATTCCACAATGAAAAGGTATCCACTGCAAGACAATCTTGCGCTGGTTGCTCAGATCAGACAGTAGAGCCTGTAGATCTGGCAGTTTTTAAAATTTAAGTGCTTGGAGTGCTGATTGTGCATTTGTAAGAAATACTACAGGTTGTGGACCGAAATCGGTGTTCAACAGTTTCTCAGTTGCCACCTTGTTTGCCTGTATTTCTGCATCATATATATGACATAATTTCCCAGTTGGTACTTTGACTGTATCCCTAATGTTGTTTGGGTATTATATGTACACTCCCGCTCCATCATTCTTTACTGGATTCTGTGCTGACCCATCTGTGTATACTATGATCCAGAGGTCTTGTGGGTATTCTTCATCCAGGAAATTGAGGATCACTATCCTACGTTGCACACTGTTCTGTTCATCATTATCTAATATTCCTTTCACTTTTGTTTGAATGCACACTGATAGTCCGTGCTCCTCTCTCCAAGGGGTTTGTTCTGGCACAGACTTTAGGGGGATGTCAACTTCAGGTAGATCCATAATTTGCCTGCGAAGTCGTTTCGCCTGATGCATAAAACTACTTCTTTTCAGTCTTCCCATTGCTAAATTTTGAAATCTGTCTTTCATTGGATGGCTCGGCATGCAGTGGAACTTTTCTGCCTGTGTTAATACCTTTGTGTCTCTGCGCTCTCTTAGTGCTTGTATCCTTCCCATTTTCTCCATCTCCACAATAGGTGTTGGTTTCATTTCTCCTGTAATGACCCTAAGTGCCTGATTTTGCACCTTATCCACCTAATTTAGGGTAGTGTTTACTGCGGGGCACCACGCTGCTGACCCATATTCCAGATGTGGCCGTATACCTTGTTGGTAAACTTTGTTAAGTATTTTTCCACTAATACCCCATGTGGTTCCACTTAATTTTCTCAATATGGCTAACTTCCTCCTGGCTTTTTTGGCTGCCTTGTTGACGTGTTCCCTCCATGTCAACCTATCATCAAATGGAACTCAAAGATAGGTGGGCTGTTTATCTTCTTTGAGGTGTTCTCAATTTATCTTGATAACTCCAGCGTTTTGTTTTGGGGAGAGGGTGAAAAGCGTAGTGCTACATTTTTCGGTGTTAATGTTTACACATCATCTGTTTGTCTGTGAGGTCAAGGCATCAATAGCTCTTTGCAGCATTCTAGTGGCCACTGTTGCTTGCTCATTTACACACCATATTACCAAGTCATCTGCATACATTGCAACTTTTGTTCCTTGTGGTAGCACAGCAATCAAGTCATGGGTGAAGACTATGAAAAGTGTAGGGGAAAGAACTCCTCCCTGAGGCCCACCATGACGAAGTAGAATTTTCTTACTCTTGAGACCATCTAGTTGGACTCTGGCTCTTCTTTTATGTAAGTATGCTTTTATCCATTTGTACATCCTACCCATCACTCCATTATTTCTCAGTTTCTTTAAAAGTCCTTCTTTCCAAACCTTATCAAAAGCTTTCCTTAAGTATATCCATGCTGCTAATACTAATTTCTTGTCCTGTAATGCGTTCTCGATCTATTGTGAGAGGTATGTTGCCTGGTCTTCAGTGGAGTTGCATTTCGTAAATCCTGCCTGTTGTGGCACAAGAAGGTTTTGGCTCTCAAGATACCATTGGAGCCTTAGGTTGATAATACGTTCCATTGTTTTACATATGCAGCTTGTGAGGGTGATTGGTCTATAGCTGGATGCCATGGAACTGTCTTTCCCTGGTTTTGAGAGTGGTATCATGATTGCTTCTCTCCAGGTCTGTGGAACTGTACCTGATGTCCAACAAATGTTGAAGATCTGAAGCAGCTTTCGAGTACGATTCTTAGAAATTAAATAAATCCGACCTAAATATATCCATCTCTGCTTTAGATGAGACACTTCTACATGGTTTTGAGTCATCTATGAATATTTGTATCATGAATCCGATATCAATGTTCAAACCAGTTATATTTATCAAGAAAAAATTGGTTCCAGCACCTGCGGCACTCCACTTTTTACATCAAACACTCAGATTATCCTTATTTATGCCAACTTTCTGCCACCTTCATGTTAACCTTTCTACCCGTTAATCAACTATGCCACCTATTCCATGTGATTTCAACTTTCTAAACAATCTTTGAAAAGGTACTCTGTGAAAAATCTTTGCAAAATCTAGAAACATGACATCTTCTATCTCCCCTCCATCTATCAATTTGTTAACTTTTTTCATGAGTTCTAATAGATTCCTTAAGCCCAATCTTCAATTAGTTACTCCACACTGACTACTCCTGATTAGATCAAATTTTTCCAAGTGCATTACAACGTTGTATTTTATAATTGACTCTAAAGTGGTGCAGACTGTGCTCGTTAACTCACCGACCTATAATTTGCTGGATCTGATTCGTTACCCTTTCTGAACACCATCAATACACCCTAAAATGGTGTTCTGGGTGACTTCTTCTTGTTCACATAACTTAAGAAAAAAAAAAGAAAGGTGGTCGATTCGATGACATTAAAGACAATGCGACAGGACAGATGACGGATTTTACATGAAGTGCCAACCAGAGATGTTTTCAACATTGGCAGGAACGCTGAAATTAGCACATGCAATCACAAGCGTACTACTTTTAAATATATCAAAGCAAATATATATATATAAATATATATATATATATATATAAATATATATATATATATATATATATATATATATATATATATATATATATATATGTATATATATATTATTACTGTTGTCCTTCGCAAGCAAAGGTAGCGATAATATCAAACTTATGTTGCGGGATGCATTCTTAAATAGTTAGAGACCAATCCTGGCACGGCAGACTTAGCCACACAGGTGGCACTCGTGTGAGGAATCGGCTGTGGAGTCGTCGTGCGCTCTGCTCTGTCCGGCTGCACGCCACGCTATGATTTTCGATGGTTGTTTCTCTGCGATCTGAGAACCTTTGATTATGCTAACGCGCCAGGTAAAAGGACTCTGTGCAAGTATCTCCCAGGAGACGACCTACATGTATTTTAAATACACATACACACACACACACGCATATATATATATATGTGTGTGTGTGTGTGTGTATATATATATATATACAAACATATAAATATGCAAACACAAATATATGCATATGCATACATAGTAACAGCAGAGAACCCCACATTAGAAAATATCATTGCCCTTTGTCATCTTCAGTGCATAGGCTAGTTAGATAATACTGTGTTAGTACCTTACAAAGTACTTTTCTTGATACTGTAAGTTAACAATATTATTTATGTCCACCATAAACTGTCCCATTTATTCTACTGTCCATATTTGCATTTCCACAATTTTTGCTACAGTCTCTACATACGTTTTTTTACGGCAAATCGTTCTTCTTAATAATATATGGCATCGTATTCTCAATTTACGAGAATTTATGATCCAGCCGTGGTCGTGTGTGTAGCATTTAAAGTTACATCCGGAATTTGTTAACTTTATAGCGGAGGCTATTTCGTAGCAATGTTACAACCTAATTGGAATAATCTGCCTTTGTCTTTATAACAATGAAGTTAGAGGGAATCCACACACCGGGATTAGATGGCATACTTACAAGTACTCGTCATTCACATGCGATAATCTGCTTGTTATCAGCGTTTTCGTTTATCTAACAAATGATGCCGCCATCTATATATATATATATATATGGAAATCGTGCAATCGGTATAGCGGTCAGAACCATCATCAATCATCGAAAAAGGGAAATCATCTATATATGTACATTTCTAACAAGAAGCTAGTATGAATACGGACAGTATATAGCTACTATCAATATCATTAGTATAAAGCTAGCATTAATATAGTCAGTATATAGCTAGTATTAATATATTTAGTGTATAGCTTGTACCCATTTCGTCCGGAGGCAGTAATAGTCACAATCCTCAAGAAAGGAAAACAAAACAATCTACCACCAAATCAGCCTCCTTAGTTGTCTGGGGAAGACAATGCAATGGCTGATAAACAATAGCATGACAACCTTCCTCGAGAAAAATAAAATCCTAGACGAGTGCCAGTCTGCCTATAGAAAATACAGGAGCACCGACGACCAGACCACTTACCTGACCCAGGAAATCGAAGATGCCTTACAGAGGAAATGGAAGCTATTGGCCACCTTATTTGACCTGACTAAATCTTTTCATAAAGTCTGGAAGAAAGGACTAATGCTAAAATTAGTGGGCTGCGGAATAAGAGGGAAAATGCTTGACTGGGTCAAAGACTACCTGCACTCCCGGCGTACAAGAGTCAGGCATACACGAGCAAAATGGTCAAACTGCATGAGAGGGTTCCCCAGGAAGGATCACTCTTCTTTACCTTGTTTATCCTCTTTATGAATGATCTGCCAAAGCAGTTCTTCTTCTTCTTCTTCTTCGTTCTCAATCTCCAGCTACCAAACCCTGAAAGGGCTTAAGTAGCAGAATGTAGTCCAGAGAATGGAATGCGTTGTGTCGTAGTTTACAGCTTGACTGCGGTATTTGCACCTTTCGGTCTAACACATCCAAATTCAGCAAGCATTTTTTGAGTACCGGGTTAGCATTCCCTCTTCGATCCCTTCTCATTAGCCAGTCTGCCTTGCTGGAGCCTGTTTTCCAGGATCACCGCGTGGAGGTGTAGAAGGGTCTTGGTAGCTCTGGTTTGCTGGTCCTGACGCTAGTAGTCAGCTATGGGTCGCTGACCACTGCAGCTCATGCGCTGCTCAGCGTCGTGATCCCCCAAACCAGTTCAGACCACACACCCTCAATGCACGTCATGCAGATGACCTGGTCATATGAACACAAGCAGAAAACACTTTAACCGAAAGACAAGAATGCAGGAAGCAATCAATGCTGTAAGGAAATGGGCAGACCAATGGGGTGTCACAATAAACAAAAAGTAAACACGCTTAACACTTTTTTGGCTCTTTACAAAGCCAGAGTAGGACGACCTATATTTAGAAAACAGTCTACTTCCTAGAGAAGACAATCCTACATATCTAGGAATTATATATGATAAAATATTAACACGGGGCCCACACATAGAGAAAACTGAAAAGAAGGCAACACTCAGAATACGATTGATGAGAAAATTGGCACGGACAAATTGCTGTGCAGTCAGACAAGTCTACACTGGATATGTACGGCCAACACTGGAATATGGCATGGGTGCCTTTGCAACAGCAGCAAAGACCAACCTACAGAAACTAGACAGGGTTCAGAAGAGTACAGAAACTAGACAGGGTACAGAAAACCGGACTCAGAATTATTACAGGAGGTTTGAGAAGCAAAACAATAAGAATCGGTAGCAGGCCTCCAGAGCCTCGTTGAGGGCAGAGAATGAAAAATACTAAACCTGACAGAAAAATACAAGCACTTGAATAAATATTCAAAGCAGGGAAAAGTTAATGAATTAACAAAATAACTGCATAAAAAGAGCAAGCTTCACCCATCTATCGAAAACTCTTTCAGCCAGGAACAGTGACATCATATCAAAATGTCCAACGACATGGGAAATGATACAGGTATATGAAAATACAGACCAACAGCCCAACTTCACAGTGGAAGCAAAAATACCAGGTATCGATAGAAAGGGGGAAGAATAAGACCGTGAATTGAGAGGGAAAACCCTAAAGCATATTGGAGACGCATATCCTCAACCCACGTCTACACAGATGGATCATCAGAGGAAGCATTGGGGAAGGAGGGGCGGGACTCGTCATATTTCTGCAGAATAGAACCGTTTTAGTAAATGCAAGTGCTGCCGGGCAGCCCTCGACAAATCTAAGAACAGAGCAACAGCAATAATTGAAGCAGTCAAACTATTGGATGACAAGGGGTTAAATGATAACAGAATAGAGTTTTTGTGTGACTGCATTGAAATTTTGTAGGCCATGTAAAGAGAACTACGGGGTTGTATGGAAAGGAAACTGATATGCCAGCTAAATAAACTCTCAGACTACAATAAAATCACCCTTCAGTAGATTCCAGCTCACTGCGGCATACTTGGAAATGAATGAGCGGACATGCTGACCAGGGAGGGAAGACAAAGAGAACAATTAATCCACCGAGTTTCACTGCCAGATGTCAAGGCACACATCCACACAATTATAAATAACAGTGGATAGAGATAACAAGCAGAAAATACACACATGACCCAATCAATAGACTGAATGGGAAACAGTATACCACAAATGTCCGCCTCAGAATAGGTCATTGTAGACTAAATGCACACAGATATAAAATGAAAGCAACACAGATTGCACAATGCACATGGCAGAGAAGACTCAACTGAAGAACACATCCTGCAAACATGTCCACTGCACCAAGGCTCCGTACAGAAGGCCTGGCCCGAGGAAAGAACCATACAAGATAAACCGTGAGGAACCATCCAGGAACTACGACTGTCGTGTCACTTCATGGAGTAGGTCCATCTTGTTGCACACAACGAGCATACGAAACCGAACGCAAAGAAGAAGAATAATATAGCACGCTCACCCTCAAAATATCGAAGTCTTTGATTATGTTATCTTGACGCTATCTTGTATATCTCTATTCTAGAGAACGCCCATGTTAAACTGCAGCCGAGAATTAGATGAACACCCAGATATTCTCAGTTTCAGACTGACATTGGCTAATGCCAGATGGCGATCTGAAAACCATGTCCGCTCCCCGATAAACTTTAACGTCCTGTGGGGATAAACTAAACCTCTTTAAACATACACATATGAGCTAACTGATTCTCTGCTGTGTGGTCTGGAGATAGACGTGTTCGATTGTTTTAAAATAAAACTGCCTCCTGTTTACAATTAGTTAAAAGTGGACACGTTCAAGAATAACTCGCCATTGGCACTGCTATTCCCAAGGCCGTGATTTCCCATGACACATTAGGTTTTCCATCAAAATAATAATGCCTATCTTCCTCCACTTATCTATATTAATAATGATAATAAAATATAATTAGTGCCATTTATACGATATTTACCACAATCAACGTGTTATTATGAATGCATTATCAGATTATTGTCACATTGTATTACATTATACACTACAAAAAATTGTAAAACAATATATACATATATATATATATATATATATATATATATATATATATATATATATATATATGCATCTTCAGTCCACTTTTGTCTTTAGACGTCGGGCCGGGGGGGGGGGGGGGGAGGGGGGGGGGAATGTGGCTTTGCTTCATTTTTTTTTTGCAGGTGAAATTTCCTTGATGACTTGCCAGGTCAATCCCATCATCTGTTAACATCTGGAATATACGTTCGCCTATGTTTTTCGACTGGTAGAGGTGGAAGCGTTAATTAGAGCAAAGTAAACCGGCAGCAAGTTAGACGCCATATAAGCCGCTCGGCCTAACACTTAACCATGACCTAATGTTGCGTCATATTATCTGTGGGGCGAATATCCGTAAAATAATTTTAGAAGATTGTTAACTTGAATGTTGCTAGAACAGCGGCCGTTATGCCTAGTCTTTTTGATTTGCAGCTGCTAAGGTATTTTTAACGTGCGTGCTTTTCGATACGGGTATCTCATTCTCACTACTCAGAGATCATGGGAAATATTTACCGGATGCTCTACATGAAAAAAGCATGGTCTCCGCCGTAATTTGAACCAGGACCTTCAGCACCAAAGGCGAACACCTTACCTCGAGACCACTGGGTGCCCATCTATATATATATATATATATATAAAAAAATATATATATATGTGCTTGCATGTGTGTGTGGGTTTTATTATCTATTTGTGAATATTGGTTTGTGTGTGTGTATATACACACACACACATACATACTTAAGTTGTAGTTCATTTTTGGGGATAACTCATCAGCAGGGTCAAATCAAGCCTCACCATAACTATATTAAATAGACATGGCTGCCTCACTATGTGTTAGTCCAATATGCAATAACATAATATCATGGATATGTGTATGTATATATGTGTGTTTATTTGTGTATATATGTGTGTGTATCTGTGTGCATATATATATATGTGTATATATGTGTGTATATATGTATATATATATATATATATATATATGTGTATATATATATATATATATATATATATATATGTATATATATATATATATATATATATATATATATATATATATATATATATATATGTATAGTGTGTGTATATATAGTGCGTGTGTGTGCGTGCGTGCGTACGTGCGTGTGTTTGTGTCGGTGTGTGTGTGTTTATAACTGCATATTGCTATCAACGCTATGCTAACATGCTGTTATATCTACTATGTAACACCCACATACATATCTCCCACACACCAAAAACAACTTTCCAATTACTCGCAAAGAATGTTCTGGACACTATTTCCTGTCTTCGGTCAGTTACATCACTTTCAATAATTGTTGCTTTGGCAATTGTATATGTGCGTGTGTACGTCTGCGTATATGTGCGTGTGTACGTCTGCGTATATGTGCGTGTGTACGTCTGCGTATATGTGCGTGTGTACGTCTACATATATATGTGTAGGTTGACGTGGAGGCTGGGGGGAGGGGGGAGGAGAGGGTTTGTGTTTGTTTGGAGTGTATGCTAATGTCAGTATTTCATTTGCTGTGTCTTGTTCTGTGACACTTAATTCGTCTATTTCTATATTACAACATTATATATTTATTTAGATAAGCAATGAGTTTGAAGCTTTGTATATCATTCTATAAAGATGTTCTGATTGTGATTTATTAACTGCAGTCATCGCATGTTGATTCCTCTAGAGCACAGCAGGCTGTTCCAAGAACAATCCTTTAGCTAGAGGATGGTTGAAAGTACACGGTAGTTGTAGGCGTTCTGCGAACAGTACAAAGACGTGCATTCAATCTATAGACAGATAGTGGTGTGTTGCATTGTTTCGTGTTTTTTTAATAGCGCATCAGGCACATTAGAAGCAAAGTATGATTTATAGTTCAAGCAATTCTCAACGTAGACTGGTAATCCGTTAATGCTTATCGCGCAAACCGTCCACGGAAACGAAGGTGCGGTGCGTCAGGCTGCATATAGTGAGGGTGAAGTCTTACCGATTGTAACTACTCAGGTGGTTTATGAACGATGTGGGGCGTGGGAGACCATGAAGGACATGGTTGTTTAACATCCTTAATATTTACGGATTGTTTTAAGAACATGGCCTGGCCAGAACTTCAAATATGGTCAAACGGTGGCAATTTAGCACTGGTGAATGAGCTCCAAAGGTATGTCCGACGGATGACTTTGGGACTTGTAATCCGGTAATGCAAGTGGATCGTAAAATGCATATCTGGCTGCATATGTGGAAACCTAAAAGTGTGCATCTATGGCTCAGCAGAAAAGTGCAGGCATCGGAGCCGTACAGAAGGATATGGTGGACAGATGTTGTAGGTTTGTTTCCAAACGCGTTCAACTGCTATTACTGAAACGATTACAAGCATCTGAGTTTTGTTTGCACCTCAGGCAAATCCTTAGTGGAGTAGACATATTTACCATCGACAATAAGTATTGTCAGTATGCGGTTGTATTCAAACAATTTTTATCCATGCGGTGTGATCGCCTGATCTAGATTCAAGATCTTCTATGTGCTTTAGTAGTTTCGTCAGTGTCTGAGGGTGAGAGCTTGAGATGATAACATCAACTGCGTAGTCTAGGTTTGTCACAGACTACGGTGCAATGGATGGTCCTGACTTGTGTGGTTTCAACTGAGTTAAGATCAAGTTCATGACGCGGAAGTAAAATTCCAGGGTGAAAACACATCCCCCAGGCACACCGGATGATATCACGAAGCTGTCAGTGAGATCGTAATCCAGTTGAACTCTTGGTCCAGCGTTTCAGTGTAGCCGCTCAATAAGCTGTTGCAATTTGCTGATTACATTCACCTCAATAAAGCATTCCACAAGGCAGACCTGTCCATGAATTCACTGGCAACACTTAGGTTTATCTCAGCGACATAGAGAAGGTGATATAATTCCGGTTGTATCTGAACTGATAGAGGAATGACAACAATGACATTAATGGTGGAACGGCAGACAGTGAATACGGACTGCTGCAGCTTAACTTTCCGTGTTAAAAGATTCACGCTTTGAAAAGATCCCCAAAACATAATTAGTGTCATTTATAATATTTTACTTTTTATTGTATTGATTTTACTGTTTTCTGTGCAATTATATTTCACGTATGAGTTTATGCATTTCGGATTTCATAATTTGGTAAAAACGAAAAGAGCCGCAGCGAAAAATTATAAATTTAAATGTCGATAACATTCGACGATGGTCTAAGGCGGTCTTGATATGGAACATATCAGATACAAAAATATAAAGATAGAAAAGGAAACGGATCTAGAGGTCATAATAGAACATACAGGTATGATGAGTGAGCAAGTCCAGGAAGCAGTGAAAAAGGAAAATGCGATGGTAGTTATGATAACAAGAAATATTAAATATAGGAACATGGAAGTGATAGTCAAACTGTCTAAAGCATTAGTTAGACCTAGATTGGAGTTCTGTGTACAGGTGTGTGGTTCTTATAGTAGAAGGTATGTGACCATGCTGGAAAGTATGAAAGAAGATCTATACAACTGTAGGTGGAATTCCAGAATTATAGTTATGAGGAATGACTCAGTAAAACCGGCTTTCAGTGTCTAGAAGTGAGGTGCTTCATAAAATGATCATAAGATAATCAAAGGAAAGGATACATTAGACTGTAACAAGTTTAAGTACAGCCGCCCAGAAAGAGAAAAGGACACAACCACAAAATAATTAAGGGTAAGGCACATATTAGATACAAGGAAATATTCTTCTTTAGTCAGCGAGTGGTGCATGTTTGGAAAACATTGCCACATTAAACAATGCAGGCAGCAATTCATGCTTTCAAGAATAGACTGGATGCGCATAGTTATTTTTATGTCAAGTAAATGTAAACGAAACATCTTGTATACAGACTTTGCAGTGTCTTCTAAATCAATATTAAGACATTAACTTAAGGGGTCAATAGAAGAACCGAGAAACTATTTCACGGGGTAGAGCAGCAACAAATCAATAAGGATGCAATATCAGTGACGCTGTAGACAAAGATACAAGGATAATTATAACACGACGAGTTCTGACTGTACATGCCAGTTTTTGCTTGTTCAGAAAGCAAACAATATCAATGGCACGGAAAGTATTTCTTATCAACAGATCGCTACTTGATGATGCTATGCTCACAATAGAGTGAACTATTTGACGTATACAAGCGTTTCTAAGGGACCTAGTCAGGAAGGCTTGGGCCAGTCATATCTATCTATAATATTTTTATTTTGTTTCGTTTGCTTCATTTCTTTATTCACTAAGACGGTGTGCTTTGCACTGTGGTTTTTTCGCGCATGTTGGCCCAGTGCATCCGACTTCAGCATGCATTTTATGTTAGGACCTTCTTCCTCCTGCATGTTGTAAGGGTTTGCACCCATCACCTTTTGGTTGTGAGCCGTGTTACTTAACGAATAGTCCACGCCATCTCCCAATATCAATAATATAATAATAGGCTACTTAAGCAGTATTTTACATGGGAATAGCAGTCTCGTCATCAAGTACCCATCAATTACTCAAGGAATACATATAAATAATGTTATACAAACTTGCTAAAGTCTGTAATCTGCAAGAGTCGCCTATAATTCGTATCGAACTAAAGATAACAAACAATAAGGTAGAAGAAATCTTTACCACAACACTAGTTGCCGATTAGGAATAGACGACCGAGTTTGACAAAACCTGTAGGAATGACTTTCTTGTTTTATATAATATGAGGGGTGTTCAAGTGGAACCGGGACGTTTCTAGGGAAAATAGAATGTTCAAGTAGCCAGAATGACTTGTATTTGTCGATATAATCTCCTGCTAAGCTTATGCACGTATCCCAGTGTTTAACTAATGCTTAAATAGCTATAGAGCTGAAAGATTTGTCAGTATGTATGAACCAAACGAAAGACAGGCTGTTTCACTTCATCATTAGCAGCGAAATGGAAATAGGTGGAAATTGCTTGGAGCAAGATCTGGGCTGTAAGTTGATTGACAATATCTCTCATCCGAGTTGCTGTAGATGACACATTTATTCTTCTCCGCTGGTCAATATCAGAAAGCTGCCTTGGCAGGCACCCAACGTGCACTAATCTTCCGAAAATGCAAATGTCCATGAATAATAGTGTTCATTGTTTTCAGAAAAAGACTTGCCTCTTTTGCAATTTCACGACAGGTCATGGGTTGACTTTCCAGAATAAAGTGTTCTACAATTTGGATATTCACAGCAATACCTGTGGTGAGCTGAGAGCCACCACGACTGCGGTCATCACTTTAAAACGTTAACACCATTCAAATGACGTAATGCATCTGAGTGTCTCTTCACCGTATTGTGATTGTAGTCTTCTGTAAATATCCGCAGGTTTCACGCCTTTCTTTACAAGAAACTGCATCATAACACACTGTTCCATGCAAGCACCAACAGTGTGGTCTGCCATTTATATTTATCGGCCACATGATTAGTCCGTGCCAAATTTGCCACCTAGCAGTAATAGGACACAAGTGCCCCTAACTAATGCTAGTAGTTCCAGCATCGTGATAAACCATTCAAGAAAAATTAGAAAAAAATGTCCTGGTTTGATGTGAACGCCCCTCATACATGAGATACAATAATGAATAAAAGGGAGAGGAAGGAGAAGAGTCAGAAGAGAATTACTTCATTTTGACGATATTTAGTGACCTTCAACAGGAGGAAGTGAAAGTATCAAGCACGGATACATGTACATCATGCAGGGCAGATAATTTATAAACAGAAAATTACCTGTACATATAGAAAAGGGATTCTTAACTTGGTACCCATGGTCACAAGATGAATAATTAGATACATTATTCATTCATCATCATTAGCTCTTTCCGTCTTGTCAGACGATAGTAATTGTGCTTTGAAAAGTTATGCAACTACAGTCCATGGCGGTAACGAATGGGACTCGTAAGACCAATCCGGGCAGAGAAGCATCTTCCACAGTGTGTGCAAAAAAAAAATCAGGACCGTTTGCGGCATCGCATGGTGTGGCGTGTCTTCTAAAAACTCGGAGTCTTTAGCCTATCAGCAACCAGTATCTCCTCTGTCTGTATTTCATGCTTAATCCTGCCCTTCCATGTAACACCATCCATGGCGTCCTGTTCCCATGATTCCAAATCGATGCCCGCGTCATTTATATCAGATATTCAGATACATTATTAGGGGTTAGTTTAACATGGGTGGGACTAAAATTACACCTTTTTTTTTGCCTAATTTATTTTTTAAAGTGTAGACTGATTTTACTTACCGTATCAAATCTTTTAAACATATTTACTACGCTTCATTAACATATAAAGCTATTTTTATATAGCGTATTCAAACAAAGTATTAATTTATTTGTAGAAAGGGCGACCACAATTTATCTGCTTTATTGAATACGAGAAAGCCGTTGATCGATTTCTCTGGAACGAAAGCTTTCAGATGTTACAACAAATAGATACAGAAAGACCAATTATTCGGTTAATCCAGAACCTGTATGAATATCAAGAGGCGATTAGTTCAATCGAAGAAGGACTAACATATCCATTTCCAACAGTGCAGAGCGTAAGAAAAGCTTGTTTGCTTTCACACAGTCACTGTAACTCATATTCTGAGATCAAGATGGAAGAGGTTGTTCGAACTTGCAATATAATATAATATATATAAAAGCCAAAATGATGAAAGTGAAAGTTAATGCAATTAAATTTGTCGATGACCAAACCAAAGTGGGATGATCAGTAGCAATGTTCCAATTGCTACATGCATACATTTAACAACACAACTAAAGAGTTTGACATGAAAATAAATACATTGAGGACATTTAATATAATCATCACTGGTGAAATAACTGAACAAATACAGAAGTTGACATATTTGGGCTAAACTATAACAGACAATGCACGTATTGAGATAAATATGAAGACAATGCATGTATTGAGATGAATATGAAGACAATGCATGTATTGAGATGAATATGAAGACAA
Source organism: Ariolimax columbianus (assembly GCA_036924085.1). Taxonomy (NCBI): domain Eukaryota; kingdom Metazoa; phylum Mollusca; class Gastropoda; order Stylommatophora; family Arionidae; genus Ariolimax; species Ariolimax columbianus. The sequence goes on along the minus strand of JAVGWX010000007.1, from coordinate 61,660,960 downwards.
TGCATGTATTGAGATGAATATGAAGACAATGCATGTATTGAGATAAATATGAAGACAATGCATGTATTGAGATGAATATGAAGACAATGCATGTATTGAGATGAATATGAAGACAATGCATGTATTGAGATAAATATGAAGACAATGCATGTATTGAGATAAATATGAAGACAATGCATGTATTGAGATGAATATGAAGACAATGCATGTATTGAGATGAATATGAAGACAATGCATGTATTGAGATGAATATGAAGACAATGCATGTATTGAGATGAATATGAAGACAATGCATGTATTGAGATGAATATGAAGACAATGCATGTATTGAGATGAATATGAAGACAATGCATGTATTGAGATGAATATGAAGACAATGCATGTATTGAGATGAATATGAAGACAATGCATGTATTGTATTGGCAAGAAAAGTCCCGAGAGAAAAACATAAAATGCCAACCTCCAGGAATTCATGGATAGAACTCAGGAAGAGAATAATCGCTGCTCATGTATGACCAATTGCACTGTACGGAGCTGAAACAGGGAGTCTAGTAGAGAAGATTGAAAACAGCTTGGATCATTTGAAATGTGCTACTACTGTAGAACGGAAATAGTGAGTTGGACAGACAGAAGGTAAAATGACAATGTCCTCACAGAGATAGAGGCGGAACTACATATATTAAAAATGATACAAAAAACGAATATCAAATTATCAAATATATATACATATCAAATAGTCAAGGACTTAGTAAGACCTATATAAGGTGACAACACAATGATTCAGGATAAGAGGGGGAAATACATAACAGAAGCCCTAGACATTCGTGTCCTTTGGAAATATATAAGCATGGGGGTCAAGGTGACCCAGGAAATGCTATCGCCCCCGAAATGAATATGTTATAGGAGAACCAATCGATAGCAACAGAGGAAGTAACTAAAGCGGTGAAGATGCTAACAAGGAGGAAATCTGTGTGTGTAGATAATATCCCAGCTGAGCTCTTACAAGTGTGAGGTGAGGTAAAAATTGAGGCTCTGACATAATCTGTAACATAAATTGTCGGACATGAGGATGGCCAACCATCTTGACGAAATCAGTGATTTTACTGCTACCTAAATCAGGGAACCTGAGGATGTGTCAGAACTATAGAACAATTAGCCTTATTAGCCATCCTAGCAACGTTGTCTTAAGAATAATCCTCCTCAGATTAAAACCACCAGCACAGAATATAATTGCGATGAGCAAGCAGGGTTTCGAGCAGGAAGAAGTCTCACTGAACAGATATTGAATCTGTTGATATTGAATTAGAAATACTTGAAGTATCAACAACACATATATCATGTCTTCATCGATTTCAAAAAAGCGTTCGAAAGAATATGGCATGCGACGGTAAGGACAACAATGAAACATTACAAGATCAATAGTAATATGGTGAAGGTAATTTATAACCTTTTTGAGAAGGCGTCAAGTGCAGTTTCTGTAGACGGAATACTAGGCGAATGGTTCCGCACGTCTGTTGGGGTGAGACAAGGTTGTATACTCTCTCCAACACTCTTCAATGTATTCTTGGAAAGCATGGAGGAACATGTTGGTGCCGTCATAATAGGTGACAAGACGATTACAAACCTACGATTTGTAAATGGTAGGTACGGAAACGGAACTCCGGAAGCTGATTAGTGGATTTAAAAGAGCGGCGTAGAGTTATGGCATGGATATAACTACAGATAAAACAAAGCTGCTGACTAATAATCTTTGATAAAAACAAATGATCAGTAACTCGAAGTTGTACACGGGTTCAAGTATCTGGGAATACTGATCAGTGACGAGGACTTCCAGCCTGAGATAGTTGCCAGAAAAGCACAGACAACAGCGGCGTAACGCGTTTTAAACCCAAATGGCAGGAAAAGCGGCTCGCTGTTAGCATAAAAGTTAGACTAATCCGGTGATCGGTGCTCTCAATATTTGTGAATGCCTGTGAGACTTGAGCCATTACTGCGGATATTCAGTGCAGAATGCATGCAATGGAAATGAGGTGCTTTAGAAGACTCTTGAATGTTACATATAGGGATCGTCTCACGAACACAGAAATACGACGAAGAGTGGAACACGCAATTGGGCCTTTTGATGATCTCTTCAAGATATCAAAAGCGACATATGTCTTGATATAGCCACGTCACGAGGTCTAGCGGAATTACAAATTCGATACTGCATAGTTCCGTACCAGGAAAGTGAAAGTGGGATCGTCCAAGAAAAAAGTGGCTAGACAACATCACTGAGTGGTCAAACCTTCGTCCCGGCAGCGGACAGAGAGAGATGGCGTGGATTTGTGGGAGTGTCTTCAAGTGTGCCACAACGTCCTAATGGGTTACAGGATGAACTGAACCGAACTGAACTAGACGTTGTACTGAACATGGTACGTTCTATTTCCGTTGTTGAAATGTTTACTTCCTGCTGCCTCCTTGGCTAGCCGGACCAAAGGTAGTGATGTTATAGAAATGTAATTACTTTAAGAATGTTGCCTGGAAAGTGGCTATCAGCCTACACTTATTGATTTCCAGCTAAGGGATCTTATACGCGCCCAGCGTGTTCACGTGATCTATGAGTTTTTGCGTCCATCTCAAATAAGATTAGGCCTTCGCCTCACATCCCTTGAAACCATAGAACGCCTGAAAACAGTAGGCTTAGAAACCGTACTATTTCTCGCTCTCGTTTTTTGATAGACGAGCGCTTTTTGTCTCTCATTTATAGCGACCCCTCAAATATTAAAGGAATAAATTATTTTCTACATTTACACATACACATACATGCACGCACAGACGCACGCACGTACACACGCACACAGACCACAACATACACACACAACCCAGCCACACACACATACACATACAAAACACGCACTCACTCACGCACACACACACCCATACATATATACATATATTGCAGAAGTGGGAAAGAGGAAATATTTGTTAGAGCTTTCTTGTACATGTAAATGTACTAGTTTACGAGTTGTGGAAGTCCTTTCTACACTTGACGGGCTTTTTTAAAATATTATCCAGACTGAAAGAAGGTGACAAAATCACCAAACATATTAAGAAACCTTGTTACATACCTAGAGTTTTTCTTATTTATAATTAGTTTTTAAAGCGTTGATCAAGTTAATGTAAATAAGCCTTGTGAACAAGTTCAAGCTGTTTTAATCTTCCTTAGCCTTAGACTCGAACATCTTGTCATGTTTCTTATCTGCTAATGTTGTTTTCCTTATTTTTTTTATTTCGACATTCTGATCATCGATTTCCTTCTCTGAATTATTATTCTGATATACTTTAGTGTTCCTTCCAATGCAGCACCCAACAGTACTTCCTTCTTTCTTCTCGTCCTTTTCACAGCTGCCACTTGTTGATTCCCTTAATGTAAATTAATTTATAATCATTTCTTCTCTTCAATTACTTTCAAATCTTCATATATGGTGGTTAGCAAGAAACTAAAGTATCGGTACCCATTGTGCAGTCCTTCCGATACTTCAGTTTCTTGCTAACCACCATTTGAAGGGAGCCGCGTAGCGCAGTGGTTAGCACGCTGGCTTCGCATCTGAGTGGTCCTGGGTTCATTCCCCATTTGAGGCGGTAATGTTGTTTTTCAGACCGCAATGGCTCCCAGCCTTAAATAGGTACCGGTTCAGTCCGGGAAGTAAAAGCGGCGAAAGAGAGGAGATGGCTACCGCCCTCATAAAGCCGAGCCTTTGAAATGTGAGATCGCTAACACCTCACACCCCTACGGCAGTAATGCTACTTTACTTTTACTACCATTAGAACTGTGTCGAGCGACACCGCGAATTCATCTCACTTTTCTGCATCCTTTAGAATGTATATGTGTTTCATATCCTGATTTTATTTTCATTGTCCTGTCTCATGTCGACTCTCTTTTCAGTTCTGTAACAAACACAATCAAAAGGAAGGGCAGGGGAATTCCTGAACCTACCAAATGGCAGAAAAATAACAGTCATTCGCTACTGGTAAGTACACAAGCAATTTCAGAGCGGAGGCAGAGGCACTGAGGGCGGCAGTGGAAGAAATGGTGACACATAAAGAAAATGAAAGCCATACAGTCCTGCTTACAGATGCTCTGGCCGTAGTCACAGCGCTAAAAAGCCAGAAAAACACTGAGCTTAATGACTTAGGAGCAGTACTCTGTCAACTATGCCAGCAGTCTGCACTAAAAAGGGTAGTGGTACAGTGGGTCCCATCACACTGCAACATCCAAGGCAACGAGGAGGCAGACAGACTGGCAAAAGAAGGTGCAAGACTACCACAAACAGATACTAGTATGACGTAATAGTAATAGCTGTCCATCGTTGTCGATGAGGACCGCCGACATCATCCTTGTCACAGATTTCCCTGTTGGGTGTGGGTGCGCATGTGGCTGAACAGGCCAATGCGGGCACGAAAATATCTGCTACATATCGGGCACACGAGGTTTGTAGAAGGGGATGGTGTTCCCGCTGTTCGGGATTTCCGCGTCTCTCGTCTGTTCTGGGCTTTCACAACACGGTCATCTTCACCGGCAGCTACACCCGATTTGACTGCGCTTCTCCAGTCAGATCTGTTTTGCGCAAGACATTCCCAGGTGTCGATGTCTATCTGGCAACTTTTTAGTGAGTCCTTCAGACCGTCTTTAAAACGTTTCTTTGGGCGCCCTCTCTCGCGCCATCCGTCTCTCAGCTCGCCGTAGAGAAGCTTCTTTGGGAGCCGCTCGTCTGACATACGGACGAGGTGTCCGGCCCATCCTAGTCGTGCTTTTTCTAGCAGTGCATGGATGCTGGGCATGTTAGCCCTCGAGAGAACCTCGATGTCAGTGACACGATCTTGCCATCGGATGTGGAATATTCGCCTCAGGCAACCTGTGTGGAAGTGGTTTAACCTCCTTGCATGTCCAGAGTATACAGTCCAGCTTTCGCAAGCGTATAGTAGGGTTGGAATGATGGTTGCACGGTAGACTTTGAGTTTGGTCTTGACGCTGATGCCACGACGTGCCCAGACCATCGAGCGCATTCTACCAAAGGCTGTACTGGCCTTTGCTATTCTGCTTGCCACCTCATCGTCTAGGCTGACAGATCTCGACAGCGTGCTGCCCAGATATGTGAATTTATCTACGGCATTCAACGTCTGCCCGCTGACTGTAGTCTCTGGTTTTGTGTACGGCATGCCTGGTGCTGGTTGGTACATGACCTCTGTTTTTTTGGCATTTATGGTCAGGCCAAAATTTTTGCATGCGGCAGAAAACTGGTCCATTCCAACCTGCATGTTCAGTTCTGAGTTGCTAATTAGAGCGCAGTCGTCAGCAAATACAAGTTCCCTGATTATGTCGCCAGCCACTTTGGTTTTGGCCTTCATTCTTCTGGAATTGAGTAACTTGCCATCTGTGCGGTACTTTATGGGTATTCCAAGCTCCAATGATCTGAAGGCGTCTGTCATCGTGGCCGCGAACATCATGCTGAACAAAGTCGGGGCGAGTACACATCCTTGTTTTACTCCGTTTGATACTAGAAACGTTTTAGAGATTGCACCGCTGTCTAGTACACGAGCACACATGCCTTCGTGTAGCTGTTTCACCATTGTTATGAACTTGTTGGGGCAGCCAAACTTAGACATTATCATCCACAGCCCTCCTCTGTTTACTGTATCAAATGCCTTTGTCAAATCAATAAATGTGGTGTACAAGGCCTGATTTTGTTCTCGACACTTCTCTTGTACTTGGCGAGCGGCAAGTACGTAGTAGTATGACGTACGAAGAGTCAAAACGGCTTATTAAAGCCATATACATGACCAAATGGGAAACAAAACATACCGGCTACATCAAAAACGATTCCTGTTACCAGTTGAACTGAAGAGAGCAGGTCGTTGTCTTCAGACTTTGCACTGGCCGAAATAGACTGAGGTACCACCTATTCAACAAATTGAAGATCGGTGGTACCGACGAATGCCCGTGTGGTACCGGGAAAATGACCGCTGAGCATCTGCTGCAGAACTGCCCGACATACGAGGATCAGAGAGAGCAGATGTAGCTATCACCAGTGGCAACACAACACCAGCTATATGGCAGTGTCGACAGCCTCAGGTTGATTTTCGAAAAAAATAATGGTTACTGTCTGACTGCGTACGATGAAGAAGAAGAAGAAGAAGACTCTCTTTTACTTCACCCTACCCCCCGCCCCTAAACCGTATCTATTTCCCAAGCTTTCTACTTCCTCACAATATATATACATATATATATATATATATATATATATATAACTATATATATATATATATATATATATATATATATATATATATATATATATATATACAAATATATATATATATGCACTAGCATGCTTAGTGTTCCTATATTATTTATTCTCTAACCCATATACTTTGTTACAAAGTACCTTGGGTGTTGGTCGCCTTGAGCTCCCTCCCTCCCTTTCCCGTAACAATCTAGTCGTTCAGGCTTTCTGTTACTGTTCTTCGTCAAATGTTCTTTAGCCTGTGCACTCTTCTCTTACCCCGCATATTCCTTTCTAAGTCGCTCTTGACAGTGCCAGTGCCATATGCTGAGCAAGACACTGGAATATGTCCACTCTATACATCTGGATTAAAACTGTTTGGCCACAGATATGCTAATCGACTGTGGCCCGATGCATGTGGGCCTGCAAAGAATCTTTGAATCGTAGTGCATCAAATAGATCATGTCCACTTTATTCAAAACAGTGGAGGACAATAATAAGAGAATAAATCAAAACAAGTTGCTACGAGCAACAGTGTCCGGTACACTTAGCCCCCCTTAATAAATGAATGATCCTAATATTTATTTTACCTTTATTTTTACCGGGGGGGGGGGGGCGCGGGGCGGGGTGGAGGGGAAAAACTCACAACCTGTATGTGTTATGTCCATATTTATAAATAGCAAGGTCGTGAATTTGTTGTTGTTGTTGTTGTTGTGAGAGTTAACTAGTTTTTCAAATGCATGGTGAACAGTTCCGGACCTATCCTTCATGAATGCCCAATGTAAGAAATAAAGCTCAAGTCCGTTTTGGTTACGGATGTATTTTATGAAATAATGTAGGGGCCTAAAACATACACTACAATCTTGAACTCCTTGGGTGCAGGCTAGTCAGCCTGAATTGAACTTCTGATATAAGGCACTGGGACTGAACTTGGATGAGTTGGGCCCATATTGCAAGAGATAGTACAACAAATTCGTCTTTCGAAAGAAGGACAATGAACAAATAATTAACAAACGTTTATCTGTATCTTTTCCTCAGCGTTTTTGAGCGCGTTATCTTTTATCCAATCCCGTTCACCATCTCCTCATTAATTACTTCCCAACTGTACTGTTTCTTGACCCTTTAATTGTGACACTACATGATGTTGATGTACATTTCAAAGTCGAACACTCTTGAGCGTGAGTTATGCTGCGCTGCATTCATTTTACATTGTACTTAGAAGTCTCGGCATTTCAGAACCAGCACATCTGCTTTTTGTCATGTTTTTCTATAAATTAATTCTCATTAGACTATGGCTGGCCTAACCTATCTGCAGGGCAGGTGTTTTGTATCAGAGCATTCCTTGTCCTAGATGGTCTACCGAAATATCTTGTTTTATCGTAACGATTATTTGTCCGTCGTCTCGTCTTCAATTATTTTAAAGTGGTATTCCGTGAAATTGTCAGCAAGGCAATCGCTGGTGTCAGAAACAATGTGGCACTCCTGCTTTTGATGCATTTAATTGAAAATGAGAGATTTGGGGGCGTAGGGGTTGTGAGATTGGTTGACAATACCAACGTAGCATGTTCAAATCACGCCGTGCTCAGTTGACAGATCGGGCATGTCACGGATTTTTTGTCATTGAATGATCGCTTTTTTCAGTCGACCCCGCTGTCAATGGGAACTTGCCAAACTCAGGAGCTATTTTCTAAGCGGCTGCGTGAGCTGCAGAGTTTGTGCACTGAAGTTGGATCTTTCAACAATGAAAGGTTCTGATCACACATGGGTCGACCAGACGCAGCTGAGTTAGTTCTTTTAACCATTTTCAATTTCAAGAGCCACTCCTTAAAATCACATCCAGGATTTAAAAGCTAGTGTTTCAAGTAAACGATAGTAGTTAAACGTTAATGACACTTTCACATTGTTGGCATTTGTTTCTCCAGCCAGCATATAACATTTGGGCTCATTCGGGAAGGCAACATCAAAACATTTCAGTTCTTTTTCAGCGGTAGCTTCTACAGCAATTTCTTTACATAATAATGTTGCCAGCCACAAGTGCAACTCCATTTAATCGCCTTTTACGACGTCTTTGAAGGTGCGGTTACTATATTATTTGAGGAGTAAGATTAACGGTGGTAAAGTCTGGGTTTAGCTGAGTAGTTTACTTATCTAAAGAGTTGCAACATGCATCTACACCACGACACGACTGTACGCAGTAAATAACACAGTAAACACTTTAATGACCGTAAAATAAAACATTATCGTGTATTAATTGTTAAAACTAAACAATAATATTTAATAAATGAAAATCAACAAAAAGCAAAGTACATCTAAACTAAATAATCATAATATATATATTGAAATACACGAGGAGGTTTTAAGCAGTAGCTTCTGATGTTTCCTCCAAAATCGAAAGTTCCCAGGCTCTTACTGCTCCACTCCCATATCTGCACAATCAGCACACAATCACGAACTCGTCCTTCCGATCAGATTACATAGATCACTTCACATACTCAAACAAATCTGTACATTCACATACAATTAGATCACATACAATCAGGCGATCTGTGCATTAACAAATACTTAGATCACTTCACGTATTTACGCGAATCGGTACATTCACATACGATTAGAATACACATATAATCAGGCGATCTGTGCATTAACAAATACTTAGATCACTTTACGTATCCGCTGTAATCTGCACATTCATATGTAATTAGAACACGCATTTTTAACTAGGTGACTTGCATGTACTACACACATTCAGATCTCTAACTGTTTACAGGGTGTCCAACATAAACACCTATTGAGTGATTGGCCAAAACTCGAGGTGAATGATGGTCCAGTCAGCCTACAAACTCACTCACTTCCATACTCACTCTCAGCCTTCCTTTTAGCCAGTCTTCTAAGATTCAACCTGCAGAGTATTTTATTGTATCACTAAACGACATGGCTGTCCAATGCCTTCTGTTGGCTGTCTGACCTAGCCATCACTCTCATTTGGAACTACCTTCAACTAATATTTATTGGAGGATTATCCACGAATCATTGTCTTTCTAAATGTCCTAGTCAAATTTAAAAGCCAGAGTGGTCAGCTCCGAGCTCCAACCTAAGTTCCGAACACCCACCTCTTTACAAGACAAAGTCTTCCACCTAAACCCCTCGTTTCCTTTGTTTACCTAGTGTCGAGACGGTGATTGACCTTGGCACGCATTCAGGCAAGCTTTGTTCTTAGAGTCGCCATCCCTATATCCCGTACCCTAAACGCCCATGATCCAGCTGTAACTGCCACATAACATCTAGTCAGGCACAATATACTGATCAGACATATTAGTCAAGTTCAGGCAAAATATACTGGTCAAGAACATCACCACAGTTTTCATTAGAAACTGGCTGTTTTCATGCAGTTTGGCTGATAAGGTGAGGGATCAACTTTATCCCCGTAGTAGTGAGCGACACACAGATGATGCAAAGCATAAACCACCTGCATGGCGGACATCCGGTCTACATTCATCAACACGCTGAAGATGTAAGGAACGCTACGACAACTCGCCACTTAACGTCCTTTATAGTGCGTAACAAGGAGTAATTCTACTCATTTTTGGGTAGTCAACAACAACTCTATTACTTCATCCCCTTTAAAGGAGCCACGTGTTTCTCTCGGGGAACAGAGACGTCAGGACAATTAACTGTAACTTAAAACATACTATTCAAAATAAAACAAGTCACAATTCAACTTAAAACAACATTAATGCTGCTTATATCCAGACAGCTCCAGTTTTAACAATTGCAAAGGTTAGTGGCCGTGGAATCGTATTTAACATTTGCGACAATAAACTGTATTCCCAAATATATTGGAAAATAAATGTGGCAATGTATTATTTGTATATTTATATATATATATATATATAACCGCTTTGATGGCATTCAGCTTCATTTCATGTGAGTTGGTCCTCTGTGGCGAGGTTTATTGGTTATGATACATTTAAGCGATTGACGTAAGAGCTTACGCAGCATCAGACCTTCGCTGCGTGTTGTTAGCACAGGATTATGTTAATACATTTTATCCATACAATTGCTCGTGTGTTCTGTATCCCTAAAATCACGATTGATCCTTTATTTGCACGAAACGCTATTTATTGGTGTTTTCTTTTTCAACACATACTCATATTCTGCTTCTGGTCTTCAAACAACCACTCCTTTTTTCCATCATCATTCTGCAAAACTCGTCACCTTCTGCCACTTCACTTATTTCCAATTTTTGCTATTCGTTATAATGTTTACCCCTCTTGACTTATTTGTCCTGCTCCTGCAGATCCATTCCTGTTTTGTTTAGTTCCTTTATTCGTGATCAATCTGTACAATATATTCTTCATTTGTTTATTTGCCGTGACTAGAATCACTTACCGTACTTCTGAATTATATATAGAACAAGAGTTAACGCAAGGATATGCGCTTTAAATGGTCCCGGAAGATTGTTTGTTAACTCACGTACTTCTCTAAACATCGTTGTCCAGTTCTTCACTGTTATCTTGGAAACACTTTTGTCACCATACACTGCCTGCGTTCGGCGATGAATGTCAACTGGTCGATATCCTTCAGCTATTAGAAACCGAATCCCTTCTAGCTGATCAACTATGGACGGATTCCGTATTTCACCCACCATGTTTCAACGGTCTGCTGAGGAAACTAAAGTAGAAGTTTAATGACATTTTGAAAAAAAATTGAAAATTGACGGTTCGCATGTCCTGTTTATACCAGATGGGACGTCAATATGTGCATCGTAAGTATGTTCACTTGTTACAGTTTGGTCCGGTTTCAACTGATCACGCGCGTACATATATATATATATATATATATATATATATATATATATATATATATATATATATATATATATATACATATATATATATATATATATATATATATATATATTTTGGACGTCCCAGAAGTTGCCAGAACAACAATGAAACCACCACTAGACTGCTTTAGGGACACCATCTCCGGATTTTTCCTCAGGGTTCACTATATTGTGTTAATGGCGAACTGAAAAGACTATGTGGACAGCACTTCAGGAAATTCGGTTAGCGGACACGGGGTCAATGAGGGAAAAAGATTACGTATTCCTGTGGCAAGGGAAAGACCCCATCGAATTGTGAGAGTATGGTGTAGGCTTTGCAGTAAAATAGTTTCTAATACACAAGGTTAATCCTGGCGAGAATGGTTCAGAGCACCTGCTTACACTTCGTCCGCATACCATAGCAGGTCGCGTCACTCTTGTCAGTGTATGGGCACCTACTGTGTACTCCCCACCTAAAATCAAAGATGAGTTCAATGATGATTTATCGGCAAGCATTAGAAGTACCCATAGTCAAGAGCAGCTTGTTCTACTAGGTGGCTTCATTGATAGAGTGGACGCTGAACACGACTCGTGGCCTTCATGTCTTGGTAAGTTTGGAATTGGCAAAATTAATTAAAATAGACTGGTTCTTAGAGTTCTGTGACTACAATGAACTTTGTGCGACCGACTCCTATTTTTAGACCAAACCCCAACATAAGTAGTTTGGATGTACCCCGATCAAAGCACTGGCATCAATTGGGTCTAATTATTGCCAGAAGATCTCTCTACGTATGTGCTCCTGAGGCAATCTTACCGAAGTGCAGACTGTCACAGCGATCATTCTTTGGTTCGTTGTAAAATAAAATGCAGCCAAAGTAGTTCCAGCACACCAGAACTAGAGGCAAGTCATGCATTGAAGCAAGTAAAATGTCGGACCCTGCGCTGATAAAGTGCATGTGTGTGTGTTTCTGTGTCCATGCGTGTAGATGCGTATGTGTGTGCGTGCGTGTGCATGCTATTGTTATATAATGATGGGCCCTCTAGTCGCATATTTGTAAAACAAATTCTAATGTAACTTCATTTTAGTGCTTGTTTTGTTGTCTGAACTACACCGGCATTTGCGATTGTTGGTTCTGAGCTCTCATACAGCACGTGACGGCAGTCAGATGGGTGACTGGCACAAGTAATTGTTGATGTCATATGTGTCCAGTTCACACGCCTTTTATTGAATAGCTCAACTGTTGAGTTTCAGCTTAAAAGTAGTGATAGTGTTTGAAGGTCAAACATGGTCATTTTGAACGTGAAAAACGTGAAATGAGGCTTTACAAAAAAGAATGATCAGACGATGGCTGACCTGTTATCTAATTATGTCATTTAATAAGTAAACTAACACAAAGCCGCGAAAGTCTTCTAAATTCGCTAAATGTGTAATGTATTACTCGTCTCAGTATACTGCATTAACTTACTAAATGACTTACTTCAACATTCACGGATGCAGTGTCATGTGAAGCTTCAGTTGTCTTTCTTTGTTTGAGTGTGATGCTTCAGTTATTGTAGTTGATCTCGTTACATCATATATCCATTTGTCATGTGACTTCCCAGTGCATTGTATCCATATTCCGTGTGCTATTAGAGCACAGTGGTGGTTGATCATATTGCATTCTAAAGAGCTTATCGAAACTTTGGATTTTATATCTTGGAATGTATTCAGCACAAGGGATTGTTCTCACCACATTTCAAATGTTATTATTTCTCATATTACGTTTCCCTGTGGTGTTAATGCCTTGTCCTAGATATTTCATTACACAATTTGTAATGTTTCAATTCAGTGCCTTTGATAAAAGCGAAGTTCGACATTAACAGCACAAAGTGTATACGAATATGCTTTTTATTTTTGGTGGCATTGTTACCAAGCTGCTTAAGATTTAAGAATAAGTGACAATTGGATAAGTTAAATAAATGACTTTCTTTGATCTAGTTTCAATTTCTTTATCAAGCTTTCCATTCTCTATAAAAAAAATGCTTCACATATATTTGAACTTTTGAGCGTGCGTAAGTGCGCTATAGTTTACATGTACGTTAAGTGGGTCTGATGTGTCGTTAATTGTCATAGTTTCCTTCGTTCTGTGCTAATCTAGATAACATAACTTTCACAGACTTTACCACGCGCATTCTTTGGCGTGTGCAGTACCTTCATCCTCGTATATTATATGTATGTCGTCTGTAAACAGAAGTTCATCTAATTAGTCGAGTTATTTGTCTTTCATGTTGATTTCCCCTTCCGGTGTTTTATTTTGGCTGGCGTGTGCTGTTTTTTTTTTGTGTATGTAAATTGTGGACAACAATAGTGAAAGATCACATCCTTGTTGCACGTAATAATTGCAAAACCATTTGTGACTTTATCAATTTTTCTCTTTCTATTGCTAACTATACTTTACTTAACTTATTTATACTGGTTTAGCAGGATGAGCAGAGGTTATATGCAACCTGTTTATTCTACTCATCTTGATCTAAAAATAACCATGTGCATTTAATCTATTCTCAAATACATCACCTGACCCTGCCCTCACTATATCATGTGGCAATGCATGCCAAGCAATTACTACTCACTGAGTAAACAAATATTTCAAAATATTTAATATGGACCATTCTTTAATTGATGTGTAGATGTGCCCTCTTGTGCTTCTATGCGTCTGCATTTTGAAGAACTTGCTGCAGTCTAATTTATCATTTCCCTGGAGTATCGTGTACACCTGTATCAAATCTCCTCGAAAACGTTTCTAGACACCGTAGGCAAGTTTTTCTGAGTCTTTTCTTAAAAGTTTAATTCAGGAACCCCACTATCAGTTTTGTCGCTCTTCTTTGTATCCACCTCACCATGTTTATTTCTCATGTACGACGTTGAATTCATACATGAACACATCACTCCAATATAGGTCTAACTAACAGTTGATGGAGTTTGACAATCACTTCCTTGCTCGTTTGTTTAATATTTCTTGTTATAATATCTAACATTGCATTTGCCTTTATCTACATTAACATTAATCTGCTAGCTTTCACACCATTCTTAAAGTGTAACTAAATTCGAATTCAGTATATTCAACTCTGATTTAGATGAGACATCTCTGCATAATTTTGTGTCATCCGCATTCTGATTCGATGTGATTGTCCAAATCGTTTCTTTTAAATATATATCGTTAACCATAAAGCTGAGGAAGGGCAAGCTCATACTGGTAATATGGAATTTCAGAACACTCAACCCATGTGGTAAAATCAATGAGCTCACACACGAGATGAAGAACTACCGGTGGGACATCCTGGGTATATGCTATGCTAGCTGGAAAAACGTTGGTGAACTTACCACGGAGGAGGGCCACAAGTTCTAATTCAGCGGCAGGGAGGACAAACATTTACATGGAGTGGGGATAATGGTACATAAAGACACAAGTAGATGCATATATAGACCAATATCTAGCCGTTTTATCATCTTACGGCTAAAGGCAGCACCGTTTAATATTGCGATAATACAGTGCTACGCACCCACTGTAGACTATGAAGATTGTGAAATAGAAACATTATATGATCAACTTCAGAGTCTGATAACAGAAACACCAAAAAAGGACATATTGGTAGTCCTGGGGGATTGGAACGCAAACATTTGAGAAAATGTAGTCCATGACTGGTCCTAAAATGTTAGTCATGGTCAGGCAAAACATACCGATCAGACATGTTAGTCCGGGTCAGGCAAAACATACCGATCAGACATGTTAGTCAAGGTCTGACAAAACATACCGATCAGACATGTTAGTCAAGGTCAAACAAAACATACCGATCGGCCATGTTAGTCAGTGTCAGGCAAAACATTCCGATCAGACATGTTTGTAGGGTCAGGCAAAATATACCGATCAGACATGTTAGTCAGGGTCAGGCAAAACATACCGATCAGACATATTAGTCAGGGTCAGGCAAAACATATCGATCAGACATGTTAGTCAAGGTCAGGCAAAACATACTGATAGACCATGTTAATCAGGGTCAGCCAAAACATACCGATCAGACATATTAGTCAGGGTCAGGCAAAACATACCGATCAGACATGCTAGTCAGGGTCAGCCAAAACATACCGATCGGCCATGTTAGCCAGGGTCAGCCAAAACATACCGATCGGCCATGCTAGTTAGGGTCAGCCAAAACATACCGATCGGCCATGTTAGTTAGGGTCAGATAAAATAAACTGGTCGTCCCTCACCTCATTTCCCCGCAATTCTTCTTGGAAACAATCTGTTTTATTGCAGACTGGCTTACAAAGTGGGGGATCGACTTGATATCCTTAGTAGTAAGCAGCACAGATGATGTCAAGCATTACACAACTACCTGGAAGACACAGCTCTACCTTGTTGAGCATCCTCAAGATGTGAGGAAAGCTACTGAATGCCGCCAATTAACATCATTTGCAGGGCATACATAAGAGTGAAGTATCACATTGTGGGCATTCAACAACAACACCAAGCTGTCTGCACTGACTTACAACATACTAAAGACGTTTGTTTGGTAGGTGGTTCTGTGGCTCCTCAAATAGCAAGGTATGTACTGAGATCCAGGTGGTAGCTGAGATCCTGGTGTGTTCTGCGGAAATCTGGCAAAGATGGCGCCATAACTGGCTGCGAGTCTACATTTCTCTACTGTTTTGGATCATTATGGATGCCGCTAGACCACGGATTTGCCTGGAATTCACACTAGTCGACGACTTACACTTGTGTTCACTGAAACGTGGTGTTGTTTTCCGTCTGGACTTGTTATTTCGTTCTTTTTTTGTGATTTCTTCCATCCGTTTACCCTGGTCTGGACGCCGGCTGAATGGCACTACGCTTATACCTGTGAAGTATTTCACGGGTTAGTTCTACCGGTTCACCTTCGCGAATTTGGCGTGTGGGAATTTTAGATGCTACTATGATGAGTTGAATACAGCTGGGGAGAGATGCCAGACCCACTCACACTCTGAGTGTTGTCCATACGACCACTTGTGGTTATCGAAAAGGCACGACAAACTGCGTTAGATGCCATCCCACCTTTCTACCCTGCGGGTTACATGTTTACGGACAGGCTTCGGTGGTAACCCTGAGGCAAAATCTGCATCCTATGCTATCTCCAGTCGTCTCGATGAATGTCTTGCCACTGGCAAAAGGTAGCTTAGGCTCTGTGAGTGAGGTTGACAAAAGGCGCAGTTTCTTCCTCACTTTAATCCAAATAACCGCGCAAGTCACCCATTTCAGCGGACACAGCAAGAGATACGACTGTCCACGCGGCTGAACAAAGAGAGTGGTCTTCATCACTTGTGATGGACAACTATTTGGTGTGTTCTGCAATTCAGTTGTGTACTGAGATCCATGAACGTACTGAGATCCAGGTTTATACTGAGATCCAGTTATGTACTGAGATCCAGGTGTGCACTGAGATCCAGGTGTGCACTGTATCCAGGTGTGTACTGAGATCCAAGTGTGTAATTAGATCCAGGTGCGCACTGAGATCCAGGTGTGAACTAAGATCCAGATATCCAGGTGTACTAAGATCCAGGTGTGTACTGAGGTTATGGTGATTACGGAGATCCAAGTGTGTAGTGAGGTCCAGGTGTGAACTGAGATCCAGGTGTGTAATGAGATACAGGAGTGTAATGAGATGCAGGTGTTTACTGAGATCAATTATTCTAATGAGATGCAGGTGTGTGCTGCGAACCACCAGGTGTGTACTGAGAACTAGGTATTTACTGAGATCCAGATGTGTACTGGAAAATACGTGTGTACTGGGAATTATGTGTATACTGAGATTCACGTGTTTAATGACATGTAGGTGTTTACTTAAAACCAGGGTTGTACTGATAACCAGATGTGTACTGAGATCCAGGAGTGTACTGAGAACTATGTGTTTTTTTACAATCAGGTGTGTTCTGAAATCCAGAAGTGTACTAAGATCCACGTGTGTATTGAGGTGGGTGCAGCTGAGTCCGTCTCGCTCTAGTACAATACAAAGCATATGAGCAGGTTCCCCACTTCGTTGACACAGTGTTTATTCCTACCTCATTGACCAAGCTGCTGTAACGCAGCCTTCGTCTTGGTACACTACGTAAACATGAAGTAGAGGTCATGGTTAATATGCTGGTTCTGATCCTGACGTTTACCTTCGCAAACATCCATATCGGTTTCCAAAATTTAATTCTAATACAATGGAGTCTCTAACACTTAAAACTAGGCAGGAACGTCTGCTACCGTGTTAACTTAACCCTACCTAATTCTGATGTCATGCAGGAACGTCTGCTACCGTGTTCACTTAACCGTACCTAATTCTGGTGTCAGATGTCCAGGTAGGGATTAAGTGTATACTAAGTTCCAAGTGTGTACTGATATTCTGGCGCAACTAATAGATGTGAGCTTTCAGGGCACTTCTAACGTCAAATAGCCCAGGCACAGATTAGATCTTTTGGAGGAAGACTTGTGTTCCAACACTTACTCGGCATCTGATGATACGGAATCCGATTGAGTCTCGTATCGTTAGTTGCAATGCGCTACTATTCGGTCCTACTTAAGTGTCAGCTCATGATGTCCGTTAATCCTCGGAAGACTTAACTCTGCAGCTACATAATGAGACTAAAGTAAGTGTACTTGTTGTATACCTACCTAACCCAGATTACGTTCTCGTTTCGCTTGGTGTGTGTCTCCGTATTTTCCCATAAAGTTTTCAACTCCTGTTCCCTCATATCCTGGTCTCGCGTTATAACAAATAATTCTTCTTTGTTGTTTCTGTTTATTGTGTTATTGCTGTACAGATGCAATCTTCGCACTCAGGTAACTAGCGGAGAAAATGCGAGTATCATCAGACGCTACGAGTTGAATAGACCAAGAGACGACACTCGATCGAGTGAATAGACAAAAACTGTGGGCATTGGAATGTTATGGAGTAAAAAAAAGATTTGACCAATCTATGTTGTTGTTGTTGAATTTCCACCATTCGTAGATTTACTCTTTTGTGCGCCCTGGAACGTAGGTACAACCCCAGTGCTAGACCTCATCAAGAGACCAGTAGGTACAACACCGGTGCTAAATCTCATCAAGAGACAGTTAGGTACAACACCGGTGCTAGACCTCATCAAGAGACAAGTAGGTACAACACCGGTGCTAGACCTTATCAGGAGACAAGTAGGTACAACACCGGTGCTAGACCTCATCAAGAGACAAGTAGGTACAACACCGATGCTAGACCTCATCAAGAGACAAGTAGGTACAACACCGGTGCTAGACCTCATCAAGAGACACGTAGGTACAACACCGGTGCTAGATCTCATCAGGAGACAGCGTATCAAATGGTTCAGACACGTGACACGAGAAACACCAGATAGTATCCCTCAGAAAGCAATGATTTGCAGATGCAGTGGATACATAGTCAAAAGCGGACAAAGCAAAAGATGGATAGCAGAAATAACAGAAGCAGTGTAGCTCCCTATCTGCGCAGCACATTCTAAGACCCAGTTAAGAAATCTCTTCATAACCTGCCGCGTAAAGGCAGAAGCAAGACACAAAACAAAACGAAAGAATGAATACCAACGATGTCTCTTCATGACCCTGATGTCATTAAGTGATGAAAAGTAGTGAGTATCTTTTGTGTGGTAGTGGACTTGCATGCTCAGATATATTTCTTATCTAGTAGCATCGGGGAGGACTTATTATGTTCTTAATATTGGGGATAACGTGTCAAACTAAATACAACTAGTTAAATTAATTTAGGACAGACGCATTTAGTCAAGTTTGCATTATGTTTACATAAAACTGAATGATGTTACTGTCCATTTAGTTGAAATAAGAACAATTCGTTTGTTTTATAATGTCGAGTTGGTTTGTTGTTGCAATCGATTCATCTGAGTAATAGTATTTTATTCACAGCATTTCCCACTGTGAGTGTGTTGTGTCTCCAGTTACCCGATGTGACTCGTTAGTACAGCTTTCTTCTTTTCTGTAAATGTTAATTAAATGTTTCTAAGCAAAAGCTATTACGTGCTAAATATCCATTTACAACACAGTTAAAGGTAAACTTGAGTAGTACAGGACATTTAAAAATGAATTATGTATCTTTGCTAAATGTACCAAACAGAATAGAAGTGTTTGGCCAAGTGGTTACGATTCAGACGTTTCATCTCTAGACATGGGCTCCACTAGTCTGGCCAAAGTTAATTTCTACTGGTGTTCTCCATGGTGTGAAATAGAAACGATGTAGAATCCTTCAGCTGACCATAGTAGTGGAAAAACACTAAAATGATACGGTTTTTGTATGTCAAAAACAATATTGATTTGCCAAATACAGGTCAAATACATTTCGTCTATTTGTATCGTTTTATACAATGACAGTAACATGTAATATAAATTAAATAGAAGAGACGTGTGTCCTTTTCTGAGGTTAGAAATCTGGCCGATTACAAACTTTTAAAATACACCAGAATGCAACTGTTATGTGAGTGCTATAATGAATCTAATTTTCATCCCAAGTCCTTAAGCCCTATGTCTCAGTAGGAAATTTTGCAAGGAATTTAGCACTGCCGAGGAACTAGTTTATCAATATAAGCAGGCATTTGGATCTTTGGCAGGATGAGTAAACACTCATTTTTTTTCTGCCTGACGTGCAAGGTCAAGGACGAATAAATACAGAGCTTCAGATATATATTTAGAGATTCGGCCTCCTTTCTCGAGCCAATTACATGGATGTTTGTGAGCTTTCTATGACCAAGCTCCAAAACAACAACTCTCGTTCCTTGTATGTGGCAATCTAGACAAGTTCCAAGGCCTCTTCAATCAGATCCAGCCATAACGTCAATCCAACCAACCCAATTCCAGAGCTTCCATTCAGCAGAAATGAATGTAAATCTCATAATTATTTTATTTCCGCATACCAAATCACGTATATTCAGATCAGATCACGTTATTCACATAGAGAAATAGATTAGTTCTACTTCTTACCACTAAAATCCATTCTTCAGTTTTTTATGTCCAATTCTTGATGGTTACATCAAACGTTGTCTCAATCAATATTTTTTAGAACATGTACTTTAAATATAGGTTTAAAAAAAAGTGTTCTCTTTTTATGTGCCCAGCACATTTTGTTTATCGAATATTCTTTTGTTTTACACTCTGTTTTTGCATTCATGGTGATTCAATAGTTTATGTATTGATTTACTTGTTCAATGAACAGTTCATGGGAACCTACTTGTTTCATGTGATCTATATTCACATTACCATACACAACTACACACACCCATACGCGACAAAATGCACTCACGCGTGGACGTATCCACTCGCGAGAAGCATGTGCGTACGCACGTGTGCACAAACCCACACCCACTCACCCACACACTAATCTGCACACGCACATACATACACGTATACATACTTATACACACGTACACGCATACTTACACATCCATACCCACACACTAACACACACACCCACCCACTGACGCACACCCACTCATCCCCACACACTAATCTGCACACGCACATACATACACTCATACATACTTATACACACGTACACGCATACTTACACATCCACACCTTACTGATACACACACTAACAAACACAACCGCACACACACACACAAATATCCTCAACACACATTCACACATCCACACACACCCATAGATCCATCCACTCACACAAAAATCCACACCCATTGCAGCACACACCAACACTCTCACACGCGCACACATGCAGATACACACACACACATACATATATGCATACATTCATTCAACAATACTGGTACAGAAGATCTACACGTCAATATGAAATTTCGCAAAGGCTGGTTAACCGCCCATCTCCCAACTCCCACGAACATCAACAAATGCGTCCATAATAATACGTCTATCTGTATCTTGAAGACGCAATCAGACACTTACATTGCAGATGCAAAAAAACAACATCTTACATTTGAATGTCAATGGACCGTTTATACCTGTCCAAAGAAAGAAGCTATGTTTACATTTTTGGATTTCAAGAAAACTGGCTTTGCTAATTACGAAACATGTTCAAATAAAACCGGACATAACTGCACCAGGTAAAAATACGTGCGATGCGCATGATGACGCTACTTCTGATGTAAACAGCACATACCAACAGTCAAATTTCCAAAATTTCATAATCCTGCGACTCATAGTTTCCACAGAAGACAGCTGAAAACATGGCGGGTGTGATACGGAATCCGTCCAGAATTGACCAGCGAGAAATGATTCGGTTTCTAACAGTTAAAGGATGTCGACCAGTTGACATTCATCGCAGAAGACAACAGTAAAAAAAACTGGACAACGATGTTTAAAGAATGACGTGAGTTAACGAAGGATCTTCTGAGACCAGGTCTGGCGCATATTGTTACGCTAGAAAATGCCATCATCATAATTAATGCAGCAATTAGAGTAGACCGTCACTTGATCTTTTTTAACGGTGTGCTGAGGAAACTATGATTCGCAGGAAAATGGCATTTTGCAAACTTTACGGTTGGTATGTTCTGTGTACATCAGAAATGACATCATCATGCGCAACGTACGTATGTTCACTTTGGTGCAGTTAGGTCCGGTTTCAACTTGAACACGCCTCGTTTTATGGCACAAATTGAAGAAGCTGAGCAAGTAACGTCGCAAATGTTCTATGCAATGGTGACAATTCTTTAGATACATTTGTAGAGTAATTCAAAATAAGTGATACTATTCTTGAAATGATAGCTGATTTGATCTCCAATTTTCAGAAAATTGATGTTGTCTTTGTGACTTGTCATGGCTATCTGTTTGTAGATTACATCAAGGCATTCTCTATTGCCCATCTCTTTAGGCAAACATATTTGTTCGCAGTGTTCCGTAATTCTCTGAATTCATGCACTGTTGTTGGTGTGTGTTGTTGTTCTTGAATTGATTAACTATTAGATAATATGTCTATCTTGTCACTGCCAGTTTCACAATAGGTCTTTTAAGTAATAGTAAAATAAACAACAAAAAACAACAAAAATAGCAAAACAATATATATATATATATATATATATATATATATATATATATATATATATATATATATATATATATATATACACACACATAGGAGTATAGGAATACATATGTGCATAGATGGTCACATATAGAAATAGGATCATGTCTGTTTAATGTAGAATATTTTGGAAGTGTAGCTTCTTTGTCCATGCGTATTAATTATCGCAACAACAGAGAACCCTTTGTTATGTAGGTACATGTGTGTATATATCATCATCATGTAGCATGTCCTTTGCAGAATGTCGTTGTCCTCACAGCCACTCGAAAGAAGTCTCAATTTTCAATTAGTCTGCTCTCCTGCGGCCTGATCCATTTTCATATTTAGGATGTCCTTGATTTCTTGAGTCCATCTACACATTGGTCGACCTAGGCCGTGTCTTCCTGGAACAATTCCCTCCAGAATTGCTTTTTTAGCCCTTAATGGGGCTTGATGTGGCCGAAAAACCTCAGTTTCCGAGACATAACGTGGTTTATGAGCCAGTTTCCGAGACACAAAGATCTCGCAGGGTGGCTTTATTTGTTAATTTCTTTACCCAAGGTATTTTTATGATTCTTATGTAGCATTTCGTCTCGAACACCCGGATCCGTTTTCTGAATGTCTGTGGGATGGTCCGCGTCTCGCCCCCTTCATTACATTGCCACCGGCAATGCGCATGATGTCAGGATTTTCAATCTTCATTTGTTTATTATAATATATAGTAGTATTCGTAGATATACTAACATATATACTAAAAGATATACTAACATATATACTAACATATATCTTATAAGATATACTAACAGATATACTAACAGATATACTAACAGATATACTAAAATATATACTAACAGACATACTAAAAGATATACTAAAATATACACTAACAGATATACTAAAAGATGTACTAACATATATACTAAAATATATACTAAAAGATATACTAAAAGAGCTTGACATCGACAAATATTGGTTGGTAAACAACATCTTATCCAGTGAACTGAAATATTTTAGTCACATCAAACGCCATAATGGCCTAGAGAGAACAATATCGGAGGGTGTGGTTCCTGGAAGGTGGGGCAGAGGCAGACCGAGAAGCAGATGGACACAAGACATCACGGCGGTCCTGAAGATGACAGCGACAGAGGCGGGCATTCTGGCCAGAGATCGAGAGTCTTACAGATCGGCTGTTGTGAGAGCGACGTTCTGGCCAGAGATCGAGAGTCTTACAGATCGGCTGTTGTGAAAGCGACATTCTGCAAACGACAAGCTACATGATGATATATTCGTAGTGTTAATACAAGTCGATTGTACTGATGTAGTAAAGTAAAACGTGTGGCACTAATATGATTATACGTTCTTGCTAACCCATTGGATATAGTAAATGTCGCATAGGTAGTACTAATTCAGTTTTTTCTAACACTTCTATTGACATGTTATTTTGATTGTGATTGTTCAATGTCACCATCAATAGATAACTTTCTTTTCTGTGCTGATCTGTTTGTAGCTTTCCTCACATCCCGAGCATGCTGATAAAGGTGGACATGGGACCTTCAATCGGTTGTGCTAAGCTTGGATGTATTTGCGTGTCGCTCACTACTAAGAGGATCACGTCGATCCCTCATGTTGTTAACCAGGATGACGATTTCAGGAAGGACTACGCGGAAGACAAGGTGAGGGTCGAATCCAGTATGTTTTGCTTGAACCTGACTGATATGTCGGATCAGTATATATTGCCTGACCAGACCTTAGTCTTCCTTCATCAGTGACAGAGTAGAATTGCATATTAGAATATAAAGCAAGTCATAAACAGTTAAAATGAAAATGTCGCTATTTAACACATGAAATACAAGCTGCCACTGAAACCATCCCAAGAGGGGCAAAGAAAAATTATAAGCCCTATTGGAATGATGAGTTGTAGAAAGTGGAAGACGCAGTCACAAATGCTAAGAACATGGCAGAGATAGAACAAACTATGGAAGCAAATATCGCCCTCAAAGCCGACACGGGGAAATACAAATACACTCTAAACCAAACAGCAAGAGAAAGCTGGAAAAACAAAACAGAAAGCCTCAACTTAGACAAAGAAGGGAACAAACTTTGCAAGTTAGTCAGAGCCATTAATGACGAAACTCCGGCAAACAAACAAATTACCATCAAGCAGGGCGAAAACGTGTTCACTGGAAAAAAAGCCGCAAACGCCTTTGTTGAACACTATGCCAAAGCGAACCACATAGATGTCCCTGCAGATAGACATACGGACATTAATGGAGAGCAAAAGGGGCACGACAACATCAATATGGCACCATAAGAGCATATGATGGCACAACTAACAATGAGCGAAATGGAAGAGGCCATGAGAACATTAAAGAAAAGGAAATCCCCCGGATAAGACGGGATAACAAACGAAATGCTGATGGGGCTGGGCCAAACAGCAAAGAGGAAACTGCCATCAGTCCTTAACCAAAGCTGGAAAAGGGGTATTGTACCCCAGGCATGGAAAGACGCAGTACTTGTACCAGTACCAAAGAAAGGAAAAGACAAAACAGATCCAAATTGATACAGGCCTATCAGCCTACTGAGCTGTGTCGGCAAACTGATGGAACGTATGATAAACACCAGACTGATGTGGCATCTAGAAGAAAAACGAATACTAATTCCACAGCAAGCCGGCTTTAGACAGCACAGATCCACTGAGGACCAGGTCATCCTCATAGCCCAGGAAATAGAAGATGCCTACCAGGAACAGAAACACACAGTAGCGGTTTGGGTGGCCCTGGAAAAGGCATTTGACAAAGTCTGGAAAGATGCACTTAGAGTCAAGCTAAGAAGAAGTGAAGTTTGTGGGAAAATGTACAAGTGGACCAACCACTACCTCAAAAACAGAACGGCCAGAGTCCAAGTACAAGGGCAGATGAGCAAAAAGGTGACACTTGAGCAGGGAGTACCCCAAGGGGGAGTACTGTCACCCACACTCTTCCTGGTGTATTTAAACGACATTACAGAGAATATACCAAGAAGAGTTCATAGCTCAATGTTTGCAGACGATCTGGCTATGTGGACCTCTGAAAAGAATCTCACTATAGCACGAAATCGGATGCATCAGGCCCTAACATCGCTGGAAGAGTGGTCGAACTCATGGCTGGTCAAAATAAACGAAGAGAAAACCACATGTACAATATTATCGCTATCAATCAAACCCCAAAACACCAAATTAAGTCTAAACGGCAAATGCCTGCAACAAAACGACAACCCAAACTACCTGGGAGTCACATTTGATCGGCGCATGACATGGAAAAGTCAGAACGAGAGAAGCCGAATGAGAGCCAGAGAAAGAATGGCAATCATGAGGAAACTTGCTGGCACAAGCTGGGGAGCAGACGAAGGCATACTAAAGAAACTGTACACTGGAAGAGTGAGACCAGTTCTCGAGTATGGCATTGCGGCATGGACAACAGCAGCAAAGGCGAACTTCGATAAAGTTAGCAAACTTCAAAACCAAGCCATGAGAGTTATAACAGGAGGCATGAAGTCAACGCCAATTGTAGAACTTGAAAAGATTACAAAACTGCAATCCATGACCGATAGAAGAGACTGCAGAGCCCAGCTACAGTCAGAGAAACTCCGAAGACTGACTGACCATCCAATGCACCAGAGACTAAACAATTTGGGAAATGGGAAACTAAAGCAGAGAAACTTTGCAGAAATAGCCAAAGCAAAGATGCACGAAGATCCCATAAACGCCCTAACAACATCAAAACCCATCACTACTGTACGAAAACCTACCTGGACGCAGGATATATTCCCAGAGGTGGTAGAAAATATACCAGGTATTGGAAACAAAAACTGCCAGACTGAAAAAGAAAGGAGAGATACTACCCTAAGCTTTATATCGAAAAGCTACCCAAGCATGGACTGGACAAATGCATACACCTACGGTTCTGTAACAAACATTACACAGAACGGAGGGGCAGGAGCATTCCTGAACCTACCAAATGGCAGACAAAGAACACTGTCATTCGCTACTGGTAAGTACACAAGCAATTTCAGAGCGGAGGCAGAGGCACTGAGGGCGGCAGTGGAAGAAATGGTGACGCATAAAGAAAATGAAAGCCATATAGTCCTGCTTACAGATGCTCTCGTTGTAGTCACAGCGCTAAAAAGCCAGAAAAACACTGAGCTTAATGACTTAAGAGCAGCACTCTGCAAACTGTGCCAGCAGTCCGCACCAAAAAGGGTAGTGGTACAGTGGGTCCCTTCACACTGCAACATCCAAGGCAACGAGGAGGCAGACAGACTGGCAAAAGAAGGTGCAAGACTACCACAAACAGATACTAGTATGACGTACGAAGAGTCAAAACGGCTTATCAATACCAGATACATGACCAAATGGGAAACCGAACATACTGGTTACACCAAAAACGATGCCTATTACCAGTTGAACCGAAGAGAGCAGGTCGTTGTCTTCAGACTTCGCACTGGCCACAATAGACTGAGGTACCACCTATTCAACAAATTGAAGATAGGTGGTACCGACGAATGCCCGTGCGGTAACGGTAAATCGACCGCTGAACATCTGCTGCAGAACTGCCCGACATACGAGAATCAGAGAGAGCAGATGTGGCCATCACCAGTGGAACTGCAAGACAAGCTCTATGGCAGCGGCGACAGCCTCAGGATGACCGCCGCTTTTTTCGAAAAAATAATGGTTACTGTCTGACTGCGTACGAAGAAGAAAAAGAAAGACAAAGACAAGGAATTATAGCTGTACTTCGGTTAGCGAGGATAATTAATGCCAGATGAGAGTTAAACGGAAGAATCGTTTTGCGAGTAATAACTTCTCTTGCAGATAGGTTAAAATAGTTTCAAGGGAATTGAACAATGGCAATGCTCACAATAGAAATACGTCTATCTTAATCGTCTTCTTATTCTTCATTATGTTGTTCGTCCTCTTGTTCTATTTCTCCTTCTTCTTGCATCCGATCGTCGGAATTGCGAGCTCCCTACACATGTATTTATGTTTTCAGATAATAGGTGTTGCAAGAACAAGAAAGAACAACTCAGTAGCCATTAACTACGAGTGGCCAACGACTGACGAATTGTGACAAAATATCCTAAGACATAAAACTGTACACTGACAAGCAAATTCCGAATTAAAGGTTATATGTTAAGGTAAAATAATATAAGAAACACATTCATTTGGGTCCGGCTGGCGGTTTTATATCTCAATATTCTCCTTACTTAGACCTTGAGTGCACACAATTTATTAGAACTCAGAACAGCGTGAGATTGAACATGAAGCAAATAGTAGGCTCTGCTTCCAGAACGGATTAAGGGATGATATATATCCCTCTGAACACAACGATACGATTAGAACACGATGGAAGTCTTGGGCTCTGTTTCATGGAACCATAAAATGATGACACATATCACTCAGAAAACGCAGGACTAGAACATGATGGAAGTCTTGGGCTTTGTTTCATGGAACCATAAAATGATGACACATATCACTCAGAAAACGCAGGACTAGAACATGATGGAAGTCTTGGGCTCTGTTTCATGGAACCATAAAATGATGACACATATCACTCAGAAAACGCAGGACTAGAACATGATGGAAGTCTTGGGCTTTGTTTCATGGAACCATAAAATGATGACACATATCACTCAGAAAACGCAGGACTAGAACATGATGGAAGTCTTGGGCTCTGTTTCATGGAACCATAAAATGATGACACATATCACTCAGAAAACGCAGGACTAGAACATGATGGAAGTCTTGGGCTTTGTTTCATGGAACCATAAAATGATGACACATATCACTCAGAAAACGCAGGACTAGAACATGATGGAAGTCTTGGGCTTTGTTTCATGGAACCATAAAATGATGACACATATCACTCAGAAAACGCAGGACTAGAACATGATGGAAGTCTTGGGCTTTGTTTCATGGAACCATAAAATGATGACACATATCACTCAGAACACACACGATTAGAACATGAAGCAAGCTTGTATCTCTGTTTCAATGACGTATAGAAAGATGAGACATGTTACTGTATTTGTAAATTGACTTCCAAGGTCCGCACATACTGACATGCTTAACCTCAGAAAGGCTAGGTACGTTTTTGTGCTGATCTGTTCCTAAGAATCTACTTCACTGAGATCCAAACACAGCAATAGGTGGCCATACTCTTTAAACGAATGGTTAGGAATGTTGATACTGACAATTTCGGTAGTTTGATGGTTGTTCACACTTCTGCGTCGCCCTCTCTTGCGCCCGGCTCAGTTAGAAGATCATTCACTTGTAAAGGTCTGCAGCCTCTAAATTCCTTATACATCTATTGTGATGTCATCATCCGATAGGCGGTTATTTATATATTTCAAACTGTCACTAATATTCACGTGTACCAATTAACTGGATTATGAAGTCAGAGTATTAGCTCTTTCGGTGCCATGAACCCAACGGGAGTGATACAGTAGGTGCCCTTGCAGGTTTGAGGTCTTTTCAGCTACCATTCACTGATGCTATAGCCAGTCATTATGTACCTTTAGAAGTACGGATTGGGAGGCTCACGTGATGACTTGCTAAAGAAGTCACATATAGCCATCAAAGCTATAGTCACTGCTTCCATCTCGATTCTCATATTATAAGTTGGACTGTATGCTCCGCTCCGGTCTGCGGCAAATATCTCACTTTTTTAGAGATACCCCAATCTGATCTCACTTTAGCAGAGAATCCCCCATCCTTAAATATGGGGATGACAGCATAAAGCCCGTCAGTTACAGACTTTTTATCTTACCCAACCGTTTGTGGAAAATAATGGATCGAATCATTAACACTAGAACAGCCTAGAATAGGATTTTTTGTTAAATACTTATCTCCGAGCAAGCAAGTTTTCGTAGAAACAGATCGACTAAAGATAAATTAACATAAATCTTGCGGGAGATAAAAGATGCATTTCAAGAAAAAAAAACAGTCAGTCTGGATAGATCTAGATAAAGCCTTTGATATTATATATAAGAGCGTGTTAAAACTCAAACCACTGCAAATCGGTGTAACCAACACCATGTCCAAATGGATCAACGATTACTTAGAAAACAGGACAGCAAGAGTACACCTCCAAGGTAAATATCAATCAACATTTGAAAATGGAACAAAGAGTTCCGCAATGTAGAATACTCTCCGCCAAATTGTTCCTCATGTACATCGATAATGTACTAACAGAAATATAAAAATAGTACATAGTGCGTTAAATGTCGATGATTTGGCACTATGGTATATCCGAAGAGTCTACACCTGCAGCTAGAAAACAAATGCAAAAGGCTCTAAATAAAATAGAGACACAGACAATGAAATGGCAAATCCATATTAACGCAACCAAAACCACGTACACAATCTTCTCCGTATCTCACAAGCCTCAAGAAGTGACCATAAAAGTAAATGACCAGACTATCCACATTGACATAAGTCTAACTTATCTGCGAATAAAAAAGGATTCAAGTCGGACATGGAAAATCCACATTTAAAAAAAGCCACCAAGAAAGGTAAACACAGAATGACCATAATGAGGAATACATGGGGCTCACCATGGGAAGATGACGTTGACACTCTATAGAAACTGTACATATGTTATGTGAGTCCAGTGCTAGAATACAGGATAGCAGCATGGCCCACAATAACACAGAATAAATAACTTTCAAAAATTCATACAACCCAAAACTAAGGTATGCGTATAATTACTGGATCTATTAGAACAACAACAATAAATGCAATGGGAAATATCACAAGAATCGAAATTATGGAGACACACAGAGACCAAAAACCACGCCAGCATTGGGGGAGTTCAAATGCCAGATTACTCAATATATGATATAATAAATTGCATGAGAAGAGGACGATTAAAGAGAAACCACTTCATGTCGAAAGCAAAAGAGCTTGCTTGAGCAGCCCATATCATAAGCCAGGCAGTGGTTAAAGATACCAAACATCTCGAACTCCACCATGCAAAAAAGTCAAATCCTCTAAGATGATAGAAACCATAGAATGAATAGGGAAGAATGGAACAAATTTAGAAATGATATTTATTACCGAAAAATATCTGAGTAAAACATACCCGAAAATACAGATGGCTCATCTAAAAAAGCCAAATCATATGGATGCGGAGGGGTCTATTACAGAAAAAGAGCGGAGAAGAAAATAACTCGAGTATTAACAACTAGAACATTGTCCAATAACGTCCGTGCAGAAGCAGGGGCACTGATGGCCGCAG
Source organism: Ariolimax columbianus (assembly GCA_036924085.1). NCBI lineage: Eukaryota > Metazoa > Mollusca > Gastropoda > Stylommatophora > Arionidae > Ariolimax > Ariolimax columbianus. The sequence goes on along the minus strand of JAVGWX010000007.1, from coordinate 61,630,547 downwards.
CTGAACTTGCAATCCAAGATAAAGATATCTACCAAGAAAACATGGTATTCCTGACTGATTTCTTGTCAGTATTAGCAGCTCTAAAACAACACAATAATGAACAGCTTGAGCAATGTATGCACTCCCTAGCACATTTATCAGCAGACCACCAAGGCAATGAAGCTGCAGACAAACTAGCAAAATGTGAAGGAGCATTCCCACAAACAGACATGAGCATCACTTATAATGAGGCCAAAACCATAATTAAAGCCAGCCAGGGAAAAATGGCCTGAACAAAACCCCAAAGCTGCTTAAATTTAACTAGAGAAAAGCAAGTGATCATCTGCAGGTTGAAAACTGAGCATAACATACTAAAAGGTCATCTTTACAAAAAATTGAGGAGTGGGACAGACGGCAGGTGTCTATGTGAGGATCATATTATGACCGTGGAATATATCACTGGCCGCGCGAGACGGATATCAGACAAAAGCTTCATGGTGTCTTTTGTAAGAGAAACCTAGACCTACGGATAAACTAAGAAAAGAAAGAAGAAGAAATACTTGTAGAATCTCACAAGATTTTGTCCCGCCTCTCCACATCAAACTTGAACTAATGAATAATTATTTGAACGTCATGGATTGAAATGTGACATGAGTTTTATGGATTATATGATCCATTTTCAAGACTTAGTAAGTTAAAATCAAGGAAGGTGTATTTGTCGGTCCATAGATGCGTTCGCGATTTATGGATGTCCTCACTTGTGTTGAAAAGTTAGTGAGTCAACGCTTTCCAGATAATGGAAACAAGCTTTCTTTGAAACAATAGAATAACCACTAGCTAAAAGCAACAGTGTTACAGCGCTATGGAAGATATTAAATTAAACTCTATACCATTTCAAGTATATGAATTGCCTTCAACTGCGATGTTGTCGGTAATGAGAAATATGAACGATTTCATCAGATCATTACTATCCTCGAAAAAGGTAGCGAGGGAAATGGACTGCAGCAATCCAAGCAGGCTATTGTAGGACGCTTGTAAGAAATGTTCCAAAAACGAATTACAATCGACAGGCTAAAAGGCGTCGATGTAAATCATGTCCTCTGTGATCATTATTATCAAAAGGTAAGTATAGACAATTGTGTAAAACTTGATAGACATTTACAAATCTAGACCACATCTCATTTAATTCATTTTCAGTCTCGTAAACAACATACGGGTAACTTGATTTAATCTCAGATACAAACATTTTCAAAGTGTGTTGTCCAGTTTCATCTGCCATTCTATCTCTAGTGCAGGTTAATTCTTCTTACTTGACTGTCGTATTCACTGGGGTTACCTTCCAACCTTCTCTCTCTGACTGTGCCATCAGTGGCGTTCCACTTCTGGTTCTTGGTCTCATTATGTGCTATTGTAAAGCAGGTGCAGCATGTCTGTGGGTACATACATGTAGGCTTTGGTATGTGTCAGGAATGCGACAATCATCGTGGAATATCGCTACTCTCCGTAGCAGGCAAGATCCTAGCGCGCTTACTGCTAAACAGGCTCAACAAACACCTTGAACAAAGCCACCACCTCCCAGAAAGCCAATGTGGGTTCAGAGCCGGAAGAGGAACAGTGGACATGATTTTTGCCGCTCGCCAAGTACAAGAGAAGTGTCGAGAGCAAAATAAGGCCTTGTACACCACATTTATTGATTTGACAAAGGCATTTGATACAGTAAACAGAGAAGGGCTGTGGATGATAATGTCTAAGTTTGGCTGCCCCAACAAGTTCATAACAATGGTGAAACAGCTACACGAAGGCATGTGTGCTCGTGTACTGGACAGCGGTGAAATCTCTAAAACGTTTCTAGTATCAAACGGAGTAAAACAAGGATGTGTACTCGCCCCGACTTTGTTCAGCATGATGTTCGCGGCCACGATGACAGACGCCTTCAGATCATTGGAATACCCATAAAGTACCGCACAGATGGCAAGTTACTCAATTCCAGAAGAATGAAGGCCAAAACCAAAGTGGCTGGCGACATAATCAGGGAACTTGTATTTGCTGACGACTGCGCTCTAATGAGCAACTCAGAACTGAACATGCAGGTTGGAATGGACCAGTTCTCTGCCGCATGCGAAAATTTTGGTCTGACCATAGATGCCAAAAAAACAGAGGTCATGTACCAACCAGCACCAGGCATGCCGTACACAAAACCAGAGACTACAGTCAGCGGGCAGACGTTGAATGCCGTAGACAAATTCACATATCTGGGCAGCACGCTGTCGAGATCTGTCAGCCTAGACGATGAGGTGGCAAGCAGAATAGCAAAGGCCAGCACATCCTTTGGTAGAATGCGCTCGATGGTCTGGGCACGTCGTGGCATCAGCGTCAAGACCAAACTCAAAGTCGACCGTGCAACCATCATTCCAATCCTAATATACGCTTGCGAAAGCTGGACTGTATACTCTGGACATGCAAGGAGGTTAAACCACTTCCACACAGGTTGCCTGAGGCGAATATTCCACATCCGATGGCAAGATCGTGTCACTGACATCGAGGTTCTCTCGAGGGCTAACATGCCCAGCATCCATGCACTGCTAGAAAAAGCACGACTAGGATGGGCCGGACACCTCGTCCGTATGTCAGACGAGCGGCTCCCAAAGAAGCTTCTCTACGGCGAGCTGAGAGAGGGATGGCGCGAGAAGGGGCGCCCAAAGAAACGTTTTAAAGACGGTCTGAAGGACTCACTAAAAAGTTGCCAGATAGACATCGACACAAAAACAGATCTGACTGGAGAAGCGCAGTCAAATCGGGTGTAGCTGCTGGTGAAGATGACCGTGTTGTGAAAGCCCAGAACAGACGCGAGACGCGGAAATCCCGAGCAGCGGGAACACCATCCCCTTCTACAAACCTCGTGTGCCCGATATGTAGCAGATGTTTTCGTGCTCGCATTGGCCTGTTCAGCCACATGCGCACCCACACCCAACAGGGAAATCTATGACAAGGATGATGTCGGCGGTCCTCATCGACAACGATGGACAGCTATTATTATTATTATGTGTCAAACTTACATATTGATGTCACAGACAGCAGTATACCCATCTACTGCATTCTCATGATACAGGTATATCTAGTGCACCTCAAAACTGGTCGCATGTCATCTTTCTGGATACGATCGAAGCGATCATATTTATGAGAGAATATAAAGTCTTTAATCAACAAATAATAGTACCAAGATACTATTTATATATATAATCAGAGGCACTTTTACAACTCCATGCTTGGTGTTGCAATAATCTTGAGTGTTCTATAGATTGGAAGGTATATGTATAAAAAATTGGAAGGTGTCTCTTTTTGCTGGGGAATTCGATGAGTCAGCGGATATTACTGTACTGGTCAACGTGTTTCCAGGTTCTGCTCTGAACTGAGTTGAAACAGTCAGTTTATTTTTATTACAAGGTTCAAATCAACTCGACGACCAGAATTTGTATTGTTTTATTATTAAATGTAATATGTGTATACCTCAGACATGGATACGTTTATAACTAGATCTCCGAAATGTAAGGAGCTTAATCAGAGTAATCATGCGACTGAAACTGAATGAGGTGTTTCGGCCATTATTGTATTTGAATCAAAAAAAGATCAAACAGAAAATCTCAATGCAATGTAAAGCAATCATTGGTGCATGATCTCGTAGCCATTGAAGTGATCGAAAAATTCGTTAGTCCTTTTTGCGAACGTCAATTTCTTTGGGAAAAAAATACAATCTCAAATCGCATTTGTAAAGCGTACAAAGTAGATTGATTCAACAAGTGTGTGCGTAATACCCGAAACCGAGCTGGTGAGATTTCTTGACTGAAAGAAAGTTTATCCATCCATCCCCCACCCCTTCTCCCCCTTCCTCGTGCTTGTTTCAGAAGCTTAATCAGCATTGCTTGCGAGTTAGAAAGTACTTTTAATTTGGCTAAAATAAAAAAAGTAATTCATGGATGGCTTGTGAATGACTGCATCTTTGTCGTCATGTACACTTTGATCGAGAACTGTTTCAATGACGTGAAACGTGGTATTTTGCAACAGGTGAACGATCTGTAATTCTATTTCACGCGGTAAAACGATTGCTTGGAGTTATTTATGACTTGTCTTGAAATATTGAAGCTAGTTACTTGAAATGTGAAAATAGTCTCTGTTTATCTGTGTCATTTGAATGAGACAACTGAAACTAGTAACACTAGCCAACTCGTTGTCTGGATCTTCTTTGTTTCAACTGACTTGAAAATTAATGCAGACATCGTTTGCAGTTTGCAGTCTGAGGGTGAGAGTCGTGGAGCTGATTTGCTTGACAACGTTATGAAAGGTATGCAGTGGTGTTATCTGGATTTAACCAAATTAGTTTATGTGACAACATTTTATTATATTTATTTGGCAATGTGTTATAATAACAAAACACAACTCACATATATTTTGTCATGTTTTTTCCCAGTTCACATCAAGTGAAACCGCCCCATCAAAGTTTATCCAGTGTACTCTATCTCTTGCCGTAATGATAAAATCTGTCAGTCTATCTTTTGATTGTATTGCTATAGTTTTGATATACTTGAGTATATTGTATACTTGTATTGATATACTTGAAACGTCTGCCTCTTGAACGGCTGTCTTCCAAACTATCCTCAAGTGTGGTCTTCAACAAGGAGGCATGTCTTGTTATATGACCAAAATAACTTAACTGTCTAATCCTAATTTTGGTCATTAATTCTCTTTCCAGCCCCAACTGTTTCAATACCTCTACATTTGTTTTCCTCTCTTTCCAAGAAATGTGACCCAATTTTCTAAATACCACCATTTCGAAGGTTTCAATACTCTTTTCCAACCTGTTATTCGGTGCAAATGTGTCTGTGCCATAAAGTAATGACGAGTATTAATAACACTTGACAATTAACATTTTCAAATTATGATTTATCTGTTTGGATGTCAGTATGTATCGCATGTTGATGAATATCACCTTGGTCATAACTGTTCTCTTTCTGATTTCGTTGTCTTTCGTTATTATAAAACCTGGAAATGAGGAACATGAATTTTTGTTTTACGCCAGAATTGTCCTTTTTAAAGCCTTTTACTGAAGTAGTTTTCTGTAAGACTCTCGCACTAAAGATTAATCCATTATTTTCACATATAAGGTTGCATATTATCCTGAAATCACTCGTATTCAAGCTGTACCAATAATTGTGCAGTTTTGACATTATCTTCGAACTGAACTTTCAATATTTCAATCCGAAATGTTAGCGGACTTTTCACATTTCTAACTGACAAGATTACAATATGTAATTGCCACTATAATTATAAATAAATGCAAGCTCTAACGCTCATTTGCCACTTTTAACATTTTACGCAAACAAATGTCTAGAAATAAAAAAATTAAAACCGTGTGTCATTCAACAATCATCGACACATTCTCTATTTATTTACACATTTGTGATGTAATTTACGCATTTAGTTTGACTTTATTATTTGATTACATTCTTCGTTTAAAATAGAAATTGTATAAGAAATGGCAGAAAATTCAAAAAAGAAATGTAAGCAATATAATTGAGTATCTTAAGTGTGAATTATTACCTAAACCAACAAACCAGAAACTGCCAACGCGTATGCTATGTGAAACAGTATTTTGTAATGAGGCACTGGTGCCTTCCAGACTGAATGAACTTTAAAAGAAAGTACATCATGAAAGGACAGATGACACCTTAAACTTCTTTCGCAATCACTTTGTGTCAAATTTTAAAAGCGGCAAACACTATTAAACACGATTTGTAATGTTTCACAATAACAAACTGATTGTTTGCGTGCATCAAACAACATTTCGCCATTGATTAGTAAGTCTGGAAAGGCACATACACGTGTTGAGACGCGCATACTTCCATCAGTTAATTAGGTTTTGAGTTCTGTTTTACAAGTCATCACATGATATAATTCAGCAACAACTCAGTTGAAATATCCTTAGATCAAATGACAGAGAATGTGAAAGATGCGCTGTGCAGCGCACTAAAGAAACTGAATGTATATTACAGCTGGAAGAATCAATGTGGCTAGATAATTAATAAATGCTTCTCTCATATGTAAGTTTAGTAAAAGACGAGTGTTTGGTTCGGAAATTGATAAGAAGTATTAAAAAAACAGTACTAAAGTAGAGCAATAATTCGTTTGGTTGAGGATTTCTTCAAAGAAAAAAATGTTCACTTATAATACCTGCGTATGCAACTGATAAGTACCATCAATAGTTGGTGGCTACTGTGGCTGTATTGCTTACTTAAAGAATAAAATATATTATTCATCTGGTTGCAAAAAACATAAGTGATTCCCTACATAACTACATTAAATAAAATGAAAGCCGGTGAGTGATGACGATTGTGAACGTTTGGTGTTCATACATAGATCACATATACAGATGCAATATGTAAAAGATGCCAACATTATAGTGTGGGTAACAACCTCAGTGATCACTTAAATAAGCTTTTCTTTGCTGATGATCAAGCACTAAAAGCAGCCTCAGAAAAATAACTGAAGGAACATATCATCAATATTAATAAGGCATGTACGAATTGCAGTATAAAAACTAACATAGTGAAAATCGAAGTAAGGATAATCCAAAGAAATAGAAACAACAATATTAATACAAAGCCAACAAGTAAAACAGGCGAAACATTTAACGTACCTGGGTAACATAATCTCAGTAGATGGTAAAAGTGACACCGAAATCCAGAAAAGATGTAATAAAGCAACTCAAATCATTGAGCACATGTTCCAATTATTCATATGTAAGCACGTGACAATGGATACAAAAAGACGCTAAGCAACACAGTATTAATTTCCACAGTGTGCTATCGGTGTCAGAATTGAACATTAACTAACAAAGATAAACGAAACATCGTAACAACAGAGATGAAACGTCTGTGCGGAATGCATGGAGTCACAAGAATGGATAGAATCAGAAACAATGATATTAGGAGACAAGTAAGTATAACATTAGTGCTAAACTTCACCAAAAGACAGCAAACCAAATGGTCCGGCCAAGTGACACGTCAAACACCAGATAATATCCCTGATACATCTATGTTAGACATATTCAATGGATACAAAGATAAAGGGCTGACCACGCAAAAGATGAATAGAAGAAATAATACAAAACGTAAAACTGACCCTGTAAGAATCACATGCTAGGGCCCGGATAAGAAACCTCTTTATAATCTGACGCTAAAAGGCACAAGCAGGACAAAATAGGAATAGACAAGAAGAACGTGCTTCATTCTTACGTTTGTTGGCTATCCAAAAGAAAACTGTTTTTGACGCGTCTACAACCTTCTTCATATTGCAGTGGAGTTTTTTGAAGGCATGCATGTTTTCCATTGGACTTGAGTGTGTATAGTCAATAGGGAAATGACCCACAAGTTTGGAAACCACAACAATAACGTTGCTTTGAACGAAATTAGATCTAAAAGATATTTTAAATGTAAACAGGCATTCCTATTCGGATCCACCATACTCTGGATGCCGAAGATAAAAGTAACGCCAGTGTTTAGTCAGTCCTGTGAAAACATTTACATCAAGTGATCCTGCGTTCGTTCCTATTGAAGGGTTTTCACAGCCACAAGTAATTACCGAGAGTGCATTGAATGAGCAAGGGAGAGATATGAAATTAGCAAAAGCAAAGCAGAGCTGTTGGGGTCCAGACTGTAGCAATGGTATCTTTCAGAAGACAATGTGTATGCGTCAAGCATTGGTGGTCAGCAAAAAAAACTGCGTTTCTTCTTCCCCTTCTTCTTTTTCTTCTTCTTCTTCTTCTTCTTCTACTGCGTTTTCTTAATACGCTTTCAGTTAATGTATTTAAAGAAAGCAGTGGTCCGTAAGAGGTCATGGGTATCTCCATAGAGCGTGTCAGGAGATGGGCAAATGTACCTTTTTTTGTAACTCGTATGTTGGACTCTACTGTTGTAATGCAGTAGAATCATCTTACACATTTCAAAATGGCATATAATCTCGCTGTTTGCGTTGACCATAGATCTAATAGCACCACTGCAAATCGACTACAAATAAGAGGATTGGAAACTATGATTCCTTATTCGTCTAAATTGATCTTAAAAACTGCTGCTCAATAATGAGGAAGTTTTACTGTGTGCTCAATTTCGGTACGCAGTCCATATGAAAAAATGTACAGCAACACCAAACAGCTGATACAAACCATACCCTATGTCCAGTACCAGTAGCCCATTTGTTGTGCCTTGAAGGTCATTGTCATATGTATGGGATTAAAACAAGGCTACGCAATATGTTGCTGTTTCTTCTGGTTCTGTAACAGACGTGATATGACTTTTCATTACAAGAAAAGGGATTAGTTCCCACTTTTAATAGTTGTCCTTACACAAGCGATGATGGCGACAGCGTCAAACGTGTGCTGTCAAATGTGTTTTCTTATAACTGCAAAGACCATCCACAGAACGGTATACCCTTCCACCTATAAGGCATACAGGTAGAAAGTCGGCTGTGGAGTTGTTGTGGGGTTTGATTTTTCGGACAGCACGCTTTCGCTGAGTCTCCGCGGTCGGTTTTTTTCTCTGCAATTTAAGCCCCTTTAGTGATTCTAGCTTCCGTTTTATGCAAGCAACTCTCAAGATTTGACATCAATGTTGAAGCTTTTCAGAGACACTTTCAGTGAGTCTCTGCAGCGTTTCTTCTGCCCCCCACCCCTCCCCCTAGTGATTGGTTGCCTGTTGTGAACTGATCGAGTAGCTACTGCTTGGGGATGCGCTCATCTGGCATACGAACACGTCCCGTTCATTTTATTTGAGCCATTTGCAGAAATGTATAGAGGCTCAACATGTTAGTCTTACTAAGAATGTCAGAGTTAGGCAATTGTTCCTGCCACCAAAACCTAAGCAGCCTACGCAGACAGCTCAATTTAAAAAGATGTAGCTGTCTGGCATGTCTGCAATACACTGTCCATGTTTCACAGACATAGAGCAAATGGGAAAACACTGCAGCACGGTGCACTTTAACCTTGGTGAATACACTGGTGTAATTTCGATTCCAGACGAGTCCATTACTTTTGCATGAACTAGGGACTCTAAATTTACCGATCCTGTAATTATTCTGTAGAATTTATCAAGATGGTGCTCCTATCTATTCCCATTAAAATTTCACTAATGAAGAATTTTGTAAAAGCAATGGATAGAAATGGGACAGGATGGGTGGGCTTCTGTAATTAATTTCCAAGACTTAGTGAAACCAAAATTATTGAAGGAGCATTTGTCGGTGAATGTCAGTTCTTAAAAGATCAGCGCTGTGATGATATCCTCACATGTATAGACATGCTACTTTCTAAGCAGGTTGTCACGAACTGTATATGAAACAAGACTCATGTCAATTGTCAGGGGCATTTAGAGGTTCTCTTTCTGTGCTACAAGAGATTAGGATGCAACATGTCATTGACGTTACACGTTGTGCATTCTCAAATGAAATTATGTCCATCTAACTGCTGCGGTGCTGTCAGTCATGACCACGGAGAATATTTTTTTATCAGGACATTTCTGCGCTAAAAAAAAGTACCAAGGGAAATAAAATGAAGTAATGATATCAGACTACAAGTTTAGCCGTTATGAGAGATGATCATGTTACTAATTTGAAACGCCAGGCCTAGCGAGATCGCTGTCAATGATGACTTATATTAAGATTATTATTGGGCTTCAATGTGAAAATGCGTAAAACTTCTTATATTTATCTTTTTTTTTAAAAAGAGCTGGTCTGATGTTGTAACAGTGTTATTCATATTTAATAGCCCAATCAACATAAAAGTAACGATATATAACATCAGATACACACAAGTAAAAATGTATTGTCTGTTGTTGGTGGCGAAGTGTCAATAAATAATTCCAGATATGCGGATGACACAGTTCCATTTGCTAAAACAAACAAAAGTTATAGTACATAACAAATCAGGTATATGGCTTAAACTTTACCTCTGAGAAAATGAAAATATAGTATTTAGCAAAGAACACATAGAAATCTGCTCTACAAATACACATGAATGATCAAACGAAAGAACAGGTCCAGTTTTGTTCTTTCGTGGAAATATTATAACAGCGAATGAAAAAGGAAATGAAGAAGAGAATAGGAATAACCAGATCAGTTTTAACCACGATCAGTTATATTTGGACATTCAAACAATTAACTCAACATTGTACATGAGAGTGACCAAGTGATATATACTCTCGCTCTTACTGTGTAGTGTATAAACGTAGATATGTATTTGAAATGTAGGTATATAGAAGAATGGGAAGCATCCCATGGACAGAACGAAAAACATCCAAGGACGGTTTCGAGATGTTAGGGGTGCAAAGATAAATCATCAAAGAAATCAGCGTAGACAGATAACTTAACTGCTGCAATAAAAATTTGAATAACAGGTGGATGATAATCGTCATATATGTAAATAACGCTGTAAATGGGAGGACAACATACACAAGGGCAGTGAGTAACAATGCTGGCAGACTGCGCCATGATGTCCCGATTCAGTCAGTTGACAATTATTTACACCCGGCCTTCGATATTGAGATGACAATTGAACTCAGCTGAATTTGTATACAATTTGTACATAGTTGAACAGCTGAGGGTGTTAGATGAAAACGTGCAATGGATCAGGTGACGTTAAACTGTTTTAAACAACATACTTCAATATCCCTGAGCAAGGTCACAGACCCATCTGGTAAGACAATATGATATTAATACGTACATAAAGGTTAATATGTCTAGCTGTAGTGATCTCGAGCACGAATACTAACCTTCCACAGCTCGTTAGAAAGGGACAGAGAGACAGTTATGTGATATTTAATGTGACAGATACATGTAGTATGTTGTAATAACTAAATATATATGAAATACTCATCTTGTTCCACGATAATCGCTCTCAAATAACCACATATATGATGCTGAAGCTACAGAACAGTGAATGAACTGACAGCAGTCAGTGACTCACTGCTGACTCTTTGCATCAGGGTCAGTGTACAATAGCTGACCATGACACTAATCTTTCTCCAAATGGCGCCCTGTTAACAGGCAGTACTTGTGTAATCTGACTAAAGGAACAGCAAATGCTGAGGGAAGGCAACCCATGACCTAAAAACGACTGTGTTAAAAGTGTATATGTTAGACCGAAAGGCGCAGGTACCGCATCCTCGTTGTAAGCTACACCACTGTCACAATATCCTTTTTATGACAAACGCCGAAGAAAAAGAAGACACAGAAGAAAATGATGAAAAAGAAGAAGAAACAAGAAGAAGTAGTAGAAGAAGTAGAAGAAGAAAAAGAAATAACCACATTTATCTGCCCATAAACTTGACGGCCAGTCTCAGGATTCCCTTGTCTCTGTGGAGGAATTATTATCGTTAGTATACTGTGTCGTAGCCGGAAGCCACGAAAATGGAATGAAATTACTGGGTGGGTATGCTCTAGTGTGCATGCCACATAGGACACCTAACAGGGAGAGTGCATAGACCTGATCATTTCAACGTGTCAAACATAGCCAAAGAAATCAATAAAAGCTGAAAGACCAACAAGATTCAGACGCGGTTTGATGACATGAGAACAAGAGACATTACCGGCGTTTTCACGAAAATATAATTTAAACACACGAAAACACCAGAGATTATGAAGTGTGAAATTATATAAAACTATGTATGTATTTAATACTAATGCTCTTTTTAATTAGTTCATTATTTAGTCTTTGATAAAGATATACTTAGAAACAAACATATGTTGGCGTGTGTTCCGTGTCCAGTTCTTGGTAACAAAATAGTTAGGTAGAAACGAGTTACTGTTTTCATGTGTTCAGCACCTGATAAACACATATTTAGATACAAGTTACTATTTTCATGTATCCAGCCCTTGAAGAACGCATATTTAGGTAGAAACGAGTTGCTATTTTCATGTGTGCAGTCCTTGAAGAAGGCATATTTAGGTAGGACCATAAGTTTATTTTTTGATAATGTTTTCAAACGCTCACCCATTTATAAAGGCTTATTTAAGTAGTGCATATGTTAATGTTTGTTACTGTTCTCATGAGATGCTGCTATTTAACCGTGTTCATATTTCAGTCTGTATTTGTCTTTCGTTTTACTGTAGCCATTCATATATTCGTTTTTGCTACATAAAAAAACGTTGCCAGGAGCACATTACGAATTTTAATGAAAGGAACTCCTGTTACAGTGATACATGCTCTTAGTCAGTTAGTTAGTTGTCTGTCCACTTGTGTCGTTGAGCGTCGTCGGTCCAGGGCCAAGTGCGTTGAGTCGGTCGTTGTAAGCAAGTGTCAGTGCAGATTAGCTTTAATGCCATCTAAACATCTGCCACTCGACCTCTCTCCTGCTTTGTAATTAGATCTTCTCGTGTTTTAGCCACCAGTGGAAGGCGATCAGGGTGTACTCTCATGAGAGTACTCACCCATTATGTTTTTTGTCTGGAAATGTATTCATTACAAGCGGTGGTTGCGATGATATTTCGAATATCGCCATTCTGGTGACACCAGATATTTCTCAAACACTTTTATTAATTCGTAACATTTCTGCGTAATGGTTGAAGCTCTCATATGCTGGCTTCATTTCTTTGACACTCCTAAAAAGTCGCTTAGGGGATTTTAGCATATGCATTTTAGTGGTGCGTCTGCTGCTGAAAACGAATATGTCGGACCGAAAAGTGGAAATATCGCAGTCGAGCTGTTAGCTAGCGACACATTTAATTCCGTTCACCGGACTACATCCTGCTACTTGCAAAGCCCTGTTCAGGGGTGGGAGATTGAGAACGAATACAGAAGAAGAAGAGTGGTTAGTCCTAGAATATTCGTCCCTAGCAGATTGTATTATCATTTTGTCTTTTCGTCTATATGGTAAGAGTATCTGTGCTCCATAATTGACAACAATGATGACTGCTCAAAAGAAATCAAAATTAGATTAGCAATGGCAATGCAGAGGATACGCTATATGAGGAAAATATGGTAGAATTCCAGAAAACTAATAAAAGTAAACATTTAGAGAATCTGTGATTTTCTCTTATCAGCAAACGAATGCGAATCATGGGCAGCAAACCGAAACTCAAGGAAGATAATCGAGTCCTTCAATTCAAAATATTATAGAAGGTTCCACAGAATATCGTTAAGAGAAAAAAGAAGCATGCAGACATTCGACAAGAGTTGGACATAGAGTAGAACTGGTTCAAAAATTACATAAGAACAAATACAGAAAATACTTCGCCACATCAAAAGACACAACGGTTTTGAGAGAACGGTAATGTAAGGTATGGTTCCGGGAAAATAAGTCAGAGACAAACCAAGAAGGCGATGGCACCAATATATCAAGGAATGCTTGGGCATAACTCTAGAGCAGGCTGGAGAATTGACAAAGAAAATCAAGTTTCTTTCAGATGGCTGTCATGGGAGCGACATTCTGCAAGGGGCATGTTACGTGATGTCTGGTAAGTAATGTTTTCATCAAGCTTCTTGGACATCAGTCATGTCTTTTAGAATTTCTTGTTTACTTTTTACTCTGCATACATTTGTGCATCATAATTATACGAAGCCATTTGTTTGTTTTCTTTATTGCATGGTCAATTCTTCGTTCAAAAATACATGGCTGTCTTAAAGTGAGTACATGTCTTTAGTATCTCGATTAGGTGTCACAAAAACTTTAAGCATTTCACGGCAAATAACATTTATGATAGCTTCTTCTTCGTTGTTTTAAAAAACTTCTACTGGTTGTCTCTTCTCTGTATTGGCCTCTAAGATGTCGCGTTCGCCATTACGACTGACCAATGATCTATTACCATGGTCAGTTAATACCGGCGGATGGCAAATGCGAAAAAGGGACCATTAAACAAATTGTAATGGCAAAGAATACATTTAAGAGAATCAGAGACATGCACTTCTGCCCAGGCAAATATCTCAGAACTTACAAATGGGAATAATGAAATGGTATGTGCATTCAGGTATATTGTATGGAGCAGAAACCTGGACCATATCCAAGACATTGGAGAAGAGTATTGACGCCATTGAAATGTTGGTTTTCAAACGATTTGGATGCGTTTCTTGCAATATAGGAAAACAAATAGTGAGGTTCTGGAACAACTCAAGGTGAAGAAGATACTTTTGAAGGAAATAAAATGCAGAAAAATAAAAAAATGTTGGTCATATCAAGCGACATGCCAGTTTGCTAAGAGTAATGTCGAAGAGAATAGAGAAGAGTGGAGGGCAAGAAACCCAGAAGGGGGGGGGGGTGGGGGGTGGGCAGAGGTACAGATAGACAGACAACATCAAGATGTGGTCCGAACACAGTTTGACTGAGTGTACAGATGGACAGACAACATCAAGATGTGGTCCCAATACAGTTTGACTGAGTGTACAGATGGACAGACAACATCAAGATGTGGTCCGAACACAGTTTGACTGAGTGTACATATAGACAGACACCATTAAAATGTGTTGACTGAGTGTATCAATCAGGCACGAAGCAGTGAGAACGGGATTGTCAACCTCCGATGTGGAGACTGCATTTGATGATGATGATGATCAGTGTGCATACAGACGTTAGGGATTACTCTGGTCTATTCTATTTCCTTTCCGTCTGTGTCAGCTTAACTTAACGTCCCTATAACTGTTTAGAAGGATTTGCAGAGTCTGTACACAACGAGTTTCTTTTACCGAATTTGATCTAAACATAAAATACATCCATTCTATTTTTGACTGGTCTATTTGTGACGATACATCTGTTTTGTTCCATAGATACCATGTTTTCGTGCGAATACCTTGGTACTAGAAGATAGTATTTGTAATGATTGGAGACTGCTTCCAATACATGTGTTCATAAGCTTTTCAGAATTGCTGCTCCGTTCTAGAGAGGTTTCACAAAAACCCAAACCACTTTAGAAAGAAGATCTCTGTCCAGTTTGCTGACAGCTAATGCATCCTGCTCATCAACGCCAGTGATAATGTCTGAAAACATTCCGTTTTATTCTCTACATTTCCTTTGCCACTGCATAAACATATACCTAGATCAATTTTGTTGTCATTACACATTCAACCGTTTGTAGGCATTTCAGTCCTTCACTTACTTATTCTGTTGTATAAATGAATTTCGTTGTTTGTGATAACATTAAAAAAACTTCACTGTGAATAGCTTTATCCTCTGTGTCAACACCCCTGCACAACAAAACAGTCGCTGTGGACAATTATCGATGTTATGTCACGTCTTTCTTATGTCTGACCGTCTGAGAATAAATATTTTTTGCTTTTTTTTAACATACATTCTACAATATCATATCTGTATTTTAGCCTCACGAATGTTTCGTAAACTGTTAGCGTCGTCCTTTCGCATGCTGCTGAGACCAGTTCGATGAATCACCTTCAATAAATTTGTAGCAACCACAAAAAATGCCTGTCGGGTTGCAAGGCCAGTCACCGGAGTAACTGGGACAAACGCTAGACAGGGTGGAGCCAAACCCAGGCATTAGGACGCGCCTTCCTAGTCTGAGATCTCTATTATGCCGAAACCGGAGGACAAGAAATATCTTGTGTCGGTCATTGCGGCACAATGAAATGACAAAAATGGATAATCCGCATAGAAACACAATCTGGCACAATCGTTATATTCGATTAAATGAAACACACAGAAATCCATGCGGAAGAACATTAAAGTGATGCAGAGAGTGACGTTGAAAAGGCTGGGGAAAAAAACAGCATTAAACATTACAAATATCCAAATTAACCTCATTCAAAAACACAGAAACGTCTGGTAGAAGCCGTTCTTAAAACATCTTGCTAGAGTAAAGCAGTGAGGAATGATTGTCGTAATCAAAGATAATGTCACGTACGAGAAATCATGGGCAATGATTGTGGTAATGATATATACTGTCATGTGCGTGGAATGCTAGGCTCCATAACAGGGTGAAAAGAAAAGGGCAAATCTACCCTAAAATCCATGCCGTAAAAGGCAAGTAAAAGGTAATTACGAGGCAGCCCCAATGGACGAAACAGATGGGGAGGTCAAGTAACTATTGACGAACAACGGCAGAAGAAAATTGACATGGCCCAAGGAGACGTACGGCGGCAGCTCAAGAAGAAAGTCAAGCATGTGATTAGAGGGACATCATCCCTTGCAGAACTAGGTGAGCCAGAAGGATTGACTACAGAAGTGTGATTCTGAGAGCACGATAGCAGTTTAGTTTTGTTTAGGTCCCATCACTACATCAAAGAGCGGCTGCAATGCATCTCCAACATCAATTGTCTCTTGTCTTTACGATTCAATATGTCAAGTTTTCCCCTCTTCGTCTTTTTATGTTCTCTTCCCATTGTAATGGTGTTTATCTTACACCTTTTCTGACCAGTATTATTTTTAGCAAAGCGTTATTTCTTTTGACGTAATCAAATATCTTAACTGTCTCGTTTACCAATTATTTCTGCACACCTTCTTCTTCTCCGTTCGTTCTCAATATCCCGCTGTCAAGCCCTTAACAGGACTTTGGAAGTAGCAAGATGTAATCCGGAGAAGGGAATGCGTTGTGTCGATAGTTTACAGCTTGACTGCGATATTTGCACCTTTCGGTCCGACATATCCGTCTTCGGCAGCTACACACCTAATTTCTCAAATACTTCCAAACTTGATTTTTTTTTTCTTTTGACGAGATGCGCCATAGTCATCGTTATATTCACGTTTCAAATGGATAACTTCTCTTCTTCAGTTAGTTCTTTGGCCACGCTTATAGACTTTACATTAAAGACGAGTACACATAACACTTGATCATTCCATTTTTAATTACTGTGCTACGTGTAATGAATGATGTTATTATATGGCAAATGTTCACGAAATGAAAATGCGGTCATCCAATTCTCTTACTGATATCCGTCTTTCATCTTTCCTCTTCCAGTAGTTTATTTTCAATATATAAGAAAATCTTGACCTGCTCCAGTGTTCGAAGGTCTATTTATTGTTATCTGCACTTGATCCATGTGGCGTAAACTTAATTCAGTGACGAATTGCAAGAATCAGTGACGACCTGCAATAGACGGTGATGACCTGCAAAAGTCAGTGCAATTTTGACCAGTCATTTAATGGTGCAAAAAGTGAAAGATGATGCTGCTCGCCTAAAAAGCAGGGCAAGTTAGGGAAGTGTATCACCAACTATTCACACACGACGGATGGCAATGGAAGCTCATTCTACAGAGAATATCAAAAGTTCCAATTTAAAATAAGGTGTAGGAATGTAGAATTGGATAAGTGTCTCACGTACTACAAAAAAAGAGATTGGATTTGTTTCTTTGACCTTTAATTACATGTGTCTGTGAAAATCAGGTGGGCATACAAAAATACGAAGTTGGAATGTGAGTGAGAGCATGTGTGGGTGAATGAAGGAGGATGGAATGTGTGTTAGTGAGTTTGTTTGTGTGTGTGTGTGAGAGAGAGTTTTTCTGTGTGGGGGCAGGGTTATGTGTGTGTATGCTTGTGGATGTGGGGGTTTGTTTTTGGGTATGGGGATGCACATCGCAAACGTACAGCATCTGTTATTACTGATTGTTGAAGTGTATGTAGATTGACGCCTGGGACTACATGTCTGCCTGTGCACGTGATCAAAACATATTTAGTGGAGTGTGTGTACAGCTGTGCGAATTACAAACGTAGATAAATACTTGAAGGTTATTTGTGAGTGCGTTTGTTAGTTCGTGTTTGTGGTTGTATCAATATACATCTTGCGAGAAAAAATACGAGTTATATGATTATTGTGAACGCGCATGTGTTTGTGTGTGTGTGTATGTATATGCATTCGTTCGGACGAGTGCGTGTGTGTGTATGTCTGTATTGACCAACATGTAAACATGATACAGACAGAAAGGAAATATTGGGTGTGCGTGTGCGTGCAAGCGAGCGTGAAAGAACAAATTGCATGGGTGTGTGTGTGTGTTTGTGCGTTTGTATAAATATGTTCTCAGGTCAGGTCAGGTCATCCCGTAACAGGTGATGTCATTGGGGCACACATGAAGATATCCTCATAACCGCACGCCACCCTTCTCGTCAGTGGCCGCTGCCTGTGCTTCGACTGGTCGGAGATTGGTCCATTCTTTTATGTTGTCCTCTCACATCTTTTTGGATCAGACTCTTCGCCGTCTGCCTTGCACCTTTCCCTGGAGGATCGTATTTGCAAGACCATTTGATCTCGATATGTGACCGTACCAAGCGAGCTTCCTTCTGCCAGTTGTCCAGACGTCTTCAAAAGGCCATATTGCTGTTGCAATTATATCTCGTATTTCCTCATGTGTAACTCAATCATTGTACGTGACATTTAAGAGTCTTCGAAAACATCTCATCTCAAAGGCCTATATCCTTCGCTGGAGGTCAGCTGTAGCTGCGTATGTGTTCTAATATTCATACATTTGAAACATAATACTTGTTGTGCACGTACGTATGTGTATGCGAATACGTCCGTGTGTGTGTATATATGAGCAAAAAACGGTGTTTAAGTATGTGTTTATGTTTGAGTGTGTATCTATATGTACGTATATATGAATGTGAGTTTAAAGGTGTATACCTATCAGCATGCTCCAGTCACATGCCAAATCAGGTAGCTCATCTACATGAACGCACGTGAGCGTGATTACTGTCAACACGTGCCAACATGTTATCAGTTCTAGGAAAACCAAATATCATGTAGGTACTCGTGACCTGAACAATCTACCTGTTTATGACAACACTGGATCATGTGATAAAAGTGATGTATGCTTGTGCCTAAACGTATACACGTATTATATGGATGTACTTTCTACTAGTGGAATAGGAAGCAGTTACTGTAGCACGTTAATTTTTATTTTACACAGGTCACGATAAAAAATGAATGATATATGATGCGGTTAGTCAAGATTGGAGCAAGAAAAAGGATGTTTACAACACATGACACTATATTGAAATGCAGGGTAAGCTCTGTTAACTATTACCGTAATAATGAGACTAATAATGACACCATATATAATAAACCATAAATTATTATGTTATAACGATTATTAATTTCTTTCTAAGATGTTATATACTTGTAAGCACGTTTTTTTGTAGTAATACCTATCAATACCGTAATTTGTAATGATAGCAACCCTCTAACATTAATATTATCTGTATTGTTATAAAAATATTAACATATTCCTAAAAAAGCAGCAAGGAAAAAAATTGGAGCGTTCAAAACAAAATGTTTCATAAAATCGAGAAAAACTTTCTTGGATAAAGAAAGTAACAAATGAAATCATCTTAGAAGACCTGATTTTTGAAGAAAACGGGCTCATAGGCAATGTTATGTTATAGACATTGAATTTTTTCGGCCATGTCAAATGTCATGACGGATTGGAAAAAAGTCATGTAAGCCATGGTACCTGGAAAGCGACGCAGCGGTTGACAAAGGCGAAAGTGGATAGAAGATATCAAGGAAACTCTAAACATGAACATCGAGCAGGTGGGAAGATTGAATGTAGATCGACAGTAATATTGGCTGGCTGTGATGAAAGCGACGTTCTACATAAGACATTTTACATGATGATGATATATATGATGATTATATATATATATATATATATATATATATATATATATATATATATATATATATATATATATATATATAATATAACAACCCTGTGACACTAACATTACCTCTATTGTTATCAAAATAGTAACCTGGTTCCCACATGCTGATTGTATTCAATAAATCAAAATCTTTTCGTTTTAGGTGAAGCACAGGTCTACACAAATTCAAATCACTAATGTTGATCTGAGACATTAATTGTCGTTTTTCTATAAACTGAAGGCCAATATTCCTTGCTAAACTTTTTTATTTGGCTTTCTTCTTCTTCTTCTTCTTCTTCTTCTTCTGCGTACGCAGTCAGACAGTAACCATTATTTTTTCGAAAAAAGCGGCGGTCATCCTGAGGCTGTCGCCACTGCCATAGAGCTTGTCTTGCAGTTCCACTGGTGATGGCCACATCTGCTCTCTCTGATCCTCGTATGTCGGGCAGTTCTGCAGCAGATGTTCAGCGGTGATTTTGCCAGTACCGCACGGGCATTCGTCGGTACCTCCTATCTTCAATTTGTTGAATAGGTGGTACCTCAGTCTTTTGTGGCCAGTGCGAAGTCTGAAGACAACGACCTGCACTCTTCGGTTCAAATGGTAATAGGCATCGTTTTTGGTGTAACCAGTATGTTCGGTTTCCCATTTGGTCATGTACCTGGCTTTGATAAGCCGTTTTGACTCTTCGTACGTCATATTAGTATCTGTTTGTGGTAGTCTTGCACCTTCGTTTGCCAGTCTGTCTGCCTCCTCGTTGCCTTGGATGTTGCAGTGTGATGGGACCCACTGTACCACCACCCTTTTTGGTGTGGACTGCTGGCACAGTTTGCAGAGTGCTGCTCTTAAGTCATTAAGCTCAGTGTTTTTCTGCCTTTTTAGTTCTGTGACTACGGCGAGAGCATCTGTAAGCAGGACTATATGGCTTTCATTTTCCCTGTGTGTCACCATTTCTTCCACTGCCGCCCTCAGTGCCTCTGCCTCCGCTCTGAAATTGCTTGTGTACTTACCAGTAGCGAATGACAGTGTTATTTTTCTGCCATTTGGTAGGTTCAGGAATGCCCATGCCCCTCCGTTCTGTGTAGTATTTGTTTCAGAACCGTCGGTGTATGCCTGGGCCCAGTCCATGCTTGGGTAGCTTTTCGTTATGAAGCTTAGGGTAGTATCTCTCCTTTCTTTTTCAGTCTGGCAGTTTTTGTTTGCAATACCATCTACCACCTCTGGAAATATATCCTGCCTCCAGGTAGGTTTTCGTACAGTAGTGATGGGTTTTGGTGTTGTTAGTGCGTTTATGGGATCTTCGTGCATCTTTGCTTTGGCTATTTCTGCAAAGTTTCTCCGCTTTAGTTTCCCCTTTCCCAAATTGTTTAGTCTCTGGTGCATTGGATGGTCGGTCAGTCTTCGGAGTTTCTCTGACTTCAGCTGGGCTCTGCAGTCTCTTCTATCGGTCATGGATTGCAGTTTTGTAATCTTTTCAAGTTCTACAATTGGCGTTGACTTCATGCCACCTGTTATAATTCTTATGGCTTGGTTTTGAAGTTTGTTAACTTTATCGAAGTTCGCCTTCGCTGCTGTTGTCCATGCCGCAATGCCATACTCGAGAACTGGTCTCACTCTTCCAGTGTGCAGTTTCTTTAGTATGCCTTCGTCTGCTCCCCAGCTTGTGTCAGCAAGTTTCCTCATGATTGCCATTCTTTCTCTGGCTTTCATTCGGTTTCTCTCAATCTGACTTTTCCATGTCATGCGCCGATCATATGTGACTCCCAGATAGGTTGGGTTGTCGTTTGGCTGCAGGAATTTGCCATTTAGACCTTATTTTGTATTTTGGGGTTTTAATGAAAGCGAGAATAGTGTGCATGTTGTTTTCTCCTCGTTTATTTTGACCAGCCATGAGTTCGCCCACTCTTCCAGCGATGTTAGGGCCGTCTGCATCCGATTTATTGCTATGGTGAGATTCTTTTCAGAGGTCCACATAGCCAGATCGTCTGCAAACATTGAGCTATGGACTCTTCTTGGTATATTCTCTGTAATATCGTTTATATATACCAGGAAGAGTGTGGGTGACAGTACTCCCCCTTGGGGTACTCCCTGCTCGAGTGTCACCTTTTTGCTCATCTGCCCTTGTACTTGGACTCTGGCCGTTCTTTGTTTGATGTAGTGGTTGATCCATTTGTACATTTTCCCACAAACATCACTTCTTCTTAGCTTGACTCTAAGTCCCGTCTTTCCAGACTTTGTCAAATGCCTTTTCCAGATCCACCCAAAATGCTACTGTGTGTTTCTGTGCCTGGTAGGCATCTTCTATCTCTTGGGCTATGAGGATGACCTGGTTCTCAGTGGATCTGTGCTATCTAAAGCCGGCTTGCTGTGGAATTAGTATTCGTTTTTCTTCCAGATGCCACATCAGTCTGGTGTTTATCATCCGTCCATCAGCTTGCCGACACAGCTCAGTAGGCTGATGGGCCTGTATCCATTTGGATCTGTTTTATCCTTTCCTGTTTTTGGTACTGGTACCAGTATTGCGTCTTTCCATGCCTGGGGTACAATTCCCCTTTTCCAGCTTTGGTTCAGGACCGATAGCAGTTTCCTCTTCGCTGTTTGGCCCAGCCCCATCAGCATTTCGTTTGTTATCCCGTCTTTTCCAGGAGATTTCCTTTTCTTTAATGTTTTCATAGCCTCTTCCATTTCGCGCATTGTTAATTTGGCCATCATGTGCTCTTCAGGTGCCGTATTCATGTTATCGTGCTCCTTTAGCTCTTCGCTAATGTATGTATGCTTATCTGCAGGGACCTTGATGTGGTTTGCTCTGGCATAGTGATCGACAAAGGCGTTTGCGGCTTTCTTACCTGTGATCAAGTTCTCGCCCTGCTTGATGGTAATTTGTTTATTTGACGGGGTTTCGTCGTTCATGGCTCTGACTAGCTTCCATAGCTTGTTCCCGTCTTTGTCCAGGTTTAGGCTTTCCGTTTTATTTTTCCAGCTTTCTCTTGCTGTTTGCTTAAGAGTGTGTTTGTATTTCGCCGTGGCGGCTTTGAGGGCGATGTTTGCCTCCATGGATTTTTCTCGCTCTGCCATGTTCCAAGCATTTGTTACTGCATCTTCCACTTTCTGCAACTCATCATTCCAGTAGGGCTTATAGTTTTTCCTAGCTCCTCTTGGGATGGTTTCAGTGGTGGCTTGCATTATTGCTTTGCTTAGGCTTTCAACCATGGGCTTCATTTTGGCATCAGCATGCTCCAGTCACATGCCAAATCAGGTAGCTCATCTACATGAACGCACGTGAGCATGATTACTGTCAACACGTGCCAACATGTTATCAGTTCTAGGAAAACCAAATATCATGTAGGTACACGTTAATTTTTATTTTACACAGGTCACGATAAAAAATGAATGATATATGATGCGGTTAGTCAAGATTGGAGCAAGAAAAAGGATGTTTACAACACATGACACTATATTGAAATGCAGGGTAAGCTCTGTTAACTATTACCGTAATAATGAGACTAATAATGACACCATATATAATAAACCATAAATTATTATGTTATAACGATTATTAATTTCTTTCTAAGATGTTATCTACTTGTAAGCACGTTTTTTTGTGGTAATACCTATCAATACCGTAATTTGTAATGATAGCAACCCTCTAACATTAATATTATCTGTATTGTTATAAAAATATTAACATATTCCTAAAACGATAAATGTGTTAAAATATTTATTAAATTAGAAGACATTTGGCCATTGCGATGCAGAAGCTAAGCAACATGTACAATTTATGGCATAATACTAAAAAGTAACTGAAACTGAAGATCTTGAGAACATGCGTATTGCCTGGCGCAATGTACGGGTGCGAGACATGGACTATGGCACAAGCAGCAAGGAAGAAAATTGGAGCGTTCAAAACAAAATGTTTCATAAAATCGAGAAAAACTTTCTTGGATAAAGAAAGTAACAAATGAAATCATCTTAGAAGACCTGATTTTTGAAGAAAACGGGCTCATAGGCAATGTTATGTTACAGACATTGAATTTTTTCGGCCATGTCAAATGTCATGACGGATTGGAAAAAAGTCATGTAAGCCATGGTACCTGGAAGGCGACGCAGAGGTCGACCAAGGCGAAAGTGGATAGAAGATATCAAGGAAACTCTAAACATGAACATCGAGCAGGTGGGAAGATTGAATGTAGATCGACAGTAATATTGGCTGGCTGTGATGAGAGCGACGTTCTACATTAGACATTTTACATGATGATAATATATATGATGATTATATATATATATATATATATATATATAATATATAACAACCCTGTGACACTAACATTACCTCTATTGTTATCAAAATAGTAACCTGGTTCCCACATGCTGATTGTATTCAATAAATCAAAATCTTTTCGTTTTAGGGGAAGCACAGGTCTACACAAATTCAAATCAATAATGTTGATCTGAGACATTAATTGTCGTTTTTCTATAAACTGAAGGCCAATATTCCTTGCTAAACTTTTTTATTTGGCTTTCAATTTATGACTCTTTGTGACAAAAATACAATAGAGTACATAAATCGGTACACTATCGCTAAAGAGTATTGCAAGCATAAAATAGCTGCTTTTCAAGAAGGAATTTTTTATTCAATTGCAAACTACACGTTTTGCAAGATAAAATGTTTCTGCTCGTCTAAATTTTATTTAGCTTTCCAGCAAGCTGTGTTACTTGGATGAGTTAAATATTAGTAACGAAAATATCTGGTTATTTATGTTGGCCAAATGATGAATATTATTCTTTATGTGTTTATTATCTTTTACATCATTTGCACTCGTTCTTTCGTACATAAAACGAAATATGCCAAACTCAACGACCAATGTTGAGAAGGTGATGCTTAAATGTGCACTATGGGAATGTGTCACTGCTGATAGCTGACTCGCGTATATATATTATATATTTACGTTAGCGCACTGGCTTCGGATCTGAGTGGTCCTGGGTTCATTCCCCAGTTGAGGCGGTAATGTTTTTTTCAGACCGCAATGGCTCTCGGGTCGACCAAGCCTTAAATGGGTACCGGTTCAGTCCGGGAAGTAAAAGCGGCGAGAGAGAGGAGATGGCTACTGCCCTCATATAGCCGAGCCTTTGAAATGTGAAATAGCTAACACCTCACACCTCTACGGCAGTAATGCTATGGGATACTTTACTTTACTTTCTTATATATATATATATATATATATATATATATATATATATATAGTGAGAGAGCGAAAGAGGAAGAGAGAAATACATTTTATGGGAAAATTCATATAGTCAAAGAAATCCAATTTAGTGTTTCGAGAAAGAATAGATGAACAGTGCGTCTGAAAACATTAATTTTAGTTCAAGATTCCATTTTTGGAATGTCTAGGTAGCACGGATCCAATAGCTTTATACTTCATGCTGGTATCTGATTTTATGCTTGGTTGAGCAAAGACATGCGCGAAAGAACGGAACGGGAGTTTGTACAACCAACGAGCAATAGAGACAATTATAATGTATACGTTTCATTTGTTGAAATGGACGAAGTGTTTATTGATCCTCATATAATGCAGTGCATTGATTTTACGTAACATAATATGACAGAATTTAACGTAATATTACATAATACAATGGGCTTGTCGTGTCTTTAGACTATGAAGGAGCAGGAGGACAAAGTTTTAATCTGGCATATATGTAGCTTATTCAATTTGTACTGGACTTGAGAAGTATGAATTCCTCTCCTCGACAGGTGTACCCGGTATGGTGCATTGCGCAACATGTCTTATTTACCCCGTCTGCTGTCAGAACAATGGAGAAAGCAGAGGCCAGAATTGTGATACAATTCTTGTTGTTGCAGGGAAAAACACCTACAGAAATACACAGGGAGATGGAAGCAGTGTTTAAGGTATTCTGTCCTTCGTATGCTTTTGTAAAAAATTGGTGTAGGCAGTTTAAGTGTCTCCGTGCTAATGTTGCTTATCTTCCAAGATTAGGAAGACCATCCTTAGAGTGCAGGTATTGGATAGAGAGCAAAATTGGAGAAAATCATTGACCAGGATAGAAAAATGACAATTGCAGAGATATCTAGGTCAGCAAAACTGAATGTAAGTATAGTTTTTATAATTTTACGCAACAAACTGAACATGAGAAAATTATGTACCCTCTGCTGACAAGTGAAGAGAAACAAGCGAGAGTGTATTGATGTGGCCAGTTGCTCAAAGTGTGTCAGGGGAAAAACGTGTAGCCGACCATGGTGACAGTAGATGAGGCTTGGGTTCACCATTGTGACCAAGAATCCAAAATTGTCAGCATGCAGTGGAAAACCCCGGACTCATAAACACATGTCAAGCCAAGAGCACAGAAATCTGCAAGAAAAGTGATGCTGACTGTTCTCCTTGCCAAACTAAGAAAGACTATGACTAGAAAACGAGGGATAGCGCACACTCAAATTCTTCCTTTGCTTCAAGACAACGCGTCCTCCCATTAAGCAAACTTGTGCGGCAAACAGCCAATGATTTGAATATTGAAATTCTTCCACACCCACCATATTCGCTGAACTTAGCTCCTTGAGACTTTTTTCTTTTCATAAAACTTAAAAAGCAGCTGAAAAGAAATCATTTTGACAGTGACGAAGATGTCATACTGGCTTGTTATAACTGGTTTAGTTCGAAAAATAGGTTACTTTATGCTGAAGGTCTTTTCAAGGTCACACAGAAATGGCCGAAATATATACATTTTGATGATGACTACATTGAAAAGGAATAAGCATTGTGCCAAATTTCAAATTTCTCCTACTACTCCTTCATGGTCAGGGTAAAGACTTATGACAAGCCCTCTGTATACCTGCCAAACTTTCGTTAATACTTGATAGTTTTCTTGACACTTCTGTTATAAGTGATATTAGTAATAGAAATACTACTAATGTTAATTATTACACTTCGATATACGATGTACCCAATTTGTATTTCTTTTGCTGATCCATGGAACAACGAATATTTCAACTTCTTTTATGCACATTTTGAGTACATTTCTTAAGCCGTCCGTCAAATAGAAGTCTACTCTACACTCAGCAGGCGTCGGTTTGTGATACATGCATGCTGCTGTTGGGGTATGCTTTAATTCTAGACGGATTTATTATGTTTCTCTTTTTATAAAACCAGATAGATGTGGTCGATATTTGTTATGATTAAGGATGTTGTCAATCTTGCCTGTGACTTCTTTGACCTTGCTTTGCATTTCACAATACATGGCTGTGGTGAGATTACACCACAGGTTACACCACAACGTCAGGAGCTGTTTATGTTGGAAAGAAATCGTGTGGGGTTAGAATCCTTAACTCTCAGCTATCGAGTAATGGCATTACATTTTTAAAAATCATTCATTCATAGATACAGACTCCACGAGTTGTGAGTGAATGACAAGTTCTCCGTCTTTGTTTATTTATTTTTGCAATTATTTCGGAGAGTCATAGTGACAGCCACTTTTTCATCCTATACAGTGTCGCAGGTGAATGTATGAGGCGGTAAACTTGGGCACAGATAGAAAACATCAATCTTAAGTTACGATGACAAGGTTTACACCAGGGGAGGGAATACTAAATGCAACTATTCGACGTATAGGTGAAGTTAACAGTCTACTTTCACTAGATTTTCCACTGTGCCACTCTGTAAATTGGTGCCTGGTTCACTGTTCGCGAAATCACACAAAAACAAAGCAATATAAAACATGTTGTCTATCGAAAGCGTAAATGGTGGCAAAAGTCAGCATATATAGGTTTCTTTGCGAATCGTCTAAGGTCTAACACTGTGACTAGTATTTAATTAAACTTAAGTTATAAAATGTTAAGCTATCATCAATGGCACTTTCTCGTCCTAAGCTACCTTGAATTAGTTGCAAGATGTGGTCGCCGAGACGACTGGAGGCAGCGCGGGATGCAGATTTATATTTCTCGGGTGTACTTCAAGGCTAACTATGAGTGACGTATTGGGTTGGAATGCAATTATTTCTCGCATTACAATTTTGCCCAGACTGCGGCTAACAGCTTGATCTTTTCAATTTTGAACTGCCGATGGTTGTTTTATATGCAGAATGTGTATGCAGGGCCTCCGAATTGTTTCACTGAAGTCAAATACGACTTAACATTAGGGATAACTCACCGTTGTGACTTAAGGATGATTGAAACTTGAGATAATTGGACACTCGACCGTTTCGTTTTTTGTTTCTTCATAAGCGGGCGTCTTTATTCTGCTTAACGACTATAGAGGAAGCAAGACAACAACCCCCACCTCCCCACCTCCTCAAAAACACAAACATAGACTTAGTACAATGAATCACTAACACTTCATCCCAAACGGAAACGTATGCTATGGACTACCCTTACCGCTATAACCCAACCACTCGTGTTTCTACGATCACTGATATTTCAGATTCTGATTTACTGCGTTGATCTGGCTGTTATATGCCGCATGTTCTGAAATTTAATTGAAGTTTATTGCCCATAGGTCATTGACGTCTATTGTTCTAATCTGGATCACGCTGAACTCGCGCTAGTGTTGATCACAAAGAGAATTCAAGTTGGGCTAAAATAGTGGTGATGAAATGCGAGGACTGTTTGGGATTTCGCACGCAACTTGCCATTTATGAAGTACCGTTTGTTGCAATCGTTAACTTTTGGTCACGAAATCACCATAAAATGTGTGGACCTCTCGCCAAAATTGACTGGCATTATTAGTGTACAAAATAATGTAATAAAAATAGGAAGATATTAGATTTCCAGAGGTAATGAGAAACACATATCTGGGACAAGAAATCAGCAACAATTGCAAAGGGGCTATCATGACCGGAGCTTGTGAGAACATCCCATAATGTGAATTAGTCGTGAGTGACATTTGCAGATCAATTTTAAAAGAGAAGACAAATTAATCCACCACCACATCGACACATATTACCCCAACTTCAACCACTGCTACTACCACTACTACTACTACTACCACTGATAAAACTGCATACTTCATGTATAGATGATGGTTCCATGACCTAGCGAGATATTTACAAATGAAGGCTTGATTTTGTCCCCGTCAAAGGAAGTGTGATTGTAACGTTAGTTAGTTTTCTTTCCACTTGTGTCATTTAGCGTCGTGGGGAGCTTAAGTCGTCGTTCCTGCGTCAAGTGCGATGCGTCGGTCAATCTGAGCCCTTATCGCTGCACAATCACTCTAATGTCATCTGCCCACCTACCTCGCGGCTGTCTCCTTTCCATGTAGCTATATCTACCAGCAATGTAAGCCATCAGTGAAAGATGATGAGGGTGCATTCTCATGAGATGACCAAAGCAACTTATTTTCTGCCTGGAAATGAATTTGGCACAAGCCGTAGTGCCGACCATACTTCGAATGTCGTCGTTCCACATTCTGTCTCTTTTGGTTACACCGATGACTTTCCTAACACACTTCATTTCCCAATTCCAAATTCAGCTCTCTCGCGCCCTTGACAGAGGCCATGTTTGGCACTGCTATAACCGAATCGGGATAAATATACTGTTTATCAGTTGTTGCGTTGTTATCAAACTAATGTTCGAGTGTCTAAGCAGTGGAGACGACTGATAAGTCACCGCATATGCTGTCTGACACCTAGTCAATTATCCTGTCGATCCTACCGTCTACCAAAATAATACTGCCCAAATACTTGAATTTTTCGTAACGTTAGTTTGGTTTTGTTTCTGTGCCGTTACAAAGCTCTTACCTGTGTCTGTTTTGTATTTCATATTGACCTTTAGTGCCATAACAGCTTTGATTTCTGTATGTGTGCACAGTTTATGTTATCGCTGCTTCTGCTTGATGTATATCGATGATATGTAGGAGAAGGATGTCCTCTTTGTTGTTGTGATTCATTAAAAGTAGTTTTTTTTTTTAGTACCTGACGAAGACTTTGCGGTCTTGATATATGTTTCGTTTTGATTATGTCCTCTGGCGGTAAATAAACCATTACTTTTGTGGCTTTAATCTTCAGCACCGTCACATCTTCGATTTAATTAGTGTTACATCACCAGCACTACAAACCTTATAAGTACTACTCCTACTACTTAAACCTCTACTACTACTACTACTACAGCTACTACTACTACTACTACTACTACTACTACTACTACTACTACAGATACTACTACTACTACAGCTACTACTACTACTACTACTACTACTACTACTACAACAGCTACTACTACTACTACTACTACTACTACTGCTACTACTACTACTGCTACTACTACCACTACTACTACAGCTACTACTACTACTACTACTACCCCTACTACTTAAACCTATACTGCTACTACTGCTACTCCTACTACTACTACTACTACTACTACTACTACTACTACCACTACAGCTACTACTACTACTACTACTACTGCTACTACTACTACTACTACTACAACTAGTCCTACTACTCACACTACCACTACCGTTAAAAGAACAACAAAAACAACAACTACTACTACTACTAACCCTACATCTACTACTTACACCACTACTACTACTATCATTACAACTACTACTCCAACTAACTACGTAACTGCGATTACAGCTACCCCTACTATTTACACTGCAGTCATTACAACAACTACTGCTAAAAGTAACACCACTGCTACTACTACGAACATTACAACAACTACTCTAACTACTTAGACCCCTATTATTACTGTCACAACAACTA
This sequence comes from Ariolimax columbianus, assembly GCA_036924085.1. NCBI lineage: Eukaryota > Metazoa > Mollusca > Gastropoda > Stylommatophora > Arionidae > Ariolimax > Ariolimax columbianus. The sequence continues at coordinate 61,600,241 of JAVGWX010000007.1, read as the reverse complement.
CTCGTATTACTAACACTACTACTACAGCTACTACTACTACAGCTACTACTACTACTACTACTACTAATATTAGTTTTGCAACATCTATTCCAACATCTTACATCACCCCTATTACTATCACTACTGATATAAAAACTACCACAACTTCTGCTGCTTGGATCACTACTAGTACTACCACTACTGCTAATATAATTTATACTTACACCCCATTACTACCACCACTACTACTACTCGTACTGCTAACATCACTACTACTTCCACCGCTACCGCTACTACTGTTTACACCCCTGCTACTACCATCATTATTCCTGCTGTTTACGCTACTACTACTACTACTACTACTACCACTATTTACAACTTACAACAAGTTCTGAAACTACTACAACCACTACTACTACTATTATTGTTATTCCTGCTGCTTACGTTACTACTACCACTACTACTACTACTACTACTACTACTACTACTACTACTACTACTGCTACTATTTGTAACATTGTTACAACAAGTGATAAAACTACTACCACTACTACAACTACCACTGTTTTTCATACTACCACCAGTTATAAAACTACTACCACTACTACTAATACCACTACTTCTACTACTTACACCACCACCACTACTACTAATCCGACTACTTACACCACTGCTACTACTACCATTACTCATACTGCATATACTACTGCTACTATTACTACTACAACTTCTCTTACTTCTACCACTGTAATACATACTACAACTACCACTATAGCGACCACTATATGTTTATATACATCAACACAAATCGATCAACTAATAGAATAGAACGCGCTAACCGAACAAGACCTATAAATACTGCAGACCTGATGACATCATTTTAGCGCCCACCCAGGCCTTTCGTCCACATTTAAGTGGTAGTAAAATGGCAAATATAAAAATGTGCTGTACGTGCCGACATTTATCTGGACTTGAAATGTATTCGTTAGAAAGAACAATCGTTGAATAGTCTAATATGAGTGATTCTAGATTTTAGAATATTACGACATCATCATCAAGTGTCGTGCCAGGTGGCGTTGGTGATATGTTCCTTCCGCACGCATCTAGCACTTCTAAAGTTTTCTGTTATTCCAGCGAGTTTATCCTGCCATCTCATGTCCTTTGTATCTGCCTTCGTCTGTCTTTCTTTCCATCATTTTTTCTCGTTGTCATAAGATTGTCCAGGTCTACCTTCCTGAGCATATTTCCACAAAATCATAAATGGCATTTCTTTAGTTATCAATGTATCTAGATGATGTCATAGTCGGGAGGGGAGTTGAGAATTCGGTCTGTTTACTACCAAAGATTTACAAAGCATGCATCTGATATAGTTTCTGATAGAGAGGTTCGTATCATGGCCATCAATTGTCAGCTATTTAAACTAACACGACAATAATGCTAAAGGCAGGTCTCTGGCGCCTAAAAACCAGATGCATCGGTTCACTGGGTTGGTCTACCCATGAGACGGCTTATCTAGGTTTTGCAAAGGCAAAAAATAGAAATTATGTATTTCCAAATTGAGTATCGTTTATATTTGTCCAGGACTTTCGGCTAGTATTACATTGCACGACGTAATGGAAGGCGTTACAATTGTTTGTATTTCTGCCATACCTTCTTTTATCTGTCAACGCTCGTTGTGGGGAAGTTGAATCTTCTTTAGCTGAAAAATATGTCTGGCTGTTGTTTTTAGTGAATGCAATTCTAGTATTTCTTGAACATCACGTCTAATTCATACACGTTACCTCAAGTGCAAGTTAGAAAACAGTATTTCCCTGTTTCCAAAATACTAAACTTGCTATGCCATATGTGACGTTGTTTAGAATCTCTCGTATTTCTTCTGTTCTCACTCAAACTGTTACCTGTTTTCGTTTCTGCATTTTCCAAGCATACCGAATTGTATCACTGAAGTCAAATACGACTTAACATTAGGGATAACTCACCGTTGTGACTTAAGGATGATTGAAACTTGAGATAATTGGACACTCGACCGTTTCGTTTTTTGTTTCTTCATAAACGGGCGTCTTTATTCTGCTTAACGACTACAGAGGAAGCAAGACAACAACCCCCACATCCCCACCTCCTCAAATACGCAAACATAGACTTAGTACAATGAATCACTAACAATTCATCCCAAACGGCAATGTATGCTATGGACTACCCTTACCGCTATAACACAACCACTCGTGTTTCTACGATCACTGATATTTCAGATTCTGATTTACTGCGTTGATCTGGTTGTTATATGCCGCATGTTCTGAAATTGAATTGCAGTTGATTGCCCATAGGTCATTGACGTCTATTGTTCTAATCTGGATCACGCTGAACTCGCGCTAGTGTTGATCACAAAGAGAATTCAAGTTGGGCTAAAATAGTGGTGATGAAATGCGATGACTGTTTGGGATTTCGCACGCAACTTGCCATTTATGAAGTACCGTATGTTGCAATCGTTAACTTCTAGTCACGAAATCACCATAAAATGTGTGGACCTCCCGCCAAAATTGAATGGCATTATTAGTGTACAAAATAGTAGTGTACAAAATAATGTAATAAAAATAGCAAGATATTAGATTTCCAGAGGTAATGAGAAACACATATCTGGGACAAGAAATCAGCAACAATTGCAAAGGGGCTATCATGACCGGAGCTTGTGAGAACATCCCATAATGTGAATTAGTCGTGAGTGACATTTGCAGATCAATTTTAAAAGAGAAGACAAATTAATCCACCACCACATCGAAACATATTACCACAACTTCAACCACTGCTACTACTATTACTACTACTACTACCACTGATAAAACTGCATACTTCATGTATAGATGATGGTTCCATGACCTAGCGAGAAATTTACAAATGAAGGCTTGCTTTTGTCCCAGTCAAAGGAAGTGTGGTTGTAACGTTAGTTAGTTTTCTTTCCACTTGGGCCGTTTAGCGACGTGGGGAGCTTAAGTCGTCGTTCCTGCGTCAAGTGCGATGCGTCGGTCAATCTGAGCCTTTATCGCTGCACAATCACTCTAATGTCATCTGTCCACCTACCTGGCGGCTGTCTCCTTTCCATGTAGCTATATCTACCAGCAATGTAAGCCATCAGTGGAAGATGATGAGGGTGCATTCTAATGAGATGACCAAAGCAACTTATTTTCTTCCTGGAAATGAATTTGGCACAAGCCGTAGTGCCGACCATACTTCGAATGTCGTCGTTCCACATTCTGTCTCTTTTGGTTACACCGATGACTTTCCTAACACACTTCATTTCCCAATTCAAAATTCAGCTCTCGCGCGCCCTTGACAGAGGCCATGTTTGGCACTGGTATTACCGAATCGGGATAAATATACTGTTTATCAGTTGTTGCGTTGTTATCAAACTAATGTTCGAGTGTCTAAGCAGTGGGGACGACTGATAAGTCACCGCATATGCTGTCTGACACCTAGTCATTTATCCTGTCGATCCTACCGTCTACCAAAATAATACTGCCCAAATACTTGAATTTTTGGTAACGTTAGTTTGGTTTTGTTTCTGTGCCGTTACAAAGCTCTTACCTGTGTCTGTTTTGTATTACTTATTGACCTTTAGTGCCATAACAGCTTTTATTTCTGTATGTGTGCACAGTTTATGTTATCGCTGCTTCTGCTTGATGTATATCAATGATATGTAGGAGAAGGATGTCCTCTTTGTTGTTGTGATTCATTAAACTTTTTTTTTTTTTTAGTACTTGACGAAGACTTTGCGGTCGTGATATATGTTTCGTTTTGATTATGTCCCCTTGCGGTAAATAAACCATTACTTTTGTGGCTTTAATCTTCAGCACCGTCACATCTTCGATTTATCTAGTGTTACATCACCAGCACTACAAATCTTACAAGTACTACTCCTACTACTTAAACCTCTACTACTACAAATGATACTACTACTACTACTACTACTACTACTACTACTACTACTACTACTACTAGTCCTACTACTACTACTACTACTACTACTAATACTACAACTAGTCCTACTACTCACACTACCACTACCGTTACAAGAACAACAAAAACAACAACTACTACTACTACTAACCCTACATCTACTACTTACACCGCTACTACTACTATCATTACAACTACTACTCCAACTAACTACGTAACCGCGATTACAGCTACCCCTACTATTTACACTGCAGTCATTACAACAACTACTGCTAAAAGTAACACCACTGCTACTACTACGAACATTACAACAACTACTCTAACTACTTAGACCCCTATTATTACTGTCACAACAACTACTCGTATTACTACTACTACTACTACAGCTACTACTACTACTACTACTACTACTACTACTACTACTACTACTACTAATATTAGTTTTGCAACATCTATTCCAACATCTTACATCACCCCTATTACTATCACTACTGATATAAAAAACTACCACAACTTCTACTGCTTGCATTACTACTAGTACTACCACTACTGCTAATAGAATTTCTACTTACACCACATTACTACCACCACTACTACTACACACTAATATTACTACTATCACTATTACTAATACCACTACTACTACTCGTACTGCTAACATCACTACTACTTCCACCGCTACCACTACTACTACTACTATTTACACCACTGCTACTACCATCATTATTCCTGCTGTTTACGCTACTACTACCACTACTACTACTACTACTACTACTACTACTACTACTACTACCACCACTATTTACAACTTACAACAAGTTCTGAAACTACTACAACCACTACTACTACTACTATTGTTATTCCTGCTGCTTACGTTACTACTACTACTACTACTGCTGCTTCTACTACTACTACTACTGCTACTACTACTACTACTACTACTACTACTAATGATACTACTACTGCTACTATTTATAACATTGTTACAACACGTGCTAAAACTACTACCACTACTACTACTACCACTGTTTTTCATACTACCACCAGTTATAAAACTACTACCACTACTACTAATACCACTACTTCTACTACTTACACCACCACCACTACTACTAATCCGACTACTTACACCACTGCTACTACTACCATTACTCATACTGCATATACTACTGCTACTATTACTACTACAACTTCTCTTACTTCTACCACTGTAATACATACTACAACTACCACTATAGCGACCACTATATGTTTATATACATCAACACAAATCGATCAACTAATAGAATAGAACGCGCTAACCGAACAAGACCTATAAATACTGCAGACCTGATGACATCATTTTAGCGCCCACCCAGGCCTTTCGTCCACATTTAAGTGGTAGTAAAATGGCAAATATAAAAATGTGCTGTACGTGCCGACATTTTTCTGGACTTGAAATGTATTCGTTAGAATGAACAATCGTTGAATAGTCTAATATGAGTGATTCTAGATTTTAGAATATTACGACATCATCATCAAGTGTCGTGCCAGGTGGCGTTGGTGATATGTTCCTTCCGCACGCATCTAGCACTTCTAAAGTTTTCTGTTATTCCAGCGAGTTTATCCTGCCATCTCATATCCTTTGTATCTGCCTTCGTCTGTCTCTCTTTCCATCATTCTTTCTCGTTGTCATAAGATTGCCCAGGTCAACCTTCCTGAGCATATTTCCACAAAATCATAAATGGCATTTCTTTAGTTATCAGTGTATCTAGATGATGTCATAGTCGGGAGGGGAGTTGAGAATTCGGTCTGTTTACTACCAAAGATTTACAAGGCATGCATCTGATATAGTTTCTGATAGAGAGGTTCGTATCATGGCCATCAATTGTCAGCTATTTAAACTAACACGACAATAATGCTAAAGGCAGGTCTCTGGCGCCTAAAAACCAGATGCATCGGTTCACTGGGTTGGTCTACCCATGAGACGGCTTATCTAGGTTTGCAAATGCAAAACATACAAATTATGTACTTCTAAATTGAGTATCGTTTATATTTGTCCAGGACTTTCGGCTAGTATTACATTGCACGACGTAATGGATGACGTTACAATTGTTTGAATTTCTGCCATACCTTCTTTTATCTGTCAACGCTCGTTGTGGGGAAGTTGAATCTTCTTTAGCTGAAAAATATGTGTGGCTGTTGTTTTTAGTGAATGCAATTCTAGTATTTCTTGAACATCACGTCTAATTCATACACGTTACCTCACCAAGTGTGCAAGTTAGAAAACAGTATTTCCCAGTTTCCAAAATACTAAACTTGCTATGCCATATGTGAACGTTATTTAGAATTTCTCGTATTTCTTCTGTTCTCACTCAGCCTGTTACCTGTTTTCGTTTCTGCATTTTCCAAGCATACCATTTGACATAGTATGGGACTTCGTTCTTGTGTCTTTGTTAGGGTTCATGTATGAATCTAAAACACGTTGTTGCAGTACGGAGGGGCAGGAGCATTCCTGAGCCTACCAAATGGCAGAAAAATAACACTATCATTCGCTACTGGAAAATACACAAGCAATTTCAGAGCGGAGGCAGAGACACTGAGGGCGGCAGTGGAAGAAATAGTGACAGGTAAAAGGAATGAAAGCCACATAGTCCTGCTTACAGATGCCCTGGCCCTAGTACAGCATTGAAAAGCCAGAAAAATATTGAACTTAATGATTTAAGAGCAGTACTCTGTCAACTATGCCAGCAGGCCGTACGAAAAAGAGTAATGGTGCAGTGGGTTCCATCTCACTGCAACATCCAAGGCAACGAGGAGGCAGACAGAATGGCAAAAGAAGGTGCAAAACTACCACAACCTGATACTAGTATGACATACAAAGAGTCAAAACGGCTTATTAGAGCTAGATACATGACCAAATGGGAAACCGAACATACTGGCTACACCAAAAACGATGCCTATTACCAGTTGAACAGAAAAGAGCAGGTCGTGGTCTTTAGACTTCGTACTGGCCACAATAGACTGAGGTACCACCTATTCAACAAATTGAAGATAGGTGGCACTGACGAATGCCCGTGTGGGACCGGGAAAATGACCGCTGAGCATTTTCTGCAAAACTGCCCGACATACGAGGATCAGAGAGAGCAGATGTGGCCATCACCGGTGGCAACACTAGACTAGCTCTATGGCAGTGTCGACAGCTTCAGGATGACGGCTGCTTTTTTCGAAAAAATGATGGTTACTGTCTGACTGCGTACGAAGAAGAAGAAGAAGAAGAAACACGTTGTTGGTTAATACTGTGCCTTAATATCTTCACTGGAGTCTTTTAATATCAGATTAAGGGTGATTGCAAATATGCCTCTGTGTCATCCCAGAAACAATCGAATTATGTTGCTATTGCTTCATTAATGAAAATAAAATATCATTATGTGATATATATATTTTTGATTTGACAACAACTTATTTCAGCACATTTGTCTCATTATTGTAACAGTACTACATATATTTACTGTTGCATAGTTGTAGGTTGTTGCTAAAAGTGTGATACTACATGTTCCTGTAATTACTGCATTTTGTGTTGGGTAGTTATCTCATTAAATGTTATTCTATTCCCAAAAATAGAAACAATACATTTGTAGATCAAATTACCTGACTTAAAATTGGAGAAAACATCAATCAGGACACGAGTGAGGAGAAAGACGACCCTATACCATGGCACTGTTCTATATTTTAACCCTGAGATCTACAGGGCGCTTTGTCACTCCTGCCACCACGTCGTGTGCTGGCTATGTTTGTTTATTTCACCCCAAACAGAAATACAACATATGTCATATCGGGGATTCGAACACCGGCCGTCCTTGTCAGCAGGCACGTATCGAGACCATTTGGCCACGCGCTCATCAGAGTTAAAATCTGGTGTAAAACGAGACAACAAAATAAGAAAAAGTGAAGATCAATTACAAGTAATCAGAAATGTTTAAAGTTTTTTTAATGCAGTATTACTTCTGACAAGCCTCATCATGTAAACATGCTAAACCATTATATCCAGCTGCTGCAGCATGTATCTGTGGCTGCTTTCCTTGCGGATAGAGGAGACAGGCGGCCAGGGATGGTTAATTTTCGGCTGACAAACCTCACTTGTAAAAACGAAACAAGTGTCGGTAGGGCCACATAACAATCAAAGCTTTTTTATTCCTTATAAGCCGCAAAGTAAAAAATAAAGTAAGTAGAATGCCCTTTACAAAACGTCGCTTCTTACAACAGCCAACCTATTGGCTGATATAAGTTTCTTTGGCAGATGTGCAGTACAGTAGGTTGCCATTACTGTCCGTACGTGAAGGAGCAAATAAAACCCACGTCTGCCAAATTGGACACCAGCGTGATTCGAGCCAGGTGCATTGGAATTGTGAAACGAACGCTTCACGATTCGGCAACGCATTCTCTTTTGAGTGAATTAGTGTTGTATGTATGCTCTGCTAATTGGAATGACGCATTCACTAAAAATAATTTGTATTATTATTATTATATTAATAATATTAATAAATCGTCTTCTATAATTGTATTTTAAATCACGAGTGTATTTCTCATAGCCAGCTCACTAGTGATGTGCATTTTCTTGTTCTGCACTGAGTTTTCTGGCACCTTTTGTTTAGTCATGTTATTTGAAAATATTACATGCATTAATTATGTATTTACTAATCATGCTATTTTCCTTCATAGTGTATAGAAAACAAATGCAAAGTCCGATGAATTGTTGAATACAAATCCCCAGTGTAACGGATGACATGATACAAATCCTAAGTCTGACGAATGTTCGTTGCAATTTCCAAATTCAACGGCTGGTGAAAAAAGAATCTTGGTGAGAAATATATTTTCAGTCCGATGGATGACGAGATGAAAATCCTCAGTTCAACGTTGTGAGAAGCAAATTCTAAATCCGACAAATGACGACATAAACATTCTCAATGATTATATACAAATGATTACACTGACCAATGACCATTATCCGCAGACGAATTTCGAAGTGTAAATCCTTACACCGACACACAGCAAGATACGCATCGTTACGTCAACGGGTCCTGATTGTCTTTGTGTATCCAATGTAACTAACGTGTTTAAATGCGACTCATGTGTATATGTTGTGTGCTGAGCTTTAATATAATTTTACACACGACTGGAAAGGTACGGATGGGTCGGACCCTCGGGGTTCATTTATGGCAACAGATTGGTCGGACGTTTGGGATTAATGCATGGCAACAGATGGGTCGAACCCTATGGGTTCATGCATGGCAACAGATGGGTCGAGCCTTTGGGATGCAGGCATGGCAACAGATGGGTCAGACCCTTGGGATGCAGGCATGGCAACAGATGGGTCGGACTCTTGGGGTGCATTCATGGCAACAGACGGGTCAGACCCTTGGGGTTCATGCATGGCAACAAATGGGTCAGACCCTTGGGGTTCATGCATTGCAACAGATGGGTCAGACCCTTGGGGTTCATGCATTGCAACAGATGGGTCGGACCCTTAGGGTTCATGCGTGGCAACAGATGGTCGGACCCTTGGGGTTCATGCGTGGCAACAGACGGGTCGGACCCTTGGGGTTCATGCATGGCAACAGATGGGTCGAACCCTTGGGGTTCATGCATGGCAACAGATGGGTCGGACCCTTGGGGTGCATTCATGGCAACAGACGGGTCGGACCCTTGGGGTTCATGCATGGCAACAAATGGGTCGGACCCTTGGGGTTCATGCATGGCAACAGATGGGTCGGACCCTTGGGGTTCATGCATGGCAACAGATGGGTCGGACCCTTGGGTTTCATGCATGGCAACAGACGGCCACGAAAAATGACTTATGCCACTAAAACTACAAATCTTTACACGGATTTCCAACAATAAGACAGATGGATATCCTGCGTAAAGTCTTTGGCCGATTGGTACTCCAGGGCAAAGAACATTAAAAGCGCGTTGGCAACATCAAGCACACGGTGCGTCTGATTGAAAATCAAGACTACAAATTGCAGACATGCGTCTTTTCATAATCTTTATTTGCAGTTCTATCGCTAATCGTAATGTGCCTACTGTTTCAATTTCACCTCTTCTTCTTCTTCTGCGTTCCATTACCAAGCCCTGAAAAGGGCTTTGCAAAAAGCAAGATGTAGTCCGGAGAACGGAATGCGGTGTGTCGCTAATTTACAGATTGACTGCGAAATTTACACCTTTCGGTCCGACACATCCGTCTTCAGCAGCTCAATTTCACCTAAATCTGATGGACAATGTCATCACGCCAGATAGTTCGAATTCAGGTGAGACCTTTTGAACTGCTGTTGAAGTGTATTGAAATGGAGGACATCATCCTAAGGTACAGCCCTGTTTGTCATGCTAATGAGATAACTGTTTTTTTAATAATTTTCTTGTCTAGCTCCTTCTTTTTCGTTCACTCTAGCTTTTTTTATGTAAGTTTCCCTGTCCCGCCGTTTTGTAGTTGTGCTGTGATAATGTCGCCTAATGGTCTGGTTTTGAAGTAAATATTTTCATCTTCTAGACGTCTAGTCTTCTAGGTTAACGTTTGTCATTTACTTTTCAGCGTACCTCTTCCATCTCCTACAGCAAAGTGCCCTTTGCCCCGTGATATAAAAGTTTACTGTGAGATTGTCAAGCTGTTGCAGTGTCCTCTTTTTGCACTCATTCTTTCGTTTACTTCCGCAATCCATTGAAAAATGTCTTTTAAATCAGAAATACTGTTTAGTCTACACCTTCCATATGGGAGTTTTAACTTCTAACGTATAAATATTTATACTTGTTGAAATCACGCTCATTCTTTCCTTTCATGATGTTTACAGTTCATTTTCGTCTCTCGTAAACAGGTCATGACCTCTAACGATGTTATTCGCCATCTATATGTAAATATTTATTTCTGGTTGTTACAAACGACCCAGAAGCTCGCTATTACTATAAAATACTTGTCCATGATGTGAATGTATTGCTTTAATTTTAGATTTGTTTTTTAACCGACAAACGTCAAAGTTTAACAATAAATCACCGCACATAATCAAACTATGGGCATCCTTGTAACTGCACTGTCTCTAGCAACTGACGTCAAAAAGAATGTCTTCGAGTATAAAAAAAGCAATGCATCGTGTACAGCGCAAACATGGATGTACATTTTAGTGCTGCTATATTAATGAAGTAATGTAGAACAATCAATAACAGGAAACTGTTAGTCAAATTTGCAGTTGAAACTTCGATCAGATTTGGTTGCTTGCTATCTCCAACATGAAGCGATGGAAGAGTAACACAGTATTAGATGAAACATACTGATCACGACCCACATCACTTCCTGAAAGTCATCTTGAAACAGGATGTGTCATAACAGTCTACCGAATAAAGTGGATATCGACACTTTAATCCCCATACCGGCGAGCGTTTTGAGGAATCTACAATTGTACTACAGGAGGACCCCGGTCCACCTGTTCAAGTGCGTCATGGAGTCAATGTAACTCACTTACAAAAATCGTCGCCAAGAGTGGAGCTAACTCAGGCAGAATCGCTTCCAACAAAGGCAACAACATATCCACCAAGCTTGCTCGTCGAGGAACAAACAGCCGAGGGTAGCAAGACGAGAATACTGTGAACATCTAATAAGTAGATGAAAAACTCAATGTAGCAGATGATACATGATATATGTATGATGTCACATAACCAGAACGTCTTACTTGAGATTTTAAACATTACACATATTGATGCAGTAAATGCAAGATCGATGATCATTTTTAACAATACAAAGACAATTATAATAAATAACAAGAGACCTCCACTGAGATTAATGGGCCGAAAATTGAAGATTTGAAACATTTTATCTATCTGGGATGAAGACAAACCTCGCATTCTCAGCACAGCAAGGGTCACGCTGACCAAAAGGTGGACACAACCAGAAACATCGGCGGCGGGACACGGGAAAACAGGGAGTTTGACAAAAGACGGACACTGAAAGCCTGACACAAACATTGATTTAATACACTCCTCGCGGCCCTCATCCCAAGGCAGCGGAGTTCTCGGCTCCACCTGGGGAGTCTGCAGGGATTACGGTCGACACGCTACGCATGAACACAACCTCGGCAGGTGAACATGTTAGTGATCTATCGACGCAACGGCCTTTGACGCCTTCGCGAACATTATTATTATCATGAATTCAAATAAGACACAAATTTTGCGAAACAGCATTTTATTACTGTAATTACATTACTTTCTTCTCAAAGTAATTACCGTCAACATTGATTACCTTATGCCATCGCATTATCAGTTCACTAAAACTGCAGATAAGAAGTCTTTGAGCTGCTGTCTCAGCCACATTTGCACTCACGTTGAACCTCTTAGCTATTCGCTAAACATCTTCCGCCAAGGATGGTTTTTAGTGTACAAAATAGGTGGACATTGTTTGGGGATATTTTGGGGCTGAAAAATGCATGTTTAAGAAATTAGAACTCTAGTTTATAAATTGTTGTCTGGGTTAATCAATCCAGTCTGCTATTTTCATGATGAGCACTGCTCCTCTAGTAAGCAGACTGGACGGTTTTTTTTCGAATTGCATCCCAAGACATAAACACAACTTCACATTACGATACATCATTCACATTGTCCTCTTTCGTCTGAAAATTAGTTAACAGTACTCCGTGAGAATCCCAAAACACTGTAAGCTGGTGCTGTCATCGTTATCAATGATTCACTGCTAATCTTCATAGCTGATAATCGTATACCTTAAAGGAGTGGAATACGTCTTCTTCATCGATCGTCCTGAAAAGGACGTTATGTTAAGTTGTCACAGTTTACTGCGGGGCTAAGATATCTGCGCTAAACTGCTCCTTGCGGTGATACTTTATTCTTCTGCAGTTGCGTTAACTGACTAAAGAGAAGACAGCCAGCCAGCAGATTTAAATAAATCATGTAAATATCAGTATCTCTGTTAGTTTCCCTGCGAGACTATTCAATTATCGTGGCGTGTCGCTCTGCTGTGCTGTGACTGTTCAAGTTGAAGAAACTCGCGTCTCTAACAAGAGTTCTATGTGAATGTTTGTTTAACACAGCAAGTGGAACATTTTCACACAGCAGATGTCCTTTTTGGCAAAGAACGTTTAAAGGGCTCGTATTCTTTAAAGCTAATGTCTGTTCCTTGAATCGATTACTTTTGGACTGAATTTTTAAAGTGAATAGTTTCATTTAGTATCATGCAATTTCTGATATTGGCCTCATCTTTGTATCAATAAAACACTTTAAATCGTCATACGCTCTTGTTTGCTGTTGTATACTTACAGACTGAGTTTTTCATCCACTTGTGTCTTTATTTGCAGCGGGTAACTTATATCGCCTTAATTTGGTCAAGTGTGTTTGGTCGGTTGCTGCAAGCTCGTGTTGTACGATTTATATTATGTTGTCTACCCACATGTCACGCATCTTTCTTGTACGTTGCAGCTCTTGTGTTGTACGCAAACAGGCGTACAAAGGTAGTTGCACTGGCTGCATTCTCATATTACTGAACCATTTGCTTTGAAATAGCGTAGTTCTCGCTATATTTATAATGTTCTCATTTCTCATTTAATCTCTACCTGTGACACCAGTAGCTTTCTTTAGATATTTCACTTCAAACATGTAATTTTTCTCTCATCTGCCTTGGACAATGATCAAGTTTGAGACTGGTAGCACAGATTTGATATACGTATTCTGTTTATCAGCTGATGATGTCAAGCAGTTGGGAAAGAGGATGTCCCAAGAGATGGTTTCTGATATTGAGTTTCAATTTCTCTATCCAGCCCTCCTTCATCTGTCAAAATGCTTTCTAGAAACATGTATTCGTGGTCCTTCTTAAAATTGGATACTGCTAAAACGTGTTGTCCATAGACCTGATGTTTTGCTATAGTTCGTCATAGTTTCTGTATTCGATGTATACTAATGTTCTCCTAGGCATCTGAGGCCCGCTGCGTCGGTCGAATGCCACCATGACCAGTCGAAACGGCGCTCTGCCAGACCTCATCTGTAGCAGGGTGGGGGGGGGGGGGGAAAGGGGGGGGAGGTTGCTATCTGTTGAAGCCACGTTTTTCACAGACGGCCTTTCCTACGCTTCCAGTGAGCTGATTGGATACTCTTAGCACTTTGAACTGCCTTGAGAAGGATCTGGTGAGCTGGAACTTCTTGATCCAGTTGGACAATATGTTCAAACAGGGAAAGGCAACGACGATTCAGGACTTTTGATACGGTTGGGAGGTTATTCATAGTAGAGACCTCGACATTTCGTACAAGATCGTACCAATGAATTCCAAGAATACGCCGCTGATTTCGCATATGAACGGACTCGAGTCTTGAGATGTCCTTTTTCAGCAGTTTCGGCTCCAAGCATAAACACTGAAATCACACACGACTGGTAAATATGCAGCTTTGAACTCAGGGATAATCTACTATTGTTCCACACGCAGCGGAGGTCGTTCATCACCGAAGACTCGAAGCCAATTCGTCTTGAAATATCCGGGCCCCCTGCCTCCGTCAGATGACATTGTGCTTCCGAGATAAGAAAGTTTATTTATGCTATCCGCTGTGTGACCGTGAACTGCTATGTTCTGGGACCTTGTATCATAGCCAAGATACTTAATTTTGGTCTTCGCCCATGTGATTGATAGTCTCATATTTTGAGCTGTGTTATCCAGATACTCAAGAGACTGTTGCAGCGCTGTGCTATCCGGGCTTAGAAGGACTATGACATCCGCGTAGATGAGATCAATGATGCAAGTTTGGTCAATATTGATTCCATGGTGCTGAGAGCTGAGGGGCTCTAGGAGCCAGTCGACAGCCCGACAGAAGAGATCGGGATCAAGGACGCAGCCCTGTCTGACCTCCGTAGATGTTGGGAATCTTTCTGAGAGAGTGCCTTATGAGGCGGATTCTGGCACTGGTATTCGTATCCAACGCTTTAGTGAAGTCTAGAAGCGTAGCAGGTTTTCCGATGCATTGCATGGCTTTCCACAGCGACGATCTGTCCACCGATTCGCATGCCGCCTTTAAGACCACGTAGGCAGCGCAAAGGGGTCGAGTAAATGCGAGGTGTAACTCTGCCAGGGAACGAAGCACTAGGATGGCATCCATTGTTGATCGATCTGACGTGAAACCCGACTGATGTGGGCGACATTTTGAGACCAACAAGGTTTCAGTCGAGCCAACATGACGTGGGCGAATACTTTGCCTGGAACTGAAAGAAGTGTTATTGGCATACAATTGTTGCTACCCTTCCTTTGTAAATGGCGACAGCTATCCCATCACGCAATCAGCTGAAACACTTCCCGTCTTCCAGACCTGAAGGAAGAGGTGGTGTAGAGCAAAACGTATAGGGTCAAATGCATATTTCAGCAGTTCCGGCGGGATGAGATCGAGATTCACGCCCATCTTTAAGCTTTAAGCTTGCGTATGGCTGCCTGGACTTCTGACAAAGTTGGAGGGTCTGTCCTAGTCTTTGGATTGGGAGGAATTGCTTCAGTTTCATCATCCAGGTCAGAGGTCGTGGCTGGTGGATAGTTCAATGCAAGCGTGTAGTACTCACTCCACTTCTTCATGCGTTGGGCAGGATGAGCCATTTGTCTTGTTAACAAACCCGATGTGCTAATCTTCACATTCTATGTTCTTTAGGTTGTGCCCAGGACATTCATGTGCTTATCTTGATCCTCGCACATTAGGATATGCAGATGAGAATAACTCAAGGCGTGTGTGTGTCCTGAAGATGGTATGGACATTCATCATATCACTCAACTCATGTCCTTAGTGCTGATAACAAAGTCCTATTAGTGCTGATAACAAAGTCCTATTAATGCTGATAACAAAGCCCTATCGACTGACGAGATCCAGATTTATGTGGGCTGGGCGGGGCAGTTTGACGCCATTTTCAACTGTCAATGAATCATCATCGAACAAGCCAAAGCTCGTATGTCTCAGGTTGCTATTAACCAAGGTGAGGCCGAGCTCAGAAACGCTATCAACGTGATGTCCAGAGGCAAAGTTCCCGGGGAGATTCCTTCTCTCCTGAGATTTGTCAAGAGCTGATTACACTATTTCGGCGTATTTAGGAAGTCGGTAAAGCTCCACAGTAGATAAAATATGATACTATTGCATACCTGTACAAGCAACATGCTAACGTCAATCCTGCACCAACCACAATGGCATTTCATTGCTTTCTCTTTATGACAAAATTCTGGCTCTAGTCATGACCAACCGCCTAACTGGTAACTTTGAACAATAGGTCAACAGAGATGAGCTCTGGCAAGTCATGGCAAGGTTTTTGTTTTCCTGGCCGATTCATTGCAGACATTCGTAAGTTTCAGGATGACATGATGGCTCGAGTAATGCACAACGCTTTCGCGGTCATCAAACAGGGTTGTATTCTGGAGCCGACACCATTTATATATTGATGTGCAAGGCGTTGCTACTGACAGCAATGTCGACTGTTCAATCCGCAACAACCGAAGTCTTGCACCAAGGTGAGTAAGACCACGATCGTGGATTTCTTGCTCGCTTACACCTGCGCCCTTAACAAATCTTCAGAATAATATATGCAATCCACAATGACAAAGTTTTAGACGACATGCAGTGTCTTATCACATGATCAGTACAAGAAAAACGTAGTTACTCTTCCAGCCAGCTCCTGGCAAGACGTACATTAAACAAAACATTTCCGTTCAGAACCAACGTCCCTGGCAGTTGATAGCAAAGCCTATCTAGGCAGTACCCTCACAAGAGGGACGAATATCGACTTGAAAGTTAACAGTAGAATTGCAAAGACGAGCTTTGCCTTTTGGAGGCTGCAATAAAACGTCTTGATCCAACGGGCAATACGCGTCCCCACCAAGATTAAAGTGTATCGTGTTTGTAGTGTTCACCACTCTGCTGAATGCATGAAAATCATGGAGAGTGTATAGCAGACACGCTAGACAGCTAAATCATGTTCACTTCAAATGTCTACGTAGGCTGCTCATGATTGGGTGGCAGGACAAAATGTCTAAAAATGGTCAGCATTCATGTTCTTCTGCCAAAAGCCCAAATCAGATGGACGGACATGTTGTTCGCATGCCTGATGAGCGAATACCCAGCAGCTGTTATACGGCGAGCTCAGAACAGGCAGACGTTTATTAGGAGGACAGAACATTTTAAAAAATCTACAGAGGCTCATTGAACCTGTCTCTGAAAAGCTTTAACATTAATGTCACATCCTGGGAGTAACTCCCACAGAACGGTTCCACTTGACGCGTTACCATCACCAATGGTGCTCAGATCGCATAGCGTAGCTCCAACCCGAACGGTCAGAGCAAGCGTGCAGCCAGAAAGAACACAACGCACATCGAATCCACAGCTTTCTCACATTAGTGCCCCGGATACGCCAAAGAATGCAGTGCCATAATTGAACAATATGGCTATATGAGAACCAATCTCGCAGCGAAAGTGTGATATCGTCGCTACCTTCGATTGCGGTGGACAGCTATTTTTACTATCTGCAAATATTTATTATTCTATAGTTATAGGAAACATCGGTAGGCGTATTGAACACAGCGGTATAGGTCAAACGTTAATTCACTATTGGTTTAACCTTATTCGTATTTGGCCGAATCAATAGTTAAAATGACCTATTGGTACTCGGCCGAATAGCAAATATCGCTCTTTAGTTTATCGGTAGCGTCTGCTATTGTTTCCATGAGCCGGGATTCGTGTATCTTGTCCTGCAAATGTTTTAGGTTTATTTGCTTGTGGCTTAAACGTTCTACAGAATAGGGTAGCCTATCCTAATCATCTTTAATTGCCTGTACGACATGTCTAGCAACGTTCAGTGTAACTATTATTTGCTTCTATATGAGGTCCAGTTATCACATGAACAAAATGTTGAAATACAATATACAGTCGATCTGATTATCAAATCCTATAAAGACGTACTAACAGTTATAAAAACAATCTTAATTAGAATGTACTGTCGTTTGTCAAGATTTAATTCGGGGTTCAATAGCCTCATCAGTTTTGTGCATGAGATAGACATAAAGGCCGAACAAAGAAGCGCTAGACATTTAATATTCAGGATCGGACAGAAAAAAACACTGAGAGACACATATACACTGACTGGCGTCGGACAGCCAGAGGCAGTGATAAATTGTTCATAAAAAGTGATGCGCCAGTGGTCTCCCCGTTAGGGGAAAGAAGAAGTAGTAGAAGCAGATAAAGGGAGACGATATTATCCTTAAGAAAACAAATATGTTATTTGATTCCAAATGTAATCCTGTTTTCAACAAACTCATATGTTGCACCGATTCCTGGTTGTAATCATTTCCTAAATCAATGTCACATGTTTTAAATTATCTATATATAATACAAATTCTTATAAAATCCTATGTGTTGTACGACTCCTTGTTGTAATACCGTCCACAAAATATCACATATGCTATACGATACGATTAGTGGTTGTTTTCCTCTTCTCAATACGCCGAATATGAATACGAATACGATTCCTAATTGTAATCAATTCAATAATGGATGTCACTATATTCGTTGTAGTGGTTTATTTCACCTTTTCGATACCTGCCTAATAATCTAAGTAAAATGAAAAATAGCGTCGTCGAAGTCTGAAACATCGCACCACTAGCTGTACGGCAACGCGGGAACATTTCAGTGGACTTCTGCCTTTGTTAGAGTCATGGTGTATATATCTGATATGGACGCGAACGTTGTCACCCAGGTATTTACATATTTTTTCCCAATCTTTTTTTGTTTTTTTTGCAAATGCCCTTTATTTGTGACTCATTGAGTGTCGATAAATAATATCAGATGTGCTGACGACACAGTTCTGCTGGCTGAAAGCCAAAAGAATCTTTAAGAATTGTTGATTGGTGATTCAAGTTAAGAACAAAAAACAATCTATGGATTGAGAATAGGTCAAGAGCTATTTTATCTTGTCAATATAATAACGGCGATACGACATAGAAATTACGAATAGAAAAGGGATAACCAAATGTGTTTTCACCAATATGAGTCATATATTGACATCCACGCAAAACAGACACAAAATACAAATGGCACTGATCATGTGTTATCAAGAGTGATCTCGTCATGAATGTAAAGTGTAGAAACATGGGCAGTGAACACAACATTGATGAAGAGAATTAATGTCTTTAACATGTTTATTTATATAACAATTGTTGTCATTTCGTTAACAAACAAAAACAAAACAAATAGGGAGGTTTTGGAGAAATTGGTGATACAAAAAGAGTTGAAAGCGAAATCAGTACGACAGTTAAGACATTAAAAACAGACAAAAACACCTTGTTGAAAACAATGGTGAAAGAAAAGATGGACAGCATACATGCCAGAGGTAAATATCACTATAAATCATATGTTTAAATTACGCAACAGGCCGACGGCTTTGGAGATCTTTTGTAGCTGACTTTCACTGTGGTAATAGCATCTGAACTGAATTTCTTTTAATTTGGTCCAGGATTAACTTTCACAAGGTAACATGCTTATTATCATACACCATATCGATTATAATAACTGTTTATTGATCTCTACAGATGCATGTTTTCGTTTTACGAATGGCTCTATTATATGCTATACATTTCCCAGGTGAAATGCCCAAAGGCTGACTGATAATGCTGCCTGGATGCCAGCTTAAAAGCAAATGCTGACTTTTCAAATTACTGCCATTTTCAGAATTTCCCCATTATTTATTATGATTTATAAGAATCCCATTGTATCTTTATCATCAATGTCTTCATTGTGCATGCATTGTATATTTCCCTGGAGCGGTTTCGTCTCATTATTGTGTATCCTGAGCAGGTCAAGTGCAAATAACAAATCGTTGCTGTTTCCTGTCTCTGCTCTCTCATATATAATTTTATCCCAACAGAATATCAATATCAGTTATAATAGTGCACATCGATGCATCATTCCTGTAACTGTTTCATCTGTTTGTTGTTGTTAACACATGTTTGGTTGTCTGTTCATGCGGAGATGTTCAACAGCCGGTGACTCACTGATTTCACCCACAACTACTTTTAAATATCATTTGTCCTCGTTAACACATTAACAGACACACTTTACTAGAAACATTTATGGCAGTTGTTGCTTTCAGGACTTAACTTTCGTAGAGAAAATGTTTTAGACAAGGACTTTTGTGAATATTTTCTTTTGAGAGAATAACTTTTGTCAATATGCGTTTTTTATAGATTGGCTTTTGTAAATTTGAACTTTTTAGAGATTGGCTTGTGTGAATATGTGCTTTTGAAAGAATTCATTTTGTGATTTTACGTTTTTGAGAGAATGACTTTTATGAATATGGGATTTTAAGAGAATGGCTTTTGTGGACGTTTACTTTTGAGAGAAGTATTTTTGTGAATTTGTGCTTATGAAAGAATTATTATTGTGAATTTGCAATTTTGAGAGAATGAATTTTGTGAACATGTGTTTTGAAAGAACTATTTTTGGGAATTTGTGTTTTGGGATTGTGAATTTTAGTGAAGTGAGTTGTAGTGTATGTAAACATTTTTTGATGGTCAGTTTTTTTTTATTATGTCGAGGTTTTGTCAAGATGAGCCGATGTGAATATACGCTTTTGTGATTGGGACGTTTTGTGATTGGGACGTTTTGTGAGTGAACGTTTCGTGAGTGTGAACGTTTTGTGATTAGGACGTTTTGTGAGTGTGAAAGTGTTGTGATTGGGACGTTTTGTGAGTGTGAACATTTTGTGATTGGGAATTTTTGTGAGTGTGAACGATTTGTGATTTGGACGTTTTGTGAGTTTGAACGTTTTGATGAATGAACTTTCGCGTGTTTAATTGCTTGTAAAGATACGCGTTTGTAGAGCGAGCGTTTGTGATAGTGTAGGTTTGAGAGAATAAACTGATGTGGGTGCAGTATATAGTGACGAGGAGCGCATAAGCGTGTGAGTTATTGAGAGGATTCAATTTGGAAAAGATGCGTGTTTGCGATGTTGAAATTGTACTAAAGTGAATGTAACTTTTATTGAGGGTAATCGTTTGTTAGGACACATTTTTGTGAGAATGAGTTTATGTGAGGGTGGGATTTTGTGAGAGTTAGCATTTGTGCTGCTAAGGTTGTGTGGGAATGATCTAATGCGAGTTTAATCGATATTGAGTGTTAATATACATGAGGATGATCATCATTATCGGGTGAGGGTTGGGGGGGGGGGATATGGTGGTTTAATAAACTATTGTGAGAGTTAGTTTATGTGCAGGTGAACTTCTGTAAGAGTGGGCTCTTGTGAGCTTGTGAGTATGTATTCTTGTGAGGATATATTCTTGTGAGTATATATTCTTGTAAGGACATACTCGTTGGTGGATATACTATTGAAATTAAATATATGTTTTATGATTTTTCGATAAGATTTAACTTTGGCATGACACATGACAAACGCATGCAGGCACAGGCACACATCCAGAGATAAGAAACGGCTTAGGAGAAATTAGATCGAAGGAATAAAAACAATCTTATAAAGGCGCAATATACAGAATAGGAGACTTTATAGCGGAAGCTAGATCGGAAACCAATAATCGATCTCCCCCCTGCTAAGTAATACATGAAAAAATACATTTTAAAGAGAACAGAAATCAAAATGTGTTCACATTAAGCCCGTTCTCAGCAAATCAGGAATATAACGAAAGTGAAAGGTTATGCAATATGTCTGATAATACGTGATAGAAACATATCCTGTTATAGTTTAGTGACACACGCACACACACACACAAGGAGGCAAAAATAACGACTTTATGATAAAATGGAAACTAACGGGGCACAATAGAACGATCAATGTCTGTAGTTACTTGGTTTGTTGTAATAGACTTAGTAATTAAATTAGGAATGGAATGTATACTTGCCTCCCGAAGAATTAGAAGATGTATCAGAAGAAAAACAAGAAGAAGCTGTACCAGAAGAACAACAAGAAGAAAATGTACCAGAAGAACAACAAGAAGAAGCTGTACCAGAAGAAAGACAAGAAGAAGATGTACCAGAAGAATAACAAGAAGATGTACCAGAAGAAAAACGAGAAGAAGCTGTACCAGAAGAACAACAAGAATATGTACCAGAAGAACAACAAGAAGATGTACCAGAAGAAAAACAAGAAGAAGATGTACCAGAAGAATAACAAGAAGATGTACCAGAAGAAAAACGAGAAGAAGATGTACCAGAAGAACAACAAGAAGATGTACCAGAAGAACAACAAGAAGATGTACCATAAGAACAACAAGAAAAAGATGTACCAGAAGAAAAACAACAAGAAGATGTACCAGAAGATCAACAAGAAAAAGATGTACCAGAAGAACAACAAGAAGATGTACCAGAAGAACAACAAGAAAAAGATGTACTAGAAGAAAAAAAACAATAAGATGTACCAGAAGAACAACAAGAAGAAGATGTACCAGAAGAAGAACTAGAAGAAGATGTACCAGAAGAAGAGTAAGAAGGAGATGTACCAGAAGAAAAACAAGAAGTTGTACCAGAAGAACAACAAGAAGATGTACCATAAACTATAAGACGATGTACTAGAAGAAGAAGAAGAAGAAGAAGAAGAAGAAGAGGAAGAAGAAGAAGAAGAAGAAGAAGAAGAAGAAGAAGATGTACCAGAAGATGAACAAGAAGCGCATCCTGTAAAAGAGTTGCTGCAGAAAGTACGACCCATAATTACGCAAGGGCATTTTTGAGCAGGTTTCTTGCAAGAAGGGCCAGTAGCAATGGTTTACACATGCTCCTGTTGGAGTGAAACAGGAAGTTCAAATGAAAAAGGAAGTGCATATAACAACGACTTGTACAACGGTTATGCCTCTCTTGTTTATTGCTTCCGTTCAAAAAACGTAACTTTTTGTGTCGAGTTTTCTAACTTAATTGTGTGACTGATGTCTGAATGTAGCCCTACACGTGATTGATGCTGTTGGTTTATAGTGAATCCAATGTTCCCTGTCTTAACTCAACGTCCTTCCATTGATTTAGAAAACTATGCCTGTTGCTTTTACATTCACTTGATTTAAAAATATCTATGCTCATTTGTAATGCATTAATTGACCCTGCCTCAACTATTTCAAGTAGCGAAGCATTTTCATAATTCATCAGTCTCTGACTAAAAAAAACATTTCCTGGTATCTAATCTGGACCTTTTTTTCATTTATTATATAATCATCATCACCAACTACCCGAATAAAAGGGTGCGTCTATAAAATCGAGACGTCTTTCTTTGGGTGTTCATGTGCATCCATCTTGTTCTTGAAAGGGGTTGTACTTTGAAATAAAAAAAGCTTGTTATAGTCTAATTGTGTCGTTGGGATTGAGAGATATAATAGAGTCACGTATGATCATCTCGTGTTATGTTTTATTCATATTGCACTAAGAGAGAAAATATAGTTGTCGAATGTGTTGGGTTGTGTGCTGGTCATGTGCAGTTCGTTAAAATGTATACTCATTAATATTCACAATGTAACAATATTTGGTAATTAAACCCACGTAGAAAGCACTGATGTCCAAACAATACGTGTTGTCGCAGTGAACAACTGAAAAACTAATAAATCATGGCAAGCATATTTTATTTCTTCTATTAGCCCAAGCTTTAAATCTAGATCGACGACCAGGACATCGTGTCGCAATGTTCAGAGCAACATGTCACAGCCAAAAACAAATAATGGAATAATCCTTTTACAAATATGAGAACAGTCCAATATATCAGTTGCTAACAGGACACACGAGAGTCATTAGCCAATTAAACCACAATAACTCTTAGCACATACTCTTATCCAGACACTGCCATCACCTAGATGAAATTGTTAGACACCTGCGTTTTGAGTGTAAAACTACAGAAATGGCCGAATTATATAGACAGAGAAAATCTCATTGGCCCATAGAAACAACACTGAAGAGAAACGTTATGGACCTGTTTATGAACTACAAAAGACAGTGCCGTTTAAACAAGAGACATTTCAGATATTGACAATATTTTAAAGCGAACGAAAGAAGAAGAAGAAGAAGAAGAAGAAGAAGAAGAAGAAAAAGAAGAGAGTGTAAAGCGCTTGCCGACGCGAGGAACAGATTCCTACAAGTGCCGTCGACTATTACAAATTTACTGTTTGGCACAGTGGAACAACTGAAGAAGACCTATATGTGTCTAAGAAGGGCATTATGCTATCAAGAACAGGACTGCTTAATAGCTATGGGAAAGTAACAACAAATTACTTTTCACATTGTTTTTTACATAGTTGCTTTCATTTCCACATAGTCATGCCTTGTTCGATACTTGATTAATTAGTTTTCTCCTGCTGCATTTGCGCATAATATTTCACATTTTCACCAGGCCTATCAGACCCATCATATACTAAGTGCAATATTGTGATACATCGATGTGATTCATTTAGTGGTGAGTGCTTAAAAGCTGGCATGGCACTACAGCACGAAGGTCCCAACCTCACCTCCATTGTACGCTCTAGGAAACAGCAGAGTCACTTTAACCCCCAACCAGCGATCAATTTGTCATGCATGAAGAGCTCAGTTTGAAAAGCTTAAGGCAGAGATCAACGTCGGACCCACTTTCTAATACCAGAGTAAGTTAGTAATTAGGTCACAAACTGATGAGTTTATGTCGTGAGTGAGTAGATTTGAAGAAAAGACTAGAATGGATGGATTAATAGGAATAAGGAAAAAAATGCAAGAATTATCTCAAAGTGTACAGAGATAAGTGAAACAAAGAAGCAAGCGTATTCATTCCATGCAATATAGTTTGAAATAAAAATACAACTTTATCTCATGGTGCGCAGAAATGTTTCAAACTAATGTAAGTATGTATTCCGTTGTGTGCGAAGAGAATTAAATCGTTAACAAGAAATGATCTAATATTGTTGCACGGAAACATGCAGCAAACAAAACTCGTTATTTCAAATGGACTTACATAGATTTGAAACAAAAGTATGAATATATCCAGTGGTAGATTTAAAACTAGAACACTAATGTATCACTGGGCTGCAAGTAGGGATAAAACGATGACTAGTTTTAAATAGTACAGGTGCGATGGTAAGTCGGTAAGTAAGTCACAAACTGATTTGGTATAGCTGAAAAATGTAGTTCCTAATTTCTAAAAGTGTCATTCTTCTTCTTCTTCTTCTGCGTACACAGTCAGACAGTAACCATTATTTTCTCGAAAAAAGCGGCGGTCATCCTGAGACTCTCGCCACTACCATAGAGCTTGTCTTGCAGTTCCACTGGCAATGGCCACATCTGCTCTCTCTGATCCTCGTATGTCGGGCAGTTCTGCAGCAGATGTTCAGTGGTCATTTTACCAGTACCGCACGGGCATTCGTCGGTACACCCTATCTTCAATTTGTTGAAGAGGTGGTACCTCAGTCTGTTGTGGCCAGTGCGAAGTCTGAAGACAACGACCTGCTCTCTTCGGTTCAACTGGTAATAGGCATCGTTTTTGGTGTAACCAGTATGTTCGGTTTCCCATTTGGACATGTACCTGGCTTTGATAAGCCGTTTTGACTCTTCGTACGTCATACTGGTATCTATTTGTGGTAGCCTTGCACCTTCTTTTGCCAGTCTGTCTGCCTCCTCGTTGCCTTGGATGTTGCAGTGTGACGGAACCCACTGTACCACTACCCTTTTTGGTGCGGACTGTTGGCACAGTTTGCAGAGTGCTGCTCTTAAGTCATTAAGCTCAGTGTTTTTCTGGCTTTTTAGCGCTGTGACTACTTCGAGAGCATCTGTCAGCAGGACTATATGGCTCTCATTTTCACTGTGTGTTACCATTTCTTCCACTGCCGCCCTCAGTGCCTCTGCCTCTGCTCTGAAATTGCTCGTGTACTTACCAGTAGCGAATGACAGTGTTATTTTTCTGCCATTTGGTAGGTTCAGGAATGCTCCTGCCCCTCCGTTCTGTGTAGTGTTTGTTACAGAACCGTCGGTGTATGCATGGGTCCAGTCCATGCTTGGGTAGCTTTTCGTTATGAAGCTTAAGGTAGTGTCTCTCCTTTCTTTTTCGGTCTGGCAGTTTTTGTTTGCAATACCTGGTATATTTTCTACCACTTCTGGAAATATATCCTGCCTCCAAGTAGGTTTTCGTACAGTAGTGATGGGTTTTGGTGTTGTTAGTGCGTTTATGGGATCTTCGTGCATCTTTGCTTTGGCTATTTCTGCAAAGTTTCTCCGCTTTAGTTTCCCAGTTCCCAAATTGTTTAGCCTCTGGTACATTGGATGGTCCGTCAGTCTTCGGAGTTTCTCTGACTGCAGCTGGGCTCTGCAGTCTCTTCTGTCGGTCATGGATTGCAGTTTTGTAATCTTTTCAAGATCTACAATTGGCGTTGACTTCATGCCACCAGTTATGATTCTCATGGCTTGGTTTTGAAGTTTGTTAACTTTATCGAAGTTCGCCTTCGCTGCTGTTGTCCATGCCGCGATGCCATACTCGAGAACTGGTCTCACTCTTTCAGTGTACAGTTTCTTTAGTATGCCTTCGTCTGCTCCC
Organism: Ariolimax columbianus; assembly: GCA_036924085.1. Lineage (NCBI taxonomy): Eukaryota > Metazoa > Mollusca > Gastropoda > Stylommatophora > Arionidae > Ariolimax > Ariolimax columbianus. Next base: position 61,573,804 of record JAVGWX010000007.1, on the reverse strand, counting down.
CAGCTTGTGCCAGCAAGTTTCCTCATGATCGCCATTCTTTCTCTGGCTTTCATTCGGTTTCTCTCAATCTGACTTTTCCATGTCATGCGCCGATCAAATGTGACTCCCAGATAGGTTGGGTTGTCGTTTGGCTGCAGGATTTTGCCATTTAGGCTTAATTTGGTACTTTGGGGTTTTAATGAGAGCGAGAATATTGTGCACGTGGTTTTCTCCTCGTTTATTTTGACCAGCCATGAGTTCGCCCACTCTTCCAGCGATGTTAGGGCCGTTTGCATCCGATTTCTTGCTATGGTGAGATTCTTTTCAGAGGTCCACATAGCCAGATCGTCTGCAAACATTGAGCTATGGACTCTTCTTGGTATATTCTCTGTAATATCGTTTATATATACGAGGAAGAGTGTGGGTGACAGTACTCCCCCTTGGGGTACTCCCTGCTCGAGTGTCACCTTTTTGCTCATCTGCCCTTGTACTTGGACTCTGGCCGTTCTTTGTTTGAGGTAGTGGTTGATCCACTTGTACATTTTCCCACAGACATCACTTCTTCTTAGTTTGACTCTAAGTCCATCCTTCCAGACTTTGTCAAATGCCTTTTCCAGATCCACCCAAACAGCTACTGTGTGTTTCTGTGCCTGGTAGGCATCTTCTATCTCCTGGGCTATGAGGATGACCTGGTCCTCAGTGGATCTGTGCTGTCTAAAGCCGGCTTGCTGTGGAATTAGTATTCGTTTTTCTTCCAGATGCCACATCAGTCTGGTGTTTATCATCCGTTCCATCAGCTTGCCGACACAGCTCAGTAGGCTTATGGGCCTGTATCCATTCGGATCTGTTTTGTCCTTTCCTGTTTTTGGTACTGGTACCAGTATTGCATCTTTCCATGAAAAGTGTCATTCAACTCTGTGGTTATTGTTGGTAGCAGCCTACTCTTGAGAGAGAAAATATCGCCAGTGCTCACCTGATGAACACTTTCCAAAAAGCATGCTGTTGTGCGTTTTTTTTTTTTGGGGGGGGGGGGGGGGGGGGGTGCAAAATGACTTTCTGCAAAGTATTCATCATCATCTTCTTATTTTTTTTCTGCGTTTCCCTGAAAAGGACGTGTATGACGTGCTGTCGTAGTTTACAGTTAGACTGCGAAATCTGCCCGGTACATCCGATTTCAGCACAGGAGGATTTTTATATGGATAAGAGCAACGTGATCCCCGTAGTAGGTAGCGGCATGCAGATGAAGCCAAGCATTGCTAACCCACCTGGATAACTGCAATTCATCTTCATCACCACGCTCGGGATGTGAGGAAAGTTACTGGAACCTGCCAATTGACGCCATTTTCAGGGAGCAGAAAAGAGTAATCTTACGCCTTGTAAGTTGCTTCTCCTTTCTTTTTTCTTTCTTTCTTTCTTTCTTTCGTTCTTTTTCTCCTTCTTCTTCTGCTTCTTCTTTCTTCCTTTTTGATTATCCTGTTTTGCCTGTCAGGTTAAGAAGAAATGTCTAGTACGAGTCTTACTGTGTTCCTCATTCACAGTGGCATTCACCGCCTCATATATTTCCGTAAGCCACCTTCTTAGTGATCGGCCTTTGGCCTTGATTCTGTTGTAACTAAATAAAGTTGCTTGCTGGGTGTGCTGTGTGGTGGTAGGCTTGTTACATGGCCAAGCCATTTTAGTTGATGTCTTTTGATGTAGTCTAATACTGGTGTTCCAACAACTTCTACTTGTGTCATCCTTTCTGATTCTGTCTCTCCTTGATACACCCAATATTTTCGCAGGCAATTCACACGTACAGAGATCGAGTTACAAATGAGGAAATGCGAGATAGCATTAAAACAGCAATATGGCCTTTCGAAGACCTCTTGGCAACTGTCAAAAGCAGGAAACTCACTTGGTACGGTCACATATCGAGATCAAATGGTCTTGCAAATGCAATCCTCCACGGAAAGGTGCATGGCAGACGACGAAGAGGTCGGCTCAAAAAGAGATGAGGGTACAACATAAAAGAATGGACCAATCTCCGACCAGAAGAGTCACAGGCAGCAACATCTGACAGAGAAGGGTGGCGTGAGAGTATGAGGATGTCTTCATGTGTGCCCCAACGACTTCACCGGTTACGGGATGACCTGACCTGACCTGAATTCATTTCTGTTGTTACGATTTGTCGTTTCTCATTTGGTTGTTAGTATCCAGTTCTGACACTGATTTGAAAACGAAACTCGTGTTGTTTAAAACACTGTTGGTAGTTATAGTTACGTGCTAGCAATTCAGTATTGGAGTTAATTGTCTAATGATTTGATTTGCCTTATTGTATCTTTGTTGAATTTCCAGTCTGATTCTTCCGTCTGCAGATAACCTGCTCCCTAATTTAGTGAAATATTTCACCTGTTTGATTTGCTGCTATGAGAGAAAGATATTTTGTTAGTCCTGCTTGTTAAGATGTGTTCATGACCTCAGTTTTTATCTACGTTGAGTTTAATGCTATATTCTTTACATGTTGTATTTAGTTTATCAATATGTTGTTACATTTGTATTTTTGAAGTCGCTGTGACTGCTTGATCGACTGCGAAAACAAATTCATTTGAGAGTTCACCAATGTATTTTCCTCCATTCAGGTTGGCTGTTTTGCATGTGTGGTCTACAAATCTAATGAACAGCAACGGTGATAGCACACATCCATTCCGTACTCTCGATTTGATATGAACTTTTTCTGACAAATGCCTTTTAGGAATTGTCTACATCATAATCATAATCACCTACCCTAATCAAAGTGTGCGACAATCAAATGGAAACATCTTTCCTCACTTTCTGTCCAGACATTACAATTGGCAATAAGCGATAATTGAGAAGAATCAATAAAAACAAACCGGTGGACACGATTGGTGGATGTATTATGTCATCCGAGAGGAGCTGGTGGTCGTGGTGTTTGGTTAATGGTCACCTCACCAAGAACGGGCGAGTTTATAACCTATCTAGGGTATGGGTTTCGTTTTCTCGGAGGTTCAAGAAAATCCTACTCTATGTGCTGCACTGGGACTACAGACGCAAACGATCTTTATTCCTCACCTCTAAAAATAGTCCCGGTAGAATCGTGTAAAATGATATAAACACAGAACTCAATAGTTTCTAAGTCCAGCCATAGGTGATGCTCTTTTTAATTCTGATCTTCATTTAGAGAAGGTCCAGTTAAGGTGCCCTCTCCACACTGAACGTCTGCCACAACGGGTCATCAGCGGCTTTTGTCTCCTGCTGTGATAGTACAATCTGCTAAGCTAATCCAGGTCCAAACCGTGTTGTTATTCTCCCTCTCATATCGTTGTTTATCTTTGGTCCGCTTGCCTTCCATCGTATCTGCCACTATTGATTTCGGCAAAGTAGTATGTTCTTTTATGTGACCAAAAATAGCTGTCTGTCAAACTCTGATTTCGTTCATCAAGTTTTATTTTTTGCCCGCAATATCTCTAAGCCCTCCCAATTTCATGTATTTTCTTTCCAGATGATGCATCCCATTTTTCTATATATTCACATCTCAACGGAATACATTATTTTCCAATTGTTTGTCCATGTTTATGTCCCGTACAGTGAAGACGACCACATATACCACTAGATCATTCTCATTTTCAATGAGTAGCAGACTCATGTTGATGCTAATCTGTGATTCATGTTTGTGATTTAGTTATCTTTATTATCTTCCTGATGTCCATCTGCCTTTTACTGTTATTCTAGTTAGAAGTGATGAGTAACTCTTGACATATTCCAGTGTTTTGCTGTTTATGTTTATCTGTAAAATAGATTTTGGGCCTTCTTTGCTAATTATTGTTTTTGTTTTCTCAGTATTAAAATCTCAATCCATACATGTGTTGTTTATTTGAGCCACCAGTTCGTGTAGCTATTGTTCACGTTCAGTCACCAGAACTGTGTTGTCCCCATATCTGAGATTATCGATTGATACTTCATCGATAATGTGTCCTGACACTCCCTCTATCTGTCAAATAATGTATGTGTCAATGTTGAACAGGCAAAGGGAAATTAAGTATTATTGTAGCACTGCTCTTTTCACATCTGTAATCAGTAAAGCCTGCTTGACCTTACTGTACAGTTTGCTCCCAGTACATGTTACTGGGGATCGTTGTGTCTTTACAAGGTATGCATATGTTTCTAGACATATAACTACTTTCTCATCAGATTTGGACCAAAGACATGTTTGTAATATATAAAAACATTATAAATGTTTCTAGACATATAACTACTTTCTCATCAGATTTGGACCAAAGACATGTTTGTAATATATAAAAACATTATATATGTTTCTAGACATGTAAGTACTTTGTCATTAGACTTTGACCAAAGACGTTACATGTAGTATATAAAAAACATAAACATATGCGTCTACACTTTTATAAACTGCTCTTGTAGAGTTCGTAGAAAATGCAAATACTTTGGTCACATCAAGAGACACAACGGTCTTTAGAGAACGGTGATGGAAGGTATGGTGCCAGGCAAAAGAGGAAGGGGTAGACCAAGAAGACGATGGCACCGAGATATCCAGGAATGACTGGGTATGACTGGCGGAAGCCGGAGTTTTGGCAAGAGAACGAGTTTCTTTCAGACAGAATGTGATGGTAGCGACGTTCTGCAAGGGACATGCTACATAATGATGACGATGAGAGTTCGTAGACATAACATTGCTTCTGTTGTTCCGCTGTTTTGTTAAAATACACATTTTTTATCCTGAATGTCGTTGTCGTGTATACTTTTAATTCTCTCCTGTATCATTTAACGATTTATCTTAATGATGTGGCTAGCACGGTGTATCATTTTCAGATGTAACTTAATGGTGTGGTTTACAAGGTGTATCATTTTAATATTTATCTAAATGGTGTGGCTCATAAGATGTGTAATTTTTAGATTTATCTTAATGGTGGTTTTCATTAGGTATATCATTTTGAAATTTATCTTAGTGGTGGTTTTCATAAGGTGTATCATTTTGAGATTTATCTTAGTGGTGGTTTTCATAAGGTGTATCATTGTAAGATGTATCTTAATGGCGTGCTTCACATGGTGTATAATTTTAAGATGTATCACAATTGTGTGGCTCACACGGTGTATCATTTGAACATGTATCTTAATAGTGTGGTTTACATGGTGTGTCATTTTAAGATTTATCTGAATGTTGTGGCTCATAAGGTGTATCATTTTCAAATCGGAACATTTTGGTGCACGAGACATCTAGTGTGTTATTATAAAGACATGTGTAAATATCCCACACTGTATTAACCGTCTATTGCATATGTCATTATACAGGTCAATGATTTTATTTACACTGAGATCCTCTGTTATTCATATATGCATTGCATCCATGTACTGGAGAAGGCACGCCACTTTAAACTACACATACCGTTCTCTTTTGTTATATTAAAGCATTGGAATCATGAACAAGTAATGTCCAACGATGCGTGGTATCTTAACAATTTAAAAATTGCTGAAACTCTTTCAGTCCTACCGAAGGCTGAACTCTGTTCAATCGACAGAGTTGTTAAAAGCCGAGATTGAGAAGGGATCAATTGAGAAATAGCAACATAAAGTAAATAAAAGAAACTATTGATCAAACGATTATGTTATTGAAATTGAAGTAGACTGCCCGACATCATTGGAGAAATAGCAATTGTAATCTAAATTGTAGAACATTCTACAGGCTAATGAACGTCAACAAATAACAAAGTAGATGAGAATAGATGAATTGTGACCGGCCACTGAAATGAAAAAGATGCAAAAATGAATCAACGGATTAATTGCAGGGACATAATTGATAGCAGGAGATGCATTATGAGATTGAACTAGAAAGAAGATATTGTACTATTCGTTACGTGACCGGAGAAGCAGTGAATGAAATGACATCAGTCAGCTTTTGTTAGAGTTAGGGTACGAGAGCTATTAAAAACACAACTCCATCCCAATGTGTCGACCTGAAAAAAAAAGGAAACCATGTCCGAAGGGTGTAGATATTGGAACACTGTCGTAGTCTATGACACAGCATAACAAAACGTTTCAATCAAGGCGACCGAAGATGAAGAAGAAGTATACCAAATGAGTGTACAATAACAACAGCTGAGCATTAGAAATGTATTATCATATGAAATCCTCACAATACTATTTACAATCTTGATTTGCCTTACAAAAGCATCTCCTGCATCATTATATTTACAAATTAGTATATCATAGCAACAGTATATCATGACAAACGATTAGCTTCAAATGAAAGTGTTACTGGTCTAGAATGCAACCAGTTGCATAATGCATTGCTACATTAAAATCTGTTGTAATATTACACCCATGGATATTAAAATAGATAGCAAATATACAATGAGAAACACAATTGGAAATTAAACAGGTATAATCTATAACAGCTCAAGTATGTACAGACATAAATTTAAGAATAGATAGAAAAAAAAATAATTTAGACGAAAGATCTGAAAATGAAAATTAGATAAATTTTGAAAAGACAACACAAAGATTTGTTTGGAAATCAATATGGGGAGATCAATTAAGAAACATTGCCAAAAAAATAAAACCACACCATAAGAACTTCAGAGTACACATGAAAGTACTAGATACAAGGGAAAGTACATTTTATTTTTCCATATTCTTGAATCGTAAGTGGCGTTGTCGCTTAGAGTTAGAGGTGTTTGTCTCTCAAAAAACGATAGTACCAAACGGTGAATTTTTTAAAATCAACCCTCCATAGTCGTATCTTTCGAAATTCTTAACAGGTTAGATTGTTATTTCTCTATATTGCCTTCTCAGGCTCATGTAACACGCGGGCAAAAAACGCAAAAGAGAGTAACACCATCAGGTAAAACATTACTACATAATACCACCACTGCAATAGCACTCGTTAGTGATACAGATTTCCTAAAAGAGTCTTGACACTATAATCGCTCTATACTGTGTGTATAGTTTTTGCATGCGTACTCCGAAATTCAGTCATATTGGGGATTAACGTGACAAACTCGGAGATCCCACGCACACGATGTGCACGTAAAAGAGTCAATGCCAGTTGAAAATAAATAAAGAGTATGATGTTAACCTCTGTCCGGGAAGCAATAATAATAGTAATCACATGTTTTGCCAAAAACACAACCTACCTCACATCAGGTCTAGTAAGCCACATGCAGTAATAATTGCAACAACAAAAAATAACGCACTAATGAAAGCCTTTGGCTACCTGACAGTAGGCATACATCTGTTTAAATACCAGAATTCCAAATATTTCAAGCATTGTCAGAAGGATTAAACAACACCTTCAAATATGTTGTAAAATAGAAGGATTAAACAACACCTTCAAATATGTTGTAAAATAGAAAGATTAAACAACACCTTCAAATATGTTGTAAAATAGAAGGATTAAACAACACCTTCAAATATGTTGTAAAATAGAAGGATTAAACAACACCTTCAAATATGTTGTAAAATAGAAGGATTAAACAACACCTTCAAATATGTTGTAAAATAGAAGGATTAAACAACACCTTCAAATATGTTGTAAAATAGAAATTATTAAGGTCAAAATTAATGCTGTCGATATTGCTATTTACAAAGTAAGTACACCATAAAACGCAGCGGCAACAGAACAAACACGGGCGTGTAGTGAAACGCTTACTGGCAGAAATGCATCTGTACTGATTGTGTCAGTCTGCTGTTGTAGCAGAAAATGAAGAATGGTGATGATTTCTAGAGAATGCACACGAAAATATAAATAAAATGATGGGTAATGATGATTTCTGGAGAATGCACACACACACATATGGATGCAATGTTAGATAATGATAATTTATGGGTAATGCACACACACATATAGATGCAATGTTAGTTAATGATGATTTCTGGAGAATGCACACACACATATAGATGTAATGTTGGATAATGATGATTAATGGAAAATGCATACATACAAATAGAGAAAATTATAATTCTTGAAGAATACACAGGTCGTTTCAGAGACAATTCAGGAAAACGATGATTGCTGGATAATTGACAGTTTTCCAGAAAAAATGACTGGCAACACAGTTATTTTGATACTAAACATTTGCAGTTTAATTAAAGAAACAATCGTGTAAAATAAATTAAATTTAAATTTGAACATACACTGGGGCAGAGATAGAAAGTAAACATGAAACGGATAACAGGCTTGATTTAATACATACAAATCTACATGTTCTGAATGTTTTCAACAAAGTCGCAACGAATATGCAGATAGTCAGCAGCGAATATCGCTTTTTCAACATGAGTATCTTGTCTTGTTGCACTTGTATTTTGAAAGTTATTGATTTAGCATTCGCTCAGTATTAAAATGTGTTGAAACATTAGAAGCAAATATAATGTTACAAAAGATAATATAATAGATTGAAAAAATAAATTGAGAAACCGAAATTAAATAGGGGGAATATATAATGGCTGAATTTTGAACAGACACAAATTTAAGAATACATAAAAAGACATACATATAGACAAAACATCTAAAAATTATAATTAGATTCATTTACAAGATCACGCCACGATTTGTTCGAAGAAAAATGTGCAGATAATTGTTTTTGTTAAATGCCAAAACTTGAGACCATAACAGGAGAATTTGAGAGTACAGACGTCAAGACTAGACACAAACTATACAGCAGCTACATTAGTTACGCCGCTTTCAGAAAGTCTTTATCGAAACACTTACAAGAACTGTATAAGTGGGGGGGGGGTATCATGTAGCAATGTTTTGCTTGGTGATGTTGTTAACCTCATTCACACACCTTGTTAGTCGCGTTCTTGCCAGTGCGTTACAAAGGGTTGAGAGAGCAGAAGGGGAGAAGTAGCAATGTGACCTATCAAGAATGTCGTGTGCGTCAGATACGGGTAGGAGAGATTCAGAAACTTCGAACAACCACAACAAACAACAGGAAAGAAGACAGCTACATCTCATGATAGAAGAGAAGCGACCGTTTCAAATCAGTCGCCTTTCACGACATGATATGATGGGTAAGAGAAGCGACCGTTTCAAATCAGTCACCATTCACGATATAATGTGACGGGTAAGAGAAGCGACCGTTTCAAATCAGTCGCCTTTGACGACATAAAAGGAAGGGTACGAAATGCTATCGTTTTATTTCAGTAGCATGAAGGGTACTAGCAGCGACAGCTTCAAATCAGTAGCATGATTGGTATGAGCAGCGACCGTTTCAAATCAGTAAAGTGAAGGATACAAGACGCGATCGCTTCAAATAAATTGCCTTTCGCGACAAATGATAGGTATAGTGTTTATATTCATCCTTTCATGAGGTTTTAAGGTTTATTTCCGCTTCTATGGCGCATTTTGCATTTATATGTGTCATTATCTTTCAATGAGATTTTGAGCAAAATGCAACCAGAGCAAAAAACCAATCAACTGTTTATTTATACATGTTATTTACAAAATTATATACGCAGATATACGTACACACGTATACACACACACACACATACACACACATACACACATACATCCACGCATACATCACAGTTCCAGGCAACACGGAGGCATCTCCGTCTAAAAAGATTTATCTTCATCCATCCATCACTTCTGCATACAACTTTCCATACATTACTGACTCTCCCACACACACATGGGTACTCATGCATACACATCTATCCCCATGTACAAGCATACACACTATTTACATAAATATTCTCATCCTAGTACCCGTGTGTTCACTTACACACACCATACATTCTCGTTCACACTCACTCGTACAAAAATCTGTGTAAATCCATCCTCTGCTCCCAGGCAGTCCGTTGGTCCTGCCCAGAATATTCACAGATCGTGAAATATCTGGGCAAAGAACCTACTGAATCCCGTAAACAAATATTGAAAACTGCCTGGGTTAAAGGTGTGCCCGTGGTAGAGAGCTCTGCACCGACAGGTCCACACTAAGTATCTGAACTCTGTCAGTATTGTTAGGAGTTTGTTTTGTGTGTCTCTATCTGTCCATGGAAGTGTATGAAGCATTATGGCCCTAAACATGTCTACTCTTATTTTGGTAAACTTGCTAATTATTTGTCTCATTTTTCCTAGTGCTGTGCTGACTACTTTACAAAGATAGAATAAGTGATTTGCTGTTACTTGTATGTTTCTGTTGCAAAGATGGCATTTTTGTGTTACGTGTCCTAGCTGGGTTTGAGTTTGTTTACGTATTGGTGTTGTTCCAAAAATTAGTCTATAAGTAACTTCTTTAATGTGTGGTGATACTTTAAGGTTGTGTAGGTTACAAAAGTTATGTGTGTAATTAGTTATAAAATACCCGTATCCTCGTTTAATCCTATCTTTAAGTGGGGGTTCCCGTAATAATATAAGTTTTTTGTAAATCGTGTCTGGTTTTTGTGTAAGTAATATTTCGTTTCCTGTAATGTGTCTAATGCATTGTTTGTAAAACATGGGTATATTTTTAAAGCAGTGTGGGATATTGTTATTTATCTTACATAATTTGGTTATCCTTAGTCCTAAATAATAATGGGATAATGGGTATTCATTAGGGTATTTTATGATTTCTTGTACAAATTTTATTCTTTTTGATTGTATTTTAATTGTTATGTCTTGTAAAGCGATCCCACCTCGATTTTTTTCCTGCATTAATGTTTTAGATTGGATATTATGTATTGTGTTGCGGAATATGAAACTTCTAACTGCTTTATTTATTTCTTTGTAGGGGACGGCGTGGCCTAGTGGTTAAGTGGCACGGCTCACGACCCGAAGGTGCTGGGTTCGATCTCCATCACAGCACCAGCCGTTACCCCGGGGAAGCAAACCCTTAGAAAATACAGAAGGAAGCAGACCCTTACATAAAATGCGTGCTGAAGTCGGATTCACTGGGCCGACAGGGGCAAAATAAAAACACAGTGGATTAGAAAAAATAAAACAAACGAAAAAAAAAAAAAAAAAAAAAAATGTATTTCTTTAATTGTTGTTAGGGGTGGGCATAATATGTTTGCGACATATATTAGTTTTGGTATTATAACTGAGTTAACTATTATACTGCGGCCAAATATTGTTGTCATTTTGTATTCAAATTTTTAGAGGGTGTTTTTAGTATTTACAGTAATTTTCTCCCACATTTCTTTATTAGGGTCAAGTGGATTTGCAGGGTATATTAGTCCATATATTTTAATGTTATTTACTTGATTTAGGTGAAAGAGAAAATCGAATTTATTTTTCCACTTGCCGATCCCCATTATGGATCATTTGGGGATATTAATTTTGGATCCGCTTTCTGTGCCGAATTGTGTGAAGGTGTTTAGGATATTTTGCATTGACCTACTATTGGATGGAAAGAAAGCGGCATCGTCCGCGTAAGCTATTAATTTTTGTTCCCCAGACCCCGGTACATGGGTCCCTACTATTGTTGGGTCCTGTCTAATCTTCTCTAGTAGGGGCTCCAAGACTAGGGTATATAGTGTTGGGGACAGCGGGCACCCTTGCCTGACTGATCTTGTTAGGGGAAAACTATCTGTTAACTGATGATTAATCATTATTTTGCTTTCGGGTCTCTTATATATTATTTTTATCCAGTTGGTGGGGTATTCCCCAATGTTATTTTAATCCATTTGGTGGGGTATTCCCCAATGTTATTTTTATTTAATATTTCGTGGAGAAAGGAATGTGAGGCTCTGTGGAAAGCTTTTTCTTGATCGATTGAGAGAATGCCAGATTGGATGTTTTTATCGCTAGTATATTGTATAATGTCTCGTAGGAAGTGTGCATGTTTACTGATTTTCCTATCCTTTACGCTACATTGTTGGTCTTTATGTACTAGATGTTGCATAAAGGGTCTAATCTTTAGTGTGAGGGCTTTGGTCAGAATTTTGTAGTCTACGTTCAGGAAAGAAATTGGTCTGTAGTTTTTGGCCTCTAGCTTGTCACTGTCCGGTTTAGGGATCAGTGTAATGTAAGCTTCATTAAGGCTATTTGGCAATTCGCCTGTTTCAAATGCTTCATTTAAAACTTTTAAAAGGGTGGGTCCAATACTGTCGAAGAAGGTTGCATAGAACTCGACGGTCAAGCCGTCAGAGCCAGGGCTTTGGTTTCTGAAAGCAGTCCAGTAAGTTTTTTAAGTCAATTAAGGACAGTGGTGTACTGATGGCATCCCTGTCTGTGTCACTCAACTGCTTTGTATACCCAGAAAATTTTCCGCACTCAGTGTGCGTGGTATTCTCTGCAGAATACAACCTCGTGTAGTAGTCATGAAAGGTCTGTCGTATTTCGTGGGGTTCAGTTAGAATTTGTCCTGTTGGTCCCTTGATTTTGTGTATGTGTCGTGTACGTTGTATGTTCTGTTCTACCGCTAAGTACTGTTGAGTGGGGGTTTCCTGCAAAAGTACTGGTATTTTGGCTCTTAGTTGGGCCCCTTGTAGTTTATAATTATTAAATTTTGTCTAATTCGTCCTGTAAAAGTTGAATTTGGGGTAAGTTTTTGTCGATTAATGTTGTCATTTTTATGGCATCTTCAATGATCTGTCTATTGCATTTTGTATTTCTGTGTATTTGTTTTGAAATTGTCTGTGTGCGGTCCCTGATTGTACTTTTAATTAAGTCCCAATAACTGTTTAGGTTTGTGTCTGGTAGGTATTCTGTGAGATTTCTTATTAAATTGGATATGGTTTTTACAAAATTTGTATTATTAAGTAGTGAGTTATTGAATTTCAAGTGTTGTGATTGTGCGTGACTATTTGATATGTGTGTGCCGTTAACTATAATAGCTACTGCTTTGTGGTCTGTAAAGGGGGTTGTGTCTATGTGGTGTATTTGATTAACTGTGTATGTTTTTGGTATGTAAATCCTATCAATTCTAGTGTGTGTTGTACCGTACTGTGAGTGGGTTGTATGGATCATGTCTGTTCCATTGGGGTAAGTATTCCTGTATGCGTCTATAAGGTTATTTTTGTCTAACATTATTCCTAAATTTGTTGTTCGTGTTTTTATTGTTTGTGTGCGTGATGTGTCTAAGTTACTTAGTGTGCAGTTGAAATCCCCAGCAAGTATCATGTTTTGGTTTTTAAAATGTTTTTCTATGGTTGTTTTTACTTTTTCATAAAAGGGTGTTTGTTGTACTGTTTTTGCTGGGGCATAAATGTTAATTAAAGTGTGTTTGTCTGTACTGTCGTGTGTATTGTGTACCTGTACTATTTGTATTCTGCCCTCTGTATCCCTGTGACTATGTTAGACTATCCATTCGTCAGATGTTTGTAGAATGGCTACGCCTGTGTGTTGTCCTAAACTAAACTAACTATTTGTTAAGCCTAGTGTTGTTGTGATTTGTTTTGCATGTATAATTTCGTGTATGTGTGTTTCTTGTAAAAAAATGAAATCCGGTTTATATTTCTTTATTATGTTGACTACATGTTGTTGTTTCTGTTTTAATCCGTTAATATTAATAGAAATAATGTGTATGGAGCCTAGTGTAGAAATTGGACGGATACAAAGTATTGGGCCTGTCGGGGCAACAGCTCTCCACTGACTAGGGTCAGATTGGGATACTGAAATACATGTGGGGGGAAACATATGAAAATAAATAACAATGTAAAAAACAACAATTTCTGGGGATTATACGATGGTCGCCCACTTGGGTGGGCGAGCACTGCTGACATATAATAACAACAAAGATAATAATAATAGTAATAATAATAGTAACAGTAATAACAGTAATAATAACAAAGATAACAATAAATTAACACACTTGTTACAGTCACACCACCGCATTTAAACAAATACACATCTACACTAAATTCGCACACAAAAAGTTTTTTGTCTATAGAAGTCTGTGAAGGCTCCTGCCAGGCGTCTCTGCAAACAAAGTTAAATGTCAACATTGACCGCTGGACAAGAACGTGAGCATCCCTTCTGTGGCTAGGTCACTTCTCAGTCATTGCCCAGCTCCAGCCCGTCCATCATTGTTGACCAGAGCAGACGGTCCGGGTCGCCGTCGTCCAAGCTAATGTCCTCCAGCCTCAGTGAGGGCATGGGAGACATCTGGTCGTCGATGTCCCGACTTGGCGGGGACACCGGACCAACGCTGTCGTCCGCTCCTGTGACGGCTCTGGTGACGGCTCCGGCGACGGTGATGGCTCCGGTGACAGTTCTGGGGCCAGCTCCGGTCCCGGTTTTGGGGCCGGTTCTGGCACGGGCTCTGGCAGGGTCTCTAGTTCAGCTTCTAGTGTCGTTTCTTCGGGGGCCGGCGGTGTGTTTCCGGTCCCCATTTTGGAGGCTGGAAGAGAGGAACTCCTCTTCCTCGAACTTCTCTTTCTTCTTCTTTTCTGGTCCACCTCGGTGTACCCATCATCCGAGGTGGCGGGGTGCTCCCCAGCGAAGGATGGAGGTGGGCAGGCTGGAGGTGGTGGAGGCTGAGCTTCAGCCAGCTTTGGGTGTGGCTGTCGCTCAGCCTCTCTTATAATATCTTGACGTCTCCTCTTATTGCACTGGCTGGTCCAGTGCGTCACTTCTCCGCATGTCTCACAGAGAGTGCGGCGGCCGGTGAAGGATACCCACAACCTTATGGGCTTGGCATCCCCACTCAGGAACCTGACGGTCACATAGTGGGGTACCTCTGCTTTGCTTTTTTTATATGCAAAGACCCACTTGTCCGAGATGTTCCTCTGGGGGAACACCTCGGCGTTCTGGTCTCTCGTTATTCTTTTAACCACCGCCTTGACTGACTCCAATTTCGTGGTTTCGGGCACCCAGTTGAGCACCCCTCTCTCCCTCTCCTGCTCTTGGTGCTCAATGCTCAGTGAAAGCTTTGGAGTCATGCACCACACCTTCTTGCCGTGAAGGCTCTTAAAGTGTAGTATGTGGGCTGACTGGGTCAGCCGCACATACCACACTCGGGGGTTAGCGAAACGGCATATGGCGATCACCCCCGAGGGCCCAATGCCCACTGGTCCGGCCATGATGCTCGCCATCTCGTGTGGCTTCAGGCTGGCTGACATCTCGCCAGTGACGGTGATCTTCAATGTGCCCTTGCGGAACACACTGCCGTCGTCCATAAAGGTATCCGGTCTCTCAAAGTCCATGATCTCATCTAGTACGTTCATCTTCGAACTCATCTTGAATTATAGGAATAAACAAAAAAAAGCACAATCCAAAAAAAGCACTCCAGAAAACACAAGACGAGAGCAGCTCGCAAACGCGTCCGCCCCGTCTTTAGTATAAGCACCTTTCATGAGCACCATTCAGTTAACATTATAGACATATTTATCGTCTCAAATAATTGGTCAATGACTTGTCAAGCGGTAATTGATAGTCACTTCTGATTGCGTCTTCAAAATATAACAACAAACTATCTCTGTTTCACGTGGTCTGAGATCATCCTTATTAAGGTGCCCCAACTCTGGTTCATGCCTTCCATTTCTGATGTGATGGTTATTCTCCAAATTGTCTTGGGTCGCATATAGACATTAGTGAAGAGCAAAAGGGGCACGACAACATCAATATGCCACCAGAAGAGCATATGATGGCAAAACTGACAATAAATGAAATGGAAGAGGCCATGAGAACGTAAAAGAAAAGGAAATTTCCGGTAAAAGATGGGATAACAAACAAAATGCTGATGGGGCTGGGCCAAATAGCAAACAGGAAATTACTACCAGTCCTGAACCAAAGCTGGAAAATGTACCCCAGGCATGGAAAGACGCAGTACGTGTACCAGTACCAAAAAAAGGAAAAAATAAACCAGATCCAAATGGATACAGGTCTATCAGCCTAATGAGCTGTGTAGGCAAACTGATGGAACGTATGATAAACGCCAGACTGATGTGGCATCTGGAAGAAAAACACTTACTAATTCCACAGCAAGCAGGCTTTAGACAGCACAGATCCACTGAGGATCAGGTCACCCTCATAGCCCAGGAAATAGAAGATGCCTGCCAGGAGCAAAAACGCATAGTAGCGGTTTGGGTGGACCTAGAAAAGATATTTGACAAAGTCTGGAAAGAGGGACTTAAAGTCAAGCTACAAAGAAGTGAAGTTTGTGGGAAAATGTACACATGGATCAGCCACTACCTCAAAAACAGAACAGCCAGAGTTCAAGTACAAGGGCAGATGAGCAAAAAGGTGACACTTGAGCAGGGAGTACCCCAAGGGAGAGTACTGTCACCCACACTCTTCCTGGTGTATTTAAATAACATAACAGAGAATATAACAAGAAGAGTCCATAGCTCAATGTTTGCAGACGATCTGGCTATGTGGACCTCTGAAAAGAATCTCACCATAGCAAGTAATCGGATGCAGCAGGCCCTAACATCGCTGGAAGAGTGGGCGGACTCATGGCTGGTCAAAATAAACGAGGAAAAAACAACATGTACGATATTCTCGATATCAAACAAACCCTAAAACACCAAATTAAGTCTTAACGGCAAATGCCCTCAGCCAAACGACAACCCAAACTACCTGGGAGTCACATTTGATCGGCGCATGACATGGAAAGTCAGATCGAGAGAAACCGAATGCGAGCCAGAGAAACAATGGTAATCATGAGGAAACTTGCTGCCACAAGCTTGGGAGCAGACGAAAGTACACTAAAGAAACTGTACACTGGAAGAGTGAGACCAGTTCTCGAGTATGGCATTGCGGCATGGACAACAGCAGCAAAGGCAAACTTCGATAGAATTAGCAAACTCCAAAATCAAGCCATGAGAGTAATAACAGGAGGCATGAAGTCAACGCCAATTGTAGAACTTGAAAAGATTACAAAACTGCAATCCATGACCGACAGAAGAGACTGCAAAGCCCAGCTGCAAGCAGAGGAACTCCGAAGACTGACTAACCATCAAATGCACCAGAGACTAAACAATTTCGGAAATGGGAAACTAAAGCGGAGAAACTTTGCAGAAATAGCCAAATCAAAGATGCACGAAGACCCCATAAACGCACTAACTACACCAAAGCCCATCCCTACTGTACGAAAACCTACCTGGAGGCAGCATATATTTCCAGAGGTGGTAGAAAATATACCAGGTATTGGAAACAAAAACTGCCAGACTGAAAAATAAAGAAGAGATACAACCCTGAGGTACATAAAGAAAAACTACCCAAGCATGGACTGGAACCATGCATACACCGACGGTTCTGTAACAAACACAACACAGAACGGAGGGGCAGGGGCATTCCTGAGCCTACCAAATGGTACAAAGATAACACTGTCATTGGCAACTGGAAAATACACAAGCAATTTCAGAGCGGAGACAGAGGCACTGAGGGCGGCAGTGGAAGAAACGGTGACAGGTAAAAGGAATGAAAGCCATATAGTCCTGCTTTACAGATGCCCTGGCCGTAGTCACATCACTAAAAAGCCAGAAAAATACTGAACTTAATAATTTAAGAGCAGTACTCTGTCAACTACGCCAGCAGTCTGCATCAAAAAGAGTAGTGGTACAGTGGGTTCCATCCCACTGCAACATCCAAGGCAACGAGGAGGCAGACAGACTGGCAAAAGAAGGTGCAAGACTACCACAACCAGATACTAGTGTGACATACGAAGAGTCAAAACGGCTTATTAGAGCTAGATACCTGACCAAATGGGACACAGAACATACTGGTTACACAAAAAACGATGCCTATTACCAGTTGAACAGAAGAGAGCAGGTCTTGGTCTTCGGACTTCGCACTGGCCACACAAGACTGAGGTACCACCTATTCAACAAATTGAAGATAGGTGGCACTGACGAATGCTCGTGTGGTACCGGGAAAATGACCGCTGAGCATTTGCTTCAAAACTTCCCGACATACGAGGATCAGAGAGAGCAGATGTGGCCATCACCAGTGGTAACACTAGACAAGCTCTATGGCAGTGTCGACAGCGAAAGAAGAAGAAGATGAAGAAGAAGAAGAAGAAGATCTATCTTTCCCTTTCCTTTGATATTGATATATATATATATATATATATATATATATATATATATATTTGGTGATAGTGTCATGTTACATTTTTTTTAAATGGGCGATTTAATTCTAGTGTAGATACGCCATAATATATGCAAAACTTGTGGCTGCTTCGTGGAAGCATTTTTGTTCATTTTAAAAATGTTCGGCTAGATTAGCATATGGATTTTCATCAGACAAGTTGTGTGGTAAGATGACAATGTGAACATTGTATTTCCTTCTACTCGGTACCATACAGATGCACAGACAGTGCGTAACTCATGTATATTCTTATCAAAGTGGCTGTACTGTACTGTGAATATTCATGAATGAATATAATAAGTAATAAGAAAGACACAGGCGTATTCCCTGCCAACTGGCCAGGCAATAATCGATTTCACAACTTCCTCCCCTACCTCTGATATTTCGGAGGTAGAAGAGTATCGACGGGGTCTGCCTGCGCAAAACAGTGTGTGAACGTTTTGAACAATTGAGAATGTTGCCGAAGAAGTAAAACAAATGTTCAACATGCAAAGATAAAGAGAAATAGTTTAAAAGAGAAAGCAATATGTAAATATCAGACATGGTATATGTGTCTGGCAAAGTAATAAAGTAAGAAGGACACAAGCTACACAGAGAGAGAGAGTGACAGAGAGAGATTACAGAAAGATAGAGATAGAGAGAGAACTATTCGTATGTTAAACACATAAGTAAAACAGTTTACAATTGAGCAATTAAATCGTATAAAATTCTAGAACATCACGAAGATAAAGCAACATACTAAGAGATAGAGACGCAGTTGTTTTAAAGCAATTTGCGAAAAAAAATCTCAAAATAAAATACACATCATGAATGATGCAGAGAGCGTATATACCATCTTCAACTTCAGATATTATGACGAGGAACGTCTGTCAACGCAGGAAGCAATTAAACATCAGCATTTATTTAGACATCATCATCATAAATTGCCCTTCCCGCATTAGAGGTTGACGGTATGGATATCCATCTGTCTCTGTCCCGTGGAACGTTGCTACACTCAGTCAAACTGTGTCCCGATCACAAAAGAGTAATCTAAGCCGCAGCTTTGCCAATGCAACTGTCTATTTCTGGGTCTAGAGAAAGCGTGGTCGTTGATGAGAGACTACAGGTATGTGAATTACTGCACATTTGTCAATTCATAATAATTGATGTCAAAATTCCCGTGGCAACTACTTCTTGCCCCAGCACATTTGTATTGTTGGAACTGATAATGAGACCAAAATCTTTGCTCGTCTGAGAGAACCAATCTGCAATGAAAGACCTGATCCTGATCTCCTTGATCTTCGTTTTTGCCTTGAGTATTGAAAAGATAAGCGCAGGAAAATTTCTTCATGTGCCTTATGAAATGCATGTTTAAGTAGCAATGCAAAGAAGATTTCAAACACGTTCGTGGTAGCCATGCAACACTGCGTATACCTACGGGTTGTGATATGCTACGACACAATTGCACTTTCCTTATGGAACTCCATTATTGGTCGCAACAGTTTGCCCAGACAGTGCATTTGAAAGGGGATTTTGAACAATCCATTTCTTATAATCAAATCAACAGACTGGGTCAGGTCAATAGAGACAATTTAAAAGGTATCATTCTAATAATTTGACTTTTCCTGAAGATGCCGAAGAAAAGTAAATCATGTCGATCGTTTATCTTCTAGACCTGAACTCGTGGAAAAATGTTAAGGGTTTTATAAGATTTTCATAGAAATGGTTTGTTGTCCAGCACGTTCATACTGGAATAGCTTTTGACAGCTTCAAGTGTTGTAATAGTGGTAAGATTGTCAGAAGAGTAGAGCTTAGAATGGTGCTAAATCTGCTGCTAAATACACAATGTGTATTTCTATTTTCTGTTGTTTTCTCGCCAATGATGGTTTTCAGTGGTTCTGTTTTCTTAATTGCCGGACCAAATGACATTCAAGCATTTGTTTGATGTTTGATGTTTCTGCTGCAGTTGGGGCGAATTGTTTGACTATTATACAGTCAATCACATTGTTCATTTATATGCGAGCCACTATGTCTAAGGTTGTAAAAAACATGTACACCGAGCTTCATCCTTTTTTAATACCGTTAGAAGGCAAGAGTGTGGATTCTAAATTGCTTAAGGTGTGTGCTCAAGAATATGCTTTCCCTTTGTAGAATAATGATGGTCGCGTTACGACAAATGTTGAATGTACTCCTCCAACAAAATTGTACCCAAAATTTGAATTAGAAAACAAGATTTATAAATTATTATATAATTATTTTTTTTAAAAACCACAGCACGATTTTATTAAATATTACTTTTCGTTTCTTAACTTAGTAAGGTTTGCCAAGCGATTGTTAAGGCTGGAAATTAAAGTCGCTTCTCCTACAATCGTTACATGTTTGCATACTATTCATCGTCGTCTTCATCAGCTTCATCGTTGATTTATTTTGCTCCCTGTGGTAAATAATACGTCAACTGTTTCAGATTGTGCTAGTTTCAAATTCTATTGTTTTTCTTCTTAATTTGGCCTTTATATTCTATTATATTGTTCTCTTATTTATTTATATGGCTTACATTTTGGTTATCATGTTACCTATTGGTGTGACTCCATTTGTGAGCTCATTACATTCCACATTTGTTGGTTGCTATCCGGTTTCTATTCAGTGTCTAAGGTTGGTATCACGTAATTCAATGGCCAAACTACGCCTTTGAATTATATGTATGCGGAATGTTATTGAAAACATGACTTCTGAATGAGACAAACAAGTGAATAACTTGTACTATTCTTATGCTTTGAACTTTCTGTCCTAATCAAAGAAAGACACATATTCGTGAAGACAAATAGACGAACAGTTCATAATTCATTCTTTTCACGTTGTGCCGTTCGTTTGTCATATAGCATAAGGCTAACTAAGCATCTGGTTTACACTCTCCAGCTTTTAGGAAAGTCTTCTTCTAGTCATTTGTTGTGTGATTTCATTGTGATGGTTTTTACATGATCTAGTTGCCAGCTCCATTCACAACCCGCTAACCTCCTTCTACAACATGGACGGAAGGATACAGTTCTTCTATTTAATTTCCCCCTGAATCACCAGGGGAAAACAAACAGATGTATTATTGCAAAAATAAGTACATGATTAGTTAAAAAATTAGTGAAGAAAAGTCAGCAAGGATTGTCACACATCATCAAGTGGGAAAGCTTAAATAACGAAACCCCATTAGTTTCCCTTGACAACATTTTAATATGCGTCTACCTAGCAAAGTGCAGTCTCTACAACTTCATTATTTAATGCAAATGATGCTATGTGTACATAACCTGTAAAAAGGTTAGAGACAAAACTATCTTCGGGACATCATTGTCTGCTAAATAGGACTATGCTATTTGATGGAATAGAGATTTCCTTGAGCCAGAGAAGAATTAAATAAAAAATTTCACTCATTCCCGAAAAACAAAGCATCGGGGATAGGTGACATAACTATCGAAGCTCCTCTAAACAAAGCATCGGGGATAGACATACGTATCTGAGCTCCTCATAACAACGGAAGAAATTATACAAAATTTACTATTTGCGCATTGTAATTATATTTGCAAAGATGGAATATCGCTGAAAGAACACATAGCATAAATAATAACTGATTGGCCTAAAAAAAATCGAATGCAATAGAATACAGCCATTTCAGAACGACAATCGTAATATCACATGCATCTAAAATTATATTAAATATAATTAAAAAGAGAATCGATGGCATGACAGAGGAGGTGTTGAAATATAACTAGTTGGATTTCGCAACTCCTGAAATACACACAATGCTATACAATCTTCACAGCTTCTCGCAGAAAGAATGATCGATCAAGGACGTGCACTATGTATCCGCTTCATTGACAACAAAAAAGCCATGTCGCTAGCTTTATCTACCTAGGAAATAATCTCACTAGAGAGGCGAATATCGACTGTGAGTCCATTAACAGGCATGCTGATGCGAACTTTTGCGTTTGTGAGGCTCCAATCAAATTATGGAGCAAACAAGGCATCAGTGTCTCTACCAAGACAAAAGTGCATCGTTTGGTGGTGTTATCCACTTTGCTGCATTCCTTTAAGACATGGAATGTGTATAGCAGATATGCCAGACAACTTACTTGTTTTTATTTGAACTGTCTGCGTAAGTTACTCTGGAACAATTGGCAGAACAAAGTGCCTAACTTTGAAATTCTTAGCAATACTAAAACTGTGAGCATCCATACACTTCTGCAAATGGCTCAGCTAAGATGGACGGTACATGTTGTTCGCATGAGTGATGAGCGCATCCCGAAGTAGCTGTTATACAGTGAGTTCATAACAGGCACACACTCACCATTATGGGAGAGGGTAGACGAAACGCTACAGAGACTACTTGAATGTGTCACTAAAAGTTTCAAAATTGATGTCACCTCCTGGGCGATGCTTGCACAAAACCGTTCCACCTGGCAACTAGTATCACCGAAGGTGCTCAGATCGTACAGAGTATACCAATCGAGAAGGTTCAGCGAAAACGAGCTGCCCGAAAAAAAACCAATGAAACGATTCCATATGAAACGACTATCCACATGTGTTCCTAGAATGTGGAAGCGTATGTCGTTCCAGGAATGGACTTTACATCCACTAGAGAACACATTTCAGAGCATTAATCTGAGGATGTCGCCATCTTCGCTTGTGGTGGTCAACTATTATATTACTACGAGAAAGCCTTTAATTGATTACCTTGGATGAACCTTTTTCAGATGTTGCAACCAAAAGGAATCGAGAGATTCAATATTACATTAATCCAGAACCAGTATGAAAATCAAAAATCAAAGGCAATTATTTCAGCGACCCATAGCTGACTGCTAGCGTCAGGGCCAGCGAACAAGAGCTGCCAAGACCCTTCTACACCTCCACGCGGTGATCCTGGATAAGAGGCTGCAGCAGGGCAGACCGGCTAAGGAGAAGGGATTGAAGAGGAAATGCTAACCGGTACTCCTAAAATGCTTGCTGAAGTCGGATGTGTTGGACCAAAAGGTGCAAATATCGCAGTCAAGCTGTAAACTACGACACAACACATTCCGATCTCTGGACTACATTCTGCTACTTAAGCCCTTTCAGGGTTTGGTAGCGGGAGATTGAGAACGAACGAAGCCAAGCCAAGCCAAGATCCAGTTTCAAACAAAAATTGATTAAGATAGAGATGCTTGCTTTCACAGAGTCTTGATAACGAATATTTTGAGATGATGATAGAAAATATCGGTTGAAGTTGAAACAGGGCTGTCAGAGACAATGGTATGAAAATTGATGCCATCAAATATGCCGATGGTCAAGTTAAAGTGCGAGGATCAGTAGCAACGTCAGAATCAACGTTACAATAAGTAGCAAAGGCTTATTTAAAAATGAACATCACCAAGAAACAGTTTGTCGTGAAAATAAATATTTTTAAGACAGACTATGATAATATCCAAGTAACATAGACAAATTAATGTTTTCATTAATGGAGAAATAATCGAGCAAGTACATAAGTTTACATATTTAGGACAATCCATCGCAGAACATGCGCACAATAAGTCGATAATTAGACAAGGATTGCATTGTCATAAACAAGTAGCTCAGAAAAATACATAAATTGATAACCTAAAAAAATATCATGATATAACTGAAGAAACGAATAATCACTAATCATGTATGACACATTTCTCTGTAAAGAATTGAAACATGGATACTAGCAAAGAAGTATTAAGAAAGCTCGAAAGCGTTTAAACTGTGGACAGAAAGAAGATATAATGACAATGGCATGACAGAGGTAGGCGCACAAATACAAATAGTGAAAATCATACAACAACGAAGAATTTGGTAACTGAGACACTATATGCAGCTTTCGTTTTCTACAACAATACTAAAGGTTAAGATCTACGTTAAAAGAAAAAATGACAACTAACAGCTATCAATAGTATGCCTTGTTGTAGTTGTCTGAGCATGTCTCTCTATTTGGTCCTATTATCTAGATGATCAGTCTTTAGACTGGTAGACTGGTTGTACAGTTGTCTGAGCATGTCTCTCTATTTGGCCCTATTATCTAAATGATCAGTCTTTAGACTGGTAGACTGGTTGTAAAGTTGTCTGTGCATGTCTCTCTTTTTAGCCCTCTCCTCTACAGCTCACTTAAATTCAGAAGACGTAAACAAGGCATACTATTGATCAACCAGATAATGATAACTATTTATTATGTATGTAGATCACTATTGTAGGAGATCTTTGCTCCATTTCTTCTTTTAGTCGGTCATCTTCTTCCCCTTATTGGTAGAGGTCGCGTTATGTACATATTTACAATCGAGTGGACAGAAAAACATGATTTACCAGTTGTCTTTGTTTGATGAAGAGGTCACCTTCGTTTAGTAACCATACACGCCACTATCAGGGAGACATTTCGCACACGAATCTGTATGTGTGCTCAAACATTAGATAACGGCCTGCACTTTTCTATCTTCAACTACCAAGAGTTGTTTTACATGCATATGGTGTACATGAAAGTTTCTAGTTTATCATCCGTCTTCGTTAATCGCACATCCCTTGCGACTAAGTGACGCCTGAAGCTTTTGAAATAAAAAATCCGCCATTTCACACTTACGCTCGTTCGTTCCATAAAAGGCGACAATTTTACTTCTCAGCTGTAGTTGCTACGGCTCTATGTTTCTCACCTATTGTCTATTCTAAAACACAACAGAAGGAAGACTTGGATGATAGTGAATACCATTCTCCTAAAATGTCGAGCCCTAGCAATTATAAAACACTCGTTGAACATAGTTTCATTCTGGCTATCATTTCAGCTCACGTAGCAATAATATGGCCGGTGCTTGTTATTGGCATTACCTTGAAATGTGTTTTACTTCTCTGTAACCTTAACAATTAGATTTTCCGGTCACTGACAAGAGGACAATATAACATGAAAAAAACAAAAATGACTAATTGCTAATATTAAAACATGATGCCACGATTCTAAGATAAAGGCTGTAACGATAGAAATGCTTGACATAGAAATTACAATTCTGTTTATGCCCTGTGGCAACGTGAAGATTATGCAAGGGCTTTCCATGGCTTTCTGTCTTGTGAAACAATTTGTACAGGACACCATTTCAGAGAGGGGCAGCGGAACATCATCATCAATCATGTGTTGCCAAGTTGTGCTTGGTCTATCTATTTTTATCTTACTCTCCTGTGACCACATAAGTGCTGTTTTTGCGGGCATACCCGGATTCTTTGTAAAAACATGTCAAGCGATATTCAATTCTATCTCTTATAATGCTATCCATATCTTCTTCGATGGTGTTCTGTTGGTCATTTTACACTATGGCTGGCCAAAACACTATAATAATTATGTGAAGGCATGTATGGGGAAAGATTGTAATCTCTGGGCATCCCTCTTTGTCATCATCCAGCCTTCCTACCCATATAGAAGTACCGATGAAACGCTGCTTTAATGCAACCCGAGGTTGGTGTCACTACAATATTCACTGGTATCCAAATTGGTGTTATCCAGGCAAAGGCTGTCCTAGCCTTGTTTAAAGTTGGATTTGATGTCTTCGTACAGTCCTCCTTGAAATGATACTACACTTCCAAGATAAGTAAACTGTTGTTTATTCTCTAACATTCTCTAACAATGGTTGTTGGTTTGCACTATTGATCATAATTTGTTGACAGTTAACACTTTTTTTAGCATATGAATAATTAGTGTACATCTTTGATGATCGAGACCGCCAATATCATCCTGTGCCACACTACACCCTTGATACTGGGAGTGCACCTGTGAGTGATCATACGATTGCAAACGTGGAACGTTCTATTGTGGGGCAAACATGGTCTGCAGCTGATACTCGTATTTCCATTGTTCGTACAAACAAACAACGCTTTGTTTGAAAGAACTACCAACGTTAGATATTACACACCGCGTCAAGCCTTGCGCCGAAAGTAGATAGGAGACTTCGATGAAATATTAGCTAGAGACTTCATTGTATTAGACACCAGGTTTTTATGACCAATGAAGGCCAATGCCTTTTCTCACTGACTTTCTGCTGCTAAAAGTAAGCGAATACATATTTACAGCCGGTTCGACTGCAGCATGCCGATAACGTGAATTGACCCCCGAACCTTTGTTGTGAGAATCCAACGATATACCATCATTCACTCAGATAGTCTACTAAATTTGTCAAATAGCTGTCCAAACACTGATCAAATTAATTAGGAGCTAGGGAGCAAACTAGTGGAAAGCTTGCTTCCTGTGTTCCTTAAGTAGAAGAAAAGGGTAATGAAAAATGCAGTGGTATCAGTAGTTGTAGTAATAGTAGTAGTAGTAACCGTAGTAGTAGTAGTAGTAGTAGTAGCAGTAATAGTAGTTCTAGTAATAGTAGTAGTAGTAGTAGTAGTAGTAGTAGTAGTAATGATGGTGGTAGGGACAGCAGTATAAGAAGAACCCGGGTTGAAAGAAGCCGAGGGAGTAGAAGAAGAGGACAAAGAAAAGCAAGAGGAAAAAAAAAGACAAAAAAGGTAAAGTAGATACTACAACAGCACAAATTATGTGGATACACTGTACTGGTCGACAAGCATACACACATATACACACACTACTTACCTGCATTAAATCCAAACGTCATATTGAATGAATAGTATTGAACTTTCATTTAACTAAGCTATACGCATCCACAAAAAAGAGCAGCAATTCGAAATGAATACACACCTTCTCGTGAAATGTTCACGAACAAAATGTAACCTGTAATGACAGACTTAATAATCCAGATAGAACAGCGAAAACATTAGACTTGCGACACGTAATCATGTAAACAGATACGGCTGTTATTCCTGCATCCCTTTACTAAGCGGATCCTTGCGTGATCTCCCACACACTGAGCCCTACTATTTCAACGGCAGAGAAGAACCCTAACTGGATTCACTTGATAGAAGTGGGTTCCCTCCCGTCTCTCGAGCTGACCTCCTAGGGGTACCCGAGTTACGGAATGCCGTGAGCGACATTGATAGACGAGATGTTGTCTGCTGTAGCAGAGGCTATTTTAGATTCAGTGAAGTAATTCACTCTTTGAGACATATCCTATTGACTGTTTATCAACAATACATGCATATAAATATATTAGGAAATATTGTTTTTATATTTCAATTAAATGCATCTCGTGACATCTTGTTTTCCAGTAGAACTTAATATCTTTCATTTGATTTGCACTACAAACGCTAATTATACCACATTTAAAACACAAAAAAAGCCTTTGCTCTTTTCTAATACTTTTTCCTATGCTGGGGTAGTCGATGGGTTTTTAGGCTGAGAACTATGCCGCTTCGCCACTGCTGTCGCCATGTCGTGTACTGGCTATGTTTGTTTATTTCACCCCCAACAGAAAAACAATATCTGCATTTCCGGTGATTCGAACCCCATTTTTTTTCTTGTAGGCAAGTGGGCATCGAAACCATTCGGCCACACGCTGCTAAAAACTGCCATCAGAATGAAAAGTGATTGAAGAATTATTAGGATATCACCTTCTTGGACAAGCTGACGTAGATTATTCTTTTTCGTCTTTGTTGTTCAACCTAAACAGAATGTTGTGTTGGTTTGTCGTAGTTTACAGCGAGGCTGCGACACATGCGCCTTTCAACCCGACGCATCGAGTTCCAGTTGGTATTTTGGGGAACCTGATTAACCTCCCTACTGTGACCCCTAATCTCTTAGACAGACTGCACTACTACAGCGCGTTTACAGGGCATGGTCTTTGAGGCAGGTTAGGGTCGTGGTATCTTCAGATGGCTCGATGACCTTGAAGCAAGCACACAGATAAGAGTCGCTGACTGGTGTCCGTTTATTCACTGCCTCATCTTCCGCCTTGGGCACGGATACAAAACAGCAGTAAAGACTAGTTTATTTTTACATCCGCTCTAACAGGAAATCACAGCCTGCGCATTGTCTGGCGACTGTTGGAGCAAGTGGCATTTTTAACAGCAACATAAATAAACCTCCACACTCAAATTGACATAAGCAACTGAATTACACTACCGGAATGACATACACACACACACACACACACACACCACACACACCTACACACACACACACACCACACACACACCTACAAACACACACACACACACACACGTATATATGAGTGGTCTGCCGGGGTCTTTGTGTATGACAAGGACAAGAATAGAACCACTGCCTCACAGAGAGTCTGTCGAAAGAGGCGACTAACTGTGTGACATGGCATATCACTGGCCATGGTTATATGGTTTGTTTAGAGCAACATAGATGGCGCCTAATAAGCTGCATTCTACTTTGCGCTGGTGTTTAAGACAATCAAGATGATCTCACACATTGGTTAACCACCCTCTGTAAGCGATTGTTCCAACGCAGTGGAGACTAAGATGCTCGAGCCTAGCCTTCTAAGCAGGAAATCCTTCTCCCTGCTACTTTCAGCGCATACCAGAGTTTGGACCTGCACAGGGAACTCTGCCCCTGTAGAAGTCCAGATCGACTAGGAACTAAGAGCTAAGATATGTATATCCAGACAGAGAGAGAGAGAGAGAGAGAGAGAGAGAAAGGAAGAGAGGGAAAGTGAGATAAAGCCAAAGAGAGAGAGAGAGAAACAGAGCGGTGAGAGAAAGCTGTAGAATACAAAATATTGAAATGAGAACATATTTGAAGTGTTAAGTTCATAGAAATACCACCAAAGAAATAATTCTTTAGGTCACCTCATCTAGTCTGAAAAGTTCGTAGTAGGCGTTATTTATCTCGCCATATGTTGTTACTGAACCAATTTGTTGCAATATTCCTCCCTCTTTGGTAAGTATGTCTGCTTCATCCTAGCCTCGGATGTTGCAGTGGGCTGGTATCCACTAGAATGAACTTCTTTTGTGACACCTGGCCAAACGTTCGTGCGAGTCGTGTAGGCCACCGAGTTCATTTGTGTGCTGGTTCTTGAGGGTTAATACTGAAAGGTCATCTGTAAAAATAACTACTTGTTCATCTTCCTGCTCTTTGCAGTTCACTAGGGCTTCGGCTACATACTTGAAGGATGTAGCTTCAACACTGAATTCTTAGCAGCATATGCCTGTCGCAATTGCTGTTGAGTTGAGTTCATTTCTTAGTTTTGTGACGATGCTTCCTCCCCTATTAGCTATATCATAATTTTCTGAGCCATTCGTGTAAGCATTAGTCCAGAATTGTGGTGGAAATTTAAGGTTGACGTTTTTTGGTAGTCATCTGTTTTCTTTACTCTTATGGCAAGGATTATGGATAGATGATTTAACATGAATCATGCAAAATGTGTTGACAACAGTAACACAGGACAGGAAACGAAACAAGTGGACGGAAACATTAAACATAGACATGATTTGTGACAACCCTGTTCCAGCGACTGATGACTTCGTCTACCTAGGTCGTAGGCAGTCATCTGACGCACGCAGCAGTCACAACATCATTCGTAGGTTGAGCCTGGCGTCTTCCTCCAAGCACACGGTCCGCGAAGTCTTGTTCCAGCGGAGGCTCTCCGTGTTGACCAGGCTTCATTTAATGTTCCTCCTGCATCACCCCAATCCTCATGTACGGATGCGAGACCTGGACATTACCACAGCGGGACCGGCAGTCTTGGGGCCTTCTACCTGCGAAACCAGAGGAGCATCTTCGGGATCCACTTCTATGACCTGATTTTCAACAGTAAAGTAGTTCGGTGTATTTAACTTTCAGGCACTGTCTCAACGATTGATCGTCGTCGCCTCTACCGCTTGGACATCCTCGAAAAGTATTGACCAACGAGATGCTCCAGCATGATATGGGGCTGAGGGATGGGAAGGGGCCGTGTTCATCTCTTTCAGATCCATGCTCGGGGTCGCCCTCGCAACACCTGGACAAAACTTACAGGGCGCCACGCGCATGGTCTATAGAGACTGAGACGCCTATGATATTATGACTATTGGGGGCAATGTACAAAATGTCAGCTGTCTAAGTTATTGAAAAGTAGATTAAAATGGGAGAAATAGAAGTTCATACAAAAGGACATCGGTCATTCCTAGTTAATGAAAGCTTTTTTTTTTTGGGGGGGGGGGGGGGGGGGTGAGTGGACAACTATATGAGTGTATTTTTTTTTAAGAAGCTGGTTCTTTGATGTATTGATTTATTCGCATATCTGGTAGGTCATTTGAAGATCCGTCAAAATTTGGTAGCTTAACAAGTCGTACTAGTAGAAAATGTCAGTTCTTCGAGTTTTGGGAAAGCTGGCTGAGATAAAAGAAAAAAAACGTCCATGCAAACGGACGTCGGTCAAGACCAACTTGAAAACAAACTTGTGAAATGTGTTCCAAAGCAGTTTCGGACATTCAGAGGGACGTGCTTCAGACTTAATTTTAGCAGGTTTCAGTTGTTTGTAGGTGGCAAAGCAAGTTCTCTTCTGCTGTGTCTTCCCTAACAATCAGGTACTCATTTACAGCTTGGTGGAATTGAGCTTATCGTGGGAGTGAAATTAACTCTGGCAATCATACAATGATGTGGAATGGATTTGTATCGCTGTGAAAGTAATCCTGGTAACACGCACTTGGACCCCAGGTTCTGGCCCGCGGATGTTCGGTGACATGACCGATCTTGAATGTTCACTACTGTCGCTAGATGCACATGTTTACTGCGGTCGCTAGATGCATATGTTTACTGCGGTCGCTAGATGTATATCTTCACTATTGTCGCTAGACGCACATGCCCACTAATGTCGCTAGACGCACATGTCTAACTTTATCGCTAGACTCTGTGGAAAAGGGCAGTCATCTTTCAAGTGCCAACTGTATGACCGATAGTGTCCAAAATCCACGCTTTTATCGTATTTCTTCAGCACAGTTAATCCATCTATGTCATAACTCTTCTCTTACGATGAATTTTTCTGTCTAGCATTATATGTTCATGAAGTGGATTTCTTTTTAGACATTCATGCCACATTCCAAAACCCTCTTGTTCTGTTTTTGTACTTGGAATGAAATTTTAAAACTATCTGTCGATTTTCCTCATATCTCAGTTTGCCAATTTTAGTGACAACTTGCTGCAAGCATAATATTTCCCTTGTGATCTTATAATCGTGACCGGTTTGAAGCCGACATAATATAAGTTGGCTTGAATAAAGTGTTGACAATTTTTTTTTTGCCCGAATTAAAATGTGTGGAGGTGTTAGTAACGATGATAATAGGTACTCTTTGATTCATTGCACCTACCACTATTTTCTTTCCCCTGTCGTCTGTAAACATGCTTGGTTGGAAAAAAACATTATTTCCATCGATAAAAAATCTGCGTTTCTGACCCGAAGATGCAAAGATCTGATTCTACTGCTGTCTTTCATCGTGTCTGTTATTACTGTGTTTATTTTCATTGTATATTTCTTAAGATCATGCTTGCTTCCCTCAGGGCATGTGTGTGTTCTCTCTGGATGGTTATTGCTGCATATCTATTATTCTGGCACTGTATTTTCGTAAAACGAAAACATTCAAACATATCGACATTTTCCTTCATATCCCGTGGAAGTTGCGACAAATGTCAGGGACATACCGGCTGAGAGTGCGTGAGTTTATATGCCAAGGTACGCGAGCGTGCACTATTCTCTTCTCTGTGATGTTTAGTTGCACATGCACGTGAACGTCGGCATAGTCTTTAGCGTATTTACTCTCAAGCATTTTAAAAATTAAGATGGTTATTCCACACTAAACAGACGTCACACTTTATGTTAAAGTTCAGTGGCTATTCCATAGTAAACATGCGTCACATCTTATTTTCATAAATGTATGGCTATTCCACACTAAACAGACGTCACACCTTATGTTAATGTTCAGTGGCTATTCCACACTAAACATGCGTCACACCTTACTTTCATATACATATGGCTATTCCATACTAAATATGTATCACATCTATGTTCATGTCCGTGTGGCTATTCCACACAATACATGCGTCACACCTTACTTGCATATACGTATGGCTGTTCCACACTAAACATGAGTCACACCTTACTTTCATATACGTATGGCTATTTCACACTAAACATGCGTCACACCTTATTTTCATATAAGTATGGCTATTTCACACTAAACATGGTTCACATCTATGTTCATGTCCCTATGGTTATTCAACACTAAAGATACGTATCGTATATGTTCTACGAGGATTAGAGAGAGCAGATGTGGCCATCACCAGTGGCAACACTAGGCAAGCTCTATGGCAGTGTCGATAGCCTCAGGATGACCGCCGCTTTTTTCGAAAAAATTAAGGTCGGTGTCGGACAGCGTAAGAAGAAGAAGAAGAAGAAGTATCATATATGTTCATATCCATATGACTATTCCATATCAAACGGCCGTAATACAAAAGATCAAAATTCATATGACTATTCCATACTGAAGGTACTTCACATATATGTTCATATTTATATGGCGTTTCCCTACTAAAAATACTTTCCATCTATGATCATATCTATGTGGCTTTTCCAGAATGTATGTTCATGTCCAAATGAATGTTCCACGCGTAACGGGGATAATATCAAAGTTCATATACAGATGAACATCTGAGTGGCGGAATAGTTCATGCATTGTCTACTCAAGATTAAGACAGCAGTTCAATTTTCAATATCAAATCGCTGTTGTCCACTTAGATATGACTAACTGTTGAGGAACACTAGGTAATGAGGGAAGAAACTGACCCCTTGACGTCACAAATAACGGAAATCTCCAGTTCATACAATGGTGTCACTAAGATTTCATCTTGTACGACAGTGTCTCCTATGGGATCACATTTACAATGTTTATATGTGCAGTCCCTAGTTTCGGAAAGTCGTGTGCACTATAGTCTATCTTTTAATTCATGAACAATGTTCTAAGCAAAAATGTATGCTTAACTGCATGTCAGATACAAATGATTTATCGCATGCAGCGATAGAATATCTCTGACGCTAAAACATTGATATTATTTATTTATTTATTTATATGTTAAGACGTTTGCACATCGGCAATTCACATTGATCTTTAAGGACCATTGCAAAGAAATTACAAATTTAAGATTTTACAACACGCAGCTAAATTTCTAGTCGTATTTTGTTCATAAGCGTGTCTCCTTAATGTCTTGATAGATCCATTGTTTGTTTGTATTGCCCTTTATGTACAATCGCAAAAATGACACCAATATGCAATAGTTAGTACAGCCGTTCGGTCACCCTTAGACCCCCACGGTTGTATCAACTGTGCAGCTAATTGTATATGTTGCGTAACGCATTTGAATATTACAATGCATCTGTTGCAATTGTATGTACACACAATAGTTTTGATAAACGTAATCTAAGTCATCTAAGTCTGCTAATCAGTATGCCCACAAAATTCAATATTAGTCATCCCAATCTGTCGATTCAAAGAGGTTGAAAATTGTTACTGACCGGACAAATTGTAATACATCTCGTTGCCAGTACTGTTTTTTCTTCTTGGAGCACATATTAAACACAATTCGTCTAGAACTAAATGTCTATTTTTGGATCTCAGGCGCAGGCGGGCGGTCCGGCTCGCGCCGGTTCACTGCCCGTTGTCTCCTGCCCTACCGTCTGCCGGCTCTCTCCCACGGGTGCTCTTCGCTGAGCGTCCTGGGTGGCCGGCGCGTTTACTTTGAAAAAATTAGAGTGTTCAAAGCAGGCCTCGGCTGCCTGAATAATGGTGCATGGAATAATGGAATAGGACCTCGGTTCTATTTTGTTGGTTTTCGGAACTGGAGGTAATGATTAACAGGGACAAACGGGGGCATTCGTATTGCGGCGTTAGAGGTGAAATTCTTGGATCGCCGCAAGACGAGCTACTGCGAAAGCATTTGTCAAGAATGTTTTCATTAATCAAGAACGAAAGTCAGAGGCGCGAAGACGATCAGATACCGTCGTAGTTCTGACCATAAACGATGCCGACTAGCGATCCGCAGGAGTTGCTTCGATGACTCTGCGGGCAGCTTCCAGGAAACCAAAGTGTTTGGGTTCCGGGGGAAGTATGGTTGCAAAGCTGAAACTTAAAGGAATTGACGGAAGGGCACCACCAGGAGTGGAGCCTGCGGCTTAATTTGACTCAACACGGCCAACACTGAAATGAGTGACATGCCGAGACCATTCTCCTGGGGTCTAATATGGAACTGGTGCTGGACTTAGACCCCCAGAACTCTGGGGTTATGCCCCTGTGGCTCGGTTCTGTCTGCATCCAGTGTGTGATAAAGGAATTGACGGAAGAGCACTATCAGGAGTGGAGCCTGAGACCTAAGTTAACGTACCACGCATATACTGCAGAATGACTATCAAAAAGTACACCTTCGCGGGGTCTAATAGAGAACATGTGCTGGAATTAGACCCTCGAAAATTTTGGGGCTACCCTCAAAGAAACTTGATTGTCTCGCTAAGGGAATTGACGGAAGGGCACCACCAGGTGTGGAATCTGCGGCTTAATTTGACTGAACACGCCAATACTGTAGAACAACTGACAAATCGAGAGCACTGCCGTTTGGGTCTAATAATGAACGTACGCTGGTATTAGACTCACGGATGACAAGTCAGCTCTCAAACACTCAAATGAAAGAACGCTACGGAAATCGTGTCTTAACTCTGCAGAAACCGCAGATTTCAAATACCTGGTCATTGACAAACAAAAGCCCTCAATAAATTCGTCTGACCAAATAGTGAACGGGTGCTGGAAATAGATCATCTGAAGACAGGTCAGTTTTACCCTACATATGACAGGGCGTTGCTACGGAAAACCAGCTCAAATCGAGAGGAGCCGCAGACACTTTGGTTCACGTACCAGGCTGATAAGCCAAGGGCGCGAGGCTACCATGTGGGGGATTACGGCCGAACCCTTGTAAGCCGCAATCCCGCCCAAAATCTCAGCACCACTGCAATGGGAGGCTCCTACATGCTCGGGACCTGGGGCTTGCGCCCCAGCCCTATCAGGTAGAGCCACAGTAAGAGGTCCTTGCCGCCCGCAAATCAAAGCGGGCGGACAAACTGCTTGATACTCACCCTATACGGCGATGGGGTGCGAAAAACACCAACCAAAGACTTAGAACCTGGTCGGGGTGTCGAAAACAGTAGAGCAGCCACCACACTGTGAACTGTCAAGACTCAACCACTGACCATGAGAGTTGTCCGCACACCAGGCGATCAACATCTCTGTGACATTACCAGGCTTGTCCTCTGGCTAAATACACTCCGGCTACGATATCTACCTCTGTACGTTATCAGCCATAACTATCATGCTGGACGCAGAAGAGATGCAGACCAGCGGACATTGCACACCTGCCCCACTGTGTCAACACCCCAGGTGGCGGGGAATGCTAGGCGTACCATCTCTGCATAGAAGCCAAGAAAACAAAGGGAAAAAGAGATACCCCACTCACATGCAAATGCTACGTTTCTGGCAGGACGTGACGATCCTGGGATACAGACACACTGGACTGCCTATCTTCCGGGTAAACCAGTCCATCTCATATATCATCATCATTGCACCCTATAGACACGAGTAGTGAAGACTCGATAGTCTGGTAAGACAACTTCCATAGGAGAGAAAACTCTGATCGTAAACAACTGCTGCCTTGCAGATAGGCTGGGGACAGCCAAAGGCTAAGGAGGGCATCCCTACAGAAACGCCTGTTGAAATCGGATGCACGGGGCCGCAAGCCTAACAAAACAGTGCAACGTAAATCACAGTATGATGGCACAACCTATTCGAAAAACGTATGGCGCTCATCCTGAGGAGACCCGCCAGGCAGCGATAGCGCCGGGCCCCACGCCTCGAAGGGGCCCACCCTTGACTACTGGTGGTCACCCACCCATGTGTCGTGGAGTCAAGGCACATGGCTATGGGGAAACGACTATTGGCCAAAACATCAAGACCCTCAAAATATTACAGTGGAATGCGGAGGGAGTCATTAACAAAAAACTTTCCCTAACACATCACCTGCATGAAGGTAAGATTGACGTGGCATGTATCCAGGAAACGCACCTCAACAATAACCATAAATTCTCAATCAGAGGATACCAGACTTTCCGTCTAGATAGAGAAGGCCACAAAGGAGGGGTCCTGATACTGACCAGAAACAGCATACCGAGTAGCGCGGTACCTGTCAATCACACCGGACAAGCAGAAATTGTAGGAGTTGACATAATGGCTCAAGAGACGAAGCTCCGCATTTTCAATCTGTACGGACCACCAAACAGAGACCTATCGCTCTCGAGCATGGAGGTCAGAGACTCCAACTGCATAGTAGTTGGAGACTTCAACAGCCACTCGGAGAGATGGGGATACTCTGACACAGACAGCAGAGGTGACGAAGTGGAAGATTGGGAGATAGATGCAAATCTCTCCCTAATCAATAGGCCGGAGGATAGCCCTAGCTTCTATTCAAGAACATGGCATACCACCTCGACTCCAGATTTGGCCTTCTCCACACAGGACATACACTATAAAATAGGCCGCCAGGTGCTAAACCAACTGGCAGGTAGCGACCACAGGCCGATCAGGCTAACCATTGACATGGAAGTAGGCCCACAGGAAACAAAACCGCTCCCACGTTGGAATTACAAACGAGCCGACTGGGACAGATTTGCAATCCTGACAGATGGGCTGTGTGAAACCATCAACACACGAAACACCAAAATGAAGCCCATGGTAGAGAGCCTAAGCAAGGCAATAATGCAAGCCGCCACTGAAACCATCCCAAGAGGAGCTAGGAAAAACTATAAGCCCTACTGGAATGATGAGTTGCAGAAAGTGGAAGATACAGTAACAAATGCTAGGAACGTGGCAGAACGTGAAAAATCCATGGAGGCAAACATCGCCCTCAAAGCCGCCACGGCGAAGTACAAACACACTCTCAAGCAAACAGCAAGAGAAAGTTGGAAAAATAAAACAGAAAGTTTAAACCTGGACAAAGAAGGGAACAAGCTATGGAAGCTAGTCAGAGCCATGAACGACGAAACCCCGTCAAATAAACAAATTACTATCAAGCAGGGCGAGAACTTGATCACAGGTAAGAAAGCCGCAAACGCCTTTGTCGATCACTATGCCAGAGCAAACCACATCGAGGTCCCTGCAGATAAGCATACAGATATTAGCGAAGAGCTAAAAGGACACGAAAACATAAATACGGCTCCTGAAGAGCACATGATGGCCAAACTAACCATGCGCGAAATGGAAGAGGCTATGAGAACACTAAAGAAAAGGAAATCTCCCGGAAAAGATGGGATAACAAACGAAATGCTGATGGGGCTGGGCCAAACAGCGAAGAAAAAACTACTATCAGTCCTGAACCAAAGCTGGAAAAGGGGTATTGTACCCCAGGCATGGAAGGATGCAATACTGGTACCAGTACCAAAAACAGGAAAGGACAAAACAGATCCGAATGGATACAGGCCCATAAGCCTACTGAGCTGTGTCGGCAAGCTGATGGAACGGATGATAAACACCAGACTGATGTGGCATCTGGAAGAAAAACGAATACTAATTCCACAGCAAGCCGGCTTTAGACAGCACAGATCCACTGAGGACCAGGTCATCCTCATAGCCCAGGAGATAGAAGATGCCTACCAGGCACAGAAACACACAGTAGCTGTTTGGGTGGATCTGGAAAAGGCATTTGACAAAGTCTGGAAGGACGGACTTAGAGTCAAGTTAAGAAGAAGTGATGTTTGTGGGAAGATGTACAAGTGGATCAACCACTACCTCAAACAAAGAACGGCCAGAGTCCAAGTACAAGGGCAGATGAGCAAAAAGGTGACACTCGAGCAGGGAGTACCCCAAGGGGGAGTACTGTCCCCCACACTCTTCCTGGTATATATAAACGATATTACAGAGAATATACCAAGAAGAGTCCATAGCTCAATGTTTGCAGACGATCTGGCTATGTGGACTTCTGAAAAGAATCTCACCATAGCAAGAAATCGGATGCAAACGGCCCTAACATCGCTGGAAGAGTGGGCGAACTCATGGCTGGTCAAAATAAACGAGGAGAAAACCACGTGCACAATATTCTCGCTCTCATTAAAACCCCAAAGTACCAAATTAAGCCTAAATGGCAAAATCCTGCAGCCAAACGACAACCCAACCTATCTGGGAGTCACATTTGATCGGCGCATGACATGGAAAAGTCAGATTGAGAGAAACCGAATGAAAGCCAGAGAAAGAATGGCGATCATGAGGAAACTTGCTGGCACAAGCTGGGGAGCAGACGAAGGCATACTAAAGAAACTGTACACTGGAAGAGTGAGACCAGTTCTCGAGTATGGCATCGCGGCATGGACAACAGCAGCGAAGGCGAACTTCGATAAAGTTAACAAACTTCAAAACCAAGCTATGAGAATCATAACAGGTGGCATGAAGTCAACGCCAATTGTAGAACTTGAAAAGATTACAAAACTGCAATCCATGACCGACAGAAGAGACTGCAGAGCCCAGCTGCAGTCAGAGAAACTCCGAAGACTGACGGACCATCCAATGTACCAGAGGCTAAACAATTTGGGAACTGGGAAACTAAAGCGGAGAAACTTTGCAGAAATAGCCAAAGCAAAGATGCACGAAGACCCCATAAACGCACTAACAACACCAAAACCCATCACTACTGTACGAAAACCTACTTGGAGGCAGGACATATTTCCAGAGGTGGTAGAAAATATACCAGGTATTGCAAACAAAAACTGCCAGACCGAAAAAGAAAGGAGAGACACTACCCTAAGCTTCATAACGAAAAGCTACCCAAGCATGGACTGGACCCATGCATACACCGACGGTTCTGTAACAAACACTACACAGAACGGAGGGGCAGGAGCATTCCTGAACCTACCAAATGGCAGAAAAATAACACTGTCATTCGCTACTGGTAAGTACACAAGCAATTTCAGAGCGGAGGCAGAGGCACTGAGGGCGGCAGTGGAAGAAATGGCAACACACAGTGAAAATGAGAGCCACATAGTCTTGTTGACAGATGCTCTCGCCGTAGTCACAGCGCTAAAAAGCCAGAAAAACACTGAGCTTAATGACTTAAGAGCAGCACTCTGCAAACTGTGCCAGCTGTCCGCACCAAAAAGGGTAGTGGTACAGTGGGTTCCGTCACACTGCAACATCCAAGGCAACGAGGAGGCAGACAGACTGGCAAAAGAAGGTGCAAGGCTACCACAAACAGATACCAGTATGACGTACGAAGAGTCAAAACGGCTTATCAAAGCCAGGTACATTACCAAATGGGAAACCGAACATACTGGTTACACCAAAAACGATGCCTATTACCAGTTGAACCGAAGAGAGCAGGTCGTTGTCTTCAGACTTCGCACTGGCCACAATAGACTGAGGTACCACCTATTCAACAAATTGAAGATAGGGTGTACCGACGAATGCCCGTGCGGTACTGGTAAAATGACAACTGAACATCTGCTGCAGAACTGCCCGACATACGGGGATCAGAGAGAGCAGATGTGGCCATTGCCAGTGGAACTGCAAGACAAGCTCTATGGTAGTGGCGAGAGTCTCAGGACGACCGCCGCTTTTTTCGAAAAAATAATGGTTGCTGTCTGACTGTGTACGCAGAAGAAGAAGAAGAAGAAAGGTACTCACCAATCAGCACTTCAACATCATGCATTTTAAATGTCCTGTTCTGTTCGGCAACTTGTCCTTTGACTTTAGCCCACACAAGCTCTAAAGTCAAGTTTAGTTTCCGCAGAGTGACAAGTTCATTTTTCGTCAACAGTTTCAATATCTCAAGTTGTATTACATCTCTGTCGAAATCGTCATATTTCATTGTCCTTCCTTCCTTGATATGAGTGCACTCTGAGTCATGTCCAATTCAACGGTAAAAGGATGATCTATTAGGACCAAACGAGAATTGAGTTCGTTTCTCTGGGTCATGAATATCACAAATGTAAATGACCCATCGTAGATTCCCTGCGGACGTACTGTTATAGTAAAATGGTAACCTTCTGCATTGTTATAAATGTACACTTAAAACTCATTTTAAAATTGATATCAATGGAATTTGTTTTAAAAGACACTATATGCCACAATTACACCTCAAACTATTAATGTGTATGGATTGGCATCATGTCAGTCTCGAGAGACAATGGACTTTACGCTAGAGAGTCAGTTGTTTTCTTTGCTGTTGCCGCACACGTTTGGAGTCTGCATCTTGATGTATCCAGTCATCCTCTCCCTGCAAACCAACACACAAAGCATGCCTCCAGTCAGGTCTGTCAGTGACAAGTTCCTCCCAGATGCATGTCTTCATATATAACGCCTTCAGGTCACAATCTCTGTGAGAGCCTGACAAGTATTCATGAGGCCATTCTTACTCGCTTCTGCAGCTTTGCGCCCAGTGAAAACTTGTCGGTGATGATCCGAGGTAGTTAAAGTGATTTACTACTTCCAAATTGTTATCGTTTAAGATAATGTCTGGATGATCTGCACCCTGAACCATCACTTTTGTTTTCTTGTACGCTGATGGTGAGTCCAAACAGGTCACAAGATTTTGCCAACCTTTTAATGAGGATCTGTAATTCGGCATCCGTGGGCGACCAGGGCAGTATAGTCTGCGAAGAGAAAATGCCGAATGACAGTCTCCCTTCTTTTACTTTTTGATCGCAGTCTGGTTAGATTGAATAGTCTCCCATCTGGCCTAGTTATGCAGAAAGACTCCATCTGTGGCAGTTCCAAAACTGCGTTAACTCCGCTGTTAATGTCGAACATCTCAAATTTCTGACCGTCATGTAGCACTGTACCTTTCATGCCCACATGAAAGACCTAATCCTGCTCAGTAGTTTAGATGAGTAGGCAACTTTAGACAACTCTTTAAAAAGACCCTCTTTGTTTACTAGTTTGAATGCCTTGGTGAGCCCGATGAAAGCAAAACATAGGGGTCTGTATTGTTCTCTACATTTCTCTTGAATTGTCTCAGTGAAAAGATTAAATCAACCGTGGACCTCTCTGCGCGAAAACCACACTGAGACTCCAGGTACACCCTGTCGGCCAGCTTCCCCACCTGCGCATGACAATACGAGCATATACTTTGCCTTCAGTGTTAAGGAGCGATATTCCCCTGTAATTGTTGCAATCTCCTCCGTTTCCCTTTTTCTTGTAAAGGATGATTATGTTACGTCTTTCATTTCCTGTGATATTAGACAGTATATATATATAACTATAAAACTATGCCTTCAACTATTAGGCAGTGTCGCATAAATGATGTATTCTATTTTCTACATTCAAAAAAGTGTTTTCTTTTACTTATTTTTATTTTTTTTACGTTCGTTTTCAAACTCCCGCTACTAAGCCTTTAACAAGGCTTTGCAATTAGCAGAATGTAGTCCGGAGAACGGAAAGCATTGTGTCGCTAGTTTACAGCTTTACTGCGAAATTTGCATCTCTCGATCCGCTACATCCGTCTTCGGCATAGACAAAGTGTCTTATTGGTGCTGGAGAAAATCAGGAATGTGTATTTATTGAGCAATTTAAAAAAGTCACAACCTATATTTTTAAAACAGCACGTCTGTGTACCTTAAAGGGGTGAAATTTTGTCCAATTCACTGATGTTGCTTTTAACATATACCAATGAATACATTTTTTTAATAAATCAAATTTCTTAGAGAAACAAATATTTCTATAACGTTAGGAACATTCTAATACTGCATGTGAAAAAATTATTTGGATCTCACATGCAGTTTACTAGAAAATTGCTTCGGAACTT
Source organism: Ariolimax columbianus (assembly GCA_036924085.1). Taxonomy (NCBI): domain Eukaryota; kingdom Metazoa; phylum Mollusca; class Gastropoda; order Stylommatophora; family Arionidae; genus Ariolimax; species Ariolimax columbianus. The sequence continues at coordinate 61,532,138 of JAVGWX010000007.1, read as the reverse complement.
AATTGAATTAAAAGACGGACTATAGATGAACTAGACAGTACTTATAATCGACTCATATTATATTACATTCTATCAGGGTTGTAGTAGTGCTATTATAATCGCTATCAAACACAAAATGATAATACTGGCCTCTGTTAACCTTGGACTCTTACTGACCCGAACATTGCCGTTCTTACGTCAGCTTGTTAGACGGATCGTTGCTTTCAATTTGTATAGCATGAAACATAGCAAGGTTAGCTTAAACTCATTAGAGACACTGGGATCCCTGGCCAGACAAATCACCCGTAGCGAGGTTAGGTCAAGTGATCCTGTCAAAACACATGAATACTAACCTCAGTACGTGCACTCCAAGTCACAGAGAACAGTATGAGGTTATTTTCAAAGTGTGAGTTACGAGCTATTACACCTTCTGCTCATATTAAGAGCAGGTGTAGGGATAAGTGTTTACTTTTCAAATATAATCCGTTAATATTTCACAAAATTGCGTGTAGAATATCGATATGTCTAATATGTTTATGTTATTCTTATATCGCCTTGTCCTCGCCCTTCATTCTCTTTCTCCAATACGTTCTTTCTTCTTCTTCTTCTTCTGCGTACGCAGTCAGACAGTAACCATTATTTTTTCGAAAAAAGCGGCGGTCATCCTGAGGCTGTCGCCACTGCCATAGAGCTTGTCTTGCAGTTCCACTGGTGATGGCCACATCTGCTCTCTCTGATCCTCGTATGTCGGGCAGTTCTGCAGCAGATGTTCAGCGGTCATTTTACCAGTACCGCACGGGCATTCGTCGGTACACCCTATCTTCAATTTGTTGAATAGGTGGTACCTCAGTCTATTGTGGCCAGTGCGAAGTCTGAAGACAACGACCTGCTCTCTTCGGTTCAACTGGTTATAGGCATCGTTTTTGGTGTAACCAGTATGTTCGGTTTCCCATTTGGTCATGTATCTAGCTTTGATAAGCCGTTTTGACTCTTCGTACGTCATACTAGCAATACGTTCTTTCTGACATACCCTTCTCCAATGACTACTCTTTTTTCTCACACGACATGTTTTTACTCATTCTTTATTTCTCTCTATCTCACTCATCCTCTGTCTCTCCTCATGCTTTATGAAAGTATATCTCACTGTTCCTCCTCCGCTCTAATTGTTTTCGCCTTTTACCCACACTTTCTCTTTCCATTTATCCATCAACATGTATGACTGATATATATATATATATATATATATATATATATATATATATATACACACATATATATATATATATATATATATATATATATTCATATAAATATATATATACTTACACACATACATACATATTTACGAGGCGTGTTCTAATTAAACCGGACCTAACTGCCCCAAGTAGACATAAGTTCAATGCGCATGATGACGTCATTTCTTTTGAAAACAGCACATACCAACCATTATAATTGCAAAATGTCATTATCCTCCGACTCATAGTTTCCTCGGCAGACCGTTCAGAACATGGAGGGTGTGATACGGAATTCATCCATAGTTGATCAGCGAGCGATGATTCGATCTCTAACAGCTGAAGGATGTCGACCAGCAGACATTCATCGCAGTCCCCTGCATCTCGTAGTCGTCCCCTAGTCGGCTTGATACTTGAGTCGGGCTTCTCGAGACGAGAGAGTGAGTATAAAAAGTAGCGCAGTTAATCCATACTAAATATAGCAAATTAAATTATGCCATCATCGTCTACGATGGACGGCGGCCTTTGCCTTTGCATTGAAGAAATTAAAACTACGAAAACGTTCAATTGATTGGTCGCAGGCTGCCTGAAAGGCGGTAACTCCAGTGGCGATTGAATGCTTCATATTGGGGTTGTTGTTACTTTCTGTAGGCACACTTTGCGATTTTGTTAGGTGGCCTGTTTTAGTGGTTCTCCTCACATCCCGAGGCATACTTGAGAGTGCAGATTAGGGTCCTCCTGGCTGTAGTGAAATGCTAAATCCTCAGTATGCTCACCACTTGTGGTATCAAAGTGTCTATACCCACCCAATCAGTCAGACTGCCATGAAACATACTACTTTTATGGAGAACTACTTAGAGGTGAGGTGGGGTTGTGATCAGTATGTTTCACCTGACACTGACTAATATAGTCTTATCAGTATGTTTCCCCTGACCATGACTAACATAGTTTGATCAGTATGTTTCACCTGTCCCTGACTAACATAGTCTGATCAGTATGTTTCACCTGACCCTGACTAACATAATCTGATCAGCGTGGTTTGCCTGACCGAACGTTAATCTTCTATTCACCTCTTCATGAAGGGTAAAACGGGACAAGAATAAGAAAGAGATAACAACAATGGACAACTGAAGAAAAAAAACATAAAATAAATCAACAAACTCATATATCGGAATATATTATGAAGGGAGCAAAGAATAATAATCAGGTTCAGGTGAAACAAACTGATCAAGACCCCACATACTTCCTCGTTCATGCTCCTGAGAACAGGACGTGTCACAATAGTCAGGTTAGCAAGGTGGGGATATAAACTTTAATCCCCCGTAGTGGTGAGCTTACTGATGAACCTAGCATTACACTACATCTAGGAGGACCCTCATCTACCTTCTCAAGTATTACCTGAGGTGTAAGAAAAACAACTGTGTCCCACCAGCAAAGAAACGTAGTCAAGGGTTATTCGACGCAATCGTTTCGAACAACAAAAGCAACATGAACAATTACAACAGCATATAAGTATACATATATAATGATACACTATATAAAAATGTATGGAATCAATAATGTCAAGAATGTTGTTTTAGTTTATTACCCATTTCGGATATATTTTCATTTTGTTCTTGCCTTCTCGTTTTCTGTGAAGCATCAAATTCCAACTACAACTGGCCCTTCTAGCATAAGCTTGTATCCAAGAACTTGCAATGATCATTTCAATATCAGCAGGATTACATTTTGATATTGCTTGCCCCAAACACAACCTTCTTTATTCGCTTTTCAGGACATAATTGAAATGTTACACTGGTCCTTTTCATTGCATCCTGTGACCGCTGTCGTGATTAAAGTTGTTCTTTCCTATAAATAGATCTGAACCAATTATAAAAAAATTTTACATTGGATGTTAGTGTATTAAGTAACAGCCCACTTCATCTTCCATTTTTACTTTCTAGACAGGGGCGGATTACCGAGTATCTCGGTTGTCGATCTTCTGACTGCATGGGCATGTTTTCCCAACAACAGTAGAACATATGTTACTTTCTATTGGAGGCAAAATACAAACGTAACATATGTTATAGAGTCACGGGTTCCTAGAAGGCACAATGGCGTTCCAAGAAATCATTCTTTTCCCCTGAGCGGAAACGTGTACACTCGTTCACGATAGGAGAAGAGGAGAAGAGAAAGAGCACATTGACATCCAAGAGTTTTTACTTAAGCACTTGTCTTGCGACGAAGTGTGTAGAGCAGAATTAGGCGTTTGACATGCCTCAATAGATCCAGCAAATAGTTGTCAAAATCAGAGAAGCATTGTGGGTGAATACAGATGTCGAGGAGACCTGAGAAACATTGTGTGTGAATAAATGTTTTCATGAGACCAAAGAAACGTTGTATGGGAATAACGGTCTTTGTGAGACCAGAGAAACGACATGTGTGAATAAAGGTATTCATGAGACCAAAGAAACGTTGTATGGGAATAAAGGTTTTCATGAGACCAAAGAAACGTTGTATGGGAATAAATGTTTTCATGAGACCAAAGAAACGTTGTATGGGAATAACGGTCTTTGTGAGACCAGAGAAACGATATGTGTAAATAAAGGTATTCCTGAGACCAAAGAAACATTGTATGTGAATAAAGGTTTTCATGAGACCAAAGAAACATTGTATGGGAATAAAGGTCTTTATGAGACCAGAGAAACGACATGTGTGAATAAAAGTATTCATGAGACCAAAGAAACATTGTATGTGAATAAAGGTTTTCATGAGAGCAGAGCAACATTGTATGTGAATAAAGGTCTTAAAGAGACCAAAGAAGCAGTGTATGTGAATACAGATTTCGAGGAGACAAGATAAGCATGTTTTTCCAAAGATCTCAAGCAATTCAAAGAAATATGCTGGAAAAGCATTATGACAAAACACATATCTCAAAAGAGATCAGAGAAGTAATTATCAGAAAGCATTGTATGTAAAAGTAGATATAAAGGTCTTGTGTCCAGTAGCATTTTCATATGCAGAGGCGAACGTATTAGCAATCTACAGAACATGACAACTTCGGAAGACATTAACAACGATTGCATAGATGTGAACAAAACATTGACTTTTCAGTTAGATTGTTAGAACAGGTTTCAGACTAACTTGACGGAAGGATAACATCGGTACAAACATAACAGTGGAACCATCTGTGCGACTCGTACCTTGTATTTAAATATTACAATTGTATGATGATAGTGTGTTAAACTTTGATATTTAGATAGTCCATTGTTGAACTAGAGAAGTTAGGACTCATTATATTGCATAATTAATCATATGTTATAAATAGTCATTTGTAATAAAAATCATTTATTTTGAAGGCTGAAACTATTGAAGTAGTTTGTTTTTTAGTTAAGAAGTTAGTGAACGAGAAAGATTAAAAATAGTATAAGTAGAAGTCTGTTACATCATTTTTACAATTTTGGTTCCGTAATAACAGTTGCAGAGTAAATAGATAACATTGTGATAAGTTACACATGTAGAATGAGTGGCGACTGCAAGAGCAAGCGGTCTTCATTCAACAGCCCTAACAATCCACATTCTACCTCATCACTAAGTGTTAGTTTTGATATACAGTTTTCTACTTTCTAGTTAAATCTGGTATTCTGTTGTACTGCAGATCCACGTACATGTGTTAAATCTTAATAGCAGATATTCCGCAGGTGATGTCTCATTTCTCTATTTCATATGAGCCGACCGGAGAATTTGAGAAAAATCGCTAGACAAGAACTAATTAAACCGTCGTTTACAGAAGAATAATGTAAAATATACCGAAATGAAACAATATACAAACATAACCAAACAGAATCTTTGCTCGAAACATTGTTTAATAGAAAAGGTAGGAAGGAAGAAGGAAGAATGAATCTTGGTGAATGGCTACAAAAAATGAAGGCAAGCAAGTTCAATGCAGCTGCCAACAACAGGTACTACATACAGAAGTCTTCTATTTCGATCAAAGGTATCACACTTCTCATCGGCGACTATTAAAGGGAATTGAGTTTATTACATTGAGAGTTTGCTAATTTTGTATCGCTATTATTTTGTGTTTCTTTAGAAAAACAGCACAGTTTCATCACCTATTCATAACAGTTTGTTCAACTAGATCATACACGTTTTCCACAAAGCAGTCCCCTTTATACGAAGGAAGTGTTTATCATAATTGAGAACCAGAAATATAATTAGATGTCATTTTGCGTTTTGATTATCTAATCAACATTTACAAGCAGTTTTCACAAACAATTTACAGGTGAGCGAGACAAAATAGTTCCCCCATAAAAAGCGTACGCAACATTTCTATCATTGACGAATTTTGTAGAAAATGTGGGTCCGCCGGCGGAATATGTAGGTATGAGGACTAAACACAGCTGGTAGTGGTTTTATAAGCCCAACGATTAAAATATAACTGTTGCTTGATGCTTTAGGTGGGGCGGGGGAATGGTTCGGATTCTCGCAACCAGACTATCAGACACGCTGGTGATTTCTCGTTCAAACAGAATAGGATTCACTGGTTACTTCATTGCATGTCGTAAGAGGCGACAAAAGAAAGCCGTGCATTAGGATGCAACGTCACCATTTAAAAACATCTGCATTGAATATTACTGTAAGAGGATTTTCTCAAATCTAGTTAGAGAAAAAGTATGTATTTTCGGATATATACTTTAAAAAGTTGGCATTAAAGAATACAACAAATAAATAATACAGCGAGAAAAATTGTTACAGTTCTGTTATCCTCTAATCATTATGAGCTAGAAGTCCAAGTATTTCACAGTTTTTTCACTTTCTCATCAGTATGGGCTAGAAGACTATTTATTCACACTTCATTCACTCATTATGAGCTTAAAGACCACGTTTTTTTCTAAATTCGTTCACTTACTCCTCATGATGTGCTCGTTTTAAGGCCACACTATTCACAATTATTGCATTCACTCCTCATTATGTGCTCGCTTCAAGGTCACACTGTTCACAATTATTTCATTCACTCCTCATTATGTGCTCGCTTCAAGGCCACACTGTTCACAATTCTTTCATTCACTCCTCATTATGTGCTCGCTTCAAGGCCACACTGTTCACAATTATTTCATTCACTCCTCATTATGTGCTCGCTTCAAGGTCACACTGTTCACAATTCTTTCATTCACTCCTCATTATGTGCTCGCTTCAAGGCCACACTGTTCACAATTCTTTCATTCACTCCTCATTATGTGCTCGCTTCAAGGTCACACTGTTCACAATTATTTCATTCACTCCTCATTATGTGCTCGCTTCAAGGCCACACTGTTCACAATTCTTTCATTCACTCCTTATTATGGACTTGAAGACCCCGATTTTCACAGTTCGGCTACTCACTATCATTATGGATATTAAAATAACGTTTAACAACCTTTGGTCACTCACTCTTCATTATGAACTTGAAAACAACGTTTATCAACCTTTCGTCACTCTCTTCATTATGGACTTGAAGACAACGTCTATCAACCTTTCGTCACTCCTCTGTTCATTATGAACTTGAAGACAACGTTTATCAATCTTTCGTAACTCCTCTGTTCATTATGAACTTGAAGACAACGTTTATCAATCTTTCATCACTCCTCTGTTCATTATGAACTTGAAGACAACGTTTATCAACCTTTCGTCACACTCTTCATTATTGGTTTGAATACCACGTTTTCAAATAGTTCAGTCACCTACTTTTCAAAATGAGAAAGTCCAGTTGCAAATTAATATGGCAACTGCTCTTGAACATCATCTTAAATATAGACTAAATTAAGCAAACGTAATCCTAGAGCAAGGGACCGTATAATGTCATATCTTTCAGAATTTTAAAATCTGAAATTATATGTTACCTTCCAGATTATTTGTTGCCATAATCCAAGCACAATCAGGTACCCATTTTCAGTTGTGTAGATCAGATCACCGATTCGTTTACAAACGGGATCCCTTTACTGCAAGCGACATATGTCTATTCCGCTTCGGCAATCGAAAGCCAAGATGCAAAGATGCATAACATATCATTTTCAGGATATCAGACACAGTTTTATGTGTGACGAGATCTTCTTCTTCTTCTTCTGCGTACACAGTCAGACAGTAACCATTATTTTTTCGAAAAAAGCATCGATCATCCTGAGACTCTCGCCACTACCATAGAGCTTGTCTTGCAGTTCCACTGGCAATGGCCACATCTGCTCTCTCTGATCCTCGTATGTCGGGCAGTTCTGCAGCAGATGTTCAGTGGTCATTTTACCAGTACCGCACGGGCATTCGTCGGTACACCCTATCTTCAATTTGTTGAATAGGTGGTACCTCAGTCTATTGTGGCCAGTGCGAAGTCTGAAGACAACGACCTGCTCTCTTCGGTTCAACTGGTAATAGGCATCGTTTTTGGTGTAACCAGTATGTTCGGTTTCCCATTTGGTCATGTACCTGGCTTTGATAAGCCGTTTTGACTCTTCGTACGTCAGTGTGACGAGATCAAAACAGAAGATAGATAAACAATGATGTTCTCTATGTTTCATCTTGTCGATGTTGGAATTCAGCAATGACTCTCATTTATCTCAGGTAAGTATGTACATGCAGGCAACACGTCTATTCTTAACTTAACTAAACTTTATGTCTTTACACTGGCTTAGAAGACTCTACAGAAAATGTAGTTAACCAAATTCTTGGAGGGCGATTTAACCGATGTACGAGTCCATCTTCATAGACGCAAACACCACAGAAAGTAGACCCGCAGCCAGTTAGGCGATTGTATAGCTGCTCTTGACAAACCATCTGTGGAAAGGCACAGATAAATTGATTAGATTTTTTATTTGAATTTTGTCCAGGCAGCGGCTGTAATGCCTACTCTTTTCGATTTTCAACTGCCAAGGATTTTTTAACGTGCTCTACACTGAACGTGAGTCCGATCTCATTACTCAGAGATCACGAGAATTTTTACTAGAATATCCACATGAAAAAAATACAGGTCCTCACCGTGATTCGAACCAGCGACCATCTGGGGTAGTTGTCTCGCTGCGGCGACTCAATTTCAACCAGTGTTCGTAAAGTGATCTCAGTCCCGCCAGGCGGAGCGATAGCGCGGGCTTGCGGAAAACGCTCGCCTGCCTTTCACCGTAGTGCGAATTGGGTGCGGTTTGTGGTAGTGGCTCCTCCACCGAGGTGCGCTAGTCTGGTCCGTATCAGGAAACGTGGTCCGTCCGTGGTGATTTATCTAAGGCTTATAGCAGAGCTCGACAGTACGTCTCGCTGGTGGTCCGACTCTCGCAAAGAGCTTGTGACCGGCAAATGGAAAGCAGGAATCGTTGCCTCGAGGCCCTGCGTTCTCCCTACGGAGAAGAAGGGCAGGCCAAATTGTGTCTCTAGTCCCAGTGAAATTCGTCGCCGAGGTCGTTGGGATCCGTTCAGAACGGAGGGGCAGGAGCATTCCTGAACCTACCAAATGGCAGAAAAATAACACTGTCATTCGCTACTGGTAAGTACACAAGCAATTTCAGAGCAGAGGCAGAGGCACTGAGGGCGGCAGTGGAAGAAATGGTAACACACAGTGAAAATGAGAGCCATATAGTCCTGCTGACAGATGCTCTCGAAGTAGTCACAGCGCTAAAAAGCCAGAAAAACACTGAGCTTAATGACTTAAGAGCAGCACTCTGCAAACTGTGCCAGCAGTCCGCACCAAAAAGGGTAGTGGTACAGTGGGTTCCGTCACACTGCAACATCCAAGGCAACGAGGAGGCAGACAGACTGGCAAAAGAAGGTGCAAGGCTACCACAAACAGATACCAGTATGACGTACGAAGAGTCAAAACGGCTTATCAAAGCCAGATACATGTCCAAATGGGAAACCGAACATACTGGTTACACCAAAAACGATGCCTATTACCAGTTGAACCGAAGAGAGCAGGTCGTCGTCTTCAGACTTCGCACTGGCCACAACAGACTGAGGTACCACCTATTCAACAAATTGAAGATAGGGTGTACCGACGAATGCCCGTGCGGTACTGGTAAAATGACCACTGAACATCTGCTGCAGAACTGCCCGACATACGAGGATCAGAGAAAGCAGATGTGGCCATTGCCAGTGGAACTGCAAGACAAGCTCTATGGTAGTGGCGAGAGTCTCAGGATGACCGCCGCTTTTTTCGAGAAAATAATGGTTGCTGTCTGACTGTGTACGCAGAAGAAGAAGAAGAAGAACCAGCGACCTCCGGCACCCGAGACACAGACCTTACCTCGATACCACTGAATCCCCTGTATACATATTGTGCCTAAAAGGGACGTCCTTGCAAACAGCTCGTCTGATGGCATTTCAGTGTTACAAGCCTGCTGGAAACATTGTGTACAGTCTTTCCCTACAAATTCTGAAGTGGGAAAATATAACAAATATAAAGATGTAAGTATATGGAATGTATTATAGGTTGTTTAGCGTCTTATTCAAACTGTTTCCTACTTACGTTATTTCGTGCGTACCTTTGCAGGAAGCAATGATCTATCTATCTATCTATCTATCTATCTATATATCTATCTATCTATCTATATATCTATCTATCTATATATCTATCTATCTATATATCTATCTATCTATATATCTATTTATCTATTTATCTATCAATCTATCAAAATATGTATCTATCCATCTATCTCTCTATATATCTACCTACCTTCCTGTGTATCTGTCTATCTGACTATATGTCTCTCTGTCTGTCTCTGTCTGTCTGCTTGTCTGTCTAGCTATCTACCCATTTAGCTGTCTATCTATCTATATATCTATCTATCTATCTATCTATCTATCTATCTATCTATCTATCTATCTATCTATCTATCTATCTATATATTTATATATCTATCTATCCATCTATATATATATATATATATATATATATATGTCCAGATGTTTATCTAGCCATTTATTTATATATATATATATATATATATATATGTATATATATATATATATATATATATATATATATATATATATATATATAAATATATATATATATGTATATACATAAACAGATGGCTAGATAAACATATGGACATATAGATATATAGAAATGTCTTATCTATCTAGGTATATGTCTGTCTCTCCGTCTATTTATCGGGAGCCGCGTAACGCAGTGGTTAGCAAGCTGGCTACGTATCTGAGTTGGACTTGGTTCATTCCCCAGTTGGGATGCTAATGTTTTTAAGACCGCAACTATTCCCGGGTCGACCCAGCCTTAAATGGGTACCGGCTCACTCCGGTAAGTAAAAGTGGCGACGGAGAGGAGATGTCTACCGCCCTCATATAGCCGAGGCTATGAAATGTGAGATCATTAACATCTCACACCCTTCGGCAGTAATGCTATGGGTTACATTACTTTTCATTACTCTCTATCTGTATATTTATCTTTCAGTCTATCTATTTACGAATTGTTTTGCATAAAATGAATACGTATTAAGAAATGCTCTTCGTCAGCAAAATTTGTTGACCAAGACTAAAATATTAAAGTGTTCACGATATAGTCGTTGATCTTCTCTCTATCTCTATCTCTCTTTTGTTTTAAACAGTCTTCGATTGCTGACGCAAGCACCTAATTTTCTCATCTCATTAAGTTTCTTGCGCTGAAGGAGTACGGCCAATGTAACCTTCCAAGCGTGTCGTAAAAGGTGACTAAAGATCCGCAATCTACTTTATAGCTAGCTAACTATCAGTTCAATCGACGAAAGAAACCAGTCTAGGCTGTCCTGACCCCGAACTTATGTCTTCCACTGGACAACTTATTTCACGACTAACGCCCCGAGAATTTATTTTCGAAGCACTCTCTATATAATGAACGCTATTATCGCATCCCTCTACCTTATTCTCTATGAATCCTGTTTTTAGTGCACAAAAGATAAACTAGCGATACTGTGGTTTTTCATTTCGACAAGTTTTAAATGCCAACTTTCCTGAAATTGTCACATTACAATCACTGCTGTTTTTGATGTTGTAAATAAATGTGTTGCCTTTTCTCTTTTTTGTTTGTGTATGTGTTTTTTGTGTTTTTTTGTGTGTGTTTTTGTTCGCCTTATTTCCCCAATCCCCAAGGCGGTATGCGTTACACTGTGGTTTTTATTTGGAGCCTGTAGGCCCAGTGCGTCCGACTTCAGCAGGTATTTTATATAAGCGTCTGCTTCCTTCTGTATTTTCTAAAGGTTTGCTTCCCCGGGGAAAAAGCCGGTGCTGTGATGGGGATCGAACCCAGCAGCTTCTGGTTGTGAGCCGTGTCACTTAACCACGATCCAACGCCGTCCCCGTGTATGTGTTTGATGTGTAAATAGAATACAATTCAGTGTTAGTATTTCTATTCCGTTTCCTTTGACACTAACATCTATCTATCTAAGGTCGTTGACACTAACATCTCTCTATCTAAGGTCGTTGACACTAACATCTCTCTATCTAAGGTCGTTAACACTAACATCTCTCTATCTAAGGTCGTTGACACTAACATCTATCTATCTAAGGTCGTTGACACTAACATCTATCTATCTAAGGTCGTTGACACTAACATCTCTCTATCTAAGGTCGTTAACACTAACATCTCTCTATCTAAGGTCGTTGACACTAACATCTCTCTATATAAGGTCGTTGACACTAACATCTCTCTATCTAAGGTCGTTGACACTAACATATCTCTATCTAAGGTCGTTGACACTAACATCTCTCTATCTAAGGTCGTTGACACTAACATCTCTCTATCTAAGGTCGTTGACACTAACATCTCTCTATCTAAGGTCGTTGACACTAACATCTCTCTATCTAAGGTCGTTGACACTAACATCTCTCTATCTAAGGTCGTTGACACTAACATATCTCTATCTAAGGTCGTTGACACTAACATCTCTCTATCTAAGGTCGTTCACACTAACATCTCTCTATCTAAGGTCGTTGACACTAACATCTCTCTATCTAAGGTCGTTGACACTAACATCGCTCTATCTAAGGTCGTTGACACTAACATCCCTCTATCTAAGGTTTTGACACTAACATCTCTATATCTAAGGTCGTTGACACTAACATCTCTCTATCTAAGGTCGTTGACACTAACATCTCTCTATCTAAGGTCGTTGACACTAACATCTCTCTATCTAAGGTCGTTGACACTAACATCTTTCTATCTAAGGTCGTTGACACTAACATCTCTCTATCTAAGGTCGTTGACACTAACATCTCTCTATCTAAGGTCGTTCGGCTTAATATATGGCGCATGTCAGAACTAAAAATTCTTCAGTTTGATCGGCCTGCAGCCACCCTCCGTATTTCTTGCATCCTCCCTGGGGATTGTTTTGCATACGATCTCTCCGGGTCTACCCCGCCATCTTTTTTGCTGCTTTGCTTCTACATAATCACCTGTAACGAAAGCCTATTATTGTCCATCCGCAACACGTGCCCTGTGTACGACCACCGTTTCCTCCTGATGAAAATGGAAACATCATTCTGTTTCGACTGAAGTTGTATTTTATTTAGTCATTAATTGTTTTCAATCAATCCACAATAAGCGTTTAAGACACTTATTGTGAAATACATTCAATCTATTTTCTAGTGCATGATGTTTTTTTTTTTTTTTTGTTCGCTTTATTTCGCTATTCCCTAAGACGTAGTGCGTTGTTTTTTATTTTGCACCTGTTGGCCCAGTTCATCCGACTTCGGCAAGTATTCTATGAAAGGGTCTGCTTGCTCCTGCATTTTCTAAGGGTGTACTTCCCCGGAGTAACGGCCGGTGCTGTGATGGGGATCGAACCCAGCACCTTCGGATTGTGAGCCGTGTCACTTAACCACTAGGCCACGCCGTCCACCCTGTGTATGTCATATCCAGCTTTCACAACATGTGAGTACTTAGATGACGTTAGAGTTAAATATATAAAATTGGATTCGCTTACCTAGTGACTTCCAAATATTCATCCATTTGTCGAAAGAATTAGAGGTCAAAGCGATTCAGTTAATTTGTTGTTTGAATATTTAAAGGATATATTTCTAGTGGAAGAAATTGTTTGAATGATACAACTATTTTTTTTAAAAGCAACTCTGAAAAGAGGAAAGTGAAAAAGATATAATGGCAGGCTTTAAAAGGAAGCTGAACTCCAAACATCAGTGGTTCGAGGATAGGTTCAGATAAAGGTGAAATAAGAAACAAGAAGCGTCTTTATTAAAGAAAGATGTAGATATGACTGTATGTCAGCGTATTCAATGTGTGCAAGGGTTGAAGAAGAATAATACCGCGTAATCTTCGAAAAGTGTAATAAGAGACAACTAAAGAAGGTTGTGGATGAGGCCATCAACCCCCACATATTTAACTACTGGTATTGAAACTGCCAAGGCAAAAGTACTGCATACAGGCTTCCCTTAAAGGGGCCTGCTGTAGTGCTTCACTTGGAGCAAAACAGTGACTAAACAACCCTTTCGATAATTGTCGTCTAGACGGCGAAATCGTTTCTCAATAAACCATTTTGATAAAAGTCATCCAGAAGAAGAGGCAGTGACTCAATCGTCCATATCTTTAAATGTAGTCAAAACAGCGAAACAGTGACTCGATCAATCATTTCGATAAAAGTCACCCATAAAATGAAGAAGGAAGTTCAGATTTGCAGAGAAAATTCAACGAGAGCAAAGATTTATTACACCCAGTTGTTTAATGTACAATCTGGTATAGCTCCCAGAACTCGTCCCCACCCCTCCCCTCCCACTAATATCATGGCAGATTCCTCACTTATAGGAACCACACCAAGGTTTCTAACCAAGTTACAATAAGCATGGTGTGCAGTGTTGTGTCGTAGTTTACAGCGAGGATGTAATAACTGCGCCTTTAAGCCTGATACATTCGAGCTTAGGTTCGGCTATTTTGGGTACCTGGTTTGCTTTCCGTTTGCGATCCCGTTTCTCTTTGCCAGACTACACTAGGGCATCCTGTTTTCAGGGCCGCCATCTGAAGCCAGAAAAGTGTCTTGGTCAGCTCTAGTTTGCTGACCCTGATACAAGCAGCCAGGCGTTGAGCGGCTAGCCGCTGTCAGCTCATTCACTATGCTGCATTTCAAGCCACATAATTGATATGAACTAAACTTAACTTGCCAGCCGCATAGGTAGATCCAACATTACTTTATTTTAGGAAAGCCTGTCCCGTCATTTTCAGTGCGGTTTCATTACAACATTTTTCACATGGTGAGGTTGCTGTCTCACACAACCCTCTTTAGTCACCTTTAAACAATGCACGGAAAGTACAGGTTGTCTGTCCTATTATGTTTTTCTGGGAAATTGCTTTAGTGAAAACATTTATATGTGATAGTCAAAATATAAAAGGACAAATATCCCCCTAAAGAGTACGTGTAATTCCATGTCTTATAAACATAATTCACCAACAAAGATCAGGGATCACTGAAACAAGTCAAGGGAAAAGAAAAAAAAAATTGTTTATCTCCTTTTTTTATACTAAGACGTGCTTTTTTGCCTTTTTTTTTTTTCTTGTAGGTACTACAGGAGTGTAATTGTATGCGAGTTATTTTTGTTTTTATTTTTGTGAACTGGTGTTCGGGTTTTTTGTTAGTTTTCTTTCTTTTTTGCATTTGAAGATCCATCTAAATTTGATAGATTAACAGGTCACATATTTTAGACGTTGTATACACAAATCTAGGTCTCTGGGTTTTGGGAAAGTTAAAATAAAAAGTTACGTAGCATGTCCTTTGGCAGAAAATCGCTTTCTTACGAGTGGTTATTTAGCAGTATATATAGCCAGCTGTTTTTTAAGAAAGTGAATAATTTGTAATGTTATATATTTTTGGCGAAGTGTGCAGTACGGTAGGTTGCCATTACCTTCCGTACGTGGAGGAAGAAAAAAAAAAACCATGTCTGCCAAACTGGACACAAGCGTGACTCGAACCAGGTGCATTTGGATTGTGAAACGGACGATTAACCCCTACGCCATGCAGCCTATTGGTTAGGAGAAAAAAAAGTCCACGAAAACGAATAGCAGTCAGGTCAAGTTAAATAAAAGATTGTAAAAACAAAAACATGTTCACAAAGTAGAATATCTCTGCGCTCCATAAACATCAGTGCAGCTAAGCAAACTCTAAGACAAGGAAAAACAAAATAATTTCGCCAAACAGAAAAACAATTCTGACAAGTCTTTCTTGCCAGTTGAGTGGTTATTTAGCAGTATTTATAGCCAGCTGTGTTTGAAGGAAGTGAATAATGTATAATGTAAGCAAACAATACTATCTCAAAACTGATAGAAAGACACTCGAGATTGTACTGAATGAAGTTAGTTCACAAAAGAGATTGTCACTGACCCGAGAAAAGAAATGTTCCGTTTTTGAAAGCACGTTATGAGAAGAATTCATCCAGTGGTACACGGGTTGAAAAAAATAGGAAAAACTGTCACTTCTCGAAGCATGTGCTATCCAGCGGCTACATATGGCTGGGCATGACCGTTGCAACTATATCAAGTAAAAACCAAATATTCGAGGCACCACCTCTACAAGAGTACACGATAGTCATGCATGATTAATAAAAGATGATCAGCTGCTCTGGTCGCCATAACCACCTCTAGGACAGAGACGATGACATAGTGAATGGTGAGTTGAATGCGAAAAAGTCAACACAGTGTAACATGATGGAGGTATAGATAGTGACAAGTTAAGGCACAACGAGTGACAATGTGAAGGGATATGCTATACTATCGCATGATAAGAATATGAAGCATGGAGAGTGACAAATGAATGGGTATAGCACAGTTTAACATGATAAATATGAGGCATGGAGACACAAGTAGAGGGATGTAGCACAGTTTAACATGATAAATAGGAGGAATGGAGACTTACAGATAGAGGGATGTAGCACAGTTTAACATGATAAATAGGAGGCATGGAGAGTTACAAGTGATGGGATTTAGCACAGTTTAACATTATGAAAATAGGATGTATTTAAAATGAATGTCTAAATCACAATTTTACATATCTTAACGTAACGTCTTCATACTGTTTTAAAAGACGTTGCCGGGTCTGTATACAGCTTGTTGCTGTTACATTCACTTGATATAAAAATTGGATATGTGCATCCAATCTATTCTTGAATGAATTAATAGACCCTGTCTTCACTGTTTCCTGTGGCAATGCATTCCAAGCATTCCTCACTTTCCAATATCAAAAATATTTCCTGGCATTTAATCTGAACCTTTCTTTAATTAATGTGTGGCTGTGCCTTTTTTGTTCTTGTAGGTGGCTGCATTGTGAAGAAAAAATCTTGGTATAGTCCATTTTATCATTTCCGTTGATTATCTTATAAACTTCTATTAAATTACCTGGAACTCTTATCTTTTCTAGACACTGTGGGTCGGTTTCCCTGAGTCTTTCCACATAACTATAACAAGATCTACATACTTTGAAAAGAGTATGCTAAATGAAAACACAATTAGAAAAAACAGACGTATTGGCGCAGAAAAAAATTTAAAAAGGAAATTTATAATCAACAGTGCTCAGGCGATATTGTAAATAACAAAGATAGCATAGGACTGGCGGACATCATCTGATTGTGATATGTAAATTCTTGATCAATTTTTTTGGAGACGATTTCGCAATATGTTTCGGTTTTGCAATTAGCAAAGATAATGTGTGCCCGAGTTGTATCGAGGATGGACATGACTACTGTAACCTTTCAATCATATCTTAAATATGACTAAAGCAGGCTGTGCATGAGGATGCAATATAATCAAAAAACATTGTAAGCGCTCGGATATAGCTGCCCTGAAGGAAAGCAAGCTGTAGTTGTTACCATGTGCTTCTCATGGAGCGAAACGCGAAATTGAATAAATTAAAAGCAGAAGTGTGACCATATATACTATCTGAACAGTTAAAGTGGTGTTAAACACAACAACGCAGGCAACACGTGTTTACAGATTTCACATCTGACAAACAGATGTGCTCGATAGATATGTCAGTGTGCGCACCAAACAGAATTGATGGCTCCATGGCATTGATGTGTGCACTAGGCTGAATCGCTATCTCCGTTGCTTTTTTGCTATATTATGACATTTAACCGATGATCTGCAAATCGGACGCAGTGAAAGTTCCTTTAGGGCATTCTACAATTCATTCTACAAGTAATTGTGAGTATTCATTGAATTGTTTAAATGTAATATGTGAACAAAGTGATATGTATATGTCAATTGTACGTGAGCACATAGACAAAATAACAATATCTTAGGTTTCGAGTAGAATGTCGTCATAAAGGTCTAATAGCAAACACGAAAGATTATTGAGCTGTATATAATTTATATGTTATTTTTGATTTGATGTTATATGGTGTGATATGATGTGATATAATGTGATCCGATATAATGCGATGTGATGTGACATATATATATATATATATATATATATATATTTATATATATATATATATTTATATATATATATATATATATATATATATATATATATAGATATATATATATATTTAAATACACACACAGTTTCCTTACAGCTTTCGCGTTAAAATCACCAGTGATAATCAAGATTGCTCTTTTTTCAGCGTCTACTGGTATTCCCTGTAACGTGTTTTGGGTTATCTCAATTTCGCAATCACCTAATGCGAATGCTGGTGCGTAGACTTGTATTAATCTTAGTTTGCTTTTCGTTCTCTTCAGTCTAATCGTGATGAGGTGGTCGATAACTGGGTTGTAACCAAGTAGTGAAAATGTCGTCGTCTTGGATAAGATAAAAATCTACCCCGCTCTCTACACATGTGTCATTCACAGAGTACATAAAGGTTTCATCCGAACTGCCTACACAGTGCTCTTGACCGGCTTATCTGTGCTCTCAGACTCCCAGAACGTCCGTCCCAGTTTTTGTCTTCAGCTCTTGTCCAATCATTTCTAATTTCCACTGCAATTAGCTCCTGACGTTCCAAGTGCCTATCCCGAGTTGTGAGTTTAGTTCTATTTCTGATTAATCCATCGAAACATAGTCGGGCTTTTAACCGTGATCTCTATTAATTGTACTGTTTTTGAAATAGTCCTTTTTCCCAATTTGTCTTTATTATCTGACTCTTTAATTGTCATTGACTGCTTAACAGTTGTTCATTCAGTAGTTTGCCATTGCTTTCTAAAATGTGTCCTTCCACCCACCAGTCGTGGCCTCTGGTGTGTGATTATCTCGATACCAGACCTTTCATGATGCTGCGTTCAGAGTCGTTATCGACTAGTCGGTCGTCTACCTTTTCCAGAATCTGTGTGTATTATTAAGGGATGGACTATCCCTTTTTTTCCTTTTCACTCACGCAGTTTATCCGGTCAGCCAAAGCTGTTGACCTAGGGGTGGCACTGACGAACACATGCCGACTTAGGAGCCTTACATGAGTTTGACTGAAGTGTAGGAACTAAATAGGCTCCTGGACATCATTGATGTGGCTGCCACTCACAGTGAGGAACTATCTCTTAAACCTCAGCCCTACTCTCTACTTCGACTTTTTGGACTCCAGAATTGACAACAATGGCAACTACTCAAATTAAATCAAAAGGAGATTGACAATGACAACGCTAAGGTTACACTTAGGGAACTGTGGCATAATACAAGCAAACCAACAAAAAGTGAAACTTTGAAAACTTGTGTGTTTTTTTTCATCGAGAAGCGTACGGCTGCGAAACATTGACAATTGAACACACCTCAACAAAGCGAGTCGAGTTCTTCGAGTCGAAATGTTATAAAAATGTCATCAGAATACCATAAACTGGCAAAAAGAAAAAAGCATACATTCGACAAAAGTTGCGCATACAGGAGAATTGGTTCAGAAATTCCATAATGATCAGAATATTAAAAATACATTGACCACATCAAAAGACACATCTGACTTGAGAGAACGGTAATGGAAGGAAAGTATGGTGCCTGGCAAGAGAGGCAGAAGCAGACCAAGAAGGCAGTTACGTCAAGATGTCAAGAAATTATTGGGCATGACTAGAGGGTGCTGGAGATTTGACAAGAGATCGAAATTCATTCGAACGTGTGATGATGGAAGCGACTTTTTGCAATGGGTGTATTTATACATATATATATATATATATATATATATATATATATATATATATATATACACAGTGATACCAGCCATCTGTACTTGTACAACTTGGCATTCCAATGAGATTCCACTAGGCATTCGTAGAGTACGTTTGTCTAGAATTCAGACTAAATTACACGCAAGTAGTTCCTATCAACCAACGAGCGTTAATAAAGTTTAGAGATTAAATATACTCTAAAAGCAATTGAAACAGTTAAAGCTCACTGAGACACGTTGCGAGGTAAGCAGGGGTAAAAGGGGGGGGGGGGGAAGAGAGAGAGAAAACACGTGTTTTGGGCAATTTGAACTAGTACTCTCTAATAGCCGAAAGAAGGTTTCCTTTAAGCCACTTTTGACGCCGTCAGTCTCGCTGTGTTACTTATTCGCTAATCATAATTTGTTGAAACTCTGAGAAAGGTTTTGTTATTTTATTGCTGTTCTTAATTAGGTTTTAATAATTTCATTGAAAAAAAAGTAATCGTGGGTGCAGAAAATATGTGTGATTCAACCGTTTGTAAGAAAAACATGAGGGCAACAACTGAACTGAAAAAAATAACTCATCACAAAGCTTGAAAGTGTAACTCATGTATGTGTGTTTGTATGTGTGAGAGGGAGTGTGTGTGACTGGGTGGGTGTGTGTGTGTGTGTGGGGGGGGGGGGGGAGGGGCGTGGGTGTGTGTAAGTGTGTGTGGATGAATGTGTGTTTGTGTATGTGGGTGTGTGTGACAGTGTATGTGTGTGTGTATGTGTGTGTGCGTGGGCACGTAGGTGCGAAGTGGTGGGTTCGTGGTTTCAGGTACGCCAATGCGTACGTAACAAATACACACAGACACACTCACACGCGGACACACAAACATGTGTGCATATATACATACCTACATACATACATATACGTTTTTACTGCATCCATCTATCTTTCTATCTATATATCAATCCATCTATATATATATGTATCTATCTATCTATCTATCTATTTATCTATCTATATATGTATCTATCTATTTATCTATATATATATGTACATCTATCTATATATCTACCTACCTACCTACATATATATATATATATATATATATATATATATATATATATATATATATATCAATACCTAACCATCTGGCTATCTGGCAAAATATATGTATGTCTGTGTGTCTGCCTATCCATCCACCTACATGTCTATCTCTGTCTTTCTTTCGGAATGTATTTCTGCCTGTTCGTCTGTATCTCTGTGAGACCATCTCGTTCTTTGTTATTCTACTTATCTATTAAAATGGTTTTGTCTATCTATACGCTTCTATATGTACCTGCATGTCTCGTTCTCTCCCTCCATCTCTCTCTGTATCTCTCTCGCTCTCTCTCTATATATCAATTATATACATATATATATATATATATTTATATATATATATATATATATATATATTTATATATATATATATATATATATATATATATATATATATATATATAGCACATTGTGTTTATATACAACTAGGCAACAAGGGGAAATGCATCTAATACATTACAATAATAACAGGTAACAGATCAAGGCGTAGCAGTGAAGAAAGAACGATAAAAAAAAATATGCAGAAGTAAGCTCTCTGTCATCTAGACCAATAAAGATCAAGAATAACAATGGGTACTTTGCAGTGAGTTACTGAGGAAAGGCAGTGTGCAAGGAAATCAAGTAGAGAAGAAAGTCAGTGCCCTCACTGCATAACGGCAATGAACAATGAGAATTTGACATGTAAAACGTCCCCCTCTACCATAATTTCTTGGTTGGCTCTACACTATCTATAAAATGTATGTGATGAGCCATATATGTGCAATGTTTGATGTGCCATGCATGTGCATTGTTTGATGTCCGATTCACCTACATTATTTGATGGTCATGTATGTGGATTGTTATATGTACCGTGCACGTATACTATTTGATGTGCAATATATGTGGATTGTTTCATGTATAATTCACGTGCACTATTTGATGTGCCATGTATGTGCATTGTTTGATGTACCATTCACGTACAATATTTGAAGGGCCATGTATAAGGATTATATGAAATCCCATTCGCGTACCATATTTGATGTGCCATATATGTGCATTCTTTGATGTACCATTCACGTATATTATTTGATGTGCCATTCGTGTGAATTTTTTGAAGTGTTATATACGTGCATTTTTTTATATGTGGGGAAAACATTACATATTGCATGCTTAAACAAAATGTCACATAAAACAAGTACACAACTGAATAAGTAAACGGCGGTAACGACCTGCAGTCATGCAGTACCAAAGGATACACGAATATGAGTTGCAAATATGCAACCTTGCAAGCGTGTCGAATAAAAAATGAATAATGAGAGTTGTGCATTTGGCTAGCATCTTCATGAAATAATTAATGATATTAAAACCATCACTGCAAGTGAGCTGGTAATCGATTTTATGTGGGATTAGTTTAAGCTGACGTATGGATGCGGTTTTCGGCCATTTCTTTATTTAGAGAGAAACTGAAATTGACAGAAATTGACAGAAGACTGCAATCACAGAACGATGATGAGAAACGAAGCCAAAGTAAGACAGTTGAATGGTGTAAACGTTTTAGAAAAGGTGGTACATCTGTGAGTGAGGATCGTTGTTGTGGTGCCTCTCAACCTTTTTTTGTCAGTACTGTGAATATTCAAATTGTGTGAAGCCTTATCTTAGAAATTCGACGCATAACAAAAGTGCACAAGAGGCAAGTATTTCTCTGGGTATAGTGAACACCATAATTCATGAACATATCCGGAATATTAATGCACATTGGATGACAATCCCATACAGCTTTCCGCTTTAGAGAGGCAGAGAAGAGTTCAAGCCTGCACTGAATTGAAAGAACGTTTCGGCACCTGCAGCAACTCGGCTGGGAGGCAATGTCACATCTACCTTACAGCCCAGATATCGGTTCAAGCAATTTCTCTCTGATTAGACTCATAAACGAATTTCTGGAAGGACATAATTTCAGCACCGATGACAAAGTGAAACAGGCTGTCCTGGGTTGATTCAAACATGCTGACAAATATTTATACGTTGAAGTTTTTCAAGCAATCATAAACGCTGGCGATAATTGCTTGAATGTTGCCGGAGATGATAACGAAAATTAAATGGCATTTTTATTTTTACTAATTGAAAATTGTTTTACCTTACAAAACAAAACTCCTGGTTTGACACGAACGCCCCTTGTGTGTGTATAAATATATATATATATATATATATATATATATATATATATATATATATATATATATATATATATATTTATTTATATTTATTTATTTATAACTGCATATATAGCAATGCCTCCAATTGAATGATGAAGCTGCAATCGATAATTTGACAGATTCCCAGACAACAGAATTATTTTAATCAGAAGTAGGAAAGTATGTTGAAAGGTTCAGGCGTCTGAGAGGTCTGAGAGTACAGAGTATGAATGCGCACAACCGGTCAGCTGCAAGAACCATTACCATAAATACACATCGCAGTTCGTGGATAGAGAATGCACAACGACGTGCCTGTCTGAATAGCAATTATGTGGATTATGTATAAGAAATATAGCGACGGGCTGGCAACAAAACTTCCCCACTTCTAACAAATTCCCCACTGCGAACAAACTCCTGAGCAGTCCGCACCAAAAAGGGTAGTGGTACAGTGGGTCTCATCAGACTGCAACATCCAAGGCAACGAGGAGGCAGACAGACTGGCAAAAGAAGGTGCAAGACTACCACAAACAGATACCAGTATGACGTACGAAGAGTCAAAACGGCTTATCAAAGCCAGATACATGACCAAATGGGAAACCGAACATACTGGTTACACCAAAAACGATGCCTATTACCAGTTGAACCGAAGAGAGCAGGTCGTTGTCTTCAGACTTCGCACTGGCCACAATAGACTGAGGTACCACCTATTCAACAAATTGAAGATTGGGTGTACCGACGAATGCCCGTGCGGTACTGGTAAAATGACCGCTGAACATCTGCTGCAGAACTGCCCGACATACGAGGATCAGAGAGAGCAGATGTGGCCATTACCAGTGGAACTGCAAGACAAGCTCTATGGCAGTGGCGACAGCCTCAGGATGACCGCCGCTTTTTTCGAAAAAATAATGGTTACTGTCTGATTGCGTACGCAGAAGAAGAAGAAGAAGAAAAAACTCCCCAACTTCGTACAATCTCCCATCAGCATGCATGCGGTCCTTAGCTGATAGTTAATGTTTTGTGAATTAGCTTCAACAGTTATATGTTAAATCGTGTAACGACTGCGTCTCCTTCGTATTTATTCAGTAGTTCATTAACTTTGCGGTTCTGAATATTGTACCTTGACCTTACCTGAAGACATATGCTTTTTCAATATCTTTAATATTGTTTATGTTATTAAATTAGTTATAACTGTTATTATTTATTTAAGGAGACTCAATGGTCTCGAGGTAAGGTGTCCGTCTCGATTGCCGGAGGTCCCGGGTTCGAATCACGGTGGGGGCGGGATTTTTTCACGTGGATTTTCTGGTTAAAAATTCCCATGATCTCTGGGTTTTGAGATCGGTCTCCCGTGCGCAGTGTCGAGAACGTTAAAATCCACTGGCATTAAGAAATCTAGCCTAGACAAAACAAAACAAAATTATAGATACAAATCTACCCAAATAATTCGTATTTTCCTCCATTCATAGTAAGACGCAGGAAATTTAATAAAACTTCTCCTTTGGTAGCCTTTGGTTATACCTGAAAACAGACGTTAACAACATGTATGTTTGAATACCTGGATTCTAAGTATTTCAAGTATTATTTATTTTTATTATTAAGTGTTTTTGTTAATTATTAATCTTCATGATTTATTAACATTATTTATTTTTATTGTGTATTTGCATGTTTATATTATGGATTGTCTTCTTCTTCTTCATCGTGCCCATTCAGACAGCAACCATTTTTTTTCGAAAAAGGCAGCGGTCATCCTGAAACTGTCGACACTGCCATAGAGTTTGTCTAGTGTTGCCACTGGTGATGGCCACATCTGCTCTCTCTGATCCTCGTATGTCGGGCAGTTTTGCAGCAATTTCTCCGCGGTCATTTTCCCGGTATTACACGGGCAATCGTCAGTGCCACATATCTTCAATTTGTTGAATAGGTGGTACCTCAGTCTATTGTGGCCAGTGCGAAGTCTGAAGACCACGACCTGCTTTCTTCTGTTCAACTGGTAATATGCATCGTTTTTTGTGTAGCCAATATGTTCGGTTTCCCATTTGGTCATGTATCTAGCTCTAATAACCCGTTTTGACTCTTCGTATGTCATACTAGTATCTGGTTGTGGTAGTCTTGCACCTTCTTTTGCCAGTCTATCTGCCTTCTCGTTGCCTTGGATGTTGCAGTGAAATGGAACCCACTGCACCACTACCATTTTTGATGCGGACTGCTGGCATAGTTGACAGAGTACTGCTCTTAAGTCATTTAGCTCAGTGCTTTTTCTGGCTTGTTATCGCTGTGACTACGGCCAGAGCATCTGTAAGCAGGACTGTATGGCTTTCATTTTCTTTAAGTGTCACCATTTCTTCCACTGACGACCTCAGTGCCTCTGCCTCCGCTCTGAAATTGCTTGTGTACTTACCAGTAGCGAATGACAGTGTTATTTTTCTGCCATTTGGTAGGTTCAGGAATGCTCCTGCCCCTCCGTTCTGTGTAGTGTTTGTTACAGAACCGTCGGTGTATGCATGGGTCCAGTCCATGCTTGGGTAGTTTTTCGATATAAAGCTTAGGGTAGTATCTCTCCTTTCTTTTTCAGTCTGGCAGTTTTTGTTTCCAATACCTGGTATATTTTCTACCACCTCTGGAAATATATCCTGCCTCCAGGTAGGTTTTCGTACAGTAGTCATGGGCTTTGGTGTTGTTAGTGCGTTTATGGGATCTTCGTGCATCTTTGCTTTGGCTATTTCTGCAAAGTTTCTCCGCTTTAGTTTCCCATTTCCCAAATTGTTTAGTCTCTGGTGCATTGGATAGTCAGTCAGTCTTCGGAGTTTCTCTGACTGCAGCTGGGCTCTGCAGTCTCTTCTATCGGTCATGGATTGCAGTTTTGTAATCTTTTCAAGTTCTACAATTGTCGTTGACTTCATGCCTCCTGTTATAACTCTCATGGCTTGGTTTTGAAATTTGCTAACTTTATCGAAGTTCGCCTTTGCTGCTGTTGTCCATGCCGCAATGCCATACTCGAGAACTGGTCTCACTCTTCCAGTATACAGTTTCTTTAGTATGCTTTCGTCTGCTCCCCAGCTTGTTCCAGCAAGTTTCCTCATGATTGCCATTCTTTCTCTGGCTCTCATTCGGGATCTCTCGATCTGACTTGTCCATGTCATGCGCAGATCAAATGTGACTCCCAGATAGTTTGGGTTGTCGTTTGGCTGGAGGTATTTGCCGTTTAGAATTAATTTGGTTTTTTGGGGTTTGATTGATAGCGAGAATATTGTACATGTGGTTTTATCCTCGTTTATATTGACCAGCCATGAGTTCGACCACTCTTCCAGCGATGTTAGGGCCTGCTGCATCCGATTTCTTGCTATAGTGAGATTCTTTTCAGAGGTCCACATAGCCAGATCGTCTGCAAACATTGAGCTATGAACTCTTCTTGGTATATTCTCTGTAATGTCATTTATATACACCAGGAAGAGTGTGGGTGACAGTACTCCCCCTTGGGGTACTCCCTGCTCAAGTGTCACCTTTTTTCTCATCTGCCCTTGTACTTGAACTCTGGCTGTTCTGTTTTTGAAGTAGTGACTGATCTATTTGTACATTTTCCTACAAACATCACTTGTTCTTAGCTTGACTCTAAGCCCCTCTTTCCAGACTTTGTCAAATGCCATTTTTAGGTCCACCCAGACCGCAACTGAGTGTTTTTGCTTAATGGAAGGCATCTTCTATTTCCTGAGCTATGAGGATGACCTGATCCTCAGTGGATCTGTGCTGTCTAAAGCCTGCTGGTTGTGGAATTAGTATGCGCTTTTCATCCAGATGCCACATCAGGCTGGTATTTATCATACGTTACTTCAGTTTGCCTACACAGCTCAGTAGGCTGATAGGCCTATATCCAACTGGATCTGTTTTGTTTTTTCCTTTCTTTGGTACTGGTACAAGTACCGCGTCTTTCCATGCCTGGGGTACAATATCCCTTTTCCAGCTTTGGTTCAGGACTGATAGTAGTTTCCTCTTTGTGTTTGGCCCAGCCCCATCAGCATTTCGTTTGTTATCCCGTCTTTTTCTGGAGATTTCCTTTTCTTTAATGTTCTCATGGCCTCTTCCATTTCGTTCATTGTTAATGTTGCCATCATATGCTCTTTTGGTGCCATATTGATGTTGTCGTGCCCCTTTTGCTCTTCACTAATGTCTGTGTGTTTATCTGCAGGGACCTCAATGTGGTTTACTTTGGCATAATGTTCAACAAAGGCGTTTGCTTCTTTTTTTTTAGTGGGCAAATTTTTGCCCTGCTTGATGGTAATTTGTTTGTTTGATAGAGTTTCGTCATTCATGGCTCTGACTAGCTTCCATAGTGTGTTCCCTTCTTTGTCTAGATTGAGGCTTTCTATTTTGTTTTTCCAGCTTTCTCTTGCTGTTTGGTTTAGAGTGTATTTGTATTTCGCCGTGGTGGCTTTGAGGGCGATGTTTGCCTCCATAGATTGTTCTCGCTCTGCCATGTTCCTAGCATTTATGATTGCATCTTCCGTTTTCGGCAAATCATCATTCCAATAAGGCTTATAATTTTTCCTTGCCCCTCTTGGGATGGTTTCAGAGGCAGCTTACATTATTGCTTTGCTTAGGCTTTCCAACATGGGCTTCATTTTGTTGTTCCGTGTGTTGATTGTTTCACAGAGCCCATCTGTCAGGCTTGCAAATCTGTCCCTGTCGGCTCGTTTGTAATTACAACGTGGGAGCGGTTTTGCTTCCTGTGGGCCTACTTCCATATTAACTTCTAGCATATTGGCCTGTTGTCGCTACCTGCCAATTGGTTTAGCACCTGGCGGTCTATTTTATGGTGAATGTCCACCGTGGAAAAGGCCAAATCCGGAGTGGAGGTGGTATGCCATGTTCTAGAATAGAAGCTAGGGCTATCCTCCGGCCTATTGATTAGATAGAGATGTGTGTCTATCTCCCAATCTTCCACTTCGTCACCACTGCTGTCTGTGTCCGATTTTCCCATATCTCCGAGTTGCTGTTGAAGTCTCCAAATACTATGCAGTTGGAGTCTTTGACTTCCATACTCGAGAACGATAGGTCTTTATTTGGTGGTCCGTACAGATTGAAGATGCGGATCTTCGTCTCTTGAGCCATTATGTCAACTCCTACAATTTCTACTTGTCCGGTGTGATTGACAGATATCGCGCAACTCGGTATGCAGTTACGGGTCAGTATCAGAACCCCTCTTTTATGACCTTCTCTATCCCGACGGAAGGTCTGGTATCCTCTGATTGAGAATTTGTGATTGTTGTTGAGGTGCGTTTCTTGGATACATGCCACGTCAATCTTATCTTCATGCAAGTGATGTGTTAATGGAAAGCTTTTTGTTAATGACTCCCTCCGCATTCCACTGTAGTATTCTGAGGGTCTTGCGTTTTTGGTCAAAATTAATTTCCCCATAGCCATGTGCCTCGAATCCACAACACATGGGTGGATGATCACCAGTAGTCAAGGGTGGGCCCTTCGAGGCGTGAGGCCCGGCACTCTCGCTGTCTGGCGGGACTCCACAGGATTAGCGCCATACGTTTTTCTGATTGGTTGTGCTGCCATCATATTGCGATTTACATTGCACTGTTTCGTTAAGCCTGTGGCCCAGTGCATCCGATTTCAACAGGCGTTTCTGTAGGGATGCCCTCCTTAGCCTTTGGCTGTCCCCAGCCTATCTGCAAGGAAGCAGTTGTTTGTAATCAGAGTTGTCTCTCTTATGGAAGTTGTCATACAGGACTAACGAGTCTTCACTACTCGTGTCTATAGGGTGCGGTGATGATAAATGAGATATGAGATATGATATGGACTATGTACTGGTTTGTACTTACCCGGAAGAGAGGCAGTCCAGTGTGTCTGTATCCCAGGATCGTCACGTCCTGCCAGAAACGTAGCATATGCATGTGAGTGGGTATCTCTTTGCTCCCTTTATTTTCTCGGCTTCTCTGCAGTGATTGTACGCCTAGTATTCCCCGCCACCTGGGAGGTTGACACAATAGGACAGATGTGCAATGTCCGCTTGCCTGCATCTCTTCTGCGTCCATTGGTATGGCTGATAGCATACAGAGGTAGAGATCGAGGAAGGAGTGCATTTAACCAAGAGACAAGCCTGGTAATGTCACGGAGATGTTGTTCGCCTGGTGTGCGGACATATCTCATGGTCGTGCGCTGAGTCTCCACAGTTAACAATGAGGTGGCTGCTCTACTGTTTTCGACACCCCGACAGAGAACTAAGTCTTCTGTTGGTGGTTTCGCACCTCATCGCCGAATGGGGTGAATATCGAGCAGCTACCCGCCCGCTTTGATCGGCGTACGACAGAGACCTCTTTCTTCGGCTTGACCGGGTGGGGCTGAGGCGCGAGCCCCAGATCCCGACCATATCAAAGCCTCCCATTGCAGTGGTGCTGAGATTTTGGGCGGTATTCCGGCTTAGAGGCGTTCGGCCGTAATCGCTCACATGGTAGCCTCGCGCCATTGGCTTGTCAGCCTGGTACGTGAACCAAAATGTCTGCGGTTCTTCTCGAATTGAGCAAGATTACCGTAGCAACGCCCTGTCATTAGTAGGGTAAAACTGACCTGTCTTCTGAGGGTCTATTTCCAGCACCCGTTCACTATTAGACCGGACTAATAAATAGAGGGCTTTTTTGTTTGTCAAGGTATCTGGAACCTGCGATTTCTGCAGGGTTAAAACAAGATTGACGTAGCGCTCTTTCATTAGAAGGTTAAAAAGCTGACATGTCTTCCGTGGGTCTAATACCAGCACACGTTCACTATTAGACGCAACGAAAGTGCTCTCGATTTGTCAGTCATTCTACAGTATTAGCGTGTTGAGTCAAATTAAGCCTCAGGCTTCACTCCTAGTGGTGCCCTTCCGTAAATTCCTTTATCGAACACTGGATGCGAGACAGTCAAGCAACCGAGAGCATAGCCCCAGATTTTCATGGGTCTAATTGCAGCACCCGTTCCATATTGGACCCAAAGAAAGTGCTCTCGGCCTGTCAATCATTTCAGTGTTTGGCCGTGTTGAGTCAAATTAAGCCGCAGGCTCCACTCTTGGTAGTGCCCATCCGTCAATTCCTTTAAATTTCAGCTTTGTAACCATACTTCCCCCGGAACCCAAACACTTTGGTTTCCCGGAAGCTGTCCGCAGAGTCATCGAAGCAACTCCTGCGGATCGTTAGTCGGCATCGTTTATGGTCAGAACTACGACGGTATCTGATCGTCTTCGCGCGTCTGACTTTCGTTCTTGATTAATGAAAACATTCTTGACAAATGCTTTCGCAGTAGCTCGTCTTGCGGCGATCCAAGAATTTCACCTCTAACGCCGCAATATTATGGATTGATATTATGTATTATTTTCTTTAATTATTATCTGTTTATATTATTTATTATTACTATGTATTTATATCATGTATAATTTGTTGTTTATATTATTAATTTTCATTACTATTTATCTATATTTTGTAGTATTATTATTTATTTTGTTTTATTTTTTATCATTATCATTAGTATCTATATTATTTTAAACTATTTATTTAAATTGTTTATGTATTATTATTATTATTACTATTATTATTACACAATCAGTTGTTATTTAAATGGGAACGATGTGTTATGGCCCATGAGTTATAATGTTATTTAAGCTTTGTTATATGTAGTAATTTTATTTAAGAGTATCAAATGACAGCCCTAACATTGTTGACGCCACCCACTGCTGTAACGGGCCTTCATTTTTCAGATGCAGAAAATAGCATGTTTCTCTTCTAAAGTTAACGGAAATACATACGGACAGTAGTGAGTATGGCGTTTAGCAATACATTTGGTCGCTCAATAGAAACCCCGCGACAAACCAGTACATGCGTACCAGAAATGACAAATTATGTAAGCAGATTGAAAAATATAATGTTTATAATCCCAATGACAACCCATATATGTCGCACATTACTGGGTGCTAGGTAGGAAGCAATAAGTATATTCATTGCTCGTTATTTATAAAACCTGGAAAGGACTTGTATTTATGTCCAACTCTCCAGGTGTGGACTAATCGCATTGATGTTTAATTATGAAGACCGTCATTATGATTATTCCGCTCAGCAAATGTAACAGGTTTTCATTACCGAATATACTGTACTGTGCCACACGAATCGATATTCCCATTTGTATTTATAGTCAGAATTTATGTTCACATTTTTTTCTGTTGCTTCAATTCAGTATATCCTTAACTTTGTTATGACTTTTCTATCTCACTCTCCCTCTTTCTCTCTATCTCTCTCTGTCTCTCTCTCTCTCATCTCATCTCTGTCGTTCTCTCTGATTAGAAGCCGTCAACACATTATTAGCTTATCTTTTGTCGTTTTACCATATGTGACTTACGCTTGTCAGCATCAGAAATAATTCATCTTCTAATGTTAGTACGTTTTGAAAATGCGATGGTTAGAGAACACTCGACCAACTGTTGTTGTTGAGGAAGCCACCCGTTTTGAGTTAATTTAACAATGTAACTGTTGGTGATTGTTTCTTTGGTGACGGCTTATTGGTTTTCTTACATTATAAGGCGAATTAGAGAGGATGTACCTGGGTCATCTTGACTGTACTGCAATGCGGGGCTCCTCGGCAAAGCCACCACAACGGCGATTACGGTATAATTTTTCACCTGGTTGGTCACACTGCTTTGACACTGGCTGTTTCAAGGGAGTCCGACGTGGTCATGAGATCAGTATACCCCCCCCCCCCTTACCCCCCCCCCCCCCCCCCCACTGCCACTAACATCACTCTTCGATTCACCCGCTAACTGTCACAAATTTATGTAAAATGAAAACAATTAACTATTTTTGTATACTACGATTCTAGAGCTAATACATGCTTACCAAGCTCCGACCCTCGCGGAAAGAGCGCTTTTATTAGTTCAAAACCAATCGTCGTTTCCCCTCGCGGGGTTGCGGCGTCCCTACTGGTGACTCTGGATAACTTTGTGCTGATCGCATGGCCTCATGTGCCGGTGACGCATCTTTCAAATGTCTGCCCTATCAAATGTCGATGGTACGTGACATGCCTACCATGTTTGTAACGGGTAACGGGGAATCAGGATTCGATTCCGGAGAGGGAGCATGAGAAACGGCTATCACATCCAAGAAAGACAGCAGGCGCGCAACTTACCCACTCCCGGCACGGGGAGGTAGTGACGAAAAATAACAATGCGGGACTCTTTCGAGGCCCCGTAATTGGAATGAGTACACTTTAAACCCTTTAACGAGGATCTATTGGAGGGCAAGTCTGGTGCCAGCAGCCGCGGAAATTCCAGCTCCAATAGCGTATATTAAAGTTGTTGCAGTTAAAAAGCTCGTAGTTGGATCTCAGGCGCAGGCGGGCGGTCCGGCTCGCGCCGGTTCACTGCCCGTTGTCTCCTGCCCTACCGTCTGCCGGCTCTCTCCCACGGGTGCTCTTCGCTGAGCGTCCTGGGTGGCCGGCGCGTTTACTTTGAAAAAATTAGAGTGTTCAAAGCAGGCCTCGGCTGCCTGAATAATGGTGCATAGAATAATGGAATAGGACCTCGGTTCTATTTTGTTGGTTTTCGGAACTGGAGGTAATGATTAACAGGGACAAACGGGGGCATTCGTATTGCGGCGTTAGAGGTGAAATTCTTGGATCGCCGCAAGACGAGCTACTGCGAAAGCATTTGTCAAGAATGTTTTCATTAATCAAGAACGAAAGTCAGAGGCGCGAAGACGATCAGATACCGTCGTAGTTCTGACCATAAACGATGCCGACTAGCGATCCGCAGGAGTTACTTCGATGACTCTGCGGGCAGCTTCCGGGAAACCAAAGTGTTTGGGTTCCGGGGGAAGTATGGTTGCAAAGCTAAAACTTAAAGGAATTGACGGAAGGGCACCACCAGAAGTGGAGCCTGCGGCTAAATTTGACTCAACACGGCCAACACTGAAATGATTGACATGCCGAGACCACTTTTCTGGGGTCTAATATGGAACTGGTGCTGGATCTAGACCCTCAGGTTATGCCCACTGTGGCTCGGTTGGTCTGCATCGAGTGTTCTGACAAAGGAATTGACGGAAGAGCACTATCAGGAGTGAAGCCTGAGGCTTAAATTAATTTAACACGCCAATACTGTAGAATGACTGTTAAAAAGAGAGCACCCTAGTGGGGTCTAATAGTGAACATGTGCTGGAATTAGACCCTCTAAAATCTGGGGCTACCCTATAAGTAACTTGACTGTCTCACTAAAGGAATTGACGGAAGGGCACCACCAGGAGTGGAACCTGCAGCTTAATTTGACTGAACACACCAATACTGTAGAACGAATGACAAATCGAGAGCACTACCGTTTGGGTCTAATAATGAACGTACGCTGGTATTAGACTCACGAAAGACAAGTCAGCTCTCTAACACTCTAATGAAAGAACGCTACGGAAATCGTGTTTAACTCCGCAGAAACCGCAGATTTCAAATACCTGGTCATTGACAAACAAAAGCCCTCAATAAATTCGTCTGACCAAATAGTGAACGGGTGCTGGAAATAGACCATCTGAAGACAGGTCAGTTTTACCCTACTAATGACAGGGCGTTGCTACGGAAAACCAGCTCATATCGAGAGGAGCCGCAGACACTTTGGTTCACGTACCAGGCTGATAAGCCAATGGCGCGAGGCTACCATGTGGGGGATTACGGCCGAACCCTTGTAAGCCGCAATCCCGCCCAAAATCTCAGCACCACTGCAATGGAAGGCTCCTACATGCTCGGGACCTGGGGTTTGCGCCCCAGCCCTATCCGGTAGAGCCACAGTAAGAGGTCATTGCCGTCCGCCGATCAAAGCGGGGGGACAACTGCTTGATACTCACCTTATACGGCGATGGGGTGCGAAACCACCAACCAAAGACTTAGTATCTGGTCGGGGAGTAGAAAACAGTAGAGCAGCCACCTCACTGTGAACTGTCGAGACTCAACCAATGACCATGAGAGCTGTCCGCACACCAGGCGAACAACATCACTGTGACATTACCAGGCTTGTCCTCTGGCTAAATGCACTTCGGCTACGATATCTACCTCTGTACGTTATCAGCCATATAACTATCATGCTGGACGCAGAAGAGATGCAGCGGACATTGCACACCTGCCCCACTGTGTCAACACCCCAGGTGGCGGGGAATGCTAGGCGTACCATCTCTGCATAGAAGCCAAGAAAATAAAGGGAGAAAGAGATACCCCACTCACATGCAAATGCTACGTTTCTGGCAGGACGTGACGATCCTGGGATATAGACACACTGGACTGCCTCTCTTCCGGGTAAACCAGTCCAT
Organism: Ariolimax columbianus; assembly: GCA_036924085.1. Lineage (NCBI taxonomy): Eukaryota > Metazoa > Mollusca > Gastropoda > Stylommatophora > Arionidae > Ariolimax > Ariolimax columbianus. Next base: position 61,498,306 of record JAVGWX010000007.1, on the reverse strand, counting down.
CTCATATATTATCTCACATATCATCATTGCACCCTATAGACACGAGTAGTGAAGACTCGATAGTCTGGTAAGACAACTTCCATAAGAGAGACAACTCTGATCATAAACAACTGCTGCCTTGCAGATAGGCTGGGGACAGCCATAGGCTAAGGAGGGCATCCCTACAGAAACGCCTGTTGAAATTGGATGCACGGGGCCGCAAGCCTAACAAAACAGTGCAACGTAAATCGCAGCATGATGACAGTACAACCTATTAGAAAAACGCATGGCGCTCATCCTGCGGAGTCCCGCCAGGCAGCGATAGTGCCGGGCCTCACGCCTCGAATTGGCCCACCCTTGACTACTTGTGGTCACCCACCCATGTGTCGTGGAGTCAAGGCACATGGCTATGGGGCAACTTCTATTGACCAAAACCTCAAGACCCTCAAAATACTACAGTGGAATGCGGAGGGAGTCATTAACAAAAAACTTTCCCTAACACATCACCTGCATGAAGGTAAGATTGACGTGGCATGTATCCAGGAAACGCACCTCAACAATAATCATAAATTCTCAATCAGAGGATACCAGACTTTCCGTCAATCTGTACGGACCACCAAATAGAGACCTATCGCTCTCGAGTATGGAGGTCAGAGACTTCAACTGCATAGTAGTTGGAGATTTCAACAGCCAATCGGAGAGATGAGGATACTCTGACACAGACAGCAGAGGTGACGAAGTGGAAGATTGGGAGATAGATGCAAATCTCTCCCTAATCAATAGGCCGGAGGATAGCCCTAGCTTCCATTCAAGAACATGGCATACCACCTCGACTCCAGATTTGGCCTTCTCCACACAGGACATACACCATAAAATAGACCGCCAGGTGCTAAACCAACTGGCAGGTAGCGACCACAGGCCGATCAGGCTAACCATTGACATGGAAGTTGGCCCACAGGAAACAAAACCGCTCCCACGTTGGAACTACAAACGAGCCGACTGGGACAGATTTGCAATCCTGACGGATGGGCTGTGTGAAACCATAAACACACGAAACACCAAAATGAAGCCCATGGTAGAGAGCCTAAGCAAGGCAATAATGCAAGCCGCAACTGAAACCATCCCAAGAGAAGCTAGGAAAAACTATAAGCCCTACTGGAATGATGAGTTGCAGAAAGTGGAAGATGCAGTAACAAATGCTAGGAACATGGCAGAGCTAGAAAAATCCATGGAGGCAAACATCGCCCTCAAAGCCGCCGCGGCGAAGTACAGACACACTCTCAAGCAAACAGCAAGAGAAAGCTGGAAAAATAAAACGGAAAGTCTAAACCTGGACAAAGACGGGAACAAGCTATGGAAGCTAGTCAGAGCGATGAACGACGAAACCCCGTAAAAAATAAACAAATTACTATCAAGCAGGGCGAGAACTTGATTACAGGTAAGAAAGCCGCAAACGCCTTTGTCGATCACTATGCCAGAGCAAACCACATCGAGGTCCCTGCAGATAAGCATACAGACATTAGCGAAGAGCTAAAGGGGCACGAAAACATAAATACGGCTCCTGAAGAGCACATGATGGCCAAACTAACAATGCGCGAAATGGAAGAGGCTATGAGAACACTAAAGAGAAGGAAATCTCCCGGAAAAGACGGCATAACAAACGAAATGCTGATGGGGCTGGGCCAAACAGCGAAGAGGAAACTGCTATCGGTCCTGAACCAAAGCTGGAAAAGGGGAATTGTACCACAGGCATGGAAAGACGCAATACTGGTACCAGTACCAAAAACAGGTAAGGACAAAACAGATCCAAATGCATACAGGCCCATCAGCCTACTGAGCTGTGTCGGCAAGCTGATGGAACGGATGATAAACACCAGACTGATGTGGCATCTGGAAGAAAAACGAATACTAATTCCACAGCAAGCCGGCTTTAGACAGCACAGATCCACTGAGGAACAGGTCATCCTCATAGCCCAGGAGATAGAAGATGCCTACCAGGCACAGAAACACACAGTAGCTGTTTGGGTGGATCTGGAAAAGGCATTTGACAAAGTCTGGAAAGATGGACTTAGAGTCAAGCTAAGAAGAATTGATGTTTGTGGGAAGATGTACAAGTGGATCAACCATTACCTCAAACAAAGAACGGCCAGAGTCCAAGTACAAGGGCAGATGAGCAAAAAGGTGACACTCGAGCAGGGAGTACCCCAAGGGAGAGTACTGTCACCCACACTCTTCCTGGTATATATAAACGATATTACAGAGAATGTACCAAGAAGAGTCCATAGCTCAATGTTTGCAGACGATCTGGCTATGTGGACCTCTGAAAAGAATCTCACCATAGCAAGAAATCGGATGCAGACGGCCCTAACATCGCTGGAAGAGTGGGCGAACTCATGGCTGGTCAAAATAAACGAGGAGAAAACCACATGCACAATATTCTCGCTTTCATTAAAACCCCAAAGTACCAAATTAAGTCTAAATGGCAAATTCCTGCAGCAAAACGACAACCCAACCTATCTGGGATTCACATTTGATCGGCGCATGACATGGAAAAGTCAGATTGAGAGAAACCGAATGAAAGCCAGAGAAAGAATGGCAATCGTGAGGAAACTTGCTGGCACAAGCTGGGGAGCAGACGAAGGCATACTAAAGAAACTGTACACTGGAAGAGTGAGACCAGTTCTCGAGTATGGCATTGCGGCATGGACAACAGCAGCGAAGGCGAACTTCGATAAAGTTATCAAACTTCAAAACCAAGCCATGAGAATTATAACAGGTGGCATGAAGTCAACGCCAATTGTAGAACTTGAAAAGATTACAAAACTGCAATCCATGACCGATAGAAGAGACTGCAGAGCCCAGCTGCAGTCAGAGAAACTACTAAGACTGACTGACCACCCAATGCACCAGAGACTATACAATTTGGGAAATGGGAAACTAAAGCGGAGAAACTTTGCAGAAATAGCCAAAGCAAAGATGCACGAAGATCCCATAAACGCACTAACAACACCAAAACCCATCACTACTGTACGAAAACCTACCTGGAGGCAGGATATATTTCCAGAGGTGGTAGAAAATATACCAGGTATTGGAAACAAAAACTGCCAGACTGAAAAAGAAAGGAGAGATACTACCCTAAGTTTTATATCGGAAAACTACTCAAGCATGGACTGGACCCATGCATACACCGACGGTTCTGTAACAAACACTACACAGAACGGAGGGGCAGGAGCATTCCTGAACCTACCAAATGGCAGAAAAATAACACTGCCATTCGCTACTGGTAAGTACACAAGCAATTTCAGAGCGGAGGCATAGGCACTGAGGGCGGCAGTGGAAGAAATGGTGACACACAGTGAAAATGAGAGCCATATAGTCCTGCTGACAGATGCTCTCGCCGTAGTCACAGCGCTAAAAAGCCAGAAAAACACTGAGCTAAATGACTTAAGAGCAGCACTCTGCAAACTGTGCCAGCAGTCCGCACCAAAAAGGGTAGTGGTACAGTGGGTCCCATCACACTGCAACATCCAAGGCAACGAGGAGGCAGACAGACTGGCAAAAGAAGGTGCAAGACTACCACAAACAGATACCAGTATGACGTACGAAGAGTCAAAACGGCTTATCAAAGCCAGATACATGACCAAATGGGAAACCGAACATACAGGTTACACCAAAAACGATGCCTATTACCAGTTGAACCGAAGAGAGCAGGTCGTTGTCTTCAGACTTCGCACTGGCCACAATAGACTGAGGTACCACCTATTCAACAAATTGAAGATAGGGTGTACCGACGAATGCCCGTGCGGTACTGGTAAAATGACCGCTGAACGTCTGCTGCAGAACTGCCCGACATACGAGGATCAGAGAGAGCAGATGTGGCCATTACTAGTGGAACTGCAAGACAAGCTCTATGGCAGTGGCGACAGCCTCAGGATGACCGCCGCTTTTTTCGAAAAAATAATGGTTACTGTCTGACTGCGTACGCAGAAGAAGAAGAAGTATACTACGATTTTCGGTCAACAAAATGTGGTTCTTCAGGACAGGACACAACAAAACGTGTACCTACAGGACAGGACACAACAAAACGTGTACCTACAGGACAGGAAACGACAAAACGTGTACCTACAGGGCAGGATACGACAAAACATCCGCCTGGTTATATTGTAGAAACACAATTTTATATATTTTTTTTATGTAAGAGTTCGACAAATCAGTAATTTCCAATTTTAAATTTCACTGATTTTAACTTTAACAATATTAGGAACTTCACTGAAGATGAGATTCATCTGTCACAACATGAACTGATCGACCGATTATTTTGTGAATGAACCATATTTTAAAAAGTTATTTGCTTTTTACAAACACGGTGGTGTTGCCGGCACTTTGACAGTCGTCTCTCACACTGCGACGAAGAAATCAGTACAAGCAATGGCAGTAAATATTCTGGCAATTACGGTATTAAGCTGACACGAAGTCATTTGATTGAGAAAATAAATATAAAGAAACTACTGTTTCGGTAGAATTCATCAGAATGGTATAAACTTACACGGCGCACTAGTGGAGTATATGCCCATAATTTATGATCTCTAAGTGTCGGAAAATTGGTTGAAATTTGAGAAATAGGACACGCATCTGACACTCATCCAGACAACAGTCAAGTTAAATTACAATTTTTAAAAAGGATAACAAAGACAGAATATACTGAACAGTTTTACATATAGCAACAGCCGGCATCATACTTGATCAGAATCAGTCAGGAAAAGAAGTTATGAAATTCCATTAACGTTGACAACAGGCGATATACCACGTCATGGTGATGACCTCTTTCGTCCTCACTGTTTCTATCTTTCTCTCTATCTCTCTCTCTCTCTCTCTCTCTCTCTCTCTCTCTGACACTGTCTCCCTCTCTCGTGTACCGGATGCCAGAGACTCAGCTGCAGTTCTCAGTAATACCATTACACATTACCAGGGGGCAGTGTATTGGTTAGGGTCAAAGCAATAAATAGCGGCTGTAAAAATGTTTCCGTTGGACAAAACACTGCTCCCAATAAAATCAATACTTCAGGCAATGTTAGTGAAGACTCTTAGTGCGACCCCGGTTCGTCATTTAGGAATTTTCCGCGTGGAGCCTACAGGAAATGTCTGAACGTCCAACAGTTATCTTCTTTCAGTTTCATCATAGACAACGCTGGATGATAACAATAATGAATAGAAGAGTGGGTGAGCCGAAGAAGACCTGGTGAAGAAAAAAGGAGGGGAGATCAGAGCATGTTCTCACTTACAGGGAGTTTAAGAAAACGACCGAAAAATGGGAATTTATGAAGGGCGACCGTTTTTGCCTTACATTCCTTTAGAAAGTAGAAAGAAAAAGCTAAATACGCTAAGAGCATAATTATTTTGCAATGTATTACTGTCACTAGTGTTATATTTCCCAGGAAGCAATTTTTTTAAATATTAATTATAAATTCTGTAAGATGTTTTTGAATAAGCCTATCTTCTCTTTGTTGAAAGTGTGCCTCCTTTTGAAGCGGTACTCTATTATTAATTACAACCGGTTTTATTTGTTTGAATCAGGGGATGACTGTTATATGCTGATGTGTCTCGAGGCTGAAGATACAGGACTGAATATGCAGACCACTGTCAGTGACTAAAAGTTGGCTGCTTGCATCAGGATCAGCCAACCACAGCTGGCACGGACCATTTTCCGGCTCCAAGCGGCAACCTTGGAAATAAGCTGCAAAAGTGTTGTCTGGATAAGCGAATAGAGATCTCAGTGGGAAAACAAATCAGGTGCCCAAATGAAGCCAATTGGAATCGGATATGTCGGGTCAAAAGCGTAGATAACGCAACCTCGTTGTAAACTAGGAAACGATGTTATTTCGTCCCCTGCAGGACAAACGCCGAAGAAAAGGAAGAGGATGGAACTGCTAGCTTGGGTCATAATGGCACTAGTTCGCCTCAACCGATTGATCGAACGCCTAAAACATGGTATTTTTCCACATACCCAGTTTGGCTTCAAATAGGGTCGAGGAACTGTGGATATGGTATTTGCGGCTCAACAACTCCAGGAGAAATGCCAAGAGCAACAACGCAGGCTATGCATGACTTTCATGGAGCTGACAAAGGCGGTTGACACCGTCAACAGAGATGGACTTTGGAAGAACATGGAGGAATTCGGCTGCCCAAGCAGATACCAAAATCGTCAAACAATTCCATGAAAGTGTGAATGCTCGTGTGTTTAGTAATTGGTAAACGTCACATGCCTTGCCTGTCTCAAATGGCGTCAAACAGGACTGTGTACTAGCCCCAACACTCTTCAACAAAATGTTCTTGCTGCTCATGGTCAGTGATAACTCTCAGGGTTGGGGAAAAAACATGAAAAAAAAAAAAAAAAAACTAGTAAAAGTTGATTAAGGTTGAGCTTAATCAAAATTTAAAAAATGGGTATGGTCAGATACCGCACCGAGACGAGAACACAAACAAAACCTACGTTACGACCAATAGGCCTTCATCAGGGACAACAACACTGAACTAACAAATCAACATATAAGAAAAAATGGTCAACTCATCTGTTTCAGGTGGGAGACGCTTTCTGTCTAAGCGACCTGTCGTGCCAAGTACTCGATAGATCTACTGATGTGAAGTGTGGAATATATGCAACGCGGATGCAGAGAAACTACGCGTTACCCAGCGAGCGTTGGAAAGGCGCATCCTCGTGATCTCGATCAGAGATCGAATCCACAATGCTGAAATCAGAGAACGCACTCGATTTCGAGAGGTTGTGCAGGCGGCGTTGTCTCGCAAATACCACTGGGCTGGTCATGTAGTACGCATGCCAGATACCAGATGGACACTCAGAACGACGTTTTGGTGGCAATATAATTATACACAACATTGCCGCCAGCCCATATAATGGCGAGATGGTCTGTTGAGATACCTAGGTCCGAAATGGTGCAAGGCGAAAGGTCGGACTGCATACAGGAAGGACATTGTTGACTACCTCGCATAAGGAACACATATCGGACTGAAGTCCAATAAGTGAAATGGAAGAGGCCATGAGAACATTAAAGAAAAGGAAATCTCCCAGAAAAGACGGGATAACAAACGAAATGCTGATGGGGCTGGGCCAAACAGCGAAGAGGAAACTGCTATCAGTCCTGAATTGTACCCCAGGCATGGAAAGACGCAGTACTTGTACCAGTACCAAAAAAAGGAAAGGACAAAACAGATCCAAATGGATACAGGCCTATCAGCCCACTGAGCTGTGTCGGCAAACTGATGGAACGTATGATAAACACCAGACTGATGTGGCATCTGGAAGAAAAACGAATACTAATTCCACAGCAAGCCGGCCTTAGACAGCCCAGATCCACTGAGGACCAAGTCATCCTCATAGCCCAGAAAATAGCAGATGCCTACCAGGCCCAGAAACACACAGTAGCGGTTTGGGTGGACTTGGAAAAGGCATTTGACAAAGTCTGGAAAGACGGACTTAGAGTCAAGCTAAGAAGAAGTGAAGTTTGTGGGAGAATGTACAAGTGGATCAACCACTACCTCCAAAAAAGAACGGCCAGAGTCCAAGAACAAGGGCAGATGAGCAAAAAGGTGACACTCGAGCAGGGAGTACCCCAAGGGGGAGTACTGTCACCCACACTCTTCTTGGTTTATATAAACGACATTACAGAGTCCATAGCTCAATGTTTGCAGACGATCTGGCTATGTGGACCTCTGAAAAGAATCTCACCATAACAAAACAACGGATGCAGACGGCCCTAACATCGCTGGAAGAGTGGGCGAACTATTGGCTGGTCAAAATTAACGAGGAGAAAACCACAAGCACAATATTCTCGCTTTCAATCAAACCCCAAAATACCAAATTAAGTTTAAATGGCAAATTCTTGCAGCCAAACCACAACCCAAACTATATGGGAGTCACATTTGATCAGCGCATGACATGAAAAAGTCAGATCGAGAGAAACCGAATGAGAGCCAGAGAAAGAATTGCAATCATGAGGAAACTTGCTGGCACGAGCTGGGGAGCAGACGAAAGCATACTAAAAAACTGTACACTGGAGGAGTGAGACCAGTTCTTGAGTTTGGCATTGCGGCATGGACAACAGCAGCAAAGGCGAACTTCGATAAAGTTAGCAAACTTCAAAACCAAGCCATGAGAGTTATAACAGGTGGCATGAAGTCAACGACAATTGTAGAACTTGAAAAGATTTCAAAACTGCAATCCATGACCGATAGAAGAGACTGCAGAGCCCAGCTGCAGTCAGAGAAATTCCGAAGACTGAGTGACCTTCCAATGCACCAGAGACTAAACAATTTGGGAAATGGGAAACTAAAGCGGAGAAACTTTGCAGAAATAGCCAAAGCAAAGATGCACGAAGATCCCATAAACGCACTAACAACACCAAAGCCCATGACTACTGTACGAAAACCTACCTGGAGGCAGGATATATTTCCAGAGGTGGTAGAAAATATACCAGGTATTGGAAACAAAAACTGCCAGACTGAAAAAGAAAGGAGAGATACTACCCTTAGCTTTATATCGAAAAACTACCCAAGCATGGACTGGAACCATGCATACACCGACGGTTCTGTAACAAACACTACACAGAACGGAGGGGCAGGAGCATTCCTGAACCTACCAAATGGCAGAAAAATAACACTGTCATTCGCTACTGGTAAGTACACAAGCAATTTCAGAGCGGAGGCAGAGGCACTGAGGGCGGCAGTGGAAGAAATAGTGACACATAAAGAAAATGAAAGCCATACAGTCCTGCTTACAGATGCTCTGGCCGTAGTCACAGCGCTAAAAAGCCAGAAAAACACTGCGCTCAATGACTTAAGAGAAGTACTCTGTCAACTATGCCAGCAGTCCGCACCAAAAAGGGTAGTGGTACAGTGGGTCCCATCACACTGCAACATCCAAGGCAGCGAGGAGGCAGACAGATTGGCAAAAGAAGGTACAAGACTACCACAAACAGATACTAGTATGACGTACGAAGAGTCAAAACGGCTTATTATAAAGCCAGATACATGACCAAATGGGAAACCGAACATACTGGTTACACCAAAAACGATGCCTATAACCAGTTGAACAGAAGAGAGCAGGTCGTTGTCTTCGGACTTCGCACTGGCCACAATAGACTGAGGTACCACCTATTCAACAAATTGAAGATAGGTGGTACCGACGAATGCCCGTGTGGTACCGGTAAAATGACCGCTTAACATCTGCTGCAGAACTGCCCGACATACGAGGATCAGAGAGAGCAGATGCGGCCATCACCAGTGGAACCACAAGACAAGCTCTATGGCAGTGTCGACAGCCTCAGGATGACCGCCACTTTTTTAGAAAAAATAATGGTTACTGTCTGACTGCGTGCGAAGAAGAAGAAGAAGAAGGACTGAAGTCGACATGTTATTGTATTGTATTGCATACTGATATATAAATATATTGTAAGGTAGTACTATAGCAGCCACTGATGTCCTGGATGAAGTGTTAGAGCCGTCATTGTACTAACCCACAGGTTGATTATGAGATAGAATGGTCAACTCCCTTACCTGTTTCCTTTCATTCTCGAATAGTAAGTTAGATACCCATTTTACAGCTTGGTTGGTTGGAGTACGCTGGCAAAAGGGGTTGCACCTCGCACCTCTACCGCGTGTGTTCAAACACTCACCATCATCATGTAGCTTGTCCTTGGCAGACCGTCGCTCTCCTCACAGTCGTTCGATACGAATCTCGACCAGCAGTCAGTCTACTTGCATGCTCCATTTTCATGTTTACAAACACTATTGACAAGTCTCAAAACTAATACAATTTAACAACCGCTGATGTATCACTGTTCCCATGTGCATCACACATTCAAACCACAGTACATCTGTAATGCCCATATGTTAAGGCGAAGTGTTACTACAATAAACAACTCATAAATAGTTTATGCATTTCCTGCTTGAATGTTTATGTTGTCTCTGCATATCTGCCTTCATAATTAATTGCAGTAATTTTTTTTTTATTGCAGTTAACACAAAATACGAATAAATTACATTTTTTACTACCGGAAACACGTTATGCAAATAATGTTATCATACCAGCTGTTTCACACCCACTCTGATTCACTGCTTGCACAGGTAAACATTTGTTACCGGCAAGGAAAAAACCCAACTGTTTTTATCTCACTTGGCATTGTTTTTAAACACTGGATGTCAAAATGTGATGCGGGTTATGCTATTCGCACTGGGATATGCTGTGTTCAGAGGCGTTACCTACAATTGGAGCGCAGTTTGGGCAAACATACGTTTCTGTAATAACTGGCCCAAAATGTGCTTGAATTTGGTTTTATATTTATATGTTAATAGTAAAGAAAAGGCAGAGATAGAGAGAGAGAGAGAGAGAGAGAGAGAGATGGCGAGAGAGACTGAAGAGAAGAGAAGAAAAGAGAAGAGAGGAGCAGAGAATAGTAAAGAGGAGAGAAGAGAGAGAATAGTAGAGAGAAAGGGTAGAATAGAGGGAGAGGAGGAGAGAGCATGACGGAAGAGAGAGACGGGAGGGCAGAAGAGATGGAAAAGAGAGGGTGACGAGAGGGAGATAAGAGGGTAAAGCTGGAAGGGTATGGCATTGGAGAGGAGAGGAGGGAAATCGGTCAGACAGACAGCGGGAGCGAAGTAGTTGCATAAGGATTCTAATGGATACGTGGATATGTAAATATATAAATAATTAAATCGATAAGCAGACAAACATAACGGCAGGAAATCAGCGAGGGACGGGGTGGGGTGGGGCGGGGCCAAGAATTGTGTGCTGACTAATACACAGAAAAACATAGGTATACATAAACAAATGTACACTGAAAATGGGTGGAGGAGCGGACACACAGAAACACGCATGAGGTAAATGGCAATGTGTATATTCTACCCTTCGTGTCGTCATTATACTCCTTATACCTCATCTTTTTCTCCGTCAGTATTTCTAGACACTCACTCCAAATATCCACAGGGTATTCTCACGTCCGTGATTTTCAATTGCGTGCAGAACTGTATGCAACAAATGATGCATTCTCTGATTGGGTCCCTGTAGACCTGTGCTACTCTTGCGTTTGTTAGTTGAAGACGAATTCAGGCACGCAGTTAATGCCCCTGTGACCTATATATGTGCACGCGTTGGGGGAATTATTTATAAACGTGGGATGGAAGGGCGATCGTTAGAATATATTTAAATTTTTTTCCGTATGCCATATCTCAATTTTTCTATTTAATATACAGCTGGAAGTGAGATGTCATTTTTGTACTAGAACGCTTTTATTTTGATTAACATACTGGCGAGGCAGATGCTGTATGTTCAGATTGTATTTTTCGTAATGTTATGTGTGGACTTTTTTATTCCGTGATGCTACAGTGTACAGATTTTGGCGAGCACGTGCCAATCTGTAGACGTCGTGCAGCGTCGCCTTTCTCTTTCTCCGTTTGTTGTACACATCATCAGAAAATTAGTCTGACTGTACTGTTTTACATGAATCGAAACTGGCCTTTTAACTGTCGTGCGCATTCTAATGAATTGATTTATCTCAATAGAATCGCATTACCTCTTTCGGCTTCCTTTTTCGTTTCCAGTGCATGTCTACGATTTTCCATTATATAAAATCTACTAATAAACAATGGTATAAATCGTTGTCACAATGAAAACAAAACAAAAAAATAAAAGCTTCTAGTTTAATAAAGTCGTAAAGTTACATGTATATTGTGTTTATTATTTGCCATTTCAGTGTCTGCAATGTGCTTGTATGAATGGGTTTTGTTGCTTTGCTTTCTTGGAGGTGTCTTGAAATTTTATCACATTGTGGTAGCGGCCATATAAGTATATTACCATAGCAAGTATAATCAAATATCTTTTCAGCAATATGAGTCATATGACATACTAGCAAGTTACTTACATATTGAAAATGAATGTAATCAGGTATACTCTTCTTTACTGTATAATGTAGAAACATCGACAAAAAGCAAATAATTGGAGAAAAGAATTGGTGATTTTGAAATGGGGATATATAGAAGAACGGACTTCTGTAAAGCCAAGAAAACAGATAATGAAGTCTTCGAGAAATTAGGGCTGCAAACAGAATTAATGGACGAAATAAGATATTTTGTGTCAAATAAAAAGGCATAACCTCGTGTTGAAAACAATACTTGAAGCAAAGATGAAGGACAAGCCTGTCAGAGTTTACTTTTTTTGGCTGAATGCCTACATTGAGTAGGATTACTTTTGTGTGCGCCCTAAAAAGGACGTTAAGTGGCGGGTTGTCGTAGCTTTCCTTGCATTCCGAGATTGCTGATGAAGGTGAACCGGGATTATCCCAGGTGTAAACACTGATATATGTGTACGGTTAACATCAACATATGGACAGGTACACGCATGACAGACTGTACCATCAGGGCACGAGACAGAGGACAACGGAGATCCATTACAGTTGAATGTAACTCTGACAATGATACCTGAACTGAACTGAACAGGAGAAAAGCTGATTAATGTAACGACTTTCCCAGTTTAGCTACAAAATATGATAGTACAATAACAGAAAACATCATGATGAATGACGTATTACAGGTTTCACTATTCTAGACTATCAGCTTCATGGTGCGGTGTTGTGGTCCAGTTTTGTTGCCTTGCATTCCACAAATGGCAACATGCATTTGACATGACGTTCAATTTCCTGTTCCTTTTTTTGGTTTTTATTTGTCTCAGTTTCTATAAATAAATCGTAAGTGATGTTACTTGTTACCACTTGTCGGTAATAACTCATTTCTTTTAATTAATCTTTTGTTGCTATGCATTGTTGACATAATTCAGCCGCTGTTAATCGAATTGCCATTAGCCGCTATTCTATTGGTTTATTTTTTTGTATATGGTGATACCTGTAAAAAGATTCATTTGTGTCTTAATTTCCTTGTGTAGATTAGAAATAACAAATCGAAGGTTCTGTGGCACCGAACTCAAAAATCGATAGCAACAAAAGTTGTTTTTGTTGTTATCCAAAAGCTGCTGAGCAATCCTGCTCTTAGCAGCCCAATGTCATTCTTATATAAATACATGTCTTCTTCAGTTACAGTGTGTTGGCAATTGTTGGCACCGCTTGTAAGAATCTTTTCCTTATATCCGCAAGCGCCTTGCACTCAATGAGTAGGTATCGAACTGTTTCATTAGGATGAGAGCAATGTCTGCACAAGGGCAGGTGTTGAGTAATGATACGCTTTAAGTTCTAAATGATTCTGGTATGTCCTATTCGGAACTGGATGAGACTTTGATCTCTTCTATGTAGTTTATTTTTGCCATCTGTACTTTCTGGTTGTGACATTTCGCTAAATACACTGCGACATTTTGTTCCGTCGCCCACCTGTTTATCGAGATTTCCCAAATATTATTCTTAATAATTCGTTTTACTGTGTGGTTACTGCACGATCTATCTATTGTTTCGAGGATCCTGTTTTTGTCAATCAATCGTTTTGCCAACTCGTTCCCTAGTAGCCTACTATGTCCAGGGGTCCATTATAAGGGGGCATTTATCCTATTGACAGTGATGATGTTGTTGATCGCCCTCCCCACCAAGAATATATCATTTTCTTTGTATGGGGTGTTCGTCAGAGCCTCTAGAACCGACATGGAGTCACTAAAAGTCACAAAATCCATCGGCACCAATTCGCCCAAGTCAAACTGTTGGTTCAAATGGCAGAAAAATAACACTGTCATTCGCTACTGGTAAGTACACAAGCAATTTCAGAGCGGAGGCAGAGTCACTGAGGGCGGCAGTGGAAGAAATGGTAACACACAGTGAAAATGAGAGCCATATAGTCCTGCTGACAGATGCTCTCGCCGTAGTCACAGCGCTAAAAAGCCAGAAAAACACTGAGCTTAATGACTTAAGAGCAGCACTCTGCAAACTGTGCCAGCAGTCCGCACCAAAAAGGGTATTGGTACAGTGGGTGCCGTCACACTGCAACATCCAAGGCAACGAGGAGGCAGACAGACTGGCAAAAGAAGGTGCAAGACTACCACAAACAGATACTAGTATGACGTACGAAGAGTCAAAAGGGCTTATCAAAGCCAGGTACATGACCAAATGGGAAACCGAACATACTGGTTACACCAAAAACGATGCCTATTACCAGTTGAACCGAAGAGAGCAGGTCGTTGTCTTCAGACTTCGCACTGGCCACAACAGACTGAGGTACCACCTATTCAACAAATTGAAGATAGAGTGTACCGACGAATGCCCGTGCGGTACTGGTAAAATGACCACTGAACATCTGCTGCAGAACTGCCCGACATACGAGGATCAGAGAGAGCAGATGTGGCCATTGCCAGTGGAACTGCAAGACAAGCTCTATGGTAGCGGCGAGAGTCTCAGGATGACCGCCGCTTTTTTCGAAAAAATAATGGTTACTGTCTGACTGTGTACGCAGACGAAGAAGAAGAAACTGTTGGTTCAAAATCTCAACTGCTGTTTTTATAGCATCGGCCTCCGCTCAATCATTTGAACGGGTTTCGCCGCATGAATCACAAAACTCGTATATGGATCCATCCAGGTATTTCATAGGGATAACATATACTGCAAAAGAGGAAGATTTGAATGCGGATCCATCCGTCTAGACCAGGACTGCCGATTGTAGGTAGCTAGAGACTGTCTCAAAGGCACATGTCTTCAGGATAGTAGGTGTAGTCTCCTTGGTGGCTGCCTTTTCTGCCAGGTGTATTTTTATGACTGGCAGGCAAAGGGGGTTGACCAAAAAACCTGTTTTCCGTTTCTCTCTCCTCTGGTAGATAGTGAATATGGCTTTCCTCTACTGCTACATCCACTGTGAACAATTGCTGTAGTCTTCTCTTTTGCTTCCAAGTGTCTATTTGTACCCTATTTGATGGCTATTTTCTTGTTTCTTGTATCGCTCTACTGCTTCAATCAGTGCCCCCTTTCTCCTGATATCTAGCGGTTCTATGTTGGCTTCTCTCTCGCACGCCGCTCTATGTGTTGATCTTATTCCCCACAAATTAGTCTGATAGATTGATTCTGCACCCGCTCAATAGAAGAGATGTTTTTAGTACTCACAATGGTCTGTATGGGAAGGCTGTAGTCCATCAAAGGTCGTACATAACCAAGGTATAGTTGCCGAACAGTTTGTTTATCATCTCCCCAATTTGTACTAGCAAGTCCTTTGATTAAGGTTAAACGCTTGGTTGCTTTACTTCTAACATTGCAGATGTGGCTGCAAAATTTCAACTGTCTGGCCAGTGTTACTGCCAGATAAACCGGGGTATTCTCTTTTACTAGTAATTCCCTATTCATTTTGATGTTAATGGATCTCTTGGCTTCTTTACAGAGAAGATGGTGAAAATGGTTTGCTGTGTATTTATATTTAGTTTCCACAGTTCGTAGTGTACTGAAATTGTTAGTAGCGCTCTGTTGATCTTAGCTTTTGACAAAATGGGATATGTCTCGGTGTTCCAAATGGCGAGATCGTCAGCAAACAATGCTTCTGGCACGTTTTGATGTCTAGTCAGGTCATTTATATAGAAGAGGAAAAGGGGGCAGCTTAGAGGAGAGTCCTGTGGCAGTCCTATTTCTCACATTCTTTTACTTGATGTTGGCCTTACAAAGTTGGTATTTATGTTTCTGTTGGTCAAGAAGGCATGTATCATTTTTGATCATCTTTCCTTCTATTTATATTTCCCTCATTTTCATCAAAAGGCCCTTCCTCCAGACTCTGCCAAATGCCTGCTGTATATCAATAAACACTGTTAGTGTGCTTTTTGTACATTGGAATTCATCCATCACATCCTGTATAAACATAAAGAGGGAATCATCCGTGCAGTGGCCATGTCTGAACTCTGCCTGGTTTATATCAAGGAAGTTTTTGCTTTCCAGCCACTGATTTAGTCTGCTGTTTACCATTCTTTCAACCACCTTAATTAAACATGAGATGAGCGACACAGGTCTATAGCGTCCAGGTGTTCATGGTTGTTTCCCTTGCTTCAGTATGAGTTTGACATTTTCTGATAGCCATTTTGATCGCAACTGTCCTTCGTCCCATGTTCTGTAGATAAACTATAAAAATACCTCTTTCACCTTTGGTCCTAATTTACTTATCATTTCATTTTTAACTTTTTTGACTAAACCCAGCATCAGTTTCTCGGCTATGACTGTCCCAGTTAGCCTTTCTGAAATTCCATGATGGTTTTCTCCGAACCATCCTATCCCTCTGCAGTCTTTCAATAATTGTCAGGATAGGATGAAGAACGCTTCCAACATCGTCTAAAGCTTTACTGGGAGTGTTATCTGCCAAGTCAGTCGATACAAGTGTCAGATCGGGCCGGCTGGTTGTACCGTGTACTCTGTGCAAAAGAGTTGGCGGGGTTTCCAGACTCTGGAGCAGTGTAAGATTAGTACCATTACACAGCTCTTCAATCTCCAGGCCTCTATTATTAAACTGGCGGTATCCAAGATTTGGCATATGGGCATTGAAATCTCCCACCAACACAGTATTCTTTGAGAGGCTCAAATTCAGGTACACACGTTTTTGACGTTGGAGGGCAGTAAATGTTATGTAGTATGTATCTTGTGTTATCTTTGCTCCATAGCTTTATTATTTGATCGTCAATATCATCCACAAGATTGTTGGTTACAATGGCATGTGTATCATTCCTGACCAGGTTCATAATGCCCCGGCACTTGTTGCATTCACACGTATAATGTGTATATATCCCGTGATGTTAATTTGTCTTTGTGGAAGTATTGTTTCCTGTAAGATGGCTTTGTGGATTTGATAGTCATACAGTGTTTTGCTCAGCTCAGTTGCCTTGTTTTGTAATCCGACAATGTTTAGCTATAGTATGTTAAGGTTCCCGCTCGCTAACTTCTTGCACAGAGCAGGGGTATTATCTCTTCTGCGCGGGCCTTGGTAACCGAGACGACACCCGAGCTCGTTTGAAGAATGTTTATTGTTTCCTGGCATTGGAGTATTGTGTGTTTTGCTGCAGACTTCTGCCTCCGAAAGAGCAACAGATATAGGTAATGGTTCAGGGACTTGACAGAACAAAAACAGTTATAGGAAATAGCGTGAGTAAATTTGATTAACCTTGTACACGTGAATCTGATCATGCACCTTCCCAAAACACTGTTACCAAATGTGGACTGACAATTGTTATTCCATATCACCGTATCAGTTTTCTGCTTGTCACTTCGAGTTCTCCTTGTGACAAGTTTTCCCAAGTTCCAAGGACACAAGATCGTCACATTTTGAACGACCCTGGCTTCATCAACAGATTGTTAGCGACAGCAATCACAGAGACAAGTATGTTATAAGGACTAGGAAAACATGTGACAGACAGCATAAAATATATTCACAGGACAGCATAAAACATATACAAGACAGCAAAAAACATATACAAGACAGCAGAAAAGATACACCAGACAGCAGAAAACATACACCAGACAACAGAAAACATATACAAGGCAGCAGAAAACAGATACAAGAAAGCAGAAAACATACACCAGACAGATGAAAACATATACAAGACAGCAGAAATATTGTATTAGACAGCAGAAAACCAATACGCAAGACAGCATACAAGAAAGGGGCGGAATAGGCAATCCAGATTCTAGACACTGACCAACAGGTGACACATGTGCTTGGCTGTAAAGGAAAACAGGACTTCGAAAATGAGGGTAACTGGGAATGCAGAAGGCTAGACGAAGTCAGTTGTGGATACTGAGAGTTCCAACTTCTAATTTATACCAACTCATTTCGCTTTTCTACAGGCGTCACTCAACTGACGTTTGATTTCAAAATGTTTTAATTTGTGGATTGTTAGTTTATCGAGTTGTAGTGTCTGCGTTAACCTAGTCACCTAACGTGTGTCTTTAATTGATGCAAGATGCATTCGGCATTTGCAGATGAGTGGTTCGAATCCGGATTATCTGTTACTTAACTATATTCAGTCCCTAGTCTGGCAACACAATATGCCGCTCTCCCTGGAGACCATGCTTCATATTTACTCCTCCTGCATTGTCCCCATTCTTATGTACGGCACCGAGTCCTGTACACTACTACAACAGGACCAACAGCGTCTTGAGACCTTCTACTGGCGCAACCAGAGGCGCATCCTCTGGATAGTCTGGCATGACACTATTTCCAACAGTGAAGTAGTTTGACGTACTCAAATTGCAGGCATTGTTTCTACGATTGATCGTCGTCGTCTCTATCTTCGATAACGTTGCTCGCCTTTCCCGGGAAGTCCCAGCCCACGAGATGCTCCGTCAGGCTGTTGGGGCGATTTACGAGAAGAAGCAGAGCTCATCCCGGAGACGCACTCGGGCCCGATCTCGCAACATCTGGCTAACACGGAAAGCCACCTCCCCAACAGAGCTGCAAGCCGCCTGGGACGCGACCATAAGACTTGGTCATGGGCATGATCAATCGACGCGATGGGACCTGGTCGCCTAAGCGTACTATTGATTGATTGATTGATTGTTTTGTTTAACTCTGTTGCTGTTTCTGATGTACGAGAGGCGTTAAAGTCAAACCGGGACTTTTTTGTAAAGAAATCTTTTTTTAAGTAGTCAAAATGTCATTTATTTTTCTATATAATCTCCTGCAACGCTTATGCACAGCGTTTAAGATATGCTTGAAAAGCTTTAGCGCAGAAAGATTTGTCATAATGTCTGAACCAATCCAGAACAGCCTGTTTCACTTTGTCATCAGTGCTGAAATGCTGTCCTCCAAGGAATTCTTGTAGGGTCCCAAACAGGTGGAAATGCTTGGAACGCGGTCTATGCTGTAAGGTGGGTGTGGCAATCCCTTCCAGACGAGTTGCTGCAGACACATAGTGTGGTGAGTCGTATGAGGTTAAATGTTATCTTGCAGGAGCAGGACGCCCTTTGTGATCAAACCAGACGTTTTTTTTCCGTAACCGGTTATGCACATCACTGGCGAATGTACTGTACTGTTCACTGTTGACAGTGGCAACATGAATGATGCCAATTTTATCAAAGAAAACTCTCGCCATCACTTTTTTGAGTTGAGACCAACCACTGTTGGGATCATCATTAACGGATGAGTGTCTCTTCACAGCATTGTGATTGCTGTTTTCTGTAAATTTTCGCAGGTTTCACGCCTTCTTTCACAAAAAAGGCATCACAACACGCGGTTCCATGCAAGCACCAACATTGTTGTCCGCCATTTCTCTTTATCTGTGACGTGACTGGCACATGGCAAGTGGACCAGCTAGCATTATTAGTACACAAGTGTCCCTAACTAATGATAGTAGTTACAGCACGCTATAAACCATTCCGGTAGAACTTGAACAAAAGGCCCGATTTGATTTTAGGGCACTTCGTATATGCTCTCCAAGTGCTTGTAATAATGTTATCCTTGGTGTCGTTGTCTCTAAAAATGTGTCTATTTACTGTTATCTGAATGTATTTTCTTTCACGTCCCGAAATTGGTTCTGGTTGTCACTAGTTAAACGAATGATGGATATTCTGTCATGAATTGACGTAACTGAGCTCCTTCCAAGACCAAACATGATCAGTCTCTTTCAGTATACTGCAAAAATGATTGGTAATGTGCAAACTTCTGATGCATCTTCGCATGTACTTTCCTCAGCTGAACATTCCATTTATTTCAAAACGATGCAGTACGTGGACTGTCGCCTCATCGATTGGTGCTCATTAATCGATCTCACGATGTCACTCATATCCATTTACATAGTCCCGGCATTGATTGTCTTCTAAGCGATGACGCACGTTTGTCTTCTTTTTTGAATCTCATCATTACCAGAGCAGTAGATCAACGTTCACCTCGGACGACTTGAAGCATATATGTTTCCTACCCACTCATGCCTTATGGAACCTTTTTTGTACCGTCGGAATCAATTAATTATAGGTCAATACTAGAATGATGGTTACCTCTTCGCAGATCCCTTTACTTCTTGTTTCTCAAAAACCACTTAGGGTGATTACGACATTAGATATTTGAATAATGTAGGTTTGGTTTATCGAAAGCAAATGTCTTAAGTTTAAGGATTATCATAATAAGCTACTAGGAACATCTAGAGGAAGATGTTGACCTTCATCACACACAATATAAAGAGATGGGGTATTTCATGCGGCGACACATGTGACTGCGGTGAGGAACAAGATCCAGGTCATCTGATGATTTGTCCCAACCATCCGGATACATATGGCGAGGGCCACATGTTGAAGCCGAACGACAGGGCATTTAAAGTAGCTGAACACTAGAGGAACAATAAATGACATGGTGCTTGGACAAGGGAAGTCTGTACCATACAACGGGTTTCAGATATCAAAGCGTGTATATGACCTAGCATCTCTCCTGTGAGATCAACTGGCCTATTGTTGTACATATAAAGGTTTCAATACCAACGGTTCATACTAGTTCTTTCATAAATCGAAGTCTGTTCCATATATTCTTCGAAAATAGCTAAATGTTAGTACTTCAATGTTGCTATCGTTATAAATTGTGATATACAAGCTGCAACTTTATGTTTGCAAATATGACTTTGTATCTCAGAAGGACAGATACGACGTTGGTGGCCAAAGAACATCTAGCAAACAAAAAAAAGATGAGTCAATTGTCATGGAAACTGAGGTTTACCAGAAATGAATCCACCGAAATAGAAATTGTTTGTGGACGGCTATTTGAAGGAAACCGATAGGGAAATATAAAAATGTAAGTAAAGAAATCAATGTTTCTATCTGGGTCAACTTTTTCTGTTTGTGAGAAACGAATATAACATGAGAATGTCAGTACAGTAGGCTGATTCTTACACAAATGTTCAGTAAAATGGTTTTACCTCGCATATATGTGTTCTTAAATGTGAATGGTTATGCGTTTCTTTTGACTGAAATGTAGATGTCTATACTTCATTGTTTACGCTAGTGACAAAGATCACCTAATCAGTTATAGTAATCTGTATAGGAAATATTTGCCTTGTATGTGTTAGCGTATAAATTCTAGAGTATTAGATCTCGACCCAGTCTTGCTCAGGTTCAGGTCTGGCTCCTTCTTATCGATGATCTCTAGCGAGGGGTGAAATTTGTTGACTAAAGAAAAATAGAAGTTCCTTGTCGCTAGATCACGACCAGCAGTAGTTTGTGGAAGATTACAGATAATGTATGAAGCGGTCGGGATTGTTGTGCAAACACGGTTGAGACAATTGTAAATCGGTGTCTGTCATTTCGTTCGCTTGCTTGATCGATGTCTAGAAATGTACTGTCTGGAACAAATGTGTGTACACTTCCTGTTATGTGTTTGTGGGTGAGTCATTAGCGATTAGGATAGAGTGAGAGAGAGAGAGAGAGAGAGAGAGAGACAGAGAGAAAGAGAGGGATATACATATTATGAAAGAGAATAGTTTAGAGTGTATGAGAGGGGGTAGAATAGGGAGTAAGAGAAAGAGGGAGAAAGTGAAAGTATATGAGAAAGATTAGGGGAGAGAGTGTACGAGAAAGAGAAGAAAATGGATTAGGAGCGAGAGTAGCAGAGGGAGTGGCGAAGAGTGGATAAGGGAGAGAGTGTAGAGTCTAGTCAGAGTAGTCGACACGAAATGAAAGAAAGTAGGACAATAAAGAATCAGAGAAAGAGAGTAGGAGAAGGAGAGTAGCAAAGGATGCTTGAATGGAGAACATGAGATAGTAAAGGAGGGTATAGGTTAAGAGATATGAGAAAGAGTAGGACAGATAATATAAGAGGTAGATCAAAAGAGAGAGTAGAGAAGAGATATATTAGAAATGGAGTAGAGGTGGGACTAGCAAAGGGAGTATTAGAAAGAGAGAGAGAAATAGGAGGGAGTATTGTAGCCAGTGAGTAAAGATAAAATAATATGGCAGAGAAAATAAAGTCATGTTATGTAAGGTTGACATGCACATCAGACTCAACGTAGAACAGGCAGAAGAGATTGCAAAAACTGATCAAATAAGACACGACTAAGCATCCTCAAATGTAGAGTTTACAGGAGTCAAAGTATTTTGAGGAATACCTAAAGAATGAAAAGATAATGATAGAGCGGAAATAAAGGAAGAGATTAACTCTGTCTTAGTCGACCTGTACTTGCACAGGGGTATATGCCTCTGTGCAGCTTCCAGCTCTGGCTTAAGTTGGATGTATCTTAGCGGGCTAGACTCGAGCAGCTTATTAATCCGACGGGTTGGGACAAGTGCCGCAGAGGGTGGTTTACCGATGTTTGAGTCCACCTTAATAGACTTAAATACTAGAGCAAAATAGACTGGCAGCCTGTTTGGTGCAATCTATGTTGACCGGTATTATACCAAGTCACATAGTGAGTCGACTATTACGACAAGCTCTGTAATGGGTGGTGGTGCTATTCTTGTCCTTATCATACACAAGGAGCCCGACATCTTCAGAATAATGCCTGCAGTTAACAAAATGCCACCCAATAAGGAATCTGTGCTAATACCCAAAGTTGAAATGGATGAGATGGTGGTTGCTATAATACACATAGAATCTGGAAAAATTTCAGGAACGAATGGAGTCCCCTCACAAGCATGTCATACAGGACGGGAAACATTGGCACGGGGTCTAGGTAAACTATTCAATGTGCATGTTTTATCCACTTACAGATTTTGTAAGAGTGGTTATGTACAAGAGTGGTTGTGTACAAGAGTGGTTGGGTACAGACTTTTACAAGAGTGGTTGTGTGTACAGACTTTTACAAGAGTGGTTGTGTGCAACAGTGGTTGTGTACAGACTCCTACAAGAGTGGATGTGTACAGAAGTGGTTCTGTACAGACTTCCACAAGAGCGGTTGTGTACAAGAGTGGCTGTATAAAGACTTCCACATACTGGTTGTGTACAGACTTCCACAAAGGTGGTTGTGTACAAGAGTGATTGTGTACAGACTTCCACGAGAGCGGCTGTGAACAAGAGTGATTGTGTACATACTTCCACTAGAGTGGTTGTGTACAGACTTTAACAAGAGTCGTTGTGTACAGACGTCCCCAAGAGTGGTTCTATACAAGCGTGATTGTGTATAGACTTCCACAAAGGTTGTTGTGTACAAAGTGGATGTGTAAAGACTTCCACAAGAGTGGTTGTATACAACAGTGATTGTGTACAGACTTTCAAAAGACTGGTTGTGTACATACTCGAGAAGCAACTCTTCGATAATCAACCTTGAGAGGAGGCAGGCTTCACGAAGGCATACTCAACCACCGACCATCTCTCCACAATCTACCAGCTAATGGAGAGGCCATGGAGAGTACGTATGTCTCTGTGTCTTGTGTCTGTGGACTTTGAACTAGCCTTCGACGGCACTGAAATAACTACATTAGTGAAGGTCCTGAGAAATCAGGACATTGATGACAAGTATGTTCAGCTGATAGAATGATAAATAAGGACTGTTCAACTGAAATTACTCTATTTTACCGGTCAATTGACATATCAATACAACGCAGCGTTGGTCAGAGAGACACAATCAACCCAAAACTCTCCACAGCGGCCCTTGAGAGAGACTTTAGACAATTCAATTAGGAATATAAAAGTATCGGCATAGAAGGAGAAAAGCTCACTCAGCTAAGATTTGCTGTTGGCAAACATACCTTCAGTCATAGCTTAAGAGAGGCTGAGTAAGTCTAAATCAGCTCAATGAAGCATGGGAGGCAGTAAGCATTATAATAAATTTAAAAAAAGTTCAATACATACTGGACGCATGTTATCCAAAAGAGCAATTCCGACTAGAAAAATGATTATGTCCATAACATGGATTCATGCATTTGCCGGGGTCAAGAAATTACTAACTCCCATATACGAATCGTGAGATTGTCGTTGTTTTCGTTAAACAAATATATTCCTTTTGCTGGGGTAGTCGAGAAGTTTTGAGGGATGCTGACTACAAGCCGCTTAGCCACTGGTGAAGCCACGTCGTGCACTGGTTATTGTGTTGTATCAACCAAAACAGAAAAACAACATACATATTACCGTGGATTCGATTCACTGCCGTTATTGACAGTAGGCAGGAATTGAAGTAATTCGGCTACTCTCTTTTTTATTAGTCGTTCTTTTGAGTAGCTGTCCATTGTTGTAACTTATACTTCGTTCTCACTCTGTTTCAACACAATATCAGAACCATATCTATCAATGTGTTTTTTACTTATGTTAATTTAAGACAAACTAGTGAAAACATATCGCCTTGAGAAGATGTATTACAGTTCAATTCGTCAACTCTTTCTCTCTTCACAATCATTACAGACTACTCCTCGATAATGTCAAACAACCAAACCAACTTATTCCCTTACCCCGTAGAAAGCTTGACTCGTTGGCTATCGCTTAACAGGGTTGCTATCGCACTTTCAGGGACTCATAGTTGAGACTAAGAATTATCAATGGCCTACATTTGAGGTGGTTCCAGGCACTTGCCGCAACCCATTGCTGGGACTTTATTCTTAGTTCTAGTCAATAGTTCAGGCGAAAAGATGGCGTTTATTTTGGACAACCGCCAAGAAACGGAATGATGAAATAAATGTCTGATTTGAAGAAATCCCATTTCAATGAGACGAGGTAGAAATCAAAGTAACGGCAATAATTACTAAAACTATTCGCGCTGTTAGGATTCGCTGTGTCGGGAAAAGGAGGGGGAGGGAGTATTTATACAGCTGAGAAATACAAGCCATTTACACGTGCAGTCGCATTCAGTGTGCAAGGTGAATTTTTGTTTTACCACTATATGTAAACAACCAGACGTTTCTGATGTTCTGATGTTTTGAACCCATGGACGGTTGGTCAGGAGATCGATAGCCTAAACGCTGACCACACGCTCATCTCGTGGAGTCAACCTTTACCCAACCGCATTATTTTGTCAAAAATGTCAAATGTTCCGATGGTTGATCACTTTGAGAAGGTGTAACTTTTCTTTTTGTTAGTCTTTAAATATGATTCTGTAGTGTGTAGAGACACAATTAAATAGCGAACTTGTTGGTGTTATTTCTTATGGTGTGTGTTTGTTAGTTTCTGAGAAACAAGAAGATAAAGGCAAACATTTGACAACAACATTTTAAAATTTGGACTCCATCTTTGCCTAGTTGCTCTGATAGAAATCCATGGAAACCACAACAACGTATCGATACTGTGTTTCTAATATCGACACAACTGCTGGTATCCAACACAAACGTATTTATTACATCTAAATAAACAAAATAAACAAATCTACCTTACAAAATCTTTTACAACAACCTACTTTCCCCTTCCCAAAAAATCGGCTGGCCCCCAATCCGCGTCATTAAAAGATAAATCGTTTAAAATCCATTTGTAATCGAACATACTAAATAATGGCTATTTGTGTAATCTCGCTTCTGAATTATTCATAAATAAAAGTTGAAAAATGAATCCGCGGCTCACGTACACATCCGGCGACTAAAGGTTGGGGGCTAATCACTCGCTCACTGCACTCGATCATTAATAGGAGCTAATCACCCTCTCCTCGATGGTATTCATTAATTGTAGTTAGTCACCAGGCCCTTGCTGTCAGTAAATAACAAAAGCATTACTCGCGAGCAGTCATTACTTGAAGCAAATCACTCTCTCTTTCACACAGTTGGAGCTAATAACTAGTTTATTACTATTAATCATTAATACAAGTTAATCACCCGCTCTTCTGTCGCAGTCATTTATTGGAGCTATCAGCAGCTCAAAGCTGGTAATCATTAATGAGAGTTAATCACCCACTAATCTTTCGAAGCCATTAATGTGAGGTAATTATCAGCTCAACACTCCAAGTCATTAATGGGAGCTATCACCAGCTCAACACTCAAAGTCATTAATGTAAGCTAATCACCAGCTCAACACTCGAAGTCATTAATGTTAGCTAACCACCAGCTCAACACTCGAAGTCATTAATGTGAGCTAATCACCAGCTCAACACTCGAAGTCATTTATGTGAGCTAATCACCAGCTCAACACTCGAAGTCATTTATGTGAGCTAATCACCAGCTCAACACTCGAAGTCATTTATGTGAGCTAATCTCCAGCTCAACACTCGAAGTCATTTATGTGAGCTAATCACCAGCTCAACACTCGAAGTCATTTATGTGAGCTAATCACCAGCTCAACACTCGAAGTCATTAATGTGAGCTAATCACCAGCTCAACACTCGAAGTCATTTATGTGAGCTAATCACCAGCTCAACTCTCGAAATCATTAATGTGAGCTAATCACCAGCTCAACACTCGAAGTCATTAATGTGAGCTAATCACCAGCTCAACACTCGAAGTCATTAATGTGAGCTAATCACCAGCTCAACACTCGAAGTCATTAATGTGAGCTAATCACCAGCTCAACACTCGAAGTCATTAATGTGAGCTAATCACCAGCTCAACACTCGAAGTCATTAATGTGAGCTAATCACCAGCTCAACACTCGAAGTCATTAATGTGAGCTAATCACCAGCTCAACACTCGAAGTCATTTATGTGAGCTAATCACCAGCTCAACACTCGAAGTCATTTATGTGAGCTAATCACCAGCTCAACACTCGAAGTCATTAATGTGAGCTAATCACCAGCTCAACACTCGAAGTCATTAATGTGAGCTAATCACCAGCTCAACACTCGAAGTCATTAATGTGAGCTAATCACCAGCTCCACACTCGAAGTCATTAATGTGAGCTAATCACCAGCTCAACACTCGAAGTCATTAATGTGAGCTAATCACCAGCTCAACACTCGAAGTCATTAATGTGAGCTAATCACCAGCTCAACACTCGAAGTCATTAATGTGAGCTAATCACCAGCTCAACACTCGAAGTCATTTATGTGAGCTAATCACCAGCTCAACACTCGAAGTCATTTATGTGAGCTAATCACCAGCTCAACACTCGAAGTCATTAATGTGAGCTAATCACCAGCTCAACACTCGAAGTCATTTATGTAAGCTAATCACCAGCTCAACACTCGAAGTCATTAATGTGAGCTAATCACCAGCTACACGAGACGCCATTAATGTCAGCCTTTCCCCAGCTTCACACTCACGGTCAATATTTTAAATCAGTCACCGGCTCCTCGTTCGAATTAGTCATCAATGTGAGCTTAATACCTCTCCCTTGCAATCACTAATATGAACGTGTAATCCCTCCCTTGCACTTAAAAACTAATATAATCTGTAAACCCCACCCCCCCCCCTTGAACTTAATCACTAATATGGTCGTTTAACCCCTCCCTTGCATTTAATCACTAATATGATCGTGTAACCCCACCCTTGCACTTAAAAAATAATATAATCTGTAACTCCTCCCTTGCACTTAATCACTAATATAATATGTAACCCCTCCCTTGCATGTAATCACTAATATGATCGTGAAACCCCTCCCTTGCATTTAATCACTAATATGATCGTGTAACCCCTCCCTAGCATTTAATCATTAATATGATCGTGTAACCACTCCCTTGCACTTAATCATTAATGGGCAGCTAACATGCGGTATTCTCAAATCATTTTTTCTTATCTTGTTATTGAATTTAGATTCTTTATTTTAAGTCATCCTTTGTTTTCAACCACAGACCTAGACTTTCCCGTAACATCAATATACATGTACACTGAGCTCTGATTACGTTGATTTACAATCCGCCTGGTGGGCTGGGCTAGACTGCTGTTGATTTTCGTTACCTTTGAGAAAGACAAACTGGTTTATTATTTTTGTGACAAGTAGAATTTACTTGTGTTTATTTCCTATTGTATTGTGTCGCGATGTATGGTTTTGCTTGGTGAATTTGTGAGGTAGACATGAAATGCTTGTCAGACGCATGTCATCCGTCGTGATATAGAAAGTTATGTAAGTATATATTTGAATTGTGTTGTCAAGCTTATTGAACATTGAATGAAGTGTTGCTTCGGCTCAATATAGTATCGACCACCAGTTAGAGCAACCATGAATACGGACACTTATCATAACAAACGGCGATGATTGCAGAACCCTAAAAATACTTAAAGCTGTTAGCCCGACAAAACAAATTCATCGACATGATTGGCAGTGCACAGGATCTCTTGCTTGTCACCTAGGACAGTTGTTGGAAAAGTAGAATAATTGCATCTCACACCTAACAAAACGAATTCCAGTAGCATCAGTGATAATATGCTAACAATTCAAACTACGAGTAGACGACTCAAATTACGTCGCCTTCTCACTGAGATCGCACTATGCAAGATGAATAAGCAAATCATACGCAGACTAAAAGTACATTATCAGCAGCATAGATCACACAAACTAACCAAAAGCTGACGAGGCAAAACGAAATGAAATCAAATGTAAAAAAAGATCTGATTCAGCTGAAGTCCCCTATGCAAGCTCTAAAGAATAAACTTGATACCACCATCACCGATGCAGCAAAAATTGAGCATGAATTTAAGAAGTTTACGTTGACCTCGTCTCATAAAAAGCTGCAGTTAACAAACAATTTCACGACATATAATATTTTTGTATACCGGAGATCGAAATTGATGATATGGTGCATTTCATCAAACGCTTAAAATCAGGAAAATTCCGTGAACTGGATTAAATCTCCACTGAATTCATTAAAGCAGAAGAGGAAACATTAGCATGATAGTTTACTGAACTGTTCAATTAATGACTTGGTAAAAGTTTATTCCCTGACCAATGGAAAACGTGAAAAACATATTTCATTCAAACAAAAAGGGGACAGAAAAACTAGAAAACTGCTGTCTGATTTGTTTGCTTTCGCCCATAGAAAAGCACTATGCAAGAGTGGCTCTGATCAGAAACAACTGGATGAGAATAGACCACTAGAGTATGCAGGTTCCAGGAAAGGCTACTTAAAATAAGTTGATTGAGAGGGTACTGGATGCACCTATACGTATGTGCCTTGCGTCTCTGCACTATAGAAACGTCTTTGACGGACTGGTATAACTGCAGTGGTATATTTCCTGAAAAAGTAAAGTATTGAAGAATATTTTGTTAAGCCATGGCCTACTTTGAAGTATCTACAGTATCTACAGTAGGCTGTGGTTAAGTCAATAGAGGGGATAATCGATGTTGCCGTAATATTCAACAAATTGACCAGGTAATATAATCTAAAATCTTTCCAAATCATTTCACAAGATCCGTTTTAGGAAGTCCTTCGAAAACTTACCCCAAAGGATACGAATGACATAGTGATCTTCAGTCACATGACCAGAGATGCTCAGCAATACATGTTTCAGAGCAATCATGACAGTCAAAATCAATACAAAGAAGACCCATTGTACTGATAACTTTTTGCATACAACATTAAATGTAGCTTCGAAAATTCATATTGTAAACCTGAGCTGTACATTTAATTGACAAACAAATAAAAAATTACAATTTGCAACATAATAAACCGTGATATTTCATGAACATAGCAGCTGGATATTCTTTTTTTTCTGTTTGTTTGTTGTGCCAAACTCACGCTTCAGCAGGTGAGAAACGACAAATCAAGAGTTCACTAATTGAACAGCATGGATATTTCGGTTTTATGATACCAGGATGGCTCAAGTACTGCATGAAGGAGAATTGTCTGTAAGTATTCCAGTTAAGAAATATTTCTTCCTCTTCTTCTTCGTACGCTGTCAAACGTGAACCTGTATTTTTTCTAAAAAAGCAGCGGTCATCCTCAGGCTGTCGACACTGCCACAGAGCTTATCTAGTGTTGCCACTGGTGATGGCCACATGTGCTTTCTCTGGTCCTCGTATGTCGGGCAGTTTGACAGCAGATGTTCAGCGATCATTTTCCCGGTACCACAAGTGCATTCTTCAGTTTATTGAATAGGTGGTACCTCAGTCTGTTGTGGCCTGTGCGGAGTCTGAAGACCACGAATTGCTCTCTTCTGTTCAACTGGTAATAAGCATTATTTTTTTGTGTAGCCAGTATTCTGTTTCCCATTTGGCCTTGTATATGGCTTTAATAAGCCTTTTGGTCTCTTCGTAGGTCACACTAGAATCTGGTTGTGGTACTTTTGCACCTTCTTTTGCCAGTCTGTCTGCCTCCTCGTTGCCTTGGATGTTACAGTGGGATGGAACTCATATACCACTACTCTTTTTGGTGCGGACTGCTGGCATAGTTGACAGAGTACTGCTCTTAAATCATTAAGTTCAGTTTTTTTTCCCGGCTTTTTAGTGCTGTGACTACGGCTAGGGCATCTGTAAACATAGCTATCTGGCTGTCATTGCTTTCGCCTGTCAGCATTTCTTCTACTGCAGCCCTCAGTGCCTCTGCCTCCGCTCTGAAATTGCTTGAGAATTATCCAGTTGCCACTGACAGTGTTATTTTTCTACCATTTGGTAGGCTCAGGAATAACCCTGCCCCTCCGTTGTGTGTTGTGTTTGTTACAGAACCGTCGGTGTATGCATGGGTCCAGTCCATGCTTGGGTAGTTTTCCGTTATGTACCTCAGGGTTATGTCTCTTCTTTCTTTTACAGTATGGCTGTTCTTGTTTCCAATACCTGGTATATGTTCTACCACCTCTGGAATGATATGCTGCTTCCAGATAGGATTGCGTACAGTAAGGATGGGCTTTGGTATTGTTACGGTGTTCATAGGGTCTTCGCTCATCTCTGCAAAGTTTCTCCGCTTTAGTTTCCCATTTCCAAATCTATTTAGTCTCTGATGCATTGGATGTCTGTCAGTTTTCTGAGTTTCTCTGCTTGCTGCTGGGCTCTGCAGTCTCTTCTGTCGGTCATGGATTGCACATTTATAATCTTTTCAAGTTCTACAATTGGCGTTGACTTCATGCCTCCTGTTATAAGTCTTATGGCTTGGTTTTGAAGTTTGCTAATTTTATCAAACTGTGCCTTTGCTGCTGTTGTCCATGCCGCAATGCCATACTCGAGAACGGGTCTCACTCTTCCAGTGTACAGTTTCTTTAGTATACTTTCATCTGCTCCCCAGCTTGTGCCAGCAAGTTTCCTCATGATTGCCATTCTTTGTCTGGCTCTCATTCAGTTTCTCTCGATCCATGTAATGCGCCGATCAAATGTGACTTCCAGGTAGTTTGGGTTGTCGTTTGGCCGCATATATTTCCCGTTAAGACTTATTTTGGTGTTCTGGAGTTTATTTGAAAGCAAGAATATCGTACATGTTGTATTTTCCTCATTTATTTTGACCAGCCATGAGTTCGCCCACTCCTCCAACGATCTTAGGGCCTGCTGCATCCGATTGTTTGCTATGGTGAGATTTTTTCATAGCCAGATCGGCTGCAAACATGGAGCTGTGGACTCTTCTTGGTCTTGGTATATTCTCTGTGATTTTGTTTATATACACCATGAAAAGTGTGGGTGACAGTACTCCCCCTTGGGGTACTCCCTGCTCAAGTGTTACCTTTTTGCTCATCTGCCCTTGTACTTGAACACTGGCTGATCTGTTTTCGAGGTAGTGGTTGATCCATCGGTACATTTTCCCACAAACTTCACTTCTTCGTAGCTTGACTTTATTTCCCTCTATCCACACCTTGTCAAATGCCTTCTCTAAATCCACCCAACCCGCTACTGTGTGTTTTTTCTCCTGGTAAGCATCCTCAATTTCCTGGACTATGAGAGTGATCTGGTCCTCAGTGGATCTGTGCTGTCTTCTTCTTCTTCTTCTTCGTTCATTCTCAATCTCCCACTACCAAACACCGAAAGGGCTTAAGTCGCAGAATGTAGTCCAGAGAACGGAATGCGTTGTGTCGTAGTTTACAGCTTGGCTGCGATATTTGCACCTTTCGGTCCAACACATCCGATCTCAGCAAGCATTTTTTGAGAACCGGGTTAGCATTCCCTCTTCGATCCCTTCTCCTTAGCCAGTCTGCCCTGATGCAGCCTGTTATCCAGGATCACCGCGTGGAGGTGTAGAAGGGTCTTGGCAGCTATGGATCGCTGGCCCTGACGCTAGCAGTAAGCTATGGGTCGCTGACCACTGAAGCTCTTGCGCTGCTCAGCATCCTGATACCTCTGGGCTGTCTAAAACCTGCTATTTGTGGAATTAGTATGTGTTTTTCTTCCAGATGCCACATCAGTCTGGTGTTTATCATACGGTCCATCAGTTTGCCGACACAGCTCAGTAGGCTGATAGGCCTGTATCAATTTGGAACTATTTTGTCTTTTCCTTTCTTTGGTACTGGTACAAGTACTGCGTCTTTCCATGCCTGGGGTACAATACCCCTTTTCCAGCTTTGGTTCAGGACTGATAGCAGTTTCTTCTTTACTGTTTGGCCCAGCCCCACCAGCATTTCGTTTGTTATCCCGTCTTTTCCGGGAGATTATCTTTTCTTTAATGTTCTCATGGCCTCTTCCATTTCGTTCATTGTTAATTGTGCCATCATATGCTCTTCTGGAGCCATATTGATGTTGTCGTGCCCCTTTTGCTCTTTAATGTCTGTATGCCTATCTGCAGCGACCTCAATGTGGTTTGCTCTGACATAATGTTCAACAAAGGCGTTTGCTGCTTTCTTTCCACTGAGCAAGTTTTCGCCCTGCTTGATGGTGATTTGTTTGTTTGATGGAGTCTCGTCATTCGTGGCTCTGACTAGCTTCCATAGTTTGTTCCCTTCTTTGTCTAAATTAAGGCTTTCTGTTTTGTTTTTCCAGCTTCCTCTTGCTGTTTGGTTTAAAGTGTATTTGTATTTCGCCGTGGCGGCTTTGAGGGCGATATTTACCTCCATAGATTCTTCTCGCTCTGCCATGTTCCTAGCATTTGTGACTGCGTCTTCCGCTTTCTGCAAATCATCATTCCAATAGAGCTTATAATGTGTCCTTGCTTCTCTTGGGATGGTTTCAGTGGCAGGTTGCATTATTGCTTTGCTTAGGCTTTCTACCATGGGCTTCATTTTGTTGTTCCGAGTATTGATGGCTTCACACAGCCCATCTGTCTCAGGCTTGCAAATCTGTCCCAGTCGGTTCGTTTGTAATTCCAACGTGGGAGCGGTTTTGCTTCCTGTGGGCCTACGTCCATATCCACTTCTAGCCTAATTGGCCTGTGGTCGCTACCTGCCAATTGGTTTAGCACCTGGCGGTCAATTTTATTGTGAATGTCCACTGTGGAGAAGGCAAGTCTGGAGTAGAGGTGGTATGCCATGTTCTAGAATAGAAGCAAGGGCTATCCTCCGGCCTATTGATTCGATAGAGATTTGTGTCTATCTCCCAATCTTCCACTTCGTCACCTCTGCTGTCTGTGTCCGAGTTTCCCCATCTCTCCGAGTGGCTGTTGAAGTCTCCAACTACTATGTAGTTGGAGTCTTTGACTTCCATGCTCGAGAGCGACAGGTCTTTATTTGGTGGTCCGTACAAGTTGAAGATGCGGATGTTCGTCTCTTGAGCCATTATGTTAACTCCTACAATTTCTGCTTGTCCGGTGTGATTGACAGATACCGCGCTACTCGGTATGCAGTTTCGGGTCAGTATCAGAACCCCTCCTGTTATCTGAGACACTTACACCAACGTCATTTAAGCCCCCATCATTGATCTCCTGTTTTCTGACTACCTGCACACATACTACCTGCACACATACTACCTGCACACATACTACCTGCACACATACTACCTGCTTAGAAAAGATGTTCATGGCGGAGATTTTGACGACATGCCATTATTTTGTTCTTGCAATCAACATTAGGAGAACCGAAGTATATTCCAGTCCGCTCCTGTGAAGTAGAACAGCGAACTAAACATTATCATAAAACACCTAGCGTCTCCAGGCAGTCGGTAGCTTCACCTAGCTATACTAGAGAAGCGAATATCGACTGAGATCCACAACCGATTGGTAAGGCAAGCTCTGCGTTTTGGAGGTTGCCAGTGGTCGTCTGGAACTGACTAGGAATTAGTGTCGCAATCAAGGTAAACGTTTAACGTGTTGTAGTGCTAACCACTCTGTTGCATACCTACGAAACATTGACAGTGTATAGTAGACATGTCTGACATTAAATGCTTTTCACGTGTGCTGTTTGCGGGATCTTATAACAGGACAAAGTACTTATATCTGAAACGATTTACACATCAAACAAGTTGATCATTCAAACGCTTTTGCAAAAAGCTCATTCGAGATAGATGGGAACCACTTGCTCTCGTGCCTTTGGAGGACTGCCCAAGCAGTATCTGTATTGTGAGCTGAGAACATGCAGATACAAATCAGGGACACATAAAAAACATTTCAGAAACTCCTTTAAAATCGCTCTGAAAAGTTTCAAAATTGATGTCGGATCTTCTGAGATGTTGGTACAGGACGGACCCATCTGGCTTGGTGTCATTACTCAAAGTGCGCAGTTCACAGAGCGAAAAGGCATAGTCGAGGCTTAGAAAAAATGAGCCGCTCGAAAGTACAGATCGCATGACAACTTCACAACAGACTACTCAGTCCCTAGCGACACGTGCGGCAGAATCTGCCGTGCGAGGATTAGACTTTAAAGTCATTTGAGATCACATTTCGGAGCACCAGTCAAATTCTGTCGCCATCTACACTTACAACGGAAAACTATTGTATATTATAGCGATTGTATATTCTAGCATTGTGTATAGCTACAAAGCATGGTATAGCTCCGAGCCATGGAGTCTAGGAAGCTCCGAGAAGCTTCAAGTTACTCAAAGGGCATGTAGCAAAAAATATTGATACCTCTTCTGTATCGAATTCCTCACATCAAAATCAGCAATCAAACGTTCATTCAATGGCAAAGATACAAGATATTGAATTGTTACTACTTGCAGATGGGATGATCATGTGGTGAACATGTCTAACGACAGATAACACGGCATGGGACGTGCTGATAGTCCTAAATCCAAAATGGTACGCATACAAAAGACATAAATGAAATTAAACATTTCGTTAGCTGGCATCAGAATCTCGTTTATTTTAATTAATTCCAGACTTATAGACTCCATGCTGACGTCTGTGCTCCTTCAACATGTTTTTCTCCCATTGCCATAATACCGCTAAGGATTATTATGAAGCTTTAAATACGTTTTGCTTTTTCAGATTTCATTTGTCGATGTGTACAGTATTTCAATTTAAAATTCATAACATGTAGTTACCTGTTTCCTAATTTCATGAATCCTTACCTCTCCCCATGCTGAACATCGCATAGTCCGAGTAGCGTGGTAGTGGAGTACGACAAAGGTACGAGGTTCAGGGCCAGTTACTGTCATACTGCAGTTGACCCAGCTATAAATGGATACCATGTTTGCCGTTAGGGATTGACAGCAGAGTACAAGTTAAATGTAACCCTACCTCATGCACAAACTGTGTTCTTTTTCAAAGACATTTGTCTTAAACTTCCTACCAGACAGCAGTGCCTGCTAAGGGACTGCCTTTAATTATACATCAGATCACAAGTTTTCAACAAAACGCATCAATTCATCTTGCGAATGGACATCCTCGAGAGTTTCCTGTGTTACGTCCTTTATCCTTTTTCTCTGCAATTATTCATCAGCTCTGTTGTCGAATGACTTTCTAATTTCGTTGATGAATTACATTCTGGTCGTCTTTTAATTGACTTGTCCACATTTGTCAATCGCTCTACACGATTGGGTGGCAAGTCTCTTGCCCTTCCTCTAGTATTCGCTACGTCGGCCATGTGAAGCAATTTACTATATATATATATATGTATATATATATATATAGAGAGAGAGAGAGAGAGAGAAAGAGAGAGAGAGAGAGAGAGATATATTATGGAGCAGCGTAGCGCAGTGGTTAGCGAGCTGGCTTCGCATCTGAGTGGTCTTGGGTTCATTCCCCAGTTGAGGCGGAAATGTTTTTTCAGAGGGTTCCTGTGTCGACCCAGCACTTGTTGTCTGAGTAGCGTGGTAGTGGAGTACGACAAAGGTACGAGGTTCATGACCAATTACTGTCACACTGCAGTTGACCCAGCTATAAGTGGATACCTTGTTTGCCACTAGGGATTTTCAGCAGAGTACAAGTGAAATGCAACACTACCACATGCACAAATTGTGTTCTTTTTCAACGACATTTGTCTTAAACTTCCTCCCATTTACCATGTACACTGTCCTCACACACCTGATCCTTCTAACCTGATACTCCTTCACCCTCATTCTAGAAAATGTCCTAATAAACCTTTTCCTCCTAAACATGGTCCTCCCACACCTGATCCTCCTATCCCTGATCCTCTTACACCTTGTCCTCCCACACCTGATCCTCCTACACCTGATCTTCCCACACCTGCTACTCCTACACCTGGTCCTCCTACACCATGTCCTCCCACACCTAGTCCTCCCACACCTGGATCTCCTATACCTGGTACTCCTACACCTGGTCCTCCGACACCTGATCCTCCTAAGCCGTGTCCTCTCACACCTGGTCCTCCGAAACCTGATCATCCTACACCTTGTCCTCCCACACTTGGACCTCCCACACTTGGACCTCCTACACATGGTCATCCAACACATTGCCCTCCTACACCTGGTCCTCCCACACCCGATACTCTCACACCTGGTCCTCCTACACCTGGTTCTCCCACACCTGGTCCTCCCACACCCGATACTCCCACACATTGTCCTCCCACACCCGATCCTCCTACACCTGGTTCTCCTACACCAGGTACTCCTACACCTTGTCCTCCTACACCTTGTCTTCCCACACCCGATCCTCCTGCACCAGGTCCTCTTACACTTGGTCCTCTTACACCTGGGACTCCTACACCTGGTCCACCTATACCTGGTATTCCTACACCTGGTCCTCTTACACCTGGTCCTCTTACACCTGGTTCCCCTACACCCGATCCTCCTACTCCTTGTCCTCCTACACTTGGTCTTCCTACACCTGGTCCTCCTACACCTGGTCCTCCTACACCTGGTCCTCCTACACCTGGTTCTCCTACACCTGGTCCTCCCACACATTGTCCTCCCACACCCGATCCTCCCATACCCGATCCGCCTGCACCTTGTCCTCCCACATTGGTCTTCCTACACCTGGTTGTCCTACATCTGGTCCTCCCAAACCTGGTCCTCCTACACCTGGTCCTCCTACACCTGGTCCTCCTACACCTGGCCATCTTGCACCTGGTTCTCCTACACCCGATCCTCCTACACCTGGTTCTCCCACACCTAGTTCTCCCACATCTGGTCCTCCTACAGCTAGTCCTCCTACACCTTGTCTTTCTGCACCTGGTTCTCCCACACCTGGTCTTCCTACACCTGGTTCTCCCACACCTGGTCTTCCTACACCTAGTTCTCTCACACCTGGTCTTCCTACACCTGGTTCTCTCACACCTGGTCTTCCTACACCTGGTTCTCCCACACCTGGTCTTCCTACACCTAGTTCTCTCACACCTGGTCTTCCTACACCTGGTTCTCCCACACCTGGTCTTCCTACGCCTGGTTCTCCAACACCTAGTCCTCCTTCACCTGGTTCTCCCACACCTGGTCTTCCTACACCTGGTTCTCCAACACCTAGTCCTCCTACACCTGGTTCTCCCACACCTGGTCTTCCTACGCCTGGTTCTCCAACACCTAGTCCTCCTACACCTGGTTCTCCCACACTTGGTCTTCCTACACCTGGTTCTCTCACACCTGGTCTTCCTACACCTGGTTCTCCCACACCTGGTCTTCCTACGTCTGGTTCTCCAACACCTAGTCCTCCTTCACCTGGTTCTCCCACACCTGGTCTTCCTACACCTGGTTCTCCAACACCTAGTCCTCCTACACCTGGTTCTCCCACACTTGGTCTTCCTACGCCTGGTTCTCCAACACCTAGTCCTCCTACACCTGGTTCTCCCACACTTGGTCTTCCTACACTTGGTTCTCCCACACTTTGTCTACCTACACCTGGTCATCTTATACTTGTCTCAACTTACATACTAGATCTCGCTCGTGCGGTAGTTCTTTGAGCAAAAATTCTTAATTCAAAACACGGTTACACGATACTAAATCGGCCCATTTTAATTCACCTTCGACGTTATATTTACAATCGAACAAGTACAGAACTTTACATATTTAGGGCAAACTATAACAGAATATGCGGTAATGAAACGAAAATTTATACAAGAATTTGATGACATAAAGGCTATCAAAGAAAAACAGAGATTGCTAACCTCAAAGAATATCAGGATAGAACTGAGGAAAAGTATAAGCATTACTTATGTATAGCCAATTGCAATGAAACATGCTGAAACATGAACATGGACAGATGAAAAAGCTTGGAAGAATTTTAATAAAATGTGGTTCTGCCGTAGAATGGAACTAGTTGGAGAAAAAGAAATTACACTGTCAATGTC
The DNA here is from genome assembly GCA_036924085.1 of Ariolimax columbianus. Classification (NCBI taxonomy): domain Eukaryota; kingdom Metazoa; phylum Mollusca; class Gastropoda; order Stylommatophora; family Arionidae; genus Ariolimax; species Ariolimax columbianus. The sequence continues at coordinate 61,460,081 of JAVGWX010000007.1, read as the reverse complement.
CTCACTGAGATATGTGTACAGAGACAAATACTGAAAATGATGAAAAACAAAAGTTTAAGTTCGCTGGGATACAATATCCGACATGACAGCCTTCTATATAAGATAATAGAGGACAATATCCAATGGAAAAAAAGGAAAAGGGCGACCAAGTCTCACTTTTACATCTCAGACAAACAGAGACATTAACGTATGATAGTATGATGTAATTCAGAAGATAGGATGAACATAATATACATGCTTAGATAACCTTACAACCAGTTTTAGGACTGATCAGACTTGAGGATATGGTCAAATGGAGAAACATGCTCATACATACTTACAAAAAGTCTTAGGATTAATCAACCAGAGGATAGAGTCAAATAGAGAGAAATACTCACGCAACCTTACAGCCTGTTTTAGGGCTGATCAACCAGAGGATAGGGTTAAATAGAGAGAAATACTCAGGCAACCTTACTAGTTTTAGGACTGATCAACCAAAGGATATGGTCAAATGGAGAGACATGCTCAGACAATATCACACCCAGTTTTAAGACTGATCAACCATAGGACTGAATTAAATAGAAGACCATGCTCAGACAATATCACACCCAGTCTCTGGACTTATTAACCAAATGATTTAGTTGACATGCTGTTGACATGCTAGACATGCTATTGACATGCTTGACATGTGTGACATACTGTTGACATGCGTGACATGTTGTTGACATGCTTGACATGCTATTGACATGTTTGACATGCTGTTGACATGCTTGCAATCATCATCACCATGTTATCATTTACTTTTCTGTCAAGATGGTGGAGTAAATGTCCCTCACTACATTTGGTTTACCCTAGCCAGCTTTTTTTTTATGCAATCCTCCATTCATTTGATTGCAGTGCCGCTTCAGTAGCCTTAGATTTATATCATGGTGATGTTGCCAGCCTCATGGAAAACCTTCATTAATCAGTCACGACATGCCTGAACTTTAACATTCTCGACATTTCCAAGAAACAGGTTCCTTGCCTCTTGAACATCTTTGTCCATATGCACCGGGGTAATATGAGTGCCAGTGTCACATGCATCGTCTCCTCATGATCGGGCGATTCTAACCGTTTCAAACTGGAAAATATATTGATCACTGGAATGGACATACTTCAGCCGCGTAACCTCAAAAGTGTCCATTCCTTTTCCTAGGCTATCCCCTCAGCTATCATTCCTCTCTCCCTCCATTTCCCTGCCTCGTTCTTTTCCCATTCCTTTGGTTTATTGGTTTATTTCTCAATTCGAGTTTTCTCGTTTGACTGCTATCAGCTATTCCGACATCATCTCATCTTATACACACACTTTCTTAGCCAGTTTTTTTTTTTCAATTCCTTTTTTCTCACGTCCTGTGTTTTTCTTTCGCTCCGCACGAAAGACTGCATATGGTCTTTAGGTAAGTATCATTTTATATACCTTGTTTGCATTCCCATCTCCATTTGATGTAAGCATATGTGTTAGCTTAATTTAGTATTGTCCGAAGAAGGCTTAGTCATACGTTTAGTCAAAACGTATGTTTTAGTTCTTGTTTTTGTCTCGCTGCAGAATCTGAACTATATCTAAGCCTTTTTTTCTTTTTTACACGTTCTATTATTATTACTACTACTACTACTACTACTACTGCTACTATCAAGATCCGCACCTAGATTTGTCACCCTGAGTACGCTAACTGAATGCCGTCGCAACAGTGGCCGAGGAATCTCCTTAATCTATTCATGTGCTAATGCTTGATCTCGCGAACATATCTCCAGACCCAAGCTCATGGATGTGAGAGAGACATCTTATACGCTCCAATAGTTAATTGGCAAGGCATTTGGATACGGTAAGAGTGTCGTATTTACTTCCACTGTTTACCACTGCTTAGTTGAATTTCTTCACTTTGATATTCAGAGGAAAAAGTTAATTAGTTGTGCGTCGTTTTTTTTTCTGTTATATGATTCGCTGTAGCAGGGTCAAACATTTCGAAAATAAAAAGAAAACTGAAGATATCGAGAGGAACCTGAAATGAATTGAACATTATTGTAGCGAATCACGTAAATCAACAAAATCACGGATAGGAAGTTGTCAAGAACTAAGACAACTTACGGCAGTCGGGCAACGCATAATTATTGCATAAGCTGCGATTTTTCCTCAACGGACATAACTCGGCTGATCACATGTAAAGCGTATACATATTTAAGTCTAACGTATATAAAATGCATTCATGTTAACAAATATTCATGAAAGTAACTATTTGAACAAATCGGGGAATTCATATTTGGGAGGGTGGAGGATGACTATACGGAGTTGTGAAGTGGATTATAATAATGCCCATATCCCAAACTTGTGAGGTTCGGATTCACAAAACAAGGTCTTCATTATATTTGAAGTAAAACGATAATGCCAATGCACGATGTTGTCGTTTGGAGCTATGTGGCATACGGCAGAGTAGAACCGTTACAGCCCGCGAAAAAGAAGAGAACGAAAAAACAGTTGAACCAGTTCGCACCAGTCAACCGAGTTACAAATATTTCGTATGTTCAATTTATGGATCGAACTTATAGGATTTAGCACGACATGAAATACATAATATCACCGTTAATTTATGTACATTTATCACACTGTAACAATGCAAACTGACGCAATGGCAGTAACATTTTTTCGAAACCAAACACACACACACACACACAGACAAATACACACAAACACAGACACAGACACATACATACACACATACACATCACAGATATTGCTTTTTAAATTAATTAACTGATCATGTTCTGAATTAATTCCCCATATATCAATGGACTCCGGACGTAGCTCAAGAAACTCACTTCCGATTGTTCTACTTATTATCTTCTTCATCTTCGTCCTATTTTTCTTCTCTTTACTTTTTTCTTAGCTAATCAAACTCAACCTCTCCACCAGGGATGGAAAGCTCAAATGAGGGAGATAATTGCAATCGACGAGATATTTTTTGCTGTACATCGACAAGGATAATTCTTCTGTCTTCTGACTGAGTCAGGTGGTGTTGTTATTATTGTTGTTGTTGTCTAAGTAAACGTACTGACTGACCTCTTGACCCCGAACAAACGTTCTCTGGTATCGGGTTGGAGCAGCTGTTCTTGTATCTTGGGGCGTACTTTTATTGTGCAGTGCTAGACTGTTCAGTATGCTTCAGATTACGGGATAGCAGTGTCGATCCCCACGTTGGCCAGGATGCTGTAAAACAGGGCTTAGACATGAGTTCTGGTCTTGGTTATAGAACTGTACACGACTGATGCTAGCCTTTGCATTTACTTTAAGTTGTAAATATATATGTATCTGTGTTTGTGTGTGTGTATATATATATATATATATATATATATATATATATATATATATATATATATACACACACACATTCACACAATTCGATAGTGATTTCAAGTCACAAGTTAACAGAGCGACTTGAAATCAATTGATTTGATTGCTAAAGTTTCGCGTGTTTGATAGCTTACAAAAACATTAATTAGCATTTGACTCGGCGGCATTACGATAATCACTTTCTAGTTAATATTAATTTATCACTCCAAACCTCGTTAGAACAACGATGTACGAACGTGTGAGAACAAAAGTTACGAAACTGGAACCTCTCGGGAGAAACACATTGCCAATACGCCCCTTCTTGCTCGCTTGTCCATGGTCAAAGGACGAACTTTCCCTTGCACTAATCAGTTCCAAACATTTGACCTTGTACGACACACTAAATACAATGGCACAGTGCAGTATACAGCAACAAGAAAATATATTCGCTATAATTAATTTAAATTCGATAATATCAATTATTTTTGGAATAGAACTAGGAAGCGAGTTGAAAATAGTTACACCGGTCCAGAAATTCCTTTCCGAAGGAGCTGTGCAAATATCACGTGGCTAGAGGTACCGTTCGAGGGTTTTTGTGCGACGGACAAACAGGTGAAGTATTTTTTGTTTACCAGTTAAAATATATTCTAAATAAAATGTAAAAGTATACACGAGGAACAGTCATACAGTAGCAACAATTTTAATAACATTGTTACAAGAGTGCGAAGGTGAAATATTTTATTTTATTTATCGACATAATCCTCGTGTCTGGCCACACACTTTGTCCACCTGACTGTTAGTCTGTGGACGTCCTCTAGAAAAAGGCTTTTGGTGTGACATTGACTTGTTTGTTGCCAGGAACTAGCTGGCACATATGCTGTTACATAATGTCAATTGCCACGCTTGGTGGTCTCCGGCTGCGTTTCGACAACGATTTGTTGTCTTCCGGTTTTAAATATTTCTTCCCATTCATACTCTCTTCTCTGACTCAAGTAATTGGCTCCATAATCAGTCGTAATTCGTATGTAGATCTCAGAAGATTTAACACCCCTTGACACCAAAAAAAGGAACGAAATCTCGCTTTCATTCCACGGTGCAAGTCGACCGCGACACTGTCATGTTATACTCTACATTTCGCATGCGCATACTGCTTGATCGTCCCAATCCCTACATGGAGTATTTCTAAAGAGCCATTTTAGTGTCCCGTAATAAGATTTTCCATCGTCCATACTCTTCTCTGCACGTTATAATAAAATTGCTAATAGGCCAACGTGTGTGTGAGAGAGTGTGTGGTGTGTGTGTGTGTGTGTGTGTGTGTGTGTGTGTGCGTGTGTGCGTGCGTGCGCGCGCCCGCGGGTGGGTGAATGGGTGTGGGTGTGTGTGTGGGTGGGTGTGTGTGAATAAATGTATACATATACATACGTACATATTATGATAGGCTCCGTTCAGTTCGGTTGTGTGCTTTATGCGAGATCGACAACAATGTACTGAATACAGTGCGATCCTTCGCCGTTTCGTTCCATTTTTAGACCAAGTCACTTAGCTGATCTTCTCGCTGTCACATGGTCGTGAATATTCATTTGACCGCCAAAACGTTGTTTTTATTGTCCATGATGAACTTTATATCACAGAAGCCATTTAGACTCACGGGAAAATCTCTTTGATAGACGACTAAATGACGAAACTTTCATGTGTCAACTATTGTTCATTTTGCAATGGCTGCCGTCAATTGCCGCCTAATATCTCAATAACCCTTACACCGATATGCGTGATTTTTTGCAAGTGAATTTATATTTTCAATGTCCCAAATGACTTCATAATTTACACTGTGTCAGAGACTGCAATTTTCTTAAAGTGGCTAGTTCTTCTGATATTTGTTAGCAAAGGAATTAGTTTGCCCCTTTAGAAAGTAATTTACTGTACATATTTTGTAAATGCCATTTAAGACAAAAAGCGTCTTTGTAATTCGAATGAGATTTTCTACATTAAGTTCCACATAATGGCATTTTGTAATGTAGTTCATCTGTTTTACGAGCTGTATGAAGTAACTAGGCATTTCGTAGAAAAAATGTGTAAAGCTGGGTATTCAGTTTGTTTCGGGGCAGGATTCTGTGAAAGGTTCACTCTCAACAGTGATTTGTTGTTTTCTTGTACCGTTATTTGTTTTATTCCTCTGTATGAATTGATTATTAATCTTAGCACAATATGAGTACTGATGAGTTCTGTTGTTTAGTTAGCCCTTACATGTTACCTTTCATTGGTATTTTCCCAATGAGTCAGACGGCCTTCTAGAAAGTGGGTCATGTTATTGTCTGGCATGCGCAACAGTGACTGGTCCATAGATATTTGCGAGATATCGCGGCGTCTCGTAGTAGGGTGCGTTTTCTGATTTCGGCATTGTGGATTCGCTCAATGATCAAGATCCCGAGATTGCTCACTGGGTAGCACGGATTTGTATGCATCATATTGCACAAATTTTCCAATTCTCAGTCGCAGATCACGACTGGGTTGGCCGTGAAGTTAAGAATGTGTGCGATGCCATGGTGTGTTTTAACTGCAAGAAGTATGGGTGTTATGGTTTTGAAGCTAGACTAAGCAGCAGCTTTTCGTCTAGAGATGTCCCGGTTTAAAGTGTGGGTGGCATTTATTTCCTGTCCCAGGATTATGTGGGCGCTGACATCATTGACAGTCTCATTTTCCAGTTCGATCTCACATTTGCGGCAGCGATCTCACATTTGCGGCAGTAATCTCACACTTGCGACAGTGATCTCACATTTGCGACAGTGATCTCATATTTGCAGCAGTGATCTCATATTTGTGGCAGTGATCTCATATTTGCAGCAGTGATCTCATATTTGTGGCAGTGATCTCATATTTGCGACAGTGATCTCAGATTTATTTATGGCAGTGATCTCATATTTGTGGCAGTGATCTCACACTTGCGACAGCGATCTCACACTTTCGACAGTGATCTCACATTTGCGACAGTGATTTCATATTTGCAGCAGTGATCTCATATTTGTGGCAGTGATCTCATATTTGCGACAGTGATCTCTGATTTATTTATGGCAGTGATCTCACATTTGCGACAGTGATCTCATATTTGTGGCAGTGATCTCATATTTGTGGCAGTGATCTCACATTTGCGACAGTGATCTCATATTTGTGGCAATGATCTCACATTTGCGACAGGGATCTCATATTTGTGGCAGTGATCTCACATTTGCGACAGTGATCTCACATTTGCGACAGTGATCTCACATTTGCGACACTGATCTCACATTTGCGACAGTATGCATTTCGGAAACTTAACATTGTCTTTTTCGTTAAACAGTCGACCAAAACTTCCGTCGAACTCACCAGTTCGTTCAGGGAGTGTTGGGTCACCTCGGCGGTGTGGTGGATGATTACAATGTCGTCCACAAAGCGTAGGTTCAGATACATCTTGGATTTGAATCTAATTGTACCCACAGCGCACTGAAAGTGGAGCTATAAGATCATTCATCCTATCCTTCATTAATTGATGTTATTTTATGCAGAATCGACTGCATTGCACTATGTGAAGACTCACAGTTATAAAACCTCTTTAGCAAATGGCAAGATTTATGGCTACTGATTATTTTGGTATGGTCCGTCTTTTAATTCATGAACAATGTCTGAAGCAATGTTCTACTAAACTGCATGACAGATCCAAAAGATTTGTTTCATGCAGCTTTAGAATAGCCATGACGGCTAAAACGTTGGAATTGTTTAGACCATAGATGTTAAAACATTTGCATATCGGCAAATTGCTTTGATCTTTAAGGACCATTGAAAAGAAATGACATTAAATTTAAGATTTTCCAGTACTCAGATGAATTTATAGTCGCATTTTGTTCATAGGCGTATCTCCTTCATGTCTTGATAGATCAATCGATTGTTTGCGTTGCCCTTTATGTACAATCGTAAAAATGGCACCAAAGTGTAACAGTTAGTACAGTTCTTCGGTCACCCTTAGACCCCCAAGGTTGTATCAAACGGGTAGCAAATTTTATGTCCATTAACGCATATCATTGACATGTATTGGTTGCCAATATTTGTTTGTACGCCGAATTGTTGTAAAAAACACACGCTAATTCATACAATTCTGCTAATCAGTATGCCCACAATAGATAATATTAATCATCAAAATCTGTCTATTCAAAGGGGTTGATAATTGTAACGGGCTGGACAAATTCTAATCCATCTCGTTGCCATTACTATTCTTCTTCCATGAGCGCATGTACAAGACACTTCTTCCAGAACTAAATGTCTATTTTCAAAGATACTCACGTGTCACACTTCAACATCACTCATTTTAAATGCCATGTTCTGTTCGAGAACTTGTCATTTGACTTTAACCCACACAAGCTCTATAGGGTTTAGATGCGCATGATATGCAGGTAGTCACAGAGAAGAGTGACCGTACGCTTCAATGATTTTGGAAAAATTATACATCTTTGTCTGATTTGTCTTCCTTACATGCTGCAACAACTCTGAGGTCAAATGCGTGTCTTCGAAATGCAACTTTTCTTTAGCTAACTTTGTCCTAATTTGATCTTTTGTATTTGATGCAGTTGGTACTCTGTCTTCCTCTGATACTGCATTGTGATGTGATGAATTATACAATACTAGAAATGACGGTCTTTCCAGAATTGAAAGCAGATCATTCGTCAACCAGTGCCTGAAAATATGTCTATTCATTTCAATGTGGTAGTTTCTACCGTCTTTACTTTTTGATTGGAAAATAAGTTTAGCGTCAGAGACAAATCCGTTATGACTGCTTCCGTCACACGTTAGTAAAATGCGTTGCCCTATGCTGCTTGGAATTTGTCTTTTCTATTCACCGTTAACTGATTGTCATTCTTTACCATAAGTGTGGTGAGCATAGGACCAGGATTCATCAAAGTATACAATATCATAATCTTTCCTACGCCATTCACGTATCTGTTACAAGTATTTGCTTCGCGATGCAATCATGTGACTTTTCACATATAATATTCCTGCCTCCTAAAGTTTTCCTTGAATGTAAGGCTGGCGGCTCTTCTAATTTCCCAATGAGTACTTTTGAAAACTTCAATACTGCAGTCGGATTGCAATGTTAATTTTAGTTTCTGGAAAGCAACAAGCTAATTTTTAGTCAACATTTTAAATATCTCCCGTCTTATGGCATCTGTCAAAGTCCTCAAATTTCCTTTTCCTACATTGCATGATATGAGTGCACTCTGAACCCTGTCCAATCTAACGGTTAACTTAATTTAACGTTTTCTACTTGTTCAGAAGACCCTGCAGAGTCTGTATACAACCAATTTCATTTACATCACCTTGCTCTAAAAGCTATGCACTTCCAATGTATTCTTAACTGCATTAACTGTCCCCCTCCACTACCTCCCCTGGCAATGCATTACAAGCATTCACTACTCTCTGACTAAAAAAATATTTCCTAATATCTAATCTGGACCTCTCTTTAGTCAGCTTGTAGCTATGCCCTCTTGTTATTGTGGGTGGCTGTATTTTTTAAAAACTTGTTATAGTCTAATTTATCCATCCCTCTGATCATCTTATACACCTGTATTAAGTCACAACGAATTCTTCTCTCTTCTAGACACTGTAGGCCGGTTTTTCTGAGTCTTTCCTCATAACTGTAATTCTGGAATCTCACTATCAGCTTTGTCGCTCTTTTTTGTATTCTTTCCATCATGTTTATATCCACTCTGACAAGGACTCTACACCTGTAAACAATACTCCAATCTAGGTCTAACTAATGCTTTATAAAGAGTGACTATCACTTCCTTGCTCCTATGTTTAATATTTGTTTTTATCATACCCAACATTGCATTTGCCTTTTTCACTGCTACCTGAACTTGCTCACCTTACCTGTATGATCTAGTATAACCCCTACGTCCCTTTCCTTATCTATCTTTCTAATATTGTTCTCTCCCATTCTGTAATTATGTTCCAAATTGGATCTACCTATGTGGATGACTGTAAATTTATCTACATTAAACTCCATTTGCCAGCTTACAGACATTCTCGAATTTTATCTAAATCCGACCTCAATATATTCACTTCTGCTTTAGATGAGACACTACTGCATAGTTTTGTTTCATCAGCAAAGTTTGCAATCATGGATCTCATATCAATGTTCAAAATCCTTTGTATATATCAAGAACAAAATTGGTCCCAAAACCGAGCCCAGTGACACTCCACTTTTCATTTCACACCACTCAGAGTACTCCTTATTTATGCCCACCATCTACCATCTTCCCGTTAACAAATTTTCAATCCATTTGGCAACTTCCCCACCTATTCCATGTGATTTTAACTTTCGAAATAATCTTTACTGAGGTACTCTGTCAAAGGCCTTTGCCAAATCTAGGTAAATAACGTCGACTGACTTCCCTTTATCAATCATTTTGGTAACCTCCTCCATGAGTTCTAATAGATTTGTTAAGCATGATCTCTCTCTAGTAAACCCATGCTGACTATTTCTAATTAGATTAAATTTGTCTAAATGCATTACAATGTTTTCTTAGATTATTGACTCTATCAATTTACAGACTACGCTCGTTAAACTCACCGGTCTATAATTCGTTGGATCTGATTATTTTGCCCTTTTTGAATAAGGGAATCACTCATGCATCTTTCCAATCCCGTGGAACAATCCCCTTCGCAAGTGATTGAGAACATAATATAGCCAATGGTTTTGCTAGTTGGTCTTTAATTTCAAACAGCAATTTTGGATGAACATCATCTTGACCTGGACATTTATCCACTTTAAATCGCTCCAATGTTTTTTAAACAATTTCCTAATTAATACAGATTGATCTTAATCCAACTGCATCCATGTCTCTTTGAAAAATATATATAAGCTCTTGGATCTTGTAGCAGTCCCCTTTTGTGTAGACTGTGCCAAAGTACTGATTGAGTAGATTATCTGCTTACCTATTCTCACTTATTATTTTCCCTGTACTGTCTATGAGAGGGCCTACTTTGTCTTTCGTTCTTTCTTTATTTCTAACATAAGAGAAGAATCTTTTACTATGAGTCTTGATTCTCTGAGCAAGTTTTTTTTCGAAGTTAATGTTTTTAAAAGGACGATCTATCAAGACCAACCACCAATTGCGTTCGTTTCGCTGTGTCATGAATATCGCAAATATTCCTGTGGACAAAGTAGTAAAGTAAAACGGGAACCTTCTGCATTGTTATAAATGTATGCTTCAAACTCATTTAAATTGAAATCAATGTAACTTTTGAAAAAGGAACTATATGTCACAATAACAACACAATATATAATAACGTGATACGCCTATGATGAATAACAGTTTCGCATGAATGACGTTTGTTGTTTTCCACATTCAACAAAGTGTATAATTGATGAACGCAAAAATCAAGAATGTGTATTTACTCTGCCTATTTGAAGGTCACAACATATATTTTTAAAACAGATTCAAAACGCATAACATTTTTTAGAGAAAATAAAATATTTCCATAACGCCATGGCTATGCTAAGGCTGCATGCAAAAAATCAGTTAATAAAATTGCTTCGGGCCTTGTGTATGAATTAAAAGACGAACTAGAGATCACTGGTTATGTAGGCACTCGTGTAGCGTCCTTTGGAACACCCCTGTCAATTCAACTCAAGGTTGATCACACACTCTTGCGATATCTAGATTGCAGATTTACCGATCGCTGTGGCGAATAAATATCTGATAAATGCTGCTCTGTATCCGAAACGCGGCGCTTCGGTGTAGGCGCACACGGAAATCAATTGTGTTGATATAGTGAGTAATTACACAGAAAAACTGCTCAAATGTTATCATTATGTCTGAGTGTTAAGTGTGAGAACATTTTTTCACTTGATTGATTGATCTGTTTTTTTTTAAAGTCAAACATAGAACTACTACTACCAATGAGTTATTTACAGGGAACATGTAACCGGGCGTTTGTTGGACGGTTTCATAGTAATAATTTTAAATGTTGAAGCTGCTATCCACATACACAACCCTTTATAATCGCATTTATGACATGCTTGGAATGTTACTGTGGTTCCATTCTTTTTAACCGAGGTATCAATCAGGGGAATATTTACTTTTTAATAGAATATGTGTTGTCTTCCATTCAAGAAAAGTCAAAGAGTCATGATTCTGAGTTAATGTGTATTCTATTATAATGGCTGACCCTCGTTTATATTATTACAGATTATCACAATCAGACTGGTTCGCTATTTAAGGGTTTTCCATTTAACTTATCTACAAAGCTATGTCATTGAATACGTATTTTCCATCAAGCCTAAACAGGCAATGCAATGATTTCTGAACATGGATAGTGTGCCCTTTTCGTGCGGAAGTCCTGAAATTTGTTGAGAGTCGTAAGTTGGGGTTCCTTGTAGTAATAGGTTCTGTTAAGCATCGAGTCAGTGTACCCCAGTCAGACTCATAGGTGCTAAGTTCCTCTCAGTAAATTGTGAAGTGTGCAGATACTGATATAGCTCGTAGCTCGCAGATTTTACACATCCTTCTTGATCCCTTCTGACGCTCCATTGCTTATTCCGAGTATGAGTTCAATATTTTACATTTTGTGCATCGCGTGTTCGCCGATTGTAGTGTCTTCCTCCACCCAGGAGACGGTATTGATCAGTGTCAAAATATCACCTCTATCCATTGTGAATGAGATAAAAGAAAAGGAAAAAAAATGAGCTAATTATGTTTTATTGTTACTTGTTTTTCAGTTGAAAATGGTGCAGGTGGCCTCAATGCTGACAGTGCCATCGCGGATGAAGTGCGTACAGCTTGACTGTGACAGCTCTCATTTATTTATATTCCATAGGGTTATCAATCCTTTTCTTTCTTTCCTTGTTGTCCCTAACTGTGAGTCAGTCACAAATTTACATCTGTGATCGTCTAAACAGCAGAATGGTAGAGCTCACACTTCTCGTGTTAAAGTTGTTGGATTCTACCACCATTATCGACATACTCAAGTCGACCTAGATAATAATTAACATCTACGTTATTGTGCTGTAGCAAACGTAGTAAGGAAAGAAACTGTGCACTTCACCTCACAGAACGCTGAGGCCGGGTACAATAAAATCTCGAACACTTAATCCCCAACAGCAATGTCTACTTTGAAACCCATTACTGTTTTTGCTTTGCCGGAGGAGACATACCCTATAACTACTGTGTGACTCAGATACAACTTAGTTAACACAGAACCATTTTAGTCAAAATGAACTAATTCCAATTTGATTGCTGACTTACTTACCAATCTAGCTTAAGTACAAAGTGTAAAGTATTTGAGTCAAAATTTTGGGAAAAAAAATTGTTCATGGTTGAATTTCTCTGGAGATATAGTGACGTGACATTGGACAATAGCATAGTCCAATCAGTTCATCAGTTAAGTGAAGTTGGTCGTGTTACGTCTTGGCCGTTGTTGTGGAAGCCATTCGAACTTGGATTAGTTTAACTCTGGACAACGATTTGTGGGTGGTGGGTTACAATAGCTCTCCATTCATTACAAACAGTAATTTAGAAGGTGGAACACGTTTAAAAATAAAGATTTTCGTTTAAAACACACACACACACAGACACATATCAATATATATATATATATATATATATATATATATATATATATATATACACACACACGAGGCGTGTTCAAATCAAACCGGTCCTAACTGCACCAAGTGAACATACGTACGATGTGCATGATGACGTCACTTCTGTTCTAAACAGCACATACCAACCGTCAAGTTTGCAAAGTTTCATTATCCTCCAAATCATAGTTTTCCCGGAGGACTGTTGAAAATATGGCGGGTGTGATACGGATTTCGTCCAGAGTTGATCAGCGAGCGCTGATTCGGTTTCTAACAGCTAAAGGATGTCGACTAGTTGACATTCATCGAAGAATGCAGTCAGTGTATGGTGACAAAAGTGTGTCGAAGACAACAGTGAAGAACTGGACAACGATGTTTTAAGAAGGATGGGAGTTAATGAAAGATCTTCCGAGAACAGGTCAGGAGCATACCGTTGTGTTAACTCACGTTCTTCTTTAAAAATCGTGACTGTTTCTTGTGCCACATTGCAGTCGCTGTGCTCCAACGATCGTCCGTTCTTCGCAGTAAGTGCCCACCCCTCCTACCCGAAGCGATGTTTCATCTTGTTTGCATTAATAACGGCATCTACCAGCAGGAACAATTGATGTATGTCCGAATAATGAAGACGTTTCGCACTGACTATGCAGCTCTCGGAGGAAGCTTGGGTCACTTTGAGTTTGGACTCCATCTCGTTCGTGAATGTCCATTTTTCCGCCTCATAGCGTATTCCAGTAGCACTGTGGAGTTGAGTAGAGGGTGTGCAGGCTCAGGTCATGGATGTTGTCCAGTACTGGCTCTATAGAAAAGAAAATCGCAGAACCCGTCTTGTAAAATCTGGGCTCAAGTCGTTCTGCCTGTTGAGCAGGCGTCCAAGGCAGGTGTACTCGTACCCGTCGTCGTACCCGGAGTCTCTCTCCATCTAGGAAGACTGGGTTGTAGAAAGCGAATCGATTGCGAATGACTTTCGTATTGGACGTGTTCACTTTGAGTCCCGCTTTCTTTCCCTCTCGGCGGAGCGCTGATAGTATTCTATTGGCGTCTCTGGCTGCCTCCGTGATGAGTTCTAGATCATCTGGAAAGCGAATGTGATTTAGCAGCCTGCCATCTATGTTGACGATAAAGGTATTCAAGTCGCACTGGCTGATTGTGGATTCTAGGCATGCGGAAAAAAGCTCCGGTGAGATGCGGTTCCCTTGACGTTCTCCTCTTTGAATTGGTACTGCTACCCGTTCTTTGAAATGGTTGGAAGTCAGTCGTGCAATCGGTATAACAGTCAACAAGGCTTCTTGTGTATCCCGGATTGACACATTCATCTATTAGAGATATAATATACACATATATGCACACCCTAATGCACACAATGACACCTACATACGAAGACGTCAGTAAATATGTCACAAATTAGTATTTAAGAATAATGAGACACAAAGTTGAAATCCATTTGATACTACACTTATGTTGTCCCTTATTTCTCATCATAATTTCCACCAATATCCCTACACGTGTTGCATCGCGTTATCACTACTGCAATAGCTGCAGCACACAATTATATGATCTCTTGTCAGGGTCACTTCATTTCAACCACTTTATCATTTCTGGAACATCTCACTCCAAGGTGAGAGTTTAGTGCACATGTGACAGATTTAGTCTGGGCAGACAAATCTTGTCTCCGTACTGGCCCATTGTGTTGCCTATGGAAACTCGCAAGCGCAGTTGTATACATCTATTAATTTAGAGATGGGCCTTCCATCTGACCGGATCACTCACGTCGGCAAGTACCGTGGCGGAGTAATAGCGACGCCATTTTGAAAGTAGCGCCCACTAAGAAAGTAGTCCGGTGTTATAAAAAGCCTGACGGGCAGGGAGCTGAAGGGGGAGACATCACAGGCTCACCCTGGTGGCCACTCTTCCCCTTCTCTCTCCTCTTAGCTCACTCTGTTTCATTTGACTCTGTCCTACAGTCACACCCTTGCACAACTTTCACACGCGCCCTCGTGGTAAAGCCCTTCCATTGCACTTTGGTTGGGCTAGCTTCTGAGGGCGCACAAACCTAGCATAGGTACATACAGACGCACACATTCATCCAAGCACTGGTTTATGCGTCCGGATATCACCTAATTGACTACGGTCTGTGGTGGAAAATGGCGTGCCTCCGCCAGTAGAAACTTGTGAGGCAAACATCGAAGCAAAAAAAAAAAAAAAAGCTGAAGGGGGAGACATCACAGGCTCACCCTGGGGGCCACTCTTCCCCTTCTTTCTCCTCTTACCTCACTGTTTCATTTTACTCTATCCTACAGTCACACTCTTGCACAACTTTCACACGCGCCCTCATGGTGAGGCTCTTCCGTTGCACTTTGGTTGGGCTAGCCACTGAGGGCGCACAAACCTAGCATAGGTACATGCAGACGCACGCATTCATCCAAGCACTGGTTTATGCGTCCTGATATCGCCCAATGGACTACGGTCTGGGTTGGAATATAAGGGGGGGGGGGGTGGGGTGCTCCGCCAGTAGAAACTAGTGAGGCAGACATCTAAGCAACAACAAGCTGAAATGGGACGAACCTTACACGATTTGAAGAAGGGAGAGACGTTACACGATTTGCAGAGAGACGAACCTTAACACGATTAGAAGAAGATGGACTTTACGCGATACGTTGAAGTAGAGAGACTTTACGCGATTTGCAGACCTCAAGTGATTTGAAGAAGAGAGGCGTTACACGATTTTACAGAGAGACGAACCTTACACGTTGAAGAAGAGGGACTTCACGCTATTTGCAGAGCGCAAGAGAAGAGAGACGTTACACGATTTTGCAGAGAGACGTTACACGATTTTGCAGAGAGACGAACCCTACACGAATTGAAGAAGAGAGACGTTGCACGATTTGTAGAGACTCTTCGCGATACATTGCAGAGGGAGCTTACACGATTTGCAAAGCGCAAGAGATTGAAGAAAAGAAACTCTACGATTTGCAGAGACGGGCCTTAACGCGATTTGCAGAGCGATAAACTGAAAGCAGTGACTCTACGATTTGCAGATCGATACATTGAAGAGATTGTCAGCACGAGTTGCACGAAATTTCCCAGTGCTCGACTCCTTGAACGAGTTGGCCACTTTATTTTGAACTGGACGTCACATCGTCTGCGCTCCAGTGTGGGGTGTTCAGTCTTCAATTGTGAGTAGTATTTCATCTAAGTTGGGGTGTGACCAGTACCAGCCACGTGGGCGATATTTTGAATCGCAGTCAGTCATAAATGCCCGCAGTGGGAGTGAACGTTGCCATCTGTAACGTGTGTTGACTCGCGACCAGTTGTCACGTGGTCAGCCGGCCCTTGTTCAACACACGTTGTTCAAACCAGTGGCTGCTCTTAGAGTTTTCTGACATCCAACTCGCAGTTCAACAGGCGGCACTGAGGAACAGGACCAATGGCGATCTACCTGGGTTGGGGTCACAGCACGAAGTACTTATCAGCGTTAATCCGCCATAATTCTGACTTGCGTCACGGCAGGCCAAGCACGGAAAAAGTGACTGTTGACAATAGTTTAGGAGTATCGGTAGGGAGAGTTAGGTTAGGTAATCCCTGGATAGGAGTGAGTGAATGATGTGAATAGTAGAAGAGTGCCAGTGTATAAAAGAGGTAGTAATAAAGAATGTTTGTACCATTGTTCGGAGATAGCGTTCTTTAGGAGTTTATTGTTAGTGTTAGATTCTTTTGGTCAAGGTGGATGGACGAGGAACGGCCTTAGATACGTTAGAAAGAGCAAGATCCTGTTCCATCTGCTACACACCAAACTGTTGGAAATATCTCAATGCTAAGTCGGTGCTCAGTCGAGATTGTATGGTTGATGTCCAGGACGTTTCCACCCTAGTTGGTCAGTGTTGTTCTGGGGTAGTCCTCCATCCGTATGTGGTCTGGCTTCGTCATGACAAATCACCACTCCCGTAGCCCTCAGGCCTGGACATTTTCTTTAAACTTCATTCCGAAACATCAATAAAACTCCACAGTACGATACAGCATTTATACTGTTTCTTTCATCTGGAAATTTGTTAACAGCACTATGTGATAATTCCAAAACACTGTAAGCATAATCTACTATTATGGTGGCGATGCTTTTAATTTCTTGACAGAAAGAAAAGAAGTGGGTTCCGATTTAAATTAATCCCGTTTCCCTTTGTTTTGCCTTTGTTGCGCCCATGATTCATCCCCAGTAACAATCATGTTCTGGAAGACTTCTCCTTAATCCGCAGCCCGATAGATATGCTGCACGGACAGGACCTTTTGTGTTCGTCAAACTACGAATAGCCGATAGCTTTCAACTACCTCGCAACAGACATTAGCATGCCTTTTTGAATACCAGTATTCCAAGCATGTGTGCCAGTGTTTGTGTGTGTGTATATATATATATATATACTTCAGATAGGGGTGAGAGAAAGAGAGATAGGCACAGACGCAGAGATAGAGAGAGATCTCAGTTGACAAAAATAAATATGTAATATATTTAGAAAATACAGATGGCCATCATGTGGTGTGTAATCCTGACAACAGAAGGGCTCGAATAGTGGCGTCGTGGTGATCCCATAACCTTAACCGTTTGAACCGCGCGTCCACTACAGATGAAAGTTGACCTGAATAAAGCCCTTGATCTGAAATAGTACTGTGAAGCCAAAGGCTGAACAGAGATTAAATCTGGCTACCAGACATCAAACACTTGATTTGCATAACTGAATAACAGGATTACCGATAACAGATATTATATTGCTTTATTTAGTGATAAGAGGAAACGACATTGTGAGGCAGAGAGTTAAAACCCTGTTTTTAAGACATTAATATGTTGTGCGTTACTTTAGAGTGCCCTAGAGAGAGAGAGAGAGAGAGAGAGAGAGAGAGAGATGATTGAGAAAATACATGTAATATATTAAATTAGGCAGTGAAATTAAGTAGACAGACAGAGAAAAGAGGAGACGAAACAAAGTTCATAAAAAAATGTGTTCATTTGATAATTGGGAAAGTGAGTGTTAGAAAGAAAAGACAATTTGAAATTGTGACTCACTATTGTAGGTAGTAGAAACGACGAGAGAAATGTGAACACCTACCATTTCAAAATCAGCTTTAAATTACTTTAACGATCTCTCTCACTCAATATCTCTATCTCTCTCACTATCTCTCTCACCATATATATATATATATATTTAGAGAGAGAGAGAGAAATTAAAAAGTTGTGCATTGCTTTAGAGTGTCAAAGAGAGAGAGAGAGAGAAATTAAAAAGTTGTGCATTGCTTTAGAGTGTCAAAGAGAGAGAGAGAGAGAGAATGAGTTGATATATATTTTAAAGAATTGATCCCTAGACTGGATGTAACGACACAGGTTTATGGTATAGAGATAAACCCAGATAAGAGAAAGGTGATGACTAATACCACTGAAGGGATCATCGCTGTGACCAATGCAAATGGACAGGAGCTTGAAACAGTGAACCGCTTCAAGTATATCGGCTAAACGATCACTGATGACATAAATCAAAGCCACAGGTCCTGGTCAGAATAGCACAGACATCATAATGCTTGCCCGATTGAAACATGTGTGGAAAAATGAACGATTCTCCATCGCCATAAAGGTTAGACTAATGTGCTCACTAGTTCTTTTGATATTCCTCTACGTCTGTGAAACGGACCATTCCAGCAGACCTCCAGTGAAAAATCCAGACCACATAGATGCGATGTTTTAGAGGACTTCTAAATGTCACCTACAAAGACCGGATCACAAATGATGAAGTACGATGAAGAATGGAGAATGTAAGTGAACATTACGACAATCGCCTCACGATGATCAAAAGGCGAACGCTGACTTTGTATGTCCACGTCTTCAGGTCCAACGGTCTTGCAAATGCAATGCTAAAGGGCACACTACAAGGCAAGCCAAGGCTGGAACGTTCGAAGAAACGGGGGAAAGACAGCACCTATAAATGGGCTAACCTACAACCGGAGGAGGCACACATATACAAAGCAGCCACAGAGAGAGGTGTCGTAGGATCGCGGAGGTGCAAGCAGAGGTACCCCAATGATCTCAAGAGGTCATTTGATGAACTGAACTTATATACACACACACACACACACACACATATATATATATATATATATATATATATATATATATATATATATATATATATATATAGAGAGAGAGAGAGAGAGTGAGAGGGTGAAAGAGAAAGAGAGACAGACATTCTTCAAGATATTACATACTAAAAATTACTTTAGACAGTGTGGAGAGAGAGAAAGAGAGAGAGAGAAAGCGTGAAAGCTAGAAACAAAAAAAGAAAGAAAGAAATAAATAACGTTTGATATAGTATATACTGCTATAAACAGTTGGAAGACTGAAAGAGAGAAAGACAGAGATAGGTATATTGCTTGGCTTCGTTCGTTTTCAATCTCCCGCTACCAAACCCTGAAAGGGCTTAAGTACCAGAATGTAGTAGTCCAGAAAACGGAATGCGTTGTGTCGTAGTTTACAGCTTGACTGCAATATTTGCACCTTTCGGTCCAACACATCCGACTTCAGCAAGCATTTTTTTTAGTACCGGGTAAGAATTCCCTCTTCGATTCCTTCTCCTTAGCCAGTCTGCCCTGCTGTAGCCTGTTATCCAGGATCTCCGCGTGGAGGTGTAGAAGAATCTTGGCAGCTCTGGTTCGCTGGCCCTGACGCTAGCAATCAGCTATGGGTCGCTGACCACTGCAGCTCATGCGCTGCTATGCATCTTGATCCCAGATAGGTATATACAATAGAAAGATGTATGGATATATACAGCGAAAGAGAGAAAGCTCTTCAAAATCGTTTCTGTGATTATTGATGTAAATAGTTGTTGAGAGGAGGGTGGGGGAGGGGGGGGGGTGTGGCATCGTTCTTCAAAAAGATCATTGCTGTGCGTGACGGAATAGCGAGAACGAAAGAGAAATGCTTGCTCAATAAGACAAATTGTATAAACGGCAGAGACAGAAAGGAAACAATTGAGTAAAAGTGATAGAGAAATGTCTGTTCTGTATAAATTGTATAAATGCCAGACATATAAGACAGAAGCAAAGAAAAAGAAATGCTTGTTCAGTAAGGACTTGTATAAATGGCATGGACAGCGAGATAGAGAGAAGCAGAGAAAGAGAAATGCTTGGTGTGTAACAAACATTTCACTAACGGCAGAGAAAGATAACGAGAGAGAAACAGAGAGAGACAGAGAGAGAGAGAAGCGTTCTTCATATAAGAAAGCTGATTTATATGAAAGGAGATACAAAGATAGAGAAAAACGCTCTCCAAATATGACCGCTGTATATTACGTTATAACTGTAGTTTTAAACTCAAACTCGGTAAACGAACGAAGAAATGAAATAAGTCGTGTATGATTCCTTCTCTTCATCCCCATTACCTAATAGGCCTTTGTTGCACACCGTTTCACTATTCTCTGACTTGAATGGTGGTAATGTTTCATAAGACATTTCGTTCATCGACAAATGACTTGTTTCATCTTCACAACTGCTTCCTATCTCAAGTTCCAGTGATTGCACCATATTCACCAGGCGACCTGTATTATAAGACAAATTAAGTTGTGAACTTCAGCCTTCAATTATGTTAACAATTATATAATCTTACATTTATCAAGATATATTTTGTTCATTGAAAAAAATTACATAAGTTTTTCAAAAAGCCCTATATTAAAATTATTTGAACCTTCCTTGCATTGTGCCAAGTGAAATGTCGTAGCCTGCCGAAGTCCCAGGTTCACAAAAGTCGTCTCCGACTCCACGAATTCTTCTTCTTTCTGTGTCGTTTCACTTGTTACCGTGTTGTAGCCCAGTGTATCGATATGTATTCGCCTCTCTCGTGACCCTAGTAATATTTTTCTCCACTTAACGGCAGGTCTTGATTACGCTGTCTATACACCTTTTCCTCGGTCTACTACTCACCCTTCCTTATGATGTTCTCATGTAGAAGGTTTCTTGAACAATGTGGTCCGATGGCATTCTCACAATTTGGCCAAACCAATTCATTTTCTGTTGCTCGATGTACTGTAGACAGGGAATTACACGAACCTTCTACCGAATACTCATATTTATGATTCTGTCACTTCTAGTGATGTTGGTGACCTTTCCTAGGCATCGCATTTTGCAGGTTGCTAACCTTATTTCCTGTGCCTTATTCAATGTCCGTGTCTGGCACTGCTAGCACAGGGTTGCAATGAAGATATTATTTATCATCTGCTTTTTTTGCTTTAAGGGACATTGGGGTGTGTCCTAGCGGTAGAAACAGCTGGTATGTGACAGAGTTTGACCTCTGTATTCTCCTCTCTACCGAGTTTGTCATCCTCGGTAAAACACTTCCAAAATACTTAATTATTGTTACTGCTTTATCTGTGTTCAATTTACATGAATAACAAGTGTGGTGTGCTTTCTGATCACATACGAATTGAAAATTAGAAATTGCTACCGTGAGGTTGCAGACTAGATGAGCGCTGATCGCCTTCAGCGAGTTGTACTCAGACAGGTTAGAAACTGCTCAAGACTCGTCACACAGACGACAAGTACAACCAACAATCGGAACCACTTACCGGCGTGGCTGACGGTCGAGTAAACAAAGATTGCGCTTAGCGCTGGACGTATGGACGGAAGTCGGTAATGGGCTACAGGCAGTGGCGTAGCTAGGGTTTGTGCCGCCCGGGACTGTCCCTGTGTTTGCCGCTCCTCGCAATGCACATTTAACATACTTAGACAACACGTGTAGACTCCTGAGTTTTCTTCCATGGTCTTTGTGTATGACAAAGACAAGAATAGTTGCACTGCCACACAGAGAGCATGTGGTAAGAGGCGACTACTAACTGTGGGACATGGTGTAACACTCGGTCATGATTTGGTGGATTGTTTAGAGAAGGATAAATAGCACCTAACAGGATGCAGTCTACTTTGCTCTAGTGTTTGAGTCTATTATGATGGAATCGCACATCCGTTAACCACCCTCTGTGGCACTTGTGTCAATGGAGCGGAGTAACAAACTTCTCGAGCCTAACCCGCTAAGCAGGACACCTTCCTCCTGGCCTCATCCAAATAACGCAAGAGCTGAGACGTGCACAGGGACATATAGCTTTGCAGAAGTACATAACGTCTAGGACTACGACTAGAAAAAAAGTTAAAACGTCATATAGGAATACAACAAAAGGTCGCCATGTTTATTAGTTGAAATGATCAATTTCTTCTTCTTCTTCTGAGGTACATAACAGAAAACTACCCAAACATGGATTGGACCCATACATACACAGACGGATCCGTAATAAACACAACATAGAACGGAGGGGCAGGGGTATTCCTGAGCCTACCAAATGGTAGAAAAAAAACACTGTCAGTGACAACTGGAAAATTCTAACGCAATTTCAGAGCGGAGGCAGAGGCACTGAGGAAGTAGTGTTGACAGGCGAAAGCAATGAAAGCCAGATAGTCCTGTTTACAGATGCCCTGACCGTGGTTACAGCACTAACAAGCCAGAAAAATACTGAACTTAATGATTTAAGAGCAGTACTCTGTCAACTATGCCAGCAGTCCGTACTACAAATAGTAGTGGTACAGTGGGTTCCATCCCACTGTAACATCCAAAGCAACGAGGAGGCAGACAGACTGGCAAAAGAAGGTGCAAGACTATCACAACCAGATTCTAGTGTTACGTACGAAGAGTCCAAAAGGCTTATTAGAGCCAGATACATGGCCAAATGGGAAACAGAATATACTGGCTACACAAAAAACGATACCTATTACCAGTTGAACAGAAGAGAGCAGGTCGTGGTCTTCAGACTCCGCACATGCCACAACAGACTGAGGTACCACCTATTAAATAAACTGAAGATAGACGGCACTGACGAATGAACTTGTGGTACCGGGAAAATGACCGCTGAACATCTGCTGCAAAACTGCTCGACATACGAGGACCAGAGAAAGCACATGTGGCCATCACCAGTGGCAACACTAGACAAGCTCTATGACAGTGTCGACAGCCGCAGGATGACCCCTGCTTTCTTCGAAAAAATACAGGTTGGCGTTTGACAGCGTACGAAGAAGAAATGATCAATTTAATTTCAATATTCTTCAATGCAATTTTTATTGCTTTTCATTTAGCAAAATTGGCGATGATGTTCGTGAAATCTATTTTGTCTGTCAGTTTTTGCTATAAATAAACAGTATGTCAAGATGTTCGTAACTGCAAGGTACTTATTGCAAATCTTAAATAATTATTTATCGATTTTAATTTAGAAAAACTATTCTCACAGCTAGCAACACTAACACTAATTATGGAGAAAATTGGTAGTAGTATTACAATATTTGAAACTGAATTTCGAATACTGTCTTGTTGAAGAAACTGCAAACGTTTAAGGGTATTTTCCTTTCACGTCTCTGTTTCGTATTGCGAGAGCCATGATGTTTTAACTTTTGGAAGTGAAATACCCATTATTAGATTTATCTTTCATTGTGTCATCTTTTTATTAAAAGTTTGAGATTATAATTATTTCACACTTTTAATCAAAATGAAATTGTTGAATTTTGTAGTGACACCGTAACCAGGTGTACAAAATGGCTGTTAAGGAAAAATGCATGAAGAGTGATCACATGACCAAGCTAAAATGAAAACACAAATGTTTTAAATACTTTTTTTACTGCAGCAGACCAATATGACGCCCTCCAAATATGTGCCACTCCGAGTCCATCACTCTTCATACAAATACCCCCCGACCCCCCCCCCCCCCCAAAAAAAAAATTTCTCCCCGCCCCTTCCACCCAAACTACGCTGCTGGTTACAAGTTCAGTGACATGTAGAAGGTCTAACGTCATTTTTGTCACAGGAAACGTGCGAACAGTATCACAAACTGAAAAATGTATTGATCTTTCACAGGAAAAGAAATATTAGAAATGGCAATCGCTTTATCGACGACTTACAGAGAAAGGAGACATACTATATTTTAACGAGGAAGAGAAGGATTATATTCATAGAGTAGGATTCCTTGTTCGAAGACGTATAAGAAACTCGTTATTATAGTGCCAGACACTATTTGCTACAATATTTTAGTTACGCTTGAGAGCAGTCCGTCCATTCAACACCACCGTGATTCACATATATGCACCTACATCAGATCACGGTGAAAATAAATTACAATTTGTGTAATTACCAAGCGCATAATTCAATATATTTTACATTTTGTTGCGTAAGAAGAACATGCTAATACAAGAAGATTGAAACTTTAAAGTAGGAAAAATATGCCGGTGCAGTATGGCAGGAAGTCAGGCCCTTCTTTCAACGAATAAAAACCAAATAATCACGGCTACAGGCTGTTGGAATATATAAAATACGAGCATTTAATACCTGCTAATGCGATACGAATCCATAAAGAAAGCATCCCACTGACACTTAAAGGATGCCCCTGATGGATTACAACACAACAAAATTGACAACATCGTAATATAAAAACGATTTCTATCAGGAATACATACATCCAGGACGAGAACTGTTCCAGGTTGCTGGCGTAAGCAGAAATAATGATTTGCTGATATTAAACGTTCAAGCAGAGATGAAAATGACGAAGCGGTCAAACAATGTCAGAAATATATTCAACCTGGACGGACTAAAACATACAGTATTAATACAGATATACAAAGACCTGATATGAGAAACAATAATTATATCACCACGACAGTTCTAGCAGTAGAAACATTGGCATATGGTTTGAATAACGTCATGATAGATACAGCAAACAATTGACTGGGTAATGGCCCGAAAATGATTAAACTATCGGTAACAGATGGAATATCAACAATCTGTGACGAAAGAACTAAGGAAACTAAGGACTCAGCGGTGGGGTTTTTACTAATCGGCTGAATTGGAAAGAGGAATTGGAACTATTCGGCCGAATACGAAACGGTAATAGCAAGTGAATGAACGTTCATTGTGGTCAATACGTCTGCTTACATATCATATAGCTGTGTGAATGTGATGAACAAAAACAGATGGCATTTACATCGTTACAAAAAAAAATTGGCATACATCTTGAAACTATTTATTACTATAAAGACGGCGCTGCAATCGGTTCCGGGTTTACATTGCTCTACTGTTTTAGTTCATTATGGATGCCGCCAGACCACAGATATACCTGGAATTCACAACTAGTCGACGACCTACACTTGTGATCACGGAAACGTGATGTTGTTTTTCATTTGGACTGGTTAATTCGTTCGCTTTTTGTGATTTCTTCCGTCCGATTATCATGTTCTGGACATCGGCTATATGAATAACAGTACGTTTAAATCTGTGTTGTATTTCACGGTCCAGTTTACACGGCCGAACTTCACGAAATTGGCCTCTGAGAAATTTTGACACGACTATAATGGACTGAAGACAGTCGGGGGGAAATGCCATACTCACTCACTGGATGATGTCCCTTCGACCTCTTATGGTTATGGAAAAGGCACGACACACAACGTTAGATGGCATCCCACTCCGCTGTTCATGGAAAATGATTCGGAAGTAAGCCCTGGGGAAAAATCTGCACCCTATGCCTTCTCTAGTCGTCTCGATAAATATCATGCCACTGGCCAATGGTAGCTCAGGACCAGAGATGACGATAAGAAAAGGCGCAGCCTCTTTCTCACTTTAATCCAAATCACCGCGCAAGTCACCCATTTCAGCTAACACATCAAGAGAAAAGACTGTCCACGTGACTGAACAAAGAGAGTGGACGTCACCACTTATGATGGACCAACATCATCATCATCACTTATTGCCACTAACTAATTGTGGTCAAGCCGTTTGTTTCGTGTTCAGACGGTCAGGGTTCGAATTCGAACTGCGACGGTCAGTCCATGATGTCAAATGGGGAAAACCCGAGGCAATGAAGTCGATTTTTTTTTTTCTTAAAATTACTAAACATTCAAAATTTGTTACAAAATAGGACAACCATTTTGAAACTATTTATTGCTGCAATTTAATTACTAAACATTCAATTAAGTATTCACATTTCATATCGTTACAAAATAGGACAACTATCTTGAAACTATTGATTGTTACTAACTAATTAATAAACATGAAAAAACACATTGACATTTTAAAATACGAGTCTTTCACCATTCTCAGACAAATACATGTTTCTTTGAAAATGTTATCGAACAGAATTTCAATTGGGACACTTGTACGAGACTTGACGAGATGTGCAGAGGAGCGGAGAACAAGTGGACTGTTAGCGTTCTGCTCTCAGGTAGTTGGATCAACTTCTCTAGACACACTCGGCTCCTTGAATGGATCCAGAGGTCCGTTGCTGGGGATAAAACAATATGTTCACTGCTTTGGCATAGATAGATCTCGTAAAAGGCGACTTAAGAGAGTTCTACATGGTACAAGAGACATAATCGTGTAAAACAAGTTGCCTTTGTGCATGTTCCTAAAGTAGGCTTGGGTGAAAATGGTACAAGAAGATAATACATAGCTCATTGAGAAACGAGTTCATTTATTCTTCAATAAGGTGTGATGTTATTTTCTGGCTGGTTGTTGCATGTCTGCGCAGAAACATACGAGGACCATCGTATTTGATCCAACTCGTTTTACTATGTGGATATTCATATATCACCTACATTATAGAGATTTGATGACTTAGCCAGATGCCTGGATTAACAAACAGGGATCTCGTCCCAAAATCAGCAAGTCCTAATGACGGGATCAAACTTTGGCTAACAAAGGAGCACATTCAAGTTAAAGAAATGCACTAAAAACCTGAATTGTTTGTTACTTGCAAAGAATACACACACGGTAAAAATGTTTCACATTGACACAATAATATAGGAGCATGGTAAAAAGCCGTTTAAGATTGCCAGGGTACCATTCACACTTAAATTCTGTAGCAAAAAAGGCCACCGTCCATGGTAGACGATGATGGCATAATTAATTTTGTTATCGCTATTTTTAGTAGGGATTAACTGCGCTATTTTTTATACTCAATCTCTCGTCTCGAGCCGCCCGACCCCAGTGGCAAGTCAAGGAAAAGACGACTAGGGGGCGACTACGAGATGCAGGGGACTCTGCATCAAGCACCCAGGAAAAAGAAGGCGGGAGTCCGGAGTCGAACCCACACCACCTGATCACGAGGCCGATGGCTTAACCACTTTGCCACGAAATCCCCAATTCTGTAGCACTAGTTTGGGAAAACGTTAAATAACAGAAGAAAAGTGACACAAAAGCCTTTCAATCTTTCAGATGTAAAGACAAAATTATGCCCTCTCAGATATCGCCAGACAATTATAGGTTATATGTGAGTACAATGTATTGAAAGAGAAGAACAATTGTTGGCAGAATGATGGTTTGCGATTTATTCAGCCGACAACATTCATCAATATTTTGAAATATCTGAGTATGAATTTCATGAGTGTATTCTAGGTATTTCTATTTTTGATATAAAAAATTACATCAATTAATGCTTGTTAATTTTTCTCATGAAGCTTGGAACATAATACTTAATTTTTTTTAAACACTAATACAAAAACACCAAAATTAGTACTATAATTTTCTTTCAACACACAGCTATTACTAAAAATTCATATATTAAAAACACTAATGTACATTTATAAGGAAGCATCATTTCCTTACACAACTATGATAAACAATAATACGCCTAATACTCGTAATATACTATCATTTAGTTAAAGTCGTTGTCAATTAAAATTTTGGAGTTCATGGAAATAATAAAGAAAAAACGTCTGTTTTGATAAATTCCTGCAGTCTGTATAACACATTAGCGTGTTATTGAACATAGGGGCGCATGCACACATTCAAGTTCAGAGGGTCATGAATTATTGAGAGAATATATACATTCTATTGGCACGTATTTCTGAACGCAATAAGACATTATATTCATGGACACAGCTCCTGGCAGAAGAAAGATGGTTCACTCGTAGCGTTGGGCAGATGATGTTTGGAAATGGACGGAGCACATACTGATGTGACGACATACAGTTCATAATGGTGTTCATGATGGTGTCAGTTGTAATGCCCCTACTACATCGAAAGTTGCAGCAAAGGCAAAGACGAATATACAAATATTGGTCAATACATCTCTGAAATAAATCTATTAAATTCATACGCCAAACAAGTTGATATAGAGAACGGAGCGAGATAGTTCTCAAGTGGACCCAAGTCCCTTACTGGTAAGGAAAGAATGGGTTCAATGCACTTTCATACATGTCGTCAAAGGCAACTAAAGAGAGCTGTACTTTGGGCTAGTGACCTCACCAAGTACAAAAACTGGTTACAGATACTACCTCTTGCCAAAGTACTCGGACGTCCTAAGGAAAGGAAACTTTAGTGGCTGTCTTGTACTCCGACTGGAGTCACAAATGGACAACACATATGAGGAGAAAAAGAAGAAAACAAAGAAAAAGTAGAAAATTAAGAAAAAGAAGAAGAAAGAGGGACATTGAAAAAAAAGGAAATGAAGAGAGCGAATGAGCGAGAAAGAGAGAGATATGGTGTTAACAACAGAATGTGAAAGCAAACACTCTTCAAACATAAAAACTGAAATTGTATACTTTATTTTCACTCATAAAAACTAAATGAACAACAAAAAAACGAGGAAAAGCCAAAAGAATGGTGTGTAGTGTCAAAAAGAGAGGAAATATGGAGAGAGAACAAAAAGATGTCTACAAGTTTTATAAAATTGGAACGCATTAAGAGGTCATGTGTGTAAAATCAGCATGGCCTTCACCTACAAACCCTCACACAAGCACATATAAATTATATTCAAGACATGGTAATGAGAGAGAGGAAAACAGAGGTAGCTCTATTCGGTTAAATATTTGTTGGTATTAGCAACGTGTGTTCACAAGCTCAGTAGTATGACGTCACGCGTCGACTTTTGACGTTGGTTACACCAATAAGGACAGTCAGTTCTTCACACTTCATTTAAAAGAGGGAGATGCTCCACTCCTATCCCATATGGACAAGCATCCAACTGTGTGCAGTTTCGCATGTTGACTTCCTGTTAAGTGTAAACATGGCGCCGAGGTTTATCTCAGTTGTGGAAGGACGGAATCCTTAAGCACTGCCAGCATTTTTGCGAATTGTAAATATTCTGAGATGCCATAATCAAAATTATGTTTTAATATTTGAAATGTTTCTCCTACAAGATGCATGTCAACTGCCAAAAAACTTCCGATAAATATATTTGAGTTGTTAAACAGACAATTAGGATATCAATAACTTTACAAATTATAAGATTAGGCACAATTGTAAAGTAAATTAAGGTAAACGTGCAAACCCAGCTGCCACCGCCCCTTCACACAACATACCCTCCCCCACCCCCCTATCCATTGTAGATGCACCTAACATAGATTGTGCTAGGCCTGTTTTTCAGTCAGGTGGAGTAACCAGTTCACTTTCACGCTGTCATTTCTTCCATACCATTATGGCATGTACTCATTTACGGATTGGTAGACAATTGAGCAATAAGTTATTGGAAATATAACTCAATACCTTTGCCGCTAGAGAGTTGTGATCTCACCATGCTACTCAAGAGCTTTTAACTAATCATCTTCATGTGTCCGTCTGGTTCCCCTTGGAAAACAGGGCCCACAAAACATGCTTTCCATCTGCTCCTAGTTCGTGGGGACTTCTTCAGTTTTGACAACGAGACCCCGATTGACCTTACATCCTCCTCGACTATTCACCGCTTATCTCTTTCTCTGTCGGTTCCAATTCAGTTCGTGTCTAATTATATGTGGCTTCTTTCTGAGTGTATGTTTTTTCCAACCTCACTTACTCACTATCCCCTTCCCAAGTTTTCTGCTCATTTGGTTTGTAACTGTGCTCTTACCCATATATACGTGTTTGCCATTTCTTCTGGCACGAAGTATGTAATGAAGACACTCGATAACGAAGGTCTGCTGTCTGGATGTGATATCCTTAGCAGCATGCCATGTCTCAAGGCCATATAGCAGAACAGAATTTACAATCCCATTATATTATAATCGGGAACTTCAAAGAGGAATGCTAATGAGCTGCATATTAGGCTAACATAAATAAAAGCAGCCCTTGTTAATCCTGACGTTACCATCCTGGTTTGTTTAGCCTTCAGATATTACTTACTATATAGAATCATTTTTTTTATGGTATACTTTGTTTTGTTAACACTAATGTGCAATGTTACCTTTCCTTATTTGTTTTCTGAAATGTCTATGTTTCCTTCTATGTCCTGCTGCTTATATAACATCATACACATATCATCTTTTGGCCTAAGGCGCACCATGTTATGAGATGACAGCTGCCAGGGACATATTCTGAATCCAGGTTGTGGCCCTGGAAACAGACTGCACTACTCAGCTTGGCTGAGAAAATTGGAATCGATGAGAGAAAACCCAACATGGTTCCTGAGCAGAAACTAGACGTGTCAGATCGAATGGCGTGGATATCATAGGCTAGCTGTGAGCTAAGACACAAGTAACAACATTTTATCTGCAAAATTGTGGTCTCCCTGTTGCTGATCAAGAGGCCAGTTATGCATGTTCTTCTACCCATCTGCTGTTTGCAGCATAACCCAGCCCATTGTCGCAATGAAGATTGGTGAAGATAGTAGGTATATTACCCCAGTAAGAACTGTGAAGATGTCTGACAATATGCCTTCGAGGATTATTCTACATGTGGTGTCTCTATGGAAATCTGGTAAAGGTAAAGATCAGTCTCATGGTAACAATTGCCGTCGGGGATGAAGAGGACGCGTCATGTATTAAGCCTCAGCTTATGCTAGATGGGGGTGACAAGTTCTGTTTCTTGCTGTTTTTAACTTCCTAACTCATACGACAGGTACCCATTTATAGTTGGATCGACTGGTCGTACCAAGAACAAACCACGGTCCGGAATGTTGTTCTGTCCGTCTGTGAATCACGCTGTAATCTCAGTCTAGCAAGGAAGCTTAATGTCGTCTAGGTTACAAGCTCTACAGAAAACTGGTATAATTCTGCCAACAATTTGTTTGGCAATCCAAAATGCTTGAATATTATAAAAATTGCTGTTCGGTCTAAACTATGAAATACCTTTGACAAATATGTAAAATTGGTATTTAGAGGTGTCTGCCACACACTAGATTGCTCTATGGTAGTTCTGCTTTTTCATCTTTTTTTTTCGTCGTTCATTCTAAAACACTCGCTACCAAGCCCTGATAAGGGCTTTGCAAGTAGCTGGATGTAAACCGGAGAACGGAATGCTTTGTGTTTACAGGTTGACTGCGGAGTTTGAACCTTTCGGTCGAATACATCCGACTTCAGCAGGCATTCCTGGGTACTGAGTTAGTCTTTTCTCTTCAATGCCTTCTTCTTAACCAGTATGCTCTGTTGCAGACTGTTGTCCAGGAACACTGCGTAGAGGTGTAGAAGTGTCTTTGACATCTAGTTTGCTAGCCCTGACGTTAACAGCCAGCTTTGGGTCGCTGACCGCCACAGCACCTGCACTGCTCAGCATCTTGATTCATTTTTTGTTTACGCATACTCTCCTTGATTGGAATTATGCCTGTTCTTCTCTAAATTGTTCATCTAAAC
The DNA here is from genome assembly GCA_036924085.1 of Ariolimax columbianus. Lineage (NCBI taxonomy): Eukaryota > Metazoa > Mollusca > Gastropoda > Stylommatophora > Arionidae > Ariolimax > Ariolimax columbianus. Next base: position 61,428,537 of record JAVGWX010000007.1, on the reverse strand, counting down.
GATCTTTCTCTCGATCAAGCAGTATCCTGGTCACGAGTGTTATTCCTAGTCAGCATGAAGTCAGTCATTTAGTTTCTTTGGTATTTGATTAGTTGTCACTCTTTCCACATTTTGATAATAATGATCTCTTGTTCCTATATCGTTTTGAAGAGCTGGTGTAGCATCTATGTCGTAGTTGAGCGATACACTTTCATGATGTCTGGTGGGACTGCTTCTGGTCATGTAGCTTTCCCATGTGTTTATAGTTTGAGTGCTGACATAATCTTTTGTTCTGTTGGCTTACAGCGAAAAGCATCTTTTTATTCATACTCACGAGCAGGCCGTAGTTATTGGGGTTTCCGGTGCCGAGCGTTGCGTTGTCCTTGGTGATAGTGACGTTTCACTGCTGTAATTTTCAATGGAAGAGTATTGTAGATAGCGATAGCGATGGCTCAAGGCTTATTATTATTAAAAGCCACGTCAATTTGTCAAACGATCATTACTATCAACTACCACTAGCATCTTCATTTCTTCTTGCAATCCTCAGGAAAAACTAGTTTTAATTTTCTGTTTCCTTCTGCAGAAGTGTTGCATTCTTTGAAACTCAGAAGGATACTCTACAAGTTGACTCTCTGGCCCTGTGAGAACGACGAGATGTGAAAATGTCTTGACTTGGAAATTGTTCTAAACTTTGCTGCCGAAGACGGATGTGTCAGACCGAAAGGTGCACATTTCGCAGCCATGCTGTAAACTAGCGTTACTACACATTCCTTTCTAATGACTGTATCCTGCTTCTTATAATTCCTTGTTCAGACTTCGAAGCGGAAGATTGAGAACGAACGGAAAAGAAGTATCATCATGTCCCTCGTGCTGTTTATCAAGTCTGTTGTTGACTTTCGGATGTAATAATATTAAACTGTCCAATTGTTGCTTCCCATTGTGCTTCTATTAATCTTCTTTTCTTTACATTACAGATGTTCTGTCATATATTTCAATCTTTCTCTTCTCAAAAGGGCAACATCTTCTTTAACAGTCTTCAGATGTGCTGTGATTGCAAACTACGCAACCAAACATCTTGTTGACTTTGACTGTTATGATGTTAACCAGTCCAGTTGATTGTACCAACGGGGGGGGGGGGGGGGGGGGGGGGAAGACTAGCATCTGGTCAGGCAAAATATACTGGCCAAGACCCTCAGCTCGGCTTTTTAGTAGCCCTCCCTGGAAACGGGCTGTTTTCATGGCAGTCTGGCTAACGAGGTGAGGGATCGACGTGGTATTCGTAGTATTGAGTCAGATGCAGATCAAAAAAAGCATTTCACAAAAAAAGTGAAAAGAAGATGATGAAAAAGAAAAAAAGTAATAGGAGAGAGAATACAAGAAAAAAAGAAAGAAATGACAAAAGGAAAAGTGAAGAAAGAAACTAGAAATAAAAAGAAAAAACACAGGACGAAAATGAAAAGATAAAAGAAGAAATAAAACAAACATAAAAATAGAAAAGAATAAAACCGTTAGAAAAGCAGAAAGATAAAAGAAGGAAGACTTGAGAAGAAAAAGGAAAAAGACAGAAGAAAAGATACGAAAGAAAAAAAAAGAGAAATAAAGTCTTCTTCCTCTCGTTCGCCATGCTTTTTCCTGTTTCATCTTCACGTGAAGTCCAATTCTCTGGATAAAGGTTGCCGTAGTGGAGAGTTCTTCGGGGCTTCCAAACAGCTTTATGTGGATATATGTCTCCGTTGGCTAGTACTCAGTACCAAATTGGCTAAGCATATAACAGTCTTGTAGGATGTTTGGATGTCTGTCCCGCCTGCCCACACATACACATTGGCGATGGAGCCAAAGATTGGTCTGTGTAAATGGTAATTTAATCTGTTATGTCCCATTCTCAGGCGGAACAGGATCACTTGTTCTGCTCTATCAAGACAGTGATAGCCGTCTTTCGTTTGGGCAACTTTCCTTATTGTCTGGATTAGTGTCTTCATTTCTTGGTAAGTGATCGTTTGTTCGTATTGTTCTAGTGTTGCTTCCTATTTTGCCAATCTGTCTGCTGTCTCATGTCCTTGTATGCCACAGTGTGATGGTATCCACTGTAACACTACCCTTCTTATAGTTTTTAGCTCACCCAAAGCTTTCTTAAGCTCTGGCAGTTTATCATTTTTTTTAGAGCTTGCAGAACTGACATTGCATCTGTAATGAATACAATCTGCTAGCATTGACTTGCTGTGTGGCTAATCATTTCTGCAGCAATAATTAGTGCATGTACTTCAGCCGAGTAGATTGAACATAATGTTATAGTGAATGAACTAGTGGTTTCATTTTCTTTATCTGGGTAGACAACGTAGATTTCTGAGCCTCCATTATTCGCTGCTCTTGTTGCTGATCCATCAGTATATACCCGGATCCATGCTTCTCTTGGGTACAGTTTACCGATCATGTCGCATGCTGCTGCTTTCTTGTGGAGAGCATTTTGGTCTCCGAAGTGGTAGGTGTCAGTTATTAATGTTTTTATGCTGAGGTTTTGGCCTTGTTCTCATGGGGTTGGAAGGGCTATAGGATTTACTTCCTTAGTGGTGTCTGGTATATCATCCTTATATGTTCTCATTCATATTTTGACCGATGTACAAAGTTATTTCTCTTCAATCTCCCACTGGCAATATCTTCGAATCTGGTCTTTATTGGGTTTGCTGTAACGTTTTTTGTATCTTCTGCTTGTATCATGTTCTTGGTGTCTCGTCTATAGGACAGAGGTGTGATGCCTGTGATTTTTTTCATTTCATTTATTGGAGTTGATTTAATGGCACCCGTGATCACCATAAGCGCTTGGTTTTGTACCTTATCTAAGGTTTGTAGGTGTGAATTGTCTACTGTGAACCATGCTGCTGATCCATAGTCTACTATTGGTCTTTTTAACCCACTATAGAACGTCTTAAGTGTTGTTTAATTTGCTCCCTAGTTTGACCCAGCTATTTTCTTCAATATTTCGAGTTTTTTTCCTTGCCTTTGCCTCTTTTTTTTTAAATGTAAGGCCTTCGCGTTCATTCTCTTATTAAATGTGATGCCCAGATATAGCGGCTCATCATCTATTTGGACCTGTATATTTCCAAGTCGTATTTATCCTGCCTTTTCTTTGTTTGAGAATGTGAAGAGTGTTGTTGCAGATTTCTTGGCGTTGATCTGTACCATCCATTTCTCAGCCCATTCTGCTATAGTGTTTGCTGCTCCTTGTATTCGCGTATTTACAATTGTTAGGTGTTCTTCTACACACCACACCACCAAGTCGTCTGCATATAGAGCGGTTCTCACTCCTTCTACACACCACACCACCAAATCATCTGAGTATAGAGCGGCTCTCAATCCTTCTACACATCACACCACGAAGTCATCTGAGTATAGAGCGGCTCTCACTCCTTCTACACACCACACCACCAAGTCATCTGAGTATAGAGCGGCTCTCACCGCTTGTGGCAGATCGTGGGTGAGATCATTGATAACACGAGGAACAATGTGGAAGGCAGTACTGAACCTTGAGGAACCGTGTTTTAGGAGGGTTTTTTTGGGTTTTTTTTTTTGCTGTTCTAACCATCCATGGTAACTCTGGCTTACCGGTTGTATAAGAATGTCTTGATCCATTTTCTAATGTTATCCTTGATGCCATTCCTTTGCATGTTTCTTTTCTTGGAAGGCGTCTTCAACAATTTGATACAAGTATATGATCTGCTGTTCTGTGCTGCCACACTCTCTAAACCCTGCTTGTTCTGGTATTAGTATTTTCTCATTTTCTAGATATCATTTCAGTCTTCTGTTGACCATTCTCTCAATTGTCTTACAGACACAGCTGGTTAAGCGTATTGGTCTGTAACTGGTAGCCTTTTCCGGATCTTTTCCTTTCTTTATAATGGGACACATATATGCCTCTTTCCATATCTGCAGCACATTGCCTGTCATCCGGCTATAATTGTATATTTGCAGCAGTTTGTTTATTGCTGCATGTCCAAGGTGTTTGAGCATTTCGTCGGTTAAGCCATCTGGACCTAGTGGTTTCTTGTCTTTCAGTTTCCATAAGGCTGTTTTTAGCTCTTCCATAGTAAAATGTTTTGACATTACATCCGGACTGTTTTCGCTGTTGTTTGTATGTGTTATTCCTTGTTGAATTTCTCTTTGTCTGCATGGTTTACGGTGATGTTGCTCTCATTCCGGTAAGATTCCGCAAATATTTTGGCTGCTTGTTTGCCAGTATATAGTTTACCTGCATCTTCTAGTGTGGTTGTTTGTTGCTGAGAATTATTATCGTCACGTAGTTGTTTAGTTAGTTTCCACAACTTTCTGCCTTCCTTCTCAAAGCTTAATTCATGAGTTTTCTCTTACCAGCTTGTCCTTTGTGCTTCTAGTTTACCTTTGATGAAATTTACTTTGGTTTTTTTTCCAGCGGGATGTGATTCTGTTGTGATGGTTGTAACTCTGCAATGTCTCTTGCCTCATTCATTTCTTCGTGTAATTTTTGTAAAGTTTTAGTCCAATCTGGGACATAATTCTTCCTTGCTCCTCTTGGTATTGTCTCTTTTGCTGCTTGAAGCACTCCCTTATTAAACTCCCTGCTCACACTGTTAATGTCTCTGTCTAGTACCCTAATATACTTTGTCAGCAGGCTTACTCTATGTTAGTATGTGCACTAATTTGATTTTGTGTAATTCCTTCTTGGATGCCGTGAATTAATATTGATTGTTCTGCTAATGTATATTAATACAGGGCGATGATCGCTTCCACCCATTTGTTTTCCTATTTCTCTTTCTGCTATTCCTACTAGATCCGGTGTGCAAAATGCCAAGTCTAGGGTAGAGGTACTGTGCCGTCTTCTGGAGTAAAATGTTGGGAGGTCGTTAGGTTTGTTTAATAGGGTTATATTGTTGTCGTCATGCCAGTTTTCAACCTCTTCTTCCCTTCTGTCTAGTTGCCCATATCCCCAACTTTAGGAGTGACTGTTGAAGTCTTCCACCGCTAGGTTGAGTGGTATGTCGCTGGGGCAGTAGAAGTTGAGGAGGTCCAGCTCCAGAGTGTTCCTTTTGAAATGGATTATTTGGTATTCTGCACCTTCTTTGTGCACTTTGGTTTCCAAAGCATTTATGCTATTGGAGGAATAACGTAAGAAGATTCAAGAAGAAAGACATATGAAGAAAATGGAAAGAAGGAATATCAAAGAAGAAGGAAGCCAGAAGAACGTTTTAAGAAGGATGAAGACAGAAGTGTGAAGAAAGAAACAAGTGTAACGAAGAGGGGAACACAAAATGGTGAAGAGAGGAAACAAGTGTAAAGAAGAGGGGAACACAAAATGGTGAAGAAAGGAAACAAGTGTAAAGAAGAGGGGAACACAAAATGGTGAAGAAAGGAAACAAGTGTAAAGAAGAGGGGAACACAAAATGGTGAAGAAAGGAAACAAGTGTAAAGAAGAGGGGAACACAAAATGGTGAAGAAAGGAAACAAGTGTAAAGAAGAGGGGAACACAAAATGGTGAAGAAAGGAAACAAGTGTAAAGAAGAGGGGAACACAAAATGGTGAAGAAAGGAAACAAGTGTAAAGAAGAGGGGAACACAAAATGGTGAAGAAAGGAAACAAGTGTAAAGAAGAGGGGAACACAAAAGGGTGAAGAAAGGAAACAAGTGTAAAGAAGAGGGGAACACAAAAGGGTGAAGAAAGGAAACAAGTGTAAAGAAGAGGGGAACACAAAAAGGGTGAAGAAAGGAAACAAGTGTAAAGAAGAGGGGAACACAAAATGGTGAAGAGAGGAAACAAGTGTAAAGAAGAGGGGAACACAAAATGGTGAAGAAAGGAAACAAGTGTAAAGAAGAGGGGAACACAAAAAGGGTTAAGAAAGGAAACAAGTGTAAAGATTAGTACATGAACACATAAGGGAGAAGAAATAAAGAAGTGTAAAGATTAGGGGAACACATAAGAGTGAAGAAAGAAAACAAGTGTAAAGATTATGGGAATACATAAGAGTGAAGAAAGGAAAGAAGTATAAAGATTGGGGGAACACATACGGGTGAAGAAAGGAAACACGTGTAAAGAAGAGGGGAACACAAAAAGGAGAGGAAAGGAAACAAGTGTAAAGATTAGAGTAACACATAAGGGTGAAGAAAGGAAACAAGTGTAAAGAAGTAGGGAACATGCACGGATAAAGAAAGGAAACAAGTGTAAAGAACAGTACAAAATTAAAGAAACAGTGATGAACACAGGAATTAATAAAAAAGGATGGAAGAAAAACAAAATTTATATAGGAGAAGAAAAAAGAAAAAAGAAACAAGGACGAAGAAAGGGACATTGAGGAAGACAGAAAATGGAGGATGGAAGAACACAAACGGATGAGGGAAGAGATAGTGAGGAAGACAGAAAATGGAGGAGGAAAAAGACAGAAGGGTCAGGGAACAGACATTTATGAAGAGAGAAAAGGTTTAAAAGAAGAAGAAAGACGGATTAGGGAAGAGACAGGAAAACAGAAAAAGAAGGAGGAAAAAAGAAAGAAGGATGAGGGAAGTGACAGTTATGAAGACAAAAAAAGGAGGAAGGAAGAAAAAAAACGGATGAGGGAAGAGGCAGGAAGACAGTAAAGGGAGAAAGGAAGAAGAAAAACGGACGAGGGACGAGACAGTAAGAAAGACAGAAAAGGGAGGAATACAGAAGAACAACGGATGAAGAAAGTATACAATTATTAAGGATGACAGAAGAAGAAAGAAGAAGAAAGAAAGAAAAGCAAATGTTCATGAAGAAAGAAGACAGTAGAAATAGGAGAGAAGGATGAAGAAAGAATACATATATAATAGAGAGAAAAATACTAAAAATTAGAAGGACGAAGAAAGGATACAAATTACCAAAACAATATAATGGAAGAAGAAAGAACGATGGAGAAAGGAACACTTATAAAGAAGAAGGATAAAAGAAGAAAAATAAAGGATACAGAAACAATGCTAGCGACGGAAGATGGTGAAAGGAACAATAAGTCCGAAGGAAGAAGGAAGGATGAAGAAAGAAGGAAGAAGAAAGAAGGAAGAAGAAAGAAGTATGAGAAACGAACAAATAATAAATACCAAGAAAGAAAAGTGTGGAGGAAAAAAAAAGAATGAAAAAAGAAAATATTTTACGAAGATGAAGGAAGAAAGATGTATAAAGAATGATACAATTATAAAAAAGAAAGAAGAAAATAGGATGATAATGAAACAATGAAGAAGAAAGAAAAAGGAAAGCAGCAATCAGAAGGTAAAACCAAGAGAGAAGACAGATGAAATATGACAGAAGTGAAAAGTATGGGTAAAACGAAGAACGATTCAATTCGCCTAAAAAAATATAATAGATTATCCATCACTAGTATAAAAACAGTCATAGTTAGTGACTGCTAATAACAGCATGTAACGTAGAGATCCGCAACAAAATAATTGATATATACAAAGTAAAATCAGAAATAGAGAAGTTAAGATTAACAGGCGTGAACAGTGTCACACATTAGCTATGAAATAGATGGTAAAGATAAACACAACAAGAGAATGTTTATTGATTCCCATGAAGCACGTCTAGCTTGCCTAACATCCCCAGGCCCAACCCCCCTCGCTACCCAAATTGCCTGAAACAATATTGTGGCTCAATTGAGTTCAGTATTAGTGCCATCTCCGCATCGAATGTCGACTGCAATGGACATTCAGTGTTTGATATCTCTTACTATTATGGTGCAATCTGACAGATTTGTTCCATATCATCTCCTAATGTTATCCACCCACTTATAACGTTGGCTGCCTCTTGAACGACTGCCATCCCTCCTACCCTGTAGTGTGGTCTTCAACAAGGAGGTTTATATATATATATATATATATATATATATATATATATATGTATGTGTGTGTGTATGTGTGTGTGTGTGTGTGTGTGCGTGCGCGTGTGCGTGTGTGTGTGTGTGTGTCTGCGTGTGCGTGTGCGTGCGCACAAACTCAACTCATACACACACATACACACACACAACCATACTATGTAATCGATTAATTAACAACCTGCATATTGTAAAGTGTTAGATAGCAGTCATTGCCGCGTGTATTGATTGAACTGTTAAACTTCATAGTGCAAAGGTCCAACATTAGTTTACAATGTGCGATGCCTAGTTCGCTTCCTCGCCGCATTTTTCTTCCCAAAAGCTCACTGGGCACCCATGTACAACTAAGTGAACTGGGTTGTGTTTTAATGATGTTGTTAACCCAGTATCAATTCCATGAGAAGCCAACGCTCTACCGCTATGCTATTCAGACGATTGTGGATGTTTGAAATCTAACGTGGGTCAGGTAGCGACGTCTGCCTTTCAGTCTGAATATACAGAGAGCGACATGAAACATTAATAGCAGTGCATGTTGTCACTCACTGAAAGAGACTGGGTACATCTTGCGCCGCTTGAAGTTCAGCAATATTGATTATTTGCAAGAAAACTTAACAGGGCATAACATACATTCCAGATCCTACTTCAATGATTGCTGGTCACTTGGATGAATCCTACTTCATTCTGAACTGACTAGTACATCTCATCATTTTGTATTGCTTGTCCATCTGTTTTCCGAGCGATTATAAACATACAGTGTGTTACCGAGATCCAGAAGGGGAACAAAGAATAGTAATACTGTACCTAGAAGGCATGTTGAAAGATGCGACTAACTAGGGTTCAGCAAGTTGATGGCTACGTCACCTTGTAGTTACCACAACCATAAAATGTCAAATTTCAACATTTGATGACGACATAAATTTGGCCAATCCTTTACGAGGAAGGTAGCTGAAAAGAATTGATTTAATGATTTAGAATAAACCTGTTTTTAATGTCGATCGGTCGCTCTGTCTGTCTGTGTGTCTATTTGTATGCCTGCCTGCGTGACTGTCTGCCTGCCTGCCTGCTGGGCCGGCCAGTCGATCGGTCGGTCCGTCTGTCCGTCAGTCAGTGCATTCATTCACTCATTCGTACGTCGAACTTTACACCAAAATATAATGTTCTTTTCCATGGAACTCTATCCTCAGCTATCTCCTCCCCCTTTTAAAAGTATGTGGAAAAATCTTTGATTGAGGTCTTACATAAATCTTTGTATTTTAACATTGGTCTAGCTACAGATCTTCTCCACGCCAAAAGTGCACAGAAAAGCACCTGTTTGGGTATGCGGTTGTTTTCCATTCTTCTCACATGTCCCAGCCACCTCAGACTTTTACTACCGCGTATCCCTTTACAGTTTGCAGCTTGGCCCGAGGCAACACCTCCGTGTCAGTCATTTTGTCCTGTCACTTGATTGTAATTATTTTTCCCAGACAACGAAGATGAAAGTTGGTGAATCACCTTTCGTGTTTCGAATAAGTGTTCCACGCTTCGGACTCAAACAGTAAGGTGGTGCCAAGCACACAAGTTCGATATATCCGAGTTTTTTTGTGTTTTTTTGTGTTTTTTAAATTATTTTCCCACACGTATTTGGATAATCTGTCAAATGTAGTAGGAGCTGCATTTCCTATCCTGTTATTGATTTCTTCTGTAAGTGAGAGCGTGACCCTGACTTTTACCCTAAATAACAGAATTGTTGTGTCTGTACAATTAGGTTATTGTTTGAAGTGATACTTTTTGGGATGGTAGAACTACATTCTTCGTAACACTTATACTCAGAGAGAGCAGATCATAAACTTAAGCCAACTTGTTAAAGACACTGCATGGTAGATTCACTTCACGCAACAAGGGTAGCGTCATCGGCGTGGAGAAGATCTCGGAGAAGTAGTTAAATTGTCTTTGTCTTGGCTCTCAAGTAAGCTGTAAGATCTAGTACAAAAGAAGACCTCGCCAGTAGCACCACGGAGGGCATAGTCTAGCAGCACTGCAAAGAAGATACGAAAGGGATGCTTAGGGAATACATTTCTAAATTACAGCTCAAGTTACTACAATCTGTATACTTCTGAGTTACAATTATAAAGTAATATCAGCCCCGGAAGCATTACAATATTACAATTAACCTAGTTCGGATAGTGCTGGTTTTTGATGAGTGAAATATAATCTCCAATTTATGTCCGCATGCAGAACTGGCTTCTCCAATGACGTATTTCTTATGTCAAATCTCCTTAATGACACCAAACAATGTCAAGAAATTCTTTGCGATGAACTGAAAAGGGGAAATAATCTGGCTGGCTGAATATTATTTTGAAATAATCAGTTGCATCCCTTATCATGTGAAAACATTTTGATTTATAAAAAAATAAAAATAATAAATGCAGTAGCTCCACTAAAACATTCTATGCTGATAGACGATGGTGAGCATGACTGGCAGTCAAATAGAGATAGTAATGTCAAGAAACTTGATTAATAACAGAGAAATAAAAGAATGAAGTGTATGGATGGATTGAAATTATTGACAAAAGGCAGTGACATTAGAGAGGCCAGCCTCAGATATAATAACCCATGGCCTCATCATGTTGCAAGGGTACTATTTTATACCTCCAAGGTCTCGCACCACTTCAGTGCTTGGACACCAATACCTCCGTTACTACGCCTAGTATTTTTAGCTTGTTCTAGTCCTTAATACCTTTTAATATGCCAGTCAGTTCTTCGACCAAATCAGTGAGAAGGCTATGGGCTCACAAGATGGGTCTCATCTACACCTGTCCCTTAATGAGCCATCTGGAACATCGCATTTGGTCTCAATATCTTGAATCCGTTTCGCTGTTGTACTTCAGATACATCGAAGAATATATAGGTATTACCGACACTACTGAGGCTGACCTCTCTAACCATTGGCTTCATCAATAATTTCCATCCATCCATACACTTGATTTCTAGTATCTCTTCTTCGTGTCGCACTTTCAGGAAAACACTGTCTCTATCTGCCCTCCCAGAACACACTCTACTGGAATCCCTCTGACACACATTTATATTTCTTCTCATCCTCAAATAATGTTGTCCTGTCTCTTTCTCGTTTTATGAGCTGCTACGCCGACGTCGTTAATTTCAAGAAGAACACGATTTGTTTCAATATGTCCCATGAGATACTTGACAGCTGCCTTAAGCGTCTCTAGCCCGAAACTATTTTTACCTCAGGGCATCAGCGGGTGTAGTATTACCTTATCCCACCACTTGTAAGCTATTATTCGATCCCTCCACTGATGTGCTAAATCCTGATCCATCCACTGATGTGCTAAATCCTGATCCCTCCACTGATGTGCTAAATCCTGATCCCTCCACTGATGTGCTAAATCCTGATCCCTCCACTGATGTGCTAAATCCTGATCCCTACACTGATGTGCTAAATCCTCATCCCTCCACTGATGTGCTAAATCCTGATCCCTCCACTGATGTGCTAAATCCTGATCCGACCACGGGTGTGCTATTACCTGATCCCACCATGGTCGTGCTATATCTAGGTCTTCCCACTGATGTGCTATATCCAGATCCCCCCACTAATGTTCTATATCCAGATCCTCCCACTGAAGTGCTATATCCTGATCATCCCACTAATGTGATATATCCTGATCCTCCCACTAATGTTCTATATCCTAATCCTCCCCCTAATGTGCTATATTCTGATCCTCCCACTAATGTTCTATATCCAGATCCTCGCACATGTGCTATGTCCTGATCCTCCCACTGATGTGCTATATCTAGGTCCTCCCACTAATGTTCTATATCCAGATCCTCCCACTAATGTTCTATATCTTGATCCTACCACTGATGTGCTAAATATTGATCCCTCCACTGATGTGCTATATCCTGATCCCCCTACTGATGTCATATAACATGATCTTCTCAGGGGTGTGCTAATACCTGTTTCCACCACGGATATGCTATTACCTCATCCTTCGCTTGGTATACTATTACCTCATCATTCAGCTAGTGTGCTATTATATGATTCCCCACGGGTGTGCTATTCCCTGATCTTCCTACGAGTGTGCTTTTACCTCATCTCAACACGAGTATGCTATACCCTGATCCATCTACGCGTATACTATTACCTGATCCTTCCACGATGTGTTATTACCTGAGCCTCCCACGAATGTGCTATTCCTGATCTTCCCACCTGTGTTATATTCTGATCTTTCCACGCATAGTCTGTTACCTGATCTTTCCATGGGTGTTATATATCTTGATCCCTCTACGAATGTGTTATTCCTGATATTCCCATGGGTGGGCTATATCCTGATCTTCCAATGGGTGTGCTCTTACCTGATCTTTCTATGGGTGTGCTATTATCTGATCCTTCCATGGTATGTTATTATCTGATCCTCCCACGGATGTGCTATTCCTGATCTTCCCACGTGTGTTATATTCTGATCTTCCTACGCATGTGCTGTTACCTGATCTTCCCACGGGTATGATTTTACCTCATATCTACACGCATGTGCTATTACCTGATCCTACCACGGGTGTGCTATTCTTTATCTTCCTACGGGTGTGCTATTACCTGATTCCTTCACTGGTGAGATATTACCTGATCCTACCACGGGTGTGCTTTTACCTGCTCCTCTCACAGATGTGTTATTACCTGATCCCTCCGCTGGTGTGCTGTATCCTGATCCCTGAATTGGTGTGCCATTACCTGATCTCTCCACGTGTGTGCTAATACCTGATCCTCCCACGGGTATACCTGATCCTCCTACGGGTATGCCTTATCCTAACACGGGTATGCCCGATCATCCCACGGGTATGTCTGATCCTCCCACGGGTATGCCTGATCGTCGCACAGGTATGTCTGATCCTCCTACGGATATGATATTACCTGATCCTCCCACGCGTATGCTATTACCTGACCCCTCCACTTGTGTGCTAATACCTGATCCTCCCACGGATTTGCTATATGAGGGAGATTTTCTCCACAGTTACTACTCAGAGAGGGACTAGATACCGAAACAGAACCAGAGACTTTTAACTCAGCACTCATGGATACGGTAACAGAGATTCTGGGGTGCCACCAAAAATAAAGAAGCCACGGGTGACCAAAACAATTATAGACTTTTGTGATAGAAGAAGGTTACTGAAAAACAAAAAATATCCATCTGATGAGGTCGACAGATATACAGAGGTCAAGAAAGCGACACAACAAAAGAGGATAGAGGTGAAAGAAGCGTGCTAAGTGAGCAATGTACAAACATCGAAGAGAGATTAGACAGAAATGACGCTAAAGGAGCATACAAGGTGGTCAAAGAACTGGTAACACCAAGACAAGTCAGGAACTTTATGATCCAGGATAATAGCGGCAAGTGCCTTGTTGAGGACAATGACGTACTGGCACGATGGAGAGAGAGCTGTTCCGAGTTATACAACTATGAGGGACGGAACGAACAATCCCTCCAACACCAACAACTATAGAGGATAACCAGCTGATAACGAAGGAAGAGGTAGCTGCAGTGGTAAAGGCATTGAGAAGATCGAATGCGGCCGGTTTGGACAATATACCGGCAGATCTCTTACAGGCAGAGTGGGAGATAGTGGTAGAAGGCCTGACACACACTGTAACAAAATATGGGGGACAGGAAAATGGCCGGACTAATTGACAAAATCAATGGTTATACCGTTACCTAAGTATGAAAACCTAAAGATGTGCCAAAATTACAGAACAATAAGCCTCATTAGCCATCACAGCAAGGTCATGCTTAGATTAAGCCTAGACCGATTAAAACCCCAAGCAGTGAACATCATTGCTGAGGAGCAAGGAGGGTTCTGACAAGGAAGAAGCACTACATAATATATATTTAATGTTAAGCTGCTAAGCGGGAAATATCTAGAACAGCCGCAGAAACTGTATCATGTGTTTGTTGATTTTAAGAATGCGTTTGATATGGTATGGCATAATGCGCTATGGACAACCATGATGTATAAAATCAACGTAAATATTATAAAAGGTCCTTGAACACCTGTAAGACAAGGTGTTCAGCGCAGTTCTTGGGAATGGGAGGGGTGGGGACTTGTCTCGCACATCAGTTGCTGTGATACAGGGTTGTACTATTTGGATATGCTAATACCTGATCGTCCCAGGGGTGTGATATATCTTGATCCCCCAACTGGTGTACTATATCTTGATCCCTCCACGGGTGTGCTATATCTTGATCCCTCCACTGGTGTGCTATATCTTGATCCCTCCACTAGTGTGCTATATCTTGATCCCTCCACTGGTGTGCTATATCGTGATACCTCCACGGGTGTCCTATATCTTGATCCCTTCACTGGTGTGCTATATGTTGATCCCTCCACTGGTGTGCTATATCTTGATCCCTCCACTGGTGTGCTATATCTTGATCCTTCCACTGGTGGACTATATCTTGATCCCTCAACTGGTGTGCTATATCTTGATCCCTCCACTAGTGTGCTATATCTTGATCCCTCCACTGGTGTGCTATATCGTGATAACTCCACGGGTGTGCTATATATTGATCCCTCTACTGGTGTGCTATATGTTGATCCCTCCACTGGTGTGCTATATCTTGATCCCTCCACTGGTGTGCTATATCTTGATCCCTCCACTGTTGTGCTATATCTTGATCCCTCCACTGGTGTGCTATATATTGATCCATCCACTGGTGTGCTACATCTTGATCCCTCCACTGGTGTGCTATATCTTGATCCCCCAACTGGTGTGCTATATTTTGATCCCTCCACTGGTGTGCTATATATTGATCCATCCACTGGTGGGCTATATCTTGATCCCTCCACTGGTGTGCTATATCTTGATCCCTCCACTGGTGTGCTATATCTTGATCCTTCCACTGGTGGACTATATCTTTATCCCTCCACTGGTGTGCTATATCTTGATTCCTCCACTGGTGGGCTATATCTTGATCCCTCCACTGGTGGGCTATATCTTGATCCCTCCACTGGTGTGCTATATCTAGATCCCTCCACTGGTGTGCTATATCTTGATCCCTTCAATGGTGGACTATATCTTGATCCCTCCACTGGCGTGATATATCGTGATCCCTCCACTGGTGTGATATATCTTGATCTCTCCATTGGTGTGCTATATCTTGATCCCTACACTAGTGTGCTATATCTTGATCCCTTCACTGGTGGGCTATATCTCGATCCCTCTACTGGTGTCCTATATCTTGATCCCTTCACTGGTGTGCTATATTTTGATCGCTCCACTGGTTTGCTGTATCTTGATCCCTCCACTGGTGTGCTATATCTTAATACCTCCAATGGTGGGCTATATCTTGATCCCTCCACTGGTGTGATATATCGTGATCCCTCCACTGGTGTGATATATCTTGATCTCTCCATTGGTGTGCTATATCTTGATCCCTACACTAGTGTGCTATATCTTGATCCCTTTACTGGTGGGCTATATCTTGATCCCTCCACTGGTGTCCTATATCTTGATCCCTCCACTGGTGTGCTATATCTTGATCGCTTCACTGGTGTGCTATATCTTGATCCCTCCACTGGTGTGCTACATCTTGATCCCTCCACTGGTGTGCTATATCTTGATCCCCCAACTGGTGTGCTATATCTTGATCCCTCCACTGGTATGCTATATCTTGATCCCTCCACTGGTGGGCTATATCGTGATCCCTCCACTGGTGTGCTATATCGTGATCCCTCCACTGGTGTGCTATTTCTTGATCCCTCCACTGGTGTGCTATATCTTGATCCCTTCACTGGTGAGCTATATCTTGATCCCTCCACTGGTAGGCTATAGCTTGATCCCTCCGCTGGTGTGATATATCTTTATCCCTCCACTGGTGTGCTATATCTTGATCCCTCCATTGGTGGGCTATATCTTGATCCCTCCACTGGTGGGCTATATCTTGATCCCTCCACTGGTGTGCTATATCTTGATCCCTCCACTGGTGTGCTATATCTTGATCCCTCCACTGGTGCGCTACATCTTGATCCCTCCACTGGTGTGCTATATCTTGATCCCTCAACTGGTGTGCTATATCTTGATCCCTCCACTGGTGTGCTATATATTGATCCATCCACTGGTGTGCTACATCTTGATCCCTCCACTGGTGTGCTATATCTTGATCCCCCAACTGGTGTGCTATATTTTGATCCCTCCACTGGTGTGCTATATATTGATCCACCCACTGGTGGGCTATATCTTGATCCCTCCACTGGTGTGCTATATCTTGATCCCTCCACTGGTGTGCTATATCTTGATCCTTCTACTGGTGGACTATATCTTGATCCCTCCACTGGTGTGCTATATCTTGATTCCTTCTTTGGTGGGCTATATCTTGATCCCTCCACTGGTGGGCTATATCTTGATCCCTCCACTGGTGTGCTATATCTTGATCCCTCCACTGATGTGCTATATCTTGATCCCTCCAATGGTGGGCTATATCGTGATCCCTCCACTGGTGGGATATATCGTGATCCCTCCACTGGTGTGATATATCTTGATCTCTCCATTGGTGTGCTATATCTTGATCCCTACACTAGTGTGCTATATCTTGATCCCTTCACTGGTGGGCTATATCTTGATCCCTCCACTGGTGTCCTATATCTTGATCCCTCCACTGGTGGGCTATATCTTGATCGCTCCACTGGTTTGCTATATCTTGATCCCTCCACTGGTGTGCTATATCTTGATCCCTCCACTGGTGTGCTATATCTTGATCCCTCCAATGGTGGGCTATATCTTGATCCCTCCACTGGTGTGATATATCGTGATCCCTCCACTGGTGTGATATATCTTGATCTCTCCATTGGTGTGCTATATCTTGATCCCTACACTAGTGTGCTATATCTTGATCCCTTTACTGGTGGGCTATATCTTGATCCCTCCACTGGTGTCCTATATCTTGATCCCTCCACTGGTGTGCTATATCTTGATCGCTCCACTGGTGTGCTATATCTTGATCCCTCCACTGGTGTGCTACATCTTGATCCCTCCACTGGTGTGCTATATCTTGATCCCTCCACTGGTGTGCTATATCTTGATCCCTCCACTGGTGTGCTATATCTTGATCCCTCCACTGGTGTGCTATATCGTGATCCCTCCACTGGTGTGCTATATCGTGATCCCTCCACTGGTGTGCTATTTCTTGATCCCTCCACTGGTGTGCTATATCTTGATCCCTTCACTGGTAAGCTATATCTTGATCCCTCCACTGGTGGGCTATAGCTTGATCCCTCCGCTGGTGTGATATATCTTGATCCCTCCACTGGTGTGCTATATCTTGATCCCTCCATTGGTGGGCTATATCTTGATCCCTCCACTGGTGTGCTATTACCTGATCAATCCACGTGTGTGCTATTACCTGATCAATCCACTTGTGTGCTATTACCTGATCCTCCTACGAGACCCTACAGAGGTGGTGTGTTTGTGTATGTGTGTCCTGGCATATGTATGTGTACAACGAGTACTCAAATAGATAAGTAGGATATCTAGAGTAGGAATGCCAATCTTGTCATTTCAAATATGGTTTTTAGAGCTGCATCTGTACTCCCTGACGTTTCAATTGTGTTGCCCAGATAGATAAGTACGTCCATCTATTCCAACGGTTGCCCCTTCAACAAGATTGGCTCTTTGTTCCTAATGGAGTGAAAATAGTTTAATGTATCCATTTGCGACAATATCTTCATCGTGTTCTCCGATTGTGTATCCTGTTATTATATGCGTCTAGTTGAAGTTAATTGGGATTTGTTTCATATGATTAACAAAGCAATGTTGTTATGTCTTGCTATGAAACGAGCAAAGGACGTCACTTCTACGAAGTATCAATTGATCATTTATCATTCCAGCTCTTCTTTTACCATTTAATATGTTCACCATTACACTTCATTTTCCACGACATAAGTTGATTTCAGTGTGTCTTGGAGAGTCTGATAGATGGTAAAAGTAATCCCCTATAGCAGGAACTGCTGCTAGAGTTGAAGTACTTCCTTGTACAAAGCTCAGCTTTCTTATGAGGTGGTTGGGCCAGTTCCCTTCGACGCTGCGTTTCCTTCTTCCACAGTAAAGTAGGTATCCATTTATGACTCAAAAAATGGGGATCCAATCCTGTAACTTTTGAAATAAGGAGAGGGCTTATACGCTCGGCAAAGATGAAGTTAGCACAAATACTGTCTCTTAATGGTCATTTAGTTTGATTTTCTTTTTCATTCTTAGATTTCAAATTTTTCGACTTGAGACAGATTTTCGTAGTTAAGGAAACTTGTGCCATTGCACTTTTAGTTCATATTGTAATACCAGATAAAAATAGTGTTCCACAATAAGTTCTCAACTAAAATCAGGTAAGTATTGAGATTCGATTCATAATTCACAGCACGATATATCAGTTCTTAAACGGCCTGAACTAAATGGAAAAATGAATGGATTTCCTAAACATATTTGACATCCTACTCACAAAAAGCATGTAACAATCGAAAAAAGTAGAGCAGAGAAGAGACAGTAACCACTAAGTTGAATGTTTTATTTTAAAAATCAGTAGGCAAGTATCAATATCAATTCTTTCCTGAAAAGAAGAGAGACATTAAGTATGAATGACAAAGACCAAATCAAAAAGTACAGTAACGAAAAGAAAAATAACAACAACAGGTTAAAATATAAAGTAGTACACAGCGACATCTGTAAAATGTGCAGAAACGTATACAAGTAGCTATGTGCCCTTAACTTTCACAAAATTAATAAATGTTCCTTCAGCTTGTTTATTTCTAATCTTCAGTTTCTAACAGATGTAATCCAATTTTACGTCACGTTTGAGCTAGTGTATTCTTATTTTGAATTTACAATAATTGAAATATCTAAATATCCATAATCATTATTGACTAAACTGTATAATACTTACTGTGTTCTGTACATCTCGAGGCTGCATTTCGTTTGGTGAATCTGCAATAAATGTATTGGTACCAAATACGCAACTTATATATATATCATCTCATTTGTTTAATGCTACAAAAACAAAGGATAGGACTACACTGGCCTGTAAGGGGATGATGAAACATTCAATCATTATACCCTTCACTAAATGGTATAAATGACAAGTTGACACACTATCAGCTTTTGGGGAATATATTTCAAAACATTTTAAACAATCACTAAATATTTCAACTTTTAATTGTGAATGATATAATAACTATATAAAGTAAATCAAATATCAGAAGACACGATTGTCAGGCGGAATTCCGGTAAGGGGGTTAAGACATTCACTTTATAATAACATAAACAAATGTATTTATCTGTGTATAAACGGAACAGCAATATTTAGTAAATTTGTTGAAATTCATTCACATCCTATGTTAATGAAAATATGCTTCTGATATTGATTGGTTGATTTACTATTTCTTTAAATACGCTGTTAATGTGACTTGCCTGTGCAAGATTTAAAAGGTATCAAAATATATGGCACACAGTTACTTTTACACAGCTGTCTTTTTTGTTAATTTGTTTAGTAGGCTTCTTTCCTACAGAGACATGACCCTGCTTGTTCATGAATTTGAATACAAGCACATTTCAGTTGTGTGCAGTACACTTACAATCTTTGCCTCGTATCATATTACATAATCCTATGATTGTCTCCAAGTCCCCATTTCTCTTTTATTTGTGTATGTCCCGAAAATCTTAAATGATAATTCTCTCTCTCTCTCTCTCTCCCTCTCTCTCTCTCTCTCTCTCTCTCTCTCTCTCTCTTTCTCTCTCTTTCTCTTCCTCTCTCTCCCTCGTATTTCGTTATTTCAAAATATGTCGATCGATAACTCTTTCCCTTTTTCTTTAGTAACATCCACTGGATAAACGTATGTGAGTCTTTATTTATGTATGGACTTTTTTATCTCATGTTTTACTGATGTTAAGAACTGTTATAAAATGTCAGCAATGTAATGTTCACTTAATCTTTCAATGACACTACGCAATTGGTTCACTCTTCATTAGAAGTTGAGAAAAGCACCGTCGATCTGAAGCTATTATTTCTTCCTCTTCTTTTTCTTCTTCGTCTTCGTTCTTTCTAGAACGGACGATCTGACGTTGTGTGGTAATTTACAGCAAGACTGCCATATCTGCACCTTTTGACACGGCACATCAGGTTTTAGATGGCTTTTCTAGTTACCAGTTTTGTGTTCCAACTTGTATCTCTATTCTATTAGCCAGACTAAACTAGTAGATAGTGCAGCCTTTTTCCAGGGCCGTCCCTTAGAGATGGAACAGGGTCAACCCACATGCTCCATGTTCATGTCTAAGGTGTCCTTGATGTCTCGATCAGCAGTCAGTCAACCCACATGCTCCATGTTCATGTCTAAGGTGTCTTTTATGTATCGATCAGCAGTCAGTCAACCCACATGCTCCATGTTCATGTTTAGGGTGTCCTTGATGTCTCGATCAGCAGTCAGTCAATCCACATGCTCCATGTTCATGTCTAAGGTGTCTTGGTGTCTTGTGTCCATATACACCCTGTTCGACCTCTGCTTCGCCATCGTGGAACAATACTTATCAGAAATGCTTTGTCCAGTCCGTCATGGCGCTTGATGTAGCCGAAAAACCTGTTTCCGAGACATAACGTGGTTTTTAAGCCAGTTGTCCTGGACACTCAGATCTTGCGGGACGGCTTTATTTGTTACCCAAGGTATTTTTAGATTCTTCTTCAGCATTTTATCTCAAAGGCCGCGACCCTCTTTCTTACCATATGTGATTCTGTGATAGCCAATGTCTCGCATCCGTACAGTCACCGGTAATACACATGCTCTTAGGATCTTCATGTTCTTATATATATATAAAAGTGAGGGTATCCTTGCGCAAGCCTCCCTTACTATGAACCAGCAAACGCGTATTTCACCACATCATCCGCATCCTACTAGCCACACCCTGACCAGCGCACCCGGGCTGGAGGGGACCATAAGCTACAGCGGCTGTAGGGGACCACAAACTACAGCGGCTGGAGGGGACCACAAACTACAGCGGCTGGAGGGGACCACAAACTACAGCGGCTGGAGCGGACCACAAACTACAGCGGCTGGAGGGGACAACAAACTGCAGTGGCTAGGGACCACAAACTACAGCGGCTGGAGGGGACCATAAGCTACAGCGGCTGGAGGGGACTACAAACTACAGCGGCTGGAGGGGACCACAAACTACAGCGGCTGGAGGGGACAACAAACTGCAGTGCCTAGGGATCACAAACTACAGCGGCAGGAGGGGACCACAAACTACAGCGGCTGGAGGGGACCACAAACTACAGCGGCTGGAGGGGACCACAAACTACAGCGGCAACCAGGAAGTCTAGAGCAGAGAAAATATAAATATCAGAGACAAACTGCCGTCTACGTTTGTCAGCCAAAGATCTTTCCAGGTTAACAATGGCTTGATCAGGCAAGAGCGCACATAATTACTCAAGGTTGCATCATGTCGTGCGATGATGTTGGTGGTGCTCATCGATGACGATAAACGATTGATTATATATATTTTTTGTTTAACTGTCATCAGACATTTTTTCCATTGCTGGGGTAGTCGAGGGGTTTTGAAGGCTGGGGACTACAGACCGCTTAGCCACTACTGTCGACAGATCGTGGGATGGATGTTTGTTTATTTCACCCCCCAACAGAAAAACAATATATGTCACACCGGGGATTCGAACCGCTGCCTCCTTGTCAGCAGGCAGGTCTCGAAACTATTCGGCCACGCTTAAAATTGCCAGCTGCTTTCACAAGGGTACAACTTGCATTCACTGATGAGAAGCACTGACGATCTAATACTATTTTTTAAATTCTATTTCCTTCCCTATATCACACGCCAAATGTTTTCTCCCGGAGAAAGACCAGTAAACACGGGCCGTCTCGTGAACGCTCACTCCCAGTGAGAGGTTGTGGATTGCGGACAGGCAAGGTCCCATGATCGAGAGACGCGGGGCGGGCGACCGGTTGGGCGTCCCCTGCATTTTGCTGCGACTGTGCGTACTCTTAAGTTTTGTCATTCGTGTTGTGTGTCTGTGAGTGCGTTGCTTTGATATCGGCAATCTTCATGTCTATTGATACTGGGTGAGTATTCTGTGTGTAAGAATGTCCGAAATGAAGGTAGCTTATTGTATGTATTTTTAGACACTGCTTTCTTTATTACGTTATCATTATGGCCGTTCATCAATATTCTTTGCTTGCTCCAATAAGAGTATCCTCTTCTTCTTCTTCGTACGCTGTCAGACGTCAACCTGTATTTTTTCGAAAAAAGCAGCGGTCATCCTGAGGCTGTCGACACTGCCATAGAGCTTGTCTAGTGTTGCTACTGGTGATGTCCACATCTGCTTTCTCTGATCCTCGTGTGTCGTGCAGTTTTGCAGCAGATGTTCAGCGGTCATTTTTCTAGTACCG
Organism: Ariolimax columbianus; assembly: GCA_036924085.1. NCBI lineage: Eukaryota > Metazoa > Mollusca > Gastropoda > Stylommatophora > Arionidae > Ariolimax > Ariolimax columbianus. The sequence continues at coordinate 61,406,288 of JAVGWX010000007.1, read as the reverse complement.
CACGTGCATTCGTCAGTGCCACCTATCTTCAATTTATTGAATAGGTGGTACCTCAGTCTATTGTGGCCAGTGCGAAGTCTGAAGACCACGACCCGCTCTGTTCTGTTCAACTGGTAATAGGCATCATTTTTTTGTGTAGCCAGTATGTTCTGTTTCCCATTTGGTCATGTATCTAGCTCTAATAAGCCTTTTTGACTCTTCGTATGCATATAGAGTATAAGACCATTACTGCAGATGACCATCTTGAAGGATGACTGCACAAAAAGCATGATACAAGCTCCTGCTTTGTGGATCCTCCGGCAGATTGTTTTAAGTGATGATGTTATATGTGTCGTTTAGTCGGTCGTTGATGGCAACACGACACTGTATTATTAATTGTTTGGTTGTACTAGTTCCTGTCTTCGCCAGCGTGACTCTCGCAATGATTTATCTTTATCGTTATCAACATTTTCTGTCCAAATCAACATGGGTCTTCCCACATCATTCTTGTTCCTGGGACTGTTCTTTTGAGTTGTGTATGGGGATTGGCAACCTCATTATAAAAATCCATTGCTGAAAAGTGTCCAGGATTTAATTAAATATTGTTCTTGTAACTCAAATGCAATGTTGGGCATCTCCTTTTTTTTCTTCTGCGTTCATTCTCATTCGCTACCAAGCCCTGAACAGGGCTTTGCAAGTAGCAGACTGTAGTCCGGAGAACGGATTTGCGTTGTGTCGCTAGTTACAGTTTGACTGCGATATTTACACCTTTCGGTCCGACACATCCGTCTTCGGCAGAATTGAGCATCTACTCCGCCAATTCGAATGACAAGTAAATGATGATAACAACCCACCTGAAGTCTGCATGTTTCTCAACAATCATTAATGACCCGATATGCTATGGAATGTATTTCACGTGTTAGTTTTTGAGATACCATCAGTATATGTTATTACCTGGATCTGCTCTTTTGCTTGTATTTTTCCTTCTCTTTCGGCATGTGAACAGTAATACAGAAGCCTCTTTAGTCACCCTGGAACAGCATGTATAGTAGGTTTCAGTTTATTCTTTCTCTGCTATACAGCAGGTCGATAAAAACGTATATAGGTAATGTCTCAAGGACCGATCCAGGAAAAAAAAATGTAGGTAATGTTTCAGGGACCGCTCCAGAACAAAAACATACATAGGTAATGTCTCAGGGACCACTTCAGAACAAAAATATATATAGGTAATGTTTCAGGTACCGCTCTAGGACAATAACATATATAAGGTAATGATTCACAGACGGCACCAGGACAAAAACATATATAGGTTGTGTCTCAAGGACCGCTCCAGGAAAAAAACATTAATAGGCAATTATTCACAGACGGCACCAGGACAAAAACATATATAGGTGTTTCTCAGGAACCATTCCAGGACAAAAACATATTTAGGTTGTGTCTCAGGGACCGCTCCAGGACAAAAACATATATAGGTTGTGTCTCACGGACCCCTCCAGGACAAAAACATATATAGGTTGTGTCTCAGGGACCGCTCCAGGAAAAAAACAACATATATAGGTTGTGTCTCAGGGACCGCTCCAGGACAAAAACATATATAGGTTGTGTCTCAAGGATCGCTCCAGGACAACAACATAAATAGGCAATGATTCACAGACGGCACCAGGACAAAAAAATATATATAGGTTGTGTCTCAGGGACCGCTCCAGGACAAAAACACATATAGGTAATGATTCACAGACGGCACCAGGACAAAAACATATATATATGTAATGTCTCAGGGACCGCTCCAGGACAAAGACATATATAGGTTGTGTCTCACGGACTGCTCCAGGACAAAAACAAATATAGGTTCTGTCCCAGGGACCACTCTAGGACAAAAACATATATAGGTTGTGTCCCAGGGACCACTCCAGGACAACAACATGTAGGTAATGTCTCAGGAACCTCAATATGTAGGTAATGTCTCAGGAACCGCTCCAGGACACAAACATATATAGGTTGTGTCTCAGGGACCGCTCCAGGACAAAAACATATTTAGGTTGTGTCTCAGGGACCGCTCCAGGACAAAAACATATATAGTTTGTCTCTCAAGGATCGCTCCAGGACAAAAACATATGTAGGTATAATGTCTCAGGGACCGCTCCAGGACAAACGCATATATAGGTAATATCTCAGGGACCGCTCCTGGACAAAAACATATATAGGCAATGTCTCTGGAACCGCTCCAGGACAAAAGCATATTTAGGTTGTGTCTCAGGGACCGCTCCATGACAAACACATATATAGGCAATTTCTCAAGGACCGCTCCAGGACAAAAGCGTATATAGGTTGTGTCTCAGGACCGCTCCAGGACAAAAACCTATATAGGTAATGTTTGAGGGACCGCTCCAGGACAAAAAACATATATAGCCAATGTTTCAGGGACCGTTCCAGCACAAAATATATAAAGGTAATGTCTGGAAGACCGCAGAAGGAGAAAAACAAAACCCATACCTACAGTACGGTCACAAGGCCTGCGTCGAGGAAAATTAAAACAGCTAACAGATCACAACAAAATCCAAGACATCTTCTTCCTCTTCTTTGTTCGTTCTCAATTTCCTGCTACCAAGCCTTGAAAAGGGCTTTGCATTTAGCAGAATGATGTCCCGACAACGCAATGCGTTGTGTCGTAGTTTACAGCTTGACTGCGATATTTGCAATTTTCGGTCCGTCACATCCGACTTCAGCAGACATTTTTGAGTAACGGGCTAGTCTTACCTCTTCGATCCATCTTTTTAGTCAGCCTGCTCTGTTATCCAGGATCACCACGTGAAGTTGTAGAAAAGTCTTAGCAGCTCTTGTTCGCTGGCCCTGACGCTAGCCCTTGCGCTGGCAGTCAGCCTTGGGTCGTTGGTCGTGACGCAAGCCCTCACGCTAAACCTTACGCTGGCCCTAACGCAGGTAGTCAGCTATGAGTCCCTGGCCCTGACGCTAGCCCTAACGCTGGCAGTCAGCTATGGTCGCTGGTCCTGACGGTAGCCCTGACGCTGGCAGTCAGCCATTGGTCGCTGACTACTGCAGCTCATGCAGTGCTCATCAACTTGATTCTAAAACAAAATTTGATTTTAAAAGAGCAGTATAAGTTAGAAGCGATACCCGAATGTGTTAACAAACTGTAAAACACTCTATGCCAGTTATTAAATAGGGTGAGACAAACAAAGAATGGTAAATATTTCATTTAAACGGCTATTTTTACACGCTATTTGTTGTGTGAGGCGTGTGATTTTGTTAATTGTTTTAGTTAGTTTTTGTCACTGGCGCGAACCTTGCGGTTGGTGCCATTTTTTGTTATTGTAGTACCTACACTGAGTCATTCCTATATATTTTTTTAGCAAATTTAGATCATCGATAGCGCTGCAGTTTCGATCTATTTGTTTTCACATGCTTCACAAAAATAGGTTCTGAAATGTACACGGAGGATTATATCAGTTTATGGACAAAGCGTTAGAAACTGTTGATTGAAGTAACAATTTATGTGTCGTGGATTATCCAGTTCTCTTCTTGGCTGTATCTTCGATAACTGTCAATCTGGTAAACTGAAGAACCCCGCAAAAAGAAGCCACACATTTGTCTGTTATGATCTGAGAGCTTTAAGCTTGTGGCAGCTTATGGCTGCGAATCATGGAAGATTACCAAAACTTCCAGATAAAGAATCGAATCCTTCGAGTCAAAATGTTACAGAAAGATTCCCTGGACAGAGAAAAAGAAAAATGTAAACATTCGGCAAGAGTTGAGCATAGATGAAAACTGGTTTATCAATTCCATGTTGGTTAGAAAATGCAAATACTTTGGTCACATCAAGAGACACAGTGGTCTTGAGAGAACAGTGATGGAAGGTATAGTGCCAGGCAAAAGAGGCAGGCGTAGACCAAGAAGACGATGACACCAAGATATCCAGGAATGCCTAGGTATGACTGTGGCGGAGGTTGGAGCTTTGGCAAGGGAACGAGTTTTTTTCAGACAGACTATGATGGGAGCGACGTTCCATAAAGGACAAGCTACATGATGATGATGAGAGAGACAAGCAGTCTAACTGATCTGTGACTGGGACATAACATTGTTGCCTTAGTAATGAGAATAAAATACAGACCGCTTCATCCAAATTGATATAGATCTGATGTGCTCTGTTTACGTAGAGCGAACGTGCTTTAATAAATTGGTAAATGTTGTTCAGTTGTCCGTCCACTCGTGCCGTAGAGCACCGTAAGAAACTAAAGTCATCTTTCGTGGGCAAGTGTGTTGCGCCACCTGTCGTAAACCCATGTCACTATAGACTTATTCTGAACTCTGATACCTTCTATTCATCTGCCTCGTGTCATGTAGCCAGATCGGCGTGCGTTGTAATCGTGTAACCTAACTTAACGTCTTTATACTGGCTTAGAAGACCTTGTAGAGTCTGTATACAACTAGATACATTTACATCACCTTGCTCTAAAAGCTATGCGCATCCAGTTTATTCTTAAATGCATTAACTGTCCCTGCCTCCACTACTTCCCCTGGCAATGCATTCCAAGCCACTCTCTGACTAACAAAATATTTCCTAATATCTAATATGGACCTCTCTATAGTGAGCTTGTAGCTATGCCCTCTTGTTATTGCGGGTGGCTGAATTTTTTAAAAACTTGTTATAGTCTAATTTATCCAATCCCCTGATCATCTTATAAACCTGTATTAAGTCACCACCAATTCTTCTCTCTTCTAGATACTGTAGGCCGGTTTTTCGGAGTCTTTCTTCATAACTGTAATTCTGGAATCCCACTATCATCTTTTTCGCTCTTTTTTGTATTCTTTCCAGCATGTGTATATCCACTCCATGATAAGGACGCCACACATGTACACAGTAATCCAATCTAAGTTTAACTAAAACTTTATACAGTTTGACTATCACTTCCTTGATCCTATGTTTAATATTTCTTTTTATCATACCTAACATTGCATTTGCCTTTTTCACTGCTACCTTAACTTGCTCACTCACCTTTCCTGTATGGTCTCTTATAACCCCTAGGTCCCTTTCCTTATCTATATTTCTAAAATTGTTCTCTCCAATTCTGTAATTAAGTTCCTTATTGGATCTACCCATGTGGATGTCTGTACATTTATCTACATTAAACTCCATTTGCCAGCTTACAGACCATTCTCGAATTTTATCTGAATCCGACCTCAATATATCCACTTCCACTTTAGATAAGACACTACTGCATAGTTTTGTGTCATCAGCAAATTTTGCAATCATGGATCCAATATCAATGTCCAAATCATTTATATATATCAAGAACAAAATTGGTGTGGAAGACAATCAAGGAAAATGCACATGAGATGGTCGAACCATGTTATTTTATGTCAATGAATGTATTCAGCACATCAGGTAGTTTACGCTATATGAATAATATCATCGTTTCTCATGTTATCTCTTCTGGTGATTACAACAACTTTTCGCAGACATTATTTTCCATGCAGTGAATTTTCCTTTCCTGAACCTTAAAAAAGAACCATGTCTGACATTGGTAGCACATAATTAGGATAAATAAACAGTTGAGTTGTTATTTGGTTTTCTGACGACTGATGTTCGAGTGTTTGAGCAGGGGGGCAATTGCCAAGTTGTTGCTTGGTTGTCAGACTGATGTTCAGGTGTTTAAGCAGGAGGGGGGGGGGGAAGCGTTGATTAAGTCACAGCACGGCCTTTCTGATAACTTCATCTATTGTTCTTGTCGATCCGATCATCGGCTGTAAACATACTTTCTAGACACTTGAACTATTGGGCCTTCCAAAGATTGTTATCCTTTACACTTATATTTAGTGAACATGATTGCATGTGTTTGATGTGCCAATATTCTTATTAGTCTATCACAGGCTGAGTCAGATGAGTTCACTGGATTATGCAACTTGTCGGCATCCTACCACCTGCACTAGGCTGTGATCAGCTGCAAAGAGTAAATAGACTTCGCTTCAATTTCTCGTGAGACAATGCGCTAGAATGTTTCTGAATTTTGTCTATGTAAATATTGAACATCAGTGAAGAAATCGCACATCCCTGTCTTACGTCAGTGATTATATCAAAAGCAACTAATTACATCAGTCGTCATTACCACATGTCTACCCTTTTGTACAGCGCTCTCAAATCATCTAACAACTGACAATGTATTATGTAGTGCTCTAACATTGACCACAGTTTATTCCTACATACTCTATCAAAATATGTCTCCTGATCAATAAATTCTATGTTAAAATGTGTGTCATATTTCACCGTTCTTACCCTCAATTATCTTAAGGAAAAAAGGCATTGGTGCATTTCACGCTCCCACCGAATCCAAATTCAGTTATGATCAGCCAAGGTTCAACAATTGGTCTTATTCGCTGTCAAAGTATTTTCTCATTCTTTTTCCCAGAGTGACTTAGTAGTAGCCATACTCCTTTGTGTGTTTCAAAGTGCCTTTTACTGCCAGACGGGTACTATTACAGTTCGTTACCAATCGTTAGGAATTCTTCTTTCCGCCCATGCATTTGTAAAATTTTTTTCTTTCCAGTCCTGATTTTCCAAAACACTGAATTGCCTCAGTGGGACTGTTGTCAAAATTTGGTGTCCTATTTCTAGTGCCGTTTCAGAAAGATCTTTTCATTTCACAAATCAATAAAGCAGGTTCCAGAATTATCTTTTTCGATGGGACAAATTCTGATCGCATGGGTTCTTGTTTGGTTGACACAATTTTTGGAAGTACTCTTTCCATCTCTGTTGTCGTACATACACATTAAATATTGAGGATCTATTTTTGACATCAATGATTGAAGTAAGATTTAACCTAACATCTCTTAGCTTTGATACTCTTATAAAAACGTCTTGGTCGATATATTTATGTGAATGTTAGCTATTCGTCATATTTCTTCCATGAATCGTCTATAGCCATGTTGATGACTAGTTTGGTATTTCGCCGAGCAGTTTGCTTAGAGATATAATCAGCTTGCGATTTGCACGAAAACCATGTCTCTTCCAATCTCGTTTTAGTCTGTATTGATTCTTTAACTCATCGTTTCGCCAAGATATTTGTTTTCTCTCTTTGCAATGTCTTAAGTGTTTTCTTCAACATTTCTTCGTGAAAATATCCTTTAGTATTCGTTATTAGGTACCTTTTCATTTCGTAAATAGCCAAAAATATATTCGTAAGTCTGTACTTGTTGTCTACAAATAACTTTCGTGTTTGAGCAATGAAAATAGAATACGTCCCCATGAATTCTTCCTGAGATTTCCAATCCTTGCCACATCTAGACAGTTTATACCATGTCTCCATCATAGCATCATTGTTCTCTCCTCTTTGTATTGTTTCCCCCTTTTCCTAATATTCTAGAGCTAGAAGTGTATTGCTATTCTAGCTGTGAGCTTCGTTTGCTTGTTTAATATTCAGATCCAATGTTTATCTTTCATTGTACTGTTTTATGTATATAAAAATACACACACACACACATACACAACACACGCACGCACACACACACACGGTAGAACAATTGACATTGGATTGTTAATTCGTACCAGAAAATATATACGAATAGTCAAAAATACAATGTAATAAAAGACATGGACAAGAAACAAAAAGAACAGCTAAGTTTGCTGAAACAAAATATCTTTCAAACAAGACTTGGCTGGATCAAGAGTACAAATGCATTAACAACAAGAAATGAATTAGATATCTTGCTTAAGGAGAAAGATATATCAAACAGATGGTCAGAATATTTACATGAACTGTTCGACAACAAAAACAGCTGAAAACCCATTAAAATTTAATATTGACAGATCAAACGTCCTTAGATCAGATTTAGATAAAGCAATAAAAGATATTAGCAAAGGAAACACACCTGGGGTGTTTACAATACATATAAAAATGAAAGACACTCTAGAGTATCCGATGTAGATAAAATCGCTGATCTGTGTAATAACATGAAATATAGAATCTTTAACTCGCGACCTGACTACATCTATTTTTTAAGCACTACCCAAAGTAGGAAGACTAATGTCTGATCAGGCAAAATATACTGATCATATATGTTAGGGTCAGGCAAAACATACCAGCCAAGACCCTCACATCAGCTTCCTAGTAGCCGTTCCTGGAAATGGGCTGTTTTCATGGCAGCTTAGCTAACGAGGTTAGATCGACGTGTTTCCCGTGGTAGTGAGGGATACGCAAATGAAAAGCATAGCACAACCATCTGCAGGACCCCGATTCACTTTCATCAGCACGCTCGGGATATGAGGAAAACTACTGCAACCCGCCACTTAACGTCCTTTTCACGGTGCACAAAAGATTAACCTACTCGTTGCGGACATTCGCAAACAACAAAGCACTATCCACGAAATCTAGTGCAACCAAGTTATTCGGATGCTAGAACATTCATTATTTATGAGAAACACCACTTAGGTAATATTTAAAATATGGAGGAGAGAATTAAACATAGAGACGACGGCGATTTAAGGATGAGCAATTTGAATTTAGAAAGAACGGAGAATCTGTCTTTTAAAGATCTGTCATTTTAAGATCTGACATTATTTATTCACGATGTATAGATTAGGAAAAGAATTTTGTGAGGTGAAAGTGAACAAGAAATGACATTGTTTTATGTACTAAAAGCGAACAAAAATTGACATAGTTTTGTATGCTGAAAGGAAACAAGAACTGACATAGTTTTGTATACTGAAAGCGAACAAGAACTGACATAGTTTTGTATGCTGAAAGCGAACAAGAACTGACATAGGTGTGTATGCTGAAAGCAAACAAGAACTGACATAGTTCTGTATGCTGAAATCGAACAAGAACTGCAGAATTCGGTGATTAAAAATAAAGACAAAAAAGTCAGATCTATGGACTGGAAATTAACACTGAGAAACAGATAATTATGATAATTAGCAAAGATGACTCGAGAGCTACACTGGAGACAACAGTGAACAGTCAAATGCTGAAACAATGCAAGATCTTGGCAGTAAAATAGCGGAAAATAATCAGATGCGGAATTGAAATTCTTCTTCTGCGTTCGTGCTCAATCTCCCGCTACAAAGCTCTGAACAGGGCTTTGCAAGTAGCAGGATGTAGTCCGGAGAACGTAATGCGTTGTGTCCCTAGTTTACAGCTTGACTGCGATATTTGCACTTTTCGGTCCGACACATCCGTCTTCGGCAGGAATTGAAATAATGAAGAGAACAAAGTTAACCAAATCTGTTTTCGCCAGCATGAGTCATATATTGACATGAAAGCAAGTCCCTCACACATAAAAATGTGTGTGTGATCAGGTGATATGTGTTCTTATCATTAATGTTAGGCGTGAAAACATGGACAATGAACATGCGGTTGGAGAACAGAATTAATGTATTTAAAAGTTGAAAATATACAATCGGGCGAACAAAAAAAACAAAAAATAAGGAAGTCTTAGAGAAACGAGAATTGATGAACGAAAACAGAATTAAAGATTTGGAAGTGTTGGTCGCATAAAAATACATGTCGATTTGCTGAAAACAATACAGAAAGAAAAAATGAACGACATAAACGTCAGAGATAAACAACTGTGTAAGTGAGATAATAGCATCAAGAAATAGACAGAGAAAAGCCTTGCTGATTGTACCATCAAGGCATGAAACAAGAGGATTTGGGAAATCGACATTCGTTGAAGCGATGGCACCTGCATTGAACTGAACTAGCAAATTAAAAATCTATAAGAGAAAATTGTTAGCATGTTTGATATATGAATTGTTACTATGTATTTTCTAATGTTGCATAATTTATTATAATTAAGTTCAATGCTGCAAAAAAGAAACAGTACAGTACCGGGCCTCCAGTTAAAGAAATTAATGTTACAGTTTCTGTACACCGTATTTGCTGCAATAATACGCACACAGTGCAGTGACATATAACATTGTACAATATAATACAGCAAAGTACAACATAACTAAATATAAACGATAGCACATTGCCAATATTATGTCACCATGAGGGCAAAGTTTAGATCATAGGTTGCAAACAATAGATCAGCACCAGGATCAGAGAATAACAAATCCGAATGTCTAACTAGTTAACACAAATAAAACGATGACTTGAATGTAGCTGATCTTATCGTTATTATGCCCTACGTAAAAACACAAACGATATTGGAAAAATAATGACAAGAACTTGAGGGTTTCATCTAAGGGCAACAAATAAGAGTGATACAATTCATAGGCGTGTCAGTCTCTTTAGACCATGCGCGCGGCGACCTGTGAGTTTTGTTCAGCTCTGTCGCCTGTATTTCGACACTCTCTGCTATGGCTGTAAAGGCCGATCCGCGAGTGAAAGTCCCTGCAACAGATCGTACAACCATACTGAGGAGACTGACTTACCTAGCTATTCCTTGATCTCTTCAGTCTTTCTTTTTCTCTGCAGTCAGAAGACATCTACGATCGTCAGCAGCCACTATGCCCACTCCAACTGACTGTCTCCAGATAACTCGATCTGAGCAATTTATTCTCAGCGCTCGTATGGGATGTCGTATGACTTCATATCCCTCTTGCATGCGTCTTTGAAACGCAGTGTGGGACGGCCGATTCTTCTAACTCCAGATACATGATCAAATACAACTATGGATTCAGATAAATACAATTAGGAAAATGTAAAGAGTAAAAGACTGCATGATCATCAGTCAAATGTATGGAATGTGTTGAAGCTATCAAGTTTTATACTCTCGTGGCAAATCCACTTTCTGTATTAGCAGGAGTCTGAACAGATAACCAGAACGTTCACTGGTTTTAACAAAACATTGCAGCTCAGCAATATGTGTGGATTTAGCAGGCAGATTCTGAACAGCAAAGAACAAATGTAGTGAAACAATACTAGCTCACACGTAAAATCAGTGTTCAAGATTAAATTGCCGTACGTGTACAGTTTCGAACATTCAATGTAAATCTAAAATACAAATTGATAATAATAGCGAACTGAATAGCCCTTTTTTCAAAATAACACTGCTTCTTTTTTAAAATAAAAACATCTATCTCTCTTATGGAACTCTGCGAGCTTTTCAAATTTCAACCGCCGTCGTGCAATTGATCTTGCAAATGGGGTGGGTAGGTTCGTGTTGTCAATCTGCTCTACTCGCTTAGCGACAAACCTGGATAATGGGTTTCTCTGTATGTGTTTTATATCCACATAGACATGTGTCCGTGTGCTTAATTGTAAAATTGTGAACAGATAATTATTTGAACTACGGTGACCTGTTCACAATTTGAACAGAGCAACATGATCTGTTCTCGGCAAGGAGTAGCATGCTTCTACATTTAAAAATAGCCAATGTATTGATAAGATCTGCACATATTTAATTTATAACGTACTTATTTTCTTCTTCCCTTCTTCCTCGTCATCGTTTAAAATGATATTTGTGACGCTGTATTGAAATTTACAACGAGACTGTGATATATACGCCTTTCGGCCCAACCCATCCGATTTCAGCACAACATTTTAGCACTGGGTTTGCCTTCACGCTCCGATCCTTAATCTCTTATCCAGGCTGCGTGGCTGCAGTCTTTTCCCATAACCGATACTTAGAGGCGGAATTGGGTCCTGTTCAGTTAAGGCTCACTGATCCTAATGCAAGATGCACGCTATGAGTGGCCGCAGCTGCAACCAGTTCATTGCTGCACCTTGGCCCCAGCTATGAATGCCTGGCTGCTGCCAGCTCTTCTCCTGGTTCATTTTCGCCCGATACTTACTTTGAAAAATTCATATTTCTTTCCACAGAAAACCACTTTAACAACATTTTTGAATAGCAAACTGCAATAGAAAACTATAAACGTTAAGTATTTTTGCTAGAAAAATTAAATTGTTCGGTAACAGTTGGTATATTTTGTAAATATAATTCATAGTTTATTTTACTATAATGAAATACAGCAGCCCATGCAGACTGTACATTATTCATTCGAAAAATCTTTACTATAAACACTTATTCAGTTCCAAAATGCAAATTAATACAAATCAATAGTGAACTGGAGCCCTATCTTTGAAAATGATCTTTTTCTACGCCATTCGCTCTGACCCCTCTGACACGATCGTTTCTTTTTCCCTCATAAACTTGGCGGTCTGTCTGCTTCTCTGTTGAGCGTTCAGAATTGGAGACATACTCTATCCTTTGTTTTTAATCTCACATTAGCATGTGTCTCTGTTCTCAATATTAAATTTCTTGAACTGATGATTTTTTTCAATCTGGATGTTGCAGTGTGATCTCTTCTTGGCAAAGTGTAGTGAGCTTTCGTTTTCAAAATTACCAATGCATGAGGTATAATCCATATCAGATGTAAACCGATGGCCAAGATGTGGCCAGAACCGACTCTTACACCAATTTTGATCGGCCCCTGAGGTAGATTGAAAAAAATACTTTATTCTCTGTCTCCTAAGCTATGATAAATAATAATTAAAAAATGAAACCAACAACTCCTAAAAAATATGCAATAATTAATGTATCACCTCCCTAGCTCCCATCACCCCCCCCCCCCCCCCCCCTCACACCCGTTCTAAATAAAAATATAAATAAATAAGTAAAATAGAAATATACATACAAATAACAATGAGATTTCCTCAAATCGTGGATGTGGACATGCGAAGACGGTGTACGTCCTCGACTTTCATATTGAGAAACAAACGATGGCAGATTTTTTCTATGGTCGTCGGCACGTCACTGAGATCAAAGAGGTCATGTGGCTTTGTCTTTAGTGTCGGTATGGTGAGAGGTAATAATTGTTGGAGTGGATATAAGGTACATTTATTTTTGTAAGGATAGAGATAATTATCGTTGGTGGATTCGTTTTAATATGGATGGAGTTGAGGTTGAGGAAGCCTACCGGCAGTGGGGGGAGTGTGGTGAGTGTGGTGAGTGTGGTGAGTGTGGGGAGTGTGGTGAGTGTGGTGAGTGTGGTGAGTGTGGTGAGTGTGATGAGTGTGGTGAGTGTGGTGAGTGTGGTGAGTGTGGTGAGTGTGATGAGTGGGGTGAGTGTGGTGAGTGTGGTGAGTGTGATGAGTGTGGCGAGTGTGGCGAGTGTGGCGAGTGTGGCGAGTGTGGCGAGTGTGGCGAGTGTGAGGAGTGTGAGGAGTGTGAGGAGTGTGGTGAGAGTGTGGGGAGTGTGGGGAGTGTGTGGTGAGTGTGGTGAGTGTGGTGAGTGTGGTGAGTGTGTGGTGAGTGTGTGGTGAGTGTGTGGTGAGTGTGGTGAGTGTTAACAAGATGTCAACTTCTTGATTTGTAGTTGTGCACGTGTTCTTGGCCTGAGATTGCAGTTGTAAAAATATTTTTAAGTAATAGAAACGCAGCAGTGAAAATTGCTCATTCAAACCAGAATGAGATTTCGATTATATTATGTGTTCATTCCCAACAAGAACAATAAGCCTCAGTGCTTAGTTTTCGCAAACGTATTAGCTTGAAGGAATATATCTTGAAAGGTCACTACCTCACACATGATCCAACAATTGGGAACAAGTGAAGAAATAACTGAATCATCCAAAACAATTGTGATTGAATGAACAAGTGAAGAAATAACTGAATCAACAAAACATAATTGAACAAGTGAAGAAATAACTGAATCAACTAAAAATTATATTTAGTAATGTCAATAACATTCAAGTATCATCGTTCAATGGCGTGATTAACTATAAGCTTGCAAACGCAAAAAATGTCGTTTACTGATTGAGTACAGACATAACAGACACTAGCCAGCTTATTATTTTTATTAAAGGGATCTAGGAAAACTTGATTGTTCTTGAAAAATGTTTGCAATTTTGCATCTTGCATGGTACAAGTAAAGATGGTGACATATTTTCTGCAATTCAAAATGCTAAAGAAGAATATGGTGGGTTTAAAACCGTGTTTGCTGTATATGCCGATGGTTGCAAGGCTCTTGTTGGAACTAATGCTGTTTTTTTTTACTTTTGAAGGAAAACACGTGCCTACATTGTATTGCATAGTTCACCAAGAGGCCTTTTGTGCAAAAACCATGTACCTAAAGGACACTATGGCTACTGTAGTAGAAATTTGAGTTAATGAAGACACAGCTCTCTAACTCACAGGGAGTTCCTTGCAATTTTAGGAGAACTGGTGCTTTCTACGGTAAACTCATGCTTCATGATGAGGTGAGGGAACTTAGTGGAAGAAAATGCTTCATACTATTTTGTGAACTGAAGAACGAAACTTGTGCCTTCCTGTTAGAAAACTTACCATGTTCAATCGATATTCAAAATGAGCGCTAAGATATTCATTTCATTCAGGACTTGGTATTTCTCCCATGTACTACACAGTATTTGAATGTATTGAATTTGCAGTTACAAGAGAAATAGACAAACATTTCTTCAATTGATAAGTTCTGGTAGTGGCTTCACAACGAAACTGATTTTATTGAAAATGCCTTTGCAAAGGAAAAACCTGTTTAATTTGTCTTGTTGGAAACCGAAAGCTGAGGATGAGTCTTAACTTCAGTTTCGGAGTTTAATGGTCGATTTTCATATTGTTCGTCGACAAACGGAACTTTTCAATATCCCATTCAAACGCACAGTGGAGTGTCTGACCGCAGAACTACGATTACAGTTATGTGAACTCCAATGTGACCCATTTCTCGGAACAGCAGAAGCAACTGCAGCTGATTTGAGATAAAAGAAACGTTACCAAATGGGCCCCAAAAGTGTGTGTAGGATTTGTTGAGTAGTTATTAGATAGTTTTCTGACTCGCAACATAGACTGTAAGACGATGCACTTCAGTCACATAAAACACTAAAACTACCGTTAACTATTAAAACAAAATATATTTTTTTTGCAGGACTAATATTGTTAGTGATTATTAGTTATTATAGCACAATCTTAACAAAACAAAAGAACTAGTAACTAAATAAATAGCATATACTAAACTTACGCAGAGGATTTAAGCACTAGCTGTTGTTGGTACCCCTGAACTATTATTCCCAGGTTCTACGTCTCCTATTTGAAATAACATAAATCTTAAACTTAGTCTAATTCAACCGAATTACAAATCAGGGGTTCTATCTAACTCCATGTTTCCTGCCGTCTTCCGGGTCGTCTACATTGTTGAAGATCTGCCGTCCTCTATCAGAGTTAACTGTTTTAGGCTGTCGAGCGTTCAAACATGGATTAACAAATTACCTCCCGAAGAAGAATATCGACTTCGGGATGTTATCTCAGGATTCTGCAAGAACACTTTTTTGCCAGAACCAAGAGACTTCGGGATGTTATCTCATGATTCTGGAAGAACACTTTTTTGCCCGAACCAAGAGACTTCGGGATGTTCTCAGGATTCGGGGAAGAACCCTTGTTGGCACGAACCAAGAGACTTCGGGATGTTATCCTAGCATTCAGAACGAACCCTTGTTGGCACGAACCAAGAGACTTCGGGATGTTATCTCAGGATTCTGGAAGAACACTTTCTTGCCCGAAACAAGAGACTTCGGGATGTTATCTCAGGATTCTGGAAGAACACTTTTTTGCCCGAACCAAGAGACTTCGGGGTGTTATCCTAGGATTCAGAACGAACCCTTGTTGGTACGAACCAAGAGACTTCGGGATGTTATCCTAGGATTCAGAACGAACCCTTGTTGGTACGAACCAAGAGACTTCGGGATGTTATCCTAGGATTCAGAACGAACCCTTGTTGGCACGAACCAAGAGACTTCGGGATGTTATCCTAGGATTCTGGAAGAACACTTTTTTGCCCGAACCAAGAGACTTCGGGATGTTATCCCAGGATTCTCGAAGAACACTTTTTTGCCCGAACCAAGAGACTTCGGGATGTTATCTCAGGATTCTGGAAGAACACTTTTTTGCCCGAACCAAGAGACTTCGGGATGTTATCCCAGGATTCTCGAAGAACACTTTTTTGCCCGAACCAAGAGACTTCGGGATGTTATCCCAGGATTCAGAACGAACCCTTGTTGGCACAAACCAAGAGACTTCGGGATGTTATCTCAGGATTCAGAACGAACACTTGTTGGCACGAACCAAGAGACTTCGGGATGTTATCTCAGGATTCAGAACGAACCCTTTTTTGCACGAACCAAGAGACTTCGGAGATGTTATCCCAGGATTCAGAACGAACCCTTGTTGGCCCGAACCAAGAGACTTCGGGATGTTATCTCAGGATTCTGGAAGAATACTTTTTTGCCCGAACCAAGAGACTTCGGGATGTTATCCTAGGATTCAGAAAAAAATCGTTTTCTCCATGACCAGTTTCACGATCCAAGAGACTTCGGGATGTTATCTCAGGATTCAGAACGAACCCTTTTTTGCACGAACCAAGAGACTTCTGGATGTTATCCCAGGATTCAGAACGAACCCTTGTTGGCACGAACCAAGAGACTTCGGGATGTTATTTCAGGATTCTGGAAGAATACTTTTTTGCCCGAACCAAGAGACTTCGGGATGTTATCCTAGGATTCAGAAAAAAATCGTTTTCTCCATGACCAGTTTCACGATCCAAGAGACTTCGGGATGCTATCCCAGGATTACGACAGAACCCATTTTTCCAACGACCAGTTTCCCAAACCAAGAGACTTCGACGGTAGAAGAAACACCATTCTTCCAACAGACACCAATACAATAGTCCTAGACAACAATCGGAACGCCTTATCAATCAATCGCAATTCGTATCCAAACAAATCTTCACACTCGCATGTGATCAGATATCGTATTGCTTTCACGGTGTCCATCATTCCCTCCTTTGAACGTAAATGCAAGGTCTAGGTGTACGATGGGTTAACCACCCAGTAAACTCTTTCTCCAAATCTCACGAAATTCTCTCTACATTGTGTTTTCTTAGCTCTAGAAACAAACATGTATGTCGAGTGGTCCTACCCAGTTGACTTGTTAACCATCCATCTAATCTGGTCTCACCTATCTAGAATCTAATTGTCTATAATATCCACAAGTCACTGCTATTCTAAATGTGACAGCCTGTCGTACAAGTCCTTGTTTCCATCTTCTCATGTCTGGTACCAGAATGATCAATCTGATACCTACCCCCAAAACTAGCCAAGTTTTCGAATTGCATTACATTTTCACATATCGCCTTCTTGCTGACATAGTGTCGATACCGGCGACTGAACGTGGAGTAACCTGGGCTCGTCACCCAATATTCAGGCAACTTTTGATTTCCAGAGAATACAATCACCAGCCCCTACTTCAAGTGCTTCTAGCGCCTATGCTCTAGAGGAAACTGGAACATGTGCTCTTTTTTTAGTAGTCACATATCTTTGTGAGACAGTATCTGCCATGCCGTTTATCATATCCAAGACCAGAAGCAGAATTACTGACTCTAAAAGTCTCCACCTTCTCAGAAATGTAACATCACAAATGGAAATGGACTTAGATTCACTGGTTAAAAGTTTTTACAATTCACACTAATGGTATTAAAATAACATGTGAAGATATTTTTGAAATAAATAATTACATGACTTATTACAAATTTAGAAACAAATTAAATTAATACCTTTATAATTTATTTAATACTAAATCTCATGACGTTATTTGTGTTAATGTTATGTGCCTCGTCTTCTGGTGTTACACATTACTAGCCAGCAGCCAACCTTAAGTTGACCATAACTAATGTGTATAACTAATTTAACAGTTTCTTATTTTGAAATTCTGTAATGTCTCCATGACCACGCTCGATCTAATGATCCCGCCACAAATGCAATTTCAGACACGGGTATTCTGAATAATTACGGCTTAACAGAACGCACTGCGATCAGTAATCCCAAAAGCACTAAACTCAACGAACTTAATTAAAATGTAAGCAGTACTAAAAATATTCGTGGTATTAAAAAAGGTACGTACAAAAAGGATTTTAAAAAGTACATTTTAGGTGACTTAATACAGGTTTATAAGATATTTAACGAAAGAATAAATTATACTATAACAAGTTATTTTTTTTTCAAAATGTAACCACCTACAAGAAGAAGCGGGCATAGCTACAAATTAACTGAAGAAAGGTCCAGATTAGATATTGCGAAACATTTTTTTTAGTCAAAGAGTGGTGAATGCTTGGAAATCAATACCACAAGAGGTAGTGGAGGAGGCAGAGACAATTAATGTATTCGAGAATAGATTGGATGCGCATAGTTTTTAGAGCAAGGAAATGTTAATGAAACTGGTTGTATACAGACTCTGAAGAGTCTTCTAAGCCAGTATAAAGAAGTTAAGTTAATTATTAGTACAGTTTAAAAATAAATTTATAATAAGTATTGTCGTTAACGGTTAAAGTCGGACAATTGAACAATACAAGATTGCATTGTATTATCTGCATTCGAAATTCATGGGCAACTAGCCGGCAACGGAAAACCCCAAAGAGTGATGCGGTACAAACATTAATCTAAATTCGTATATAAGTAAAATAATATAGATACAATCTATCTATATTCCAAACGACCACGAAGAACTCTGCGTAAGGCATTCATCTTCAGCTTATAAAGACAGAAATAAACATGTCACTGTCAGAATGCATCAAGTAATTTAACGATGGTATACTGCAGGTTCTTTTGTTTGATTTGACAGTTATACTTCTCCGGCTAAAGCACGGCCTTTTCAACTACAGAAAGAAATTATTTTATTGGTTATAGCAATACTAATTGATGTAGGGCTATTTAAAGGTGAAAATTGGAAAATAAAGTAACGCATCTATTTGTTGGTAAACAAAGCTGAAGTTGTAAACATAGAAT
This sequence comes from Ariolimax columbianus, assembly GCA_036924085.1. Lineage (NCBI taxonomy): Eukaryota > Metazoa > Mollusca > Gastropoda > Stylommatophora > Arionidae > Ariolimax > Ariolimax columbianus. The sequence continues at coordinate 61,387,566 of JAVGWX010000007.1, read as the reverse complement.
TGTATGGTTAAACACTCTAAATATATGGCTATGCACGAGTTAATTGTTTCCCCAATATCTCTAAAGTTACGTTAGTGCTCTGTTTATAAATAGACATGAGTTTTTCTGGTCGATAAATGTGTAATTTAGGCATGTACTATACAGGAGTGATTTCCTCTAGCCTTTAGCCGATAATTGTTTTTTTTATATTTCGAGTAAAGTAGAAATAGCGACCAAATCAAGATAACAACTTTGTGACATTAATGTATGCAAAAACCACACAACAGCCCCGGCAATAAATTACCTTATAGCTTGTTGCTTGTTTTTCGTCTTTGAATCAGGAGTGTATTAATTTATTTATAATAGTAATCGATCAGTTAGACAATAAAGCATATTGATGATATGTCGATCATGTGCTCTCTTCTAGTACTGAGCTTAATGTTTGTCGGTAGCCGAGTTTAAAAGCCAGGACATTGTTGTTTGAATAACGCGGCGTAATGAGATTACGGTCAATGTTATTATTGCGAATGGGGCGCTTCTAGGGAACAATAATGGCCAAGCTGACAAGCTTTGTGCTGAATGAAATATCGGATTGTCAATGCTGGGGGATTGAAGTTTATTAGCAACGCGATGTTGTTAATACGTCCTTGAGTGCGCGTTATAATCCTCTGCTGGGGATGGATAAGATGCAGATGTTTTGAGTGGCGTGGCACGGCTGAAATAACGAATATATTTTGCGTCCGCTCATTGGCGGAGTCTGATTTAAGCTTACTGACGAACCGGGAGTCTCATTGGAGGCAGCTGATTGTCTTTTCTAAGTCTTCTAGGGTAGAAGACTCTCCAACTCGTGGATTTGCACATCCAGGCATTAATAAGGGTACATGTTCACTGATTGTGTAGCATCCCCCAGGCGTTATCACTTCTAGAAACAAAACAAAATATATAATGCAGAACGCACATAATGAATTAGGAGTATGTTGACGGTATGTTGTGGGTGTGTTGAGGATATGTTGATGATATGTTGAGAGTATGTTGAGGATATGTTGGGAGTATGTTGACGGTATGTTGTGTGTGTGTTGAGGATATGTTGATGATATGTTGGGAGTATGTTGAGGATATGTTGGTAGGAGTATGTTGGGAGTATGTTTGGGGCATGTTGAGGGTATGTTGGGAGTATGTTGAGGGCATGCTGAGGGCATGCTGAGGGCATGTTGAGGGCATGTTGGGGGAATGTTGAGGGCATGTTGAGGGCATGTTGGGGGAATGTTGAGGGCATGTTGAGGGCATGTTGGGGGAATGTTGAGGGCATGTTGAGGGCATGTTGGGGGAATGTTGAGGGCATGTTGAGGGCATGTTGAGGGCATGTTGGGGGAATGTTGAGGGCATGTTGGGAGTATGTTGGGAGTATGTTGGGAGTATGTTGGGAGTATGTTGGGAGTATGTTGGGAGTATGTTGGGAGTATGTTGGGAGTATGTTGGGAGCATGTTGGGAGTATGTTGGGAGTATGTTGAGGGTATGTTGGGGGTATGTTGAGGGTATGTTGAGGGTATGTTGAGGGTATGTTGGGAGTATGTTTATGGTATGTGGAGACTATGTTGAGGTTATGTGGAGACTATGATGAGGGTATGTGGAGAATATGTTGAGAGTATGATGGGGGTATGTGGAGAGCATGTTGAGGGCACCATGAGAGTATTGTTATCTTATGTTGAGTCTATGTTTAGAGCATGTTGAGGGTATGTTGAGTGTATGATAAGAGCATCTTGAATGCATGTTGAGAGCATGTTGAAACTAAGATTATGGTATGTTGAGCGAATTCTTGACACATGACGTTCGTATGTTTTGAATGACTGGGATGCACATTTCGTTCAGTTGACTTTTCCCCATTCGATGAGATTTGTACGGCTTAAAGTTTCTACAAGATGAGCTAGCCAGCCACATGCACTACCTTTCCTAGACGCCTCATCTTATACGACATGCTTGGCAGGCTACAGCGTTACTATTCATTGTTTCCCTTTTGAATCCGGGCAAAACTTGGTCGCATCTGACTTCAGATGACGAATAATCTCCAAACCAACTTTCCTTATTGCAGTTAATCACTTATGTTACTGCCTACTGACCACTCTGGCATCGCATGGAGATATATTACAATACAATAATATCTGTATACCACCACTAACTAAAATGAAAAGAATACTGACGAGGTTCAATGGGCAATAGCTCGGACAGTAGATCTTGGAAAAGCATATGAAAACAGGAACGATTGAAGGTAAGTGGCAGAGCAGTATTTGGACAATCGGTAACACGTTTCCTTGCTTACCGTAATGCCTTAAGATATAAGAAGAAGAAATGGAAGATGGATAAAGTTTTATGTAAATGTTTTGGTATTCAACCTGGCATTTTGTAACAACACAGTGCAATAAACGGATGGCAACATGTGTTATCGTTCTAGGACATTGATTCAGATAATAGTGCGATGCGGTGATGCGGACTATGTATAACGGCTAAATACGAAGTGGAGTTAGATAAGCTTCAAATGCATTCATGATTAAACCTCGAACATTGCAGTCAAACAGTTGGCATAATACAGACGGAAAATAAAATGTTAGCAATTTGCAAATGATGGCAAATAATGTATATTTTCTTTATATAAAAATATGTATATAATTTTTGGTTAGGTCAACATATTAATGCTTTGTTGGGTTGAGTATGATGGGAAAGATATTGCATCTAAATTACTTTTGTAATTTGCTGTTCATTTGAAAATGTATATAGTAAAACGAAACTATATTGAAAATATAGTGTTGTCACTAATATTGCCTTTGGGGATGACGTGTTAGAGAATTACATGTACGAGGTCTCAGCTTTTGTAAAATTGGGGTGACAGCCAGTAACATATTTATCTTTTCTTCACCAACTCAAACGGAGTCGTAAACTGATATACAGGAAGGTAGACTGGAGCACAGAGCTACCTGACTATGAACTCATCAAGTTTGTATATCACTGGTTTGTTATGTCATTGAGATATGCAATTTGTGGTAATCAGAATCCTAAACAAGTACATCTTATTCTAACTGTAATAAACAGCACATATGTGTTGTCTATGTTGCAGAACTATTTTAGTTTTACTTTTCTCCGTTTCTGTTGAACAATTAAAAACCAAGCCTCTTGATAAAATAGACTCATCTTCTTGTCTGAGCCTCACTGACTAACTTTACAGGATGACCCAGGATCGTCTTAATGAATACCGTAAAGACCCGTGTTATAAACAAAACTACTACAATTCATGTATCCTAAGAATAGTCTATTTTTCCGTTTAATTCCACACATCAAGGACCTGGGTTTGGACATTAAAATAATGCAGAGTCAAATAAGACGATAACAACAGGCACACAGATGAACAAAAAAGAAGATTGTACCTCCCCACGTAATTATTCGAAACAAGTGCATGAGCTGAAACGTCGAATAGTCGACATTTTTAAAATGTAGATTGAGATTGACTTTTTTTAAATTTTAGGGAGCGTCTGAGTAGCAGGGGTCATGTCTAGTGACTAAAAGCGTCGAGTTCAATCTTTGTTTTCGACACGCTCTAGTCGACCAGGCTGTAAACGAATATACTGATTGTTGTGTTGGAAGGAAAAGCTGCTGTGAAGCTCATAATCTGCCAGCCCACCTGATAAAAAGCTGTGGCCTAGTATAATGTCATCTCTAACACTTCATCAGTGTCTGTTATGGGACTACCTGTAGTGTGTTATTTCATAGCTAGCTAGACTATTCTTATGCGTGTGCATGGGATACACAAACGAGCCGTGTTTATCACGTTTCAACAAATCAATGCAGGCATTTCAAACAGAAATTCAATAGAAAAGCAATACTGAAGTACATCAGCGACAAGACAATCTTTTCGGCCTTATTCCCACTGCTGGAATGATTTACAGGGATAACAAATAAACGTCGCTTGCTCTTGCAGTCTTCAATCACCATACAGGGTTGTTTTACTTAAAAAATATATCTGTCTTACCAAGGTTTTGATCGTAACACCATCCAAACCAGTCGACCAGTAAGTATGTAATAATAAGTATACAATTAGAACTATCATTTTGCCGCTTTTCCAATTGCTGGAGTCTACTAAGAGGATTGATATGGCTACGGGAAAAAAAGCCGCTTGATCAGGCTGTCGTCACACAGAGTATTGTTTAGGTTTTAAATTATTCTCTGATTAGAAAAAAAACCTGTGCTTTTAGAGTTCTTGAACAATCATCCTCGAAGCCAGGAGCCCGGCATTCTAAAAAGAAGTAACTTTATTGAAGTTGACCTTAATGTGGCAAACTAGCATACAAGTACGTACTTCCTGCGTGTAAATGCGCTTCTTGATTCACTTCGTTTTATCTGATAGGTTTACAATCTCGACTCACAGCCGTATTTAGTAACCTTTAACAACATTCTTGGAACATTTAAGTTGTCCTATTCTTTCCTTTATATTCATATGTTTTGCTTGTAAATCAAATGTTTCATTCGTTTGAATCTTTGCCTTTTCGTTGTTTAACACTCGCTCTTTACAACCGTACACTTAGTCGGCAGGGACAGATCATCATTCTTCGACTCGGGGCAGGGCATACATACTAAATAAACACATGAACATTCTTCAGCAATGTATTGATTTAACGATCGAACTGCAGAGACAATTTTACAGGACTGCCTTCTGTACAGCCAGATGAAGAAGACCGATTGGCCAAATAATTTAAAATGTTACTCTACAGTGGAGCTTCAGACAAAGTTGGAGTTTATCATGGTATATTGTCTTACGGTGTAAAAATCGTTATCAAGGGTCTGATTGTTGTTGACTTCCTGGCATAGGTAAATGTGCGAATTGACATTCTTGTTGTACTCATCTTCCAAACGTAGGGCTCCCGTAGAGCAGCAAGAGTCCAATAGAAATTGAGTCTTCCTTCTATTTATGTTCGTGCCCTTTCCTGCATCATTACGAAATGATGTGGCCGAAGTTCCCAATGTCGTCCACAAAACGTCGATGTGAGATCATCTCTCAGGAAAGTGGCGGGTTGGCTTAGCTTCAACCGCATTAAGCCGAAACTCCAGCAGATGACTGAGGTCAGGGCCATAGATCATACCTTCAATAGTATGGTTATCCCAGCAATGGTATACGGTTTGAGGTTTGCAGTTTGCGCAAATAAGACGCAGAGAAGTTCCGAATTACCGAAAGAGCAATGATGCGAAGAGTCAAAAATATATCCATAAGATCAATCGACATCTGCGACCAAACATCGTTCTTCGATGGCACCATCTCTGCATCAATGCAAAAGTACAGATGTGCCAGCCATGTTGTCCACGTTTCTGACAATTGATGGACGAAGAAAGTGTCTTTCTATGACTACAACCACCGCCGCCCACCAACGAGGTAGAGAGATGATCTGCACCACGTTCTTGGATCATCATGGTACTCCCCGGTGAAGGATCGACACATATTCGAGCAGCTTTTGGCTACAGGACATCAGGCAACCTTGCCTAATTGATTATCAGGATTTAAGCTTTCAAGTGAAATATAAAAATCAATGAGCGGCCACAAAAGGAAGAAATACTATATTTAGATATATAGGACAGGAATATTTGTGTGTTTTCTTCTTCTTCTACGATCGTTCTCAATCTCCCGCTGCCAAGCCCTGAACAGGGCTTCGCAAGTAGCAGGATGTAGTCCGGAGATCGGAATGCGTTGTTTCGCTAGTTTACAGCTTGGATGCGATATTTGCACCTTTCGGTCCGACACATCCGTCTACGGCGGCATTTTTTGTTTAAATACATTTTAACAATTCGCGTCGTAAATCATAATGAGATGTTATGTTCCATTTCCACGCCGTCAGCAGTTCTCTTGTATATATCAATTACATGACCGAATAATATCTGAAGCCATTTCTTTTAAAAGGAATATATTTCTAATCTGCTAGAATATTAATCTTTACCAGATGGTCAAAACATGTTATGCGTATTCCTTACTAGTATATGCCTCAAATCGTAGTTCGGTGGTTCTCAACAATTTCTAGATCGACAACCCCTTGAAGACAATGATAATTCACTGCGGACTCCAAACGTCTTCGTCAAATTTGATGAAACATAAAACACAATGCGCACGAAAACCTCACAATTTTCTTTTTCATAGTTTTCTTCTTATCCCTTTTTCACTCCAAGCAAAGCAAAGAGTCGCCTTTACAGCTGTCTTACTTTATGAAACTGTGCTAAATGCATCTGCGTGCTCTTGCAGTGGTGGACTATGTAGTAATTTTTTTACATGATGATGATGTCGCTAACTCCAATTACAACTCTCTTTACTTACCTTTTACGACATGCGTGTAAGTGCAATGGTCCCATCAGTTCCTTCCCAGTAAACGGCTGTGAGATCCACTGGTGGACTAAAAAATGTACATGCTTTGGTGTATTTCCTTTTCTGTTCATATTTTTCCTTCTGAGTTGAGTTTACAAAACAATCCGTGTTAAATCGCATTGCTGAAGCCCACCTTGAGGTTTAATAAGGCTGTCGAATAAAGTCCGCTTCCCCATGCAGTGTGCAGTCCAAGTTTTTATTTTAACTTCGACCAAGAAAAAATAAATATATGTTTAGCTGAGATGATAAACGTATGTCCCCATGATCAGAAACTGATATTCAAACCACTCGGCCATAAGCTCCTCATCTCGAGTACCTGCTCCTCTTGTGCTAGTCAATGAATTATAAACTAGATTTACAGGACTTTTCGCCCTGGCTGGGAACCACTGTTCTAGTTAATAAGTATAATTACCATAAACTGGCATAACTATCTTATCGTTATCCCATTGATGCATCCACACTTCTCTGATGGTGGCGACATGTTAACTTAACTTAATGTCTTTATGCTTGTTTAGAAGACTCTACATAGTCTGTATACAACAAGTTTCTTGGAGTGTTGTTTTTACTTATGTACGAGTCCATCTTAACAAACTCAAACACTAGAGCTAAGTAATCCCGCAGCCAGTTTGGCGCCATCTATAGCTGCTCTTAACAAACAACCCGAAGTAAGGTAAAAATAACTTGGGTACATTTTTAATTTGAATTTTGTCCGGACAGGGGTCGCTAAGCCTACTCTTTTCGATTCCCAACTGCCAAAGAATTTTTAATGTCTTCGACACTGAACAATACTAGAAGAACCCCGTGAAAAATAGCCTGATCTCCACTGTGATTCGAACACGCGGCCTCTGGCACCCGAGGCGGACACCTTACCTCGAGACCAGTGAGTCTCCCTATGTTGTTCTTGATCTCCGTGTTTCCATATCTGGTAATTTCATTTATGGTAATTTCATATATGGTAATTTCATGCAGTCTATCTATCGTCTGTCAGACGTATGGTTTAATATGTGACCTTTGTCGTCTGTGTCTAAGGTTCACGTTAATTTGCAACGTTTGAAAACGTCTGATTCACTGATGACAATACATGATCTTCATGATAATCACATAAGTCTGAAGGTTTGTTGCAATCCATCCTGGTTTGTTTTTCTAAAGGTGTAGCAGAACAGGGATGTGTGAGTAGCACAGCGGTAAAACAACGTTTCCAGTTTAATCCCCGTTACCGGCTCACTCCACTTCATTCAGCTGCAAATAGGTACCTGGATTTCCGTTAGAGATGGAGTAGAAGTAAGTAATGAACTTGGCATCACACCTCATAAAAGATGAGGCACATTTAGGTCTCTAACCGTTATCCCGGACAGTGTTCTCTGTTATTGGACTACCTGTACACTTACCTTCATGTCAATCGTAATGGTCTAATATTAGTTAGCAAAGAAGCAACCTACTGCACTGTGTCTACCAAGAATGTCGTAAAATGTAAATAGAACATTCTAAACGTAATGCTTACATCTAGATAAGCCAAATCTGGATAAGCAACATCTGGATGTCACATCTGGATAAATTCCATCTGCATGTTACATCTGGAAAATCCATATCTGGATAAGCCACATCTGAATAAGCCCCATTTTGATAAGCCACATCTAAATTTAAAAAAACATTAAGAACTTGACTACGTTTCTTGCGACACTTACTTGGTCACTCCTTTTCTATCCTGAGGTGAAGATGTTTACCACACAGATTGCGAGACTGCTCTATTCGCCGTACTTCTGGTCTGGTTTTAGTCCAGTCCTCGGTGTCTCAGGAACTGTCGTAAGTTGTCTTCCCTTGGCACTTTGGGACTTCCTGGGAGTCAAGATCCTTGAGTCTTGGCCTCTCTCTAATTTGCAGTAGTAACCGGTCCTCTCTCATTCTATAGACATGGCCACCTATCGCAGTTGAGACCACCCTTTACGGACCTGCAGAGATTGGGTTTCGAGATCTTATAATGTCTGGCCGGGGATCTTGTCCCTTCTTGTCACATGAACCATGTAGTTTAAATACATCTTACTGTGATACTTTCAACTGTATTATGGGTTCAGTAACCATTCTTTTCTTGTTATTGTATGTCTATATTATATTCATCTATCAAATATGAAACATTAATTTTTTTAAAAACGTTTCTTTAAACTTAGAAGATACTCAATACTCTGTAGGCTTTAAGTCGATATGAATGACAGGATTTACAATGCCCCTTTTTTCTCTTCGTACATGTTTTCCTGTGGGAGTTCTTGTCTCTGTGACTCTCAGAGATCATCAGGAACAGTGGCCCATGAGATGCTCAGTGAAGACCAACTGAAAATGAAAAGTCGTAGAAGAAACAGACACTGGCATAATGTGACATGTAAACGAATTGATGATAATAAAGACGATAATACGACTCCAAGAAGAGATTGACACATGGGGTCGCGAACGAAGAGGAACCAAGTGCAAATGAAAAATGACAATTTTGAAAGACAGGTCAGGAGAGATGAGGCCAAGAATAGAACTGTGGAAAGACTATTAGTATAATTGATGGATGAAGACATACTCTTGAGTGCGAAAGTTGATGTACGTGACAACCAGAAGAGTTGACAAGCACGACAAATAAGCTTATTAATTGGGGGAGAAAGAACGCGGACAGGAAGAATAATGTGGAAGAAGACAATAGCAATGGAGCAGAATTAGTTAGGGAGATTATACCAAATTTGATGACACAACTACATGAAATTGTAGATAGGTCAGAACCAAATTAAATAAAGAACTTGTTGAAATAGTAGATGAAACACGACTAGATGAAATAGAATATGTGCCAGAACTAAACGTAATAATATATGAAACAGAATTAGATTAAATATAATATGTGGCAGAACTAAGCGTAATAGGAGATGAAATAGAACTAGATGAAATAGAATATGTGCCAGAACTAATAGTAATATGAAATGAAATAGAACTAGATGAAATATAATATGTTACATGAACTAAGCGTAATGAGAGAGAAAGGAGAAAATATGAAAGAGAATATGTGCCAGTACTAAGAGTAATAAGATATGAAACTGGCAGTTTGAAAAAGAATATGTGCCAGAACTAATAATAATAAAAGATGAAATAAACATTTTTTTAATATAATGAGTGCCAGAATAACGCGTAATAAAAGATAAAACAGAACTAGATTAAATATAAAATTGCGAATACTAATTCCACAGCAAGCCGGCTTTAGACAGCACAGATCCACTGAGGACCAGGTCATCCTCATAGCCCAGGAGATAGAAGATGCCTACCAGGCACAGAAACACACAGTAGCTGTTTGGGTGGATCTGGAAAAGGCATTTGACAAAGTCTGGAAGGATGGACTTAGAGTCAAGCTAAGAAGAAGTGATGTCTGTGGGAAGATGTACAAGTGGATCAACCACTACCTCAAACAAAGAACGGCCAGAGTCCAAGTACAAGGGCAGATGAGCAAAAAGGTGACACTCGAGCAGGGAGTACCCCAAGGGGGAGTATTGTCACCCACACTCTTCCTGGTATATATAAACGATATTACAGAGAATATACCAAGAAGAGTCCATAGCTCAATGTTTGCAGACGATCTGGCTATGTGGACCTCTGAAAAGAATCTCACCATAGCAAGAAATCGGATGCAGACGGCCCTAACATCGCTGGAAGAATGGGCGAACTCATGGCTGGTCAAAATAAACGAGGAGAAAACCACGTGCACAATATTCTCGCTCTCATTAAAACCCCAAAGTACCAAATTAAGGCTAAATGGCAAAATCCTGCAGCCAAACGACAACCCAACCTATCTGGGAGTCACATTTGATCGGCGCATGACATGGAAAAGTCAGATTGAGAGAAACCGAATGAAAGCCAGAGAAAGAAAGGCGATCATGAGGAAACTTGCTGGCACAAGCTGGGGAGCAGACGAAGGCATACTAAAGAAACTGTACACTGGAAGAGTGAGACCAGTTCTCGAGTATGGCATTGCGGCATGGACAACCGCAGCGAAGGCGAACTTCGATAAAGTAAACAAACTTCAAAACCAAGCCATGAGAATTATAACAGGTGGCATGAAGTCAACGCCAATTGTAGAACTTGAAAAGATTACAAAACTGCAATCCATGACCGATAGAAGAGACTGCAGAGCCCAGCTGCAGTCAGAGAAACTCAGAAGACTGACGGACCATCCAATGTACCAGAGACTAAACAATTTGGGAAATGGGAAACTAAAGCGGAGAAACTTTGCAGAAATAGCCAAAGCAAAGATGCACGAAGATCCCATAAACGCACTAACAACACCGAAACCCATCACTACTGTACGAAAACCTACTTGGAGGCAGGATATATTTCCAGAGGTGGTAGAAAATATACCAGGTATTGCAAACAAAAACTGCCAGAGTGAAAAAGAAAGGAGAGACACTACCCTAAGCTTCATAACGAAAAGCTACCCAAGCATGGACTGGACCCATGCATACACCGACGGTTCTGTAACAAACACTACACAGAACGGAGGGGCAGGAGCATTCCTGAACCTACCAAATGGCAGAAAAATAACACTGTCATTCGCTACTGGTAAGTACACAAGCAATTTCAGAGAAGAGGCAGAGGCACTGAGGGCGGCAGTGGAAGAAATGGTAACACACAGTGAAAATGAGAGCCATATAGTCCTGCTGACAGATGCTCTCGAAGTAGTCACAGCGCTAAAAAGCCAGAAAAACACTGAGCTTAATGACTTAAGAGCAGCACTCTGCAAACTGTGCCAGCAGTCCGCACCAAAAAGGGTAGTGGTACAGTGGGTTCCGTCACACTGCAACATCCAAGGCAACGAGGAGGCAGACAGACTGGCAAAAGAAGGTGCAAGGCTACCACAAACAGATACCAGTATGACGTACGAAGAGTCAAAACGGCTTATCAAAGCCAGATACATGTCCAAATGGGAAACCGAACATACTGGTTACACCAAAAACGATGCCTATTACCAGTTGAACCGAAGAGAGCAGGTCGTTGTCTTCAGACTTCGCACTGGCCACAACAGACTGAGGTACCACCTCTTCAACAAATTGAAGATAGGGTGTACCGACGAATGCCCGTGCGGTACTGGTAAAATGACCACTGAACATCTGCTGCAGAACTGCCCGACATACGAGGATCAGAGAGAGCAGATGTGGCCATTGCCAGTGGAACTGCAAGACAAGCTCTATGGTAGTGGCGAGAGTCTCAGGATGACCGCCGCTTTTTTCGAGAAAATAATGGTTACTGTCTGACTGTGTACGCAGAAGAAGAAGAAGAAATATAAAATTGGATAGAACACGAAATATTAAGAGATGACACAGAACTAAATAAACATGGAGATGAAGAACATATAAGTTAAATAGAACTAGATGAAATAAGAGACGAGGCAGAACCAAATGAAATAGAGCATAAAACAAAGAATATAGGATAAAACATAAATTAATTAAATAAGCAAAGTGCCCATAATTAGTTGTGCTTTCAGCGTGAAGCATGCCCACGTGAAACTTCTAAAGTTTATTTTGAATAACACATCGTACAATGTTCTTCAGTCTACAAAAGTAAATGCCGTTTACTGCAATCAGAAAGTAAATGATACTGTTCTACGTATATAGAGTGACAGGCAAGATGCTTACACAATTTTAATATGCATTATTGAAACACTAGCATAGGTACATACAAGCGCACACATGCATCCAAGCCCTGGTTAATACGTCCTGATTTCGCCCAAGAGTCTACGGCTATGAGTGGAAAGGGGCGTGCATGCGCCAGTAGGAAGCAGATAGGCTAAACTGAACTAAAAAATTAAGATGGCCGCACCTTAATGACTGCGCTCTCGGCTTGCTCCGGTGTTTGTGTTGAATTTTCTGATGTTTAGAGGTTCCTGTTCGGATTATAATTCACAACTCCTTCAGCAGGTGGTATCATGGACTTTGTTGTGTGACATTTATGTGCTTTCGATCGGTTATCACATTTGTTATGCTGCATTTCGCATCAATGCATGCCTTGCTTGAACGGTGGGAGGCCAGTTTATGATGGAGTTCGACGTTCCGCTTGGCTGCACATCAGAGTTCGGTTATCACTACCCATGGGCCTTCCTGTTCGGCTATTCTTCTGCCCGTCTCTCCCTCTACAGGAGGTTAGATGATGCATCTCCCAACCTCGCATTCTCTGCACAGCAACCGTCACGCTGACCAAAAGCTGAACACAATCTAGAGGACCCGGCGGTGGGACCAGAAAAAAAAACCCAGGCAGTTTGACACGGACAGACACGGACAGCCTGACACAAACTTTGGTCTAATACATTCCTCACGGTCCTCATCACAAGACAGCGGGGTACTCGGCTCTACCTGGAGTCTGTTGGGATTTTGGTCAACACGCTTCACATGAACACCGCCTCAGCAGGCGGGTATGGTGTGGTCGATCGACGCAATGGGCCTTTGACGCCTACGCGAATATTATTATTATTTGAAATTTAAGGAAAACAAAACATAAATACGCTAGAACCTAGCAGCACTCTAGCAGAAAAACGATGATACAGAACACTACTAACAGAGCCCGTATTGAGAGACGTAGCCAGTTTTTCTAAAGGATGTACAATCGTGTAATGTCTTGTATTGTCTAGTCTAGTCTTGTATTCTCCAGTTGTCGTCGTGTGGCTAGTACAACAAATAGAAGGATACCCATCATCTTCTAAACAAATATTTTCGCAACTCCCAGCATATTAGCATTTCGACAATTACAGGAAAACTTTACCTGATGAACTCTTAGATACACTAAGATTGGCTTATGAAAAGAAACCCATTTGAACACATCCGTCTTAAAAGTTAACTCTAATATGTAAGACTTGAAATCCTAGGGATTTTTTAAATTGTGAAATTTATGAATTGCAATGAGTTTCAATCTGGACTGAAAGAGGTGTACAAATTAAGGTATCATATTTTAACAATTCCAAGTACTATATCATCATCATCATCAGGTGCACTGCCGGTTGGCGTCGGCGATCATAGACCTCCATCCGCTTCTATTACCAACTCTGTTGTTGATTGTATCCCCTGCCATTCTGTCAGTATGTCCAACATCTTCTCTATCAGTGCCGTCGTCTGTCTCTATTTTCCTATATCCTTTCCGTTTTCACAACGTGCTTCAAGCTGAATCTTCTCATAACATGCCCGAAAAAGGATGACAGTCTTGTTCTGATTGTTGCAATAAGTTGTTTATGTGTTTGTGAGTACTACATCACACAGTTAAGTACAGCTATTGATGGCGCCCTCAGAATCAAGATCGTTTTGAGTTGCTTATTTTTATAGAAAAGGAATTATTGTATTACTTATTACTGAACGACTCGTTTATGATTTAACGACAGAAAAGGTTTTTAGTAAAGACAGGAGACTAGAATTATAATATATACACAATTGCACAAAGTGTTCAGAATTGGAAACAACCTTAATTTAAATGTATTAGATGTTTAAGATTGATGTTTGTCTACCTGAATGTGAACCATTTAATTAAAAATATAACTAAGATAAGGCAGATAGTATACTATTTCTAAGTATTGTATAATAATATTAATTGCATTAACGTGAACATATACAATGTGAAAGTCGGTCTAGAAACATTGTTTTTATAGAATATCCAATTCTAAGACTGAGGTACTTCCACTACTAAAATGTAAACCAAAACAGCGCCCTCTTCCAGAACTGTACGAAAATGTAAATATTCATGAGCCCTCCTCCTGGCAATTAAGACTACGACGCACACCCACCACACTTTCCATTGAAGGTTACAAACAACAAATCTTCTATCTCAGAATTCTCAGGATGGTTGGAACCATGCAGACCCAAATTAATAAAGTCAAAGTAAATAGAGCAGGGCAAAAGGAAAATGTGGAAAAACAACTACACATAACCATGAACTGGCGAAACAACAGCACTAGGTCTCGTGACATCACAGAACCATGAACTGACTAAACAACGGCACTAAGTATCGTGTCAACAGAGAACCATGAACTGACTAAACAACGGCACTAGGTCTCGTGTCCATAGAGAACCATGAACTGACTAAACAACGGCACTAGGTCTCGTGTCAACAGAGAACCATGAACTGACTAAACAACGGCACTAGGTCTCATGCCATCGTTCTGCTTTACATAACCTCGACCCGCTGAGCAGGAAACACGTCGAACTATTGCAAACGGCTAGGAAATAAATAGCCCCAGCCCCTTACACCTCAGCCAGCAGCGAACAGCACGATATCACTGGTCCCACAAGACGGCTGAAACGACTCAAGCACAGGGTCACAGAAATCCAACTGGAAAAACACCTCTCAATCTGTACCATCAACTGTCGTTCCATTAGCTCAGCAACGCAACTAAGCACTCTCATTGATGAGACAACCAAATTAACATACGACGTGATTGCCCCGCAGGAAACACTTCATGTGGAGTTGGTTTCATCATTGCACCACACGCAGTCCACTGCGCTGGTGACGGCCACTTCATCAGCCACCGACTTTCGGTACTAGGGTTATCTATCGACGCAGATTCAACATCTCGATCGTCTAAGTGTACGCCCCGCTGCAGAAAAGAGTAGGAATAACCCGATTTTTACGAACAGCTCATCGATACACTCTACTATAAAGTTGTCCTCGGAGAATCAGCAAAGGACAACATGTCTCATTTGAGCGACGTCTCGTTGGCCTATCACTTGGGCAACAGCAACAGATCAACTGGAAACTGAGTTGGGACCAGCACACACATTTTAAAAAACGTAATTATGTTCAAGAACAGCCCGCTAAGCAGTTAATACACCAGCAGGCTACCACCAACCTTCACAAGAGTCAGGACCTGCACAAGGGCAACAGCACTTGTAGATGAACTGGTCGATCAAGACTAAGACATGTAATGATATAAAAGAACTAAATAACATGAACTTACGTGAAGAATCTACATGAAATAGGAATAGAATAAAACGACGAAAAAGAGTAAAATAAACAGGAGCAGAAGTAGAATGTTGTACATGACAGAGATATGACATGTTAGCGACCCAGACTGGACTTTTAATCTCCTACACCTGATATCTCTATCCGGTTTACCTGCCTGTGTTTGTCAGACTAGCCAGATCCATGACAACACTCAGTGTACCGTGAAATGGAAATCTTCCTTACCAGTCTTCGCTGAAGCTCTGGCTCCTGTTACTTGTTAGTGATGATGGCATTCTATGCCTTTTTTAAAGCTTTCTTTGAACTTGGCATGACCCTTGTCCGTTTGCATAGACTTCTATTTCTGCTATTTTAATCAACTTTCCCATAAGCTGAAGAGCTGAAATTGTGTACACATGCTCTACTAGTGCGATCTGTAATTCTATCAAATTTGGACCGATCTTGAGCTAAGCCACAGTTTTATGAGGTGGTGTGGCCTGTTATCTTTCTCGCTACTTTGTTTCCCCTACCTGCCAGTTAAGCACCTATTTACTGCTGGGTCGACTGGAGCTGCTGGTAGCCGGATTTGAACCTTTGGCATGAAAAACCAGTGTTCTACACCTGCACTATTCCTCTCACTATTATATAGTTGGCTTCCTTTCCACTTGTGCCGTTAATCGCCGTTGGGAGGTTAAGTCGTCTATCCTGCTCCAAGTGCGTTACCTCGATCAATATGAGCCCATGTCGCTACTCAATCACTCTAATGTCATCTATCAACCTACCTCGCGGCCGCCCCCTTGCCATGTAGCCAGATCTACCAGCGTTGTAAGCCATCAGTGGAAGTTGATGAAGGTACATTCTTATGAGATAACCAAGCCAACTTATTTTCTGCCTGAAATTGTATTTGACACAAGATGTAGTGCCGACCATACTTCGAATATCGTCGTTCTACATTCTGTCTCATCTGTTAACACAGATGGCCTTCTTCAAGCACTTAATTTCACAAGCCGAAATTCTGCTCTCGCGCGCCCTGGACAGAGGTCCTGTTTGGCACTGGTAGCACAGAGTCGACATAAATATACTGTTTATCAGCTGTTGCTTTGTTGCCAAATTAATGCTTGGATATCTAAGTAGAGGGAACAGCTGATAAGTCACTGCAGATACTTTCTGACACCTAGTCTCACTATGATATGTACATCTGTCTCACTCAACGTCGTAACCTCTCCTCACGCTTACTATCAGTAAGTTTTGGGCCGAAGTAGAATACTCAGAAGTTCCAGTAACAACAAAAAATCAGGAGGAGAGGGGATGGAAAGAGAGGGGGGGGGGACTGTTGGTTGCATAGCGGATTTGTAGGCAACACTGCTCACTACGCAAACACGCACATGCTCGGATTCAGAAAAGCAGTGTGCCTTTGGGAAGTAAAACTATTTCATAATGCGTGCTAAAGTCGGATATACTTGGGGTCGTAATGCGTCAAAATTCAGTGTAAACGCACTACGCTTTAGGAAATGAGACAAATGAATAAAACATAATTTAATTATTTCTATTCCATTTCGGATGCCTCTAATTATTTTAGCTTAAGTTACTGTCTTTTATATGCTGTCTTAGTTATCTGCGATCTTGATGAAGGTCTTTATTGTCCTAAATCCGGTTAATGTCTGTTATTTTTGTTTTGTCAAACTATACTTTACCTTACGAATATTTTGTAATTTCAAATGGTCTGCATTTTGACTGCAACCTTTATCAATATTCAAATACCTCATTATCCATCTTACATTGTTTGTGGTTCTATGGTCAAAGATCCAACTTTCTGGCATTGATGCTTTGTTTTCATGCTCCTCAAATTCTAGTTATAATATGTGCTACCAAAGCAGTTACACACCAATACAGAACTCGTGTCTCCTGTGGTGACGAATCAGGTAGTTAAGACTACAAATATTCAAGAGGAATATGCATGTACACATTTTACTTCAGAAACAACTACTGAAAGATCACAGATAGTGCTTTCGCTCAAAGCTAATGCTTCTGTAGTTGGCCTCAAGAGGAATCTTTTTACTTCGTAAGCAAAAAAGCCAGAAACGAGAGAAAACGGGAAGAAGAACAACACAGCATATGGCTACTGAATCGTCGCAAGGTATCATCATCATCGTCATTATCATCATCCAGCATATTTCCTGTCTTTCTAAAATATTGCTGCAAGTTGCATTCGATGCCGTACACCAGTTTGCGAGTTGTACCTTCACTTCCTAATGTTACCTAAAATGATTTGTAACCCGTTTGTAACATTTAAAACCCAATTGGTTAAACCAATGTTCAAATACACAGATGTTCAAAAATACGAATCGCGTGCAATTGTGTGGAGCAGCGAAGGAATTGAATAAAAATAGTCTTTTGAAATAAACAAAAAGAAATATTTTATAATATATTTGTATTTATGTTTACAAAATAAATATGATTAATATAATTAATAACATTTATAACAAAATAATAATTTGATGTTAACACTTTCGAAAAAAACAAATAGAGGAATCGAGTGGCCTAGGAGGTGTGAGATTTGTTTACAGTTCATAACTACCGGGTTCGAATTATGTTGTCAATGGTTACCTGACGAAATAAGGAGAAAATTTCGGAGCTGGTGAGTTCGTGCACTGTCGTTGGCACTGTGCTGTGTCGTAGGTAGTTTCAACAATGGAAAGGACTGGACACACATAGGATAGCCAGGTGCAATGAAGTTGATAATATGAGTTATTTTAAGCTTCTGTTATATAAATGTGAAATATTTATCTGAATACTTCTGTGCCGAACACGACTAAATTATCGAAGTGTCAAATCGGATAAAGTAAAGCAGTGACATTATATTTGCTCTTGTCAAAACACGCTCCAGCTAATCATTGGTAAATAGGTAATAGGTAGTTGTGTTACATTTATGGAAGCAGGTTAGCGAGGAACTTGACTCTTCCTCACGAAAGATAGATAATTCGTACAACGAAATCCATAACACTTTATCTCCAACGAGAGTGCGTGATATCGCTACTTTTTCCGTTGGTGTTTTTTTTGTTTTTGTTTAATTCCATGCGCTGCTGCTGAACTGTTCTCAGTTTAGTTTAGTCGAAGAATCAATGTCATTGCACACAGTTTAACCAATAGTTGCTCCATTCTTCTCTA
Source organism: Ariolimax columbianus (assembly GCA_036924085.1). Taxonomy (NCBI): domain Eukaryota; kingdom Metazoa; phylum Mollusca; class Gastropoda; order Stylommatophora; family Arionidae; genus Ariolimax; species Ariolimax columbianus. Next base: position 61,369,093 of record JAVGWX010000007.1, on the reverse strand, counting down.
TATTTTTGGAGAATCTCAGCACAATGCACGAACTCCGTACTACCAGCCGTACTACCAGCGAGGATCCCGTAATAGATTGGCTAGATTTTTAACATAATTTGTCATTCTGCTAATTTTGAATTTTCTTAACGATATTCTTTGGTGGTGGGTTACAGTGGCTCTCCTCACATCCCGAAGCCTGCTTGAGAAGTGGACCTGGGTCCACCTGGTTGTAGTGCAATGCGTGGTTCCTCAGTAATCTGACCACTATGTGAATCACAGTACTGATCCCAACCTCGTTAGCCAATTTGCCATGAAATAGACTGTTTGCAGGGATACATACTTGAAAGTGACGTGTTATCTTGATCAGTACATTTCGCCTGACCGTGACTAAAAATCATCTGATAAATATATTTTGCCTTATCGACCTCTATTCTCCTCTTCCTCGTTGTAGCTTTAGAAATGGTTCTTCTTCTTCTTCGTTCGTTCTCAATCTCCCGCTATCAAACCCTAAAGTGCTTAAGTAGCAGAATGTAGTCCAGAGAACGGAATGCGTTGTGTCGTAGTTTATAGCTTGACTGCAATATTTGCACCTTTCGGTCCAACACATCCAACTTCAGCAAGCATTTTTTGAGTACCGAGTTAGCATTCCCTCTTCGATCCCTTCTCCTTAGCCAGTCTGCCCTGCTGCAGCCTATTATCCAGGATCACCGCGTGGAGGTGTAGAAGGGTCTTGGCAGCTTTGGTTCTCTGGCTCTGACGCTAGCAGTCAGCTATGGGTTGCTGACCACTGCAGCTCATGCGCTGCTCAGCGTCTTGATCCCAGAAATGGTTCAATATATTTCCAGATGTATTCACCAGGTCATCTCTCGAATCACCTCCTTGGCTAACACTCCTTCTCTTAAGCATTTTCCAGTCAAGGATATGACTGATAACATTGCCATGTTGTTTCCTGTAACCATATCCTATATATCTCCAGTCTCTCTTCCAAAAGTCCTTGAGTGGCGTGTTACCACATTTGATCTCACTGCATTGATGAGGGAATATATGACTGGAAAGCTACCGTGCATCTACGCTGCATCCACGCTCCAGTCGACATAGCTGTAAATGGATATTTGGTTTACTGAAATGAAACTAAATACATCGATCATTATGATTTGTTATCGCACCTCTTGTAGTTAAGATTTAGTCAATGAAGTCACAAATACGTCATCCCCGACAGCGTGTGTGCTAATGCACTGCCTTTACATTTATCTGGAGCTTTTCATTATCTGGAGCTTTTCATTATCTGGAGCTTTTCATTATCTGGAGCTTTTCATTATCTGGAGCTTTTCATTATCTGGAGCTTTTCATTATCTGGAAGATATGTGTAAGACTAGTTTAGCGTAGTATGCATGTCGTAAAATGCGACAGGATGGTTTTCCTGGTGCTGGCAACCTCCGTTTATATTAACACAGTGCATAAGAAACCACAACTACAGAATCACATCGTGTAGGTCAGGTGGTAACTATATGCCCATTTTGGGGCTAAAGGTAATGGATTATTTTACCAAAAGTATGCTAAGGTAACATTTCAACATAAATAGAGAATTTATTAGTGATGTTTAGGTGGGGAAAATGTGGCATCTTACTAATTTGTTAAATATGTATTACGTGTTACTAAGCATACTAATGTTAATGTCTTCGCAAATGCTACAAGCTCCAAATTAGCAGAAAGATGAGATAGATTATGGGATATAGTGTATTGTTCAAGTTGGCATTTCCATCTTGGATTGTCTGCCATCGGGCAATGTTGCGTATTATTACCACACTTTCAAGACTCTCCAATAAAAACTGGACAAAAACTGAAGTTTGACTCCGTGCAGTGCGCCTGCTACAAAGCGCTTGCGTATTCCTATAGGAGTGATTACCCTAACACTCGCTACATGATCATGTATCCAGTCCAAATTACAGCACGCCTTGGCCACTTTCTAGAAAGTATGTAATACTTGAAGGGTGTCCTATTCTTTCATCCATATTATGAAGGATGTAACAGAGCTACAAGGCTCCAACGAACCAGTCTTAAGTAATCCCTGATAATATTGTACGTGGTACCAACGCATAACTTGAAAACCCTGACCGAGAGATGGAGTTCATAGAAAAAGTTATTATTCAAAATTCTTAAACAATGCTCGTTTAAGACTGTCCAGCCAAAATGATTACCTTCCTTCGGATTCAAATAGAAAACCCACGACCTTTTAGATCACACAAAAGATTAAGAAACAAGCTATCCTTTCTTTGGCGAGACGATAGTTCAAGGAACGTTGAGGCGAATGAACTTGTTGAGGTGAATGAATTGACGACAAACAGAAGTTATTGGCAGAAGCGGGGAGATTAGGATATAAGGTAGGGGATCAGGGTTTTACGGGAAGATCAGAAAGAGCAGAGAAGAAAAGACTACTGTGCAGTTAGTAGGTAGAATATAGATCATAGCAGAAGCTAAGATGGACGACAGAACATAGCCACTGAGAAACTAGTATAAAGAGATAGAAATGAAGATCATCGCAGCAGACTAGCACTGGGAGGGAACCAGAGAACACGCACGTGTAAGAATATGTATGTATGTGATGTGCTATTTGAGTCGACGCAGACACCTGTCACACGTGACGCCGATTTCCAAGTCCTTGAGTAGCAGTGGTCTGCATTCTCGTAAGAGGTAGACGTGTTGCTTCAACACGAAACTGTCGTCCCTGATAACTACAGCAATAGAACCACTTTCGTCTGTCGAAGGCACGAGAACAGCTACAGTCACCGAGTTCCGGACTAGACGACGACGAAGAAGAATAACCAGCAGATCTAATCACCGTAAACATCTTCCTGACGTTAATACAAGACCAGAGGCTCAGAAGACACCTACGTTATAGAAGCTGAGAGGTGGGACATTAGGCCACCATACGAGGGAGGACAGAAAGATAGGACAGAGAACAATTAGCTAAATAGAATTGCATCAACTCAAAGGGATATAAAACTGTGAATTGAACTTTAACTAGAATTGATCATGTGATAGAACCTAGGGTTATTTTAGTGCAAGAGAAATAATTATGCTAATTGCACCAAACTATTGAGAGTCTTTATAGTTAGAGTTGGTAAACGATTGAAAACGATTCACATGCCTAGTATTATTATTATATGTGAATGCTATTTATTAATTAAACATTAATCTGTTTTCGATGTTGTTAAAAGATGTGTTAGTGTTTTAATTAAGAGTTGTGAGCTAAAGAGGGATAGTTATAAGGAAGAAAGTTAATTTGTGATAGAGTGAGTCTGTAACAAGTAGAGGTGGAAAAGAGGTGGGAGCATATGTTTAAAATGAAAATAATTGATTTCTCTGTTACAACAAAATAAACAAATTTGTTCAAAAAGGGAGAGGGGTGGGGGGCATATTGATTATATTATTACAACAAACAAATTGCTTTGAAAACAAGTGTAGACAACAATAGCAAAAGGTTATGACCATTTCTACAAGATAGTAAATAATCGTTATAGCTGAGACAAGGAGGCGCGTACCTCTCAAAAAACAAAATTCCCCCGGTCCAAGGGAGATGAGACCAGCGTCTAGTCATATTGGTGATATACAAATAACTTAGAAATCCCCTGCAAACACTATGGACATAAATGGACCTCTAAAAAGAACGAAGCAGCATGTCCCTAGCAGAACGTCGCTTCTTACAACCGCCAACCTTTTTGCTTCTTGGCAGGTGCGCATTACGGTAGGCTGACATTACTTTTCATATTCGGAGAAGCGATCGCACCGAGGAAAAAGCCCTTCATGTTTGGCAGTTGAAAATATGTAAGAGTAAGCTGTTAGCCGCTGTTTGGACAACATTCTAAAAGTAATGAAATTTCTTCTCAATACGCAACCTATCTTCCTCCAGGCCTTGTAAGTCACATGTAATAGAAATCGCACACAAAAAAAGAACGAACTACAGATGACCTTCTGCTACCTGGCAACAGTTGTATCGAATACCAGAGTTCAAAGTATTACAAGTAAACAATCGGACTTACTTAGTCGATCCTCACCTACCATAGAACGCACATGTCTTCTTTGTTTCCTTCTTGTGGCTCATAGCTCATACATGAAAAGGTATCCGACCCCAAGCTAACCCCTATATAGTAGGCTCTTACAACCAACCTGACAAGTGTCACTATTCGCTACTTTCTTTACAGGCGCTCATACATAATCACTGATTTAGTAAGCATACAGCAAATACGAGGGGAAGCCCTACAGATATAATTATTTGCAGAAACATGATGATGTACTTCGGTTGGCACTTCAAATAAACAATTCAATAAAACAATCGAAAATATGTCAGCTCCCTGTGGAGTATAGGTCCTAAACAAATTATCGCCAAGTCTTTCTTTCCTGAGCCAGTTCTGTCCACCACATACCTACTGCTTTGATATTGACATCCAGCTCCCTCTCCCATGAGTGTCTCGGTCTTCCATTATTTATCTTTTTCTTTGTGGACTTTGACCAAAGATTGCCTGGTAATGTTATCAACTGGTTTCCGTAATGTGTGGCCTATCCATCGCCATCGTCTTGTCCGTATTTCCTGTTCCACTGGTCTTTGTTCCTATTTTCTCAACATTTAAGCGTTGATGATCTTGTCGTACCATTTCCACACGTATATTCTCAGCAAGCATCCGTTCACCAAAGTCTGCACCTTTTTTATAAGTGCCTGTGTTATCCTTCGTGTTTCAGAGGCTAACAATAGAACGGAGTTTACTTTGGAGTTGAAGATTTGTATTTTGGTGGGAGCCTAATTTCTTTTGACTTTTGAAAAATTACATGAAACACATTTTTTATCTACAGTTTTAGCAAGAGATTCATGGCAGCTTAAATAGGGGAAAGACTGAAAAGAAATAATAGAAGTAAAGAATGTGTATTTTCCATGTGAAACTGGCAGATTCCATAAAGTATTCAGTGGCACGCAATGTGCTTAGCCTGCTTCATGATTTAATCCGTCCATCTCAATGCTGTGGCATGCGATATGACTATATTTATACGTTACTCTCACAGCAATGTTTGAAAATTGTGTGTAATAAATATCAATTTTGTTGAGTGATAAATTGCAGAGGTAATCGTATTTGTGAGCATCGAATGCATGTATCATAACAATATTTAAGCTGAAATTATAAATTGAGCTATACAGATAAAAGTATAGATTAATTTTCATTTTAAATTGCAATAATACTATTTATTGCGGGAGGTCAATTTATCATCTAAACTTCTGTTCGCTCTATAATGAAGCATTTGGCTACAGTCGCAAACAGGCAACGTTACGAAATACCAGCATCACTACCCATTGGGATACATGTTTTTATATCAAATTGTGTTCCTTATAGATGTTGTTGGGTTTGAAAGAGAACTTTATTTAATCGCTGTTTGTGACATTTATTAAAAGTACATCGCTTCTCTTCCTATTGCCATTTTATAACAAGTTATACTTTAAATGTGAACGAGCAACACCTGCATTCATCAAAACTATTCTGTTTAACAATTGCGTCCATGCATTATAATTATATAATACTATAAAACATAACTAGATTTGAACTTCTAATGTATTTAGTTATTTATTAGAATATTATTTTTAGGATGTGAAATTATCTAACGATCTGAGTGTTCACGTGCATTGTTTCAAGTTGTATTCAAAAGATAATTTCAAAATAAAACACTGACCACCATATGAAGTGTTTTAGCGCTCTGTGCAGGACGTAAAAAAATAACACTAACCACCATATCAAGCGTTCTAGTGCTCTGTGCGGGTCTTAACCACAAAAAAAAAAAAAAAAAACTGACCATCATATCAAAAGTTTTAGCGTTCTGCGCAGGATTTAACCATGAAAGGAAAACATTTACAAATATCGGTTATTGGTTGTTTGTTTAATTCATAGTCTGTTGTCTATCTGCAGCACCAATCATGTAGAATACTCGCATGCCATGTCACGTGGCATACTCTTTCTAGAACGTAGTCTCCCTTACAGCAGCCCTTCTGGCAAGGTGACTCTCCTCACACACGGACATCTTCAAACTGTCAGTAATTTACTAATACCATTTTCTTCTGGAACCTCTTCCTGGCGTCGCACCTTTCCCTATACTGCCTCTCCAAGCCAATATGTTATTTCATATGACCAAATTAACATAACTTCTTCCTTGTGATTGAATTTATAAGCCAGTATTCGTCTATACCTAGTTGCGCACTAGAATACTTTATCAAAAATTATTGTGAATATTGAAAATGGTAAATGATGACCACATTTGTTCCTGTTCATTCTGGCAGGGGACTGTCATTATGAAAGTAACAACAAATGAGAGAAATGGAATCCAGTTGACCTTGAATAAAAAGTTGGAGGACCTGGATTTTGTGGATGATATAGCCCTTCTGTGCCACAGCCAAAGCCAAAATGAAACTGGATAGACTGGACTGTACCTCTAAACAAGTCGGTTTGAAGATCCACGAGGAAAAGACAAAAATAATTTGGACCAATGTAGCAAACACAGAACTAAGCAGGCTGAGAGGAATGCCAAGGTAAGAGGGAGAGGTATTTACATACCTAAGAAGTATCATCAACAAGGAAGGAGTGACGGACGAGGATATAAAAACAAGGATACAAAAAGCAAGAGTTACATTCGGAATCTTGAAACCCATATGGAACTCGAGGGAAATAAGAAGCAAGACAAAAATGAGGATTTTCAATCCAAATGTGAAACTTGTCCTGCTGTATGGAGAGTTACAAACAACAGACTTCGGGACAAGGTAAACTGGAACAGGAAATCCTGGGAAGAAAGTGGAGATGGATGGGTAATACATTAAGAAATCCCCAGGCCGGTATCATCATAGAACCCACAGGGAAGGAGGAGCATATACAGTACAAGGAATACATGGAGACGAGATCTGGATGCGGAAGAAAAGAGGAAAAAGCTGGAAGGAAGTGAAAAATATTGTACGGGACAGAGTTGCTTGGCGAGGGTTGGTTGATGGCTTATGCACTAATGGGTGATAGAAGGCGAAAGACAGTAACAGAAAGAACTGGGTTAAACATAAAAGTGAAAAACATATAAATTGGACAGTGTGGTTAACTAGATTTGGAGCAGATATCACATTTTGTGTGAGACAGATCGTTTGTCTATTAATTTGTATGTGAAATTATCCAACAATTATCTGATATTCACTTAACAAGTGTTTTTCGTGATGCAGAAATTCTTACATGGAGAGTGGCATGACACATATGTATCTTTTTAAATATCTTCTTTCTGGCAAGTTTTTAATTGGTGACTTTGCTAACATTGTTAACGTACTAATGAATAAAGACCGCGTGCGCCAACGTTCAGCAAATAGAGTTTAGTGACTGCTTCGCATGTAAAAGAAGGAAAACTTTACCAAGTTTTGTTCCGGATTCTCCAAGCTAACTGAACAATATCGTAACCACTAGACCAGCCGCTACTAATAATAGATTTTTAAACATTGATTATTGTTTAATCTTTCACTATCTGCAAAAATGGGCCTCATGGACGTCATATTATATATTATATTAATAATATCGATAAAATCACTGCAACAAATACCGAAGGACGTAATTTCTACCACCAGTTTATAGCCACATATCTTAGGTTGCAGTTGTAAGTAATCATTTATTTATCGAATATTTATCTCAGAAATAGAGATCAGTATTCGTTATTCCCTTCACCAAAAGAATCAACAATGAAAAATATTGTGAATGTATGTCTTTCATATTCCTAGCAGCTTATGTAAACAACAGCCATCTTGTTAGGACCAAAAGATCTGACAGTGTGTCATACTTACAGATACTAGTGTCGCGACGCATCCTAAAGTGCGATTACGAGTCGCTGTGCCGCACATAAAATTGAATCGTGATGTGGTTTCATCTAACATAGTTTTCTCGTTAGCTATGTACGTGCCTAATGGAATTCTATAGTTTTCTATAACCCTGAGCATTGACTAGAGCAATTTAAATTTAAATGTGGTAGATCTCTAAACCACAGATCCCAGGTGTATGTAGTGTAACGATTCCAGCCTTGTATTTGCTGTGTACATACAGTCGCTGGCAGCAGGTGGCGGAGCAGTAAAACGCTCATCTCTCGTGGCAAAGGGACTGGGTTCAGTCCCATCTCGATGTGCTCTAGTAAATGAAGAGTAAGTTAGTGTCTGATTTATAGTTAGAAAAAAATGGACGATGAGGTGAATCAGTCCCCTAACATTAGGAAAAACAATTAGACGAAGCACAATGTGATATGTATCCTCGAGAGCAGCTGCTTGCCATGTGAGTATTACATTGTCTTCACATGTTTTTACACAATTACTCATTATTTCTTCACCTTTTATATAACAAATCTACTATCCAATCACATGCAGGCCAGCAAATCTCTCCTCAACTATTCTTTGCTAATGCCGTACAAAAACATGAATCCAGACTGATTAACATCACACACACACACACACACACACATGTACACAATTCTAATCTGTGCGTCAAAGATGGAGATGCTCCTATAGCAAATGCTGCTCTCCAAAATGCAGTGTTCAATATTTCAGTTAGTGAAAAGAGCACTGGTGCTTCACGTTTAAGGTACCGGGTTCAAAGACTTGAATCACTCCAGACTACTCAATTCTAATTGAATAATTAATTTACTATTATGGAAGATGAGGCATTAAGGATGTGAACTTGTCCAACCAGATAATATTAACAGGAGACTTTGTAAAAAGATATCTTAAACACATTATTCCAGACCAAAGTGCATATGTTGAGAATCATATTTATAGTTGGGAACACAAAAAATGTGTTTTGACTTCGAACCTCAGACAAGAACGCAACATATACTATATTGTTAGGGAACAAAAGAGAACCTGACATATGGTATGCATAACTACAGTAAATGGACACCACAAATAACGTTCTGGTGTCCTTACAACTATAATCGTCCACTGGGTCGTACGGCGTTGCCTCTATTGATACGGTCTGGCTAATATTGAACGGGTGCTGGAAATAGACCCTCTGAAGACAGGACAGTTTTACCCTACTAATGACAGGGCTTTGCTACGGTAATCCTGCTAAGCCCGAGAGGAGCCGCAGACATATGGTTCACGTACTAGGCGGATAAGCCAACGGTGCGAGGTGAGGGATTACGGCCGAACGCCTCTAAGCCAAAAATCCCGCCCAAAAGCAACCCAGCACGAATGCAAAGGGAGGCGTCGACATGGTGGGGACCTGGGGGCCACGCTCCAGGCCAGCCCGGTCAAGCCACAGAATGAGGTCTCTGCCGTCCGCTGATAAAAGCGGGCGGGAAGCTGATCGATATTCACCCCATACGGCGATGAGGTATGAAATAATTTGTAGAAGACTTAGTTCTCGGTCGGGTGCCCTAAGCAGTAGATCAGCTACCTCACTGCGAACTGCTGAGACTCAACCCTTGACCATGAGATATGTCCGCTCCCTAGGCGGACAACATCTCCGTGCAAGACTAGGCTTGTCACCTGGTCAAATGCACTATTTCGAGAGGAATCACAGGTCGCTGACATTTGGTCCACGTGCTTGGCTGATAAGCTACCATCTGAGGGATTACGGCCGAACGCCTCTAAGCCAGAATCCCGCCCAAAATCTCAGTACCGCTGAGATGGGAGGCTACGACATGGCTGGGGCTTGTGTCCCGGCCCGATCGAGCCGCAGGAATGCACCTGGTAAAATGCACTCCTTCCTCGCTCTTTGCATCTGTCTGCTATCAGTCATTCCAATGGACGCAGAAGAGATGCAGTCCAGCGGACATTGCACCTCCTGTCCTATGGTGACAAGCTCCCGGGTGGCGGGGAATGCTAGGCGTACCATCACTGCAGATGAGCCGAGAAAATAAAGCGAGCAAAAAGATACCTCACTCATATGCATATGCTACGTTTCTGGCAGGACGTGACGATCCTGGGAAAAAGTCACACTGGACTGCCTCTCTTCCGGGATAGTACAAACTAGTACATAGTCCATCATATCATTGCCAAACGCTATAGACACGAGTAGGGAAGACTCGATAGTCCTGCAAGACAACTTCCCAAGAGAGACAACTCTGACCAAAAACAACTGCTGCCTTGCAGTCAGGCTGGGGACAGCCAAAGGCTAAGGAGGGCAACCCTACAGAAACGCCTGTTGAAATCGGATGCACTGAGCCACTGGCTAACAAATTAAATCAGTGCAAAGTAAATATCGCTGTAAACAGCGTACGATGAAGAAGAAGAAGAAGAAGTACGGCGTTGAGATGTATAAACTGATCGTGTAAAAGCCTTTGGCCCGACATGATTTTCTAGGCTAAAAACGTAAATAAATTCGAACTTCGTTTAATCTATTTGATTACAGATCTGGAATCCTCTGCTCAATTTTAAGAGAGTTTCTATTTATGTTATAGAAACAATTGAAGTGTATAATTCATTTGTTCGTCAATGTATTTTTCTGTGTACGATATTTAGTTAAATAATTGCGCTTCAATTTTCTTTTCGTAAATAAATTACTATTGTTCTTTTGCTTCAGTCAATCATTCAGTGTACACCAATTGTAAACTGTACAGCAGTTGAAGATATACACATTGCACATTGTATTTCATAGCGACTAATTTATGCTGTCGTTCTCAGTCACTCTGACTTAATGGTTTCTCTTCTATTATATTCTATGGATGTTCTCTTTTCTTTTCCAGACAGTCGGTGGATAGATTAAAGAGCTAAAAGGCGATGCGATTAGTGTATTAATGTTGTTAAAGATTATGTTGAGAAATATGTGGAAATGTATGTACAATAATAAATGGTTTTTAATTTTGTATCTCAACTAGTTATTTATAGATATGTGTGACCTTATTTTCTGACGTCTTCGTAAATAGTAAACATAGACGAACAGATAACACGAAAAAAGATATAACAAGCCAGCGAGAAGCGGTTGTGTTAAATAAACAATACATGGGTATCTGTTACAAATATCAACAGATCTCACCTTCCAGCAAAAAAATATGTGCGCAACAGAAAATAGAGATATAAGCGAAACGGACAGTTATAATCAACAACACATTCCAGATTTTCTGCAGTTGCAGGGTTGTTTATTTGTCTGGATGTTATTTCAAATATGGCAGTCACTAAGTGGGAAGGTTTGCTTGCAAAGTGGTACCTTTCTTGTGTAAAAACGTTTTCTAATGATTTTTTTTTTCAGTTTGTAATCGCACGTATATTACTGAGTGTAGCCGTAGATCACTCGCTTTTCACGGCAAAGATAAGGGGTTCAACTCAAACGAAGGCCACGCTCTAGTCGATCCAGCAGTAAATGTGTACCTGGTATTACTACTAGGGAAGTAAAAATAAGTGTGGAAAGGAACTGGCTAATACACCTAATAAACGATGTTGCTTAGTATACAGAAGTGGCTAACAACTTCAATATCCGAAAGAGGTATAACTACTGTGGGACAAACCTTTACTGAAGTCGCTAACAGCTTCAATCTCCGACAGAAGTATAACTACTGTGAGACAAACCTTGACCTTTGATCACACCTTAACTTGTATCTGAAAGACAATAAAGTGTTGCTTAATAGATTAACGTATTATTTCTTTTAATTACCAAACGAACTACTGAAAACAGGTAAATGTATACTTCAGACAACATTACAGATTATATGTTCAAACGAACAAAATAAGAAGAAACGTAACTACTAAAATATGGTTTTCTTTCTTTTGATCTTCACTGAAAATTATCTCGTCGTTGCATTATTAATATACGAATAACAAGTGAATGAATGTAGAACAGGGCAAGAAATATTTATATATAACATGTATATATACATGCATACATACACAAACATACCCACATATACATACATACAGGCACACAAGCACATATACATATATATATTTACATATACCCAAGTATATATACATACGAGAAGCGCTCCGAAAGTAATGCCTCCTATTTTATATTATGATGTCCCACGACCTAGACAAAACATCAATGCCGACCGTCACATTGCCAGGCTGACTAAGCTGAAGGTTCGAATGTCCAGGGTCAGGCCAGAGAAGAAGACTATCTGTCTTTTGGAACACGATAACTCCAGGTCACATACGTGTTTGAAAACCGTTGAGTACATTGTCAGTGTCTCTGGACTATCCTACCAAACTCACCGTATAGTCCAGATTTATGTTTCTGTTTCTAAGAATCGACGTCACTGCACTCCCTGCTTCCCATAGATGCTCAGTCTCTCTCATCAAATGGCGTAAGGTATGGGTGCTGATGGTCCCTGTATCTCGCTGGTTGTACACCCTCCTACGCCGTCCTCTCATACGCCCCACTCCGCTCGAACCTTGTCTAATATCGAAACTTTGCAGTATGTGAATTGATGCTTCATCTATTGCGATGTCCTCATTCAGCAGGAGGTCATTGATTGATTTGAAAATGTCACTTCTATCCATCACTAATGTGCCCATGAAGGGAGCTTGTGAAGCCAAGATGTCAGCTCTTTCATTGCCCTGAACCCCAGCATTGGCAGGACAGTAGATCCAGGTCAACTTCTGGAGGTTTGAGGCCTCAATAGCAGCTATCTACTCGTACCTAAGCCATCCCTTCTGTACTTTCTGAAGTATGGCTTGCGCGGCTGTCACGATGACTGCCTTTGTTATAGAAGTCTCAGATATCCATTTCAGTGCTGAGGTCACTGCTTCCGTCTACATTCTCATACTGAAGGTTGTTGACATGTAAATCCTACTGCGCTCAGCAACGACCTCTCTTCTCACCCCAGCCTGATGTCCGACTGCGCACGACTGATCGGTCGGTGTATATAACAGCGTCACTCTCCTGTGTGTTCTCAATTATCAGCTGATTTACCTCGTGCTTTGTTCTCTTGCTGCTCCGTTCTCTGCTTTTCGTGCCTAAGTTTATGATGACTCTCATTCTATCACCAGTGTGGACCCATTCTTTCCTTTGGCTATCGTGTCAGCTGGAGTGACGTGTCCAATTGTTGCCTCAACCAGTGCCATCCATGACGACCCTCTCTTGATAGTTCAGATTTGACGCCTTCTAACTTTCATCTGTTCGGGCCAATGAAAGATTGACTGGTTCGGCAACATGTTCCCAGCAACGATAGCTTCATAACAACTATGGTACATATTTTTACGAGGGCGGCATGTATGCTCTTGTTCATCCTTGGAGAAAATGTATAGCCGAAGGTGGTGACTATGTTGAAAAATAGTTCATGGAAGGCAAGGCATTGCCCTATCAAAGGGTGTTATTGTGACCTTTCTATCTGTTGTGGTTATCATGGAATAAAATAGAAGACACTACTGTCCGAGCGCACATCGTGTGTATATATATATATTTATATAATTTACTCTTCGAAAATAGTAACTTACCAGTTCTTATATATGTTTTTGTGTTTGAAAGTTGTGATGCAATGTTATACCTTTGCATTCTTGGCCGTTACTGAAAGCCATATAAATGTCTTAGTACAGTCTGAGTGTGAAATGACCGTTCACTGGCCTTCAAAATCTGATTTCATGAAATTAACAACTATCCGGACAATTTCTCACAATTCACATGTCGATCACAAAAAAGGCATGAGAATGGTTCACTAACGATCCGTGATTATGTTGCCATTCGCTTGGTTTGGAAACAAACTACTGAAGGGATACTACGCGCTAAATGTGAGGTTAGGTGCTGTAAGCATGTTGGAGGAAGAATGTATGTGTCTGCCACAGCAAGATAATTATATGTGTCAAGAGAGACTTTTAGGTGTTGGTTTCATCGCTACCAGACGACTTGGACTGTTCTGAACTGCCCGTAGAGAACGTCCTCGATTAATGACCATATGGTAGGATCGTTAAATCACTCTATCACATCTGCAAAACAGATTTCACTCAACTACTGTCACTGCTGGCACCATCTCTGGACTGCGAAGAAGTTCAGCTACTGTCAGAAGGTGTTTGCGCGAGCAAGGGCTTACGTACACGATTGTCTGCTGTCCATTCAACTCTGCAGTCACGATATTGTGCCACACGACTAGCCTGGACCAGACAACATCTATGCGCTTTCGAAACGCTAAGTGGGACAGAGTACTGTTTACTGACGAGTGGAGGATCAACCTATCAAGAACCGATCGTCGTCAAAAAGTGTATCGTCGACATGGAGAGCGGAACGCCAACAACTGCATTCTTCTTCTTCTTCGTACGCAGTCAGAAAGTAACCATTATTTTTCGAAAAAAGCGGCGGTCATCCTGAGGCTGTCGCCACTGCCATAGAGCTTGTCTTGCAGTTCCACTGGTGATGGCCACATCTGCTCTCTCTGATCCTCGTATGTCGGGCAGTTCTGCAGCAGATGTTCAGCGGTCATTTTACCAGTACGGCACGGGCATTCGTCGGTACACCCTATCTTCAATTTGTTGAATAGGTGGTACCTCAGTCTATTGTGGCCAGTGCGAAGTCTGAAGACAACGACCTGCTCTCTTCGGTTAAATTGGTAATAGGCATCGTTTTTGGCGTAACCAGTATGTTCGGTTTTCCATTTGGTCATGTATCTGGCTTTGATAAGCCGTTTTGACTCTTCGTACGTCATACTAGTATCTGTTTGTGGTAGTCTTGCACCTTCTTTTGCCAGTCTGTCTGCCTCCTCGTTGCCTTGGATGTTGCAGTGTGATGGGACCCACTGTACCACTGCCCTTTTTGGTGCGGACTGCTGGCACAGTTTGCAGAGTGCTGCTCTTAAGTCATTAAGCTCAGTGTTTTTCTGGCTTTTTAGCGTTGTGACTACGGCGAGAGCATCTGTAAGCAGGACTATATGGCTTTCATTTTCACTGTGTGTCACCATTTCTTCCACTGCTGCCCTCAGTGCCTCTGTCTCCGCTCTGAAATTGCTTGTGTACTTACCAGTAGCGAATGACAGTGTTATTTTTCTGCCATTTGGTAGGTTCAGGAATGCTCCTTCCCCTCCGTTCTGTGTCGTATTTGTTACAGAACCGTCGGTGTATGCATGGGTCCAGTCCATGCTTGGGTAGCTTTTCGATATGAAGCTTAGGGTAGTATCTCTCCTTTCTTTTTCAGTCTGGCAGTTTTTGTTTCCAAAAACTGGTATATTTTCTACCACCTCTGGAAATATATCCTGCCTCCAGGTAGGTTTTCGTACAGTAGTGATGGGTTTTGGTGTTGTTAGTGCGTTTATGGGATCTTCGTGCATCTTTGCTTTGGCTATTTCTGCAAAGTTTCTCCGCTTTAGTTTCCCATTTCCCAAATTGTTTAGTCTCTGGTGCATTGGATGGTCGGTCAGTCTTCGGAGTTTCTCTGACTGCAGCTGGGCTCTGCAGTCTCTTCTATCGGTCATGGATTGCAGTTTTGTAATCTTTTCAAGTTCTACAATTGGCGTTGACTTCATGCCTCCTGTTATAATTCTCATGGCTTGGTTTTGAAGTTTGCTATCTTTATCGAAGTTCGCCTTCGCTGCTGTTGTCCATGCCGCAATGCCATACTCGAGAACTGGTCTCACTCTTCCAGTGTACAGTTTCTTTAGTATGCCTTCGTCTGCTCCCCAGCTTGTGCCAGCAAGTTTCCTCATGATTGCCATTCTTTCTCTGGCTCTCATTCGGTTTCTCTCAATCTGACTTGTCCATGTCATGCGCTGATCAAATGTGACTCCCAGATAGGTTTGGTTGTCGTTTGGCTGCAGGAATTTGCCATTTAGACTTAATTTGGTATTTTGGGGTTTTAATGAAAGCGAGAATATTGTGCATGTGATTTTCTCCTCGTTTTTTTTGACCAGCCATGAGTTCGTCCACTCTTCCAGCGATGTTAGGGCCGTCTGTATCCGATTTCTTGCTATGGTGAGATTCTTTTCAGAGGTCCACATAGCCAGATCGTCTGCAAACATTGAGCTATGGACTCTTCTTGGTATATTCTTTGTAATATCGTTTATATATACCAGGAAGAGTGTGGGTGACAGTACTCCCCCTTGGGGTACTCTTTTCTCGAGTGTCACCTTTTTGCTCATCTGCCCTTGTACTTGGACTCTGGCCGTTCTTTGTTTGAGGTAGTGGTTGATCCACTTGTACATTTTCCCACAAACATCACTTCTTCTTAGCTTGACTCTAAGTCCGTCGTTCCAGACTTTGTCAAATGCCTTTTCCAGATCCACCCAAACAGCTACTGTGTGTTTCTGTGCCTGGTAGGCATCTTCTATCTCATGGGCTATGAGGATGACCTGGTCCTCAGTGGATCTGTGCTGTCTAAAGCCGGCTTGCTGTGGAATTAGTATTCGTTTTTCTTCCAGATGCCACATCAGTCTGGTGTTTATCATCCGTTCCATCAGCTTGCCGACACAGCTCAGTAGGCTGATGGGCCTGTATCCATTTGGATCTGTTTTGTCCTTTCCTGATTTTGGTACTGGTACCAGTATTGCGTCTTTCCATGCCTGGGGTACAATTCCCCTTTTCCAGCTTTGGTTCAGGACCGATAGCAGTTTCCTCTTCGCTGTTTGGCCCAGCCCAATCAGCATTTCGTTTGTTATCCCGTCTTTTCCGGGAGATTTCCTTTTCTTTAATGTTCTCATAGCCTCTTACATTTCGCGCATTGTTAATTTGGCCATCATGTGCTCTTCAGGTGCCGTATTCATGTTGTCGTGCCCATTTAGCTCTTCGCTAATGTATGTATGCTTGTCTGCAGGGACCTCGATGTGGTTTGCTCTGGCATAGTGATCGATAAAAGCGTTTGCGGCTTTCTTACCTGTGATCAAGTTCTCGCCCTGCTTGATATTATATGTTTGTTTGCCGGGGTTTCGTCGTTCATGGCTCTGACTAGCTTTCATAGCTTGTTCCCGTCTTTGTCCAGGTTTAGGCTTTCCGTTTTATTTTTCCAGTTTTCTCTTGCTGTTTGCTTGAGAGTGTGTTTGTATTTCGCCGTGGCGGCTTTGAGGGCGATGTTTTCCTCCATGGATTGTTCTCGCTCTGCCATGTTCCTAGCATTTGTTACTGCATCTTCCACTTTCTGCAACTCATCATTCCAGTAGGGCTTATAGTTTTTCCTAGCTCCTCTTGGGATGGTTTCAGTGGCGGCTTGCATTATTGCCTTGCTTAGGCTTTCTACCATGGGCTTCATTTTGTTGTTTCGTGTGTTGATGGTTTCAAACAGCCCATCTGTCAGGATTGCAAATCTGTCCCAGTCGGCTCGTTTGTAATTCCAACGTGGGAGCGGTTTTGTTTCCTGTGGGCCTACTTCCATGTCAATGGTTAGCCTGATCGGCCTGTGGTCGCTACCTGCCAGTTGGTTTAGCACCTGGCGGTCTATTTTATGGTGTATGTCCTGTGTGGAGAAGGCCAAATCTGGAGTCGAGGTGGTATGCCATGTTCTTGAATAGAAGCTAGGGCTATCCTCCGGCCTATTGATTAGGGAGAGATTTGCATCTATCTCCCAATCTTCCACTTCGTCACCTCTGCTGTCTGTATAAGAGTATCCCCATCTCTCCGAGTGGCTGTTGAAATCTCCAACTACTATGCAGTTGGAGTCTCTGACCTCCATACTCGAGAGCAATAGGTCTCTATTTGGTGGTCCGTACAGATTGAAAACGCAGAGCTTCGTCTCTTGAGCCATTATGTCAACTCCTACAATTTATGCTTGTCCGGTGTGATTGACAGATACCGCGCTACTCGGTATGCAGTTTCTGGTCAGTATCAGGACCCCTCCTTTGTGGCCTTCTCTATCGAGACGGAAGGTCTGGTATCCTCTGATTGAGAATTTGTGATTATTGTTGAGGTGCGTTTCCTGGATACATGCCACGTCAATCTTACCTTCATGCAGGTGATGTGTTAGGGACAGTTTTTTGTTAATGACTCCCTCCGCATTCCACTGTAGTATTTTGAGGGTCTTGAGTTTTTGGTCAATAAAAGTTGCCCCATAGCCATGTGCCTTGACTCCACGACATGGGTGGGTGACCACCAGTAGTCAAGGGTGGGCCCCTTCGAAGCGTGAGGCCCGGCACTATCGCTGCCTGGCGGGACTCCGCAGGATGAGCGCCATGCGTTTTTCTGATCGGTTGTACTGTCATCATGCTTCGATTTCCGTTGCACTGTTTTGTTAGGCTTGTGGCCCCGTGCATCCGATTTCAACAGGCGTTTCTGTAGGGATGCCCTCCTTAGCCTTTGGCTGTCCCCAGCCTATCTGCAAGGCAGCAGTTGTTTATGATCAGAGTTGTCTCTCTTATGGAAGTTGTCTTACCAGACTATCGAGTCTTCACTACTCGTGTCTATAGGGTGCGATGATGATATGCGAGATGATATGATATATGATATGGACTGGTTTACCCGGAAGAGAGGCAGTCCAGTGTGTCTGTACCCCAGGATCGTCACGTCCTGCCAGAAACGTAGCATTTGCATGTGAGTGGGGTATATCTTTCTCCCTTTATTTTCTTGGCTTCTATGCAGAGATGGTACGCCTAGCATTCCCTGCCACCTGGGATGTTGACACAGTGGGGCAGGTGTGCCATGTCCGCTGGTCTGCATCTCTTCTGCGTCCAGCATGATAGCTATATGGCTGATTTCGTAGAGAGGTAGATATCGAAGCAGAAGTGCGTTTAACCAGAGGACAAGCCTGGTAATGTCACAGAGATGTTGTTCGCCTAGTGTGCGGACAGATCTCATGGTCATTGGTTGAGTCTCGACAGTTCACAGTGAGGTGGCTGCTCTACTGTTTTCGACACCCCGACCAGGAACTAAGTCTTATGTTTGTGGTTTCGCACCCCATCGCCGTAAAAGGTGAGTATCAAGCAGCTGTCCGCCCGCTTTGATCGGCGGACGGCAGAGACCTCTTTCTGCAGCTCTACCGGATAGGGCTGGGGCGCGAGCCCCAGGTCCCGAACATGTAGGAGCCTCCCATTGCAGTGGTGCTGAGATTTTGGGTGGGATTGCGGCTTACAAGGGTTCGGCCGTAATCCCCCACATGGTAGCCTCGCGCCATTGGCTTATCAGCCGGGTACGTGAACCAAAGTGTCTGCGGCTCCTCTCGATATGAGCTGGTTTTCCGTAGCAACGCCATGTCATTAGTAGGGTAAAACTGACCTGTCTTCAGATGGTCTATTTCCAGCACCCGTTCTCTATTTTGCCCGACGAATTTATTGAGGGCTTTTGTTTGTCATGGCCAGGTATTTGAAATCTGCGGTTTCTGCTGGGTTAAACACGATTTCCGTAGCGTTCTTTCATTTGAGTGTTAGATAGCTGACTTGTCTTCCGTGAGTCTAATACCAGCGTACGTTCATTATTAGACCCAGCGGTAGTGCTCTCGATTTGTCAGTCGTTATACAGTATTGGCGTGTTCAGTCAATTTAAGCCGCAGGTTCCACTCCTGGTGGTGCCCTTCCGTCAATTCCTTTAGCGAGACAATCAAGTTACTTAGAGGGTAGCCCCAGATTTTCGAGGGTCTAATTCCAGCACCCGTTCCATATTAGACCCAACGAAAGTGCTCTCGGCATGTCAATCATGTCAGTGTTTGGCCGTGTTGAGTCAAATTAAGCCGCAGGCTCCACTCCTGGTGGTGCCCTTCCGTCAATTCCTTTAAGTTTCAGCTTTGCAACAATACTTCCCCCGGAACCCAAACACTTTGGTTTCCCGGATGCTGCCCACAGAGTCATCGAAGCAACTCCTGCGGATCGCTAGTCGGCATCGTTTATGGTCAGAACTACGACGGTATCTGATCGTCTTCGCGCCTCTGACTTTCGTTCTTGATTAATGAAAACATTCTTGACAAATGCTTTCGCAGTAGCTCGTCTTGCGGCGATCCAAGAATTTCACCTCTAACGCCGCAATACGAATGCCCCCGTTTGTCCCTGTTAATCATTACCTCCAGTTCCGAAAACCAACAACATAGAACCGAGGTCCTATTCCATTATTCCATGCACCATTATTCAGGCAGCAGAGGCCTGCTTTGAACACTTTAATTTTTTCAAAGTAAACGCGCCGGCCACCCAGGACGCTCAGCGAGCACCCGTGAGAGAGAGCCGGCAGACGGTAGGGCAGGAGACAACGGGCAGTGAACCGGCGCGAGCCGGACCGCCCGCCTGCGCCTGAGATCCAACTACGAGCTTTTTAACTGCAACAGCTTTAATATACGCTATTGGAGCTGGAATTACCGCGGCTGCTGGCACCAGACTTGCCCTCCAATAGATCTTCGTTAAAGGGTTTAAAGTGTACTCATTTCAATTACGGGGCCTCGAAAGAGTCCCGTATTGTTATTTTTCGTCACTACCTCCCCGTGCCGGGAGTGGGTAAGTTGCGCGCCTGCTGCCTTCCCTTGAATGTGGTAGCCGTTTCTCATGCTCCCTCTCCGGAATCGAACCCTGATTCCCCGTTACCCGTTACAAACATGGTAGGCATGTCACGTACCATCGACATTTGATAGGGCAGACATTTGAAAGATGCGTCGCCGGCACATGAGGCCATGCGATCAGCACAAAGTTATCCAGAGTCACCAGTGGGGACGCCGCAACCCCGCGAGGGGAAACGACGATTGGTTTTGAACTAATAAAAGCGCTCTTTCCGCGAGGGTCGGAGCTTGGTAAGCATGTATTAGCTCTAGAATTGCCACAGTTATCCATTCAACAGCACCTTCAAAATGGAGGCGGATGGATTATGATCTGGGAAGGCATCTGCACCAATCATCGGACATACCTCATTATCTTAGATGGTGCTGTTGCACGCTTGCGATACCGTGATGAGATAGTGAGGAGTCACATCGCGCCTTTTGTGATGAACCATGAACCAAGCATTGTGCTTCAGCAGGACAATACTCGCCATCATGTTGCCAGAGTCGTGCAGGATTAACTTCAAGCTAGAAACATTTCAATCTTGCCCTGATCAGAGATTTCACATGACCTGTCGCCAATGAGCATGTCTGGGACGAGCTTAAACGTCCACTTCAGAAACGACATCATCCACTGCAGACTGTACTGCAACTTTGTCAGGAAGTCGTGCAGGAGTGGCAGAACATTCCACAGGATTTACTGGGTCGCTGCATTCAATCAATGAGCCGCAGATGTCAAGTCGGGATCAACGCACATAGTGAACACACTCGCTTCTGAGCGTTGTCATTTTTAAAAGGACCCTCATGCTCGCAGACGCTTAGGAAATAATCACACATGGCATGAAAATGTCTTTTCAGTTCTTTTATTTTCGAGCAATGTAATAAAGTTTCTTCTCACCAAATTTCGTTGTTTTTGTATGATCAAATACAATTATATGATGAATAACAACCTGGTATGTTCCTTTTACGTGGAGTATATATATATATATATACACAAACATACACCGGGGCAGTTCACATTGAAACCAGTCTTTTAAAACGGCACAGTAGCTAAGTGAGGCGCGCGCTAGTTCTGGATTGTATGTGTGGCAGTGACATTAATTTTCATTTTAATAATAACCGCGTCACACCACGCCGGTTAGTCTTTGATGTGCATTCGGTAAATGAAAATGCGATCAGTGCTCCTGGCAATTGTCTAAAAATTGAGCATTGATGGATCTTGAACAGCAACGTGTTTGCGTGAAGTTCTTCTTCAAATTGAGGAAAATGTTTCCTGTATACTGATGGGAACTTTTCTGAAAAATGTCTTTACAGGCCATGACAAATGGATGTAAGGAAAAATGTTGAAGCAAAAAAGGCAGTTTGAGAGAAGCATAACTAAGAAAGATGCCTAAAAGCACGGACAAACCAAACCTGTATGTTGCACCACTGCAACACACCTGCAAACATGTTCGTGCTTAGTAATGACTTTTTGGCAAAGCATGAGACGACTATTGTCCTACAGCCAAATTATATTATTTTTCTTTTTATTTGCCAAAGTTCAAATCCACTCTTAAAAGTCGCCGATTTCAGACCATAGAAGAAAACGAACTCCAGGACGCATTCAAAAATAGGAGAATACTTTGGGAGACAAGTTTAAATAAAATGTAAGAAACGAAATACTTTGTATGTGTACAAAGTTTGGATTCATTATAAACTGCCCTCACGTTGTACGTGTGTGCTTGTATGTGTGTATACAATATATACCGTATATATATATATATATATATATATATACAATGATAGAGACACAGAGAGAGAAAGAGAGAGAGAGAGAAAAAAAAGATAACAAGAAATTCATTCAATTTTTCTGTTGATTTTGTTTTCTTTGTGGATATACTTTCAAAGTACTAAAACAAGAAGCAAACTACATGAAAACTGCATAACATCAGTAAGAATATTAATGTCCCTGCATTCACGCTTCATTGCTCGTCTATCAGGCGTCCACATTCTATCGATGCAACATTTATACTTTTATTATTCATGTTTTGTGTTTCTTATTACGTCCGCTTCTATAGTTTGTCTGTGAGTTTTTTTAATGAAGTTGTCAATGTACGCCGATACGATTTTGCTTTTTTGATGGCGTACAATTTGTTATTACATTGAAAGCTGCCATTTACAATAGAAATAGCGTAACATACGTCCTTTTCTGTTTGACTATCAACATAAATCATAAAAACATAAGATCTTTTACAATTGTAACTGACATCTTGTAACTGATGACACATACAATATTTTATCTTGAAGATGTTTCTACATATTCTTACAGCAGAGATCGTATAGAACAGATGCAATTATCAATTTTACAACTAACATTTTGAAACTGGGATCATACATAGTAAATGCTCTTTTAATGCTAAACTTTATAACAGAAATATAGAGAAATAATACAATAGATGTTTTTTTCCTGTGTAAAATGTATAAAGAGAAATTGTAGAATCAGGCTACGATTATCAGGCCGTGGTATGCCCACTATAGACACTGGATCAATTGGCTACCCTCCTAGGCTTGCACATCTCCTGAACGAAGACAAAAATCCAAAACCTCAGTAGGCGCTCCTCTGTGCTGAGCATCACAGTGAACGATGCCACCATGGACTTCGAATACCTTGGCAGCAGGCAGTCCTCTGACGCACGTAGCAGTCACAACATGACCCGTAGGATGGGGTTAGCGGCTTCATCTATGCACTCGATTTGCAGAGTCTGGTTCCAACAAAGGCTCTCCCTGGAGACCAGGCTTCGTATTTACTCCACCCGCATTGTTCCTATTCTCCTGTATGGCTCCTAATCCTGGACACTACTACAACAAGACTGGCAGCGTCTTGAGGCCTACCTTCTGGTATGACAGTGAAGTAGGTCGACCTACTCAACTTGCAGACATTGTATCAACGATTGATCGCCGTTGGCTCTCTCTCTCTCTCTCTCACTCTCTTCATTCACATTGTTCGCCTCTCCCGGGAAGTCCCTTCCCACCAGATTCTCTGGCTGTGGGGGCGAGTTACGAAAAGAAGCTGTGTTAGAGACGTTCTCGGGGTCGCCCTCGCAACACCTGACTAAAACAGATCGCCACCTCCCTAACAGAACTACAGGCCGCCTGGGACGCGGCCATCAGATGCGGACAAGGACACGGTCATTCGACGCGACGGCCCTGGTCGCCTACTGTTCTCTTCCAATTTTAAAACGTAATAACTATTAGGGGTGAAACGTCCGTTTTACAATCCAAACGCACCGGGTTCGAATCCAACCGTGTCCAGACTTACAGGCATGGGTTTTTTCGGTGCGATCGCTACTCCACGTACGGAAAGTAATGGCAACCTACCGTACTGCACACATGCAAAGAAACTGATTACACGAATATAGATTGGCGGTTGTAAGAAGCGATGTTCTGCAAGGGATATACTACCTACATTCAAGTAGTATAATACATGTTGACTTATCTCACAGAGGTGATGTTAGGAAGCGCCATGTAGCAAAACCTCATTCAATAACAGCTTTGCTCTTACCAACATCACTAATGGTAGAGTGCGGGTAATGCGAGGTAGTCTAATTGCCGACAAGAAAAAACCTTGATGCTGGGCACCATAGAGCTGCATCTTTTCCAGTCCCAGTAAGTAAACAACACACCAACTTACTAATACACCTTAAATGAGTGCATTCAAAAGATAAACTACGTAATGCATGGAGCTGCACCATCTAACGGCAGTCCAGATCGAATTGCAGAAAAAAATGAAGAGCTCTTGGCTACCCAGCATCAGGCATTGATCAGCTTTGTTGAATACCAGTATAGCAGTACATACGTTCTATTAAATTTAGCAAACGAAATCACAGAGCATATAATATTTCAATTCAAAATTTTGCCAACAAAATTAAACAACATGTTTTTAAAAGTTACATTTGCAGTAAAAAAAAACAAAAGTAATTACCATGTCGTTTGCAGAACACTGCTTCTTATAACCGCCAACATATTTAACTGTTATAAGTTTCTTGGGCGGTAGGCTGCCATTGCTTTCCGTATGTTGAGGAAAGTGAGAAAAAAACTCATGTCTGCCAAACTGGACACGTGATTCAAGCCGGGTGCATTGAGATTGTAAAACGGACGATTCGCCCCTAGGCCACGCAACCTCTTACATTTACAGTAGCAATCATAAAACATGTGTTCTTTCAATGTTCTCCCAGTATTGCTCGCTTGCCTATTATGGAGGAGGACAGAAAAGAACATATGTCGTTTTAATGTTCTTCCAGTATTGCTCTCTGGCCTATTATGGAAGGAAACAGAAAAGAACAACTCTATCTTACTAGAGTCTTAAAGTATTACTAAATATGATTGTGAATTAGACTTACAACCTCATCATGTAAAGCAAAGTATCACAGAAAACGTATGCAAAACACCACACAAAAATATTAATGTAAACTTCATGTAAAGAGGGTAACGATAGCAGTAACCGTATCATCTTTCTGGAGAGAACACGTGTCATGATGATATTAGTGTCCAATGTCGTGGAATCATGTTCCTGTTGTTGGTGATTTTTTGGGGTGGTTTTTGTTATTGCTGATGTTGTTGAATGCCCACGGCAAGTAACTTTAGTCTTGTCTGCGTCATGAAGGCGGTGGTGGGTGGCAGTAGCCTTCCTTACATCCCAAGCCTACTGATACAAGTGGACCATAGTCCTTTATTCTGTTGTGCTGCAAGTTCCAGTATTTGATTTTACACCTTCGATACAAACGATAAAATAGATTTCTGAAGATACTTAATGCATGATGGAAACCATTGCACTGATAAATACAAGATCGATCAATTTGTTTCACAATCTGGCAAGTGTATCGATCCCTTATGTAATGTAATATTTCTGACGTGTCCAATAAGCTGTTTTTTAGCGTCTTGAGCGCAGAATGTTTCATTTGACCTGGATGCTCACATTGTGTTGATTCAATGCTTGTGAATTTTTTTTTTATCTTTCTTTGCAATTAAGGTCCATAAACACTCTTTTTATACTATTTCATTTCTACCAAAGGTACTCATGCATGAGAGAAAATACGGTCAGAGGGTTTTGTCTTTCGGTGCAAAGAGACTTGGTCCGATGCCTGGTTTCGGAACGCTGCGGTCTATCTAGTGGACAAGTAAGACCTGAGTTACATTTAAGAACGACAAGGACGTTTTGACCGACACTATCAACAATCATAAATTGTTTGCCATGAGCAACCAAGAAGATATCGATAACATCCTAACAGATCGACCCTGTGCGCTAAGAAGAGAATCTGAGACTATCACAAGAACCTCTATTCTATGCCTCCCCGAGATAAGGCGACAAAGAAATCTACCTAAGAAAGTCGCGATAGTCGAGAGGTAAGGTACTAGCCTCTAAAAGCGATGAACAGAAACAGTGGACGATAGAATCATGCAAGTTTTAAGCGACCCCTGGTCTCAAAGGAGGTAAGACCAGTGTATAATGAGTTACCTCCAGTCGTCTCGACTGATTGTCTTGCCACATGTCCAATGTATCCAGAGACGAGAGAATGAGGTTGACGACCAACTGAAGTTCTTTTCACTATAACAAAAAACAGCGCAAGCAACGTCATCAAGACAAGAGCCGTGTGGTAATATCGCCTTCATCGCTTGCAATGGAAAACAATCATAAGACAACTTGACATAGAACCATTGGGACCGAAGAAAAAGCCAGGAAAACCATAGTTAGGGCACAGTACGAAGAATGGCCTCATTCTGAGTGAACTGAGAGGTTACTGATGCCCTAAAGGTCTGGTTCACTGACACCTTTACCAGGATACTTCTTCTGCGATAATTACTCACTTAGAGACTGGAGCTGCGAATTATTCAATAAAGTCTACTGTCTTCATTGATACAGCCATACAGTTTATCCACGAGGAAAGTAGGTATGGGCCACGTCCTTATCTTCACCTCTGTGTGTTAGGGGCAGTACTAAAGTACAGGTACTACTGCCATATCTGACAGGACGAAGTTACTATGCTTGCGGTACCTACATTAAATTTGGTGTACAGATGGTGTTTCATTCTGTTGTGGTTTTTCATTGACATCTGTCATCTGCGTGGTTTCTGGTATGCTCTTTATGTCACTGTACGTTGTATTGTCCATGTACAATGGATGTTGCTTTTTCATAGTTGACTAGGATACAAGGAACAAAGAGGAAGATGAGGAGAAGTACACGAGGAATCGAACGCAAAGTCTCCGTTCGTGTTCTTGAAGAAGGCTGTCTTAAGCAGTATGGCCAAGGAAATGGGGATCTACATCGTAATCCCCAAATTGGTGAACTTACTGTTGAGCGTAACATTGCACTACAACCAGTATAACCCAGGTCCATCTTTTGAAGTACGTCTCGGGATGTAAGAAAAACCGCTGTAACCAGCTACCGAATAATCGTACACAATCAACACAACTTACCAATGGAATCTTTAAACAACAACAACAACACTACATCCCCAACGGCATTGCTTAATACTAGACTAGTAATACCGATCTTCAATGCAGAGGTTGTTTCCACGACGGTTGTGTGTAGCAGAGACTAGACTAAAACCACTACAACACAGGAAGGCAATAAGGTCGAAAAAGGCGATTAACAGTGCAGTCTGCCCCCTCGAGGATAAAAAGCTATACCACACTTGGCATTTCGCAGCCCGCCTTTCAGACAGGTCAATAGGCTTTTGGTTTTCAAAGACAGCTCATGAAAAAGTACTGTAAATAGAGGAAAGAGGAATATAATGAAAACAATGTTTACACAAATATCAGAGCTGAAGGAATCATTCTCTCGAAACCTATCATTCTATATTTACGTAAATGTATGTTACTTTTTGAACAATTCCCTATCTTGTGTAGATAGTCTGACTCAGATTTTACTGATCGCAGTTCTGTTTGTCATTCAAATTACCGGATATATATCCCATTAATGTGGGGGGTGTTTTTCAGGCTTCACTCATTGCTATTCAGTTTATCCTTGAAATGATCACATATATCAGGCAAGAGCTTGACGGTCTGACTCCTGATTATCTCGTCCCCATAAAATTGATCCTTAAAATATTCACATATATTTCAGCATAAACTTAGCGGTCTCTCTCATGATTCATTTTTTGACATACAGTTTGTCCCTGAAATAATCACATATATTTCCGGCATAAGCTAGGCGGCCGGTCTCAGAAATTACTAATAGCTATAGAGTCGATCCCTAAATTAATCACATATATTTGTCATGAACCTGGCAGGCTGTCTCGTGATTGTCTCATCGCCATACAGTTTATTCATTATCGGGCTCCCTGGAGCCAACATATTTTTAAATATAGTTCTAGTGCTTATTTGCCGTTCCTACACATATACACATATCTATTTTATACATTTTTGAACAGATAATCTCATTCTGCACTTGCCAGATCGTAGTTAGTGTTGCACGTGAGCGTTTTGCCAACACCTCATTGATATCCGCAATCGTATGGGTTCTCCAATTGCCAGCCACTTCAATGGTCCTGAACGCCTGGGTAAGGCTGACGTTAGTGTCACTGGTCTAGTTTCTTGCTTCTCTGACGATCGTCATCGATTAACCCTTGAGAAAAGACTTATCTCCATGGGTTGTCTCCAATCCCATGGCATTAATATCGCCCATACTTTTTACAAAACCTCATACTGGCCCCCATCTATTTGTCTTCCTTTGCGCTCCCCCTCCCCACTTCTTCTATCAGTCCCCGCCCGTCCCGCTCCCCCTATATTAATCGCACCCACTCCTGGCTTATATCACCTTCTTTTTGTTCTCCCACCTGGATCTCTATTTGGCCGTTTCCATATTTTGCCACCACTGGCTTATCCGCCGCATCGCCCCTCACTTCTTACGCTCTCCTGGCCACCTTATTTGACTACTCCCCGTCATATTCAGTCAAGCATCTGGCCCAACCGGTCGCTTAAGCAGACTGGGTCTTCTATCGGATAATTACACCATTTGTTTGCTTATATGTTGATTTGTTAGTTCAGTATTGTTGTCCCTGATGAAGGCATATTAGTCGTAACGTAGGTTTTGTTTGTGTTCTCGTCTCGGTCCGGTATCTGACCATACCCATTTTTGAATTTTGATTAAACTGAACCTCAATCAACTTTTACATTTTTGTTCATGTTTTTTTCCCCACTATAAATAGAAGTAAATTTATCGACAGTGTGATCATTTTCCTTTTATTATATTAAAAATTGAAAAATTACTCATCTGAAGTACAGGCAATGATAATTTCTCCAGGAATAATTAGCAACACAACAAACCAATCCCAGCAGGATTTATTCTTTACAGACGACATGTCAGCACGACATGGCCTCAAGAATGATAAGCTGTCAGAGCTTAAAACAAAAGTAAACGAACAAAAAACCAAGATAAAGTTAGTATGCTACATGGCACACTATCACTTTGTGGCATATCAAGATACGAGTTGGCAGACAAGTTAGCAAAGAAGGAAGCAACGCGAATACAAAAAGAACAAACAATCCCCTTCCAAGAAGGCAAGACCCTAATCCAAGCCATTAGAAAAGTCGAACAAACGAGAGACAACTATCATTGCCTCATTAGAGGGGGACATAACAGAGTGAATGACTACTTACACAAGCTAATGCTGGCTCCATTGCCAATGTGTATGTGTGGGGAAGCAGTACAAACAGCCGAACACATCATGCAAGACTCACATACTTAGCCATTGCGTACTGAGCTCTGACCCACGAAGATGAACCTACCCACAAATCTGGTTGGAAGCCTTAAAGAACTCTTGACTGAAGCAACCTTTATCCAGAGAACTGGGCTTCGTGGCAGAAGTAATAAATAAAGTGGCGGAGGAGAAAAATCAGGAGGTGATTTAATTTGTTTGCATTTTTCCCCAAATATTTCTTAGGTACATTACTGGATTGTCTCCGTCTACCCACGTGCCCAGTGTTACGAACGACTGATCAATATATAAATCTATAATTTCTCTCTTTATGTGATTCATGACTTTCGTCTCATACTGTATATCCAAAATTTCGGGTTGTCTCAAAAATTACAATAATCATTACCCCTCAACTATGGGTGATTAAGTAGCACGCAGTTAGTTATTATTTTAATGGGTAATGGAGTCCGGCTCGATTTCAGGTCTAAGCATACTTATGTCTGTGTAGTACTTAACGTAATCCTGACAATGAAGGAAACTGGTGATCTCACCTCTGAAAATCCGTGATCTAGCATAAAGGAAGTCACTAGCACTTCACCCCCGATTGCAGTGTCTGATATTGCGATACGCTTTTTTTCTTCATCTACAATCAAATCAAATCTTTTGCTGTTGATTAAAGTGTTGCATAGTTTGTGTATGCGTTTGTCCATCAGACGCGAAGAACTAACCAATCATGGCATTTCAAAAGTACCCGAAAAGTAACATAAAAGGAAGTGCGTTGTGTTTATGTTTAAAAAATGGCTAGATATGTGTTTATGCGTTTTTTTAATATTGAAAGAATCGTACGGTGCTTGTTGTCGTTGGTGGAGTCTGCTTAGAGGATGTATATGAATGTCTAATAATCGTCGCGTGCCCCTGCAAGCACCACTCACGGTACTAATTAGTTATTGTACGTGCAATATGGATGCACGAAAATATACCTTGCCGAAGTTGGTTTGAACGCATGTACTTGCTTGGCCAGCTGCCCCTTAGATGTCTATTATGCTATCTAATACTTTATTTCAGTCAATATTTTGTATAAATGTAAATCTCTTTGATTTCTTTTGTCCAAAATGTTTTAAAATATATTTTGTATTCTTTTGTTTTGTTTCAACAAATATTATTTCTCGGACAGCATAATACACAAAAGATCAACCTTTTCCTTGGCACATGCAGGCTCGCTGCAACATCAACATTATGACAAGCGCGCCCTGATATAGGCAAATAGACGTCAACGATTGCTGAATATGTAGGCTTCTACAAAATAAAACAAAAATGTCTAACCAACACAAACATAACCTTGTGAGGATGTGAGGAAGAAGTAAAGTAAGTAAATATCCTGATTTCCATGTCTGTGTGACAAATTGAGAATATTCTGTTATGTCAATATTTGCTGAAGTTTTCTAAGGCTGGGTGGATCCTTAGAGCCGTTGTGCGATCGAGAAAAGTGCCGCTCCAGCTTGGGACCGAACCCCGAATGCTCAGCTGGGAAGCCAGTGCACTAACCACTGCTTTGTCTCGACTATCCAAAAACATTCAAGAAGGGAAGTATAGAATTGAAAAGCCATTTTCCCCTAACGGCAAGGTTGTGGTTGTGATAACAGCATTGATTTCTGGTGAATAGGTAACATCATAGTTATGGCATGGAGATAAACGCAGAAAAGACAAAGTTTATATCCAACAACGCCCAGGGAATCAAAGCTGCGATCAAAGCAAATGAACTGAAGTTCGAAACAGTAAACCGCTTCAAGTATCTAGGCTCAGCGGTCTTTGACGAAGATCAAAACTAAAGACCCTGGTCAGAATAGCACATGCAACAGCAGCGTTTGCCCGATTGTAAACTATATGGAAAGATAAATGCCTCTCCCTCGCCATAAACGTCAGACTAATGCGCTCACTGGTTATTTTGATATTCTTTTACGCCTGCGAAACATGGACCATTACATCATACTTCCAGAGAAGATTCCAGTATATGGAGATGATATGTTTTAGAGATCTCCTAAATGTCACCTATAAAGACCATATCACAATGATGAAGTACGTCGAAGAATCGAGAATGCAAGCCTCTTTCCGACGACCACCTCACAACGATCAAAAGGCGAAAGCTGACTTGGTATGGCCACATCGACAGCCTTACACATACGAAACTACTGGACACATCAGAAGACAAGCGAAGTCGGAGAAGTCCGAGAAAACAATGGGAAGATAAGATAACATTTATGAATGGACTAACCTACGACCCGAGATGGCACAACAAGCAACCGCAGACAGAGAGGGGTGGAGCAGAAGAAGTTATGGGATAAAATGAATTGAATATTTTATAAAATTTAGTTTTCTCATTTGCCTTATCTCAAGAAAGCTCTAGTTAAAAGCCTTTCCGACGGTAATGCACGTTGCTGTTTCTATATTTATGCAGTTTGTGGACACTGGCACGCAATATTATGTCTATAGTTTATCATGGATAGTCAGTTTAGTCGTACCCTTTCAGTTTTAGCCTGCATTACTATTAGGACTCTTTCATCAGAGATAGGATGAACGATAGCAGCACACAATTTAAAGTGCACTAGATGACATGCACAGAATGTATATCTGTCTGTCGAATTGCACAATATCAAAGAACTATTAGTCTATCAATTAAAACTGTTCCCCATTTCCTGAGCCCTAACTTAAGTCACCATGGCACTCAGCCCCACCTTCCATCATACCTTTTGTTCCTCATTCCTCTATTGCAAACTTCCTCTTACTTCAATAACCCATCTCACCTTTCCCCCATTTCCGACTTGCATAATTATCTCACATGTCACCCCCATACAGTAGTGTCTTGTTCAACACCTCGAGGTTGATCGCACAATAAACGACGACGCATCTCTTCCAACCTCCTTCTCTCTCTCTCTCCCTCTATATATATATCTTTCTATCTATTTAACTGTCTATCCGTCTCTCTTATTTATTCTTCCCTTCATCTCAACTCATCTACGCTTTTTAAAAAGAATTCAGAACCGTCTCATTTTCACAGAAAAACATTTCATAATTACCCCACGCAAGGCGTAGTCTCGTGCTAAGCGCCACTCAGACGCACTTATGACATCACGTGATTCGACCAGCCAATTAAATAACCCTCGAAAACGGCGGAAATACAGATGGACAACTGAGAATTAATTAATATGATATCTATTTTTTTTTTATGAAAACATTTTCAAGAAACAAAATAGTGTGCTTCTCAGCCGTGCGCGGATCTTGTATTAACTAGTTATCGTCTGCTTTCATTCTTTAATACCTGTTGTTTTTTTCTGTCTTTTTCCTCAAAGTTTTGTATGTTAAATAATGTTCTATGTTTTCAGTCGTTTGACAGAAGCGAAGTGTAACACTAGAGCCAAATAAAATTTGCTGATCAAGACTTCTTCGTAGAACTTCTAGACACAGACTGTGTCACAGCAGTCTGGCCAGCAAAGTAAGGATTAGCGATGTTGTCCCAATTATTAGGAATTTAACTTGAAGTCTCGCAATGCACTACAGCTAGAAGGACCACTGTCCACATTCTAAAGTACACTTCATGATGAAAGAAGAGCCAGTATTGTTGTTGTTGTAATTTTACTTTTTTGTGCCTCCTGAAAAGGACGTTAAGTGGCCGGTTTTAATAGCTTTACTCACATCCTGAGCATACTGATGAAGGTGGGTCGCAGTCCTCCAGGCGGTTGTGTTATGATTGGTTTCTTCTGCGTGGCGATCACTTCTACGTAGATTGCATCGATCCATATCCCCTCAGCCAGGCTGCATTGAAGACAGCCTGTTTCCAGGAAACGCTACACGGAAAAGTGATTGTGGTTTTGATCAGTGTATTGACCCTGGCGCGATGTCCTGGTCAGTTGGTTCTGCCTGGCTGGACTGGCATCCCAGTTCTACAAGAGCCAGTCTATTTGTCCACAAAATAAAATGAAAAGTTAAATCAGTACGAGTGGCTTCCAACAGCAATAGTTGTTCAAGTCTTTATGGGTGAACAAGTGGTGGATAGGTTTGATCATCTGTTCTGTAACCAAGTGAACGTGGGTTCAAAGCTCGTAAGATATATGGTATTTTGCTTAACAGTGATACAATAAAAACCTACTCAGTACATTGTTGGTCGACTTAAAAAACAAGCAACATTTATTCCTCAGCTATATACATCATCCCAAGGGACACCTGTAAACGGCATAAACATCCAAGTAACAGTTTATGTATATACCGCTATCGATGATGAAGCTGACATTAATGACAGTTTTAAGCACAATGTAACTGACTATAACTATCACACGTATTAGAATTTCATGAAGGTTTTGGGTAGTTCTAAAATTGTGGGTTTAGTGAGAAAGTCTAAATTCTACTGGTGAAGTTTAAAACAAAATGAATTATGTAGTTGGGTGAGCCACTCTTCTTAGGCTGCCTGAATTTAAGCCGCTCATGTTCAAGAGACACAGGTCTAACATTTTGAGATATATTCTTTGCCATTTCTTCGGAACTTACTCTCTTGCCTTGTCTCGGGCACCACGTCCGACATCATGTTCCCAGCGTTCAACCATATGATTTGCCATGTCGTTCTCCTTCATCATGTCATCCATTGTTCATGTTTCCATAAGGAATGTGCAGATCCGCAGGTGGTCTGGGTCCTGTGTTGAGAGCCCTTCGATGTTGATTAAAATCATCGGGAGAGATGTTTCATCATCTATGACTCTTCAATGGTGTTTTGGTAGTGATATGATTGCCCGACTGAAAAGTCGTTTCCTGGGCACGCCCGATTGTTGTATTAACTGCAATCTACTTAAATGTTCAGTTCGTGTTCACTATTTTTTCGGTCAGATTATTGTTCCGGGTTGACTATACATGCCAATAGCTTAATAAAAAAATCGAATGGAGAATCTTACGAATTACAACTTTTTAGATAGCTACAAGGTCTATGCCATATGGTTAACACTTTCATAGGGCACATTCGCTGCTGGAGCTAATAAGCTAGTGCTCTGTAGTCGGTAATTTCAGCAACGCAACGGACTGATCAGATAAGCGGACTTTCGGGTGCAAGAAGACATTGTCTATTTTTCATCACATGATATCAGAAATAAGGATGTACGAGAATAGGTAACTTGGAAAATGTAAAGGAAGCAAACGAAAAGGCATGAAACGATAAATATGCGGGAAAAGGAAAGGTAAATTCTGAAATTTTCTATTTTTGAAGTGCAATATACGAGTGGTAGCCAGGTTTGAAAAACATAAACCCACTGCAACCTCGCGAGCATGTCATGTCGTATAAGACTGCTAAAGAGAGTTATACATGGGCTAGCAGCTTATGATATTCTTTTTTAAACAATCCCACGACATTGTTAATGCTCGGATACAGGTTTCTCTAAAGGATACAGATGTAGTTGCGGTCTTATACTTCACTTGGTCCAAAAAAGACGAATTAATGTAATATTCAAATTAAAGTCTCGTACTATCCAAAACGTAGTTTTTATTCCAGATTCAGAAAACAAACAGAGAACGTCGATGTCAAATATTCACGCTTGGCTTGCTACAATTAGTCTGAACGAGCCTGTCGTCTAAATGTGTGATTTATAATCTCCTGCACCAGTGGATCGATACATTGGTCTACATCAAAGAGGATGCTGGACTGCATCGGATTGATAAAACAAATAATTCTCATGAATGAAGAGTCCACAATTTGCATTTTGGATGAGGTTGAGGGCGTTCTTAAAGATGAAGATGACGTTTCATATACCATCCTGTTTGTTATTTTCGACGTTTTTCATATCTGAGTTATGAGAACCCAGATAATGCTGTGGTTCGGAACGCTTTCCAGTCGATCGATCGGGATTCCGTTTCCAGTTGGTGCGAGATTTTTTCAATCACAAAATGACTCCTTGGGTCGATCAAGCTTCAATAATTTGGTACCGGAATATTCTGGGAAAGTAAATAAGCCGGTTGGATGTTGACCACATGATCCATAGCGTGCCGATGGTCAATAGAAATGTGGGCCTAACACAATATTCTCAATATGCTAAACTGACGCGTTAACGGGATCGTTACTTTCTTTTACATATTTGAGTTTTTCACTTTTGATGAATTGTCTCTGTTAGCGAGTTTGTAGTTGTTCTTCTTACATCCGGGTTGGGTGGAGCGTATTGGCAAAGAGCGAGCTGGTTTTCCTTGCTTTAGGATAATGTGCGCTTCTCACAAGGCTCACCACTACCAGGACGACAGTGTCGATCCACGTTGCTGTAGCAATGCACTTTTCAAAGTGTACGAAGTAGACCTGAGGTGAGGTTTTTGGTCAGTATGTTACAAATAACCGTGTCGTGAGTGTAATCTTGTATTTGTCGTCTGCACCATCTTGACCTGTGCGTATTTTGTGGGAGAAGAGAGTATACCAACTACACTCTAAAATGTTGTAATTTGCAACTAAGTAGGTTTGTGAATAGAGCTTACAACCTTTCTTGTTAAACAAAATGCTACAGAAACAACCACTTTAAGAGCACTGAATGATTTGAGGCAGGATTACTTCAAGTAGACCATCTGTAACGTTCCTCCTTAACCCTCTGAACGTACAAAATCACATAGTGTATGAAACACAATCCCGATAATTGTCTCTGGTCCTAGTGCAGCACAATATCACGACAACATGCAGTTCATGAAAGCATGTATATACATTATTCGGAGACTTTAATATCCCTAAACAACATGCAAAAGTGGTAGATACCTTTCTCATTCGCTATATAAGCTTGTTCTAAGCCTGGTAAAAATCACACGCATCTAAGTAACTATCAACGTTTTTCCATATATAATGTCTTAGCCAAGTTCCACTCGAAAATAATGGTCTTAATTTGTTATTACCGTCTGTAGAATCAATCCACTGTATGCTATACCCTTTGAAACTGCAGGTCAATGAATTCGATTAGGCTGTAACGCTTCAAAGATTTCTTTTTCATATTTACAAGAACTTACAATTGAAGCAAAGAATAATTAATTCATCTGGGAGATTTATGTAAGAGAGAGAATAGTCATATCCACGTCGAAAAATGGATGATCAGCTCAGTTTTAGTTTAATCTCCACAGCGAAGATCGGCTGGTCAGCTCAGTACACGTGTCAGCTCCATATCGAAGGTCGGCTGGTCACTTCAGTACAAGTGTCAGCTCCATATCGAAGGTCGGCTGGTCAGCTCAGTACAAGTTTCAGCTCCATATCGACGGTCGGCTGGTCAGCTCAGTATAAGTCTCATCTCCACAGCGAAGATCGGCTGGTCAGCTCAGTACAAGTGTCAGCTCCATATCGAAGGTCTGCTGGTCAGCTCAGTACAAGTGTCAGCTCCATATCGACGGTCGGCTGGTCAGCTTAGTTTAAGTCTCATCTCCACAGCAAAGATCAGCTGGTCAGCTCAGTACAAGTGTCAGCTCCATATCGAAGGTCGGCTGGTCAGCTCAGTACAAGTTTCAGCTCCATATCGACGGTCGGCTGGTCAGCTCAGTTTAAGTCTCATCTCCCCAACGAAGATCGGCTGGTCAGCTCAGTACAAGTGTCAGCTCCATATCGAAGGTCGGCTGGTCAGCTCAGTACAAGTGTCAGCTCCATATCGAAGGTCGGCTGGTCAGCTCAGTACAAGTCTCATCTCCACAGCGAAGATCGGCTGATCAGCTCCATATCGAAGGTCGGCTGGTCAGCTTAGTACAAGTGTCAGCTCCATATCGAAGGTCGGCTGGTCAGCTCAGTACCAGTGTCAGCTCCATATTGAAGGTCGGCTGGTCAGCTCAGTACAAGTTTCATCTTCACAGCTAAGATAGGCTGGTCAGCTCAGTACAAGTGTCAGCTCCATATCGAAGGTCGGCTGAACTTGATCTCCAGAGTCACCTGGGCTTTGCCCTTCTAGTGCAATTGGACAAGATTGTCACTGTCCGTGTTTTAATAGTGTAATATCACATATAGGGCCAGCTACGTTTGTTTTCTGCTTACCTTCCTATAATATTTTCTTCAAGGTGTTAAGCTTTTTGATTTGACCAAAATATCTTAACAATTTCGTCCATCAATTCTCTTTGCTCCACCAATTTCGCGCATTCATTCTTTCTGCACACCCAATTTCTCAGAACTCCATATTTTTATTTTCTCTCCACTAGATCCGCCCACCCCTCAGCCCTCAATGTTTCTATGTATCCATGTTTTAAAGGAATCAATTTTCTTCTCCGACTATTTATCCTGTGTCCCCATTTTCAAGATTACACTCATTTTCAATATGTGATTTCTCGTTTTGGACATCAATATCGGACACGTGTTAGTGAAAATAGATTTTGCTATTCCTTTTCTTTTCTTGATTTCCATGTCGCGTCTTCAATCCTCGGTTTGTATATTCTGAAGGTACGAGAAACGCTTGACCAAACTTAACTTAACGTCTTTATGCTGGTTTAGAAGATTCTGCAGAGTTTGTATACAGCCAGTTTCTTTAACATTCACTTGATCTAAAAATGCATATGCTCATCCAACCTATTCTTGACGCGTTAATTGACCATAACCTACTATTTCCTGGGGCAATGCATTTCAAGCATTCACTACTCTCTGACTAAAAATATGTTGAAACATTTGTTTTGAATTTACAAGATTTAAAAGGACACCTCGCATCCTTGTCGCCCTAATCGCTTTACATCTAAGCATGACGAGTACATTCTGGCAGTTTGCTCACAGAACAAGTTACTGAGTGCTTTTGTGTCTTACCAAACATACCTATTTTCTCTAGACATGCAATTAGTTTATAATGCTGAACTCTGTAACTTCTGTAATTAATTAAGTTCATACACATTTTTGTTTGTACTCATATCAATGTTTCTACAAGTGTACTTATCCCATTATTCCCTAACATGCATAATATATTTTGTGAGGATACCACAGCTTGTTTTTTTTTTTCAATTTGTTTAAGAACGTTCAGGGCATGGTAGCGGGAATTTAAGAACGTTCAGGGCTTGGTAGCGGGAGTTTGAGAACGTTAAGGGCTTGGTAGAGAAAGATTGAGAACGTTCAGGGCTGGATAGAGGAAGATTGAGAACGTTCAGGGCTTAGTAGAGGAAGAT
The DNA here is from genome assembly GCA_036924085.1 of Ariolimax columbianus. Taxonomy (NCBI): domain Eukaryota; kingdom Metazoa; phylum Mollusca; class Gastropoda; order Stylommatophora; family Arionidae; genus Ariolimax; species Ariolimax columbianus. The sequence continues at coordinate 61,330,986 of JAVGWX010000007.1, read as the reverse complement.
TGAGAGCGTTCAGAGCTGGGTAGAGGAAGATTGAGAACGTTCAGGGCTTGGTAGATGAAGATTGAGAACGTTCAGGGCGTGGTAGCGGGAGAATGAGAACGTTCAGGGCTTGGTAGAGGAAGATTGAGAACGTTCAGGGCTTAGTAGAGGAAGATTGAGAGCGTTCAGAGCTGGGTAGAGGAAGATTGAGAACGTTCAGGGCTGGGTAGAGGAAGATTGAGAACGTTGAGTTCTTGGTAGAGGAAGATTGAGAACGTTCAGGGATGGGTAGAGGAAGATTGAGAACGTTGAGTTCTTGGTAGAGGAAGATTGAGAACGTTCAGGGATGGGTAGAGGAAGATTGAGAACGAATGACGATGAGAAAGAACAAAGTCAGTTCGATTACTTGATTTATCTTCTGGACCGCTCCAAGTGTGACACGTGCTTGCAGATTGTTTGAAAATATGAATCAAACAACTGATGGATTTTTTTAACACAAATGTATCAACTAATCTCTTCTGCTGATTCTTGTCTCCAGTCTAAATAGTCCAACTATATTCCACTTTCTGTTTTGTTCATATCTCCCTTTACTTTCAAAATTTAGATGAAATAACAAAATCGATATAATCGGTCAATAGGTCATTACTCTTTCCTCCCCACCCATCCCTCTCCCAGACTTCCTGCTCTCAGAAATCCGTCACGCTCTCGATACCACGTCTCTCAGAAAAACACCAGACGAGGATACCCTAACCGCAGAGGATCTCAAAGCATGCGGATTACCGCTCTACCAGGCCCTCGCTCGGCGCTTCTAAACCTATATACACACAGGTAGAATACCGACGGCTTTGCGCAGTTCAAAAACGACACTCCTACACAAAAAAAGAAGACAAGGAAGACCTCGGCAACTACCGGCCAATCACGCTCCTCCCGGTCACCTACAAAATATTCACGAAATGTGTCCTCTCTAGAATCCGCCCAACCCTAGACGCGGCGCAAACGATCAAACAGGCTGGATTTCGTCGTGCATACAGCACCATGGATCACATTCCGTCGTGCAAACAGCACCATGGATCACATTCCGTCGTGCATACAGCACCATGGATCACATTTCAACGTGCTACCGAGTGATCGAAACAACCCGAAAGTGCCAAACCCCACTAATTTATACCTTCATCGACTACAAGAAAGCGTTTGACTTGGTAGAACCAAGATTCGTCTGGCTATCTCTAAAAGATCAAAAATATACACAAGAATCCTTGCCGACTGCTACGCCGATTGCACGAATACCTTCCAACTCATCCAAAGACCTGTAGTAGTACCCATACAAAGAGGAGTACGTCAATAAGAACCATCTCTCCGAACTTTTTTTCCGCATGCCTGGAATCCGTCATCACCCAGGGCGACTGGGATACCTTATACGAGTGCACTAACTGCGAAGCACGGACCATCGTTGGAGCACAGTGACAGCAATATGGCACCCTAGAGATAAGAAAAGCAACGGGAACGATTACCAACACGTTGATCCGACTCCCTTGCATCTTGCAACAACATTTTCGAGGCCACAGATGGGCGATTCATTATTCACTGGTCCACCGTGGTCCAAGACAGAGACCATTGAAAGATAAGTTGGGACCCGCAACGGTGTAACTACCGCTGAAGAACGGGTCGTCTAGTAATCCAGTAATAGATGTAAAAATGTTGAGCCCAAAGATCAGTATGAAAATAGTCGAAGTAAAGATGACCAGTACTGCAGAAATGTCTTTGTTCATGAAAGTAAAAACGATAGTTTCTCTGAGTTAAATAAAATCATTACTAGCATATAGAACCGAATCATTGAATTAGTAAACTAATAATATTACTGGTGGACATATATATGTGTTTTACAAAAGAATGGTCAGAATCATGTTGCCAGCTGATAAAGAACAAATGAGAATCTGTGACATGAGGCTAATCTTCAACAGAAACTAACATCATCAATCAAATATCATGACTATTGACATATATGATTATATCACTTCACACCTTCATCATTCAGTAGCGTGTATCCAATATGTTATTAACAATGCCTCATGCCTGTACTTTAAGCAGTCTGATCGTAACAACATATATGAAGCTTAACGTAGCTATTTAGAAACGCTGTTTCCAAAGTCAGCACACACATAGACTGAAAATGATCTTTAATATTGTGTTAGCCCCACTAATTATGACGCCATTGATCACTGTGTTAGGACAATTTTCTATTAACTACCAAAATGCACATTTTTCTCCACTTGACTTGGTCAATACACTGTTACACCCAAGTGTTTATGATCCCAGTTTACAGTTATAAATGTCTCATTATCTAAACATAGTTTGTTCGTTATAACAATATTGCAAGGTAAAGTGGTCCATGTTAGAGATTGCAGTTGGGGATATCAATGATAGAAACTCGATTGTACCAAGTTTCAGAGTTAGGATCACAATCGTCATCATAAGATCAGTACTCTGACAATCGTGCTAGTAGTCCAAACCCAGAAAAGGCCTAGTATAGTGGGATCCATCCCACTGTAACATTCAAGACAACGAGGAGGCAAACATAGCGGCGTAAGAAGGTGGAAGGTTACCACAACCAGTTTCAAGTGTGACCTACGAAAAGTCCAAAACGTTTATTAGCGCCAGATGCATGGACAAATGAGAAACACGGCATACTGGCTACACAGAAAATGATGAATATTGTCAGTTAACAGAAGAGAGCAGGTGGTGGTCTTCACACTCTTCACAGGTCATAACAGACGGAGGTACCATTTATTCAATAAACTCAAGATATTTGCTACTGGCGAATACACCTGTGGTACTGTGAAAATGTGTCTTGAACATCTGCAGCAAAATTACCCGATATACGAGGACCAGGGAAAGCACACGTGGCTATCACTAGTGTCAACACTAGGTAAGTTCTATGGCATTGTCGATAGCCTCAGGGTGATCGCTGCTTTCTTTGAACACATTCAGGTCAACTTCTGACAGGGAATGAAGAAGAAGAAGAAGAAGAAGAAGAAGGATCACAATCTCATTTGCTCTCTTCCATTACTGTTTAGTGATATGTTAGTCAAAGATTCGTTTACCGTTTTGTATACTGGATCGTGTCAATGCAAGGAAGCCAGCCCGTTTCTTAGCCATAACATATTCACGCTTTGCTACTCAGACGCCACACTTTTATAATAAAGTTGAATGAACAATTGGATTATGCTCTGTGGCGATAGAATTCTTGAAGGCTTCTGGGAGTTACGGGAATAACAGAAATGACAATTGCCCTCGTCGCACTAAAAGCATGTCCCTCGCCGCCCTGAGAGCATGGCCCTGGATGCACGTAGAACATAGACCGGTGAACAGAGTGCATGTCCCTGGTTGGACGGGAAACATGATCCTGTCTGTACGGAGAGCATGTCCTAAGAGACTGAGGCGACTAATAGTTGTGTCTAACAAATAAAAGGTGGAAATCTCTTCATCTCATAAATTTACTTGGAATTTGGTTGAAACCGCGGCAGTTAAACAGGCATGTTAATGTCTACTAACAGGTAGTCGAAGGCCGTTGTAAATAGGCATATGTATTCTAAACTTCTTGCGACTTACTTTTTCTGAGGGAAGATACAAATAACTTGGGAAGATTTTAAACTAAAATTTAGAATTTTGGCCGTGCAGCGGCCGTTAAGCCTACTCTTTTCGATTTCTAATTGCCAAGGAATTTTTAACGTGGTCGACATTCTTCTTCTTCTTCTTCTTCTGCGTACACAGTCAGACAGTAACCATTATTTTTTCGAAAAAAGCGGCGGTCATCCTGAGACTCTCGCCACTACCATAGAGCTTGTCTTGCAGTTCCACTGGCAATGGCCACATCTGCTCTCTCTGATCCTCGTATGTCGGGCAGTTCTGCAGCAGATGTTCAGTGGTCATTTTACCAGTACCGCACGGGCATTCGTCGGTACACCCTATCTTCAATTTGTTGAAGAGGTGGTACCTCAGTCTGTTGTGGCCAGTGCAAAGTCTGAAGACAACGACCTGCTCTCTTCGGTTCAACTGGTAATAGGCATCGTTTTTGGTGTAACCAGTATGTTCGGTTTCCCATTTGGACATGTACCTGGCTTTGATAAGCCGTTTTGACTCTTCGTACGTCATACTGGTATCTATTTGTGGTAGCCTTGCACCTTCTTTTGCCAGTCTGTCTGCCTCCTCGTTGCCTTGGATGTTGCAGTGTGACGGAACCCACTGTACCACTACCCTTTTTGGTGCGGACTGTTGGCACAGTTTGCAGAGTGCTGCTCTTAAGTCATTAAGCTCAGTGTTTTTCTGGCTTTTTAGCGCTGTGACTACTTCGAGAGCATCTGTCAGCAGGACTATATGGCTCTCATTTTCACTGTGTGTTGCCATTTCTTCCACTGCCGCCCTCAGTGCCTCTGCCTCTGCTCTGAAATTGCTCGTGTACTTACCAGTAGCGAATGACAGTGTTATTTTTCTGCCATTTGGTAGGTTCAGGAATGCTCCTGCCCCTCCGTTCTGTGTAGTGTTTGTTACAGAACCGTCGGTGTATGCATGGGTCCAGTCCATGCTTGGGTAGCTTTTCGTTATGAAGCTTAGGGTAGTGTCTCTCCTTTCTTTTTCGGTCTGGCAGTTTTTGTTTGCAATACCTGGTATATTTTCTACCACCTCTGGAAATATATCCTGCCTCCAAGTAGGTTTTCGTACAGTATTGATGGGTTTTGGTGTTGTTAGTGCGTTTATGGGATCTTCGTGCATCTTTGCTTTGGCTATTTCTGCAAAGTTTCTCCGCTTTAGTTTCCCAGTTCCCAGATTGTTTAGCCTCTGGTACATTGGATGGTCCGTCAGTCTTCGGAGTTTCTCTGACTGCAGCTGGGCTCTGCAGTCTCTTCTGTCGGTCATGGATTGCAGTTTTGTAATCTTTTCAAGTTCTACAATTGGCGTTGACTTCATGCCACCTGTTATGATTCTCATGGCTTGGTTTTGAAGTTTGTTAACTTTATCGAAGTTCGCCTTCGCTGCTGTTGTCCATGCCGCGATGCCATACTCGAGAACTGGTCTCACTCTTCCAGTGTACAGTTTCTTTAGTGGTCGACATTCAACACATGGGGGAATATTTACCTAAAGATCCACGTGAAAAAATCCCGGTTTCCCTCGTGATTCGAACTCTCGACCTCCGTACCCGAGACAGACGAATTACCTCGAAACCACTGAGCCCACTCATAAATTTGCCTACTACACTATTCACCCATTCTTAAAACCAGCTGAGCGTGTAACAGTCTCCTGGGTTATAAAGAAAGCTATTGAAACAACACTATATAAACGATACCGGCATAACAAAAGTAAAAACTGGCGTTAACGACGATTAGAAAAACAAGGATCCCATGCAGTGGCCAGGTACAACATACTGATCAATATTCTCATCTCGTTTAGAATCAGATGATACATGCTTATCAAAACCGCCGCCTCACCTCAGGATCAAGTGCAACATACTGACCAAGATAGCCACCAAATGTCAACCCATGCTCTTGGAAACAGTCTATGTAATAAAGGAGTAGCTGGCTTACAAACAGAGAAGGAAAGGCAGCAAGGAAGGGGACTGGACATTCCATCTCATAAACAAGCTGTAGCCTAGTACAATGGAGTGACTAACACTTCTTCCCTGATAGCACTGTTTGTCTAACTTTGCCTCCTACCATATTCAGTCACACTTATTATTTCCATAATCTGTTCACAAAATGTTCCTCTTCATTTCCTGTCACCCAATTTAGTGAAACATTCTCCAAAACTACATTTTGCTTACTCTAAACTGCTTGCAGCCATTTGCCTGCAGTTTCACTGCAATGATTTTTATTTTATTAGTTTGACAACTACAAGTGTAATATGTCTTTGTCGTTTCTAACAACATGTATGCAAGGAAGCAGGTGTTCTATTCTATTTGATATGGGCACCACTTCAGCGTGTACATAAATGACCTTTCGTAATATGCTCTGCAGCTGAGGTAATTTTATATTACTACTGTTATTGTACCCGGGCGCGAGAAACATTAAACATTCAAAAGCACTGCGATCAAATGCTTTGATCTTTAGCTGTTTGTTATCAGTAATGCGTTAGTAGGCAAGATGTTGCCATTGATATAAACTGCAAAGAGGAATAAATGCGTCCTAGGCTCAAATTTAGCTAATAGTCTTATACATCTGGATGGGGTAAAAGACTTTTCAACACTCGGATTTGCCCCACTATTTGAGCGCTATGCACGGGTATGGTTTTAAAGAAAGATTCAGAAGCATCACTTCAAATATTAGACAATAGTTTAGAATTCCAAAAATATTGCTTTTAGATGTAATTGGGTGTTTTTAATCATTGCTGTGGTCTTTTAAAAGAGGTGTGAGGGAGAAGATCTGCTTCATAGGGGTGTGGATTAAAGAGGTGTGAGGGAGAAGATCTGCTTCATAGGGGTGTGAAATAAAGAGGTGTGAGGGAGAAGATCTGCTTCATAGGGGTGTGGAATAGTTATCTCTAGCACCGGCTGCAGACGCACCATAAGCATACACGATTTCTTTATCACCCTGGATATAAAAATAAAGCCGTGTCGGTTTTCGAATCCTTTTCTTCAGACTAGGAGTCTTCTATTCTACCAGCTCGGCCACTATCTCTGATGTACACATGATACAGGAATTAATAACTCGGTTCCCCATGTACATTACAACAGTGGAGGAAGTCCCAGGTTCAATGCAATGAGAATGTCGTCATTCCGATTTGACCTAACAAGGTATTGCGCAAATTTCCGGTGAGGCTGGGCCGTGATGGAGTGGATAGTTTCCCATCCTTGCTAGTGGATGGAGACATCCTCGAGAATACAAGCCAAATGTCGAAATAGTACTAAACGGCGACAGTGTTGCATAGTGAGTGTGCTTTGGAGGTCTGTACTCCGATGGACTTTAGCATTTCATCTTCTTCTTCTTCTTCTTCTTCTTCTTCATCTTCATACGCTGTCAAACGTCAACCTGTATTTGTTCGAAGAAAGCAGCGGTCATCCTGAGGCTTTCGACACTCCCATAGAGCTTGTCTAGTGTTGCCACTGGTGATGGCCACATGTGCTTTCTCTGGTCTTCGTATGTCGAGCAGTTTTGCAGCAGATGTTCAGCAGTCATTTTCCCGGTACCACAAATGCATTCGTCAGTGCCACCTATCATCAGTTTATTGAATAGGTGGTACCTCAGTCTGTAGTGGCCTGTGTGGAGTCTGAAGACCACGACCTGCTCTCTTCTGTTCAACTAGTAATAGGCATCATTTTTTGTGTAGCCAGTATGCTCTGTTTCCCATTTGGCCATGTATCTAGCCCTAATAAGCCTTTTGGACTCTTTGTAGGTCACACTAGAATCTGGTTGTGGTGGACTTTAGCGTTTGAGACCCGGTCATGCATGTGGATCGCAAGAATTCACTTCTAGCTGCACATGTGGGAGGCTTTAATGCGCTTTTGATAGCCCTACAGAATAGTCCAGGTTTCGGAACCGTACCAAAATTTCTAGACAAAAAATGGAATCCTTCGAGTCAAAATGTTACAGAAAGATCCTCAGAATACCCTGGACAGAGAAAAAAACAAATGAAGACATTCGGCAAGAGTTGAGCATAGAGGAGAACTGGTTTATCAATTCTATTTTGGCGAGAAAATGCAGATACTTTGGTCACATCAAGAGACACAACGGTCTTGAGAGAACAGTGATGGAAGGTATGGTGCCAGGTAAGAGAGGAAGGGGTAGACCAAGAAGACGATGGCACCAAGATATCCAGGAATGCCTGAGTATGACTGTGGCGAGGCTGGAGTTTTGGCAAGAGAACGAGTTTCTTTCAGACAGACTGTGATGGGAGCGACGTTCTACAAAGGACATGCTACATGATGATGACAGCAGGATGGAGACGGCCCATGTTATGTTAATCCGTAGCTTGGATTTCAGAGAAAGCCTCTGCTAGTTCCAGACTCGACGCAGGACATTCATAGTCTTGCAGGCAGTCCGCCTCTCCTAAAGATGTGCAGTTGATTCGTACGTCAGCGTTTTGTTTGCTGGCCAGGTAAAGAAAATCCTCAGTAGAGTTGACATGGTTGCCATCGACAATGATTTCTGCCGATGTGGCGTTGCGGCGAAGGCTTTGTGTCCTATCATAGCATGAGCTAAAATTTTCACTCGATTGTTAATTCGTATCGTCTAAATGATTAGCGCCCGATTATCTCTTTTATTGGCAACGACAAGAGTTTCAACTCCATTAGCAGCTCGCTCCAATCAAGCCAGCTGTAAATGGATACCACCTTATTGTTAGAGAAGGAAATACAGTGATGAAGGAGACTGGCAATCCAATCTCATAAACGAGGTATGGCCTTATAAAATGAAGCCTCAAACACTGTATTGCCGCAAGCAGTTGCTGCTAAGGAAATACCTTTAACTATCTCAACCGTCTGTTGATTAAAGTTTGAAAAAACATTATCAGGCATTTAGCTATTTTTCTCGAAAACTGTCAAAGAACATATGTGTTAATCCAGGATGGCTTTTGAAGGTCTTCATAACATGACAATCTTACCATTCCATGTACCTTTCTCCGCCGTATATGTTAACAAAACGCATAAGTGGAGTGCAGTAATCCTAATCTTTCTTCTCTCAGTAAAATACCCCGAAAATAACACGGGTGAACCTGATCGTCGGTGCACTTAATTGATTTACATTCTACTTCACTTTACATATCTTAAGACATATGCAACGACTAAGTCAGAGTGTGTATAAACAGCGAACTATTTGAACATTCCCTACACATGTTTCTTTTCATTTTCTAAGTTAGACTGATCACCTACGAGTCGTCCTGGATCGCAGTGGAATACGTGCTTCGCAACACAACATAAAATCGTTTTCACTGAACTTGGTGACATTATCTTGCTTGTTTTCCTCTCTATCTCCATAATTTTATCTTTTCATATTTGTTTCTGTCACTTCCGTACCCCTATTATCTCTGGCCCTGTTGCCGACTTTTTCATACCAACTCTATGGCGTCCCACCAGTCGCCTGTGGCTCCTGTCCCAGGATATACAATCAAGACCTCATTGTGCCCGCTGTGTCTGTAATCTGGAAACCTGATCACGGGATTTGTACACCAGGGATGAACGCTGTCAAATTACAGCCCCGTTGCTCTTCTAACAGATCTTTCGTCTGTTTCCCAGGCAACCAGATTCCATATTATTAAAGTGTATGACTCTGAAGGGCATTAACCGCGGATTAGGAATTGATCTCCAGCTGTGTACATTATGGTAACTGTCCTACTCGCAATATGACGAATGCCAACAGTTGCCCGGTGTGTCTGCCTTACTGTTGTAATGCTAAGTACAAAATTCCGCATTTCCGAAGAGAAACGAGAGAGAGAGAGAGAGAGAGAGAGAGAGAGAGAGTAAGACAGAGAGAAACAGAACAAACCATTTGCGTGTATTTGGGATTGAAGGGAGAGGTAAAAAGTGCGAATCAATAACGACAAAAACACTGAATACAGGTCCCCATTTTAATTGATCATCAAAACACAAAAACTCCTGTTCTGTTCAAATTCTTCGTCATCACACTTCGGGCTGACCTATTGGTGCTGATCTCCTGTCAGTAAATAATAAAGAGTGTAGATACTAATGGTTCATGCAGCTCGCAGGTTATACACACTCCTGCTCGTTCTCTCACGCGCCCCCACTCTGCTGGACCCACGTATGGTTTGAATATCTTGAAATCTGTTCATTTCAAGCTCATCGACTGCAGTGTCTACATCCAAATGGCAGTCGTTGATCATCTTGAAAATGTAAACTCTCTATTTAGTAAATGTCCCCACTGCTGGTACATATGAGGCAATAATCTCAGGTCTTTCATTTCCCCAAATCCAAGCATGGCCATAACAGTAGATTCACTAAAGTTTCCGGTGGTTCGACGCCTCTATATCCACTATCCATTCTGGCCACAGCCAGTTCTTCTGCATCCTTTGAAGCAAGGATTGTGAGTCAGACACGATAGCAGCTCTCATTGATGAGGTCCTAGATTGCCACTTCAGATCCAAAACTACTGTGTCGATCTACATTCTGATACTGCACGTTACTGTCAATTATACATCCCTGTTATCAGTAACGAACTCGCCTCTCATTCCCGCAGAGAAGCCCCAACTGGCTTTCTTCCCGTGTAGCATAAGTATATTGGTATATTTGACAGCATCAGAAACCTGATAATTGTAACTTATTATCGAGCTGTTTGTCCTTGATTTTTGCTTTAAAACTGCTTCTGTCTCTGTATTCTCGTCCTTGAGTAATGATAATTCGGTAGTAACCTTGTCATTTTAAATCTCGTGTGAAACCATTCGTCCCCTTTGTTTATGGTCTCTACGGTGGTAATTGTTCTCTCTGCCTGTGCAATTCATGAAATTAACTCACATAACTTACTTTCTTACTGTAAAACTTAATTTAACTTCTTTATGCTGGTTTAGAAAACTCTGCATAATCTGTATATAACCAGTTTCTTCTACTTCATAGATCTAAAAATAACTAAATAATCTATTCTTGAATGTATTAACTGAACCCTGACTCCACTATTCCATGTGGCAATGCATTTTAAGCATTCACCACTCTTTAGTTCATTATATCTAATCTGGACCTTTCTTTAACAAATTTATAACTGTGTGCACTTCTACTTGTTGCCATCTGTACTTTGAAAATCTTGTTAAAGTTTAATTTATCCTTTCCGTTGATTATTCTGAATTTGTCGGAGACAAATATATCTTCACGTAGTGCGACGTCTTTGTTAGGATGACCCATTCATTTAAGAAAAACCAGTACTTCGGAAATCCCGTCTGCAGCCCATTAAGATAGTCACAACATTCGGACAGCAACACAGATGCCAGCTAAACTTGCTGTAGTGAAGACAGCTCAACGGCTATTTTAGGTTATCGTAGATTTCTTTCATGTACACGGCTTGTCCGGCTGAAGTGAGTGTAAGTTGGGTTTCTAATTTGGAAACAACACCGCATTCATACTTAATATAGAAGAGTCCGTGAATAGTCGCCATAATTCCGAGTCGTATTTAAATTCTAGAGTATGAGGCATGTCCCTACATAGAAGTAGAACATTAGGTCATTTTTCTTGAGGAAGTAAGGAACAACCTGTTAATGACGACCAGAGTTATGCCCTTTTCTTTGACAAGAATTCATTGTTTAAGTCTTGTTCCCAGTAACTCCGCTTTGATCTTAGACAGCTTCAGATCACCAACAAGATTGTTTAGTTCTTCCTTTAATGTGTGGCGCTGTAGACGTTATATATCATCAATATATACCAAAGGCTGCGAATGACCCGACATTGGCATACCTTGATGCGCATCATCTGAGTAGACGGACAATTCATTTGGAGGTACAAGAACACGGACTGCTTCGTCCTGTGGTATTAGTCGGAGTCGGAAAGCATATTGTATATTCGGGTACGCAATATTCTACTTATCTTTTCTGATATAGAAACTGGGGGAACCATTCAGGAATAACAGTCATTTGAGTGATTGATTGGTTCTTTAAACACACAGGAACAGTAAGTGAGAATGCTTCTTTTTCCACTTTTCACAAATGCGCAAGATTTCTTGCACGTGTCTGCAGCAAATGTGTGGACCCCACGCCTTGTACTAGCATCCAAAGTGAAAAACAAACTTCGTTTTCACTTTTAGAGTGATGACCAATTTCTGGCTTCCAAATGTAACATAAGTCATCTGCACTATTAACACACTAACGAGGGCATTACTACTGCTGGCTTTACGGTGCAGGAATAAATTGTGTTGGACTTATCACGAAGGGGTGAATTGGGAATAGCTCCAGTTATTTACTGGCCATACGAGATTTTGCTTACAACTGTCGACTCCATCATTGTCGTTAGCAACTGTAACACCGCGATGTCTTCACTTAACGACATTGTATCTGAAAATAATTCAATACCCGTCGGGATGTAGTGTTAATGTAGGTCTGATAACTTAGCGTAACTTAACATCTTTATACTGGTTTAGAAGACTCTGCAGAGTCTATCTACAGCCAGTTTCATTTACACTTCCTTGTTCTAAAAGCTATGCGCACCCAATTTATTCTTAAATGCTTTAATTGTCCCTGCACTACTTCCTGGGGCAATGCATTCCAAGCTTTCATCACTCTCTTACTAAAAAAAATATTTGCTATATGAAATCTGATCCTTGTTTAGTTAATTTGTAGCTATGCCTTCTTGTTTTTTTGTAGGTGGTTGTATTTTGAAAAACAATTGTTAAAGTCTAATTTATTCGTTCCTCTGATCATCTTATAAACCTGTATTGTCACATCGAATTTTTCTCTTTCCTAGACACTATAGGCTGTGTCGCTCCTATTTGTATCTTTTCCATCATGTTTATGATGAGGACTCCATACATGTACACATTACTCTAATCTGGGTTTAACTAATGCGTTACACAGTTTGACTATCACTTTCTTGCTCCTATGTTTACTATGCCTTATTATCATACCTATTTGCCTTTTTCACTGCTACCTGGGCTTGCTCACTCACTTTATCTCTATGATCTTTTATAGCCCCTAGGTTCCTTTCCTTTTCTATGTTTCTAATATTGTTCTCGCCCATTCTGTAACTATGTTCCATTTTAGATCAACCCATTTGGATGACTGTATCTACAATAAACTCTATTTACCAGCTCGCAGACCATTCTAGAATTTGATCTAAATTCGACTTCAATATATCCACTTCTATTTAGATGAGACACTATTGCACATTATTTTTCAGCGAATTTTGTGTTCATGGATCCAATGGTATCAATGTCCAAATCGTTTAGACTATATAAAGAACGATGCAATACGACGTAAAATGGTGAGGTAGAAATACAGCATTGCAAAATGGTTTCCTATGTAGTCCACGCGGGCTGTACAGTTTTGAAATCACAATTTATGTTTCTCCAAACAAAAGCCAAATGAGAAATATTAGTGTCATTTTCGTGTTCAGGTTCAATAGATAAATAAAGTTTGACTTTCCATTTCAAAGATAATGTACGATACCCAACACTATTAAAGGTGAATTTGTTTTTAATGCGTGTAGCTCTAACCCACTTTGTGTGGTTAGATGTACTATGCTAGATATATTTACTGCGCAAAAACTATTGTGTTTATTTGTATCGCTTACACGGCACCTATACATTTGTAGTGCTACGCTCACTACTATATAAATATATTTTGTAGCACGTGCATTGCAATACTTTGTTTCCTACAGCAAATCAACACGTTCAGCGTATATTAAAGTGCATTTACACTCTGCGTTCACAACAATACGTTCACGCTTTTCACGTTTAGTACAATACATTTACACTTTTGAGGTTTACATCAGTTCAAGTTCATTTATACTTGTTACGTTTACTACACAACATTGACTATTGCTGTATTTCCTACAGTACAGTTACAGTATTTGCATGTACTAAAGTATAATTATAATGTCAAAAATGTGCTACAAAACAATTACACTTAAACATTTATTACAGTACATTACCACGGTTCTTCTTCTTCTTCTGTGTTCGTTCTCAATCTCCCGCTACCAAACCCTGAAAGGTCTTAAGTAGCAGAATGTAGACCAGAGAACGGAATGCGTTGTGTCGTAGTTTACAGCTTAACTGCGATATTTGCACCTTTCGGTCCAACACATCCGACCTCAGCAAGCATTTTTTGAGTACCGGGTTAGCATTCCCTCTTCGATCCCTTCTCCTTAGCCAGTCTGCCCTGCTGCAGCCTGTTATCCAGGATCACCACGTGGAGGTGTAGAAGGATCTTGGCAGCTCTGGTTCGCTGGCCCTGACGCTAGCAGTCAGCTATGGGTCGCTGACCACTGCAGCTCATGCGCTGCTCAGCGACTTGATCCCCATTACCACGTTTAACATTTGAAATATTACACTTACACTTTCGCCATTTGCTGCAATACATATACACTATAATATTTTACTGCATTATTTGTACATTGTATCATTAATTACAGCACATTACCACACTTAGCTTTTCCTACAGCACATAAACGCTTTTAACATTTGCTACAGTATATTTATACTTTCACCAGTTAATACAGTAACTTTACGTGTTTAGTAGTTACTACATTACATTTACACTTTTTACATTTATGTACCTGTTATTTATTTTTAAGTTAACTGCAGCACATTTACATTTTTGGAGCATTCACTGTAGCACATGTACACATTGAGCATTCACTGTTAGCACATGTACACATTTAGCTTACACTGTAGCACATGTACGCATTTAGTTATAGATCTTACTGTATCACATGTACGCATTGAACTTTCACTGAAGCACATGTACACATTTAGATTTCACTGTAGCACTTGTACGCATTAGATTTAGATTTCACTGTAGCACATGTACACATTTAGATTTCACTGCAGCCCATGTGCACATTTAGTTTCACTGTAACACATGTACACATTTATATTTCACTGTAGAACATGTGCACATTTAGCTTTACTGTAGCACATGTACACATTTAGCTTTCCTGCAGCACATGTACACGTGTAACTTCCCTGTAGCATCATGCACTTTTAGGTTAGTTGATTTGTTTTTCTTTCCCTATAACTTTAAGAGTTATATAAAACTCAATATGAAGCAATCAAGGGGTAGTAAAATGATCATCCCTTAATCATGGGTCAGACAAGAACTTAAGCCCTAAACCTACCTTGGCAATTTCTTTGTGTGGTAAAATGTATTGTCGTGGGAACAGTCCTCTATAATTTTTCATAAATTACATCTGCATGTTTATTTTTAATTTTTTTTGCCAGAACTAGGTGTAATCTTTCTCTTGTTGTCTGCATTACAGTATTCTTGTTGGTTCTATCAATTTGTGTATTATTTTATGATACATTTTCGTTAACTGTCTCTTCCTTCAGATTATACGTCTTCAGCAGGTCCAAGTCATTGTTTTTAGTAGAAATCCTCTTCAGCTCAGGTCATGTGCTAGATTTTCTGACGTGTTACGTCTATTATACCTTTACCTTGATGAGTGGCTGTCCTTTACTACAATCATCATCAACTAGTTGAACAGTCCTGAGACTGGTTTTAAGGTTGTCTGCATTTGCCACTCCATTTGACCCTATCCTCTACAGCTCCCTTTATTTCAGCATGGGTGCATACTTTAATGTCTCTGCATGTCTGAGATGTAAAGGTGAATCTTTGTGTCCCTTCCTCTTTTCCCCTGAATGTTGCCCTCTAATTTCTTCTGTAGAGAACGTTGACACTTACATGCAAAAACATACACACACACACACACACACAAACACACACACACACACATATATATATATATATATATATATATATATATATATATATATATATATTCACGAACGGTTGCATGCATGCAAATGACTTTTATCTTTTTTTCTAAAACGGTCAGATATAACTTAGTGAATGTATTGGTTGGTGTTGAATGTGTTTTTTTTCTTGATCAAGTGATAGATTCGTTGACGATTAGCCGTTTTTCTAGTTCTAATTGATGATGTCTCTAATGAAATGTCTGTGATGATGTATATTTTTACGGTATACGCTATACTGTTAATTTTCGTTGATGACATTCGACATAAATTGTTTGTTTAATGTGAAGCGTTTTTGCTAAAATTATATATAATTTACAATTCAACAGTGATGTACTACTGTACATTTTAAAGATGTGTTTTGTCTTTTGGGAATAGCGTGATGTATGATAGGTTTAGACTAGGACGAAGTTTGTTTCCCTCGTTAATTTCTAGATAGACTTTCAACAGAAGGGGTTCTAGTATAGGAAGGAAATGTGGTATAATTCTGATGTAATTCCGTCTGGTACGAGGGGTTTGTCTTTTGGCATTTTGTTTACATCGTTCTGTTATGTATGTGACTGTTACTTTTACAACCACGTTTACTTATTACTCACCACTGAATTTCTATGTGGTTTGTGTGCATTTCTCTTGTGTAAATTTATTCTTGATACGGCTTCTCGTGTGTACAGTTTCTTGTAGCAGGCTTCAAATGCGTGGTTTATATTTGATGATTCTGTGTGTGTGTTCCGTCTATGTCTACTATATCGCCTATATGTCTGCTCCTCTGTACGTTTTGTTCTTCTGATAAGCATTGTTTGCTGTATTTTTACTTGGATAATTTAACCTTGTTCTCGTGAGATATATTTGTTTATTTAGTTTAATAGCTTCTTCAATCATTCTTACTTGTCTCATTCTGTTTCTGTGTATTGTATGGTTGCAAATAGTTTTGTTCTCTCTCGCATTGTATTTCTTTTAAAATAATTCCCAGTGTTGTATGTCTTGTGTTGTCCATCATTTGTATATGCTACGATCAGATGTGTAATTTGTTTAACATATCATTTGTTTCGAAGAAGTGTATTGCGGAACTTCCAGTGGGGGGAATGTTTGATGTGTCTGCTTGTTTGCGTTATATTGATTTCTCAGATTTAATCTTTGTGGCCTGTAAATGGGAGTGTCTCTGGCAAGTGTTTTATCTGTGAGGTGTGTAGATCTGAGAGTGTTATGCATAGATCCAATTGTGTGATGTGTAGATCCGAGTGTGTGGTGTGTAAATCCAAGTGTGTGATGTGTAGATCCGAGTGTGTGATGTGTAGATCCGAGTGTGTTTTGTATATCCTGTCTAATCGTGCTGCTTTAAGAAGTACATTATGTTTTTATGCAGGGTTTTAGTCCCGTGTGGGTGGTCAGTGTGAAAGCAATACTGTGTGTGTTAACAATGATTTGTCTGTTAACAATACTGTGTGTTAACAATGTCGTGTGTGTTAACAGTGATGTTTGTGTTAACAATGTTGTGTGTGTTAACAATGCCGTGAATGCTAACAATGATGTGCGTGTGTGTTAACAATATCCTGTGTGTTAACAATGATGTGTGTTTTAATAATTTCGTGTGTGTTCACAATGTCGGGTGTGTTAACAATGTCGTGTGTGTTAACAATGATGTGTCTGTTAACAATGCTGATTGTGTTAACAATGTTGTGTACAGTCTTCAATATTTCGATTTGGTTTTCGGGTATCCTACTGACTGTGCTCTGATGTTGTTAACAACATAATATCGTTGTTTGAGAGGACACAACTGATGTCATCCTTCTAAAATGATGGCCTCCATCTAAAATGATAGCATCCCTCTAAAATGTCATCCCTCTAAAAGGATGTTCTCCCTCTAAAATGATGGCATCCCTCTAAATTGATGTCATCACTCTAAAATGGTGCCATCCTGTTAAAATGATGTAATCTCTCTAAAATGATGTCTTTATGATGAGCGAGCATAAAGTCGACCTAATGCTTCGTAACGACGTGGATGATCTGTGTATGTACTTGGAACGTAAATATTAACCAGTGTGTATGTATGTGTGTGCTAAGGTGTTAACTGTGTGATGTATACTGAGATTAAAGCGTGAACGTTACATTCCTATTTGTGTTGTGTTGTGTAATGCGCGGTGGTCTGCGTGTATGTTTATTTCTTGTACGAATATGAAGTCTAATTTGTGTTCGTGTGTGAAAGTTATGATTTAAGGCTACTCTTTGCAAAAGCCGCTTACGTTAATGCTGATTAAACCAAGCTCCGTCATTTTGTTGTTGTTGTTTATGTGTGTTAAATGTAGTGTGGATTTCTCGGTGAGACAGATGAGAAAGATAATTCTCGACGGCCATATCCAGTGAAATTACTAGTATTTGACGATGTGTTCGATAGTCTCCAAAGGTGGTTGTTATTGTCTCTTCATATATGAGGTATATTATTCCGAGTTCTGGCGTTTAATGTAAGTGGATGCATAGCGGCGTTCACTACTTCCTTTCCCGTGGAATGGCTGTGGAAGTAGAACATTTTCTAGATTGGCAGTGTAGGCAGGAAATGGAGGGATTCCATCTGTTTCTGGTTTTGTTGGCCAAGATCGGTGTCATCGCCACATGTCCGACTCCGTTAAAGAAATTATGCATTTGATATTTTGGTTTTCCCTGGCGCCAGGAATTTTACCAGCACCAGGGCTTTTACCAGCACCAGGGCTTTTACAGAAACCAGGACTTTTACCAGCACCAGGGCTTGTACAGAAACCAGGACTTTTACCAGCACCAGGGCTTTTACAGAAACCAGGACTTTTACCAGCACCAGGGCTTTTACAGAAACCAGGACTTTTACCAGCACCAGGGCTTCTACCGGCACCAGGGCTTTTACCAGCACCAGGGCTTTTACAAAAACCAGAACTTTTACCAGCACCAGGGCTTTTACAAAAACCAGAACTTTTACCAGCACCAGGGCTTTTACCAACACCAGGGCTTTTACAAAAACCAGGACTCTTACCAGCACTAGGGCTTTTGCCTGCACCAGGGATTTTACCAGCACCAGGGCTTTTACCAGCACCAGGGATTTTACCAGCACCAGGGCTTTTACCAGCACCAGGGCTTTTACCAGCACCAGGGATTTTACCAGCACCAGGGATTTTACCAGCATCAATGATTTTACCAGCACCAGGGATTTTACCAACACCAGGGATTTTACCAGCACCAGGATTTGATTCCGTTACCTGATATTTCTACTATACCATCTAGTAAAGCTGCATTGCCAACCTTAATTTTCTCCAGTGTTGCATCTAGATCCCTCTTTGTGATTCCCCCCCCCCCCCCCCAGTCATTGATTTTCTCTTTTGTATTAGTGCCTGTCGTCCCTGCCACTTGGTTATCCTCCGCACCAAGAAGTTCCGGTAAGTATTTTTATATCTCTCTTTCTGGGGGAGGTAAGCAAAGGATGTTATTTTTTTATTTTTGTTTCTGTTTCTAAGAATCGACGTCCCTGCACTCCGGGCATACCCATAGGTGCTCAGTCTCTCTCATCAAATGGCGTAAGGTATGGATGCTGATGGTGGCTGTAGCTTGCTAGTTTTACACTCTCCTGCGCAGTCCTCTAATACGCCTGACTCCGCTCGAACCTCGTTTAATGTCGAAACTTTGCAGTCTGTGGATTGATGCTTCATATATTGTGGTGTCCTCATCCAGCAGGCGGTTATTGATTGATTTCAAAATGTCACTTCTATCCATCACTAGTGAATAGAATTGTTTATTTTTAATTTACTATAATATTTTCAACATGTCCAAAAAAGTTCTGTAGAAAGGGTCCTAGTTTTCTCCGGCATTCTTTTCTAGTTTTTTCTTCACAGTTCTCCATGGGTTTTTGTCTCTGTTGTCCCAACTGAGTGCTACATATTTTTTGCATCTCTGTTTTCCTGCTGTATTCTTTGCTCCCACGTATTATTCCAATGATTAATTTTGCCTTGTTTGTTATCATTTGATTTGATGTGTCTACCAGGTTGTCGTCTATATAGCCTTTTTAGTTCTCACTTCCCCATATGTTTCTTCTGCAGCTTACTTTAGATTATTCTTGAATTATAGCCAGAGCAATTATAGATCCTCAGGTGGTCCTTCTGCACTTCCCGCAACTATCGATATAAGCTACAGGTATATGATCTTAACTTCTGGTTCTCCTAGCTTGTGTGTATTGATTCTAACTTGTCCTTTATCATGAATTGAGTTTCTTACTTGATTGTAGACATTGTTTTGGTGGGTCTACTTTTTCGATTGTCCTCTTTAATGTTACAATATAGTAGTTACTTCCGATTGCTGGTGTTCTCCAGGCCCTGGCATCTCTCACATACTTATATCACCCCAAAATCCCGTTTCATCTAGAATGATAATCATTTCTATCTCTGGTATTTAAATCTCCAAGTTGGATAATTTCCTCATGACAATCACAACTATCTCTTCAGGCAGCTCAGTAAACTCTTACCTAGTATTTACTCTATCCCCCTGACTCGGTACATACAAAATTGTGATGTTGAATATCTTATTTTATTCTTTGAAGTCCAGCACCATTAAATGTTCACAAATAAATGCACGTCTATTAATGTTGTCTTTTTGAATTATGGCTACAATATAGTCTACTACTCCATTAACTCTGTTGAGTGTCGAGAGTAGGAACTTCACTGTAGGAAATGCTGCTACAATCAAAATCCAATACGCCCTCTCTTTTTTTTGTTTTTAGGTTCTGTTAGAACTCTGATTCCCAATTTTGATTTCTTCAATGAGCTTCTCCCACATTCCATGTTCCAAAAATGGTGGGCCGTTGTTAGTACACGTTCTGCTTCAAAGTTCAGTTCGGTTTTCTTTCTATCTACACTTGTATGCTAATCCCAAACACATAATTTACTTTTTGCTTCTTTGCACGTTTAATAGTCTGTCACCTTTTGGCGCGCGTACAGGCCACCTGTTCTGTTTCACGACTGTGTATTGGATATTGACAGCTAATCTTCAAATTTAGAGACCATTCCTCTTTCCTCCTTCCTGCCGACGCGCCTGTGAGGAGGACAGGTTCCCTCCATAGAAAAGAAACACAAGACGACAAATGAACTTACGCTAGAAGCAAACTGCCACAGTCAGATCTAATTTATTTATCCTCTATATATAGAAGTGAACCGATGGGTAAGACAGCAGTACTTATTATCCCTCTGTTTGAGGAATATTGACATCGAATACATTATTAAACAGTGGAGCGAAGTACCAGGGTTCATCAACTCTAGAACGTCAATAATTAATCTCAGATGGACAGAGGTCATTTGTGATAGCCGAGAGCAAATACGCTGTAATGGAAATAGCGATTCTTCTTTCTCTTCTTGGCAACAAAGACTGTGGCCAAGGTAGACATGAAGCCAACGCTAAAGAAATGAGTAAAGGTAATAACAAACTAGTACGGCTTCTCCTATCAAGGGCAAATAAAAACGGGAGATAGAAGATACAAAATGCAAATCAAAACATACTAATCATCAATCATCAAGTGTCGTGCCTGCATCGGAGGTTGACGGTATTTTATCTCCAGCTGTCTCTGTCCTGTGTCAGATCCGTACACTCAGGTAAACTGTATCCCGCCACATCTTGATGCTGTCTGTCCTTCTGTACCTCTGCCGTTCTCTGCTTCTCTTGCCATGCACTCTTCCCTCCAATATAACTTTCAGCAGACTGTCATGTAGCTTGACATGACCTAACATTTTGTTTAACTGTATTTATTTATTTCAGGAGCGTTTTCTCCACCTTGAGTTGTTCCAGGACCTAATTATTTGTTTTCCTATCTCTCAAAAAAACTCGTCCAAGTCTTCTGAACACTCCCATTTCAAAGTCTCCAATACTGTTCTCCATTTATTTTATCAGGGTCCATGTTTCTATTCCATACAATAAAACAATGCAAAAAGCATTTAATGATTCTCATTTTTAGTTTCTGAGATGTTTGCTTCAACAAGTTGTTATAAACAAACTAGGTAACAGCATAGTTGATTTCACCAACGCGAGACAAATATTGGCATCTAAACAAAATAATTTACAAATTCAAAATGACAGTGATTAATTATGTGCAATCGTCATTTCTGTATTCGTCACTGTTGTAATCGTCATTGCTGTAATCGTCATTGATGTATTCGTGAAGATATGGACAGCTTGAGACGAGAAATTAACGTCCTTAACATTTTAATAAATAGATGGAAAAAAGTGGGGAAAAAAGTGAAAAGAAATTAAACAAATAAGTGAGCCACGTAAAAAGCAGAATCTATTGTCACAAAATCAAAGAACAAATCAAAGAAGTTATGTAACTGCAATAACATTCAACATAACAAACAAACATCCTTCAATAACTTCTTCTTTGTTTCCTCTATGAATCATATAACAACGAATCAGCTGGTCGGTCTCCTCACAGAAAACATATGTCAAACTCTCATTTGCGCTCATGCATTGATGGTACCCGTATACATTAGTTTTACAACATGTTGTTAGCCCCATGCACAACCCTCTTTAGTCAAACGTTCAACTGACTGTTAGGATGCATTGAATCTGTTTTTATTTCTTGCTAGGTACCCCTAGGATATTTCAGTATCAAGTTGTAGTAACAAAAAGCAGATCTGCAACAACTTGATACTGGTATGTTTGTGTTTCTAATTATTTCAAGAACCACAAATAGTTTGTTTTTTTTAATTCAAAGTTTTCATGTTCCAATCTAAACACGCTTTCAATAATACCACTATTTGAATTATGTGCAGAATTAAATATATTATTTTCACGTTCAGTTTTACCTCTCACTTTTGATTTTTGCCTCTAAAACGTTTGGCTTTCTTCTAAAAATTGTTTATATTATTTGTATATTTGGCGTAAAATCTCCCTCCTTTTAACCTTAGTTCAGCGAGCTCTCCAAAGTACGTTAACACCATTCTCAAAACGAATATACGAATTTATATTATATTATATATATATATATATATGCGTGCGTGTGTAGGGGTGGGGAGGGGGAGATTGATAATAATGTATACAATTTGTAATTATGGCATTCAGTCAGGCAAAAGAAGTGCCTATAGCCAGGTAGCTCAATGGTGTTTCAACTCAATGCGACTCTTCTACACGTGTGTTGTACTCAGCTCATCTCTACATCGCAGCGGTAGACGTCCTCGTGAGCGCTCAAAGTTGGAAGACCGCCAAGACATATCTCGTGACCAACCGTTGTTCGGTATGCACACCACTTGCCCCACTATTCTGCATTTTTTTTAAACAAAGGAGCAGCTACAACGTATTAAGGCAGTTAGGCGCCTGATTTATGTGTTCCGAGTTTTGTCCATGACACTTTGAGTGACTCGGAGATTTAGTGCATGTGCTTTTCACAGGTTCCACACCGCACATCCATATCATCACAGAAATAACCATGCTGCGAAAGGTGTGGGCTATTTCCTTATCGTTTCTCACCTGTTGACGTATAGATTTTATACGATTTAAGCTGAATCATCCTGCTGCTACATTATCTGCAATCTCGCAATTTTTTTATGGGAGTTTGTAATTTATTGGCCCAGGTAAATGTATGAGTTCACGTTCTCAGTGGGATCATTCCTTCCCGCAGTTTTCAGGAGATTGTTTCTCCCCGACGAAAGCCGCGTTGATTGGCTGTTAGAATAGGTCATCTCTGTTGAGCAGCCTTCATTTATGTATTCGTTCAGCTGTGCTTCCTTTTTTTTTAATATGCCCTGAGTTCTCATGGCATTTACTGCCGCAGTTACTTCAACGCTGTAAAATGCTTTTTCATAGTCTACAAAAACAAGACACAAAGATGTGTACTTGACATGACTTCTCCCTTAACTGGTTTTGACTGTGTTGAAGATGTCTGTGTGTGTGCGTGTATATATGTATATAAGCAGGGTGGCATAGGGGCGACAGGTCCGTTTCATTACTTCAGTGCAGCAGGTACGAATCCCGCTGTGTTCAGTTTGGCAGTCGCAAGACATTTTTTTGGCACGACCGCTTCTCCACGTACGATAAGTAATGGCAATCTACCGTAGTGCGCACCTGCTGAAAAAATTAAAATTGCGTTAAAAGATGCTACTTATTATATATATATACAATTTTTACGACATCTTAATTAAAATTGATCTCCAAAAACACAGACGAGGTCACAGAATGAATAATGCTGCCACTAACGTAAGTGTCCCTGGCATCAGCTTGGCTTTAGATAACCACTAACCGTGCAGACTTAACGTATTGCCTGAAACTCTCAATCATGATTGGCAGTGTGGGCTAGAAGGTCCAACACTTGGATTGTTCCTGTCGTCTCAATGACCAGTTCAATGAATAGCGAAGTATACGAATAAAACAGTAGAAAAACAACATAAATACTTTCATTCCCTCCACTGTTTTTGTCGTTCTCTGTGCGTCCATTTTACATAAGTGTTAATTCATTAGATGATGGATGATCATCTTTGACTTGACAATGATCATTACAAATGAAGCGGCTGAAAAAATTTTTTGTAAAATGAGAACAGTAATATACTTATACCTACGGTACTCTAAAAATATGCATCCACCAAGGCACGGAGAAAGTGAGTTTCAAGTGCTTGTCAGTAAATAGGTCACTTTTATTTTTTAAACTAAATGGAATAATAACTTGAGAACAAGTTATTGGATAATAACTTGAGAACAAGTTATTATTGCTCATACACGGTCCATATTTTCCATCCACAATTTCCACAAACGTTGATACGCTTATCTCAATGCTTTAGCGATGCAAGGAAAGCCCTAATAGTTCATTGTGTGTTCGTCAGTCAGTTGTTTAGGTACCCAACGAGAGCATACTTTCCGGAAATGCAGTCGATTATGCATATGATGTAGGGTAAACCATTGCGAACACCTTGTCGTAGTAGCTACACCGTCTATGATTACTCGCCTGTCAGCTCGAATTATCTCATCCAGTCACCACAGATGTGTAACGCGATTTGAACAGCACGATCAGTTTGGCCGTATCAGCAATTTTTCGATAAATCCAGTTTCAAAATGCCACGTTTTGGGAGATGGTTTGTCTTTCCTCTTCTTTGTTCCCTTCTGTCTCAACTCGGCTGAATTGGTGAAGGCTTTTTCCAATGACGCGACCTAGAGGCAGATTACCTTCTTCAAACAGCTCTGGTTCGCTGACCTTGACTTAAACAGTCAGTTATGTACGCTGACAGCTGTCACTTAATTCACTGCATTATCGTTCCCTCTTCATTTGTATCCATTCTGGTATCCAAGGCCACCATTCGATGTTTAGCGACAGTTTTACGCTAATGAAACTCACTAGAACAATTCTATAAAAGTCGGATACCTTTTCAATATTCTTTTTAACTAAACATTCAGTTATGCTGGTTGTTTTATCTCTGACAATGTTATATTAATAATTTCTTTGTTTCTAAATTGTAATATTTTAATAAATCAACATCCTTCGATTTCATTTCATTATAGGTAAATATGCGCGCTTGTGATCAACACACATATTATTTTTTAGTGCTCTATCAAAATGTTGTGTTTTCATCAAGTGTTATTACTTTTTTTTGTATCATTAATTTGTTAACTCCGTCTTCTGCTGAATAAGTTCCACACCCCTCTAATATGGTGGTCTATACACACACACACACACACACACACACACACACACATACACACACACACACACATACACACACACAAACTACTGTAGCCTTAAAATATATGCACATACCACAGTAATTGTTATATTTTTTTAATAAATAACAATTATTGATATACAGATATTTCAAATTCCGAATAGTGAATCATCCTTTCATGTAATTTTATAATTTTCCCCACAATGGTCTTGCATACAAAATAGTGAAAATGAATGAAACGAGAACACTTTACGAACTTTATTTATTTATACATTACTTATTTAGTTACTCCACATCTATTCTGAGGTGTAGATGTTTGTCAGAATCCGCCAGCCTATTATTTCCGTGCTCATTAATTTCTTTTGGGGGGTCTTTCTTCAGTCAATTCCACGGTCTATTACTGTCTTATGTTGTCACCATATCGGTATGTGGGTCGTCCTATGGATCTGTATACTCGAGTCCTTGCTTCCATGACTGCCGTTATAGCCGAGCTTCTGTCAATCTGTAAGATAACCAAACCAATGGTCTTGATATCGCTCCAGTCTACTCTGCAAGGATTGGGCTTCACGATCTTGTCTTTTTGAAAGCGGACCTTGCCTCTTTTTGTTACTTGGACCACCTTTCTTAGATATTTCATTTTTGACACTTGGAAATGGATTTTCTGGATTGTTGTTATTGTTCGTGGTTCACATTGGTATAAAGACGGAGAGGTATACAACCACCTTAGTTTTCTTACTTATTTCTCTTTTGCTGAGGAATCACATAAATGGTATGAAAATGTTTACTAATTGCTGAAATTCGCGTAGCCAACTCTTCTTATATACCACATTTCAGGTGTATTGTAGTTTCAAGGTGTTGCCACTGCTTGACCTGTTCCAGAGGCTTTTCATCCAGAAAAATGGATTCCTCCTCTCTTCTCTCGAGATCAACATATAGTTCTAATGGCCGTTCCTATTTTCGTAAAATAATCTTTCCAGATTTGAATGGTGGCCTGAAGATGTGCCTCTGATTAAGTAATCAGGGCCTCAAAATCGGAAAACGCCACCCCCGATATATAGACTGTCTTCCAGTACTCCAGTGAGTATCTTTTAGTCATCTCCTTGCAAGCTATGATGAAATATTCCATGAGTAGTATGACTTGGTTTGGGGACATAATGTCCACATATCTTACGTCACCAGTGCTCTAGAACTCCTCTAAGGTTTGTTTTCTGTCCTATAGCAGTTTCTGAAGATCTCGGGGAAAAACACTGTATAAGGCATATCAAGGGCGAAGGGATGTTTTCCCATATTTGCAGTCCTTCAATTTGCTCATGCGAGCCTTAACGAATGCCTTTTCAGGTGCAAGAAACAATGGTACATTTCATCATCATACTCAAGAACTGTTTGACTCAGTTGTCTGAGTGTAAAGATAAGGTATTGAGTACTTGAGTTTACTCTAAAACGGTATTGATCTTCGCCCATGTGTAGCTTAGCCAGATGTCTTAGTAATTGCTCCAATATCATTGAGTAGGTTTTGCCTACGACACTATGGAAGATTTGGATTCTATGGTTTTCGATCTGTCGGTTCTCACATCGTATTAATACTGGTAAAATGGTGACTATCAGCACTTTCTGTGGCGCAAGCCAACACTGAGAACCTCAGGAATAATAGTTCACGGCCTACTTTACCATTTCTGGTGTTATATCATCATGTCAAACTGCTTCGTTAGTCTTTATTTTCTTCAGTGCTGCCTTTAGCTCTTCCGTTGTGATTCTTTTCAAGGCAATTGATTTTCACTTCTGTATGAGAGCCTGTCGTGCCTGAAACTTGGTCTTGGTCTTCCTCAGCATAGATGAGTTCTGGCAATCAGTCTTTCCGTCAATCCATTATCTCCATTGGAATGATAAGCAAAGCCACAGGGTCGTTTTATAGAAATTTCAGTAGGTACTCTTTTTCTATTCTCCTATTTTGACTCTAGTCGATTGAATGCCATCATTCTGCCAATTATCACGTTCCTCGTTCATTACAAGATCCACACATTTAATCCCTGGCCAATGTCTATGAGGGTGCAAATGAAATTGTCTTTACATATGATAGTTTGTTGAATTTGTTGCCGCTTTCCACCTGTCCTTACAACTTGTCCCAAACTGATTCTTTGTTTGATTAATGTGTGAATAGTACGGTAAGAGTCTTAAACACATACGACTATGCTCCTAGATTGCGCGTACTTTGTCAATGTGAAACGTTTTTTCCTGTGGGTTTTATTTAGAAGTGACATTTCAGATGTGAAGTGCATTTTTGAAAATTGAAGGTGCTCCTTTGTTAGCCAAAGTTTGATCTCGTTCTTAGTTCTCGCTGATGTCGGGGCATTATCTTCTAGTAAAATCGTATTATAGTATGAAGTATTGTCCATTACCAGGCATGACGGTCTATCAAATAACGAAACACAGTTTTCCTCAATCCATTCTCCAAATATGTGGTCATTTATTTATGAATTGTCGGTAGATTTTTGAATAAACGTTCAACAGTTATTTATGTCTACATGGGATATTATCAATAGCTGTCCTTTAATACTTGGCACAATTCTCATCAAAATTTCATTGACAGACTGCCATTTCTTTCTATTAGTTATTGTACATTTGTCAATGTGTCATTTATACACACAATATCGCAATTTTATTTATGCATTTCTCCAATTTCCCGTAACATCTACTTCTGAAAGCTACTAGGTGAGGCTTCTCACAGATGATATATCTACCGCCTGTTTCTTGCGGAATCTGCAGCCAGCATACCTTGCAGTTTTCCAAAACGTAGTTTTAAAGATATTAATTTTGCTGGTCTTTCTCTGTGAAATTGTCAATATCCATAGGTTCAAATGCTTTTTCAACCACAAGCACAATATTCTCGCTTTCAATCAAACCCCAAAATACCAAGTTAAGTTTAAATGGCAAATTTCTACAGCCAAACGACAACCCAAACTATCTGGGAGTCACATTTGATCGGCGCATGACATGGAAAAGTCAGATCGAGAGAAACCGAATGAGAGCCAGAGAAAGAATGGCAATCATGAGGAAACTTGCTGGCACAAGCTGGGGAGCAGACGAAAGCATACTAAAGATACTGTACACTGGAAGAGTGAGACCAGTTCTCGAGTATGGCAATGCGGCATGGACAACAGCAGCAAAGGCGAACTTCGATAAAGTTAGGAAACTTCAAAACCAAGCCATGAGAGTCATAACAGGAGGCATGAAGTCAACGCCAATTGTAGAACTTGAAAAGATTACAAAACTGCAATCCATGACCGATAGAAGAGACTGCAGAGCCCAGCTGCAGTCAGAGAAACTCCGAAGACTGACCGACCATCCAATGCACCAGAGACTAAACAATTTGGGAAATGGGAAACTAAAGAGGAGAAACTTTGCAGAAATAGCCAAAGCAAAGATGCACGAAGATCCCATAAACGCACTAACAACACCAAAGCCCATCACTACTGTACGAAAACCTACATGGAGGCAGGACATATTTCCAGAGGTGGTAGAAAACATACCAGGTATTGGAAACAAAAACGGCTAGACTGAAAAAGAAAGGAGAGATACCACCCAAAGCTTTATATTGAAAAACTACCCAAGCATGGACTGGACCCATGCATACACCGACGGTTCTGTAACAAACACTACACAGAACGGAGGGGCAGGAGCATTCCTGAACCTACCAAATGGCAGAAAAATAACACTGTCATTCGCTACTGGTAAGTACACAAGCAATTTCAGAGCGGAGGCAGAGGCACTGAGGGCGGCAGTGGAAGAAATGGTGACACATAAAGAAAATGAAAGCCATATAGTCCTGCTTACAGATGCTCTCGCCGTAGTCACAGCGCTAAAAAGCCAGAAAAACACTGAGCTTAATGACTTAAGAGCAGCACTCTGCAAACTGTGCCAGCAGTCCGCACCAAAAAGGGTAGTGGTACAGTGGGTCCCATCACACTGCAACATCCAAGGCAACGAGGAGGCAGACAGAATGGCAAAAGAAGGTGCAAGACTACCACAAACAGAAACTAGTATGACGTACGAAGAGTCAAAACGGCTTATCAAAGCCAGATACATGACCAAATGGGAAACCGAACATACTGGTTACACCAAAAACGATGCCTATTACCAGTTGAACAGAAGAGAGCAGGTCGTTGTCTTCAGACTTCGCACTGGCCACAATAGACTGAGGTACCACCTATTCAACAAATTGAAGATAGGTGGTACCGACGAATGCCCGTGCGCTACCGGTAAAATGACCGCCGAACATTTACTGCAGAACTGCCCGACATACGAGGATCAGAGAGAGCAGATGTGGCCATCACCAGTGGAACTGCAAGACAAGCTCTATGGCAGTGTCGACAGCCTCAGGATGACCGCCGCTTTTTTCGAAAAAATAATGGTTACTGTCTGATTGCGTACGAAGAAGAAAAAGAAGAAGAAGAAGAAGAAGAAATGCTTTTTCAGAATCCAACATTCTATAAATTTCTCGTTTAATTACTTTGTCAAATATATCCATTTTCTTTTTTTCTTCCTCGTTCTTTAGAGATATTTTTGAAAGACATGTTTTTGTGGACCCACTTGATAGTGGGATCTGGCCAACAACAAAGTCACGCATTGATCCTTTTTCTTGGTTTGAAATACGATGGCAGTACCCATGTTTAGGACCACAATAGAGATATTGATAGAAATTTGTTTAAACGTTTTTTAGTGCAATGAATTTAACTCTCAACGTCATTCACCATATTTTTCTTTTCCGAGTTAACAATGAGAAAAAAATAATTTTGATACGACTTATTACCCACAATTGTTAGTCCATCTTGACACATTCAGTGCAATAGCCTTGAGCGTTTAGGATTTTTGTTTAATATTAAGGGCTTTTCCCACAACAATCATGGGTTACTATATAATTCTTATAGTCAAGTCTTTTAATTCATGAAGTTCCGAAGCAATTTTCTACCAAACTGTATGTCAGATCCAAATGATTTTTCACATGCAGCCTTAGAATCTCCAAGAGGCTAAAAAATTGATATTATTTAGTCCTTAGATGTTAAGATATTTGCACATCGGCAAATCCTTTTGATCTTTTAGGACCTTTGTAAAAAATTGACATTAAATTTAAGATTTTACAGAACGCAGCTGAATTTCTCGGCATTTTGTTCATAGGCTTTTCTCCTTAATGTCTTCATAGATCAATTGATTGTTTGTGTTGCCCTTTGTATACAATCGTAAAAATAGCCCCAATATACAACAGTTAGTACAGCGCTTCGGTCAACGCCCAAGGTTGTATCAACTGCGCAGCTAATTTTATGTTGTGTAACGGATTTGAATATTGCAATGTATTTGTTGCTATATTATGTACCCCTGAATGTTTTGATAAACATACTCTAATTCATCCAAGTCTGCTAATCGGTATGTCCACAAAATATGATATTAATTATCCGAATCGGCCGATCTTATAAGGTATTTAATTGTTACTGGCTGGACAAATTGTAAT
Organism: Ariolimax columbianus; assembly: GCA_036924085.1. Classification (NCBI taxonomy): domain Eukaryota; kingdom Metazoa; phylum Mollusca; class Gastropoda; order Stylommatophora; family Arionidae; genus Ariolimax; species Ariolimax columbianus. The sequence goes on along the minus strand of JAVGWX010000007.1, from coordinate 61,300,474 downwards.
GCATCTCGTTGCCAGTACTGTTTTTCTTCCTGGAGCACATGTTAAACACACTTGATCTATAACTGAATGTCTATTTTGAAAGGTACTCACGTATCAGCACTTCAACATCACACATTTTAAATGTCCTGTTCTATTCGGCAATTTGTCCTTTGACTTTAGCCCACACAAGCTAAAATATTAATTTTAGTTTCCTGAGAGTAACAAGTGGATTTTTCGCCAATAGTGTCAATATCTCCAGTTTTATAACATCTCTGTCTAAATCGTCAAATTTTCTTTTCCTTCCTTGCTTGATATGAGTGCACTCTTTCATGTCTAATCCAACAGTAAAAGGATTATCTATCAAGACCAAACGCCAATTGCGTTCGTTTCTCTGGGTCATGAATATCGCAATATAAATGACCCATCTTAGATTTCCTGCGGTAGAAATGTTCTAGTAAAACGGTAACCTTTTGCATTGTTATAAATGTACACTTCAAATTCATTTTGAAATTGATATCGATGTAAGTTTTGAAAAAAACATCTAAATGCCACAATAACCACACGTTAAACTGTTAATGTGTATTGATTGGCATCCTGTCAGTCTCGAGAGACAATGGACATCACGCTAGAGAGGGGACAATCAGTTGTTGCCCTGCTTTTGATGCACAGGTTTGGACTCTGCATCTTATCTTCCCCTGACTGCATCCAGGTCTGTTTTTGGCAAGTTCCTCCCAGTTGCGGGTGTTCATATCAAAACCTATAGGGCTTTGCATATAATACCTTTTGGAATTCGCCTATCCTTCATTCTGCATACGTGACCAAGCCACCGCAAGCGGCGCTGGCGGAGGATCGTAACTAAACTGGTAATCTTTGCACGGTTCAACACATTGCTGTTAATTACTCTGTCACTCCCTGAAATTCCAAGTAAGCGTCTAAAGCAGCGCGTATGAATAGCAGTTAGTCATTTTTCATGAGAGACATACAGTCCATGTTTTTCTGCCATAAAGCAGGGTTCTAATAACACAGGATTTGTACACAGCAACCTTTGTGGAGATGGTCAACATGGTGTTATTCCACACTCTCTGTAAGAGCCTAGCAAGTGCTGATGAGGCCATTCCTAATCACTTCTGTAGCTGCACGTTCAGTGACAGGTTGTCGGTGATGATAGATCCGAGGTAGTTAAAGTGATTTACTACTTCCAGATTTTTATCATTTTAGGCAATGTCTGGAGGATCTGCACCCTGACCAATCACTTTTTTTTTTTTTTTTTTTTGTACGCTGATCGTGAGTCCAAACAGATAAAACGATTTTGCCAACCTATTAATGAGGATCTGTAATTCGGTGTCCTTGTGGGCCAAGACAGCATCGTCTGCGAAAAGCATATCCCGAAGGACAATCTCCCTTCTCTTACTTGTTGCTCCAGTCTGGTTAGATTGAATAGGCTCCCATCTGACCTAGTTTGCAGAAAGACCACCTCTGTGGCAGTTACAAAGACGTGTTTAAGCACGATGCAAAAGGAATGCCGAAGAGAGTCGGAGCCAGGACACAACTTGGTTTAACTCTGCTGTAAATGTCAAAGGCCTTAGATTCCTGACCGTCAGGCAGCACTGCACCTTTCATGCCCACATGGAAGACCTAATCATGCTCAGTAGTTTAGGTGGGCAGTGAACTTTAGACAATTTTTTTTAAAGACCCTCTCTGTTTACCGGGTCAAATGCTTTGGTGTGGTCGATGAAGGCAAGAGCTAGTAGTCTGTATTATTTTCATAATTTCTCTTGCGATTGTCTCAGTGAAAAGACCATATCAACGGTGGACCTTTCTGTGTGAAAATCACACTGAGACTCCAGGTACACCCTGTCGGCCAGCTTTCGTAGTCTGCTCAGGATGATATGAGCAATACACTTTGCCTACGGTGTTGAGAAGCTTTCGACAAAGTGTCTAAACGGTGTACGGGATAATCATGAATTTGTATTTACTGAGCGTATTTGAAGGTCAAAACATATATTTTTAAAACAGCACGTCTGTGTGCCTTAAAATGTTACAATTATGTCCAATTCACTGAGGTTGCTTTTAATATAGAATAATGAGTACATTTTTCAAAATACAAAACATTTCTAAGAGACAAAAAATATTTCCATAACGTCATGGATATTCTAAGACTGCATGCGAAAAATCATTTGGATTATACATGCAGTTAAGTAGAAAATTGCTTCGGACCTTGTTTATGAATTAAAAGACTGACTTTAAAACATTTTCCAGACATCCATTTTTTTTTATAAACCCAAAATAAGCTTCAATCAGTATAAATTGATTCATACAACATCGTTATTACAATAATGCATTTTCAACAATTATATCTCATAATTACGGAAATATATTTTGCTCAAAATCGATATGCATTTCTGGACGCGCTATAGTAATATTGCCTTGCTATATGGAAATACATTCAAACACTGTTCTTACGCCACTTGTCTTTACCTGTATTACTAAATTCGTAAATGGCATGTTTCGTTATAAATCATTTTATTAACGTTCATTTGAAAGGATTCATTTTTTTTTTGGTTTCCTTATAGCCATATCCTTTCTGTTTCTATTAAGCTCTTTCTAAAGAACGGGTGACAAATTTACAGGATGCCGTACATTCAATCATCAGGTGGTATTTCTTGTAGCGATGTATTTTAAATGATGCCCCCATCTTCAGGGTTGACTTAAAAACTCTGCAATCAGTGAATTGCTAGTTCATACATTGCAGTGTTTTCATCCAAAAAGGTGTGATTCATCGACTTAAAAACTTCAGCCATGTCCAAACTAACTGTGCTTACTATAGGTACCTAAGACGCGATGATTTCAGCTATGTCATTATGATGAACCCCAGCGTGATCAGAACAATATATGTCACAAACCTATGGAGGTTTAATGGGTCTATGTCTGCTTTTCACAGAAAAAAGGATTCAAAGTTTGATTTGGTGACGGCCTTTGCTAAAGACATCTCAGATATAGAGAAAACAAGGTAGAACTGTTTTTATTCGACTCTAAACTTGTAGTAGTTAATAATTGACCTATTGTGTTACTTTTATGTGGACGATTTTGTTTAATAATGCTAACAACAGGTGTGCTACCTGGTCACAAACGAGTGTGGTCTTAGAACACTATACCAATAAATGTGAGACTCGAACCAAGTATACCTGAGTCTAATGTAAGGTAGTCCCATATCATAAGCGGCGTTATGGATAAAGTGTTGCAGACCTCATTGTACTAGGTTGCAGATTTGAATTAAGTTGGATAACTCTGTTCCTTGCTTTGCTGCCTTTTCTTTCCTTACAGTAAACTAGGTGCTCATTTACAGCTGGTTGACAGGCGCATTAGCTAACGATGATCAAAGTTGGTACTCTTTCAATGCTAGCCGAACGTTCCACTCACTACTCCCCTGCTCAGACGATCCGGAGCGTAACGTGCTAAGTACACAAACGAAACAGTCACAATATAGAAATCCATGGGGACTGACTTTTTTGTTTCTGTGCAGTCGAAAGGAAGTGGAGATTAAAAGTGACATTTAAATATTTAAATAAGATGCATTAAGTTGTCACGTATTGATGTGTCTGTGTGTCCTTCGTCTCAATGAATGTCCGTCAATATGTATGCATGCCAGTCTCTTTACATATTTTCTGTCTCGCTCAATCCCTGCGTGTCTCTTTCTCCCTCTCTCTCTCTCTCGCTCACTCAATTTCTCTCTCTCTCTCTTGTTCACTCACTTTCTCTCTCTCTCTCTTTCTCTCTCTAAATATATGTAAAAAAGTAAAGTAACCCATAGCATTATTGCCGTAGGGGTGTGAGGTGTTAGCGATCTCATGTTTCAAAGGCTCGGCTATATGAGGGCTGTAGCCATCTCTTCTCCCTCGTCGCTTTTACTTCCCGGACTGAACCGGTACCCATTTAAGGTTGGGTTGACACGGGGCCGTTGCGGTTTGAAAAAACATTTCCGTCTCAACTGGGGAATGAACCCAGGACCTCTCAGATGCAAATCATGCTCGCTAACCACTGCACTGCGCGGCTGCCATCTATATATATATATATATATATATATATATATATATATTAATATATATATATATATATATATATATATATATATATATATATATATATATATATATATATATATATATATATATATATATATATATATATATATATATATATATATATATATATATATATATATATGTATATACCAAAAGCGCTCGTCTGCTCGTCCGTGACGAGTAAACATTTTTGCTTGACGAGTAAAAAAAAATTCCGCACGTTTATTAATATTACTGCGGTTCGAATAGATTGTACATAAGCTAGTTTATGATGGTGAATCTAAATGGATCTCTACTGTCACAATTTAAACTTACCAAGCATTTTCAAGGACAAAAACATCATGCCTCTGACAGCAGTGCATTTATTCTTCAGAAGAAATAGGCTAATACTATCTAAGTAAAACACTACATGCTGGTTTGGTACGCATTGTTTGGTTGAAATAAAAGAATTAGTGCGTCGTTTAAAGTTGCATGACTGTTGTTCCTTCGTGCATACTGGTGACATTTTTGATATATATATATATCATCATGTAGCATGTCCTTTGTAGAACATCGCTCCAATCACAGTCTGTCTGAAAGAAACTCGTTCTCTTGCCAAAACTCCAGCCTGCGCCACAGTCATACTTAGGCAACCCTGGATATCTTGGTGCCATCGTCTTCTTGGTCTCGGAGAGGGAAAACATATATACATATATAGATATATATACATACATATATAGTAACTACTATTCGCGGTAATCAAGTACGAGTGTTCAAATACCTAGGTAGTATGTTTGCCGATGACGGCAGAGTGGACAGAGAGAGAGTGCACAAATAGTTCAGAAGGCGAATAGTGCTTACTATCAAACTGCACCGATTTTGAAACACACTAGAGTGCATCTTTCAACTAAGAGGCAGATAAATTCACTATTTATTCTTACATTGTGTTATCATTGTCAATCGTGGTCCTTTCTAGAAACACATAAAAGTAAAATTCAGATCTGTGAACTGTGCGGTGTGAGAAGTGCAACTGGAAAGACAATCCATGACTCCCTCGGCCACACCACACCAAAGCAGATAGGGGGAACAAACCCAATTAGTAACTACATTGAAGCACAATAAATCTAGTCGTCTGGCCTGCAGCAAGAGCATATCATGTAAAGGTTTCCCGGTCTACGAGCAAGGGCAGACCTCGACGTCGGTGTATCGAGGGTGCCTCTGACACTCTCAGGAATTTACACCCAGCAACAACACACGCATCCCACATGGAAGATAACAAGAAGTGTACGCATCCTGCTTCTCTGCGACGCCGTATGTCAAGCGCAGTAGGACAAAAGAAGAAGAATCTATTCACAGCGCAGTCGATTGTGACAACTGTACCGTAAATGGCAACTCGGAGAGGGAAATGCAGAATGACAAAGATCGGTTCTCTGCTGCGTGTGACAATTTCGGGATGGTCATAAATGTTAAAAAACCTGAACTTATGCACCAACCAACTACCGGTACAAGATACACACATCCACAAACCAAAGTGCATGTACAGATCCCAAAATATGCGTTCAAGTTCACCTACCTGGGTAGTAGACTGTCGAGAACCGTCAATCTGGACGACGAAGGGGCAATCATAATAATGTACGCCACTGTAGCCTTCGCAAGATGTCCGTGACAGAATGGCAGCTCCGGGGCATTAGCGTCAAAACAAAGCTCAACGTCTACCAAGCTGATATCCTCCCAACACTGTTATACGCATGCGAGAGTTGGGCTGTCTACGCGAGACAGGCAAAAATAGTTCACCACTTTCCAACAACCAGCTTGAGACGCATATTCTGCAGCCGTTGTCAAGATCATGACCCCGACACTGACATACTGAAGAAACCAGACAGCAGACATGCCAAGCATCTATGCATAACTGCAGACGCCACATCTACCTCAGCTGGGATGGGCACATTGTCGCATGTCAGACACAAGACTACCGAAGATAATTCTGTAATATGAACTTAGAGAAGACTGGCAAACTGGAGGTCGCTAAAAAAACCTATTTAAGGACAGCTTGGAGAAAATTGAGATGTTGTCAAATAGATGAAGATGGATGAAGATGATGAGTAGCGCATACGCTGCAGTGGTCAGCGACCCATAACTGACTGCTGGTGTCAGGGCCAGCGATCCAAAGCTGCTAAGACCCTTCTACACCTCCACGTGGTGATCTTGGAAAACAGGCTGCAGCAGGGCAGACTGGCTAAGGAGAAGGGATCAAAGAGGGATTGCTAACCCGGTACTAAAAAAATGCTTGCTGAAGTCGGATGTGTTGGACTGAAAGGTACAAATATCGCAGTCAAGCTGTAAACTACGACACAACGCAGTCCATTCTCTGGACTACATTTTGCTACTTAAGCCCTTTCAGTGTTTGGTAGTGGGAGATTGAGAATGAACGAAGCCAAGCCATATAGATGAAGACAACTGGGAGAGCATCGCGGAAAATAGATCGAAGTTGAGAAGTACAATAAACGTAGGCGTTGCTGAAGGAGAGGCTCGCCATATGCAGACAGCGCAAACCAAAACCCTGATCCGGAAGAAAAGAACAGAAAAACTACCCTCATCGGCATCAAATGGCATTTTGTGCAAACCGTATAATAGAACATTCAGTGCTCGCATTGTACTGATAAGCCAACTGAGGTTCAGCAAACATCGGGCCGAAACATGACAGTCAATGCAGAAACAAAACTAAACAGAACACACAACAAGGATGACTTCCGGGGTAGTCATCGACAACGATGGACAGTTATCATCTTCTGTATTATATACAAACATGACACAGTCCGCTCGCGAGGTGTAATCACTAGTCTTAGCACTTTCCAGTTTATATTATAGTAAATGGGATCTGTAAACAATGCTAGATGCGATAACGGTAACGTGGCAAAAGAGAGAAAACGTAATCACAAATAAAAACATATGTGCAGATCTAGTACAATGAAGTATGTAATTTGTTCTTCCCCGACGGTACTGCATGGTTAATCTGCGAGCGGTGCTTCGGTTTCTAACAGCTGAAGGATGTCGACCAGTTGACATTCATCGCAGAATGCAGGCAGTGTGCGGGTGACAAAAGTGTATCGAAAACAACAGTGAAGAACTGGACAAAGATGTTTAAAGAAGGACGTGAGTTAACGAAAGATCTTCCGAGACCAGATAAGGCACAAAAACTGCCTGCATTCTGCGAGGAATATCAACTGGTCGACTACTGATCCTCTTCTTCTTCTTCTTCTTCTTCGTACGCTGTCAAACGTCAACATGTATTTTTTCGAAAAAAGCAGCGGTCATCCTGAGGCTGTCGACACTCCCATAGAGCTTGTCTAGTGTTGCCACTGGTGATGACCACATCTGCTTTCTCTGATCCTCGTATGTCGGGCAGTTTTGCAGCAAATGTTCAGCGGTCATATTCCCGGTACCACACGTGCATTCGTTAGTGCCACCTATCTTCAATTTATTGAATAGGTGGTACCTCAGTCTATTGTGGCCTGTGAAGAGTCTGAAGACCACGACCTGCTCTCTTCTGTTCAACTGGTAATAGGCATCATTTTTTGTGTAGCCAGTATGTTCGGTTTCCCATTTGGTCATGTATCTAGCTTTAATAAGCCTTTTGGACTCTTCGTAGGTCACACTAGGATCTGGTTGTGGTAGTCTTGCACCTTCTTTTGCCAGTCTGTCTGCCTCCTCGTTGCCTTGGATGTTACAGTGGGATGGAACCCACTGTACCACTACACATTTTGGTGCGGACTGCTGGCATAGTTGACAGAGTACTGCTCTTAAATCATTAAGTTCAGTATTTTTCCGGCTTTTTAGTGCTGTGGCTATGGCTAGGGCGTCTGTAAACAGGACTATATGGCTTTCATTTCTTTTGCCTGTAACCATTTCTTCTACCGCAGCCCTCAATGACTCTGCCTCCGCTCTGAAATTGCTTGAGTATTTTCCAGTTGCCACTGACAGTGTTATTTTTTTAACATTTTGTAGGCTCAGGAAAACCCCTGCCCATCCGTTCTGTGTTGTGTATGTTACAGAACCGTCGGTGTATGCATGGGTCCAGTCCATGCTTATGTAGTTTTTCGTTATGTACCTCAGGGTTATGTCTTTTCTTTCTTTTACAGTATGGCTGTTCTTGTTTCCAATATCTGATATATTTTCTATCACCTCCGGAATTATATGCTGCCTTCAGGTAGGTTTGCGTACAGTAGGGTTGGGCTTTGATGTTGTTTATGTGATCATAGGGTCTTGGCTCATCTTTGCTTTGGCTATTTCTGCAAAGTTCCTCCGCTTTAGTTTCCCATTTCCAAATCTATTTAGTCTCTGATGCATTGGATGGTCTGTCAGTCTTCTGAGTTTCTCTGCTTGCTGCTGGGCTCTGCAGTCTCTTCTGTTGATCATGGATTGCAGATGTGTAATCTTTTCAAGTTCTACAATTGGCGTTGATTTCATGCCTCCTGTTTTAACTCTCATGGCTTGGTTTTGGAGTTTGCTAATTTTATCAAAGTTCGCCTTTGCTGCTGTTGTCCATGCCGCAATGACATACTCGAGAACTGGTCTCACTCTTCCAGTGTACAGTTTCTTTAGTATACATTCGTCTGCTCCCCAGCGTGTGCCAGCAAGTTTCCTCATGATTGCCATTCTTTCTCTTGCTCTCATTCGATTTCTCTCGATCTGACATTTCCATGTCATGCGCCGATCAAAGGTGACTCCCAGGTAATTTGTGTTGTCTTTTGGCCCCGGATATTTGCCGTTAAGACTTATTTTGGTGTTTTGGGATTTGTTTGAAAGCGAGAATATTGTACTACTGATCAACTACGGATAGATTCCGTATCACACCCACCATGTTTTCAACAGTCAGCTGAGAAAACTATGAGGCGGAGGATAATGATATTTTGCAATTTGAACGGTTGGTATGTACTGTTTACACCAGAATTGACGTCATCATGCGCGTCGTACATACGTTCACTTAGTGCAGTTAGGTCCGGTTTAATTTGAACACACCTCGTATATATGTGTTTAAGTTGGTTTCTGACGAAGCGCCTAACGGGCTGCTGATCCATTTAGACCGGTTGTTTGTGCTTATCTGTCTGCTTCTATAGTCTGATGAGGATTTAAAATAATATGTCTATGGAAGCCTCTCAAAACTGGACCATATTAGAAAACGTCATGTGCATTTTTTGTATCAATGTGCTGTGTATTTTTAATTACATCGAACCACACATTTTTGCTCTTATAACCAAAAATGGGTAAGCGTGAAGACATTAAGATTAGCATTGTATAACCGTAAGTTCATTCCGCTTTCGACTTACAAGTGGGTTAGCAGAGTATTTTTATGACATGCCACCTTTCAAACTCCATATTAGAAATGTATTCATGCAATCAATATCACCAACTTGTTCATTACTCGGTGTGCTAGTTATTGCGAACATCAAATTGAATCCTACCTTACGCTCCACATCGTTTTTATGGCGATGTCATGCTGATGTCAATAACTTTCTTAATAAGATGGCGGATACTAACTGTGCATTCTTTGATTTGCAAACGGTCATGGTTCTTATCTGGCATTAACAGAAAGCCGGTCCATATGTAAGACCTACAGCAACCTTAAATAGTGTAGAAATGACTCTATGACAGGCCCAGAAAGCCGGTAGGTGATTTACTGCTGTTTTTAAACAACAATGCTTAGTTACAACGTAGGTGGGAAATATTGCGTACGATGACAACAAACGGCAAGGTGAAGACACATGCATTGACCTAACGAATAAAGTGGCCACTTTAAACGTGTGCGGCATTGGATTGTAATAGACGGAGGCAGTCACCTTTATGGCTGAACACGGCATACAAATAATGGGACTATCTGACTGTAGAATACACGGAAATATCATGAAACAAATACATGACAATTATGTCTTGATCCCTGGCGGTGCACCGGCAGACAGACGGGCAGTACACTGAGTCGGCTTTATAATCACCCCATTACTGACTTTCATTGGTAGCCACTGAATATATATCAGAAAGAATATTGTTAATTCGTCTTCACGGCAAGGAATAAACGCTGGAAACCATACAAGTGTAATTTCCTTGTGACGACAGCTATTCTGGCGATGAGTAAAAGGAATTATATAGTGACCTTTGTAACGTATTTCACCGGGTCAAGGACGTGGACGAATTGAATGTCTTTGGGGACTTCAATGACAAGGTAGGGAATCGCAGAGATCCATGGGGAGTACACATTGGACCTTACATCACATCAAAGGAGAGTTTAACTTGAATGGTGAACAGATGTTGATCCTTTGTGCAGAACACGGTCTGTATCTTCACGGTCAATACCAATACTTGTTTTTAAACATCTACGCATTCACACAGAGACGGGGTGATCTGCATACGTAATCACAAATATATTTCATTCTATCAAGGGTGCGAAATCGGCAGCGTATCTCATACTCCGAGGTGATTCCCAGTGAGAGCATTGATACTGACCACCGGACGGTTGTGCTATACTTTAGACAGAGGGTGGCTTGCACTACCGGGCACTTTTCTGTCCGAGTTGATAAATACAAAACGACTGGACGATGAGGTAGTGAGACTCAACGTTAAACGAAAGATGCAGTTGGTTTTTGACCAGCAGCCGCGTTATAGTAGAGTAGACAGATCCGTAGCAGAAATTCGTGCATTTTGAATATTTTTACAAAGGAATCTAGAAAAAGCTAGATCAGGTGGGGTCGGGAAAGAAAAGGACGATATGGTGGAACAATAGTGTTCAGACGGCGCAATCAAAGGCAACAAAATGGCATTCAAGAAATGGCGGAGCTCACACACCGTCGAAAACTACGTCGCTTATAAGGAATCAAAGCGAAAATCAAAGATGGGCACTAAGCTGGCACGAGAGAGTACTTAGTAGAAATACGGTAAAATACTTGATAAACTATGTTCCACATCACCCAGAGGTTTTTACCGAAAGATACGTGCTCTCCGTTTGCGAGATGAGAACTACAATCCCTCCACACTTGTTAATGACGGCGAGGGTCTGCCAATCTTTGATCCCGACTAGATAAAGTCAAGATGGTGTCCGGTGGTTAACATAGCTATTTAATCAGGCCTGGCTAGAAAGAATGGTACATAGAGATTGGCAGAGAGCGGTTGTGGTGCCTATTTGGAAGAACAGAGGAAGCAAAACAAAACGTGGCTCATATAGAGACATATCGTTTCTAAGCCACGTTTGCTAGGGTTCTCGAACAGAGAGTTCGGGCAATGGTGGAACCGCTGCTTAGTGCATCACAATCTGGTTTTAGGAAAGGCCGAGGGTGTACGGATGCCATAGTCATGCTCCGGCAGTTGAGCGAAAAAATCATCGAAGTCCCCTAGGGATCCTAGAGATGTAACTCCAGTAGACCAACAAGAAGAGGAAGATAACAATTGCATTATACGTTATGAAGTTGAGGTGGCGGTTAGATCTCTTAAAAATGGTAAAGCGACCGGGGTGGATATCATACCAGGCTAACTATTAATTCTTGGAGGGACGGTGGTGATAGATTTTCTAACAAAAATCTGCAACATGGTAAGGCAGACGGGAGAATGGTACACAAGCTGGACAAAATCATTGATCATAGTGATACCAAAAAAGAGTAACCCCCAACAGTGTCAGAACTACAGAACCATCAGTCTGATTAGCCACGCCAGCAAAGTTATGCTCAAGATTATCCTTAACAGACTGCAGCCACGACCAGAAGAAATTGTTGCGGAAGAACAAGCGAGTTTCAGAGCTGGTCGAAGCACAATAGAACAAATTGTTGTGGAAGAACAAGCGAGTTTCAGAGCTGGTCGAAGCACAATAGAACAAATTGTTGTGGAAGAACAAGCGGGTTTCAGAGCTGGTCGAAGCACAATAGAACACATTTTTAATCTGCGCTTGATCAGTGAAGAATACACTCGTCACAAACAGAAATTGTACCAGGTCTTCAGTGACTTTTAAAAGGCTATTGATAGGGTAGGACATCAGGCCCTATGGGAAACTCTACGCGAGTAAAAGATAGGATGGCGGCTCACCCACGTCATTTAGAAACTATAATCCGATGCCAGCAGGTGAACGGTTCCGCACGACAGTTGGCGTACTTCAGGAGTGCCTCCTCTCTCCGACACTTTTCAATGTTTTTCTAGAACGCATTCTGTCAGAAGCATTGGATGAAGACGTAAGGACGATCAGTATAGGTGGACACATACTCACTAACCTCTGGTTTGCCGACGACATTACCGGTTTGGCTAGAACAGAACCTGAACTTGCAAGTTTGTCGCAAACCCGGACGATGCTGCCCAGAAATTTGGGATAGAAATCAGTGCAGAGAAGAGTAAGATCATGGTCAACTGCCGAGAGGGTATTTAAAACCCAATTATAGTCAAAGGTGATCCTCTGGAAAGTATTACACGGTTCAAATATCTGGGAGCAGAAATGAATGCGGCGGTGGGGGGGGGGGGGGGGGGGGGATCTAGAGCGGAGATCCAGTCAAGAACAGCGATGACCATGGTCGCCCAGACCAGACTGAATAATCAGGAAAGACAAGAATATTAGCCTTAAATCGAAACTGACTTTAATGTTTACAATGGTCACCTCGGTATACCTCTATGAGTGTGAGACTTGGACTATGACGGCTGCACTAGAACGTAAAATTTGCGCAATAGAAATGTGATGCTTACGAAGAATTCTTGGCATTTCATATCTGGGTCGCGTTACAAACGAGAGTGTTCTTGTAATTGTTAGGAAGGTGTTAAGCCATTATAAAAACCTACTGACTATAGTAAAAACACGAAAATTGATATGGTATGGACATATATCACAATCGGTGGTACTGACCAAGACCGTCCTGCAATTCACCGTGACCGGGAAGCGTGAGAGAGGGAGACCAAAAAAGAGATTGGAGGACAATATAAAAGAGTGGACGGGAAGGTCTATAGCTGAAACTAGTACCCTAGCGATAAATCGAGACGTATAGCGTGAACTGGTTCGACGAACTTCAATAACGGTGCCTCAACGACCTTCGAGGTTACGGGACTGATGATGATGATGATGAAAATTATGACTATATGAATGCATATCAGCTTAATCTCCATTGCGTTTCTTTTGAAGCCTAGCATAGCCAGAGTAATTGGATGGCGCTGGACATGTGACCTACTTAAATCACCTGTGCATCCGTGCATATGTGGTTTCTAAAGCACTAGTTGTGGACATAATTCGGTTGCTAGCCACATGCACAGTTCTATCTAGTCACCCTTTACAACATGCATAAAGTTACAGTAGGAATATCCTTTACTCCTTTGTTCCTTCTCTCTGCAATAACAATATTCGCTCAATCCAGCTCAGTTAAGATTACATTCTCTGTTTTCTAAACTTCTAATTAGTAGATTGACTCCAAAAAAGAAGACAATTTCTCAAGGGGAGCAAACTTAATCATTATCCTAAAGGCTCCTGGCCTCACTTGGGAAATCACACGCCGGAGTTCATGCACGTATTTTGATTGGTCGATACTTCATTCTGATGCTTTCAGAAGTTGTTTATTGCGCTTGGGGCTTTGAAACGCCACAGATGATCCATGGCACATGAGACGTTGTCATAGTAATGCCATGCTTACGGACATTTTAAGAAAAATAATTGCATTGAGGACAATATCTCACTGTGTTCGATTGTAAATTCTCAAGATTGTCTGATAGAGCAGAGAATAGACCCATTTCACAAAATCAAGCTTGTCGTAAAATTGGACTAAGAAGAGTTGTGCATGAGCCTTGCAATTTGTTGCGATCATTTCGGATTGCTGCTGATGATGGATGAAATAGCATTTGTGTTTATAAAAGTATTTCAAAATGTCAAATTGTCAAATTCATGAAAACCTAGAAAAATAATAGTTCACACAGACACATATACACATAAGTACATTCTATATATTAAATGAGTGTATATATATATATATATATATAAATGGTAGCTTCAAAAAGTTCCCGTAATAGTCGACTTGTGTTTGAATGAAAGTTTACATTATGAATAACATATATATGTATAAGTTGGTGGTGATCTTGAAGATCTGACAAACAGACGTGACCTTCACATATACTCTCGAACAGAAGTTGCAGAATTATGTTTCTGAGTTGTGCTTGTTGCATCATCGGAGCTGAAAATATAATTGATTGAACAAGGCACAAATTATGTGTTTTGCATGAGAAGTCATCCTCAGAGACACAAACATTGCTTAATAAAGCATATAGCGATACCCAATGAAGAAATCGCAAGTGTGTGAGTGGTACAAGCGTTTCCGGGTAGGTCGTCTTAGTGTCGATGATGATGCACGTAGTGGATGTCCGTCGACCTCAATGAACAATGAAAACAATGAGCGTATTCGAAACTTGTGTTTGTCTACAGACAACTTAATGCCGAGAAAATAGCCTCAGAAGTTTGACTATCAGTTGGAAGTGGCCACAGTATTCTTCACAATGAACTGCACATGCACCGTGCTTGTCAATACATGGTTCCCAAAATGGTATCCCCTGAACAGAAATAAACTAGATTGACTCTGGCAGGAGACCTAATTACAATAGCTGATTAAGATAGCAATTTTCTCAACAACATAATCACAGGAGATGAAACCTGGCGCTTCGTGTAAGATCGTTAGACAAAACGTCAGTTATTTGACTGGAAATCTATAACATCTCTCCACACGCAAAAATGTCGTTTGGACACGAGCAAATGACAAGTAATATCGAACGTTTTTTTTTATTTCCAGGGTATTGTCTACCATGATTTTGTTCCTAAAGGCCAAACGGTCAACTAGGAAATGTAAGTAGATAGCATCCGTCGTCTAAGAGATAAGACATGCAATCAGACGAAAACCACCAGAAAAATGAAGATCAAACAATTGGACTATGCTGCATGACAATGCGTCTGCACATCGATCCTTAACGGTGAAGCAGCACCTCGCAAAGCACAATGTGATGATCTTGGAACATACTCCCGACCTGTTGCTGGCTGATGTTTTCTTCTTCCCTGGACTGAAATCGGCACTGAAAGGACGCGATTCAAGGATGCTGAGAACGTTATCACCAATGCGACAAGACAGCTGAGAGAGGTGTCAACGAATGGGTTCCACGAATGTTTCCAGCAGCTGTATGCACGTTGGCAAAGATGTGTAGTTGCCGAAGGCGACTATATTGAAGGAAATGTAGTGTAGATAATTCTATTGTAACTAATTTCTGTACAATCCACTAATTCCGAGAACTATTTGAAGCTACCTCGTATATGTGTGTATATCTATATATATCTTCTTCTTCTTCTGCGTACACAGTCAGACAGTAACCATTATTTTCTCGAAAAAAGCGGCGGTCATCCTGAGACTCTCGCCACTACCATAGAGCTTGTCTTGCAGTTCCACTGGCAATGGCCACATCTGCTCTCTCTGATCCTCGTGTGTCGGGCAGTTCTGCAGCAGATGTTCAGTGGTCATTTTACCAGTACCGCACGGGCATTCGTCGGTACACCCTATCTTCAATTTGTTGAAGAGGTGGTACCTCAGTCTGTTGTGGCCAGTGCGAAGTCTGAAGACAACGACCTGCTCTCTTCGGTTCAACTGGTAATAGGCATCGTTTTTGGTGTAACCAGTATGTTCGATTTCCCATTTGGACATGTACCTGGCTTTGATAAGCCGTTTTGACTCTTCGTACGTCATACTGGTATCTATTTGTGGTAGCCTTGCACCTTCTTTTGCCAGTCTGTCTGCCTCCTCGTTGCCTTGGATGTTGCAGTGTGACGGAACCCACTGTACCACTACTCTTTTTGGTGCGGACTGTTGGCACAGTTTGCAGAGTGCTGCTCTTAAGTCATTAAGCTCAGTGTTTTTCTGGCTTTTTAGCGCTGTGACTACTTCGAGAGCATCTGTCAGCAGGACTATATGGCTCTCATTTTCACTGTGTGTTACCATTTCTTCCACTGCCGCCCTCAGTGCCTCTGCCTCTGCTCTGAAATTGCTCGTGTACTTACCAGTAGCGAATGACAGTGTTATTTTTCTGCCATTTGGTAGGTTCAGGAATGCTCCTGCCCCTCCGTTCTGTGTAGTGTTTGTTACAGAACCGTCGGTGTATGCATGGGTCCAGTCCATGCTTGGGTAGCTTTTCGTTATGAAGCTTAGGGTAGTGTCTCTCCTTTCTTTTTCACTCTGGCAGTTTTTGTTTGCAATACCTGGTATATTTTCTACCACCTCTGGAAATATATCCTGCCTCCAAGTAGGTTTTCGTACAGTAGTGATGGGTTTTGGTGTTGTTAGTGCGTTTATGGGATCTTCGTGCATCTTTGCTTTGGCTATTTCTGCAAAGTTTCTCCGCTTTAGTTTCCCAGTTCCCAGATTGTTTAGCCTCTGGTACATTGGATGGTCCGTCAGTCTTCTGAGTTTCTCTGACTGCAGCTGGGCTCTGCAGTTTCTTCTGTCGGTCATGGATTGCAGTTTTGTAATCTTTTCAAGTTCTACAATTGGCGTTGACTTCATGCCACCTGTCATAATTCTCATGGCTTGGTTTTGAAGTTTGTTACCTTTATCGAAGTTCGCCTTCGCTGCTGTTGTCCATGCCACGATGCCATACTCGAGAACTGGTCTCACTCTTCCAGTGTACAGTTTCTTTAGTATGCCTTCGTCTGCTCCCCAGCTTGTGCCAGCAAGTTTCCTCATGATCGCCATTCTTTCTCTGGCTTTCATTCGGTTTCTCTCAATCTGACTTTTCCATGTCATGCGCCGATCAAATGTGACTCCCAGATAGGTTGGGTTGTCGTTTGGCTGCAGGATTTTGCCATTTAGGCTTAATTTGGTACTTTGGGGTTTTAATGAGAGCGAGATCATTGTGCACGTGGTTTTCTCCTCGTTTATTTTGACCAGCCATGAGTTCGCCCACTCTTCCAGCGATGTTAGGGCCGTTTGCATCCGATTTCTTGCTATGGTGAGATTCTTTTCAGAGGTCCACATAGCCAGATCGTCTGCAAACATTGAGCTATGGACTCTTCTTGGTATATTCTCTGTAATGTCGTTTATATATACCAGGAAGAGTGTGGGTGACAGTACTCCCCCTTGGGGTACTCCCTGCTCGAGTGTCACCTTTTTGCTCATCTGCCCTTGTACTTGGACTCTGGCCGTTCTTTGTTTGAGGTAGTGGTTGATCCACTTGTACATCTTCCCACAAACATCACTTCTCCTTAGCTTGACTCTAAGTCCATCCTTCCAGACTTTGTCAAATGCCTTTTCCAGATCCACCCAAACAGCTACTGTGTGTTTCTGTGCCTGGTAGGCATCTTCTATCTCCTGGGCTATGAGGATGACCTGGTCCTCAGTGGATCTGTGCTGTCTAAAGCCGGCTTGCTGTGGAATTAGTATTCGTTTTTCTTCCAGATGCCACATCAGTCTGGTGTTTATCATCCGTTCCATCAGCTTGCCGACACAGCTCAGTAGGCTTATGGGCCTGTATCCATTCGGATCTGTTTTGTCCTTTCCTGTTTTTGGTACTGGTACCAGTATTGCATCTTTCCATGCCTGGGGTACAATACCCCTTTTCCAGCTTTGGTTCAGGACTGATAGTAGTTTTTTCTTCGCTGTTTGGCCCAGCCCCATCAGCATTTCGTTTGTTATCCCGTCTTTTCCGGGAGATTTCCTTTTCTTAAGTGTTCTCATAGCCTCTTCCATTTCGCGCATTGTTAGTTTGGCCATCATGTGCTCTTCAGGAGCCGTATTTATGTTTTCGTGTCCCTTTAGCTCTTCGCTAATGTCTGTATGCTTGTCGGCAGGGACCTCGATGTGGTTTGCTCTGGCATAGTGATCGACAAAGGCGTTTGCGGCTTTCTTACCTGTGATCAAGTTCTCACCCTGCTTGATAGTAATTTGTTTATTTGACGGGGTTTCGTCGTTCATGGCTCTGACTAGCTTCCATAGCTTGTTCCCTTCTTTGTCCAGGTTTAAACTTTCCGTTTTATTTTTCCAACTTTCTCTTGCTGTTTGCTTGAGAGTGTGTTTGTACTTAGCCGCGGCGGCTTTGAGGGCGATGTTTGCCTCCATGGATTTTTCTCGTTCTGCCATGTTCCTAGCATTTGTTACTGCATCTTCCACTTTCTGCAACTCATCATTCCAGTAGGGCTTATAGTTTTTCCTAGCTCCTCTTGGGATGGTTTCAGTGGCGGCTTGCATTATTGCCTTGCTTAGGCTCTCTACCATGGGCTTCATTTTGGTGTTTCGTGTGTTGATGGTTTCACACAGCCCATCTGTCAGGATTGCAAAACTGTCCCAGTCGGCTCGTTTGTAATTCCAACGTGGGAGCGGTTTTGTTTCCTGTGGGCCTACTTCCATGTCAATGGTTAGCCTGATCGGCCTGTGGTCGCTACCTGCCAGTTGGTTTAGCACCTGGCGGTCTATTTTATAGTGTATGTCCTGTGTGGAGAAGGCCAAATCTGGAGTCGAGGTTGTATGCCATGTTCTTGAATAGAAGCTAGGGCTATCCTCCGGCCTATTGATTAGGGATAGATTTGCATCTATCTCCCAATCTTCCACTTCGTCACCTCTGCTGTCTGTGTCAGAGTATCCCCATCTCTCCGAGTGGCTGTTGAAATCTCCAACTACTATGCAGTTGGAGTCTCTGACCTCCATACTCGAGAGCGATAGGTCTCTGTTTGGTGGTCCGTACAGATTGAAATATATATATATATAATTTAAATGAAGATTGTATGTTATCATACTTCGGTTTACATATTGTAATGCAATCATATCGTTGTTTTATATTGCTTGAACTGTGGCTTCAACGTGCGGTTGTTGTACAATTTATTCTGATTGAATCACTAAACCATATAATGTCCGCGTTTTTTAGTTTTTAATTACTGACTATTGTTTATCTTTTTGAAAAACATACATAAAATAGTCCGAACAAATAATGTGAAATATTAAATTATCACACACACAAGAAATTGACACTCTGCAAAGTATTTCATTATGAATATCAACTGTTTTCTTGTTGTCTTGAATTCTTGACTGATGGCGAATGAAACAGTCAGTGATCAGCACACCTGTTGATGTCAATAACAACACGATTCCCCCATCTCACTCACATTTTTAACAGTCAACTTACTGGTTCGGGGAACTGAGACGCCAGTCCAGTCAGACACAATATACTGACCAAGACCAGATCGCTTTACCATTTAGCGTTCTCCGAAAAGAGGCTGTTTTCAAGAAAGACTTGTCGACGAGATATGAATCGACGTAATCCCCATAGTAGACAGCGTCACATAGATGAAGCCAAACGTAGCACAAACACCTAGAGTAACAAATCCCACCTTAATCAGTAAACTCTGGAAATGAGGAAAGCTACTACGGTACGCCACTTAACGTCCTTTTCAGGACGCACAAAAAGGGTAAACACACGCATCGTTAACATTAAACAACAACACATAAACAGTATAAATATGTATATATGTATGAGGCGTGTTCAAATGAAACCGACAGGGGGACGGCGTGGCCTAGTGGTTTAGTGGCACTACTCACAACTCGAAGGTGCTAGGTTCGATCCCCATCACAGCACCGGCCGTTACCCAGGGGAAGCAAACTCTTAGAAAATGCAGGAGGAAGCAGACCCTTACATAAAATGCATGCTGAAGTCGGATGCACTGGGCCGACAGGTGCAAAATAAAATCCAAAGTGCAACCCACACCGCCTTGGGGATTTGAGAAATAAGGCGAACGCAAAAAAAAAAAAAAAAAGGAAAGAAACCGGACCAAACAGCAACAAGTGAACATACGTACGATGTGCATGATCAAGTCATTTCTTGTGTAAACAGCACATACCAACCGAGAAGTTTCCTCAGCAGACCGTTGAAAACATGGCAGTTGTGATACGGAATCCGTCCAGGCTTGATTAGCGAGCTGTGATTCGGTTTCTGACACCTGAAGGATGTCGACCAGATGACATTCATCGCAGAATGCAGGCAGATTTTGGTGACAAAAGTGAAGAACTGGAAAACTATGTTTAAAAGAAGGACACGAGTTAACGCAACAATATGCTCCTGACCTGGTCTAGGAAGATTTTTCGTAACTGCCGTCCGTCTTTAAACTGTTGTCCAGTTCTTCACAGTTGTCTTAGACACACTTTTGTCACCATACACTGCCTGCATTCTGCGATGAATGTTAACTGGTCGATATCTTTCAGCTGTTAGAAACCGAATCACCGCTCGGTAATCAACTCTGGACGGATTCCGTATCACACCCGCCATGTTTTCAACGGTCTGCTGAGTAAACGGCACGGTTGGTATGTGCTGTTTACATAATAAATGACTTCATCATGCGCATTGTACGTATGTTCACTTATATATATATATATATATATATATATATATATATATATATATATATATATATATGTATGCACCCCTGATTTTGCGGGCTGTCTTTTTAGCTTGCTCAACATTTAGGTTGTTTAATTTTATTATTGTACGAGCACTGGCATTTGTCTTGTCAATAGGTATATGAATGTTGACAACTGCGCTACATAAGAGCCAGACAAATGAATTCCGTGTTTCATCTATTCACCATAAATAATATTCTAATTTTGATGGCAGGCAATATCAATTGGTTCCATTTTTCTCGGCAGGAATATTTATGTTACAGAAATTGATTTTTGTGTCTATTTGCTTATCATTATCTGAAATTCTTGTATGTACCTACGTATTGATTCTGCATGTCATTGCAAGATATTCTTTCTCTCTTTCAGTACTGTGCAAAACTATAGATTCTCCATAACGTTCTAAACCACCCCGTACTTACTTCCATTAACAGCATCAGTATCAGCTTAATCACGCGCCATACCGACTGTTGCAGGCGAATTTGTGTCTCCATCTCTTCCTATCTCAAGCGATGTTAATCAATTCCGGCGATGACCGCCTTTCGTGTCATGATGTTAAAACTGTTCAGAACTATTTCTTTGTCTCTCTCTCTCTCTCCGCCTGTCTCTCTCTCTATCTCTCTCTCTCTCTCTCTCTCTCTCTCTCTCTCTCCCCCCCCCCCTCGTTTACAATGTCATCAAAAAGAATTCAATCTAACAGGCAGTGCTTACACTCTTCCTCAATTTGATTGTAGAAAATGTGTTTGATACCGTTATTTCATTTTCGGGAAGAGTGGTTTTTGTATTTTTCTTATTCGGTTGTTTCATTTGTAAATTCACCTTCCATTATCTCTTATGAGATGGGCCTCGGAAATTGCATAATATATCAATGTCACTAATAGGAGAATGTAACATTTCCAGAAACTTTTGAAAAGCATTGTCTTTAAAACATCCCACTTTTTTTTACTGACATACTTCACTCCCCTGTCTCTTTTTTTCTCTCTCTCTGTCTATCTCTCTCTATCTCCCTCTGTCTATCTCTCTCTATCCCTCTCTCTCTATCTCTCTCTCTCTCTATCACTCTCCCCTTCTGTCTGCTTACAGTCATTCTCTTTATTTTTTGCTTCATATCTCTATTGTTATCTCTGCATCTCTAGGCTCTACCTTTATCTCATTCCGTCTATCTTTCTGTCTTTCTTTCTCTTCGTATCTTTCCTATTTGTCCTGATCATTCTTTCTACATATCTCTTTTTCTTTTCTTTTTCTCCATTCTGTCTCTATGTTTCCTATATTTTGTATTTCTTAATATGTCTTTTTCCACCTCGGTATCTGTTTATTTTTCTCTTTCATTTTCTCTTACACAGGTTCACTATATCTCTCTCTGTATCTCTCTTCCTCTCTGATGTGTTCCTCTGTTTCCCTCTTCATTCACTTCTCTTCCATGTGGTTTTATTTTATGTTTTCATGTTTTCACTCCCAATTTTCCGCTTTAACAATTCAGTCCAACGCTATCGCTTAGTTTCTACAGATCACTTGATCACATGCCATTTTGTTTGCATATTTAATTAAGACTTAAACATATTCATGTAAGCAACATTTTTTTCTAAATCTGTTACCAACTTTATCTGATAGATATATTGTAAACTATTTTATCCCAAATGTCTGACGAAGACATTTTGGTTTAAAAGCATTGTGTACTTATTGTAATTGCGCCCACGCACAGCTTTTTACAGTTATTATTCACTTTCCTTTTTCTTCACTCCCGAATGCGTCTGTTCTTGTCTCAATTCGCCTGATCTCACTCTTCAACAGAAACAGTCCAACAGTCATAGACAGCTACTCTCCTGGACAGGTATCTCAAAACAGGATTAACGGTATTTTATAAAATCGTTGAGTTATGGTCCGCCATGGGCGTCACCGCTCAAGTACAAGCACTGTCACAGCGACGGAGAGGTAGGGCAGGACTAACGAACGCCCTAGGCTACGTAGGAGGGGACACCAAAAAAAGTTTCGTTCAGTTACATCTATGTGTATCCTACTAACACACCCGCTTGTGCACATACAAGAACATTTGATAGTTAAAATCGGAAAGAAAAGAATGTTTGATGCTGTTTTGTCCAAAATTCGGAAGGTAACGAAATTCCTACCCAATGATGGCCAACATAAATATAAAAAATGAGGCGTACTCCACCATGTAAGGCACAACCGGTCTATCACTTGTTTGTCAGTTCACCTGATTGCAAGGTTGCTTGAGCAACAAAGGTGTATCGCTCCAATAATCCATCAACAAGATTAGTAGCTGAGTCCCAGACTGCATACAATGAGGATGACGTATTTCCGATTTGACCCTACCAGGTGACACGTGGTCGGTCGTGGGAAAGGGTGAGGACAGTATCTCATCTCCGACGTACATGGCATACTCTAAAGCTGTTCAGTAAAGCGGGGAAGCTGTTTTTATGTGAGGTAGCCCACCACTTAACGCCCTTTTCAGGGCGCTCAAAAAAAGTAATTTTACTCATTGTGGGTATTCAATAACATCATCAACAACATGTGAAGCGACATCACTGCCCTGCTCCTCTGTCGCTGCGACACTGCTTGTGCTTGACCTATGACGTCCCTAACGGACGATAACTCCACGATTCAGTAAAACACAGTTAATGCTGTTTTGTGATAACCAGCCGAGAAATGTGACTGGAATGTTTCTATCGATGAGGGAGATGAGGCAAAGTGAGACAAGAATAGCCACATTCGCGAGTGAAAAAGAATTAATGTGAATTTTAAAGATAACAAGGTATACATGAGCACAATTTACAAAAGTAGCTCGATTGCAAGTGCGAACACAAATATCTCTACACCCTCAAGAGGTAGTAAAAGTAAAGTAAAAGAGGTAGAGAATGAGTGAATGAATGAATCGAAGTGACAGTGCTTGGAAAAGTCGTATATCTGCCTCTTGATTTATCTACAATAAAGTCATACCATCTGTCCAGCAATGAGATAAACAGGATTTATGATTTTGTTACCAAAAGAATAACTTTGGCTGCCAGAAGCTAATCTTTGGACACGCCTTATGAGCATTCAGTGTCAAATTTCACATGTCTTCAATAAAATGTAAACGTCGTAAAAATTGTGTCGTCGAATTTATTTTTTCAATTTATTTTTGCTTTTTAGTCCCGAGTGGTTCGCCGAGTTCTTTGTATATGACAAGGACAAGAATGGCACTACTGCCACACAGAGAGCCCATAAAAGATATCGTAAGAGCCAACTAACTGTATAACAGGGCATAAATCCCACCATGGTTAGGTGGTTTGTTTAGAGCAGCGTCAATGACGCCTAAGAGGCTGCGGGTCTACTCTGCTCTAGTCTTTGAGTCTATTAATATAGACTCGCACATCGGTTAACCAACCTTCCGCAGCACTTGTCCCAATTCATCGCAGCAATAAGCTTCTAGAGCTAGGCCTGCTAAGAATATAACCCTCCTCCCGGCTACATCTAGCTCAAACCAGAGCTGAGACCTGTACAGGGGCATCAATTCCTGTAGAAGTATAGGTCGACTAAGAACTAAGAATTTAATTTTTGTCTGACCTTGGTTTAGCGAGTTTTTTTTTACTGACTTATCTCAGCCTCTGCAAAACCTTTTGTAGGCCTCCGAGTACATCTTTTGTCATGAAGCTGTAATGTTCAGTATTTGTATGTTCAGCTAACTGATCACGGCTATCGGTTTCTTTACTATGAAAGAAAGAATACGCTTACTGATTTTACTTCATATGTTGTAAAAGGAGATTACGCGTGGATATACAATAAGCCGTGGACCTTATCGTATGAAAATAGAAACCATGCCTTTAAGAGCACATACATGTTGTGGCGTGTGCTTCCTGCAAAGAAGCCATTTAAAGCAATTCTCTCATGTTTATTGAAGGATTGAACATTTGATTTTTGTGTAGGTTATTTTGCTGGCATAAGTCTAGCGGTTTCAGTAAGTGGGGCTCATTTTCTGTTTCTCTGCTCTGATTTTGTGTTTTAGCTTATGATACACTGTGCCGGATTTTACTGACGAACTTTGAGATATGCGATACTACGCCAAGCACGTCCGCTTTAGGAAATGTATTTTTAACTAGCTTTTCTCCCTAGCTTTTGGCAATCCTATGGCTGCTTGTATAAAAATGGAGTTGGTTTCAACATAAATTATCTATCTCGAAAGTAAAATATAAATATTTTTATGTCTTCATCCACCGAGACCACTCTGATTTAGAACACCAGAAACTTGCACCTCTTCCTGTTAGTAGGACAGTCCAGCCATTAGAACACCAAGGTCTATGATTTTGTTACCAGAAGATGCGCTTTGGCGGCCAGAAGCTGTTTATTGAGACTGCCTAAGGAACATTCAGTGTTCAATTTCAGATGTCTTCAGTAAAATGTAAACGTTAAAATTATGTCATCTAATCATATGGAAATTTAAGAGCTCATTCCATGTGAATTAGCTTCGATAGAAAGCCATTATTTTATTCATATGTTGATATCATCATCACCTAGTTGATCAGTTCTAAAATTGGTTGCAAGTTTGTCTATGCCTCTCTATTTGTCTTTTTCCTCCGGTTGATCAGTCCTGAAACTGGATGTGACGTTGTCTGAGTGTGCCTCTCTATTTGTCTTTTTCCTCTGGTTGATCAATCCTAAAACTGAGTGTAAGGTTGTCTAAGTATGCCTTTCCACTTGATATTGTTCTGTGGTTGATCAGTCCTAAAACTGATTGTAACGTTGCCTCAGAAAGTCTCTCATTGACCTTGTATAATGTAGCTTGCTTCATTTCAGAATAGATTCGTACCCCGTTGTTTCTGTACGCCTGAGATGTAAATCAGAGCATGTGTCCCCATTTTCCCCTGGACCTTACCCTCTTGTCTCTTCTGTAGTAGACTGTCATGTCACATATTGTGTCCTAGCCAACTTAATCTTCGTGTTTGTATTATTTTGACTAATCGTCTTTTAGCGCGTACCTCAATGAGGTCATTGTCATTGGAGCCTCTTTATGTCCAACTCACTTATTCCATTCTACAGAAGCACCACATTTCAAAGGCGCCCAGTCTTTGTTCATTATTCTTTGCTAGAATTCATTTTCCAACCCCATAAAGTGAAATTGGACAGACATGAAAACGGCTATACTTGTCCTTAGTTATGTCTTGCTGTTCTTTGATAGTAGCAATTTCATTTTCCCTTAAGACCTTTCTGGTCATTGTAATCCTCGTCTTAATTTCCGCCTCGTTGGGGGCATTATCTGTGATGGTTTGCATTAAGTATGCAAACTTCTATACTAGTTAAACTATTTCTACATTGATGCTTATATTTATTAACCAACGTTTTCCGGCTATTTCCAGTCTTTGTCTTCAATGTGTTTATTTTCAATGCGAACTGTTTGACTGGGCTGTTAATTTGTTCGATTATCCTTTGCAACATTGCTACTGATCCTCCCACTAGGTCTTGATGTATAAGTGATTTATTGAATTGTAGATAAAACTAATTGTTGTGGTTCTTTTTTGTTTGATGTTGAGAACAAAAGCTGTGAGGTTGTAATCTTATTCGCACTAACCTGCATCACCACATGATAGATTTATTTATCTAGTTTTATTCGCTATTGAATTGTGAATAATTTAGTATATAATATGTGAGACTTGCAAAAACAACTGAAGATAATTACATCTCAAGCGAGTGATTACGTATAGGTGGTTTACAGCAGGAAAACGAATGGGTTAAAATTGAGTGATGATTTTTAATTTGTCTGCGGATATGGCAACATTTGGGACCGTCTGATTCTAATCAACGTTTCCTGGAACGAATATACATGTCTGTTTTGGTGACCGTTTGTGTACCTAATGTAATTAATTACCTGTTGATGACTAGCTTGCTATTTTTTATTAAATTATCACAATTTATATTTGTTTATATTCACTATGATTGAAATGTGGTGTCAAGAAGTGTTAAACGTCTTGTCTTGTTAATAGAATGTTTTAATTTATATCTCCGTGTGTTACGTAGTGAGTTAAAAATATATCTTGTTAATGAGTTGTATTATTTTTGTCTTCGTGTGCGTCAAGAGGGCGCTAAGTGTAGTGTCTTGTTAATAGAATATCAAATTCAATGTCTTGGAATGTACATGAAGAGTGTCAATTGTCATTCTTGTTTTTGCCATGTTTATTTTGTATCTTGAAGAGTGTTAGGAAGAGTTTTAGTTGCTTGCATCGTTAATTCGATATCAACTTTTGGTATCCAGATGTGTCAAGCAGAGTTATAATTCCTAATCTCGGTAGTGGAATGTCTAATCTGTGTTATGACGTGTTTCAAAAATAGTGCTAAGGTCCCAAGTCGCCTCCTGGTCTTTTCAGTTACTAGCAAAATGAAAATAGCTTTCAATTAAATGTTGTTGCCAATATAATCCACCATAATGCTCGTATTATATTAACACCTGATGTATACCTACACAAATAAAAGCTAAAGGTACTCCCTAATCAGGAACTGTTATTGAGCACACAATGTTTAAAAATTTAGAAAGCTGGGTTTTCAGCTTTTTAATGTGAAGTAACCGACTTTATGTTACCGCTGTGTAGTATTCCCTAACTAAAAGCAGCTTGGAACACATTATTTTAGTGGAACAGGTTGGACGTGATGTGGCCGACTCCCATGTACATTTACATTTTTTTTACTTTATTGAAAACGTCCATTGATATAACTTTTCACTACTTTCGTCACTGCAACGACAAAAACGATACATCTATTAACAAATTAATGGGCCAATTATGAGTATTATCAAACTACTGCTGACATTAATCGTGATATCATTCTTACTGAAACATCAATGTTCCATCAATTTTCCAATTACCGAGACTTATTTTGAGTAATTACAATTTGACGCGCTTTCCTGAAAATTCATCCTAAATTTGCTGAATATGCAACGGTTTATTGTTATAGATGATATGACTAGAAAACATGTCTGCAATGTTATGTCTATCGCACTTAAATGTCAGGTATAGTAGCTCATAAACAAGTGTATGTGAACATGTGAACATCTTGCCAATAGTGTGGTGAAAATTATCAATAGCAATAATAATGACATTATTAATAATTGTCCATCGTCGGCGATGTGGCTCGCCAACATCATTTCAAATCAAACTAGATCCTTGAGTCTGTGAGTGTACTTGTGACTGATCAAGCTACTTCCAGAGTGGAAAGTTTTATCATGCGATTGGCAAACGTGGTTTGAAGCCTCTACTGCTATTAGTATTCCCAGTGTTCTAGACTTTATGATCGTTCGCTTATCATGGATTACTTGCACACTGAGGTCATCGGAGATTCCAACCCTCTTTTTTAACCCACCTTCCCAGGTTGAGCAATTTTGAGCCAGTTTTTATCAGGCTATGATGTCTATTTGATAGAACTTAAGAGACTCGTCCATACTGATCATGAAATGTTTTTCTAATGTCTTCCATCGTTTAGTTCGCTTTATAGAAGCGTCTTTGGGAGCCTTTCGCTTGATATTCGAAAAACGTGACTAGCCAATCTCAGTTGTTAGACTTTCTGCAAATGGCTCTGGATAGAACTTCATTATTTGTGACATGGTCTTGCCAGCAAATATGCAGTGTGCGTCTCAAACAAGTCATGGTGCATCCTAACATCTCCAACGCAGTTCAGTTCACACACGCGTAGAGTAGGGTGAGGAGAGTAGAAGCACAGTAAACCTTCAGCTTAGTCATAGTCGTTATGCTGATTCCACGAAGTTACCACACTGTCGAGCGTTTACAACTAAAAGCTCTGCTGCCCTTTCCTATTCTTTTAACTAGAGAACATGCTGCCTAGGTAGGCCAATTCTTCCACAGTTATAATGTATGCTCTCTCACTATAACTACGTGATTTTGTATATGATATTCCTGAGGCTAACTGAAACATTACCTCAGATTTCTTTGTGCTAATGATCAAGCCAATGATGTCACATTAAACAATTACATTAAAAATTATGCTCGGATTAGGTGAGTTCACTGACTCCAATGAATATTGCAATTATTAAGTCTTCTTCACTGATGGCTTTCAAAAAACTAAAATGGTTGTATAAAACTTGTATCGCTAGACGAAACGTGGATGTGCAGTCCGATTGTGTGTGTCATATGTGAAGTAATTGTTACGTTTAATTCGAGCTTTTTCTTAAATGGACGTTAAAATGAAGTTTAAAACGAGGCTGTGATACCTGGGACTTTCGGCTCGGCCAGCCAATTTCAACATTTCATTTTTGGACTTGTCTTCCCTCTTTGATCCCTATTCTCTCTGCCACGCTAAGTGGATGTGGTCTGCTTTCAGGACCACCACTAGGAGGCGGAATAGTGTATTGTCGGCTATAATTCGCTGACGCTGACTCAAGCAGCCAGCAATGAGTCTCTTACTCCGACGCAAGCAGCTACCTATGAGTCTCTGACCCCGACGCAAGCAGCCTGCTGTGTGAGTTAACTGCGGTCAGCTCATTCAATGCCGTTCTTTCCTTAACACCGGAAATCTTTAGTTTTCATCAATCTTCTACGCCCATCCGTCTAGTTTTAAGGCTCGTAAAACTATATGTTTCCCTCATTAAATTGATAGCCTGACTCATGCAGTGCTTCGTTCAAATTGGCTAAGTTGTCACTGTGCTCTATTAGGGGAACCAGCATACTAGAAAATCTTGTCATATTGTATGTTCGTCTCATCACACGGGGACATGTATGTTTTTTAGAAGATGATGCATATGCATGACAGTATGTTTTGTCATTCGGTTCAAAAGTACCATGTTCGATTAAGTTATCAATACGCTTGAGTCTACCCAGCTGTTAATGAGTACCCACTTTAATGTTAGGGAAAAAGCGGCAAAGTGAAATAGAAATGGCCAACTCAGCAGATCAGAGCATGTTATCCAGGGTCAGTAGAAATATACTGGCCAAGACACTCACCTGACCTCCTCGTTGGCTGTCCTGGAAACAGGCTGTTGTCGAGGACAACTGGCTGGCTAACAAGGTGAAGAAGTAATGAGCGAAAAAAAGATGAGGCCAAGCATAGCACAACCGCCTGGAGGACACCGGTCCACCTTCATCAGCACGCTCGAGATATACGGAAAGCTATTGCAACCCGTCACTTAACGCCCTTTTCAGGGCCTACATAAGAGTAACTTACACCTTAGGGCATTCGAAACAACAACATCAATCACCACATCCCCGACAACTATGATACTATCTTGATCTTTTGATCAATTAAACAGATGACAGTGGACCGTGTAGCAGCAGATTATCAGTATGTTTTTTTTCTTCGTTTGCTATAAAAATAGCCACATTTATTTCCCATAAATCGGCGACGGCGTGGCCTAGTGGTTAAGTGGCACGGCTCACAAACCGAAGGTGCTGGGTTCGATCCCCATCACAGCACCGGCCGTTACGCCGGGAAAGCAAACCCTTAGAAAATGCAGGAAGAAGCAGGCCCTTACATAAAATGCATGCTGAAGTCGGATGCACTGGGCCGACAGGCGCAAAATAAAAACACAGTGCAACGCACACCGCCTTGGGGATTAGAAAAATAAGGCGAACGCAAAAAAAAAACAACAACAAAATTTCCCATAAATAATATAGCGATAACTCATTTGAGTTTTAGATGCAATGCTGCTACATTATTCCTCTTAGGTAGTCGAGATAATTGGAGAACAAGCAGTCTGATGAATGTCTGTCAACTTTCCACAAACAGATGTCTGGATATCTGGTTATTAATTTGTTGAACATATGATGTATGAATCTTCACTGTATTGTGTCTCAATATATCCGTCTCTCTACTATTCTTGGCTAAAATGAAGAATACTGTCGTCTGTTGTTCTTAGCTAAAACCCGGAATATTGTCGTTTGATCTTTTCATGGCTAAAAATCTGAATATTTTCAGCTGATCTTTTCTTGGCTGAAACTCTGATATTCGCAGTCTGATCTATTCTGGACTAAAAATCTCAATTTGATCGCTTCATCCATTTTAGCCGAAAGAAAAAATTTTGTCGTCTGATCTTTTTTTTGGCTGAAAGTCTCAATTTTGTTGTATGATCTATTGGTGGCTAAAAGTCTCAATTTTGTTGCATGATCTATTGGTGGCTAAAAGTCTCAATGTTGTTGCATGATCTACTCTTGACAAAGAGCCATATGTATCTATCTATCACATACACATAATGATGTTCTCTGCCTCATTTGTTTCTTTGAATCATTGTTTTGACTTATAACCTTTGGTTTTTCCGTCTACTCATTTTCATGTATATTTCCGTCTGAAACGATCCCGTGTTATTTTCACTCTAACAAATTCATAGAGTAATCTAAATGTTGTCAATTCAGCTCGTCTTAGTAAAGAGTATTGATTTTCTGTAATTTCAGAAAATGTGCATTCTTTGCATCACTTGTCACTCAGGGTCCATTAATTGGCTGCTACCACCTAATGACACGCTTAGCAACTACAACTATATTTTTCAACTTTCCCATATCAGTTTGTGACCTACTTACTGACGTACTTTAGCACAAATTATCAGCATAAATTCTTTTAATTGAAATATATTACCACAAATGTTGATTGTCACTGATAGAATTTTGGAATATAATTTGTCATTATTGTCAATAACTCTCGTTGCCTTGATTTACTTGTCTATGATTATCCACACATCTTCTTCTTTGCTTGACATGCTCTGTTCCGTGTGGGCTCCAACTATGAATAATGTGGTCATATATATTATATGTGAACTTTATCCGATACATTCATCCATTTTCTGCCCATACATTAATTATCTTAGTTGCTCATGTAATTGTATAACATTTTTGGGTCAAATTACATCATTGACGTTATGCGTGATCTTGTCGCGTCAGCTGTTTTATCTTGGACATGCAATTGAGTACAGTGATATGTCCGTGTTCTTGATCGTTTATTATTTTGTAATTTCTATCTATCTATCTATCTATCTATCTATCTATCTATCTATCTATCTATCTATCTATCTATCTATCTATCTATCTATCTATTTATCTATCTATTTATCTATCTATCTATTTATCTATCTATCTATATATCTATCTATCTATCTATCTATATATCTATATATCTATCTATCTAACTATCCATCCATCCATCCATCCATCCACCCATCCATCCATTAATCTATCCATCCATTCATCCACCTATCATATTTATATATATATATATATATATATATATATATATATATATTTATATTTATATATCTACCTAACTATCTATATATCTATCTATTTATTTATTTATCTGTCTTATCTCTGATCATCTTGTTCAGAATATGCTGTTCGTGGTCCTCTTTAAGTCTGTGTCTGATCAGCTTGTTCAGCTCACATAACTCGAGTTTGTTGTTGCAGTCTGTTTCAGCTGTCTCCTCGCATGTTGAAGTTGTAGGTTGCCTTCGCTAATCCGGCTGTCTTTTGACGTTGTTGGGTACTTTTCACTGTTTCAGCTTTTCCGTCAGCTGTTTCAGGTGACAGGTAAAGAGATCTCGCGCACCTCCAATCCTCTTGTCTGATATCATCTGACAGCCTAGAAGCATCCAGCATTGTTGTAATCTTGAAATGTCTTTTGTGCGGTAGGGAGTCCATGATTACGATTTACCTAATGGGTCTGTGATCGCTGTTTATATCTATTCGATGCAGCACCTCCATATTTGTAACAAACTTGATGTCGTCACTTAGCACATAGTATGTTTCCCATTCGGAGAGTGCCATGTCCATTAGTTCCCAGCTGGCTTTTGTAGGTAGGTGTTCATTACATGTAGCTTCCATATTTGCACAAAGACAGCCAGACGGCCACCTCTCGTGTTTCCAATGTCCGCCGATGTAACGGTCGCATGTCTGCCTACTCTCACTTTAAAGTCCCCAATAACGACTATTTTGTATTCAGGTTGGCGTAGTTGAACTTTAAGCAGCTCACAGAAATACTCGATGTCGACATCTGTATATCCGCTGTGAGGCGCATAGCACTGTACCATAATACGTGGGGGATCTCAACAGATTGAACAAATAGGACGCGGTGTTTAGCAATAATGAAGTCCACTCCACTTGCGGGAAATTGTCCATCCGCAGCACCAACGTGAATCTCGTCTCCTGTATCGCACCAAGTGAAGTGTGAATCAAAATGAGCGAGAGATTCACATTTTCCGATGACGTTATATTTTTTATTTCTTAGGCTGGCCATTAAATGGTTTTGTTTTGTCTGCCAAAACCATTTTGTAGGTTGCAGGATATGACTTGAAATGTACATCTCAAAGGCATGATTAAATGGGTATGACACAATAAAAGAAACAACGATGTGTGATTGCAGCTAGAGTAGTTTGACTCGATTTGTTTGGATATAAATTAGCGGTGAAAAGGTCGATTTCCACCGTGCGACTCGATAAGCATGGGGAAGTTGTTAACATTATCTAATATAGCTGTCCATCGTTGTCGATGAGGACCGCCGACATCATCCTTGTCACAGATGTCCCTGTTGGGTGTGGGTGCGCATGTGGCTGAACAGGCCAATGCGAGCACGAAAACATTTGCTACAAATCGGGCACACGAGGTTTGTAGAAGGGGATGGTGTTCCCGCTGCTCGGGATTTCCGCGTCTCGCGTCTGCTCTGGGCTTTCACAACACGGTCGTCTTCACCGGCAGCTACACCCGATTTGACTGCGCTTCTCCAGTCAGATCTGTTTTGCGCAAGACATTCCCAGATGTCGATGTCTATCTGGCAACTTTTTAGTGAGTCCTTCAGACCGTCTTTAAAACGTTTCTTTGGGCGCCCTCTCTCGCACCATCCCTCTCTCAGCTCGCCGTAGAGAAGCTTCTTAGTTAACATTATAGCAACACGTAAACCGACCGAAATCGATGCGAGTCTTTCTGGCATCGCTTATATCGTTCAAGGTTATCACTAGAAAGCCGCTTCACGTCAGAGGCTTGGACATCTTTTCATGGAGAACAAGCTATTGCCCTTGCAGCAGCCCCCCCCCCCTCCCTCTCCTCTCCACGTAGCTAATTGATCCAGGGTACTGACATGAGTCGATACAACCTGGCATCAGCAACGTCGCAGGAATTGTCAAAATAGTGATGGAACCACCACTAGACGGCCTCAGGACACCAGCTCCAGCGATGGAACCACCACTAGACTGTCTAAGGGACACCAGCTCCAGCGATGGAACCACCACTATACGGCCTTAGGGACACCAGCTCCAGCGATGGAACCACCACTAGACTGTCTTAGGGACACCAGCTCCGAATTGTTCGTTAGAATATATTCCTGAAGCATTTTCCGTGTAGAAGTATCCCAGAAGGGCCAGTAAACAGTTTTACGATAACAGTTTCATGTTTGTTAGGTCATCTCAGCCCTCATGTCCAAACTGTCAATATACGGGATTATGATTATTGTTTATTTTATGAAACTATATGATGAAAAATGATGATTATAATGCTTTTATTGGTGAGTTTGGTTACTATTGTAAAAAAAACTGTAATTGTATTTGTTTTTACTCCGTTTTCGCATTACACTACAACAACACATCCGACATCGTGGAATCGTATTCGTTTGTATGGTAGAGGCAAAATCTCTTTCGGTAGATAGTTAACAGTATATATATATATATATATATCCAACGTTTATGTACCTCGCTGTTTATACACACAACTGTTCCAACCTCTCAAACGACACGTCCTGTTCAACACAGGTCAACTCATACCGCAAGGTGCTGTATATTGTTGATTTATCGATTGCAATGTCTGCATCTTATATGTTGATCGATTTCATAATAGCCCCTTAGCTCCATTTGATATAAAAATGTATGTGTATTTTAACTTTAACATAATGTGTTACACTTTAAATACACATAACCTGTAAAATAAATTCCCACGTTAAAAGAATCAATCGCATAAAGATATATTTTTCTTTCATGGTGACAAGGACTGAACAAACACATTATTATATTATTATGATAGCGACTGCAAAAATACCGCTAATTTTTTAAGTATTGCGGCGATTGGAAATAAAAATCATCTTTGTAAATATTGATAAATAAAAATAAGAAACAACATGCAAAATAAGTCTTACGACGTATGCGCAAATAACATATGGGGGTGTTTTCTTTGACGGTACAGAAACAGCCTCATCATTTCTGAAACCTCTGACTCATTTGCGTGGTTCATTTCATGTCTAAGTTGGTGTATATATATTTTTAAACAAATCTTCGAAAGTACCAACAGCTAGTGAAGCTGTTTTAAGTGCAATAAGGTTGTTTGCTAATTATATGTATGAACACACCTATAGTAGCTGTAACGTTGGCCTATCCTTTCTTACGTTCAGCTTACAACGATGGAAAATAATCTTCATCCTATCCAGATTGACCCGTATTACCAGTGTTGCAAATAATAGACCGATCATAGCTTTCTAATCATGTTGTAAAATGCGACTGAGGGCTCTGCGTGCGGCAAGCTACCTCATCATTAAAAATGTGCCATTGAAACCGTCACTGCAAATGCTTCTAGTAAATGACATCTATATTGACAGTTCTATGCTTCATATGGAATGACAATGCAAAGCATGGCGATAAAGAATATATTTAGACTATATACCTCGTAACGCTGATATTTTACTTAAATAAATAGAGAAACATGTGCAATTTACGAGTTCAGTTCAGCTCAGTTCATCCCGTAACCCATCAGGTCGTTGAGGCACACATAAGACATGAAAATCCCACGCCAACCCTCTCTGTCTGTCGCCGCCTGACGTAGGCGCGGTCATTGTTGACCCGGGCTGCGACCGATCCGGTATAATAGATTTCGTTTTTGTCCTCATGTGTGATTCTTAGGCTTGAAATCACCTGGCGGCGTCCATCTCCTCTCCAAGCTGCGGTGGGCCAACATCTGCAGTTAACCTGAAGGAGCCCGTCCCCCCAGGCGAGCCATTGCCTCGTTAGCCTAGAGTCTTACGAGTAGGATTTTGGAGCGATGGTGGGAGGAAGATTAGCACCCCCTATGGTCCTTAACGAAGAGGCGGATTTTGAGACCTTGCATTCTGCATTGATAGAACCGGCAACTGGGGTCTTAGTGAAGCGAAGGGTAAAGAAGAAGGCATGGATTACAAATGAAATACTCGAGTTATGTGACAAGAGTAGATTACTGAAGAGGTCGAAGAAATTACTGGATGGGATTACGAAATACAGAGAGATAAATGGAAACATTAAGGCCAAGATGAACAAGGCCAGTGCAGAATGGATAACTAACAGTGCTCAAATATCGAACACAATCTTTAAAAAAACGCTATAAGGGGGGCATATAAAATAGCCAGGGCCTAGTAAGGCCTATACAAAGTCGCAATACAACGATTCAGGATACGAGAGGGAAATGTCTCACAGAAGCCCAACAAGACATTCGGGTTCGTTGGGCAGAGTACTGCTCTGAATTATATAAGCATGTGGGTCGAAGTGACCCGGGAAATGCAAACCACCAATGAGTCGCCAACCATCTGGACGAAATCAGTGATTTTATCGCTGTCTAAATTAGGGAATCTAAAGATGTATCAGAACTATAGAACAATTAGCCTCATGTCTCATTCTAGCAAAGTTCTCTTAAGTATAATCCTCAACAGATTAAAACCAAAGGCAGAGAATATCATTGCTGAAGAGCAAGCAGGGTTTCGAACGGAACAGATATTTAATTTGCGGATACTAAATGGGAATACTTAGAGTATCAATAACACATGTATCATGTCTTCATCAATTTCAGAAACGCGTTCGACAGAATATGGCATGCGGCGCTATGGACAGCAATGAAGCATTACAATAGTAATATTGTGAAGGTAATTGAGAACACTTATGAGAAGGCGTCAAGTGCAGTTTCTGTAGACGGAATATTAGGTGAATGGTTCCGCACGTCTGTTGGGGTGAGACAGGGTTGTATACTCTCTCCAAAACTCCAAAACCAAACAATGAGAGTTATAACAGGAGGCATGAAGTCAACGCCAATTGTAGAACTTGAAAAGATTACAAATCTGCAATCCATGACCGACAGAAGGGACTGCAGAGCCCATCCGCAAGCAGAGAAACTCAGAAGACTGACAGACCATCAACGCATCAGAGACCCCACTGTAACTTCCAAGGCAACGAGGAGGCAGACATACTGGCAAAAGAAGGTGCAAGACTACCACAACCAGATACTAGTGTGACCTAAGAAGAGTCCAAAAGCCTTATTAGAGCCAGATACATGACCAAATGGGAAACAGAACATACTGGCTACACAAACAACGATGCATATTACCAGTTGAACAGAAGAGAGCAGGTCGGGGTCTTCAGACTTCGCACAGGCCACAATAGACTGAGGTACCACCTATTCAATAAATTGAAGATAGGTGACACTGACGAATGCACGTGTGGTCCCGGGAAAATAACCGCTGAACATCTGCTGCAAAACTGCCCGACATACGAGGATCAAAGAAAGCACATGTGACCATCACCAGTGGCAACACTAGACAAGCTCTATGGCAGTGTCGATAGCATCAGGATGACCGCTGCTTTTTTCGAAAAAAATACAGGTTGACGTTTGACAGAATACGAAGAAGAAGAAGTATACGCTCTCTAACACTCTTCAGCGTATTCTTGGAAAGAATATTGGTGGCGGCGCTGGAGGGAAATATTGGTACAGTCAGAATAGGAGACAAGACGATTATAATTCTACAATTTGCAGATGAAATAGATGGTTTGGTATGCACGGAAACGCAACTCCAGGAGCTGATTAGTAGATTGGACAGAGTGGTGCGTAGCTATGACATAGAGATAAATGCAGAGAAAACAAAGTTGATGACTCATAACACGTAAGGGTGGTAGAAGCAAATGGTCAGGAACTCGATGTTGTACACCGGTTCAAGTATTTTAGATCACTGATAAGTGACAAGAACTCGCAGCCTAAGATAATTGCCAGAATAATACAGACAGGTGCTTTAGAAGACTCGTAAATGTTACATATAAGGATTGTGTCACGAACGTAGAAACACGATGAAGAGTGGAGAACGCAATTGTACCTTCTGAGGATTTGCTCACGGCTATCAACAGGTAAAAGACATCTTGATATCGGCACGTCACAAGGTCCAACGGAATTACAAATTTGATACTGCATGGTTCCGTACCAGGAAAGACAGGACGGGAACATTCAAGGAAGAGATGGGCAGACAACATCACTGAGTAATCAAACCTTCATCCCGGTAAGGCACGACTGGAGGCAGCGGACAGAGAGAGATGGCGTAGGTTGGTGGGAGTGTCAGCATGTGTACCTCAACGATCTGATTGGTTACGGGATTAACTAAACTAATATGTATGTATATATATATATATATATATATATATATATATATATATATATATATATATATATATATATATATATACACACGAGGGTCGTTGCTAAACAAAAATCTTCTATTTTATTTTGTTGGCCCACGACATCAAAAGTGGATTTTGACGGTATGACAGTAGAGTTTGAACTTTCCCACCAATATCCGTGAAATGTGGTTCGAGTACGACAAGTGGCAGCAGGTAAAATGTGATAAAATGGTTCCAATAGGAAAGACGACCAAACAAGAAACAGCTATCATTGGCTTAATAGAACGTAACAAGTGAGCATGTTCCACATAAGCACGGAACATAACAATTTGAATAGCCACTTACACAGTAAAATGGGACTCCATCACCTATATGTATGTGCAGGAAGCAGTACAGACAGCTGGACATATCTTGCAAGACTGCTTGATGTTTAGCCAATTGGGTAGTTTGTTATTATTATGTCTTCACGTAAAGAGAAATTATCTGTATAACGATTGTTGTAGCGAAAGGCATCTAAACAGCTTACCATGAAGAACTTTCCACTACAGCAACCTTTAACAAGAGAGCTGAACTTCACTTGTAGGCTTAATAAACAAAACGAAACAGAAGAAGAAGAAGACTGGAATGTGAAAACAACATCAACACAAAATTACATTACATCTTCTAAGTGAATGCACAAACAATAGTAGATATAGTATAGGTTAAAGTATTCCAAAAACACATACAAATGGACATGAGGTTTCAGAGACTTCATTATGCAAGGAGTCAGTTTTGTGTGAAGTTGCTTGTAAATCTCCACTCCTCCCTGCTTTGAATTTCCTTTATATGCTGTTTTGCCTTATTTGAAAACCTCATACCAACTTATGTCCTGGTAAACCTGGACGTGTTGTTACCTTTGAATAAACCCAAAACCATTGCCAAGAGATGTACGCACTCACCACTCTACCACGCTAACGCCAACAATAGTAAAGGTCAAACATAATCAAGAGTCCGAGCACATGTGTATCTACCACGAACAGTAACTGGAAACAACGATGGAAAGTGTTGTCTGGATCGTGTACCGTTTGTGCTATCAATTTCGGAGAAGCAATTCTGTCCAGCATGCGTACCCTAGGGAGAATGTGCCAAGTTTAGAAATCAAGCTAGCGCCTGGCCTTGTTTCTTAACCGAGGCAATCCAACGGAGAAATTTGAGAAAGTGGGCACCCTAAATGGATTACAGTACGCTTGTTAGTTGGAAATTGGGCAGTTGTACAACAGTATGTATACATCCGTCGTGTATATATATATATATATATATATATATAAGCACATAAACAAGGTAAATAGGTCACGAATTGCTATTTTGTTCAAAATTATAGTGGCACGAAATTGAATTCCGTTTGTTTTTATAATTGCACTTTCCCTTATTTCCAACAATATTTATACACTTGTCACATCTTTTTATCAGTGCACCAACCTGCAGCATAGAAGTCAATCGATCTACTGTCTCCGCTATACACGCACGTTACTTTCAACCTCTTCCTCTTCCGCAGAACGGTTTTTGGCCATTATGCATTTGTAAATCATGCGAAAAGCCTTTTTCAGCTGCTACACAGTCTATCATTACTCGCATTTCAGCTCGAATAACCTCAATAACCAGCCGCACAAATGCTTCTATTTCAATCTGAACAAGACGACCAGATAGGGTTTCATTAGCAATGTTTCAGCGTGTTAGGGAACATTTATCGTCCCAGTTATTCAGTTATTCATCACTAGCATAGGATCCTAGCGTCTGCTATGTACAATAATAACAAGTTGGATGTTGCTGCCACCTAATATGTGAAAAAAACTGCATTGGTCAGACACCGGGCTAAGACGAAACCAGAAACAAAACACGCGTTACAACCTAAAGGCTCTCATCTGGGATAACAAGCATGAACAAAAAAAAAGAACTGACAAATCATGGGGAAGTATGAATGCAGATGAATATTGAGATATGAACACATTGAGGAGTACAAAACAGTACTTAGCTGGATAAAACATATCATCTCGTCAAGTCTCGTTGCAATAAAACACGTTACTGGTTTCGATGATATGGGGGGGGGGGGAGGGAAACAGACTAGCGCAGGTGATTGGTCAGGAAGTCGTAAGCAGAGATAGAAGAGCAGATAAACCGATAACGACCAGATGGGGAAATGACCGGTTGGTGATATGCGTTAACGTTAAGCAACTAATTGAAATAGAAGAAAGGCAGGGAGGAAAGGTGCGACGCGATAAGGGTTACGTCAAGATAAAGAAGAAGATGTTGATTCCGTGCGAATGAAGACAGCCCGTGAGGGAGATCAATTTTTTCTCAGTTTCGAATCGATGACGATCATTAGAGGAGCACGAGATGATGCAAGTGGCACTGACATCCAGCTTACTCGCGTGCTCAAAACCATTGAAGTGACGCGATGGCGAACCATTGTGGTCATAGGTGTCATTGAGGTGTTGGTGAAGCGCCCCAGCAACTCTAAACCAGTCTCCCTGTGTATGTTATACCACATTGGCGACAAATGGAATAAACGAGGTTGCGAGTCTTCCAAGTGAAACCCTCTTTAATCTCGAACTCAGCTTCAAGGAATGTAATTGGGCATGTTAAGGTGATGCGTGAGCAAGCAGAACAACCAAATACGTTTTTGCAAGGAATGGTATACGGATAGTTGTAAAGACATTTGTGTATGCGGATACTAACCAGCAAGTCCTTTTCTGTTTTGTCCCGTTCACGAAAGGTCTAGTGGGTTCTTTTGTGCTGTCCAGCTAAGTACTTTTATGATCAA
Source organism: Ariolimax columbianus (assembly GCA_036924085.1). Lineage (NCBI taxonomy): Eukaryota > Metazoa > Mollusca > Gastropoda > Stylommatophora > Arionidae > Ariolimax > Ariolimax columbianus. The sequence continues at coordinate 61,259,866 of JAVGWX010000007.1, read as the reverse complement.
TTGATGTGTTCATATCTCTATTCTATGTATTCGGCTTCTTCTGCAGTGTTCGTTCTCAATCTCCCGCTACCAAGATCTGAACAGGCCTTGCAAGTAGCAGAATGTAGTCCGTAGAACGGAATGCGTTGTGTCGCTAGTTTACAGTTTGACTGCGAAATTTGCACCTTTCCGTCAGACACATCCGTCTTCGGCAGATTCTATGTATTAAATCATTCCGCTATATTTCGTTACGGTTTTGTGTTGTTGTTGTTGTTGTTGTTCTTGTTGTTGCACCTGCTGAAGATCGTTAGGTCAAAATTTAGGTACCATTTCTGTTTTTGTCAAACAGCGTTATCTGATCATAGTTATCAATGTTTTTTACACCTTATTAGAATACAGTGTCGTCGTAACCTCGCCTTATTTTAATTTAATTTTTGGTTGCCGCCGAATGACAGCTTAAGAAACTACAAACTAATATTTGCATTCATCCAAAATCAGTGTGTGACTTTCTTACTGACTTACACTCTCATGTGGTATGCAAATATTCATGTATACATAAACACATACATATGTACATACACAAATATATACTCATGTGTACACACACACACACACACATACACATATATATATATATAAATGAAGCTGAAGAGCGGGGAAGATGGCTACCTACCGACCGCGGGTCTACATTGATCTGGTGTTTTGTTCATTATGGATGCAGCCAGGCCTCGAATTTGCCTGGAATTCACACTACTTGACAACTTACACTTGTGTTCACGGAAACGTGTCGTTGTTTTCCATTTGGACTGGTTAGTTCCTTTATTTTTGTGTGTTTTTGTCTTTCCGATAATACTGGCCTGGATATTATATACATAAACATATATACATAGATATAGATATACATAGATAAATACACATAGATATATATACATAGATAGATATAGATATACATATATATATATATATAGTTTAACAAAGATAGATATACATATATAGATACACATAGATACATAGATATACATAGATAGATATACATAGAGAGATATACATAGATAAATACACATAGATATATATACATAGATAGATATACATAGATATAGATATACATAGATAAATACACATAGATAAATATATACATAGATATATATACATAGATAGATATACAAAGATAGATATACATAGAAATACATATATACATAGTTACATAGATATACATAGATAGATATAGATATACATATATATAGATATACATAGATAGATATACATACATAGATATACATGCGATACACCTGCGTGTATATGTGCATGTATGGGTGAATGTACTGAAGATCAGTTGCCCATGTTTTCATCACACCACAAACGCAAACATAACAGTTATTAAATACATAAATGATGCACCTAGACATATCACATGCACATAAATCATACGCACACTAGGGAGGACGAGTAATCTGTTGGTTAGTGTGACGGCTCCTTGAGCAAACATGCATACGTTCGGATTTATAAACTAGCAAAGTCATATCACTGGTCGTGGTCACAGCACTAAAAAGCCAGAAAAATACTGAACTTAATGATTTAAGAGCAGTACTCTGTCAACTATGCCAGCAGTCTGCACCAAAAAGGGTAGTGGTGCAGTGGGTTCCATCCCACTGCAACATCCAAGGCAACGAGAAGGCAGACAGACTGGCAAAAGAAGGTGCAAGACTACAACAACCAGATACTAGTATGACATACGAAGAGTCAAAACGGCTTTTTAGAGCTAGATACATGACCAAATGGGAAACCAAACATACTGGCTACACAGAAAACGATGCCTATTATCAGTTGAACAGAAGAGAGCAGGTCGTGGTCTTCAGACTTCGCACTGGCCACAATAGACTGAGGTACCACCTTTTCAACAAATTGAAGATAGGTGGTACCGACGAATGCTCGTGTGGTACCGGGAATATGACCGCTGAGCATTTGCTGCAAAACTGCCCGACATACGATGATCAGAGAGAGCAGATGTGGCCATCACCAGTGGCAACACTAGACAAGCTCTATGGCAGTGCCGACAGCCTCAGGATGACCGCTTCATTTGTCGAAAACATAAAGGTTGATGTCTGACTGCGTACGATGAAGAAGAAGAAGATACCACTATTTGAAGTTAACCCATAAAACATTGCGTACTGAAGTCTGATGCACTGGGTCGTAAGGCACAAACAGCTCCTAACACGCTAATTTACACACAAAAAATATGCACGCTGCACGCGCACATTACACACGAGTAACACACGTGCACGCATAAACACCATACGTGATAACACAGACACATATGCACAACGCACATAACAGTCAAGCCCACGGAGACATGTATGCAGCGTACATTCACACGGCACGGGTATAAGTGTGCATACACACACAGAGACATCACACATGAAAGCTACACCGAAAATTGCACACCTGCACATCCCATTTGCATACTGGTTTATTCACGTTTGTGTTTCAATTGCAACACTTTGTCAGTGCAACAGTTAACCAGTTTTCAGGAAGCCTGTACCGGAGCAGTTGCTGGGGATGTTTCAATAGCGATGGTTGTTACATAATGAAGTCGCCATCCCCATTTATAATGCTCTTTAGCACTTTTTTACTGATTTTCTTGTCAGGTTACGGCTGATATTATTTTCAGCCCCTGTACTACCAAAGTACACAGGCACGCTACACGCATAAATGAACTTATACACAGACATAACGTTCATACACGCGAACACAACATATACACACACAGCTACCACAGTACGCGATCTAACACACACAGCTACCACAGTACGCGATCTAACGCACACACCACATACATTAATGTTCACGCATACAAGTACATACATGAACACATATACATACATGCACACGTGCATTTTGTCTTCAACGTCTATACCACAAGCCAACAAACCAATGCACATTTAATTACTTCCGTAAACCCTCAGACATGCGCCCTTGAATACTTTAACAGCTTCTGATCAGATGTGAGATAATGATTAGTAGCGAAATGGGATAGTTAGGCCAGTGGGACTAAATGGTGGGACATTAGGACAAGCGACCACAGACTAGCACAGATAACGTTTATCGCTGGCAGCAGCAGACCCGTTCAATCTTCGGTTACTGCATGTTTCAGTTTACCCAGTTATAAATGTGTACCTGGCTTTCAGCTAGACTAGGCATAGACAATGCAACGAAGAAAATAACTGGTTACCCCTCTTCACACACACCTCATATACACACACACTTCACATACAAATACATATAGACTTTCTTCCCCCCCCCCCATTCCCTTTTCCAACACACACACCCTATTAGTTTTTAGTGCAATTATTGAACGTCTCTAGCACTTCATCCCCGTCTGCAGTAATACTAATAGTTTATCATCGCAAGTGCAGATGTTGACAATATCAGACTTGTGATGCGAAATGCATGCTCTTATGAATGTAAAGACTAAACCTGGAACTGCATACCTTACAGCATCCGGAGCACTAATGTGAGGAGCCCGCTGCGGTGTCGATGTGCGCTTTGCTCTTTCGGACAGCACGCTTTCTTTAAGACTCTACGATGGATTTTCGCTCTGCGATCTAAGCACCTTCGATGTAGTTAGCATCTGGTGGTACGGTTTTGTGAAAGCAATTTCCAAGAGGTAACGCCAATGTTGAAGCTTTTCAGAGACACTTGCAATGAGTCGTTATCGCTTCTTTTACACACGATGATCGTCTGCTTGTTGTGAGCTCAACTTATATGAGCTGTTTGTAGAGGCATTCATTAGACAAGCGAACAACATATCTCTCCCATCTTAGCTGAGCTGTTTGTAGAGGCGTTCATCAGACAAGCGAACAACATATCTCTCCCATCTTAGCTGAGCTGTTTGTAGAGGCGTTCATCAGACAAGCGAACAACATATCTCTCCCATCTTAGCTGAGCTGTTTGTAGAGGCGTTCATCAGACAAGCGAACAACATATCTCTCCCATCTTAGCTGAGCTGTTTGTAGAGGCGTTCATTAGACAAGTGAACAACATATATCATCTTAGCTGAGCTGTTTGTAGAGTTGTTCATCAGACAAGCGAACAACATATCTCTCCCATCTTAGCTGAGCTGTTTGTGGAGGCGTTCATTAGACAAGCGAACAACATATATCATCTTAGCTGAGCTGTTTGTAGAGGTGTTCATCGGACAAGCGAACAAATATCCCTTCCATCTTAGCTGAGCTGTTTGTAGAAGTGTGTGAATGCTCACCTTGTTTGACTTGCTAATAATTTTAGACTTAACACACTTTGCCCTGCCAACTGATCCTGAGTAGCCTTTGCAGACATCTCAAGTGAAAACGATTTATCTATCTAGTATATTTGCTATACACTGTACATGTTTCATAGTCATGCAGCAGAGTTATTACAACTATGTCACGATACACGTTTACCTTGGTTGTGACACTGACCTTGGTTGTGACACTGATGCCTTATCGGCTTCGCACGTCTGCTTGCAGCCTCCAAAACGCAGAGCTCGCCTTTGCAATCTTGCTGTTGACATTATAGTCGCTATTCGCCTCTCTGGTGATGGCACTGCCTAGCTACAGTGAAGTCTGGTTCAATGTACGGCTTCACATGAGCAGACTGGAAGATTACCCCCGTTTTCCGTGTGTTGGTCGTGAGACCAAAGGTATACCTTATGAGTCTACACATTGCACTTTACCACAGTGACTTTCGCACTTGATACACAAATACCTCATGGTATGTTTTCTGTATCTCTCTCTCTCCCTCTTCCACTTTCTTTCTCTCTCTATTAATGTGTCCCCTCTCTCTTCAGCTAGCTTTCTCTTATTGTCTTCACCTTGTTTCTCTTTCCCTCTTTCACACACTCTTTCTCTTTCTGTCATTCGTTATTGTTCTCTTCTCTCTCTTTCTCTTTCTCTCTCTCTCTCTCTCTCTCTCTTTCACTCTATATATATCTCTCTCCACACGCTCTCAATTTCTACCTCTTCCCTTCTCTTTCTCTCTCTATTATTTTTCTCTCTTCTTCACACGCACTCTGTCTATCTTTTCCGATCTTCCTTTTTCAAATCATCTATTTTTATTTATGTCTTTCTTTATTTATCTCTCTCTTTCTTTCTCTATCTCACTCTCTCTCTCTCTTTCTCATTCTTAACAACTTGTGTCGGCCTTCTTAGATTACCCGTATAATACCTTCCCTTATTTATGTCAGTCTCAGCTTTTCCTAACTTAGAAAATCGTATCCAAAATTGAGTACCACTGGAGACCTTTAAAATTTAGATTCACAAAGCTATGTCTGACATTCCAGTGTTATCTCATAGACACAAATGTCTACAGTTGTTGTTTTTCCAACCTTGTCTTAGTATCTTTCATCTAAATATGTACAACTAATTGTTGGCATTCTATTAGACAGCCCAAGTGGTCTGCCGGAGTCTTTGTACATGACAAGGGCAAGAAAAGCACCACTTCCTCAAGAGACAATGTTGTAAAAGGCGACTAACTGTGTGATATGGCATAACATCGGCCATGATTAAGTGGTTTGTTTAGAGCAGCATAGATGGTGCCTAGCAAGTTGCGGGTTTCCTTTCATGTAGTGTTGGAGTCTATTAAGATGAGCTCGAACATCGCTTAACCACCTAACGCAGCGGAGTAATAAGCTGCTCAAGCCTAGCCCGCTAAGCAGGAAATCCTTCTCCCGCCTATATCCAGATCATACCAGAGCTGGGACCTGCACAGGGGCATCTGCCTCTGTAGAAGCACAGGTAGACTAAGAACTAAGAACAACTATTAGACGTCGTGTCACTTGAGTGACCATCACATCTGTTGGTCGTTCCCTCCAAGTATGTCAGAATGTGTGTGTATTTAGGTGTGTTTATGTGTGTTATACGTGCGTGTGTATGTATATATATATATATGTATTTATGTATGTATATATTTATATATTAATGTATATATATATATATGTATATATATATATGTATATATATATATATATATATATATATGTATATATATATGTGTGTATACATTTGTGTGTATGTGTGTGAATGTGTACACATAATGACATTATCAAAAAAAGTAATGCCTTCATACATGACATGTATGTTATGTTCAGGGTACGCATGATCGCTCGTGTTGCCAGTGTCTGTAGAAATAGTAACAAATACTTAAACTGTAACCTGGCAGACATTTTGAAAACAATATCAATCAATTACATTCGATCCATTACAGGTATAGTTCATTGACAACTCTCCTTCGGCACGTTCGGTCTTGATCGGCCCTTTCAGGATCTCACCCGTTGAGATTCAGAGACCGGATTTCATTTTCACAGTATCTTCTCCGTGTGTTTCTTTGTCTGCCTCTTTCTCTTCTCCTGAGGATTCCATGTCAGGGCCTGTTGACCACATTTGATGGTGATTTCGATAGCGTGTGTACCATCCAACCCCATATCCTACATTTGATCTGTCACTCCACTGGTTGCTGGTATCACTGTTCCTATAGGTCTTCATTTTTCACCATCGTTTGCCAGTCTGTCTATATCCATGTTGGAAGTAATGTGTTTGAATGATTGAACTCTGCGCTATTTTTTATTTTGTAAGCAATAAGTCACAAGAATATTTTTAAAAGACATGATTACAAAAGGATTAATTATATAATGAAACTCTTCTATGCTGATCTTAACATGTCGTAGCTTTCTGTGTCCACGTAGACAGAAATTGTGGCCCGAAATATCCATCATTAACCGGAGATAGAACACACTACGTTTAATCTCAGCCACGCGGTTAGAGTTTGCTGTTGCCCTGAGGGATGGCATCATGCTTAATGGACACTGACGACAGTGTCAGTCATAAGTTAAGGATGTAAAACATAAAAGACGCATACATTGATCGGCTTTCAATCATAACATGTTGGAAATGTATGTGATCTGCAATGAGAGGACAGGGTTTTGACATTAATGTAATCTGTAATGAAAAGGAGAGGGTGTTTTACATAAATGTGATTTGCAATGAGAAGAGAAGTTTTTTGACATTAATATGACCTGCAATGAGAGTAGAGGGTGTTTGACATTAATGTGACCTGCAATGAGAGTAGAGGGTGTTTGACATTAATGTGATCTGCAATGAGAGTAGAGGGTGTTTGACATTAATATGACCTGCAATGAGAGTAGAGGGTGTTTGACATTAATGTGATCTGCAATGAGAGTAGAGGGTGTTTGACATTCATGTGATCTGCAATGAGAGTAGAAGGTGTTTGACATTAATGTGATCTGCAATGAGAGTAGAGGGTGTTTGACATTAATGTGACCTGCAATGAGAGTAGAGGGTGTTTGACATTAATGTGATCTGCAATGAGAGTAGAGGGTGTTTGACATTAATGTGACCTGCAATGAGAGTAGAGGGTGTTTGACATTAATGTGATCTACAATGAGAGTAGAGGGTGTTTGACATTCATGTGATCTGCAATGAGAGTAGAGGGTGTTTCACATTAATATGACCTGCAATGAGAGTAGAGGAAGTTTGACATTAATGTGATCTGCAATCAGAGTAGAGGGCGTTTGACATTAATGTGATCTGCAATGAGAGAAGAGGGTGTTTGACATTAATGTGATCTGCAATGAGAGTAGAGAGTGTTTGACATTAATGTGACCTGCAATGAGAGTAGAGGGTGTTTGACATTAATGTGATCTGCAATGAGAGTAGAGGGTGTTTGACATTAATGTGACCTGCAATGAGAGTAGAGGGTGTTTGACATTAATGTGATCTGCAATGAGAGTAGAGTGTGTTTGACATTAATGTGACCTGCAATGAGAGTAGAGGGTGTTTGACATTAATGTGACCTGCAATGAGAGTAGAGGGTGTTTGACATCAATGTGATCTGCAATGAGAAGAGAAGGTAGTGTCGGTGATTTATGATGTTCAGGAATATATGCTGCTTACACCGGCAATCGCCGCGCAATGTATGAGATGTGTTTACTTATTACGTCCAACATTTAAAAAAAAAAATTCTTACCTGAATTTAAACCAGCGGCTTTCCAGCTAGAAGACTGATATTCTATCAGTTCGTCTAGCCGCATTAATAATCAATAGCGATTATCAGTTATTTTTTTGTACGAACGTGAAGCAATAAGATCACGCCAACTCAGACTATTACTACTGGTTTGTTGTCTTAACCTGTGATGTGTACTGTAGATTTTGACATCCAGAACGTGGAATCGATGCACTTCGCATTAGCATTGGCTGGGTCAGTCTTGTTTTGCATTCCAAGCATTCACCAGGCTCTGACTAAAAAAATATTTCCTAATCCTTTCTTTAATTAATTTGTGGATGTGCTCTTTTGTTCTTGTCTTTTTAAAAACTTGTTATAGTCTTTTTTATCTTTTCCTTTGATTATCTTATAAACCTGTATTAAATACCTCGAATTCATCTCTTTATTGGATACTATCGACCGGTCTTTGTGAGTTTTTCCTCATAACTGCAATTCTCAAATCCTATTATCAGTTTTGTCGTTTTTGTTTGTGAATTCTTTCCAGCATGTTAATATCCCCTTTACGAAGAAAACTCCACACATGTACACAGTACTCCAATCTATGTCTAACTAATGTTTTATACAGTTTGACTATCACTTCCATGCTCCAATGTTTAATTTTTATTTGAATCATACCATACCATCAATAGACAAACTTGCTTCAATGAAGGCGTTGATAAGAAAATATATATGTAGGCTGGTCACGCTCTAAGCTTGCCTTGCAATAGATGGACACATCAAGTGACGTCAATGTAGCCTTACACCTTCCATCGTACACCCGGACATTCACCAGTGCGATTGAGGCTTTGCCTGCGACAAGATATTTGTCCGACAACGTAAAAGACAGAAATGGGCTTCGATTACATTCGACTTCCTAGTATAAGGAGAACATGTTGTTGTCCTAAATGAATGCAACGTTTTCAGTTTAACAGTATATCACTGTCCCCAGCCTACCTGCAAAGCAACAGGTGTTTTAAAGTTTGAGTTGATCTTGTCAACAATGATTAACTAGCGACTACTAATGAGTGTCATTCCAATCTCATTTCCCCTCGCCCACTTATATCTTCAGACGCCGCGGGGATCCTCAATTGTCTTTCATGAGGTGTCTGTGAGCCGTTTTCATTTGTAATCAATACCTGTTTAGTGTTTCATTAACATGTTCTTGTACACGCCGACTACTGGTATTACAGCCCGAGGGGCAGGAACTTCGTTCAGTCTACTTTTAATAAGAGCATCTGTATCAGACAGCATCTAAGTGGATTAAAGTGACAATATACAGACGCAATACAGATATGTGCAAACTCAAACATTACCTGTTAAACAGATGGTGCGGTTCATCGAGTTGTTTCGATGTGACAACAAAGACAAACGTTTAAAACCTCGATAAGGCACAGGATTCCTTTTTTTTTATCTGAAATAAAGTAAAAGCTTACATTGCACAGCGCGTAGCGAGTGCAGATACATGCGGTCTTTATTGCTCAGCGATATTTGTTATTTTTTTGCTTTCGTTTTATTTCTCTATTCCACAAGGCGCTGTGCGCTGCGCTATGTTTTTATTTAGAGCCTTTTAGCTCAGTGCATCCGACTTCGGAATGCACTTGTATGTGAGGGTCTGCTTCCTCCTGCATTTTCTAAGGGATTGCTTCACCGGTGTAACGGCCGGTGCTGTGATGTGGAGCGAACCCAGCACCTTCCGGTTGTGAGCCGTGTCTCTTAAACACTAGCCATATAAATCATTCGTAGAGACCTCAGGAGTACGAATAAGCACCGTAGTGAACAGAGGTAGCGCAGTGGTGTTCAGTGCATTGGGTTCCCAGCCAGGTGATCAGGTGTCGGTCATTGTTAGAGCGGGATTGATCAAATCACAAAATCGCTCATGTGGTCGATGCATCTTAAACAAAATTGGGTACCAGAATGATCTGAGAAGGTAAAGACGGCCGGCGTATTGATCACCCCTAGTGTGTCGCTGGTCAAGAAAATATAATTTTCCAAAGATGCATCACTGCTGTGTTAACAGGATTAACCGTAATGATAGCATAGCATAAACAGGTTCCATAATGCACAAACAAACATACTCCACGAAAATGTCCGTGAAGACATGATTCACAGGCGATATGCTCAACGAAATTGTTCCGTAAGATACATCATTCTCCAGAAGAACTCAGCCAAGCTTCGCAATAACCACGCCAAACGACGACGGCTGAATGATAGCAACTAACAATTGTTTAACGCCATTGACGCAAATACATGATATGCTATTGCTATCTATTATCAGTGGCAGGCACTTCCCTATATATCAACCCCATCTCACTAGAAGTCCCACACACATGCGTCTATGGCGTACATTCTCTGGCAACCCTTAACTGATTGGTATAGCACGTTTATTTTCTCACACCAAATGCAGGACAACATTTTGGGAGCGAAACAAATTTGAAAAAATGCAGGGAATAAATTAAATCTCGCCCGTCTTTTTCTCTTTATTGCCAGATATGTATAATTTATAAATTAATGTAAACAATTGCACACGCTATCTATCTAATATACTTTCATATTTGCATTTATATTCGACAACTTAAGAACGCCAGTATGAGTGTTATGCAGAATAGTGTGAAACAACGTTTTTTTTGCCTAACAATATAAAAAAATTTCCTTTTGTAAAATATAGAAATATGACGTAATATTCAGCGAGATTTGAATTTGGTTATTGGAAATAAGTTTACGGATCGTTTAATTTATATTGCTTACCATGTCTAGAGAAAGTTCAATTCTGGGGTTTCCAGCCTTAACGTTTTTTCTCTGCGTGGCACTTCATTGCTTCAGATGTTTATAGGGACGGAGTTGTCTTGAAGTAAGACGTCGGCCTAGGGTGCTGGAGGTGGCGGATTCAAATTACGGTGAAGATCGGAATTTCTTTTGCTTGAATTTTCTGGTATTTCCTCAGATCTCTATGTAGCAGAGATCGGACACCCGTGTTCAGTGTCTCGCACGTTAAAACATCCCTCGAAAGATAGAAATTGAAAAGAGTAGGCATAAGGGCCACTGCCAGTGTAAAATTCGAAATTATGTTTAAAATTTACCTTAGCTACGTCTAATTTTCTCCGGTGCTACGGAGTTTGTGCATGGTGCTGATATTCTCCAAAATTACGGGGAAGAACAGAACACTTTTTGGTAAAACCGTGTGCAATCACGTTGATTCTTACACTAAACTAAACCAAACATCTTTATGAAACCAGCGCAAAAAAAAAAAAAACATATGCAGACAAGCTTCAAATTACTAAAAGGGAAATCGAAAGAGGAACATACAAATACTTAGATAAAGACCAAATCTACATGACCTAAATCTAGCATATATCACGCGACTCCCGACAGCAGTGTTCTTGATGAGACTACCTTGACATTATCTACATTAAAAATGAAGATTATGTGGAAAGATGCTTCTCGGTTTCATAGCGGTACGTGTTTCCTTGGTTAGTGTCAGATAATATCGCCTCAAATGTATGTCAACAGAGATCTGCATCTGCTATTCTTGTGTGTTCTAAGTCGTACTTTACGGCTCGAAGTCTGAAAATTGCTCATACATGATATTTCAAGACTAGAGTCCTTACATATGCGCAGCCAGCAAAGGTCAGAACAAGGCAGTCATCCTTTATCGAGTATGTTATGAGAAAAGAAAAATAACATGAAAAAAAGACTTGTAAAAGTTGATTAAGGTTGAGTTTAATCAAAATTTGTAAATGGGTATGGTCAGATACCGCACCGAGACGAGAACAAAAACAAAACCTACGTTACGACCAATAGGCTTTCATCAGGAACAACAATACCGAACTAACAAATCAACATATAATAAAAAATGGTCAACTCATCTGTTTCTGATTGCAGACCCAGTCTGTCTAAGCGACCGGTTGGGCCAGATGCTTGACTCATACTGAATTGGAGCGATCAAACACAAAGTGGCCAGGAGAGCGTAAACAATGTGGGGGAATACGTCAGATAAGCCGATGGTGGCCAAATAGGGGTCCAGATGGGAGAACAAAGAAAAGGTAATATAAGCTGGGAGGGCGTGAGATTGATATAGGAGGGGGGGGGGTGAGAACTGATAGAAGAAAAGGGATGGGGTGGGGGGGGGGCAAAGGAAGACAAATAGATGAGGGCCAGTGTGAGGGTTTGAGAAAATGAATGGAAGATACTAATGCCATGTGGTTAGAGACAACCCAAACTAGAGATACGTCTATTCTCAAGGGCGAATCGATGACGATCGTCAGAGAAGCACGAAACTACACCAGTGACACTAACGTCAGTCTTACACTCAGGGCCATTGAAGTGGTTGGCAATTGGGGAACCAGTGCGGTTGCGGATGTCGTTGATATGTTGGCGGAAACACTCCCGCAGTTCCATACCAGTTTCCCCAATGTATGCCATACCACACTGGCTGCAGATGATAGAATAGATGAGGTTACGAGAATTGCATGTGAATCCCTCTTTGATGAAGAATTCTGCTTTAGGAAAGGTGATGGAGCGAGAAAGGATGACATGAGGGTAGGTAACACAGCCACGTGTATTTTTGTACGGCCTGGTGTCTGGAAAGCTATGAGGGCTGGTGTGTATGCGACTACTGACCAGCAAGTCCCTCAGGTTCCTGTCCTGTTTGTAGGCGACAAGGTCAGGATCGGGAAAAACTTTACGAGTGGCAGGATCAGAGTGAAGAATAGGGAGATGATGGAATAGGATATCCCGGACAGAGACGCAATGAGGGTGATAAGTAAGAACGAGTTTCACACGGTCAAAGGGAGGACGGTGAGTGGGAGTGAAGGGAGTCTTGACGGGAGATAGAAGAACCCACTGAAGGGCGGAGGAGAAAGTGGTCTCAGGGTTGAGTCGCTTGCGGGAGAAATCAAGCATCTCGTGGGCCCTAATAAGGAAGTCGTCGTCATCCTGACATAGGCGTCGGAGGCGGAGGAGTTGGGAGAAAGGAAGCGAATCGAGGCAGGATTGAGGATGGGAGGAAGTGTAGAGGAGGTAGTTTTGGGCGTCAGTGGGTTTGTAGTAGACAGTGGTGGAGAGGCATGAAGGGCAGATAGAGACAGTGATGTCCAGAAAGTGGACAGACGTGAGGGAAATGGCAGACGTGAACTTGATCGAGGGATGGAAGCCATTGACAATGTCGATAAAGTTTAGGAGATCCTTCTCAGACATGTCGGTAATGCCAATCACATCGTCGATGTATCGATAATACATAAAAGGAAAGGGGCCCTGGAATTGAAGCCAGATGAAGGGTTCCAGGTAACCCATGAACAGGCATGCATAGCTGGGGCCCATTCTGGTGCCCATAGCTACACCGCTGATCTCGTCGAGGAACTGGCCATTAAATTCAAAGGTATTGAGAGTATGGACGAGTAGGCACTAGGCCGTACAAAAATAAACGTGACTGTGTTACCTGCCCTCATGTCATCCTTTCTCGATCCATCCCCTTTCCTAAAGCAGAATTATTCATCAAAGAGGGATTCACATGCAATTCTCGTAACCTCATTTATTCTATCATTTGCCGCGAGTGTGGTATGACAAAAATTGGGGAAACTGGAATGGAACTGCGGGAGCGTTTCCGGCAACACCTCAATGACATACGCAACCGCACTCGTTCCCCAATTGCCAGCCACTTCAATGGTCCTGAGCACCGGGGTAAGGCTGACGTTAGTGTCACGGGTCTAGATTCGTGCTTCTCTGACGATCGTCATCGATTCGCCCTTGAGAATAGACGTATCTCTAGTTTGGTTTCGGTATTATTGTCCCTGGTGAAGGCCTATTGGTCGTAACGTAGGTTTTGTTTGTGTTCTCGTCTCGATGCGGTATCTGACCATACCTATTTTTAAATTTTGATTAAACTCAACCTTAAACAATTCTTACAAGTTTTTTTTCTTGTTTTTTCCCCATTATATACATTAACAGAAACCGCTGCAGTCTCGCCTTATTTTAATTTTAATGTTATGAGATGAGGCGCCTTGGACCACGTTATGACAAAGGGAGAAGTAACAAGAATTAAAAGTAAGATAACCCATAGCATAACTGCCGTAGGGGTGTGAGATGTTAGCGATCTCACATTTCAAAGGCTCGACTATCTGAGGCCGGTAGCCATCTCCTCTCCCTCGCCGCTTTTACTATCCAAACCTAATCGGTACCCATTTAAGGTCGGGTCGACTCAGGAGCCATTGCGATATGAAAAAATAGTTCGGCTTCAACTGGGGAATGAACCCAAGACCACTCAGGTGCGAAGCCAGAACGCTAACCAATGCGCTACGCAGCTCCCAACAAGCATTAGAGAAAGAGAAAGGCAGATAGAGAAGACGGTGGACAGCCTGAGAGAATGGCACGGCACAATCAACAACAGAGTTGATTAATGACGCACGTGATAGAATTGGATGGAGGTGTTTGATCGCCAACGCCAAGGTACCTGATGCTGATCTTATTTAACTGTTCTATTATCTCTTTCAAACAACATGTAGTTCAACTTGTAGTTCAACAACATGTAGTTCAACAACTTGTAGTTTAACAACTTGCAGTTGTACAACATGTAATTCAACTTGCAGTTCAACAACTTGTAGATCAACAACTTCTAGTTCAAAAACATGTAGTTCAACAACTTGTAGTTCAACAACATGTAGTTCAACAACTTGGAGTTCAACAACTTGTAGTTCTACAACTTGTAGTTCTACAACTTGTTTTTCGCGGCACATTAGTAGGGGGTGAGTAGGTGCCCCGCGGAAATGGTGGCGGTGGGGGGCACGCCTAAAAAGTGACACATTCCATTCCACTTAACCAAAAACAGTTACCACAGTTTGTTAAATTTAGTTTAGTTGAAGAATAAACATCATTGCACATGGTTTAACCCATAAGTGCTCTGTTCTTCTCCATATTGTTGGAGAATCTCAGCACAATGCACAAACTATATAGCACTGGCGAGGATACCTTAATAGATTTGGCTGATTTTTAACATAATTTGGATTTTATGCAGCGGATCTTTTCCATTTCCAACTGCGGATGGATTTTTTACGTGCGCGGCACTGAACATAGGCGTCCGATCTCTACTACCCAGAGATCCAGGGAAATACCAGAAAGTCCACGGGGGAAAAAATCCCGGTCTCCACCATGATTTGAACCCGCAGCCTCCAGCACCCGAGTCCGACGTCTTACCTCGAGACTACTCAGTCCCCCAGTTACCGTAATGAAAGAAAAGGCAAGAAAACTGGTCCTCACACAAAGCTGAAAACTAGTACAATGAAATATATTACATTTAATTCCCGACCGACGGCAATTATTGACTACCTTTGCTTATTTCTACAATTACGTATTTGTAAAGTGTGACCCCGCCTATCGACGGCAAACGGATGTCAGTTGCGCAGGTTGAATGTGACGTGTGCACAATTAAGGCTATTCAGTTTCACCGGAAATGTGTTTCCAGCGGTGGAAATAGTTCATCAACCGGGGTCCATCGGTACAGGCTTGATGACAGGTCTAAAGATGACGTCAGCATTGCAAGCAAACAAACTAGTGGAGAAAACCCATTCGCACAACTCCCTTTGGGTGAAAATCTGATGCTGGGAGAAGCTGTTTTTGTTGTTGTTGCAAGTCGGTAATAGTCTTGTGACTTGAATGTTTTACTAAAACTGGTCAAATCACATCTCAGATGCATTTACGCATATCGTGTTGGTGGATTCTAAAATATTTGTAGAGTAACTGAAGTAAAATTGCCAACATTGGAAAATAAAATGTACAAGAAATATTCAAAATAGTTGTTTCTCAAATTAACATGAATTCTACTATACAGTTCCAAAACTTGGCATTAGACTAAGAATTTAAGAAGGAAAAAAAAACACAATTTAAGCGGGGGCTCGACTTTATTGCCTCGGGTTTTTTCTCCATTTTAGCTCGGTCTCTCTCGGCAGAGCATCCAGAGCATCGCACGAACTCCGTAGCTCCAGCGATGAACCCATGGATCTCCGGAAAAAATTGACATCATGGACCGACAGTCGCAGCTCGAAATTGAACCCCGACTGTCTGAACACGAGGCAAACGGCTTGACCACTTCGTCACAGAGACCCCCTAGGCTAAGAATATAACATCTTAACTGATGAGCTTCACAACATATGTCTGCATAGCATGATTTGTATTGTATGATCGGACCAGGTGGATAAGAAAACACAGTTATGTGGCCTAGAAGAGGGCTTATTTCCTGAACATAGAGGAAAAAACGTGAGGACGAATGGGAAGTACGCTTAGAAAGATATGAAAATAGAACTGGACATGCGTGGTATTGACTCTAGTGGCCCAAAAGCGTCGTATGGTCAAAGAACACCTTGAGTAAATTTTAGCACAGGTTGCTAGTCAAGCTGCAGCTTCAATAGGCGTTTCACAATATGAATTGAAAGAGGATATTTGTTACAACCGTATAACCCAAAGACAGCCCTATATTCCAAGCCGTATTTACTAAAGGAAGCTGTCAAGATAGCTCTATGTATTAAAGGAAATTTTCCAGATATGTACAAAGGCAAACATATAGGACTGTCATGTGTACAGAGGGAAACATAAAGAATAGTTATATGTACCAATGAAAACTTACAAGATAGCTCTATGTATGAAAACAAAGATACAAGATAGCTGTGTGTACCAAGTAAAACACATAGGATAGTTCTGTTCCAAGAGGAACACATAAAGAAAGCCATATGAACTAATGGAATCATAAAAGAAAACCATGTATTCTAAAAGGAAACACAAAATGTGAACTAATAAATCATAAAGGGAGCGATGAATAAAAAATTGAGAAATAAACACATGCTTGAGTAATAAAAGTACTCAGCTGGAAAGCACATAAGAAATCGTCACTGGTCTCCTGGTTAGTTGACTCGTCAGGGATAACAGTCTCTAGTGCGCAATGGGATGTGAGAACTATTACTACAAATTTGATACCCGCGAAGATTCGTAAACTGTGAAAACTTCAGATATGAGCAGCTTCAAAAATAATAGCAAGTAATTAAAAAATAATAACTTGACTAGCAAATGTAGTCACATAACATGTCATGATGTAGAAGTTGAGACGCTTGAGATAGTTTTGGTAGAGGTCTCGGCTTGAGATAGTATTGGTAGAAGTCTCGGCTTGAGATAGTATTGGTAGAGGTCTTGGCTTGAGATAGTATTGGTAGAGGTCTCGGCTTGAGATAGTATTGGTAGAGGTCTTGGCTTGAGATAGTATTGGTAGAGGTCTCAGCTTGAGATAGTATTGGAAGAGGTATTTGCATGATATAGTATTGGTAGAGGTCTCGGCTTGAGATAGTATTGGTAGAGGTCTCGGCTTGAGATAGTATTGGTAGAGGTATTCACATGAGATAGTATTGGTAGAGGTCTCGGCTTGAGATAGTATTGGTAGAGGTCTTGGCTTGAGATAGTATTGGTAGAGGTATTCGCATGAGATAGTATTGGTGGAGGTCTCGGCTTGAGATAGTATTGGTAGAGGTCTTGGCTTGAGATAGTATTGGTAGAGGTCTTGGCTTGAGATAGTATTGGTATAGGTCTTCGCATGAGATAGTATTGGTAGAGGTCTTGGCTTGAGAGAGTATTGGTAGAGGTCTTTGCTTGAAATAGTATTGGTAGAGGTCTTCGCATGAGATAGTATTGGTAGAGGTCTCGTTTTGAGAGAGTATTGGTAGAGGCCTCGGCTTGAGAGAGTATTGGTAGAAGTATCGGCTTGAGAGAGTATTGGTAGAAGTCTTGGCTTGAGATAGTATTGGTAGAGGTCTCGGCTACTGTGAATTTTCTATTTTCCATGTTCATTGCTTTGGAATAATCATACATATTAGTTCGCCTAAACGTCTGAGGCCCGGTAGGGATTGCTATATGCTGGATCTACACTGTGCAGAGATGGCTCTTCTGTACATCCAGCCTGTTGGGGGAAGACTTTTAGCGCTGAGGAAAGACATGTGAAGCATCTTGTCTGCTGGGGTTTCCTTATCCATCCGTACGACATGACCGAACATAGAAACTTAGCGCCGATCAAGTGTTTCTGAGATTTGGTACAGACCTGTTTTAGCAGAGACCTCCACGTTGCGGATGTAGTCATGCGATCGGATGCCCAGGATACGCCGGTGGTTGCACATGTGGAAGATCCCCAGTCTCGACATGTCACGTTTCCGTAATGTTCAGGTTTCGGAACCGTAAAGTAGAACTGGGACCACGCAGGACTGGTAGGTGTGGATTCTTGTTTTAATGGAGATCTTGCCGCTGCTTCATACACGTCGGAGGTCGTTCATAGCAGACGCAGCTTTCCGGTCCACCTTGACCACTGTGCCCATCTCATGATATTGTGCTGTCAGGGTAGACGAATTCTTTGGAGCCCTCAACATTATGACCTTGAGTTTCAGTACCCTGGGTTACTGTGTCAGAAATGCTGTTCTGAACTTTGGTTTTGGTCCAGCATATAAACAGGCTTAGGGAGTGCTTTCGCTGTCTTGAAATTCTAGAGAGCGCCGGATAACACTATTGTCTGTGCTGAACAGAACAATATCGTCCCCGTAAACGAGATCGGTGAAGATTGACTGATCGATTGCGATACCCTCTTGTTGTACGCTGGGGAGGACAAGTAGCAAGTCGACCTTCCGGCAGAGAAGGTCGGGGGCAAGTACACAGTCCTGCCTGACTCCTGAAGTCGTGAGGAATCTGTCCGAGAGAGTACAGTCATGCCTGACACCTGAAGTCGTGGGGAGTCTGTCCGAGAGAGAACAGTTCTGTCTGACACCTGAAGTCGTGGGGAGCCTGTCCGAGAGAGAACAGTCCTGCCTGACACCTGAAGTCGTGAGGAATCTGTCCGAGAGAACACAGTCCCGCCTGACTCCTGAAGTCGTGGGGAACTGTTCGAGAGAGAGCCAACCCATTTGAATTCTAGCGCATGTGTCCTTGTTTAGCTCCTTCATTAAGTTTAAAGGGGGGGGGGGGGGGGCGGAATGCCTATTCCCTCGAGAACATTTTGTATTGCATTTCCTAACTGTAAGCAATGTACCAATTTGCATCCTTGTAGACTGTAGTGTTAAACGACCTCTGCGCAAACTGGGCCCCTTAGCTGTATGGGACAATAGATTAGCATCTTCTTAGTTCAGTGGTGATTGGATGACAGAAGCAGTCGGTGACATGCACACTTTGTGACATCGTTCAATGCAATCCTTTTGTTGTAGTAACATGGTTGCTGTTTAGATAAACATATCATTCGATTGTCAACCATGCACTAGAACATCCAATCTAAAAGTTGAACATAGATTCGGCACAGAGGTACTCACACGACAGGATATACCATGGTGATGGTGCTAGACTCCATTGTTCTAAATCATGTATTTATGTTAGCTGGAGTGATATGTTTCCTCCCTCGATGCCTTTACCTTTTTTTTTTAATGTGACGTATCCATTTGCAGCTTGGTTGACTGGAGTGTGTTGAGGCCTGGGTTTGAATTAGGTACAATTAGGTTGTCGTTGTTCCTGTTGTTTGAAGCTACTCGTGCTGAACTGAGAAAACTCTTTACGGTGTTTCTTTGCTAGTGGGTTACAGTGACTCTTCTTACACTACGAGACGTACTTTAGATGGTGGACGGATGTCGCTCTGGCTATAGTGCATTGAGAGACTTCTCAGTTAGCTTATCACTATAGGGATCAAAGTGCAGGTCTACATCTGGTTGGCACAGTCCGTGACACAGTCCGTTTCAAGGGAGCCCGACACTAAAGTGAGGTTTTCTTGACCAGTATGTTTCAACTGACTGAAGTTACACTTCACTCCCAGTTCGATTATATACAATTTTATAGTTGCAGAGTTTATTTCATGTCAATTACATTCTTTATAGTTAAATTAGGACGCATATCCATTGTGTTAATGTGTGTTTGTGTATCTATCTGTGTTGTGCTGTGCGCATGCGTTGATCTGCTCCCTGTTTCGTTAATGTTCCCAATCGTACGAGATCCAAAGCACATGATACGGGGAGGAAGACATATTGATTTAAATCAACAACAGTCTGCTAGGTGATGATTCTTTAGTCAATTAATCATCGAACCAGACTTCATGAGTTTAACTTCAAAAGAGGGTCGAGCATGCTTGGACGGCTAAGAAGACTGGGAAAAAAGCGAGCTTCTTGAACCATGTGCTAAAAGCCTATCCTTGTCTATTTGCTGAGAGAGGCTGGTCACACTTGGATCCGCCTGGTGTGTAGTAATGTCGAATCTGTATAACATAAATATTCAATTAATCAATCATCATGGTATCAATCAATCAAAGTCCTGGGCTCCTCTTGATACATAGGCCATCGGAAACATCTCGTCAGCGTACACGGTTCTTGGCTCCTTATTTTGCGTCTCCCCAGGTATAATTATTGAATTTTAGCTCTTAATCACATTCTCTTCTCCGCGTATTTTTGGGTCTACCTCTCTCTCTTTTCCCTTTAGGATTCCATGTAAGAGCCTGTCTGGCTATGTTAGACTTTGCCTTCCGCAGCGTATGTCCATTCTAGCCCAATTTGCTTCGCTTAATGTATTGTTCCAATGGCTGTTGTTAGCTCCTTTCCCACAAGTCTTCATTCCTCACCATGTCCTGCCACTTTATGAACACACGTCTTCATTCCTCATCATGTCCTGCACTTTGTGCACATTATCCTTCGCCGTAGGCATCTGTTAACGAAGGACTGGAGTCTGTGTTGTATGACCTTGGTCGTTCTCCATGTCTCCACTCCATATGGCAACACCGACTTGACACTTGAATATTCTAATTTTCGTGTGAATCTTGATATCTCTGGATCTCCATATATTGTTTAGTGTCAGGAATGCCCCTCGCGCCTTTCAAACTCTGATCCTTAATCTGCATATACTGATCTGTTTATTGTGCTGCCTAAATAGGTAAAGGTATCCACTTCCTCCAATTGCTCTTCCCCCAGCAAAATTGGTTCTTTGCTGTTAGTGTTGTATTAAAGGAGCTTGGTTTTCTTCATGTTGATATTCAGTCCCAGTTTGGCCGATTGTTCTTTCATTTATTATGCATATTCTTTCTTTTCTTCTTCTTCTTCTTTGGCGTTTGCCTTGAAAAGGATGTTGGAATTTTGTGTCGTAGTGTACAGGGGGGCAACAATATCTTTTAGGGGACGGCGTGGGCTAGTCGTTAAGTGACACGGTTCACAACCCGAAGGTGCTGGGTTCGATCCCCATCACAGACCCGACCGTTACCCCGGAGACTCAAACCCTTAGAAAATGGAAGAGGAAGCAAACCCTTACATAAAAATAATGCCCACTCGGATGCACTGGGCCGACAGGCGCAACATACAAACCACAGTGCAACGCACACCGCCTTGGGGAATAGTGAAATGAGGCGAACGCAAAAACAAATAATCCTCTGCGCCTTTCAGCTCATACATCCGAATTCACTATTCCTGGTACCAGTTTTGTCTTCCCACTGCAATCCATATTTTTTAGCCAGACTGCACCAGAGCAGCCTGTTTCCAGGACCGTCACGTGAAGACTAAATAGGTTTCTGCCAGTCAAACATAATACATAGTCCTCATTATTACATTACCAGTCAAACATAATACGCAATCTTAGTTTTTACATTGCCAGTCAAACATAATACACAATCGTGGTTTTTACATTGCCAAACATAATACACAATCCTAGTTTTTACATTGTCAGTCAAACATAATACGCAATCCTAATTATTACATTGCCAGTCAAACATAATAAACAATCTTAGTATTTAAATTGCTAGCCAAACATAATACACAATCCTAGTTTTTACATTGCCAGTCAAAGATAATACACAATCTTAGTTTTTACATTGCCAGCCAAACATAAAACACAATCTTCATTATTCATCTTTTACAACATGCTTGGACGGTTGCGGTGGTTCTAAATTATTTCTACTCTATTACGATTCGGCTAAGAACTGATATAATACCTTAAAAAACAACTAAAGTGAGGACATTATAACGGGAAAGGTGGTACGTTACTCAATAACACACCGTTGGGTCTCACACTCCAATTTGGTTCAATTACAGATCGATCAGAAGACAATTGCAGATCGATCAGAGAAGCAATTGCAGATCGATCAAAAGAAAATTGCAGATTGATCAGAGAGACAATTGCTCATCGATCAGAGGGAGGCACCTGAGGCATGAGGGGTGGAAAAGGAGGGTGGCAGGAGAGATTCAGCCTAGAGTGAGTATAGTCAATGGGCTACATGAAACTTCAGCAAAAAAATAATTTCGGAATCGGCTGAAAGAAACGGAGTGCTTAAGACTGACCACACATCGCATTCAAATTAGTTTATGCTCAAATGTGAATATTATGCCACCAAATGTTCATATTATATCATCAAAAGGTAATATTATATTATTCCTTAGAATATTGTTTATATGTATATATATATATATATATACCAAAACAATATTTCTGGAACAGATGTGAGTGTGTGTGATTATGGGATAATTTTCTACAAGAAAGCATGTGTGTGTGTGTGTGTGTGTGTGTGTGTGTGTGTGTGTGTGTGTGTGTGCGCGTGCGTGCGTGCGTGCGTGCGTGCGTGCATTCGTGCGTGCGTGCGTGCGTGCGTGCGTGCGTGCGTGCGCGTGCGTGCGTGCGCGTGTGCGCGATATTTCCTACAGCAAAGTATGTATGCACATATGTGTGTATGTGTGTAAAATTACAATAATACAATATGTCTGGAAGCCTTGGCAGGGTGTGTGTGTCTGCTGATGGAAATGTGTGTGTATGCTTGATTGTGACATGTTTACGGGAATGCACATGCGTGTATATATGTGTGTGATTGTTAAATAATATTACATTGGAACGTATGTGTATATGGGTATATGTTTGTGATTGTATTAACTTAACTTAACTTAACGTTGTTATACTGGTTTAGAAGACTCTGCAGAGTTTGTAAACAACCAGTTTCATTTACATTTCATTGCTCTAAAAGATATGAGCATCCGATCTAATCTTCAAACCAATAATTGTCCCTGTCTCCACTACTTCCTTTGGTCCCTTTCCTTTTATATCATTCTAATACTATTCTCGCACATACTGTAATTATGTTCCATCTTTGATCTACCCACGTGGATGACTGTGCGTTTACTCTCATTAAACTCCATTTGCCAGCTCGTAGACCATTCTCGATTCCTATCTAAATCCAACCTCAATATATTCACTTCTGCTTTAGATGAGACACTAATAATAGTAATATAGTATCACATTGGAACGCATGTGTGAATATGTATATTTCTGTGTGTGATTGTAATATAATAGTATGCTGAAGCCCATGTGTGTGTATATGTGTGTGATTGTAATATAATAGTATACTGGAGCAGATGTGTGTGTATGTGTGATTTTAATATAATAGTATACTGGAGCGCATGTGTCTGTATATGTGTGTGATTGTAATATAATTGTATACTGGAGCACATGTGTGTGTATATGTGTGTGATTGTACTATAATAGTATACTGGAGCACATGTGTGTGTATATGTGTGTGATTGTAATATAATAGTATACTGGAGCACATGTGTGTGTATATGTGTGTGATTGTAATATAATAGTATGTTGGAGTGCATGTGTATATGTGTGTGATTGTAATATAATAGTATACTGGAGCGCATGTGTATGATTATAATATAATAGAATGCAGAAGCCCATGTGTGTATTTATGTTTGTGATTGTAATATGGGTGACCAAAGACATTCTAGACTTTTGTGATAAAAGAGGGTCACTGAAAAAACACAATTACCCACCGAAGGAGGTCGGCAGTTATAAAGAGGTCAAGAAAGCCATACAACAAAAGATGGAAGACGCGAAAGAAGCGTGTATATGTGAGCAATGCACACACATCGAAGAGAGACTAAACAGAAATGATGCTAAAGGAGCATACAAGGTTGTCAAAAAACTGATAACACCATGATAAGGCAGGAACCTTATGATCCATGACAAAAGCGGCAAATGCCTTATAGAGGAAAATGACGTACTGGCACGATGGACAGAGTACTGTTCCGAGCTTTATAACTATAAAGGGCGAAACAAACCTGAGAAAACATTCCCCCCAACACCAACAAATATAGAGGATAACCAACTGATGCCGAAGGAAGAGGTAATTGCAGCGGTAAAGACATTGAGAAGAGGGAAGGCGGCCGGCGTGGACAATATACCAGCAGAGCTCTTACAAGCAGGTGGAGAGGTAGTGGTGGAAGGCCTGACACACATCTGCAACACAATATGGGCGACAGGAGACTTGCCGGACTTATGGACGAAATCAATAGTTATACCGTTACATAAGTCTGGAAACCTAAAGCTGTGCCAAAATTACAGAACAATAAGCCTCATCAGCCACCCTAGCAAGGTCATGCTTAGATTAATCCTCGACCGATTGAAACCCCAAGCAGAGAACATCATTGCCGAGGAGCAAGCAGGGTTCAGACAGGGAAGAAGCACTACAGAACAGATATTTAATTTAAGGCTGCTAAGCGAGAAATATCTAGAACAGCAGCAAACACTGTATCATATGTTTTGGATTTTAAGAAGGCGTTTGATAGGGAATGGCATAAAGCGATTTGGGCAACCATGAGGATGTATAATATCAACGGAAATATTATAACGGTCATTGAACACCTGTATGACAAGGGGTCTAGCGCAGTTCTTGTGAATTGGAGGCGAGGGGACTGGTTTCGCACATCAGTTGGTGTGAGACAGGGGTGTACACTCTCTCCAACTCTTTTCAATATATTCCTTGAAGAAATTATGACTGAGGCACTTGGAGGTCACGTTGGTACTGTCAAGATAGGGGGCCGAACGATTACCAACCTTCGTTTTGCAGATGATATTGACGGGTTGGCAAGTTCAGAAGCAGAACTCCAGGAATGGGTCAGAAGGCTCGATGAAACAGCTCTTGACTATGGTATGGAGATAAACGCTGGAAAGACAAAATTAATGACCAACAACGCCACGGGCTTCAACATCAGGATAAAAACTAACGGTCAGGAACTCGAAGTGGTTGACCGTTTTAAATATCTTGGGTCGATTGTCAGTGATGAAGGATCAAAATGTGAGGTGTTGGCCAGAATAGCACAGACAATAGCGGCGTTTGCACGGCTTAACAAATTCAGGCAAGATAAACGGTTAGCACTACGCACGAAAATCAGATTAATGCGTACACTGGTCCTGTCAATATTCCTGTATGTGTGTGAGACATGGACAGTTACAGCTGACCTTCAACGAAGGATACAGGCATTGGAGATGAGATGTTTCCGAAAACTACGTACAAAGATCGAGTTACACATGAGGAAATATGAGATAGAATTACAACAGCAATAGGCTCCTTCGAAGACCTATTGGCAACTGTCAAAAGAAGGAAACTCACTTGGTACTCACATATCGAGATCAAAAGTTTTTGCAAATACAATCCTCCACGGAAAGGTGAATGGCAGACGACGAAGAGGCCGGCCCAAAAAGAGATGGGAGGACAACATAAAAGAATGGACCAGTCTCCGACCAGAAGAGTCACGGGCAGCGGCATCTGACAGAGAAGGGTGGCGCGGGGTTGTGATGATGTCTTCATGTGTGCCCCAACGACCTCACCGGTTACGGGATGACCTGACCTGACCTGATTGTAATATAATAGTATGCTGCAGCGCATGTGTGTGTATATGTATGTGATTGTAATATAATATTATTCTGGAGTGCATGTGTGTATGTGTCTGTGTATATCTGTGTGTGATTGTAATATAATATCACATTGAAGTGCATGTGTACGATAATAATTTTAATTATTAGCTGGCCACACATGCCTGAATATTTAACAATGGATCCCGGACATATTGAGCACTACAAGATCCACACAGATCGATCTGGAAACCGGAAACAATATTCTTTGAATTGGCATTGTGTTAAAACGTCATACATTGAATAGCTACTTGTGACTAGCCATTATGAACTTCATTAACCGCCAGTGTGTGCTGCTACAAGATTACTTTCATTATTACATTACCAGCCAAACATGATACAGGTAAGGGAAATTCCATAGCATTTTCTGTCCATGCAGATGAACTTTTTACAAAATCTCCATTACAAATTTTCAGTTTTTCTGTTAAATTTTGTAACCAGTTGTCATCCTCGTCGTTTGTCTATCCTAACTTTAATAAAACCAGGTACCCATATACAGCTGGGCTAACTGCATCAGCAGTGGCTGCAGAAATGTAACATTCTCCGTTTTACGGATAGGAGCAAAATATCTTAACTTAATATATATATAAAATAATAGGCTCTGCAGATTTGATGTAGTAGTGTCCTACATATGAGGAATATATCAAGAATAATGGATATTACCAGTACGTAATTCCAACATGTCGATTTCGAAATCACTTCGTGTCCAGTTTGACTGGACAATTCTCTAGGTACAGAAAGAATTGACGTGCAGAATATGGTAGCAAAACTACTGTACTGCAAAACTGCTATAGTGGAACACATTACAAACAGATACACACATACATCCATACACTGGGCAATACTTCCTGATATCGTCTAAAGAAATACTGTTTATTATGGAAAGGGGCTTGCCTTTGCCAGCAGAATCCAGAAAATCAAATCTTTAATCATAGTTTCTAAGATAAACTCGATGGAGACTTAGATAACCTCTATCTACAAAATGTGTCCACCTGATATTCAAAATAGGAAGCACAAACATGGTGATCTTCGGTACCATTCTAAGACTTGGTACATAAGAAAACCACGGCGTTAATAAATAGGTCAAAAATGGCTATTTAAAATAAGAACTAAATTAGATACAAACTTAAAAACCATGTGTCTGCATATTTACATTATCCGCTTTCTCTCAACGTTATTTTCAACAAACAATTGATTCATTTACCCTATCGTTATATCAGCGTACCAAAATCTTGTCCATAGAGATCTGTGTCTGCTGTCGCAGCAAGCAAAACCTGCACCATAGAAGTCTTTGTCTGCTGTCTCAGCCACCAAAACCTTGACCATAGAAGTCTTTGTCTGCTGTCTCAGCCACCAAAACCTTGACCATAGAAGTCTTTGTTTGCTGTCTCCGCCACCAAATCCTTGACCATAGAGATCTTTGTCTGCTGTTTCAGCCACCAAAACCTTGACCAAAGAGGTGTGCTGTCTCAGCCACCAAAACCTTGACCAAAGAGGTCTTTGTCTGCTATCTAAGCCACCAAAACTTTGACCATAGAGGTCTTTGTCTGCTATCTAAGCCACCAAAACTTTGACCATAGAAGTCTTTGTCTCCTGTCTCAGCCACCAAAACCTTGACCATAGAAGTTTTTGTCTGCTGTCTCAGTCATATTTGCACTTTGTGTACAACCGTTTCGTCATTCGCGATTCTTCTCTTTCCAAGATGGGATCGTGCTCTATTCTATAGGCTAAACAATGCAAACACCCTATTGCAGTTGCTGTATTATCTATCGTTACTCGCATGTCAGCTCGAATCATCTCCCATACTCACCGCATAGATTATTCTGTTGCAATCAGAACAACTCGACCAAGATGTGCTTCATCAACAATTTGTAAAGCATTTTTGAGAACATTTATCGACCCAGATATGCCTCACTTTACGCAAAAAAAACCTTTATCACCGACAACAGAAAGTCCTTTACTTCCACCTAATGACAAATTTAGCAAATATGAACTGTATTTTTCAGCTATTCAATATCGGTTTGTTACCTACTTGCTAACATACCCTCGTACATAGAACCTCACGCTGACCACCAGCTATAAAGTGTACAATTTATAAGCACATTTAACCACAGCAATTACATTTCCTGAAAGAGCTATATAAAGATGCCAAAATCCTTCATATGATACTGTTATCTTTAGATATATTGAACCTGACGTCTGAAAGTTTACTCTTGTAAATGCTGAAATTATTTAAATATCGTGCACAGTGGTAATGAGTTGCGAATGTCTATCTATACTGGTTCAGAGAACAGTTTATAGCCAGCGTTTCCTTTATTTCTTCTTGTCTTCTTTTTTTACCGCCATTGAAGCAAGTGACAATTCTTTTCTAAAGCTATGTACATCATCACACGCACGCTATCAAGTGTAGCTCTTTTTTCTAACAATTGTTTTACGTGAGTATATTGTAGAGCCCATGCACAATCCTGTTTAGTTGCCTTTTACGGCATGCTTGGAAATTAGTGTTACTACCATTTCATTCGTAGGTATTACACAGGTAAAAAATAATGCTACTTGACATGTAATAATCCATCATTGGAGGAGGAGGTAGAGATCCAACATGATGATAAAGGTTCAGTATCGGCAAGACACAGGTTTTTATCCAGCAGTGGGTAACAAAAAGATCCACCACGCATACTATCTGGCGACTGCAGGGGCAAGTGTTCGTTATCCCTGGGAAAGTGACATATGAAGTGACCATGACGGATTTTCGGCGACATGCAGTAACTTTGATCTAACGATCAACACAAGGAAAACGGAGATACTTTTCCAGTTTTCCCCTATGGAGTCGTACACCGTGCCAAACATTACTACCCAAAACCAGCGTCTACATGCAGTCGCTAGTTTCATCTACCTTGGCACTACCCTCACTAGAGATGCAAATATCGACAGTGAGATCAATATCAGGATTGCTAAGGCGAGCTCTGTGCTTGGAAGGCTCCATGCAAACGTACAGAATCAACAAGACATCATTGTCGTCACCAAGATAAAAGTGTAGAATAGTATTATTCACCCTGCTTTATGTCTGTGAGACATGCATGTCAGACAGCTCAATTGTTTTCACCTGAGATGTCTGCTTAGACTGCTCAAGATTAGGTGGAAGGACAAAGTGTTTAGCATTTTAAACATCCATGAACTTCTTAAATTGGCTCAGCTTCGACGGACTTGACATGTTGTTCGAATTACAGATAAACGCAACCCCAAGCAGTTGATATTCCATGAGCTCACATCAGGAAGACGCTCACCAACAGGGCAGAAGAAACGTTATAGAGACTCCTGGAAAGTGCCTCTAAAATGCTTTAATATGGATGTCATCTCTTGGAAGATGCTTGCCCCAGACCGTACCACCTGGTGAGCTAGTATCACCGTAGGTGCTAAGAGAGTACAGGGTTCGCCGAGGACCAGCGAAAGCGAACTGCCCGAAATAACAATACTCAAAACGATTCCACTGCCAGATCCTCGCATGTTTGCCTTGAATAAGCTAGGGTCGGCCGTTTCAATGATCAGAGAACACATATGTTTCAGAAATAGTATGATGCTGTCGCCATGTTCACTTGCGATGGACAATTATTATTATCCCTCAGTCCCACAACTTCTCAAGTTGACGTCAGCAAAGGAAATAAACACTAATGATAATTGTGTTTTTATGAGTCCTCAATGACGTCCTCTAAGGTAACGACTCTATAAATGGTGAAACAGCAATTAATGCACACACTGAATGAATTTGGAATGAAAGGATAAAATAACGATAAACAGTCTGGCGGTCTTCTCACGCCAAAAACTACAGCTGTTCTATGTAGATTTAATTAGACCCTTCTAACCTAAAACAGGATCGAGCTATCTGGAGAAAGTCAGTTAGAGGGGGCATATTAGCTGCTGACGCTCGTAGAAGTCTTCTGGCTACAGAGTAAAGAGAAAGACTGAAGAGATCAAGGAACAGAAAGGCAAGCCAGCCTTCTCAGTATGGTTGTACGATCTGTAGCAGGGACTGTCACTCGCGGATCGGTTTTTACAGCTATAGCAGACAGTGTCAAATACAGGCGACAGAACTGGACAAAACTGACGGAGCGCCACTCTCGTGGTCTATAGAGACTGAGACGCCTATGATGGAATGAACCTAAAACAAGGTAAAGGTCGATCCCATGGCAAGAATCGTTTGCGGGAATGAAGATAACTCTTCATGTACTAAGCCGCAGCCTATGTAAGGTGCGGTAACCAGTTCCTCCCTTCCTTGCTGTTTAGACCTTCCCCAACTCATACGTCAGGTACAGATTTACAGCTGGGTCGACTCGAGGAGCGGTCGTACCAGGAAAAAACACGCCCGGATTTTCTTCTGTTCATCCGTGATTTCGAACGCGAGCTCGCTGTAATCCCAGTATTAACAAGCTTGCTCACTCTTCTTTATCGCCGTTAGTCAAGAAAAGGATCGTGTGACGTTGTGTTGTACTTTACAGTAGGGCGCGGATACCTGCTCATTTCGGCCGGTTACATCCGACCTTAGCATGTCATTTTTGACCTTCCTTCCTCGATCCATATTCTCTTTGCCAGACTTCATTGTAAAAGTTTGTTTTCAGATTCGCAAATTAGTGGCGAAATAGGTGCTTGATTAGTTAGCTATAGGTCGCTGGCCCTAATGGCAGCAGCCAGATATGAGTCGTTGGCTGTTATCAACTCATTCATTGTTAGATCTTCTGCCCCATTTTGCGTTGTTTTGTTTGTTTGTTTGTATTAAAAGTTTTCCTTTTTTGGATTGTATTGGCAAAGACACACTGCTTTCCACCGCCAGCCCGTAGTTCTTTGGGCGATATCAGGAAATATTGGCCAGTTTATAGATGTGTATGTGTGTCTCTGTATGTATGTACCAACTATCTTAGTGCAAATGTGTTGCTGTTGATTCTTTGTCCTATATATATATATATATATATATATATATATATATATATATATATATATATATTCCGTATCGTTTATGTGATATTCCCTTTTTCCGTTGCCGTATACTGTCAGGCTCATGAGTTCGAATCTCAACATTTTTCAATTTAGGGGACATTTTTAATGGAAATGATTATATTTTCTTTAGGTACAACACTTTTGTACGAACATATAATTACCTTTCGAACGGTTTTTTACATATGAATTATTGGTTAGGGGGAATTGCAGGGAAGAGAATGTTTAGATGAAAGCATATAGAGGGATTTTAACTTATTTGATAATTATGTTGTGTTATTGTGGTTAAGTTTTAAAAGATCACAATAGAACATCAAGAAATTATGATTAAATTAATGAGGACGTAAAGGTTGTGGATAATACAATCAACTCAAACATGACATGAAATAGGGCATAGCTATTTTGTGTCTTTCATGTCTCCTGTTTATAGGTAAATTTATATTACAAACCCTCAAAAAGGGTTTTCGTGTAGTATTGAAACTCGTGTTGTTTATTGTGGTGTAGAGAGGTGTAGATGACTCACTCAAAACAAATGTTACGTATAATGTGGTGAAAGATTTGTGTGGCTCTCTTGTCTCCCTTTGAGGCAACTAAAATTATGATTACAAGAAAATGGGGATTAAATGTATTATTATTATTTTTGAAAGTCTTGTAGATTAACTATCAGACTAAGAGTCTGCATTATTACTGGTACGACAAAACAAGACGCACATAAAATGGGTCATAGTTACAATTGTGATTGTTTGAGCATCGTGTGGATTTGTGAGGAGGTGACGAGTATAGACAAAACAAACGTTCCCTACAATGATTTAGAGATAAAATATTACTCTCGTATCTCCTTTTAACAGTCGATTAAGATTACGAGCCCTCAAAAACACTTCATATATAATTTTGAAAACGCGTGTGGATTATTAATTAAGTGATGGATGACAGCGTGGCGTTGTGAGGATGTCTTCATGTGTTCCCCAACGACCTCACCGGTTACAGGATGACGTGACCTGACCTGACCTGATGGATGAGAAGGACTCAAACCGAACAAATGCACATACAAAATTCAAAGTTTACTTCGTGACTTTCAAACTTTTATTTAAAGGTCAATTGCGATCAATAAATCCTCAATAAGCGTTCATATATAGTTTTCAAACTCTTGTGGATTATTGAGGAGATAAAGGAGTTTAAATAATATAGTTAAAAGCAAACGTCACTAAAAATAGATTTGATTTTACTTTGTGATTCACAAGTCTATTTGTGGGAGGGTGGGGGCAACTGATATCATCATTCCTAAATAAGGGTTCACATACAGTTTTGAAACTTTTGAAGATTAATTAGGACATGGAGGGCGAGGTTTAATCATACAAAACAAAACATGTCGTATTACCAATTTGGAGACCGTTTTTTACATAATGTGCTTTAGAGAGAGGAGACTAACGTATGGTCAGATAAAACATACTTATCGGACACGTCAGTCAAGGTCAGGGAAAATATACTCATCGTACATGTCAGTCAAGGTCAGGTAAAATATATTGATCAGACATGTCAGTCACGGTCAGGTAAAATATACTAATCGGACATGTCAGTCAAGGTCATACAAAATATACTTATCGGACATGTCATTCAAGGTCAGGTCAAATATACTGATCGGACATGTCAGTAAAGGTCAGGTAAAATATACTGATCGGACATGTTAGTAAAGGTCAGGTAAAATATACTGATCAGATATGTCACTCAAGATTAGGTAAAATATGCTGATCGTACATGTCACTCAAGGTTAGGTAAAATATACTGACCAGGACAACCTCACTTCCGCGTATGTCTTTCGAGAAACAGGTTGTTTTCATAGCAGCTAGATAGCGAGGCGGGGATCGGCGTGGTCCCCGTAGTACTGAGCGACACGCAGATGTAGCCAAGTATAGCATAGCCGCCTAGAGGACCACGACCGACCTTTATTAGCACGAGTGTGATGTGGAAAAACTTTCTGCAACCGATCAATTAACGTTATTTTCAGGGCGCACAAAAGAGAAATGTTTCTCACTGTGGGCCTTTAACAACAACAACAAAGTAATATACTTTTGCATGATTCCTTCCTATTTTCCAAATATCCGCGGCTCATATTTTTTATATATTCAAACTCCTAACATTATTATTAATTATTTTTACACGAAAGTAAGGTAGAGAGATTTGTTAATTTCGTGCCGTACATAAAAACACACATGAATGCGCACACACATACATACAGACAAACACATACACACGCACACACACACACACATACACATACACACATGCACACACATACGCACACAAACATACACACACACATCTACCCATACACAAACACACATACACACATACACATACACACACATACACACACACATACATACACACATACACACACATGCACACACACACATGCATACACACATATATACACACATAAACACATGCACACACACACATACACACACACACATGCACACACTCACACATGCATACTGAAAACCCGTTTTGTTTTCTCGGAGTTCAATCTTTTCATGAGATAAGTGCTTTTTAGAGCTACTCTTAGTGCAAGCTTAAGATAACCAACGTAGATCGGTCACTGGTTGAAAGATTGATGCCTTCATACAATAAGACGGGGAAAGTTTAAAGAAAATACACTACAGGCTACATACAAAAATCACCCCCATTAGTTAAGGACATAAATGCGTGCATGAATACACATATTAAACAAAAGAACAATCGTGTAAACAAACAACCATTATCTAATCTACCCCAGAACATAAAAGCATACATGAAAACACAAGCTCACAAACAACGGGTTTCTAATCGCCCTAATGCATACATGCACGTCACAACAAACACACACATACACACATACACATACTTCTATGTATATTTTAGTAAATATACACATACACAATAAAAACACTAACACAAAGACTTATATATATTATGATACATTTATACAATTATACGCAATAAAACACACACACACAAAGACAGTTACATATATTCTGGTACATTTATACAATTATACGCAACAAAACACACATACACACATACACAAATACAGTTAAATATATTCTAGTATATGTATACAACTGCACGCATTAACATACACACAGACACACACACACACAGAGAGATCACACAGCCTGCTAGATATATTCTAGTACGTGCATAAAAGTGCACGCATTTGCACACACAAACACACGCGCACACACACAAACACACACACACAAACAAAGACTTAGATCTCTTACAACGTAACGTCATAAAACTGGTTTAGAAGACTCTGCAGAGTTTGTATACAACCAGTTTGTTCTACTCCTTGTCTTGCAGTTCCTATATTCTCGCGAGTTCTTAGGGGCATTTGTAAGCGATGTGTCTTGAGCAACTGGCTAAACGGACAGAGCACAATTTCTCCGTGGCCATGTGTTAGTCCATTATTGGTCCGTGTAAACATTTCCCAACTACACTAAAAACAAGCATCGTTAACAAACAAGGCGAAGGACAACTATCTCGTGAAGTTCAGCCGTGTGCACGGTGACAGTGGGAATACGATACATTATACTGGAATACTATTTCAATTAGTCGATGACCATGTCAGGATAATCGGAGGGAAAAACACAGCAAAATGAACGAACTGACTAATTCAAATGAAAAACCGAGGCACGTTTCCGTGGATACAAGTGTCAGTCGTCAACTGGTGTGAATTCCAGTCAAATCCGTGGCCTGGCGGCATCTATAATGGTCTAAGACACGAGAGCAATATTAGACCGGTTTCCTGTTATGCGCCATCTTTGCTGTTTTATTCTAGAACATACACACACACACATACACACACACACACACACACACACAAAAGACTGTTAGATCTATTTACATTAAAAAAACACGAACACAAATACTCACACACCCACAGAGACACACTTACACAGTCAGTACAATATGTTCATATATATAAATACACCCAATTTGTTAAACAACCGCAAACCCACATACACACACACGGACTGAAATATATTCCGTTATATAAATGCACTCATCAAAACACAACCAAAGATTTACATTTTATTATTAATATGCCCATGAAGCCCACACTCACTCGCACATACATAAAGACTATTCAATCAATACTCAAATGTAAATAAACGTCCCAAAATATACGCACAAACATGAACATACACATGCTCGCACGCACACATGCGTGCACACAGGCTCGCAAACAAAACGTGTTAATACTCAATAACAAATAATGTATGAACGAAGAAATACGATCAAGCACAGTTATGTTTCTTACGGCGCATTCTTCCAAGACTTTACTGATGAATGAATCAACTATTATACCCATATTAATCTGACTTCTTTAACACGCGTTAACTATTCATTTGATGCAATTATACTGGCCTATTCTGACGTAAAGACTAATGGGGGAACATAATCGGTTCTTACCACTCTTCCTAGTTGCAGACTTGTATCTGACTTGTTACATTTAAGGAGGTAATGCAGAGAGACAAGAAATAGATCAACTTTATATACGCAAACTGAGACTTCAACACAATTGAGGTTTCCAACATGACTTAACCAATGGTAATAATTGTTCTGGGACTACCTTCTACAAAATTGATGTACTTAAGCACTCTTTAAATAGAGGTGTTAACAGAATTTGTTAGCGTATTCTCACGTGGCTAATTTTAGAGCGCCAGAGTTATTTTGTGTGAGAGTGCTTGCGTGTAAGAGAGAGAGAAAAAAGACAAATTTGATAGAGAGTGAGTGTGAATGTGCCTGTCTGTGTTGCGTGTGTTTGTTGTTGTTTTTGTTCTTGTTTTTTTTAGCGGGAATGGGGTGTGGGTGGTTGTTTCGTTTTTAGTTGTGTGTTTTTAATGCTAAGAAATACTGTTTTAAGTTTGGCAGCATCTTGCGACCGATGTTTGTCATAAGCAAAGATATTCACAATATAAATACAAGGTAAAATATATTGAGCACCTGAGGTTTAGATTGGTAGATTAGCTAACTTCTTATACAGATGGCGTCTCAAACTAGTTTGAGAAGACTATGCTGTCACTATACTTTGTTAGTGGAACCTACATACTCGAGGAATTTTTCTACTGTTTGTTCATCTCGCCCACGCGGGTACATTTCTGGCTTTCGGATAATGAACATCGTCTGAGTACAAGAGTGGTAAAGTGATCACAATCTAACTGCTAAAGTACAGGGTTTAATCCCCGCTATCAACACAATACATGCGATCAATCTGTGAATAGATACATGATTTACTGTTAGGAAAGACATAAGGACAATAAGAACGTATATATCCAACTAATCCCATACAAATCTGAGAAAGTTTCTCCCACTTCGTCCCCGACAGAAGTATCTGCTCTAACACTTCATTCCCGGCAAAAGTGTCTTCTTTAACACTTCATTATCGACAGAAACGTTTGCTCTAAAACTTCGTCCTCGACAGCAGTATCTGCTCCAGCATTTTATAATCAACAGGTGTGTCTACTCTAACATTTCATCCCTGACAGCAATGTCTGCTCCAACACTTCATCCTTGACATGAGTGTCTGCTCTAACACTCCATCCCCTACATCAATGTCTGTTCTAACACTTCGTCAACGATAGGAGTGTCTGCTCTAACACTTCATCCCTGACAGGAGTGTCTGTTCTAAACTTTCATCCCCGACATCAATGTCTGTTTTAACACTTCGTCCACGACAGGAGTGTCTGCCCTAACATTTCATCCCTGATATGAGTGTCTGCTCTAACATTTCATCCCTGATATGAGTGTCTGCTCTAACACTTCATCCCTGACAGGAGTGTCTTTTCTAAACTTTCATCCCCGACATCAATGTCTGTTTTAACATTTCGTCCACGACAGGAGTGTCTGCTGTAGATCAACCCTTCAAGAGACATTACATGATCACGTATATAGTATAAGGTAATGCACAAATACCAAAGTATTCAACAAGTTTCCTGCTCCTGAATGTATCCTCCTTCCTTGTGCATTTGCTCGGATGCTGTCCTAACAGATAACCACGATATCGCTAGTCCATTGTCAGGTAATTGGGTAATGAGACTGCCAGAATACCAATACGTATGATGCAGAGGCGTTAAAAATTGGGACGTCGTGAATCAATTAAAAATGTGTTGGACGTCCTTGTGACCATGCACTGGACAAATCTTAAATATATCTTTGAGGCTCGAATAATAATTGGAAATTGTTTGGTAAAAATACTTCAACGACATTGCGATGTTTGTTCCTTACACTTTACTAAAATGTGGTTCTTTTAATTTTTCAATTAACACATATTTCTCTTGAAAGTTGTTTCTGAATTCGACATCACAACTGCAATTAGCGGAATGAAAGAATCAGTTAATGAGTACACTGAATCTTGATTATGTATTAATATTTCAATGACAGAAACTATTTTTATGATAGCTAATCTGAGGCAGTGCTCCAGGTGACAATATGTAATTTGTGTACTCTATTTTCACAACATTTACTCACATTAAAATGTGTTTTACAAGAACACGAAGTTTTTTCCTGCACATGTTCTTAAATTATTTTTGTTAAAACTCTAGGTTTTATTTTTAGGTCTGAATCCCACTGAATGTCGGTGATTTTCATTTGAAAGTCCCCTGGAGTTTCCCTCACACTTAATGAGAAGGGATTAGTTACCACGTTCGGAGTCCTTTTTTTAGAGCAGAAATCTTGGAATCTGTACTGGTACTCAGTCTGGGACTGAAGATATTGGAACCACATTATTTGGAGTGTATTATGCACTGTAATTTCAATTTTGTTTGAAAATGGATTAAATTATGGTCTTAATTTTTACACTTACCGAGTTTGAATTTCGTCTGAAAAGATTTGATCTCATTAAACGCAAGTTTATCTTCATACTGACGCTTCAAATTTTACTCATTAAAATGAAAAAATAGTCTGTAAGGAAAGCATATCGACCAAACATTTCGGGTCGTCAAACTTTGGTATTGGCTTGCATTTAGGTGGTTTTAACTCTTAAATGGCATCTTTCAGCTCAAAAATCGCCGTGAGCAATTTTGGACAGCTTAACTAGCTCTTTCGAGAAGTAGAGAACATCAGCATTCCATTTCATCTGTACAAAATGTTGAACTGCTGATAGATGATTCAAATCCCCTGCCTCGGATGAAATTCGCACTTTCTGTGACATTTTCAAAATCCAGGGATTTGGCACACAAATTCCTCTGGTGAATGATGCAAGGGTGCCTTATCAAGCCACTAGTATCTATGTATTGTCTTAATCTTAGTCTTAGTCGATCTGTACTTCTATATGGACGGATGCCTCTATGTAGGTCCCATCTCCTGCATAAGCTGAATGTAGCCGGGCGGATGATTTCCTGATTAGCGACTTAGACTCGAACAGCTCATTATTCCGCTCCATTGGGACAAGTGCTGCGGACGGGGGTCGACCGATGTGCGAGTCCATCTTGCATGTAATATACTCAAACATTAGAGCAAATTAAACTCA
Organism: Ariolimax columbianus; assembly: GCA_036924085.1. Lineage (NCBI taxonomy): Eukaryota > Metazoa > Mollusca > Gastropoda > Stylommatophora > Arionidae > Ariolimax > Ariolimax columbianus. The sequence continues at coordinate 61,221,645 of JAVGWX010000007.1, read as the reverse complement.
CAGCCTATTTATTGTTTTTTATTAATAACAATACCCATCCTTCTTTTGTTTTAACCCTAGCCGCAGCGCATTACGTGAAATTTATTAAACTGAAGTGACATGCAGCAAGCGTGCCTTTTGTGGCTGACACAATGCCTGTTCCTTTCATGGTCTCTGTCAAGGAAAATAAAGCCAACAGTTCCTCAAAGGCTTTAAATTCGTCGCACATCCCACAAATGAAAATAACCAACTGAGATATATCGATTTATTGCGTGCTTTCATTCAAAGCTAATGAGTAGAGTCTGCATGCTAGCAACTTTGTCTTCAATGAATTCTCAACATTCAATGGCGGTTATTCTACGATCATTGTTGCACTCATTCGAAACAAACATTGTTTTGATGACATTAGCTTTTTTTGGGCACACGCCATGAACTGCTGCTACAAGGCATTTATTCACATATTCTCCTTCAGGAAATGGTTTCCAGTTATTTCCAATTTTGTAAGCAATGAAATAACTCGCTTTCACATAACGCTCAGTATACTATGATACTTTCTTTAAAATTGATTGCAGCAATTTCAGTAATTGTTTTGGAAAGTTCAGTTTGCCGAGATTGCTTTAGAAAGTTTCTCTGTACGTAGCTGACCCAGGAGACTGGCAAACTTAGCTACATGTTTTATGTTATATTTTATTTCAAATTGCATTCTTTGATAGGAAATACAAACTTACATTTATTCCAAACAATAATCTATCATGTTTCGCAAAAGAGTCTTTCGTTGAAATTATAAACCTCATGTAAGCACGTTTGTTGCTGTACCTAGCCATTTTGAATTTTCCAGATTTTCTTTTAAAGTTTTTAAAGTTCAGGTCAGTCTGTCATGTTAGGTCATCCTGTACCAGGTGAGGTCGTTGGGACACACGAAAATATCCTCACAACCGCACGCCATCTCTCTCTGTTAACGGCCACTACCTGTGCTTCTTCTGGTCGGAGATTGATCCATTCTTTTATGTTTTCCTTCCAGTTATTTTTTGGAAGACCTCTTCGTCTTCTGCCTTGCACCTTTCCGTGCAGGATCGTATTTGCAAGACTGTTTGATCTCGATATGTGACCGTACCTAGCGAGGTTCCTTCTTTTGACAGTTACAAATATGTCTTCAAAAGGATATACTGCTGTTGTAATTCTTTCTCGTGTTTCCTCATTTGTAACTCGGTACGTGACGATTAAATGTTTTCGGAAACATCTCATCTTCAAGGCTTGTATCCTCCACTGATGGTCACCTGTAATTGTCCATGTCTCACAGGCATATCGGAATATTGACAGGATCAATGTACGCGTTAATCTGATCTTCGTGTAAATGCCTAACCGTTTATCTTGCCAGATATGTTAAGCCGCGCATACGCGCTATTGTCTGTGCTATTCTGTCCAACACCTCACATTTTGATCCTTCATCACTGACAATCGAACCAATATATTTAAAACGGTCGACCACTTCAAGTTTCTGGCCATTAGCTGTTACCTACCTGACTGTTGTTGGTCATTAATTTTGTCTTTCCGACGTTTACCCCCATTTCATAGTCAAGAACTGTTTCATCGAGCTTTCAGATCCATTACTGGAGTTTTGCTTCTGTGTCCGCATATCCATCGATGTCATCTGCAAAACGAAGGTTGGTAATCGTTCGGCCCACTATCTTGACAGCGTGATCTTCAAGTACATCACTCATAATTCCTTCAAGGAATATGTTCAAAAGTGTTGGGGAGAATGAACAACCCTGTCTCACACCGACCGATGCGCGAAACCTGTTCCCCCGCCTCCCATTCACAAGAACTGTGCTGGACGCCTTGTCATACAGGGGTTCAATGTCCTGTATAATATTTAAAGTTCCCGATGATTTATTTCTACAATTCTAGAATAACACCCGCAGAAGTTATTTTTATGTTAATGTCTTATTAATTAATAATCAAAATCGAATTATAACTTACTGATTGACTAAATTCCACATGCACGAAAGTGTATGTCCTTTTACAGTTTCTAAAATAGTCAGACGGCCCAGAAGTATTTTTTCTAGATGTTGTATAATACAATACAATATCCTCGAATTTAGTCCGACATGTGTGTCATGTGTAAGGTAGTCAATAATGTCCTGTATGCAGGCGGATCTTTCGCCGTGTCGTACCATTTCGGGCCTAGGTCTCACAACAAACCATCTCGCCATTGTATGGGCGGACTGCCCCGTGGTCGTGTATAGAATCGTATGGCCACCAAATGTTGTTCTGAGTGTCCATCTGTTATCTGGCATGCGCACCACGTGGTCAACTCAGTGGTATCTGCTAGACAACACAGCCTCGACAACGTCTCGAAATAGAGTGCGTTCTTTAATTCTCGCATTGTGGATTCGATCTCTGATCGAGATCCCGAGATCGAGATCGCTTGCTGGGTAATGTGTAGTTTCTCTGCCCCCCTTCCCCCAATTGCGTAGATTCCACAATTGATGTCCGTAGATCATGGCTGGTATGACCGTAGACTCCACACTTCATGTCCGTAGATCATGGCTGGTATGACCGTAGACTCCACACTTGATGTCCGTAGATCATGGCTGGTATGACCGTAGACTCCACACTTGATGTCCGTAGATCATGGCTGGTATGACCGTAGATCCCACACTTGATGTCCGTAGATCATGGCTGGTATGACCGTAGATCCCACACTTGATGTCCGTAGATCATGGCTGGTATGACCGTAGATTCCACACTTGATGTCCGTAGATCCTGGCTGGTATGACCGTAGATCCCACACTTGATGTCCGTAGATCATGGCTGGTATGACCGTAGACTCCACACTTGATGTCCGTAGATCATGGTTGGTATGACCGTAGATCCCACACTTGATGTCCGTAGATCATGACTGGTATGACCGTAGATTCCACACTTGATGTCCGTAGATCATGGCTGGTATGACCGTAGATTCCACACTTGATGTCTGTAGATCATGGCTGGTATGACCGTAGACTCCACACTTGATGTCCGTAGATCATGGCTGGTATGACCGTAGATTCCACACTTGATGTCTGTAGATCATGGCTGGTATGACCGTAGACTCCACACCTGATGTCCGTAGATCATGGCTGGTATGACCGTAGACTCCACACTTGATGTCCGTAGATCATGGCTGGTATGACCGTAGACTCCACACTTGATGTCCGTAGATCATGGCTGGTATGACCGTAGATTCCACACTTGATGTCCGTAGATCATGGCTGGTATGATCGCAGAATTGAAAAGGTGTGCCCTTGCGATGGTCCCTTTCAGATGCAGGAGTATAGGCTACATGGTATTGAAGTTAGACAAGACTGCAGTTCTGCGTCTGGAAATCTCCCGGTCTAGGTTGTGGGTGGCATTTATTTCCTGCCCCAAGTATATGTAGGAGCTGACATCTTTGATAGGCTCATTTCCCAGCTTGATCTCGCATTTGAGGCAGTAAGGGTTTCGGAAACATTTCATTTTCTTTTTGTTCATCCGTAGTCCGACACCTCTACCGACCAGCCAGTTCATTCAGGGAGTGTTGGGCCTCCTCGGTGGTGTGGCTGATGAGCACAATGTCGTCCACAGAACGTAGGTGGGTGAGCCTTTTTCCATCTATATTTATTTCTCAATCGGCCCAACTCATCTATTGGAAGATGTCCACAAGCGCTGCTGTGAAAAGTTTTGGAGAAATTGCAGATTAGAGCGACCAGGGAATGTGAGAGTTAGTGTGACGATCAGGAACCAAGAAATTGAGTATGAACGTCAAAGGACGATCAGGAACCAAGAGATTGAGTAGGAACGTCAAGTACGATCAGGAACCAAGAGATTGAGTAGGAACGTCAAGTACGATTAGGAACCAAGAGATTGAGTAGGAACGTCAAGGACGATTAGGAACCAAGAGATTGAGTAGGAACGTCAAGTACGATCAGGAACCAAGAGATTGAGTAGGAACGTCAAGGACAATCAGAAACCAAGAGATTGAGTAGGAACGTCAAGTTTGATCAGGAACCAAGAGATTGAGTAGGAACGTCAAGTATGATCAGAAACCAAGAGATTGAGTAGGAACGTCAAAGACGATCAGGACATATGAGTGTGAGGGAAAGTGTGGCTAGGCTAGAGATTACATCTTGTGAGCTGGTAGCCAATAACAAGGCGGGTAGTCAATTAATTGATTTATTCAGTGAGTGCGTCGAAACTTGCAGTTGTAAAAGTGAATACATTAAGTTACGATTTTTTTTTTCATTTAACAAACGTTCTACCTGCAAGAAGAAGATAAGTATGGGAATTCCGTTAAATGAACACCTTTATTGTCAAGTCGCGTTTTAAACACATAAACACGCATCGTTCAATTCCTAAGACATATATTAACTCCATTTCTTTTGTGTTGCTTGTTTAAGTTTTCGGATAATTCAGAAATATTGCTGCGATACCTGTTGCTACTTTGTATAATTTTTACATTGTTGTTACACATTTGTATTCACACAGCGGCTGGAATAACTATTACTTTTTCAAGTTACACAAATGTTTGGTTAATTTTTAAATTGTTGTTACACATTTGTATTCACACAGCGGCTGGAATAACTATTACTTTTTCAAGTTACACAAATGTTTGGTTAATTTTTAAATTGTTGTTACACATTTGTATTCACACAGCGGCTGGAATAACTATTACTTTTTCAAGTTACACAAATGTTTGGTTAATTTTTAAATTGTTGTTACACATTTGTATTCACACAGCGGCTGGAATAACTATTACTTTTTCAAGTTACACAAATGTTTGGTTAATTTTTAAATTGTTGTTACACATTTGTATTCACACAGCGGCTGGAATAACTATTACTTTTTCAAGTTACACAAATGTTTGGTTAATTTTTAAATTGTTGTTACACATTTGTATTCACACAGCGGCTGGAATAACTATTACTTTTTCAAGTTACACAAATGTTTGGTTAATTTTTAAATTGTTGTTACACATTTGTATTCACACAGCGGCTGGAATAACTATTACTTTTTCAAGTTACACAAATGTTTGGTTAATTTTTAAATTGTTGTTACACATTTGTATTCACACAGCGGCTGGAATAACTATTACTTTTTCAAGTTACACAAATGTTTGGTTAATTTTTAAATTGTTGTTACACATTTGTATTCACACAGCGGCTGGAATAACTATTACTTTTTCAAGTTACACAAATGTTTGGTTAATTTTTAAATTGTTGTTACACATTTGTATTCACACAGCGGCTGGAATAACTATTACTTTTTCAAGTTACACAAATGTTTGGTTAATTTTTAAATTGTTGTTACACATTTGTATTCACACAGCGGCTGGAATAACTATTACTTTTTCAAGTTACACAAATGTTTGGTTAATTTTTAAATTGTTGTTACACATTTGTATTCACACAGCGGCTGGAATAACTATTACTTTTTCAAGTTACACAAATGTTTGGTTAATTTTTAAATTGTTGTTACACATTTGTATTCACACAGCGGCTGGAATAACTATTACTTTTTCAAGTTACACAAATGTTTGGTTACCTAAAACCGATGTCATTGTTTCATGCATTGCGCCCCGGGTGGTGGTAGTAAATAATACCTCGCTTTAAAAAGTTAACCCGAGCTGTTTGGACAATCTTTTACTGTGTGATATGTCCGCATACCTGACAAACAATATCTCAGACGTCTGATTGCAATGCTGACCGTCCCCCAACATATTCGTCTCGACACCGCACTGTAAACAAATGGAATTAGGTTGCCCTAAAAGCTGGTTTTCGGTGGACTCTACACGATGTGGTGTTTCAATCGCTTCTAGCTTTATTCTTGAATAATTGAAAACAACAAATCCGGATGATTTTGGTTTTCTTTTGGCTTACAAACTAACAACCTAAATGTTCTAATGCTGGCTGAGACGATCCATATAGTGCAAACAAAACATATTATTGAAATCACTTTCCAGTTGATTCCGGCAACATGGAAGCAGACAAATTAGCAAAACTCGGAACATGTATGGTTCAAATAAACACACCAGCCAACGTGCAGATAGGAAAATAATACTTAAAAATCAACTTCAAATAGAAATGCCAGAACCAATGAATGGAAGGGTCTACTGGGTGTGTCATGTCTTTATACATGACACACCCAAACAAAAGTGACAAAATGATAAAAATTGCAAACCGGGGAGCAGAGCAAAATATTTCAACTTAGGATAGGTCAGACTTAACAAATACATACACAAGTTAGACCTGGCACAAGAACCTAATTGTCGCAATTATACCCATCCATATTAGACAGTGTACCATGCTGTTCTCTTGTCCAGAACTAGTCACAGAAAAGGAAAAGTTATTGCCTCGCACCCCAGTAGTCACTGAGCAGCTACAAAAGCCCTGCATATCCTTCAACTTGGCATTAGCTGCAAAAGATCGAACAGCTCATCAGAGTTAGCTAATCAACAAACAACAGCAACAAACATCTGAGTAGCAAATGATACAAAGTATGTTCAAAAAGTATCCGAGCTCTGGACAGGAAAAATACAATTACATACTTAAAAGTGGGAAATCCTAACCCCCTTCAAAGTACTCTCCTTTGGCACTTCACACACTTCTCCCAGCGGTCCTTGGCAATCCACACACTTCTCCCAGTGGTCCTTGGCACTCCACACACTTCTCCCAGTGACCCCAGTGTTGGTAGCATTTCAAGAAGGCCTCTTTGGGAATGGAGTACAGCTGGGTCGTCGCATTCCGCATAATGTCTTCACGTGACTCAAATCGGTTCCCTTTCAACGGAATAGTCAGCTTGTGGCGTCTCGCCAAAAATGGCGAGATGCCGTTTCGCGAGAATAGGGAGCCTCATAAACAGGTCCGGTTGTTTGGAAGGAACGGCATTATGAAGGCGATGGGATGACCTTCATGTAGTCTTCTTTGGTAGTGTTTTAATCAGTTTCCTTCCTCATCGCCAACACACCTTCGCTAACTGTAAGTCCGGTACCCATTTTCAACTGCAAAGGCAGCAATGTGACTTCACGTGGATTGAACTTTTGACTGGAATAAAGAGCGCACTGACCGATCTACCACTGAGGCGTTCTATATGTGCGGGCATAGACTTATTTTTGCAACATAAAAAACACAATTAATGTCATCAAATTGTGTGTCATTGCCATGTTTTTACGACAGATTCTCGAGATGGCTCCCTTCGGACTGCTCTCCCCAAATTGTATTTTTCAAGACACACAAAAAATAATATACCCAATCTCAAAACCTCTTTGAAACTCTATTCATTTTCTACTTCATTATGCACACGCAAATTACCTTTAATAGAATCTTAGCTTTTATTTTGTCATTACGCTATGGCACGAAAATTCTTGTCACAGCTTGAGTAAACCATTTATTCAATAGCCTGTAATGTGTTTTACATTTCTGCTATATTATATTATATTTATATATATATATATATATATATATATATATATATATATATATATATATTCTTGAATCTAGGAACCAACATTATTACACAGGGGGCATTCCCATAAGGGCTCTGTTCTCCGTCCAAGCAGTCAGGGGTTGATTTCGTGTTCTTCGGATCTTTCCAGACAGAACACACTTTCTCCACTCTCCCCTGGTCACACACAAATCTATTATCCTCTGCACATTTGTATTTTCTCGACTCTCTGTCTCTTCATCATTCTGTTGAGCGTCCAGGACTGCCCTTGTCAATTCAACCATGTCTCTCGTCATCACCGCATCGTTTTCCAACCACTGCATCAGCTTTTTCGTTTCCCCAGACGCCTGCATGTCTCAGGCCTTAAATCCATGTTACACATTGTATACCAGAGTTGTTCAGAAGAGAGGCTCACTCCCTTCTTAGCATGCACCTTTCTATCTTACGAGCATGCCCTGCTAGTCTGCCAGTATCACTGCGTATGTCACCGGTTGCGTCACCAACCAAGTCAGGGCCGCTGTTACTGCCTCAATCTCTATCCTCATACTCGATGTGACAGGGAGGTAAGCAGCAGATTTATCCACCATCTCCTCGCCATTTTGATAGCCGACGAAACCCAAGCCACACTTGTTGGTATCTCTGCCGGCGGTGCCATCTGTGTACAGAATTGTGTCTTGTGGTCCTGAGTGTTGCTGGATCAGCTCCTGTATTGAAGCCTCTGTCCTAGTACCACCCCACTCGCCACACTTTCTGTTCAGCTTGAAGATGCCTACAATAGGGTTAACTACGGCAAACTAATCGACCTATTAGTAGATCTCAATATTGACCTCCGGATTGTCCGTCGGATTGCAAACGGTCCTTATGTCAAGAAGCGTCGCTCTAACGTACGGTTCCTGAACGTCAGAGATCAGAACCATAGCGCCCGGACTGCCTCCAGATTCTCCTCTGTCTCCTGTACTTTTTAATTTGTACACTTGCAAAATTGCACATATGGAGGTAACTGGGCCTGGTAGAATCCTCACATATGGAGGTAACTGGGTCTGGTAGAATCCTCACATATGGAGGTAACTGGGTCTGGTAGAATCCTCACATATGGAGGTAACTGGGTCTGGTAGATTCCTCACATATGGAGGTAACTGGGTCTGGTAGAATCCTCACATATGGAGGTAACTGGGCCTGGTAGAATCCTCACATATGGAAGTAACTGGGCCTGGTAAAATCCTCACATATACGGGCGACATCCTGCTATACAATCAAGGCAAGGACAAGACTGAAATGGTCGCGGGTGTGCGGATCAATCTGGAAAAACTATGTGAATGGTGCACCAACTACAACGCCGAATTCAGTCTATCTAATGCCAAGATTGGCTTTTATTCCCTAAACAATAGGTTGGTCTCAAATACACTACCAGGGGCTACCTGCATAGGCACCAACAATTGAGAGAGGACATGACATAAAATGCCTGGTTATCACATTCGACAAAAGCGTCTCTTTAATTAAACATGTTGACAATGTGATTCTGAAAGCAAAGATGCTCACGCATCTAAAGAGACAGGTAGAAAGATTGGAGAGAATCCAGAACAAGGCCATGAAATCAGTTAAGGCTTCACTAGAGATACTCCTATTGCTGCAATGAGATTCCTGCTTGATTTGCCAAGCATCAACGTGCGAGATCAAGTAGCGCAGGTAAAGGCAAACGCCAATGTTACCAACAACGAACACCACTCTTTGTGCAAAGACTTGGATACACTCAAAGGCAGACGCAGTAAGCGAGGAAGGTCGTGGATGGCAGAGGCAGAAGACTCCCTGATGAGGGTCTGTGCATTAAAATAAGTGGGAAGATGTAGTGACTGGATAGATGTGGGCAACGAGTTCCCCCTGACTAGGATGGTGATACAGCTGAGTGTGTGTGTATATATATATACTAAGGAAAATCAGTAAATAGCTGAGAAATGGATATATTTGTTTAAACTATGAGAAACGAATTGAAAGCCCGTTATTCATTTATTACTTGCGTTGTTCCTTTTTTTCTCATTATCATTTCCACCAACATCGGTACAATTACCCAATCGCTTTATCATTGCACCACAACCTGCAGCTTAGAAAACGTTGTCCTGCTGGTTTATCTGTACTTTACGTTCAACATCTTCGTCATTAGCGATACCTTTACTCGCCAAAGTGAAATATCAGTGTACCAAAGTGATGGAAATTGTTCGGTTCTAAGTCAAGGCTGCGATGTGAATGTTTAAGATATTTCCACCATAGATGGCCAGTTTTGTCCTTGGTTAATGGAGCCATAAGTGCTACGGAATTGTCACGATGGAACAATATAGTCTGCCGGCCTGGACGTTTTCTTCGAACTGGACCCGTAAGCATCAATCTAACTTCACAGTACGATACAGTATTCACATTATGACTTTTCTTATTATTGAGAATCCCAAAACACTGTCAGCATAACGTTGTCTGCTGATGTCGTAAGGTCTTGGCAGAAGGTTTAGAAGAATGTTTCCACCACATTGAATCACGCTTTGGTTCAGGTTGGTAGTAATACAGCCGTGATTCATCCCCAATAACAAGCCTGACCAGCATGTCCTGTTCTTAACGACCACACCGACAGAGATGCTGCATGAACAGGCCTATTTGGTTCATTTTGTGTTCGCCAGTTAGTTGTCGTGGTTCTCACCTTGAGCTCACTTGACGGAAATTCAATCGATCATGCAGTATACTGTATGAAAAACCTATCTCTAGACTGTCTATCGTTACTCACCTGTTAGCACGAACCATCTTTCACACCGGCTGCATATATGTTTATATTGCAATTTGAATAGGACAACCAAATCAGGCTTCATATTTTGCAATTTTGAGCATTTTTGAACAAATGTGTCCACCGAGTTATTCACCGCTTTACGCGACAAGCACTTCTATTGGTAAACAGAAAACATTTCATTTTGAATATTCTTTGGAAACAGTAAAAGATGAACAAAAGCCTGTTCTTCTTAGATTCTACACCTGTGATACCGAATGAAATTGTTTTACTTGGGGTACGCACGTGTATGCGACACCTATCGTCGATACCTACAAAAACCACAAAGTCGGATTCTGCTGTCACGGAATGACTAAACGTTAAGTTAAGTTAAGACACCTTTAGAATACACAAGGTACATTTTACAGCTATCCCATATCAGTCAGTGACCTACTTCCTGACTTACCCTAGTTGTTAGTAAACATACATACATACATACATATATATATATATATATATATATATATATATATATATATATATATATATATATATATATATATATATACATATATATATTGTTGTTGAATTCCTACAATGAGTAGGATTACTCTTTTGGGCTCCCTAAAAAGGACGTTAAGTGGCGGGTTGTTGTAGATTTTCTTACATTCCGAGCGTGCTGATTAAGGTGGACCTGGATCCTCCAGGCGGCTGTGCTATGCTTGGCTTCATCTGCGTGACGCTCACTATTACGATGATCATGTCAATTCCTCAATTTCTTTTCGATGCTGCATGAAAACAGCCTGTTTCCAGAAAGGGCTACGTGGAAGACAAGGTGAGCGTCTTGTCCAGTATGTTTTGTCTGAATTTGACTAACATGTCTGATTAGTATATTTTGCCTGATCAGACGTTATACAAGGGGCAGTAAATATGTACCAGCAATGTTATTAATTGATAACATGTTTACAAGAGTGCGAACCAGAAATTGTGTGTGTCTAATTTATGGATATAGTCCCTGTCCTTGATAACACATGTTGTCCACTAGCTTGTAGTTGCCCTCTAGATGAAAGTCTTTTTATTGAGACCTTTAACCAACTTTACATCGCCTTCATTATCTCGTTGTAGCTGCCTTGGGATCCATCTGCTACATACTTTCCTATAATGGAGATCATCATGGACAATTTTGTGCGCAGCTCCGTGACTCATGATAAAAATCTACACCTAGTTCATCGATAGTGACTCTCTCGTTGCCGCCTTAAACTGACTAGCTTGTCGATCCGCTGTTTCAGTTGCCACGATTGCTGATCTGCTTTGCCGTGGTTTTTTCAATGACGTTTTGCCATCTTTCTACTTATCCATATTCTCTCAACTGGCTCAAACAACTGTCTCTCTACTAAACCTTCATTATTCTGTACATTTCGGAAGGTTTTACACTCTCTGACGACAAATAATGAATAACGAAAATTGACGACGGATCGGCCATGTTTGTGCACGTGAGTACTGCTGGATCGTCACAATCACTTCATAGAGTGTTGCTAATAAACCGTTTTGTGCCCGGAAGTACGATTTTCTGCTGTACATACTTATCCATAGACTTTATTTGTAAAATCGATGATACGTAAAGATTGTCTCTCGCGTGTGTGTGAATTTACACACACGCATATATATATATATATATATATATATATATATATATATATATATATATATATATATATATATTTATATATATGTATACATATACACATGAGGGGCGTGGTACATTACCCAATTATGTGTTTGGGTCACCTTATAATATTGACCTAACATCCAATTTTTCATACACCGCATATACGAAATATAAATTTATAACGCATATATCTATAAATGCATATATATATATATATATATATATATATATATATATATATATATATATATATATATATATATATATTTATATATGTATATATACGATGCGTGATCAAATTAAACCGGACCTACCTGCACCAAGGGAACATACGTACGATGCACATGGTTAACGTCACTTCAGGTGAACCAGCACATTCCAACCGTCAAGTTTGCAAAATGCCATTACCCTCCGATTCTTAGTTTCCTGTGTAGACCGTTGAAAACATGGTAGATGTGATACGCAATCCTTCCAGAGTTGATCAGCTAGCGGTGATTCGGTTTCTAACAGCTGAAGGATGTCGACCAATTGACATTCATCGCAGAAAGCAGGCAGTGTATGGTGACAAATGTTTTTGTTGACGTAAGCTCCGGCAACGGTCCACCTAAATTGCTGCATCAAATTTGGCGGTGGCATCATCTAACGCAACAATATGCGCCTGACCTGGTCTAGGTAGATCGTTCGTTAACTCACGTCCGTCTTTAAACATCGTTGTCCAGTTCTTCACTGTTGTCTTCGACACACATTGCTCACCATACACTGCCTGTATTCTGCAATGAATGTCAACTGGTCGATATCCTTCAGCTGTTAGAAACCAAATCACCGGTCGCCGATCAAATCTGGACGGATTCCATATCACACACGACATGTTGTCAACGGTCTGCTGGAGAAATCATGAGTTGGAGGGTAATGAAATTTTGCAAACTTGACGGTTGATATGTGCTGTTTACATCATAAGTAACTTCATCATGCGCATCATACGTATGTTTACTTGGTGCAGTTAGGTCGGGTTTCATTTGAACACGCCTAGTATATATTAATATTTCTCTTTATATGTACCTTGGTCTGTCTGTGTACTGCATGTGTGTCTGCTTATGTGTCTGTCTCTTTGTCTGTGCGTATCTTTGTGTTTCATCTTTGCATTTTACTTGTCGATCTATCTTTTCTTTAAAACAATTTCTCTTAAATAAAGACCACCGTCGCTTTTCTTCCGTTCTATCAATTGATCTCTGTCTCGTCCCTTCACAAACACATATGTCTTATTTTGAAGGCTGTTTGTTTCAGACCAATCACATCTGTTTGTCGGTCCAAGGTTACAGGATGAGGTCAACGTACAGAAGAACAGTAAGTAGCATTTGAAGAATCATTTCACATAAGAGAAAAATAGTAAGTTTCTGCAAAACAAAATATTGGTTCCGAGTGGTACCAGGACAGAAAATAATAGGCTAGCTGTTCTCTTCTAAACGTATCGAAAAATATGGTTAAAGAAGAGTGTTTTATTGGGTCTGGAACAGTCATCATGTAAATAAATATTGCAACTATAATAAGCTACTGAAAAAGCTTGTAAACAGACTAGTGGGGAAAGACCAAATACATTGAAACATAGGCTTCAGATTGATGCGAAATGGTAGAACGATGAAGCACAACATTCCAACAATAAAAGAACGATTGTCATATACAATAATGAACTGACGAGTAGGTCCATTTATAGAACAAATCTTTATATTGCATATTGTTTGTAGAGCAAGTGCCGGACAATGGCTTGGGACCTACATAAGGCTCTTCGATATATAATGTGCTGTTTGTGAAATGTTGACACAGTTTATTTAAGCATCACAATTAATATACAAGGAAAATTCAAAATTGTGAAACTTTATCTTTATTTAACGGAAACTGTTATATGTAAATGTGCATATTTTACTTGAATGTATGTCTGCGTACTTCACTAAAGTGAATGCAAAAATAAAAACCATTCAGGTCTATGAAAACATACATACATAAACTATTGGCCCCCATTTCAGTCATGTTTGACTATAGGTTCATGCGACCTTGGAGTAGCAACTCTCTACTGAGTTTATGGTTTTCCATTTCCTTTCGGCGTTGTCTCTTTACTTCTCTTTGTTACATGAGTTTATTTTCACCCAGCCTATGGCGTGTCTTCAGGTTACATCTTCATTTGGTTCAGACTGCAGCTATGTTTTCAAAATATCTCAGATCATGCTCAGAACTTTCATGTCCCACTTACATGCGTCTTTGAATCGTAGCTGTGGTCGCCCTTCTGTTCTTTTTACAAACGCCAACTGTCCAAATAGAATATATTTTGATATGCTACCTTCTTATATGCGACGAACATGACCATGCCATCGCAGTCTTCGCTGGCGAAGGAGGGTGTACATACTTGGAAGACTGGGACGAGAATGCACTTTCGCATTTGTCACATTGTCTCTTCATGAGATGCCAAGGATGGATCTCATGCGCAATTGGTGAAAGGTGTTGAGGCTATGCTCTTGCTTGGCATAGGTTGTCCATGTTTCGCTGCCATATAGAAGCGTACTGACGACACAGGCATTGTAGACTATGGCCTTGGTTTTGACTGTAAGTTTGGAGTTTTCAAAGACACGTGTTGTAAGACGAGAAATATGGTAGCAGCTCTGACAATGCGATTGCCCATTTCGGAGCCTAGGGAGAGTGTATCATTGATTAGAGACCCCAGGTAAGTGAACTGGTCCACAGTTGCCAGTTCATAATTATCGATAGTGATGGTTGGGGTGGTATCTACGTCTTGTCCCAGTACATTGTTTCATTCAGGACTATTGTGAGGCCGAAATCTTTGCATGCCTGGGAAAAGTGATCTATCAATCGCTGGAGTTCATGCACACTGTCAGTGACAATTGCGGCGTCATCGGCAAATAACAAGTCCCTGGCAGTAACTTTCCTGGTCTTGGTTTTAGCTTTGAGTCTCGCAAAATTAAACAGACGGCCAGATGATCTAGAGTGAAAGCAAATCTCTTCTGTTGCATTAGGAAATGTGTGCTTCAGTAGCAGCACAAAGGAGATTCCAAATAGTGTTGGGGCCAGGACACAGCCTTGTTTAACACCACATGGAAGACTAAGTGAAGGCGATGTATTACCCTCGAATTGGACTGTTCCTGTCCTATCCTCATGAAATGACACTATAAGCTCTAGCAGTTTCTTAGAGAACCCTATTTTTGAAAGAATTTTGAAGAGTCGAGCCCTGCTAACGAAATCGAATGCTTTTGTCGGGTCAGGTCGATGAAAGCGACATAAACAGGCTTGTTCTGCTCGCGTGATTATTCTTGTAGCTGTCGCAAAGAGAAGATCATGTCGATCGTTCATCTTCCAGATCGAAATCCAAATTGGAACTCGGGGTACACGCGCTCAGCCAGTTTGTGTAGCTGCAATAAGATTGCTCTGGGTACACGCGCTCAATCCGTTTGTTAAGCCGCAGTAAGATCACTCAGGGTACACGCGCTCAGCCAGTTTGTGTATCCGTAGTAAGATTACTCTGGGTACATGCCCTCAGCCAGTTTGTGTAGCCGTAGTAAGATTACTCTGGCAAAGACTTTGCCAACAATACTGAGCAGTTAGACGCCTCTGTAATTATTACAGTCACTTATATCATCTTTATTTTTGTATAAAATGACCATTGTTAAATCCCTCATATCTTGGGCTGTGATGGCCTCGTTCCAACTCAGGTATAGCAACAAGTGTAGCAGCTTCAAAAGTGCATTTCTACAATGCTTGATCAGATCAGGTGGAATCCCGTCGCTGCCCGCTGCTTTGCCCAGCGCCAATGGCTGTATTGAGATCTTCTAAAGATGGTTCGACGTCCAGCTTCTCCATTTTAGGATAACCTTGACCAGCATCAAGAGCTGTGGGAGTGGCCGTACTGCCGCATGAGTAGAGCTCAGAGTAGTTCTCTCACCATCGCTCTAACTCCCTTACTTAGTCAGTTAGTTTCTCGCCACTAATCGATTTGAGCGGCGCTGTCTGCATCTGCACGGGACCAAAAGCTTTTTAAATGCCATCATACATTTCTCTGGTATTGCCTGTTTCTGCGACAATTTGGATATTTTCACTGAGGTGGAACCAGTACTCATTTGCACAGCGGCGAGCTGTTTTCTGAACTTGGCTCCTGGCTGATTTTAGGGATTACAGAGTAACTGTATTTGGAAGACAGTTGTAGTTAAGAAAAGCAATGTGCTTTGCTTTGATTATGGGTGTCATATAATTTTTTTGGTCTTCGAACCAATCATTGGATTTTGCAGTGCTTCTTCCGAAAATAGCAAGCGATGTGCTGTGGATGGGGGATGGAAGTTGTTTCCAGGCTTCTGTAACCAAAAAAAAAAAAACAACAAAAACAACAAAAATGACGTCACCTAGCGACCAAGATGGCGGTGTCTTTGTGTAATCTGCAATATAGGTTGCAAATACAATATTTATTTATTTTTTTTAGTGTACTGGCTATAAATTTAATTTGATTCGTCCTATATATAGAGAGTCTAGACTCATGCTATTGATGTGTAAATATATACATATAGGTTCTATATGGTGTCATTTTACAAACATGATAGTCTGGTACGCTTCGTCCTGCACACTAGTTTAAAGTTTGTTTATAGCAACAATAACAACAAAAATGGTGTGTAGTACATAAACGATGTAGAAGCAAGATCGAAAGGACAATAAATCAACACCAACACATTTTGTGCCATAGATATATTAGATAGTACTTGCATGCAGATATTTACAACAGGTCCAAATGCTGAATTATAAGGAAGCATAGCGTAACTTTATTTGAATTTATTGAAAGTGTGATAAGTAAAACGATTTTGTGGTATTGATTAGGAGCGCAGTGTATAATAATTAGGTGTGTGCAGTGCTAGACACCAAATCGAATACATGACAGTGTTATATATGGAACTAAAGTTGAAAATTGTTTTGGCTAACAATAGCATGTGAAACTTTCGGGGCATGAAGGTATAGAATTACTGACTAATTTCAGGTAATTGTTAAATGTGGTTGTGCAGATTGACTGCAGATGCTTTATTTTAGAACGATGGCGTTGACTTGAATTCTCAGCGTGTGTGCGGGATACATCACACAAAGATGAGGTATGAACCGAGGTTGTTTCTGATCTGCTCTGCTCCTAACAATCTACTTTAGTGCACTCTGGACTTAGTCTCTTTTAGTAAATGGCAAAGGGCTCAGTCTCTCTTAGTGAGATGCAACGGGCTCAGTCTCTCTTAGTGAGATGCAACGGGCTCAGTTTCTCTTAGTGAGATGCAACGGGCTCAGTCTCTCTTAGTGAGATGCAACGGGCTCAGTTTCTCTTAGTGAGATGCAACGGGCTCAGTCTCTCTTAGTGCGATGCAACGGGCTCAGTCTCTCTTAGTGAATGGCAAAGGACTCAGTCTCTCTTAGTGAATGGCAGATTGTGGAAATACTGGTAGTTAGTTAAGCACGTTGATTGTAATGTCTCCTGTTGTATCCGCTCGAACAACGTCTGATTTCAAACTTTTGCAGTCTTGTGAATTGCTAATGTATCTACTGCTGTGTCTAACAGACGGACATTGATAGACTTTAAAAAGTCACTCCTATCTAGTGAATACATAATGGTTTTTTGTGAAGCCAGACTGTCAGCTATTTCGCTGTTCTGAACCTTAGTATGACCAGTGCAGAATTTCTACTCCAGCCCCTGCAGGTTTATTGATCCTGTAACTGCCATCCACTTGTGCCAGACTTGTTGTACCTTCCGAAGCAAAGATTGGGAGTCCGACACGATGTCTGTCATTGTTAAAGATGTCTCAATAGTCATATCAGAACTGCAGTCACTGGAGGTTCTTCTAATGAATTTCTCAATCCTCTCAACAACAACATGATATCGCACTCATGTAGTCAAGCGTCAAATAGAAAGCTCAATACATAGAACCAGTTCATTGATATATACGATATAATTCCTAACCTAAGAGCATCATGAATAAACTAGTTAACGGAGCTCTGCTGTCCCGTTGTACCACTCTCTGCAGTCAATGCCCAGAGTTAGGATGCATCTGTGGGAATATGACGTTCTATCAGCAGTGTACAGCCAATATTTTCTGTTCCCTATCGTCTCAACTGTGGTCACATATCCAATTGTTCTCTCTACCTGTGCCATCCATGATATAGAAACAAATTAAGTAAAGAAAGGTCCATATTATATATTAGGAAATATGTTTTTAGTCAGAGAGTGGAGAATGCTTGGAATACATTACCACAGGAAGAAGTTGAGGCAGGGAAAATTAATGCATTAAAGAACAGATTGTATGTGCATAGTTTTTAGAGTAAGGAAATGTACGTGAAACTGGTTGTATGCAGATTCTGCAGAATCTTCTAAACTAGTATAGAGACGTTAAGTTTAGTTAAGTTATGAAGCTCCTCTTTTGATTCTTGGTCCCTTGATGTCTGAGGTGTCACTGTGCAACGAATGATGCCTGTTTGTGGTAACTCGCATATAAGCGCTGGTCTGTGCCAATATATACGGATGGCAAACCAAATTCCCAACATGTACTGCATCTTCAAGATCAGGTTGTCTCTAATGAAACCTAGAGCCAGACGTATCCCTTCATCCCGAAAGCATTCCAACCATTCCCACTACAAATCTGATAGTGTGAGGATGTCCAGTTCGTGATGTACAACTAATAATATCAACTGACGATATAGAATCAAAAGCAGCCACTGGTACAAGTATGTTTAATTATATAGCTCTCTCTTGCATCTCTATATGTTCTGGTCAAAGTGGTATCTAGATTAGAGGGGCGTCCATCAAAGATAGAGCCAGGGAGGTCAGCCTTCGCTATATAATTCTTCAAATAACATCATATCATGCAGGCTTTGTTAGGATGTTTCTGGGAGCTGAAATCCGCACACCACTGTGAGATTGCCTTCAAAGACTCCTGTATGTCTTTGGCTATCTCATGTCTTTCTAAACCAGTCGTGTAAGTCAGGGTGGTTAATGTAAATGTTAGTGTTAGTCCTGGTCCTTTGGGTGAAATGTTGACCATCTTTATTATGCAGATCTTGAACAGCACCTGTGAGAGAGAAGAACCTTGTGGCAGTTTTGGACATATTAGCAGTAGTTCTGATGTTAAAGATTCAAAGTGGCTATTCCATTCTGCTTCAAACAGCGTATCGTTTGCAAAATCGACGCGGTTATATGCATCGTCTTAGTCGAAAGAAAATGCCACTGTTTCCTTCCTGAACTGGAAGCGTTTATACATAACGTATGCAAATGTTCCAGCAATTTCAGATGTTTCCTTCGTTGGTCAGTAACTGCCAAGAGTATTTAGGTAGAACGTGGTCAGGTTCTAGGCGTAACTTTTTATCTTTTTTCTGGCGACTGTCTTCTCAAGCACTTTGCCAGAGACGATCTGCAGAGTGATCACTAAAAAACTACTGAGGAGTGTGGGATTCTTTTCATGTTTAGGGACTATACTTTGATAACTATGGAGCCAGTCTTCGGGCACTTATGCCTTCTCTATAGTGCTACTGAAATCCGTCATCATATTTATTATATCTGCCCCACCCAGCAGCTTGATGTGGCATTACTTTACTCCATCGGGACCTTGGACGGTGTTCTTGCATGGAGCGTCAAATATATTTCCTCTCTGCCTCAATTATGAATTTCACATAAGCCGTTTCCTTTATAACAATTTCTCGAACATATTTCTGTATCTTCTGGTGGCTATTTATATCTATTTTGTTTGTCTGGGCTAACATATCGTTTACAAAATTCAGGACTCTTCTCTTCATCTATTGACAGGAATGTCCGTGTGGAGTCCTAAATGGCGGATATGCGCCAGCTTGTACTATTTCCATTCACATTTCGATGCATTTGCCAGAGCATCTGAAGAGTATAACCGCTACCAACTCCCGTTATAAATGCGTCCCACCTCTTGGTTTTTTTTTTGTTTTGTTTTTTTTTAAATTCTCTCGCAAACGCTTAAAAACGAATGGTTCATTTTCGTTTTTTCTCATTCATCTCATTTATCTCATTGACATTTTTAAACCGTCTTTTTCTCTGTATATGTATCTATTTTGTTGGCGTCTCCGTTTTTTCCAGGTCTGTGCTACCATTTAATTCTACCAGAGTGGCTGGACAATATGGTGTCTAGTGGTCCTGTGGTTAATTGTCTGACACAATTTATGTGAAGCTTTGTCATTGTCCTGTGCATATCTAAAGCGGTGTTTAGGTTTCCTGTGTCTGGTGGGTTTTTCTTTTTCTCAATAAGGATGACACATAACAGGTTGTCACTTGCCGGTGGCCCCAGTATATTTCAATGTCTGGAGTGAGCAACACCACTAGATATCAGTGACTGATCGATGGCGCTGTCTGTATCCTCGGGCCGAGATTGTAATCTTACTGGGCGTCCATCATTCACGACTCTGATATTCGTGTGGAGTAGTGCATGTCTGAAAGTGACCACTTTCCTTTATGCAGTGACATTTCCGCACTCCTTCGATCTAGCATTATAATTGATGCAACGATACACTTTTTACCACGCACTTTTGACAATTCCACCAGCGAATCTCCCATCTCATCAAATAGTTAGTATACGTGTGCATACGGGTTACAAATTCTCCAATCATGGTTACTGTTCATGACTGCAATCCCCTGAAGTTTGAAATCCTCTAACGTTATTGCTACTATCATCTACCCATATGTGGGGCAGTTCTTGATTTACGTACATAACCACAATGAATTACTTGAACACATGTATCCTGAACATTTGATGTGACATTCTCCTGTAAGCATGTCTCGAGGATGGCAAGGCCATATACAATCTCTTATCTCTTATGAAGGACTTTCTGTTGTGTAGAGCGCGGGAAATTATAATAACTGATCAACACATTAAAAAAAATTAAGAATGTTTGATTTCCTTCAACTGTTTATAATCCCAGCCCTTCTCTTGATGTCTATCTCTCTATCTCTATCTCTATCTATCTATCTATCTATCTATCTATCTATCTCTTTCTCTCTCTCTCTTTCTCTCTCTCTCTCTCTCTCTCTCTCTTTTGCTCTCGCTTTTTCCTTCTTGCCTCCCCTGCTTTTCCTTCTTCATCCTCTGTTGTTGACCCTACCTATTGGAGACATCGATGTTGGAGCACGATCTCCGTAGATACCGCCATGACTCTTACTTGTAGTTTGTCATCAGATTGTTTCTTCTCGTACACCAGGCCAACAAGTTTCATCTACCCGGTCTTCATCCCGTTACAACCTGGTAACAATATCCACCACAGAAAACGTGCCTTTCTAGCTGTATCACGACAGCACAACAATTCCTAGATATTAATCGTATCAAACGTCTCCCTTGCCGTAGAATAATTACACACTGAAACTATGTTTATTTGTAATTCCCTACACCACACGCTGGTTTGAAAATTGGGAAAACCATCCGAGCTAATTTTAGACAGTGGAAACCATTACAACGATATGTCATTGAGGTTGTCAAGTTTGTTTTGATGATGAAATAAATATCGACACTGCACACTGTGCATTGACTATCAAAGTCATAGGCCTTTATTCTACGACCTTATAAATCTTAAATCGGACCCTAGAAATGACGACATAGCCACATGTTTAAAGCTAATAGAAGGAAAGAGACTAACGACTGATCAGGTAAAATATACTGCTCAGACATGTTAGTGAGTCAGGAAAAACATACTGGCCAAGATCATTGCCTTGGCTTTCTTGTAGTCCTTCTTGGAAACGAGCTGCTTTCGTGGCAGCCTGGCTAACAAGGTGCGGGATCGACGTGATCCCCGTATTAGTGAGCGACACGCAGTTGAAGCCAAACATAGAACAACCGCCTGGAGAACTATCTTTCCTCCTTCATCAGCATGTTCAGGATGTGAGGAAAGCTACGCAACCCGCCACTTAACGTCCTTTTCAGGGAGCACAAAAAAATAAACCTACTCATTGTTGGCATTCTTCTTCTTCTTCTTCTTCGTACGCAGTCAGACAGTAACCATTATTTTTTCGAAAAAAGCGGTGGTCATCCTGAGGCTGTCGACACTGCCATAGAGCTTTTCTTGCAGTTCCACTGGTGGTGGCCACATCTGCTCTCTCTGATCCTCGTATGTCGGGCAGTTCTGCAGCAGATGTTCAGCGGTCATTTTACCGGTACCGCACGGGCATTCGTCGGTACCACCTATATTTAATTTGTTGAATAGGTGGTACCTCAGTCTATTGTGGCCAGTGCGAAATCTGAAGACAGCGACCTGCTCTCTTCTGTTCAACTGGAAATAGGCATCGTTTTTGGTGTAACCAGTATGTTCTGTTTCCCATTTGGTCATGTATCTGGCTTTGATAAGCCGTTTTGACTCTTCGTACGTCATACTAGTATCTGTTTGTGGTAGTCCTGCACCTTCTTTTGCCAGTATGTCTGCCTCCTCGTTGCCTTGGATGTTGCAGTGTGATGGGACCCACTGTACCACTACCCTTTTTGGTGCGGACTGCTGGCACAGTTGGCAGAGTGCTGCTCTTAAGTCATTAAGCTTAGATTGTTGGCATTCGAAACAAGAACATTCACAACCGCATTCTCTCCATATCCAGACAGAAGCCAGCATGACCTACATTCTTCAAATGAAAATAATGCTCTAAACACAGTATGTAAGAACACAGTTTCCTCAAAACACAAACCGTATTTTGTAAAGATAAAATTACTCCTATAGTAGACACCACCGTCAGAGATTAAGTGTCAGATTCTTCATTGTAATAAGCCACAGCTTTGTGAGGTGGGGTGGCCAGTTTCCTTCCTCTCTGTCTTTTTACTTCCCTGGCGTCAGCCAGGAACCCATTTGCACCTGGATTGACTGGAGCTATCGGTGGTGGAATTTAATCCCATACATTTGCCATGAAAAGTGAGTGCTCTACCACTGCGCCAATTAGCCGTATTTGGTGTACATATTCCATACTTAAGCAGAAGAGTGCGATCTGTACACCCACAAGATTTGGCTCATTTCTTATAAACTAAATGTCATTAGAAAAGAACAGACGACGTCTACTCACCAAGGCAAAATATAATTATCTTTCGAAATTCATGCAAGGGTACCATCTTGAATGCAATTACTTTAATTTGGTAAAGCTGAAATTATTGAACACTTTAGGCCAATGGAAATAGGTCCACCGTGTTTAGATTACTAGAAAGAAACTATTAAATAACTTGGAGTAATGACGTAATCAGAGATGTGACAACAGCGACAATAGGAAACAAAGCAATTATTACTATTACGTTTAAAATGAGAAGAGTAGCAGAAGTAAACTGATTTTTGGACCTAATGTCTTATACAATTCTGGAACGCAAGAACACAATACGAATTAAAACAGGGAACAAGGGGACGGCGTGGCCTAGTGGTTAAGTGGCACGGCTCAGAATCGGAAGGTGCTGGGTTCGATCCCCATCACAGCACCGGCCGTTACCCCGGGGAAGCAAACCCTTATAAAATGCAGGAGGAAGCAGACCATTGCATAAAATAGATGCTCAAGTCGGATGCACTGGGCTGACAGGTGCAAAATAAAAACCACAGGATTAGAAAAATAAGGCGAAGGAAAAAAAACCAAAAAAACAGGAAACTCGGTTAAAAATAATATCAGTTTTATTGTTCAGAACATCAGTTTTAACGATCAACTAAATCCCTCAGTACAATCCAATGATCTTTGCCAGAAAAAAATAGTTAGTATCTGTCTAATGGTATTCAAGGAATGACGTCGAGTCAACATTGGTTCAGATAAGTGTTGTTGTGTAATACCCCCAATGAGTAAGTTCACTCTTTTGAGCGCCCTGAAAAGGACGTTAAGTGGCGGCTTGGAGTAGATTTCCTCACATCCCGAGCATGCTCATTAAGGTGGACCACGGTTTTCCAGACGGTTCTGCTGTGATTTGGTTTGATTTTCGTGGTGCTCACTACTACAGAGATCACGTTGGTCCACATCTCGTCAGCCAGGCTGCCTTGAAAACAGCCCGTTACCAGGTAACATGGAAGTTAGATTGTGGTCCTGGTCACTGTATTGTGCCTGTCCCTGACGCGTCGTCCTGGTCAGTATGTTGTGCCTGTCCCTGCCGCGTCGTCCTGGTCAGTATGTCGTGCCTGTCCCTGACGCGTCGTCCTGGTCAGTATGTTGTGCCTGTCCCTGACGCGTTGTCCTGATCAGTATGTTGTGCCTGTCCCTGACGCGTCGTCCTGATCAGTATGTTGTGCCTGTCCCTGACGCGTCGTCCTGGTCAGTTTGTTGTGCCTGTCCCTGGCGCGTCGTCCTGATCAGTATGTTGTGCCTGTCCCTGACGCGTCGTCCTGATCAGTATGTTGTGCCTGTCCCTGACGCGTCGTCCTGATCAGTATGTTGTGCCTGTCCCTGACGCGACGTCCTGGTCAGTATGTTGTGCCTGTCCCTGACGCGTCGTCCTGATCAGTATGTTGTGTATTACTGGACTAGCGTAACGGTTCACCTGGTGCGGATAGTACATGTTAAAGAAAACTATAGTGAAGTAAGCATTCAATAAGTACATAAATAATAATACATTTCTGAATGTTTGTATCACGCAGACAAAGGTCTATATGGTGATTAAACAATGTGCTTTAAAAGTTCCCAATTGTCAACACACTGTACGGAGCAGTGAAAGAACTGAAGAAGACAAGTATCTACGATGCGTGTTCAAATGAAACCGGGCCAAACTGCAACAAGTGAACATACGTAACATGCGAATGACGAAGTCAGTTCTGGTGTAAACAGCACATACGAACTGTCACATTTGCAAATTGCCATTATCCTCCAACTCATAGTTTCTTCATCAGACCGTTGAAAACATGGCGGGTGTGATACGGAATCCGTCTAGAATTGATCAGCGAGCGGTGATTCGTTTTTTAACAGTCCAAGGATGTCGACCAGTTGATATTCATCGCAGAATGCAGGCAGTGTATGGTGACAAAAGTGTGTAGAAGACAACAGTGAAGAATTGGACAACGATGTTTAAAGAAGGACGTGAGTTAACGCAAGAATATGCACCTGATCTAGTCTCGGCAGATCTTTCGTTACCTAACATTAACTCAGCAATTTAAGTCTTTATAAAATTTACAAAACGGTTTTGTTTTTGTTTTTTGTTAACCAACAAGGATAGGTTTACGTAATCTGGATGTCTCAACACTTTTGTGATCAGGGAAATGTAACTGTTCGGGTGTAAAGTCCCTTCGAGACATCACACATACATTTATGATTATATTCAGAAGCTACGGAGAACCTAATGTGACGCACTTGCTGCTTTCAGCAACTGGCAATAAAAGTAAAAAGATGCCGATAAATGGGTATCCATTCTCTTCGCCATCTCTACCTGTAATTTTGCACGAAATTTAGAAATGTGGGTTATGTTTAGACAAACGTAGTGTTAGTCTTAGTCGACCTGTTCTTCTACAGAGGCATAAGCGCATGTGTATGTTTGATCTCTGGTAGGAGCTGGATGTAGCCAGCAGGAGGGTTTCCTGCTTAGCGGGCTAGGCTCAAGTAGCTTATTACTCCACTTTGGAGGGTGGTTAACTGATGGGGGAGTCCATCATCTATGCTGCTCTTAAACAAACCACCTAACCATAGCCGGTTTTATGCCATGTCACACAGTTAGTCGCCTCCTACGACATGCTCTCTGTGGGGCAGTGGTCCTATTTTTGTCCATGTTATACACATAGACCCCGGCAAATCACTCAGTAACATAACACAATACGAAATACTGGTAAGACGTTATAGCTGTGAGTAATTACTTGGGAACTTTAGGACTGCAATCACGTAAGTCATATGTAAAGAAATGAATTCTACAACGGTTAGACTCCTTCAAACAGACTAATAAGTTCTTACACAATTCAGAATTGTGGTTGAACGATGGTTGAAAATGTTACACTGTTAAAATGCAGTTTTCCACCCGAATAGTAACCGGCCTGTACCAATATTTCTAAATAATATAAAACTTTTCTCGAAGGTTTAAAAACGAGATCAACAAAAACACACCAAACAGATAAGTTGCAGGTGTATGAGCTTTCAGGATAAGCTAATTCTTCAATAAATTTCAATATCAATGAGTATGTTACTATTCGGTATTTGAATCCAGGAAATGATGTAAAGAGAAAACATTAATGCGGAAAATGTAATAGATGTAAAAGACACACGGAAAAGGACAAGAATAAAAAAAATGTATTACTCAGACGAACATGTGTAAAGTGTTAAACTGCATGTATTTGGTGTCCCATGGAGACACGTTACGTGATTTTGATTGCTAATCGACTACTATCGTTATACGTGTAAATTTGATGTTTGATTTTATGTTTTCTTTAAAACGCGCGGAAGTTATTGAGATTGTGCTTTTGTGTTTGCACATTCAGCCCATTTTTTATACGAAAAAATGGATGGACAGAACAGGATGCTGATCATCTGTATCTATAAACTTCATTATCCGCACCTGTGATTCTGCCTGGGGTGCAGTGATATCAGTTCAAAATAACATGATAACCAGAAATACTCGTTAGCGGTTCTAATGTCCATGTTCAAATCGTCATCTCAACTGGAGTTGCTGTCATCTTACAAGCACGTTATCACTCGTACACGCAGGCATTATGGGTAAACGAGTTTGAGAGGTACATGTATACCTTGTCATCAATGCGACGCCAAGACCTGCTTCCAAAATAGCGTTTTTATGTGTCTGGCACGGAAAATAATTATAGAAGAGACGAGGAGTCAGTTGCAGATTTACATTTCCTGGCACTCGGGGACGATATAGAATTCTCTGATATGCTAACTAAGCACTTTTTCCTCAAGCATTCTGCAAAGGTGTTTTCCAATCCGCATTCAGCGCTCAGTTTCGGTTAATAGCATCGTCTGATCACACCACACCCCACTTTTAGAGCCAGCTTTGTTTTCTTCAGTATTCTTAAACCACTAGGAAATGTTAGAAAGGTAAGCGAAACAATCAGAAATTTAAGTGGGCCGGTCACCTAAATCATGTATTTATACCACGAGATGTAAACATGTTCTTGAGATGCATGGTTCAATTGCGGATTGTGTATTAATTAACTTTCAATTGTGTTATCGGATGTTTATGTTTTCCGGGTGTTTACAATGCATTGATCAATTCGATTGTTGTAGCTTACCTCATTTGGGCAGATGGAGTCAATCTTATTTTTTCTGGCGTTCGTTCTAAAAAGAGCGTTGAGTTGTAGTTTACTGCGAGACTCCTTTAAGTTCCCCATTCGGACTGACATATTCGATTTCAGTACGGCATTTTTAGGATTCGGTTTGCCTTTTATTTCTGATCCTTAGTCTTATAGCCAGACTACACGAGTGCAATACGTTTCCAGGAGCGCCATTAAAGGTGGGATATAGTTTAGCTAAGCTGTGGTTGCTGCCCCTCACATAAGCAGCCGGCTATAATTCGCTGGCTGATGTCAGTTCATTCAATGCTATATTGTTGAGCCTCACATAAGCAGCCGGCTATAATTCGCTGGCTGATGTAAACTTATTCAATACTATATTGTTGAGCCTCACATAAGCAGCCGGCTATAATTCGCTGGCTGATGTCAGTTCATTCAATACTATATTGTTGAGCCTCACATAAGCAGCCGGCTATAATTCGCTGGCTGATGTCAGTTCATTCAATGCTATATTGTTGAGCCTCACATAAGCAGCTGGCTATAATTCGCTTTCTGATGTCAACTCATTCAATGGTGTATATGTGGTCTTATTCCGGTATTTCAAAGTGGACAACACGCTTGAAAAGGATTCAGTAAGAAACATTAAACAGGATGCCTTTATTAAACAAGAGGTTACAACCATAATTACGAGCATAAGATTATCTGATTTAAATTCATGTTTAAGTGGCAATGTGTCCTTTGCTTAAATTCATTATTTATATTATTATTATCCGTTATCTAAAATGTAATATTTAATTATTCACAGTAATAAACATTCTTCAGCTTTATTTGATTCCATGCAGGAGTGTTCTCCAAGCCATCTCAAGCCTAAAACAAGATAGACTTTTATTAAATAAAATATAACTTCGGCCTGCTGTCCCAGAAAACAGATCTAGTCCTACAGTGGATTCCGGTCCACTGTGGAATCCATGGAAACGAGAAGACAGATGAGCTCGCAGTGCTATAAAAAAAGTATAGACTCTAAAAAACAGACCATGAGAACGGAATAGAGACAACAGTACTAAGAGTACAAACCAGAAAATGGAAGCCTAAGCAAACTTGGAAGAGATGGGCAGACAAAGATCTTTAGACTCAGAACGGGGTATTGGAGTCTCAAGGCCTACCTACACAGAATTGGACTTAGACACACCGCCACGTGCAAGCAAACACCAGAACAAACCCTGCAGGACTGCCCCACTTATGCAGACCAAAAAGAGGCCATCTGGCCCAGGGGAGCGATCATGCTTGAAAAGCTGTGAGGGAGGGGAGGGGGCTACGAAGACCTGCTTTCAATAGTCTTCTTCGTGAACCTCACATGGCAAGAAGCAAAGCATCAAATGATCGAGAAAGAAGGAGAAAAAAAAGAAAAGGAAAGGAAAGGAAAAGAAAATGAAGATGAAAAAGATGAAGAAGAAGAAGAAGATTCCGTCACGATCTCTCGCCCAACCCATAGATACGGTTCATGGGTTCCATGGAAGAAGTTCAGATATCAAGTGTTTGAGAATGTGTTGTACATGAATGTGTGTGAAATTGTGAGATGAGGTGAGATTAGTGCATAGCTGATGCTGAGATGAAGTAAACCCATGTTCCTGTTTAGAGCTAAGCCAACTGGAGCGTTCCGATAACCTGAACAGAACCCCAAACATGTGCCATGAAAAGCGAGTACTCTGCCACTATGCGAACCAGATGCTTTGGCGCTTAAGCCAATTTCCTTACGTATCACCTTACTAAAATTCTAGAATTCAATCAGACAGATGTGCTTGATGCCAGGTAGCCAAAATATTCAGTTCGTTCTGTATCCCACTACATGTTCCCTTAATAATAATAATAATTGCTGAGGCTTTGTTCGTGCGTAACGTATCGACCGAAATTCTTACAGACTCCAGAGGTGGAGCCGTTTACTCCGCCACCTTGGGATGAGGGCTGCGAGGAGTGTGTTGGACCAGTGGTTGTGCCAAGCCTTCCGTATCTGTCCGTGTCAAACTTCCTGTTTTTACGTGCCCCGCTGCCGAGGCGTCTGACTGTGTCCACCGCTTGGCCAGCGTGGTCCTTGCCGTGCTAAGAACACTCATGCCGGAAGAGGTATCGTATAACCTCCGGTGGAGGGAGGGGAGGGCAGGAGGAAGTCGGCTTCAGTCCAAGCAGAAAGGTTCTTGAGTAGTGGGAGTCTAGACTAAATTATGGTGTGCAGTTAAGCGGAACGTTAAACTTTGTCATGGACTGGTCTCCCACGGCTTCAGCCAGGCGTGAAATGCAGTGAAATGCAGCATAACAGAATAACCGATCAAAAGCACATCAATTCCACAGAATAAAGTCTTTGATACCACCTGGTAAAGGAGTTCTGAAATATAATCCGAACAGGAACCACCAAACATCGAAAAACTCGACACAAACACCGGAGAGTCGAGAGCGCAGCCATTAAAACGTGGCAATCTTACTTGTACCCTTGCCTCCCCAAATTAAAACAACTAAAGTGCAAATTTACAGCTCGACAGAATAGGAGCGAGACTCGAGCATAGGACGTATCTCATCAGGGACAGTGTTAAACAATCTTTCTCATCGCTTTGACGCCCGGTTGCACGTTCCAATAGAGTTGTTCGGAAAAAAACGTAACATTCTTTTTTGTGGGAGGTCTCAGTTATCGATGGGTGAGGGCACCGATTTCTTTCCTCTCTTAATTTTCTTCACTAATTCTAGCAGAATCGGGTGCCCATTTTCAAATCTGTGCACTGTTTCTTGACGCCACCGGGGAACATTCTTGGAATTCTTGGAGTCCTGGTACTTAAACAGGTAGGTTATGTCTGATACTAGGTAGTCGAAGGCCACCCACGGTATGTTCTGTACTTAAATTATTTATTTCCTGCTGCTTAAACCATGTGAATAGCCTGTGGCAGTTGCAATTATTATTAGTTGCCCAACGCAAGCGATGATGGCTACTTCAACAGACGGTTTTGTCTTGATGATGTAACTTGCGCTGCATCTGAATTACAGTGTGAAAGAAGCTTGTCATCGACCTCACTATCTAGTCCCGAGCTACCTTGAACCAGTGGCAAGACATTAGTCTAGACGACTGGAGGCAACTCAGGATGCAGGTACTCTGGTCCCACCTCCCATGAGACCAGGGGTCACTATGATACTTGTGGGATTCGAAAGTCTAACGTTTCTGTTCATCGTTTTGGGAGGCGACTGCCTGACGTCACGACCTCAGCGACCCTAGAAGACTCTGCTGTCTTTAGATAACCAGTGTTGCATTCCAGCCGTATATTTTGACCAAAAGGGGACCAGCGGACGATTGGCATTATCACGCTCCCCGAAGTCACCCCCCACGCAGTCAAGCTAGCGCTGTAGGGGTCTGGGCTGATGGATCTGGGCTTGTCATTGGGCAGCTCTTTCCTGATCAGAGGGCCAGTACTTGTTCCATCCGGCTGTATACCACTCCGTCTGTCTCCGCTCTGTGCTATTAACTTGGAAATTCGCTGCTCCCTGAGTTGCTACACTGCATATCGCAACTAGCATGTCAGCACGGATCATCTGCGCTACAAACGTATATGTTATAATCTGAACAAGTGGACCACGTTGGGCTTCATCAGCAATGTTTAAGCATACTTGAGAAAATATATCGTAGCAATTTTGACCATTCTACATGACAAACACTTCTCACCATAATCTGGAAGACTTTCCTCGTGAATATCATTGGCTAAAATAATCAAAAGCCTCTTTAATTGTACACTCTGTGTGCTCGGACGCCATTATGTATCTTCTTCTTCTTCTTCTGCGTACACAGTCAGACAGTAACCATTATTTTCTCGAAAAAAGCGGCGGTCATCCTGAGACTCTCGCCACTACCATAGAGCTTGTCTTGCAGTTCCACTGGCAATGGCCACATCTGCTCTCTCTGATCCTCGTATGTCGGGCAGTTCTGCAGCAGATGTTCAGTGGTCATTTTACCAGTACCGCACGGGCATTCGTCGGTACACCCTATCTTCAATTTGTTGAAGAGGTGGTACCTCAGTCTGTTGTGGCCAGTGCGAAGTCTGAAGACAACGACCTGCTCTCTTCGGTTCAACTGGTAATAGGCATCGTTTTTGGTGTAACCAGTATGTTCGGTTTCCCATTTGTACATGTACCTGGCTTTGATAAGCCGTTTTGACTCTTCGTACGTCATACTGGTATCTATTTGTGGTAGCCTTGCACCTTCTTTTGCCAGTCTGTCTGCCTCCTCGTTGCCTTGGATGTTGCAGTGTGACGGAACCCACTGTACCACTACCCTTTTTGGTGCGGACTGTTGGCACAGTTTGCAGAGTGCTGCTCTTA
Source organism: Ariolimax columbianus (assembly GCA_036924085.1). NCBI lineage: Eukaryota > Metazoa > Mollusca > Gastropoda > Stylommatophora > Arionidae > Ariolimax > Ariolimax columbianus. The sequence goes on along the minus strand of JAVGWX010000007.1, from coordinate 61,190,254 downwards.
AGTCATTAAGCTCAGTGTTTTTCTGGCTTTTTAGCGCTGTGACTACTTCGAGAGCATCTGTCAGCAGGACTATATGGCTCTCATTTTCACTGTGTGTTACCATTTCTTCCACTGCCGCCCTCAGTGCCTCTGCCTCTGCTCTGAAATTGCTCGTGTACTTACCAGTAGCGAATGACAGTGTTATTTTTCTGCCATTTGGTAGGTTCAGGAATGCTCCTGCCCCTCCGTTCTGTGTAGTGTTTGTTACAGAACCGTCGGTGTATGCATGGGTCCAGTCCATGCTTGGGTAGCTTTTCGTTATGAAGCTTAAGGTAGTGTCTCTCCTTTCTTTTTCGGTCTGGCAGTTTTTGTTTGCAATACCTGGTATATTTTCTACCACCTCTGGAAATATATCCTGCCTCCAAGTAGGTTTTCGTACAGTAGTGATGGGTTTTGGTGTTGTTAGTGCGTTTATGGGATCTTCGTGCATCTTTGCTTTGGCTATTTCTGCAAAGTTTCTCCGCTTTAGTTTCCCAGTTCCCAAATTGTTTAGCCTCTGGTACATTGGATGGTCCGTCAGTCTTCGGAGTTTCTCTGCCTGCAGCTGGGCTCTGCAGTCTCTTCTGTCGGTCATGGATTGCAGTTTTGTAATCTTTTCAAGTTCTACAATTGGCGTTGACTTCATGCCACCAGTTATGATTCTCATGCTTGGTTTTGAAGTTTGTTAACTTTATCGAAGTTCGCCTTCGCTGCTGTTGTCCATGCCGCGATGCCATACTCGAGAACTGGTCTCACTCTTCCAGTGTACAGTTTCTTTAGTATGCCTTCGTCTGCTCCCCAGCTTGTGCCAGCAAGTTTCCTCATGATCGCCATTCTTTCTCTGGCTTTCATTCGGTTTCTCTCAATCTGACTTTTCCATGTCATGCGCCGATCAAATGTGACTCCCAGATAGGTTGGGTTGTCGTTTGGCTGCAGGATTTTGCCATTTAGGCTTAATTTGGTACTTTGGGGTTTTAATGAGAGCGAGAATATTGTGCACGTGGTTTTCTCCTCGTTTATTTTGACCAGCCATGAGTTCGCCCACTCTTCCAGCGATGTTAGGGCCGTTTGCATCCGATTTCTTGCTATGGTGAGATTCTTTTCAGAGGTCCACATAGCCAGATCGTCTGCAAACATTGAGCTAAGGACTCTTAGCTTGACTCTAAGTCCATCCTTCCAGACTTTGTCAAATGCCTTTTCCAGATCCACCCAAACAGCTACTGTGTGTTTCTGTGCCTGGTAGGCATCTTCTATCTCCTGGGCTATGAGGATGACCTGGTCCTCAGTGGATCTGTGCTGTCTAAAGCCGGCTTGCTGTGGAATTAGTATTCGTTTTTCTTCCAGATGCCACATCAGTCTGGTGTTTATCATCCGTTCCATCAGCTTGCCGACACAGCTCAGTAGGCTTATGGGCCTGTATCCATTCGGATCTGTTTTGTCCTTTCCTGTTTTTGGTACTGGTACCAGTATTGCATCTTTCCATGCCTGGGGTACAATACCCCTTTTCCAGCTTTGGTTCAGGACTGATAGTAGTTTTTCCTTCGCTGTTTGGCCCAGCACCATCAGCATTTCGTTTGTTATCCCGTCTTTTCCGGGAGATTTCCTTCTCTTTAGTGTTCTCATAGCCTCTTCCATTTCGCGCATTGTTAGTTTGGCCATCATGTGCTCTTCAGGAGCCGTATTTATGTTTTCGTGCCCCTTTAGCTCTTCGCTAATGTCTGTATGCTTATCTGCAGGGACCTCGATGTGGTTTGCTCTGGCATAGTGATCGACAAAGGCGTTTGCGGCTTTCTTACCTGTGATCAAGTTCTCGCCTTGCTTGATAGTAATTTGTTTATTTGACGGGGTTTCGTCGTTCATGGCTCCATTATGTATCTAAACTGTTGACGTTCATGCGAAACCAAGCGTCTGCTACCTTAGATAATCTCAAAGCTGGATGATGATGTCAACTATTGGCACCTTTAGAAACTAGCAATTTCATTTCTTTCAGTTCTACCATACTAGTTTGTGACTTAGTTATTGACTACCCTTGCCCGGACCCGTTTGTGTGTGTGTGTGTGTATGCGCGCGTGTTTGCGTTTGCTTTTCACTCATTTGTGAATAAACATAGAATCAACATCTCTTGCTGTAACAATGAAACCAAATATCCCAGAAAAACTGTAAATATTTAAATTCTTTAAATAGAAATTGCATGAAAGCAAATATTTGATTCTCCGAGTCGATGCCCTTTCAGATTTGCTGTTTTTGTTGTTTTAGTGTACAGTTTTAGCCTGAAATATATATAATCGTATGCTATGGATCGATCATTCTAAGGGTCATTTTGACGAAATAATATTGTTTTATAAACAGATCGATTGATTTAACATATTTTTTAAGTCAATTTTTTCCGGAGATCCCTTGGTTCATCGCTGGAAAACATGCTTTTTTTTTTTAAGGCATTATTAGAAAACGAGGCCAGGATGTCAAACGTACATTTCATAATCCCAACGGACCGGGTTCAAATCCCCGTCGTTTCCATCAAACCCCAAAATACCAAGTTAAGTTTAAATGGCAAATTCCTGCAGCCAAACGACAACCCAAACTATCTGGGAGTCACATTTGATCGGCGCATGACATGGAAAAGTCAGATCGAGAGAAACCGAATGAGAGCCAGAGAAAGAATGACAATCATGAGGAAACTTGCTGGCACAAGCTGGGGAGCAGACGAAAGCATACTAAAGAAACTGTACACTGGAAGAGTGAGACCAGTTCTCGAGTATGGCATTGCGGCATGGACAACAGCAGCAAAGGCGAACTTCGATAAAGTTAGCAAACTTCAAAACCAAGCCATGAGAGTTATAACAGGAGGCATGAAGTCAACGCCAATTGTAGAACTTGAAAAGATTACAAAACTGTAATCCATGACCGATAGAAGAGACTGCAGAGCCCAGCTGCAGTCAGAGAAACTCCGAAGACTGACTGACCATCCAATGCACCAGAGACTAAACAATTTGGGAAATGGGAAACTAAAGCGGAGAAACTTTGCAGAAATAGCCAAAGCAAAGATGCACGAAGATCCCATAAACGCACTAACAACACCAAAGCCCATCACTACTGTACGAAAACCTACCTGGAGGCAGGATATATTTCCAGAGGTGGTAGAAAATATACCAGGTATTGGAAACAAAAACTGCCAGACCGAAAAAGAAAGGAGAGATACTACCATAAGCTTTATATCGAAAAACTACCTTTGCTGCTGTTGTCCATGCCGCAATGCCATACTCGAGAACTGGTTTCACTTTTCCAGTGTACAGTTTCTTTAGTATGCTTTCGTCTGCTCCCCAGCTTGTGCCAGCAAGTTTCTTCATGATTGTCATTCTTTCTCTGGCTCTCATTCGGTTTCTCTCGATCTGACTTTTCCATGTCATGCGCCGACCAAATGTGACTCCCAGATAGTTTGGGTTGTCGTTTGGCTGCAGGAATTTGCCATTTAAACTTAATTTGGTATTTTGGGGTTTGATTGAAAGCGAGAATATTGTGCATGTGGTTTTCTCCTCGTTTATTTTGACCAGCCATGAGTTCGCCCACTCTTCCAGCGATGTTAGGGCCTGCTGCATCCGATTTCTTGCTATGGTGAGATTCTTTTCAGAGGTCCACATAGCCAGATCGTCTGCAAACATTGAGCTATGGACTCTTCTTGGTATATTCTCTGTAATGTCGTTTATATACACCAGGAAGAGTGTGGGTGACAGTACTCCCCCTTGGGGTACTCCCTGCTCGAGTGTCACCTTTTTGCTCATCTGCCCTTGTACTTGTCTCTGGCCGTTCTTTGTTTGAGGTAGTGGTTGATCCACTTGTACATTCTCCCACAAACTTCATTTCTCCGCACCTCGTATACAACATGCATCAGTTCAAGCGGCAATTACATTTCATTTCTACTTCTATCCAGTTCCCATGGGGTTTCCTCCTCCAAGTAGGTACCTGCACTGCTTCAGCATTTTGTTCATTTAATACCATCTGTTTTTGTGGATATTCATTTCATTGTTCAACCTAGACATGTTTTCATGATCTATCTCAAGCATGTGCGTTTTTGCTTCAACTCCTGCCTCGTAATGTTTCTAGTTCTCTTTCTGTCAATATCGCGTACTCGCACTATCAATTTATGTTTCTCTCACTGACAATATTGATTTTTCACTTTATATTTCACTCTCCCTCTCTCATTCTTTTTGTCTGACTCTATCTTTTTCACTATATTCTCTTATTCTTTCTCTCTTTTCCATTTTGAATTTCTCTCTCTCTCTCTCTCTCTCTCTCTCTCTCTCACTGTCTCTATCAACCTCACACCTCACACATGCGTACGCTCTCTTGCTCTCAATTCCACTTGCTCTCTCACTCGCTGTAACACCCTCTGTCACTCTCTCTCCTCCTCTTTCTATTTGTCTTGTTCACTTTCACCCACCTTTTCTCTCTCACCTACAATATCTCTCTCTTACTAGAACTGTTTCTAGCACAGTCGGTTCCTTTTTTGCCTATCTCTCCCCTTCTCGCTCATTACCACTCATTCTCTCCTTTCCTCCCTCCGTGTCCTTTCTCTCTCTCTCCTACTGGACAGTTTGTAGACAATCACGTTATATGACCAGCAATATGATTCTCTTTCTGTATGTATGTGCGAAAAAAAGCTGGTGTTCCCACTTTCTGTACATTCAGTTTATTTCAGTTCATCCGGTAACCCATCAGGTCGTTGGGGCACATTTGAAGACACACAATCTCACGCCATCCTTCTCTGTCCGCTGCCGCCAGTCGTGCCTCACCGGGACGAAGGTTTGACCACTCAGTGATGTTATCTGCCAATCTCTTTATTGGACGACCCTCCCTCTCTTTCCTGATACGGAACGATGCAGTATCTATATGTATATGTCGTATACATTGTTTTTCCCACTTTCTGTCTCTATATGCCATATATATTATTTGTTCTCACTTTCTGACTATATATGCCATATATATATATATATATATATATATATATATATATATATATATATTTATTGTTTTTCCCACTTTTTTGTCTCTATATGCTATATATATATATTATTTGTTCCCACTTTATGTCTTTATATGCCATAAAGACAACAAAAACACCTTTCTCTTAGGTGTTGCTCCCATCACTTTCTATCGATTTTCTTTAGTACCTTCTCTAGTTTATTCTAGTTTCGATTCTATATATTTATATAGAATATGTATTCGGTACAAATTATAAAACCACATGCTTTCAAATTAGACAGCACCGATGAAACGTTATTGTTGAGAATAGAAACATACATTACTCTATTTGCCCGCCCACTTTTGATATTAATGGACGTGGGGAGCGGAAGTGACCTAAATTGAGCAAAGTGTGTTGCCCCGATCCTTGTAAGTCCTTATTGTTGTTGCATTTCTGATTAATGATTTGCCCATATCTAATATGGCCTTGGGCGATGAGGCTACCGTCTGGTCAGGCAAAACACACTGATCAGAGAATGTTAGCCAGGGTCAGGAGAAATATACTGGCCAAGACCCTCACCTGACCTCCTCGTTGGTCGTCCTGGAAACAGGCTGTTGTCGAGGACAAGGAGAGGTTTGACGTGATCTCCGTAGTAATGAGCGACACGCAGATGAGGAAAGGCATAGCAAAACCGCCTATCCCGGTCCACCTTCTTCAGCACGCTCGGGATGTGAGGAAAGCTACTGCAACCCGTCACTTATCGCCCTTTTCAGGGCGCACATTAGAGTAACCTACTCATTGGGGGCATTCGAAACAATAACAACTCATATGGCCTTTGAGAGATATACATTGTAAACAGATTTTATGTTTGAAACTTTTTTAGTAAGATTGCATTCCTAGTTAAGATTCAACTTGGCCTATACCTTCTTTAGATTTCAACATGAATCGCCATACTAACCTCAAGGCACAAACAGCTGGAATTATTAAACATGGTTCCACGTTATCTGAAACAAAAGCATCAAGCATTCATTTTCCATAGAGATGTTTACTGTACGCGCCACGTACGCCTGTAAAACCGTTCTCAGGCACACGCTAACACACAAATACTGAACGTAACTGTACTCACTTTGTCATCCATTTTTTTTTTACCTTCCACAAGAACATTCTGTCTCAACCGATTTCCGGGGCAGAACATGTATCTCCTAGACTTCCCAACATCCATACTGCAACGTGCTTACAGTCTCTCACACACGCACTCACACACACTCACAAACTAAACACACAAATATATAACCACCCATTATGTCATCATTTTGTACCTTTCCCAAGAGCAATCTATCACATCCGGTTTCCTGGACCGAACATTTATCGCCAATGGTTTTCCCACCGGCAACTCTTACGGGACATTTATGGTTGTGAATGTCGTAATCTGGGGGTATTACCGGCATCGATGACCCAATTTTACGACATTGGGATCGAGTGTTGACCCTACCAGAATCTATTCTAAATACAGGTCTGGCCTTTTTATTCTGTTTTCAGTTTCCAGACCACCAGCGTTACATAACAACAGATCTTGTTATTCTGTAATGTTCTCTGGTTTTTAGGTATGTTATCAAGTCCAATTATGCTATTTCTAGCTACTACATGTAATGTTGATAAAGCGAAGCATTATAGATGTGGATATCGACTTCTTGATAGTAGTGAGTCACACACACGACAGTTTATATTCGAACTTGTTTGCGTTTCGTACATTTATCCCTTCGATTTTTAAACTTTTTTGTTTACAGTACTGTAATAGCTCTATTAGCTTCGGTCGGTATTATATCTTTTTCAATATTCTTGCAACGTTGACAATTTAATACGATGTTTTACCTTATATAATGGTAACCATATGAACGATTTATGCAGCAACTGCCCCACAGAAGAGAGGGAAAGTTGCTGGTTATTTAAGCAATTTTCTGAAGAGAACACAAATATGAAATTACTTCTTTTTTTGGACCACTCTTCAGAGCTATTTATTCGTTTATTCGCTCCTTTATTTCAACATCCATAATACAGGAGAGAAAGTCAGTAAGTAGCTCACACGCTGACTGGGATAGCTGAAAATTGTAGTTTGTAGTTTCTAAAGGTGTCACTAGGTTGCAACAATATCCAGCTTTGTGCTGACTGTAGGTAACAGATGCCAGGTGTAGTATGTACGTGCGCAGCTCAATTACAAAATGGGGTTCATACTCACAGAATGTACAATCGAAGATCAGCGTTATGTTGTGTGCGGTTTTTGTTTTGGAGGGGTGGGGTACAGAATGAGTTTCTGTAAAAGATTTTCATAAGGAAAGGCTTCCTGTTTAGGATGAGAAATGGCCTCGCCCATGACCTATCAGGCCTGACATCATGCTACAGCATAACCAGTATTCTTCTGCTTCTTCTTGCTTATCATGTTTTGCATTTCAACGTCAGGTTATGAAGAGATCTCTAGAACAAGCCCAACTGTGTGTCTCATGCACAGTGGCATTTATCGCCTCAGATATTTCCATAAGCCACATGTTTGGTAGTCGGCCTTTTACTTTGAATCCGCTATATATATATATATATATATATATATATATATATATATATATATATATATATATATATATATATATATATAGCATTGCTAGTTTCAGGGAGTTGGTGCTGTTTGTTTCTGTCTTTTGATGTAGTTTAATACTGGTGTTGTTTTCATTAGTATCCTGGTACCATCGTTTCTGATCATGTCTCATCTTGTTACACCCAATATTTGTCGCAAGCATTTCATTTCTGATGTTACGATTTGTTGTTTTTCATTTTATGTTAGCGTCCAGTTTTAATATCGGCAGCATAGTGTCTAGACGAAAATCATGTTCAATAAAGCTCTTTTGGTAGTTATTGTCACGTGCTTGCTATTAAGTATTGTTAGTTGTTCAATGAAATGATTAGCTTTATTACATCATTGTCGGATTTCCAATGTGATTTTCCCGTCTGCTGATATTGTGTTGTGCTTCCCAAGTATGTGAAATCTTTCACCAGTTCGTTTTAATGCTTTCATTCGCTTTTGATATAACCAGTAGATAAAGATATAGTGAGTTTGTGTTGTTCTCAAAACCTTTCAGTAACTCATCTGTACAATATGTGTCTCATATTGAGCAATGTGCATCCACCCTCTGTGATCGGAAAGTAGCCAGAATGGTATAGAACATCACCGAAGGCGAGGAGGCTAATTGCGTTGTATTCTTGTGACTGAAACCCATCGTAAAAACATAGTTGCTCAGAACGTGGCAATCTCTTTGCCTTGAATTTTTGGTTATTTGCCTAGAGCCTATGAAGAGTTATGCATCACCAGCAGACAATTCGGGATGAGTAATGGGCACAGAGGACTCTAGCATGGCTTCAGAATCTCGAAGCAGAGCATTGGCCCTTAATTTATGACCAGCACTGATCTGATAGTCCTTTTCTGGCTTTAGACCTAGATGGGTTGAAAATCCACATATACACCAGAAATAAAATGTCAGCACAACAAACAAGAATTCAAAGAGAGCTCGGACGACGCGTCGGTTATCAAGGTCTACGTTAGACAGGAGGTCAGGCTGCTCAGTGCCACACATTAACTACTGTAAGTCGTCACACTTTCAAGCACACTAGAACAATAAAACTTTGCGTAGAACGTAGAAACCGTTGACATGCAGAGAGAAATGGCTGTATTAGAAGTTTATGAAAGGAGTTCAAGAATAAACAATGACCACCCCCAATATACATCTTGTAGCAAAATGGAGTGCCAGTTAACAAGGAATAAAACAAAAGTTAGTCTTCTGCCACATCAGTGAGATTAAAGACAGATATAACCTGCCAGACAAAAGACAAGAAGTACAGAGAGTAATAAGAAATTTACCACCACACACATGTCTCAAAATGCTCACAAAAATGTTAACAAAACCAACAGATAAAACATCAAGTTCTGATCCAGTAAATCTTATGAGATCATCGCGGAAAACTATTGATGTCTACACAGAAGAATGGATTCATGTTTATACTGATGATCTCTGATTTGAAGACTACCATTAAGGCGGGATTTAGAGTTTACATAGAGTATCCAGACAGAACATATGATGAGCTGTTTGATTCCTTTATGGAGATATGTTCTATAGAGCGAAAATAGCAGTACACTGAAGTAGCACTGTACCACGAAGAACGTATTTGATGCCTTCCCATTAAAGGCCCAACACATCGTTATCTTTACAGACTCATTGTCCGTCTCTCAAGCTGTAGAAGACAAAGACAGGGGTTATTGCAAACCTGAACTTACCCAAATATCCCTAGATACCAACCAGCGTATTACATCCCATGAAGTCAGAATCATTATGCAATTTATCCCTGGCCACTTAAATACACCTGGTAATAGCAATACAGGTATACTGACTAAGAAGGGATCAAATCAAGAACATCAATTCACACCAAGAACTATATAAAAAGTCAAACAACTACTGAAACTACGAAAACTTACTTGTCCTCAGGTTTGATTACGTGGTTATAGTGCTTTCTTTTAAACCCATCTTGTTTACCTCATTCGATGAGATGTGCATTGCCATATTTTGAGAGTCCTCTAACATGGGGTGTTGGGGAGGGGGGCGGGGATAATCTCAAAAATATAGGGATTATTTATCGTCCTTAGATACCCTGACCGTTTTGAGACAGAAAGAATTCCAATGTGCATAAGCACAATAGTTTATAAAAATGGTCCCTGGCCTACTGACACGGATTTCACATAATACTTTTATGTCCGAGGAGTAGAGTAGTTCAACATCTTCTGCTTCTTTAAAAATGTGATGCACGATTTGCATTAAAAACTTTCAATTTTTTCCTGAAATTTTCAGAAATTGTATACGATTTAATTTTTACTCTTCTGTTTGGGATCTCCAAATCAGACAAAAATATCAATAACCAATGCGTTGTTGTTTTCTGTTTAATGTTTACTCATCTTTTACACTTTTGATTAAAGGAATATTAGTAATTTTTTAACATTTATTTATGAATGTTCATTAACTCGGCCTGTGTTATTAATATCTGTTGAACGATTTGTCTGTCTCTATTCTTCTCTGAAGAATGTTTAACTTAACTTGTATTTTTATCTCTTAAAGGAGATGCACCTATGTTATTTTTCTCTGAAGAGATCCAACAACTTTTATTTATAAGGTTTCATAATCGTGTCTTACGTGTGTACTTCTTCTTCTTTTTGCATATTCTGTTATGCCTTTCAGCGTCAGGTTATGAATCAGCGTCAGGTTATGAAGAGATCTCCAGAACGAGCCCGTCTGTGTGCCTCATGCACAGTAGCATTTACTGCCTCAGCTTGGAATCCGTTGTAAAAAAATAGCCGCCTTGCTTGTGGGGGAGAGGGGAGGGTGTGCTGGGTGGTGGTAGACTTGTTACGTGGCCAAACCATTTTAGTTGCTATGTACTTGTGTACATGTGATGATTAAATTGACTTTATTATTACTGTCTAAAGCATGATCAGATGAACTGTGATACTTTTCTCTGTGTGAGGATTCATTTGACTGCATTCTGATTTTCTATGGGAGGACTAATTAGGCTGTGATACTTTTCTCTGCAGAGATCTAAACGATACTGTGTTGTCATTCTATTTAAGCAGCTTAACTTGACTGTTAATTTCTAGATTAACTTGGTTGTGTCTTTTATCTGAAGAACGTTTAATTTGTCGTTTTATATTTATTTGTAGGAAAATTGACGTGACTTCTCGTTTTTCTTTTGAAAAATTGTCTTGACTGTGTTATATTTCGCAGTAGCGAATTAACTTTGTTCTGTCATGTTTCTCTAAAGTACTTTTATCTGAGATGTATTTTTTCTACTTAATTATTAACTTATCAATTTTGTTGTTTCTGTAAGTCAGCTGTAATTCAGAAATACTATTGTTGTCTGACGAGTGTCCAAACACGTTGTTATTTTTGTGTTTCATAGTTTTAATCTGAATTGTGTTCTTTCGTTCTTTTACTTGACAATAGTTATCAAAATCTATGCAGTTCTCAAAATATATTAAGCTATTCATGTTATTTGTAATAACCAAATATGGGATGAACAAACAGATTATTTACTGCCAGCGTCACAAATCGAAATAATCAATAATTCATTTAAGCAGTTAATTTTTCCGAAAATATTGTAGACAATTTGGTGATGCTGTAGATATTCTATATTTTATACGACCATCATACGAACTCATCATTATATACTGGGTGTCTTCAACATACTATATACACAACTGTTGTATTGTATAGTCAGTTCAGAAACCGGTGACGCTTTTTAATACAATGTAACTCAATAACCACCCGAAGGAAATTTGTTCTTGTTGTGTCTGTGTTTTGTGAGTCAGGCATTGTTTACCTGTTATGTTCTTGTTATCTAGTTGTGCGAGTTATCCCATATTACAGTTATTCTGAGCGATAATATCTTTTCTATTCAAATAGTGAGTGAAATTTCCTCTTCTACACTAGTGTAAGCGATCAATCCTATTATTTAAGCGAGATATCTCAGTGTGTGCATATCGTATTCAATGTATCCCACCGTATACGTATTTTATTAAATAGATCTAACATTATTCCTTTGTATCCAAAAAAAACCACTTGTTACCTATAAAACAATAGATCTTATATTGTACCTTTTGTAATCGATAGAACCCATTCCTTTATTCGATACATTCATTATGTGTCTATCTTATTCTACACATCCCGTTTTGCGCATATATTATTTGATTTATTCCAATTTATATAATAAATCGTGTCATGTTATCTCTGTGTGTATCTACAATGTTACAGCTTCCCCATTTGTTATTATTCACAGACTAGCTAGCTCACGGACAACGTATTATGTGCGCACTAATCCATCTGATGTATATCTTTCCGTTGCATATGTAACAGTTCCCGCCGGAGCAAAGAGTTTAGGACAGGGGTGATGTGGTTGCTGATAACAAAGGTACCTGAACATGTTAAAGCTCAAAGGTACCTGAATGCCTGTCAAGATCACTCACCGCCTCAACAAAGGAGAACAGAGTTGGGGCATAGAATGTGGACAGGTAGGAGCTGACCAATGGCCTTCCGATTTGGGTAGGGGGAGAATGAGTGACAGACGGATTGGCAACGGAGCTTGCTGCGATAGATGAGTGACAGGTGTGCAAAGTATTTCGTTCCAATAAGACAGAATAGAGCCATCCCCTGAGATCCATTGGTCAAGCTCTAACTTTGCTTGAGTGTATATAACTCGAGACAATGTTTAGCTCAGCAGGCTGGATGGAGAGGAGGCTGGATAGAGAGATGAGAGCGAAAGAGAGAGAGAGAGAGAGAGAGAGAGAGAGACTGAATTTAGATAGTATGTTTAACTCACCGACTTAGATAGAGGAGCGATTGATAGACTATCGTACGAATGTTAGTGATAGAAGAGGATCGCTCAAATAGGTGTGTGAGTTTTGTATTAATAGATAATCTGAACGTGTGTTGTTAGCAGGGCACATTGTGAACGAGGTATGTCCAGATCGCTCGCCTGATGGAATTTGAGTGGGGAAGAGTATTTGATAAGGTGTGTTGAGGACGCAGTTAAGGAGATGTGTGTGTGATGTAATTGCAAGGCAATAGAACTGGGTTTTAGATAATTGGGAATTCCATCAATAGCTAATGCTTAAATTTCCGCTTTAGTTTAATATTTACATTAACATATATATAATATAGGAATAATTGGTTAAGATGATATGTATTGTATTGTGTTTGTAATTTCACTACTCATTTTCCTTATATGAATATTATATAATAAATATGCCATCTGCTGTGTGCTATATTTATTGCAGTGTGTGGTTATGATGATGTGGATGAGTATGATAATGTTCTAAGTTAGAATAACGGCCAGGGCAAACTGTGGAATGTGCTACACCATTATTCCTTTGTATCCAAAAAAAACCACTTGTTACCTATACAACAATAGATCTTATATTGTAACTTTTGTAATCGATAGAATCGATTACTTTATTCGATACAATCATTATGTGTCTATCTTATTCTACACATCCCGTTTTGCGCATATATTATTTGATATATTCCAATTTATATAATAAATCGTGTCATGTTATCTCTGTGTGTATCTACAATGTTACAGCTTCCCCATTTGTTATTATTCACAGATTAGCTAGCTCACGGACAACGTATTATGTGCGCACTAATCCATCTGATGAATATCTTTCCGTTGCATGTTTGATCCTACTTACTTCCCTAAAATCCATATCTTTCTTTTTTACAGATCAGCTTAATATCACGGTCATTTATAAATGTGTTTTTTATGCTTAATTTGTATGAGCTTTTATTTCGAGTGGTTTTTAGTAGAGCTTTGTGTGTGACAATAAGTAGGATAGGATCCTTTCACACTGAGTGTGTATCGTAAGAGGCAACTGCTTTGCTCTGTTATGCTAAGAATCGACGTCATTGCTGTTCTGGCACACCATAGGTGTTCCGCATCTGTCAGTAAATGTCGAACAGTGTAGACACTGATGGTCCCAGTAGCTCGCTGGTTCAACATTCGCCTCTCTACAGCAGAGGACTCTCCAACTTCTACTGCATACCCTCCATCCACACATGCTGAATTTTGAAATGTCATTTGAGCTTAAGGGAACGGTCTAGAAACAATGATCGATGTGGTACATGAAAAACATATTGCGCAACTCGTTTTATTGGGGATCAAAAAAGATATCTGCTGTTCAAACAAGATATCAGGTCACATCAGGTCATCCCGTAACCGGTGAGATCGTTGGGGCACACATGAAGACATACTCACAACCCCACGCCACCCCTCTCTATCAGATGTCACTGCCTGTGACTCATCTGGTCGGAGACTGGTCCATTCTTTTATGTTGTCCTTCCATCTCTTTTTGGGCCGGCCTCTTCGTCGTCTGCCATGCACCTTTTCCGTGGAGGATTGTATTTGCAAGACCATTTGATCTCAATAAATATACAATACGCATATTTTACACACAATCCAGCTACCATCTCTGCAATGTGTGTATATTGGAGCAAGGTAGTGATAGTCAAAAAGCATTATAATAGTATAGTGATAGTATAAAACATTAGTTAGACCTAGATCAGTGTACTGTGTAAAGGTGTGGAGTCCTAATAGTAGAGGGGATATAAACGCTCTGCAAAGGATACAAAGAAGAGCGACAAAACCGATAGTGGGATTCAAGAAACACAGTTAAGAGGAAAAACTATGAAAAACCATTCTATAGTGTATAAAAAAAGACAATAATTCGAGGTGACAATAGATTTATAAGATAATCGGAAAGGATAAATTAGACTATAACAAGTTGTTTTTTTTTATCAAAATGCAACCGTCAACAAGAACAAGAGGGAACGGCTACAAATCAATTAAAGAAAGGTCCAAATTAGTTTTTTTGAACAATTTTGTTTACTCAGACAGGTGTAGATGCATTTCCGCATTCAATAGTGGAGGCAAGGTCAATTAATACATTCAAGAATAGATTTTATGCGGATAGTTTTAAGATCAAGAAAATGTAAAAGAAAGTGGTTGTATATGAACTCTGCAGAGTCTTCTCTCCTAAACCAGTATAAAGACGTTGTTCATTTAAAATGTTCAAGAAGCATATTTGAGACACAGTCCAGCTTCCATCTCTGCAATGTCGTTCCTGCTCCGGAATTCTCAAAGCACGAGAAGTAAAGGAAATCAAAGTAGACAAGGAAAAGGAAACTCGAGGCAAACTGAAAGGAAGCTGGGAAGAGTGAGCTGGTGCGTATTGCTCAGTGCAGCACAACTTGGTGTGTATTTGTTGCAGTCATATGCTCCACAGGAAGCTCAGAAGGTTTTGGTGGTGGTTATATTTTTCCAAAAGTATATCTTCTTTTTATAACTTCAGATTGCATTTAACCATTATAATCGCATACATGTTTTCATGTGACTCTCATTTCAGGGAGTTTCCCATAATAGTTAGGTGTATGAGAAAGTAGTTCGTTTGACATAACGATCTTCTAATACATATATGCTTTTCCATATACGCCATGTAATTAGATTTGAGCGCATAAAATATCATGAAAGGATATCTGTGTAGTGATAACTGCCTTTGTCTGACATAAGATAATAGCAGCAATTCCAATGATAAACGAAATTGTTCCTTAACAACAGTCATTAGGCAACTCGGTCGCTGAGTATGCAGAAATGCAGGTAAAATTAGTAGCTTCTTGCCCGTAGACATGCGGTCGTGATCCGAGATTATGATTACTGTGCAAACACTGGGATTTTCCGAAGAGACTTCTATCGAACAAATTCACATAATTATATAATATAGCCGGGTGTTTGATCGAGTTTTTGCTTTTAGGCTTTAATTGAGAAGTTGAAGATAAAAATCTATAGATGTACAGAAAAATATATATGTGTGCTTTATACAATATAGGAAGGTCTTTGACAACGTCCAGCACGAGAAACTAATTACAAGTTAGAAAACGTAGGTATGGATGGAAAAGATACAAGTGTACTGGTAATCTATACTGTGAGATAGCTGTCACTGTAAGATCAGGCAGGTTTTACTCACACTGTTTTGAGCTAAAGAGAAAAATGCGACAGAGATGGGAACTGCCCCCTTGTCTGTTAAACATTTACACAGAATACATTTGTCAACTTTTATAGGAAATTCTAGAACTCAATAACTGACGAAGTGTTACTGGGATACACGGATGATACAGATCTGCATAATGAAATGGAAAAAGAACTATAGGAATTCTGACATTGGTAATTCATCTGAAGAGCAAGATTCAGATATGTACGAGATAAGTACGATATATGTACGAGATATGTACGAGATATGTATGAGATATGTACGAGATATGTATGAGATATGTATAAGATATGTACGTATATTGAACTGAGAAAACGAAAGCTATGATAATTAGCAAATCGGACTCTAGATCAGCTCTACAGACACAATAATTAAACTCTAGATCAGCTATACAGACACAATAATTAGACATTTAAGTGTTGGATTATATCAATAGAGTCTCCTATCTTGCAACAACAACAACAAAAAAACCAAGGAAAATTGAGGATAAGAAATGGAAACAAAAAGAGAATGAGGATAACCAAATCTGTTTTCACCAACATAAGTCATATATTAACACATACACTTTAGAGTGGTCTAGTGTTATTTATATTCATCTTCCCGGTATGGAGTAGAAATATGGACAAACAATTGGAGAGGAACATTGATGCTATTGAAATGGGGATATGTATAACAATGAGATACATCTCGTGGGAAAAGAAGAAAACGAATATGGCTGTCTTGACAAATTTTGCGGTGCAAAGAAAATTGATACACGAGATCAAGAGTCCGACAGCTAAAATATTGTGTTCACATACATATACACAGCTATTTAGTTACAACGAATTCAATGCAAAAGACCGACCAATAAAAAGGTGGCTTACGAAAATAGCTGAAGCTGTGAATGCACTGTGCATGAAGTCCATGCTAGGGCTTATTCATGAATCTCATCATACCCTAAGCAGGAAAAGCAGGATAAGTGGAAAGAAAAATATATACACAACACCTTGCTGAAAAACAATACTGAAAGGAATGGTCGAAGACAAGCGTGCAGAGGTAAACAACGCTATAAGTGGTAGTACAATAGAAGGAGATGGACAGGGAAAGGCCAAGCAGAGTGTACCATCAGGGCAAGACACACATGATGTTGCAGATCTATTGCAGTCGACCTACGATGCGAAGTCTGCACCGGATATGAATTGTAGAGTAGAACGTCTGAGAAGCCGAATGATGCAGCGCTCTTTTTTCACAGCAAAGTTACCGAGTTTTATCTTCGTTATCGATACGCACCAGTTGACCAAACCATAAAATGGCCCGGCTTACTGCTAAGAAATTTAAGGCATAGCGAGGAAGAGAACTAACCAACTCACCTAAAATAGAAGTTTAGATTTATTCAAATGACTTCTTTGCAGTGTCTCATATGGCTCTATATTAGTGAACATTCAGGTATGTATTATATTTACAAAACACCTGATACAAAATCTGATTTTGACAAGATTAGTGTCTCCAAACTCCAAGTGCCGTCTGGTGTATGGTTGGTTGGTTGGTTGGTTGGTTGGTTGGTATGTTGGTTGGTTGGTTGGTTGGTTGGTTGGTTGGTTGGTTGGTGGTTGCTAATGCCCACAATGGGTTCATAACCCTTTTGTGCGTGCTGAAAAGAACAGAACTTGTAGCAGATTGCAGTTCCTTTCCTGAAATCCCGAGACCACTGATGAAGTGGACTGGGGTCCTCTAGGCGGTTGTGCTATGTTTTGCTTCATCTGCGTATCAATGACTACTACGGGGATCACGTCGAATCTCACCTTGTTAGCAAGACTGTTGTCCTCGAAACAGCCTGTATCTAGGTAGACCAAGAAGGAGGTAAGATGGGAGTCTTCTTCAGTATATGTTTCCTGACCCTGGCAAACAATGTCTGATCAGTGTGTTTTGCCTGACCAGACGTTAGTCTCATCGTCTCATCCGTCTGATGAATAACATAGGTGTTGAGGGAACACCGACCTACAACAAATTGAAAAAAACTGAATTAGGTATACTAAATTTTCGCAGTTGTCTAAAAAGTTCACTTCTTCTTATCCCCGACAAAAAACGAGTTAGTGATTTCCGTTTTGGTTTAGCTAAGGCCGATGTCAGTACAAATGCACAGTTTCTTGCTCTTCTGACGACCGGCATTGATTAGATTTGAGAACAAAAACTGATCTCCCCCATAATCTGCCTCCAGCCGCATGACATTAATATTGTCCATATCTTTTCCTAATCCTTATCTACTTCTTCCTGACTACATCTGCCTCGTTTTCATTTTTCTCTCAATCACCATTTTTTCTTTCCTTATTTGGGCAATATTGCCTATCCGGCCGTCTGCCGTTTATTTGGCTCTTTTGGCTACTTCATCTTGCATTTGTCCCTAATTTGGTATCCAGCTGTTCACCCGTGATTGGCCATGTAGCGATTTCTTGTTATCCAGCTAAGTACCTTGTGTACGCGTTTATGTGTTCAAATTCTAAATTTTTGTATTGTTCCCTTCTTCTACGTGTCGCTAGTTTATCATTGTTGTTGCTCGTTCTCCCTGATGAATGCCTAATGGTCGTAACGTATGTTTCGTATAAGTATTCGTCTTAGCATGGTATCTGATCATAGCTAATTATGTTTCTTTAAACCAAATTGAGTTAAAGAACCGCCTCGTGGTTGAAGAATGGATGAGACATCGGCCTGATAACTACTGACTTACTTTCCGTGCCCAAACACCACGTCACATCCGTCCAGTATTCAGCCACTTGAACTGCCTTGTCGTTCGCCTCCATCATATCGTTCATGTCACAGGTTTCAGGGAGGTTGGGGCAGGTCATCAAATGATCTTGGTCCTGAACTGCGCCGCATTCACATGTGTCGACATCTGAGTATCCCCACTTCTTCAAGTTCGCTCTGCATCTTGAGACACCAGTTCGAAGTCTGTTCATTGCCTTCCACACAGCGCAGCCAGAGGCGCAGCCTCTTCTTGAGCTCTATCCATGGATCCTGCATTGTTTCGTTCCACCTCTCGATGCGTTGACCTTCCGGGCTTGTCTGGATGGTCTCTGACGATTTTAAGAAACTGTGTCTTGATTTAAGTCTTGTGGCTTGTTCCTGATGGCCAAACATCGGGTGTCTAGGGTCGTTTTCCTGTTTACCTTGTTCGAATTCCGCAGCTACACCTCTTCTTATATCCGGTAGTGCAATGCCAATTAAGGTATATATTTTGTTTGTGGGTGTGGGTTTAAGGCACTCCGACACTATCCTGCCCATCTCGTTCACTGTTGTATCAACTTGTTTTTCATGGGCGGAGTTTTTCCAGACTGGGGCTGGATATTCCGCGGAAAGGCACAGGACAATCGCTGATGTGCGTAAGACTGTTGGCAGAGCACCCCATTGTCAGTCAATTTTTGGATAATGTTGTTTCCCGCATGTACCTTACGCTTTATCTCCTGGCAGTGTGTCATATAGGATAATGTGCCATCCAACTTTACACCCAGGTATTTGAGAGCCGGGCAGTGTTCAAGATCATGTCCTTGCCATCTGATCCGTAGTTCTCTGTTTGCCTCTCTGTTCTTGAGATGATAGGCGCATACCTGAGTTTTGCTAGGGTCGGGTTTTAGGTGGTTTTCCCGATAATACTCTGCGAGGTCATTCAGAGAGCGTGTTAGTTTACCTTCTACCTCCTCGAAGCCATTAGCGTGACCAGCGACTGCTGTGTCATCGGCGTATATAAATTTCCTGGTATATGTACCCATAGGTTGGTCATTGGTATAGATGTTATATAGCATAAGAGCAAGAACACTTCCTAGAGCCAGGCCGTTGGTTTGATTTCGCCATCTGCTCTCTTTATTCCCCAAGGTTACATAGAATCGCCTGTTTTGAAGTAAGCATTTGATTATGTTAGACAGACGCGTCTTTCGTCATGTTGTATACCTTTGCCTTCAACCTACGATGATTTACTGTGTCGTAGGCAGCGCTTAGGTCTATGCATGCCATTCCAGTCACCTGGTTGCGCTCGAAACCATCCTCTATTAATTGTGTCAAATTGAGGATTTGACTACTGCAAGATCTCCTAGGTCTGAATCCAGCTGGTTCCTTGATCAGCCTCGAGTCTATTCAGGGAGAGATGCGGTTCAGGATCATCCTTTCAAATACCTTGTACAGGTGGCATAAGAATGAGACTGGTCGAAAATTCTTTGGGTCTGTTGGAGTTTTCCCAGGCTTTAACGGGGTAATTACGTGGGCTTTCCTCCATACTTTGGGAATATTCAAGGATTCCACGCAAATGTTCATGAGATTTAGTAGCCAATTGATTGTTATTGGTCCAAACTGTTTCATTTGCTCTGTTCTCAAGTCGTCGGGGCCGGCTGCTTTATTGGATTTTGTTTGCTTTATTGCTGCACTTAATTCTTCAATTGTGAAAAGTGCGCCCAGTATATCACTCTCTACCTCGCGTTGTCGTTGGGTCCTTGTTTGTCCTGTTTTATAGTTGGTTTTGCCATTCATCAGTAATTGGTGGGTCACTTGGTTAGGAGTAACTGGCGTTATTCCAGGAGGAGCACATGTTGGGTCATTGCTTAGGTTCTTAATGAGTGTTCATGCTCGCCTGCTGTTTTGCTTCATGTCGAAGTCTTCCACCAGGCTACGCCACTTTTGTGTTTTAAATTCTGAAATGGCATGAAGGAGATCTTCTCCAGCCTGGATGGTTTCCTCGCCGAAGGGGTCTGTTTCGAACAGCAGTTTATATTGCTCGTACAGTGCCTTTGAGTCATCGTTTAATCCAGGTATGTACTGTGATCGGCATCCTCGTGGGATATGTCTTCTGGAGATTGATTTGGTTAATTCTATAAAAGCGTCATAGTTTGCAGGCTTAGGTTCTAACTTGGCCACCTCTGTGTCTAGATCACATGCAAAAGGCACCCAGTTGGCGCGTTTGAAATTAAACCGTCTTTTGAAAACTACGTTCTCTGGTTCGACCATTGCTTTAACACTACATATAATGGGTCTATATTGTGTTCTTGGAATAGGTTCTCCCACGTCTTTTGTCACATGATTAAATATTTGAGTACTGACAAAAATTTTGTCAGGATTATATCCCCTTTTCCATCTGTCACTGTGAAAAGAGGCTGGTAGTTTTGGGTCATTTAAGAGTAGTAGGCCGGTGTTCTCAGCGCAGCTCTGTAATTTTTCACCATTGACGTCTGTCTCATTGTATCCCCATGCCGTGCTGTGGCAGTTGAACTCGCCCATGATTATTTGGGTTTTCCGGGTTCTGAAATTGACAGGTTCTTGAAACTCGAAATCGTCATTGGGTGGCTTGTATATTGACGTCACTGTGCAAGCCTCGGTTTGAATTATAATAGTCTCTATATTTCTTCCATGAGACTGATATACTGATTCGATGTCTAGATCTGTTTAGGCGAACAGAGCGCTTCCATATTTCTCATGGGCTGTCTCCGCAAAAAGTTTCATTCCCTGTATTTTCGATCTTTGACCAGCCATTGCGCGATGGGTCTCCTGGACCATTAGAACATCGCAATTATGCTGTTTACATATCTCCGATAATATTGCTTCCTTTTCGCTGGTTAGCCCCTCGATGTTGATTGAAATCAACACGAGTGCTGGTTTGTGAATTGGTTTGTGATTCATGGTGGTTTGGTGCTGAAAGAATTAGCCAACTGATAGTTGTTTTCAGAGGACACCAAACGGGGAGGCTTCTTTCGTGTACCCCGGCCTGATAACTGGGATGTATGGGTTCAATCCCAAGTTTGGCGGAGGATGATACAATACGACAACCAGAAACCGGTAACAGGAGAATGACACCTGGGAACCTTGACCAAAGTAAGACCGACCCCTTTCAAGTATCAAAAAGCTAAAGATGCCCGAAAGATTTGATCGATGGGGGATTATTCGTGTTGATCAGATTAGCTCTTGGTATGTTACTCTAACTATAGTTTTCAGCCATCAGTGTATCAAAACTAACATTTAGTTATAACACTCGGAAAGCTATTTTAGATGCATCTTGCTCATCGCTTAAGTGAATGTTCCAGAGTGCAATAACAATGATGAGCTGGAGAGTCTTACATCATTAATCAATCAATCAATCAATCAAAAGCTGTCATTTCCATGAGGACCATAGCCCTTCAACAAATAGACGCCAAGTCTTACTGTCCTGATTACCTCCATTCCAACTCAGTCCACGTCTTGGGTGTTGTCTTTATTTTTGTTGCAAGCACTTTTCTTCGTGAATGTTTAGGTGTGTCACTACTTCAAAACAGAGTATGTCTAATATTGTTATCAGCTTTTCTCGAAATGTATGTTCTTATCCAAGGCCAATGCCTTCTCTTTATGTCAAGTGCAACTAATACGTCTTGTACCACGGAGAAGTTATATTTATAACGCTAAAGAAACGTGCAGTGTGAATATATAAATTATTTCCTTACTTGTTTCGTTTCTACCTCATTTTTTTTTCATTTCCTGCGCTATAAATATACGTTAAGGTCAGCGCATAATTTGTGTTCCTTATCAAGGTCAATGTGAAATAGATTATCGTTAATAGTCAGGGCTCATCTCCCTATCATCAAGTGCATTAGGCAGGATACCGAATGGCGTGATAACTTTCCATTTCTCTGAGTAATGTTTAGCTGTCTTTCATTACATCACAATGTTGAACAAACCATACAGAGATGCAAGAAAGATTTAAAGCAATCAAAACAATTGCATCTACATCAAAATGTCTTGGGAAATAGGATAGCTGAAAGACAATAGGTACACAATTCGATGGTTGGAACAAGCTGAGTACAAAATAGGATGGGTAAAATATACGATATATACAAGACAGGTTAGTTAAAACAATATTTATACCAACCATGAAGGTTGGAACGCGACATCTACACAATATGATGGTTAGAACAAAATATGTACGAGATGGGATGGTTGGAACACGAGGTACAAAAACACGTTTTTTACGCGATTATTTGAACAAAATGGGATGGTTGGAAGTGAATACGTATATACTAGGATGGTTGGAAAAAAATATGTATAGACTGGGATGGTTGAAAGTAAATATGTATAGACTGGGATGGTTGGAAGTGAATATGTATAGAATTGGATGGTAGGAGATAAATATGTATAGACTGGAATGGTTGGAAGTGAATATGTATAGAATTGGATGGTAGGAGATAAATATGTATAGACTGGGATGGTTGGAAGTGAATATGTATAGACTGGGATGGTTGGAAGTGAATATGTATAGACTGGAATGGTTGGAAGTGAATATGTATAGAATTGGATGGTAGGAGATAAATATGTATAGACTGGGATGGTTGGAAGTGAATATGTATAGAATTGGATGGTAGGAGATAAATATGTATAGACTGGGATGGTTGGAAGTGAATATGTATAGAATTGGATGGTAGGAGATAAATATGTATAGACTGGGATGGTTGGAAGTGAATATGTATAGACTGGGATGGTTGGAAGTGAATATGTATAGAATTGGATGGTAGGAGATAAATATGTATAGACTGGAATGGTTGGAAGTGAATATGTATAGAATTGGATGGTAGGAGATAAATATGTATAGACTGGGATGGTTGGAAGTGAATATGTATAGACTGGGATGGTTGGAAGTGAATATGTATAGACTGGGATGGTTGGAAGTGAATATGTGTAGAATAGGATGGTTGGAAGTGAATATGTGTAGAATAGGATGGTTGGAAGTGAATATGTGTAGAATAGGATGGTTGGAAGTGAATATGTGTAGAATAGGATGGTTGGAAGTGAATATGTGTAGAATAGGATGGTTGGAAGTGAATATGTGTAGAATAGGATGGTTGGAAGTGAATATGTGTAGAATAGGATGGTTGGAAGTGAATATGTGTAGAATAGGATGGTTGGAAGTGAATATGTGTAGAATAGGATGGTTGGAAGTGAATATGTGTAGAATAGGATGGTTGGAAGTAACAATGCATGAAAAGGGTTGTCTGAACGACTATTTGCACATAATCTATAACGCTAAAAATGTATATGCTTACTCCCCTAAACAATAAGTTCGTTCTGTAAGAACAGCCTTTAAGCATCATTACATTGTCGGTTGTAAACGGTTGTAACGGATATATAACACAGGATTACGAAATTGGCATCATTGCAAAATTGATATACATGTTATGGGTTCTTAAAATGCGTTCACAACCACGACAAGGTATATGCTTTCTTTTAAATCTGAGGTGAAATATAAACCTAGCCAACACCTTGCGTGGTGACAGTAAGGCAAGCAGCCTTTATTGTTCATGAAAATCCCCTGGAGGACCTCAGTATTGACAATAATCGCCAGAATAATTGTAGTTTTTGTTTTTTCTCGAAATAGCTTTGTATACACCAGTGGACGTCATTAGGTAACAGCAATTTCTTCTTCTTCGTTCATTCTTAGATCAAGGTTCCGGTTTCTCTTACAAAGGACACCGTTGTTTGTAAGGCTGTTTCATCTCCATACAGCTTTTGTCTCATATCTGTATCGCGAGGCCAGTATTGTTCTCTCTTCTCCTGCGTGAGCGTGCAGCTTTGCAGGATGTGTTCCACGGTCATGATATGCTCCCCACATGGGCACCTGTCATCTGTACCAATCCTCATTTTGCCTAGTTCTCAGTCTGAAAATGATGACTTGCTCTTCTCTAGCTAAGTTAAAGTAGCTGTCTTCTTTTCGTAAGTCGGGGTGTTGATCAGCCCATTTGGCTTTTATTATGGTCTTGGCCTCATTATATGTGATACTCGGGTCTGTTTGTGGGGATACTCCTTCACTCTTCGCTACGTTGTCTGCAGCTTCATTGCCTTCAATATTACAGTGGGATGGGATCCACTGTTCGACCAACCTTGGGTGTTCTGCTGAGAGCTGTGTCAGGGAGAACATACATTGCTCGAGATCTTCATCTTTGTGTTGTTTTAGCGTTGTTAATACTGACGTGGCATCAGTCATAAATACTATGTTTTCTTGGTGAATATCTTTATCTTGGATTACAAGCTCAGCTGCGGCCTTCAGGGCCTCTGCTTCTACGCGGAAATTATTGAAATATGTTCCCGTTGTTAATACTAGAGTTTTTTCTTCTCCTTTCCTTAGTCTGTAATAGACCCCTCCACCTCCATTGGATGTGGCTTTGTTAGATGAGTTATCTGTATATACGTGTATCCATGTTTCTGTTTGGTATACTCTCCTAAGATATTCTTCTGTGATAAATGTGTTTTCTTAATCTTTCTGAGTTCCCTTTTTTCCTATTCACTCTATGGTTTCTACCATCTCAGGGGACGGCTTTTTTCCATGGTAGGATTTGTGATGTTTGTTTTAGACAGCAATTTGATTAATAACATGTTCAAGAATGCGAACTAGGAATATTGTGTGTCTCATTTTTCTAGAGTCCCCGCACCTGGAAAACACACATACACAAACACGCACGCACGAACGCAGACACACACATACACACACACATTTTATATATATATATATATATACATATATATATATATATATATATATATATATATATATATATATTTCATTGGCTCTTTTCGTCTTGTCAGAAGATAGTAATTGTGCTTTTAGCACAAACCCTGGGCAGAAATATGAAGACCATGTGTTGCCTATACAGTATGGTCCCTCTCTCTGCCTGCCTTGTTTGCTTCAAGGTAAAGGTGATTCCAATACATTTGGAATATGTCAAGCTGCAGAAGAAGCTGCCGGCTCAACAGGGCAATGCTCTATCTGTTCTCCTGTTGGGGCGTCACTCCTAGACCAGCCACCAACCAAGACTAAGGGCCTGGTCTGCCCTGCCAAAACACTCAGCTAAGGTTGCCTTTCCTCGCTCTAGGATAAGGAATTGTCTCCTCTTGCGTGTGCACCTTTGCAAATAGTCGGTTGTCAGGTTTGGTAGACGCTGACAAACTTTCAGAATTATCAGAAAACAGATTTCACAGCCATATCTGATAAAACCCGACAAGATACGCCAGTATCTTATCTGCAAGGCTCCAGATGGTTTGAAATCACAGTTTTTCTTCTCCTAGGTGAGATGCCGTCCAAGGCTTTCGTGCCTTATCTAGCCGAAACTACTAGTTTTAAGGCGCCAGTGGCTCTCCATCCTCCCTTCTTCTGTTAGTTAAAACAGTTATGCCGCGCAAATGCCATGAGCTGGACCTTATTGTTAGAGGCTATACGAGTCGCACGCCATGGCAGCATTTAGTTGGTGTTTAGAGTTGGAGAGTGTACAAGCCTGTCTCACACCAACTGATGTGCGAAACCAGTTCCCTCGTCTCCTATTCATTAGAACTGCCCTGGACGACTTGTCATACAGGTGTTCAAGGACCTTTATAATATTCCCGTTGATTTTATACATCCTTTTGGTTGTCTAAAGCACTTTATGCCATACCCTATCAAACGCCTTCTTAAAATCAACAAACACATGATGCAGTTTTTGCTGCTGTTTTAGATATTTTTCGCTTAGCAGCCTTAAATTAAATATCTGTTCTGTAGTGCTTCTTCCCTGTCTGAACCCTTCTTGCTCCTCGGCAATGATGTTCTCTGCTTGGGGTTTCAATCAGTAGAGGATTAATCTAAGCATGACCTTGCTAGGGTGGCTGATGAGGCTTATTGTTCTGTAATTTTGGCACAGCTTTAGGTTTTCAAACTTAGGTAACGGTATAACCATTTATTTTGTCCACAAGTCCGGCCAGCTTCCTGTCGCCCATATTTTGTTGCAGATGTGCGTCCGGCCTTCCACCACTACCTCCCCACCTGCATGTAAGAACTCTGCTGATATATTGTCTACGCCACCGCCTTCTCTCTTCTCAATGTCTTTACCGCTGCTGAAACAGACAACGATGTTTACATAAAGACGTGAGTTAACGAAATATCTTCCAAGACCAGGCCAGGCGCAAATTATTGCATTAACTCACGTCCTTCTTTAAACATAGTTGTACAGTTCTTCACTGTTGTCTCCGGCACACTTTTGTCAACATACACTACCTGCATTCTGAGATGAATGTCATCTTTCAGCTGTTAGAAACCGAATCACCGCTTGCTGATCAACTCTGGGCCGATTCCATATCACACCCGCCATGTTTTCAACGGTCTGCTAAGAAAACTATAATCAGAGGAGAATGAAATTTTGCAAACTCGACGGTTCGTATGTGCTGTTTACACCAGAAGTGACGTCATCATGTGCATTGTACGTATGTTCACTTGGTGGATTTTAGTCCGATTTCAGTAGAACACGCCTGGTATATATAATAACAGCGATAACTCAAAACATACATGTACTTGTCGATATATATATATATATATATATATATATATATATATATATATATATATATTTGTTTAATTGTACTGGCTTCTATATCTTTATTGATTTCGGTTCCAGAGCTTTATTTGTTAGCTTTTCTCTTGTTCTCCTTCAAACCTGCTGCAGCTTATGTGAAATTGTTCTTCCTTCCATCAGACAGTCTCCATAATATACTTTGAGGTTTAATGAACTTTCCTTCTTAATTCGCTTTGACAACGTTTTCCTTATCTTTATCTGGCAATTAATATCTTTCTTTTTATTGTACTTTTTCTTATTCTTCTTTTTCTTCTTCTTCTTCTTATTCTTCTGCAATCGTACTACATGGGCGTTGTTACTTAATCTTAGTGTCCAGCGAGGCTACAATATCTGCGCATTTCAGTCCAACACATACGGTTTCAGCAGGGCAGTTTTTTGTGGCCGAGTTTGCCTTCGCTCTACGATCCTTATTTCTTTAGCCAGACTACACTAGTGCAGCCGTCTTCCAAGACGGCCACTTGTAGGCGATATGGTCTTTGCCAGTTGTGGTTCGCATACTCTGATGCATAAGGCAAGCTGTGAACCACTTACTGTTGTTGACTTAATCACCGTTATGTCTTCGTTCCCTCTCCCCTTCCAATTATGTCTTTTGTATTATAATTTATAACGTTATATTGTCCTGCCCTTCATCAGGCTTTAGCAAGAATTATACTGCTATATGTCAGTATCTGTTCTTGCCTTGATTTGCAACACTGAAGCATATAAATTAAAAACTGGTCATTTATTCAATTTTTTTTTTTAAATTAGTAAATCGATCTTCCTTTGTTCGGTCGTCTTCATAACATGCTATATATGCATGGAAGAAGCAATAATAGTTAGTATTGTTTATGTCTTCGAAAAAAAACTATTTATTCTCTGCAATTATGGGCGTATAAAAAGGCAAATTGACCTAAATCAGGAAGTAACTAGAGTATTATGTACAGAATAGTTGTAATCCAATATGCCCATCGGGGAGAAGTTGAGCTTTACTAAAATTAACTAAAGTAAAGAGAAAATATTACAGTTCTGTGAGTGGCAACAAAATGGCATATATATATTGTGTATGTATGTCTTGAAAAAGTGTATATGGAAATACGAGATTTATATTTACAACAGCAATAGGGCCTTTTGAAGACCTCTTGGCAACTGTCAAAAGAAGGAAACTCGCTTGGTACTGCCACATATTGAGATCAAATGGTCTTACAAATACAATCTTCTACGGAAAGGTGCATGGCAGACGACGAAGAGGCCGTCCCAAAAAGAGTTGGGAGGACTACATAAAATAATGGACCAATCTCCGACCAAAAGAGTCACAAGCAGCGGCATCTGACAGAGAGGGGTGTCGTGACATTGTGAGTATGTCTTCATGTGTGCCTCAGCGACCTCACCGGTTACGGGACGACCTGACCTGACCTGGTGTGTACCTGTGTACTTGAGTGAGTTATCGTGCATGAGTATCTGTATGGTAGATATGTCCGCCTGCACTTAATATAGCCTCATCAAACAATTTAGGTCCTAATGGATGGAAAAGAAGGCACTACAACTACCTCCGCAATTATAAGATCAATCAATGAATACAAGTGTGGATATCTCGCTTTTTCAAAGGTTATTTAAGAAAACGAAAGGAAAAGGTAAAGAAGAAATAACCAAAAAAATAAGAAAATTAAGAAGAACAAGAAGAGCAGGTTCAGGGAGAACAAGAAGAGCAGGTTCAGGGAGAACAAGAAGAGCAGGTTCAGGGAGAACAAGAAGAGCAGGTTCAGGGAGAACAAGAAGAGCAGGTTCAGGGAGAACAAGAAGAGCAGGTTCAGGGAGAACAAGAAGAGCAGGTTCAAGGAGAACAAGAAGAGCAGGTTCAGGGAGAACAAGAAGAGCAGGTTCAATGAGAACAAGAAGAGCAGGTTCAAGGAGAACAAGAAGAGCAGGTTCAGGGAGAACAAGAAGAGCAGGTTCAAGGAGAACAAGAAGAGCAGGTTCAAGGAGAACAAGAAGAGCAGGTTCAGGGAGAACAAGAAGAGCAGGTTCAGGGAGAACAAGAAGAGCAGGTTCAATGAGAACAAGAAGAGCAGGTTCAGGGAGAACAAGAAGAGCAGGTTCAATGAGAACAAGAAGAGCAGGTTCAGGGAGAACAAGAAGAGCAGGTTCAAGGAGAACAAGAAGAGCAGGTTCAATGAGAACAAGAAGAGCAGGTTCAGGGAGAACAAGAAGAGCAGGTTCAGGGAGAACAAGAAGAGCAGGTTCAGGGAGAACAAGAAGAGCAGGTTCAAGGAGAACAAGAAGAGCAGGTTCAGGGAGAACAAGAAGAGCAGGTTCAGGGAGAACAAGAAGAGCAGGTTCAGGGAGAACAAGAAGAGCAGGTTCAGGGAGAACAAGAAGAGCAGGTTCAGGGAGAACAAGAAGAGCAGGTTCAGGGAGAACAAGAAGAGCAGGTTCAGGGAGAACAAGAAGAGCAGGTTCAGGGAGAACAAGAAGAGCAGGTTCAAGGAGAACAAGAAGAGCAGGTTCAGGGAGAACAAGAAGAGCAGGTTCAGGGAGAACAAGAAGAGCAGGTTCAAGGAGAACAACAATAGGAACAATAATTTGAAATTGAAAATATAGTTGAAGTAAAAGTAGACGCAGACGTAGAGATAGACGTGAAGGCGCAGAAGTAGAAGAATATTAATAACAAAGAAGTTGAAGTTAAAGTTGGAGTTGATATGGAAAAGATAAAGAATAGAAATAGCAGCAGAAACTTCTTCTTCTTCTTCTTCTGCGTACGCAGTCAGATAGTAACCATTATTTTTTCGAAAAAAGCGGCGGTCATCCTGAGGCTCTCGCCACTGCCATAGAGCTTGTCTCGCAGTTCCACTGGTGATGGCCACATCTGCTCTCTCTGATCCTCGTATGTCGGGCAGTTCTCCAGCAGATGTTCAGCGGTCATTTTACCAGTACCGCACGAGCATTCGTCGGTACACCCTATCTTTAATTTGTTGAATAGGCGGTACCTCAGTCTGTTGTGGCCAGTGCGAAGTCTGAAGACAACGACCTGCTCTCTTCGGTTCAACTGGTAATAGGCATCGTTTTTGGTGTAACCAGTATGTTCGGTTTCCCATTTGGTCATGTATCTGGCTTTGATAAGCCGTTTTGACTCTTCGTACGTCATACTGGTATCTGTTTGTGGTAGTCTTGCGCCTTCTTTTGCCAGTCTGTCTGCCTCCTCGTTGCCTTGGATGTTGCAGTGTGCCGGGACCCACTGTACCACTACCCTTTTTGGTGCGGACTGCTGGCACAGTTTGCAGAGTGCTGCTCTTAAGTCATTAAGCTCAGTGTTTTTCTGGCTTTTTAGCGCTGTGACTACGGCGAGAGCATCTGTCAGCAGGACTATATGGCTCTCAT
Organism: Ariolimax columbianus; assembly: GCA_036924085.1. NCBI lineage: Eukaryota > Metazoa > Mollusca > Gastropoda > Stylommatophora > Arionidae > Ariolimax > Ariolimax columbianus. The sequence continues at coordinate 61,159,941 of JAVGWX010000007.1, read as the reverse complement.
TTTCACTGTGTGTCACCATTTCTTCCACTGCCGCCCTCAGTGCCTCTGCCTCCGCTCTGAAATTGCTTGTGTACTTACCAGTAGCGAATGACAGTGTTATTTTTCTGCCATTTGGTAGGTTCAGGAATGCTCCTGCCCCTCCGTTCTGTGTAGTGTTTGTTACAGAACCGTCGGTGTATGCATGGGTCCAGTCCATGCTTGGGTAGCTTTTCGTTATGAAGCTTAGGGTAGTATCTCTCCTTTCTTTTTCAGTCTGGCAGTTTTTGTTTGCAATACCTGGTATATTTTCTACCACCTCTGGAAATATATCCTGCCTCCAGGTAGGTTTTCGTACAGTAGTGATGGGTTTTGGTGTTGTTAGTGCGTTTATGGGATCTTCGTGCATCTTTGCTTTGGCTATTTCTGCAAAGTTTCTCCGCTTTAGTTTCCCATTTCCCAAATTGTTTAGTCTCTGGTGCATTGGATGGTCGGTCAGTCTTCGGAGTTTCTCTGACTGCAGCTGGGCTCTGCAGTCTCTTCTATCGGTCATGGATTGCAGTTTTGTAATCTTTTCAAGTTCTACAATTGGCGTTGACTTCATGCCACCTGTTATAATTCTCATGGCTTAGTTTTGAAGTTTGTTAACTTTATCGAAGTTCGCCTTCGCTGCTGTTGTCCATGCCGCAAATGCCATACTCGAGAACTGGTCTCACTCTTCCAGTATACAGTTTCTTTAGTATGCCTTCGTCTGCTCCCCAGCTTGTGCCAGCAAGTTTCCTCATGATTGCCATTCTTTCTCTGGCTTTCATTCGGTTTCTCTCAATCTGACTTTTCCATGTCATGCGCCGATCAAATGTGACTCCCAGATAGGTTGGGTTGTCGTTTGGCTGCAGGATTTTGCAATTTAGACTTAATTTGGTACTTTGGGGTTTTAATGAAAGCGAGAATATTCTCCTCGTTTATTTTGACCAGCCATGAGTTCGCCCACTCTTCCAGCGATGTTAGGGCCGTCTGCATCCGATTTCTTGCTATGGTGAGATTCTTTTCAGAGGTCCACATAGCCAGATCGTCTGCAAACATTGAGCTATGGACTCTTCTTAGTATATTCTCTGTAATATCGTTTATATATACCAGGAAGAGTGTGGGTGACAGTACTACCCCTTGGGGTACTCCCTGCTCGAGTGTCACCTTTTTGCTCATCTGCCCTTGTACTTGGACTCTGGCCGTTCTTTGTTTGAGGTAGTGGTTGATCCACTTGTACATCTTCACACAGACATCACTTCTTCTTAGCTTGACTCTAAGTCCATCTTTCCAGACTTTGTCAAATGCCTTTTCCAGATCTACACAAACAGCTACTGTGTGTTTCTGTGCCTGGTAGGCATCTTCTATCTCCTTGGCTATGAGGATGACCTGGTCCTCAGTGGATCTGTGCTGTCTAAAACCGGCTTGCTGTGGAATTAGTATTCGTTTTTCTTCCAGATGCCACATCAGTCTGGTGTTTATCATCCGTTCCATCAGTTTGCTGACACAGCTCAGTAGGCTTATGGGCCTGTATCCATTTGGATCTGTTTTGTCCTTTCCTGTTTTTGGTACTGGTACCAGTATTGCATCTTTCCATGCCTGTGGTACAATTCCCCTTTTCCAGCTTTGGTTCAGGACCGATAGCAGTTTCTTCTTCGCTGTTTGGCCCAGCCCCATCAGCATTTCGTTTGTTATCCCGTCTTTTCCGGGAGATTTCCTTTTCTTTAGTGTTCTCATAGCCTCTTCCATTTCGCGCATTGTTAGTTTGGCCATCATGTGCTCTTCAGGAGCCGTATTCATGTTTTCGTGTCCCTTTAGCTCTTCGCTAATGTCTGTATGCTTATCTGCAGGGACCTCGATGTGGTTTGCTCTGGCATAGTGATCGACAAAGGCGTTTGCGGCTTTCTTACCTGTGATCAAGTTCTTGCCCTGCTTGATAGTAATTTGTTTATTTGACGGGGTTTCGTCGTTCGTGGCTCTGACTAGCTTCCATAGCTTGTTCCCATCTTTGTCCAGGTTTAGACTTTCAGTTTTATTTTTCCAGCTTTCTCTTGCTGTTTGCTTGAGAGTGTGTTTGTACTTCGCCGCGGCGGCTTTGAGGGCGATGTTTGCCTCCATGGATTTTTCTCGCTCTGCCATGTTCCTAGCATTTGTTACTGCATCTTCCACTTTCTGCAACTCATCATTGCAGTAGGGCTTTTAGTTTTTCCTAGCTCCTCTTGGGATGGTTTCAGTGGCGGCTTGCATTATTGCCTTGCTTAGGCTCTCTACCATGGGCTTCATTTTGGTGTTTCGTGTGTTGATGGTTTCACACAGCCCATCTGTCAGGATTGCAAATCTGTCCCAGTCGGCTCGTTTGTAATTCCAACGTGGGAGCGGTTTTGTTTCCTGTGGGCCTACTTCCATGTCAATGGTTAGACTGATCGGCCTGTGGTCGCTACCTGCCAGTTGGTTTAGCACCTGGCGGTCTATTTTATGATGTATGTCCTGTGTGGAGAAGGCCAAATCTGGAGTCGAGGTGGTATGCCATGTTCTTGAATAGAAGCTAGGGCTATCCTCCGGCCTATTGATTAGGGAGAGATTTGCATCTATCTCCCAATCTTCCACTTCGTCACCTCTGCTGTCTGTGTCAGAGTATCCCCATCTCTCCGAGTGGCTGTTGAAATCTCCAACTACTATGCAGTTGGAGTCTCTGACCTCCATACTCAAGAGCGATAGGTCTCTATTTGGTGGTCCGTACAGATTGAAAATGCGGAGCTTCGTCTCTTGAGCCATTATGTCAACTCCTACAATTTCTGCTTGTCCGGTGTGATTGACAGATACCGCGCTACTCGGTATGCAGTTTCTGGTCAGTATCAGGACCCCTCCTTTGTGGACTTCTCTATCTAGACGGAAGGTCTGGTATCCTCTGATTGAGAATTTATGGTTATTGTTGAGGTGCGTTTCCTGGATACATGCCACGTCAATCTTACCTTCATGCAGGTGATGTGTTAGGGGCAGCAGAAACAAAAAGAATAAGTTCAAGTAGAAGAACAACAAGAAGAAGAATAAAAACGAAGAAAATAAAGAAGGAAAAGAAAAAGAAGAAGAAGAAAAATATGAACAACAGCAACAATAACTTCAACAACACGAACATGTATAAGAACAAGAAGAAAATGAATCATATAAAACATACTGTAGGTATTATTGGTAATGTTAGTAATCCCTTTATAAACACACACAACGTACACACTTGTTTAACATTTGTACGTTCATAAATCTAATAGGTCTCTCACATAGGCGTGTTACTTCACATGCATTCAAATACACATGGGCAATTGCAAAGCTAAGACCATTCTATAGTACAAAACTTTACAGCTCGTTGGCATTGTACACTTCATCCTTCACGCAAGCAAAATGCATGTTGAGTGAGCAGTAGTTTTCTTTCGTTGTTTTTCAAATATGTTTTGTAAAACAAAGCTCTATTTAAAATACAAAATACTTGGAATATTTAAACAGGCGTGCTAATGTTTGTTATCAGGTAGCCGAAGGCTATCGGCTGTCCGTAGTAGGTGTTTTGAACTTCCGCGGCTTACTAGTCCTGGAGGATGTATAAATAATTTGGCTATATTTTTAACTTTATAGTTTAAATTTTGGCCAGGCAGCGGCAGTTAAGCCCACGCTTTTCGATTTCAAACTGCCAAGGAATTTTTAACGTGCTCGACACTGACCATGGGAGTCCGATCTCCCTATCCAGAGATCAGGGACATTTTTACCAGAAGATCCACGTGAAGAAAATGCGGTTTCCACAGTTATTCGAACCCGCGACCTCTAGCACCAGAGGCGGACACCTTACCTAGAGACCACAGAGCGTGCCACACCGCCGCCCCCCCCCCCGGCCCTCCACCCCAAATATATTTTTCAAAAGTGGGCAACTCCACATTTTATTTTTCAATAAGGACTAGTAGAATATACACCCATGCCTTAATGCATTTACGTACGTGGTTATATAAAGGCACACGTATGTGGTTATATAAAGGCACACGTACGTGGTTATATAAAGGCACACGTATGTGGTTATATAAAGGCACACGTACGTTGTTATATAAAGGCACACGTATGTGGTTATATAAAGGCACACATACATAGTTATATAAAGGCACACGTACGTGGTTATATAAAAGCACACGTATATGGTTATATAAAGGCACACGTATGTGGTTATATAAAGGCACACGTACATAGTTATATAAAGGCACACGTACGTGGTTATAAAAAGGCACACGTATGTGGTTATATAAAGGCACACGTACGTGGTCGTGATTTTAGCGCCTGTTAGTTGCACAAATGCTGAATAATTCTTGGACATAACCTCATATTGACCTCGACCTATATCTTTCTAAGCATCTACATTAACATCGATTTTACTTCTGACATCTGCACGCTCGTGTTCTGGAGTAGTCATTTATTCTGCCAGTAGTCACCGGACAACCGCCTGTCATTTCGGATAGCTTTTAATTTTCTTTCTCTACCGGTCTAGGAAATCCTTCCTGTACATTCATTAGGTTAGTTCGCCATTAAATCGGGTCAATGAACCAGCAAATGTGTACTTAGAAATGGCGGAAGGGGTATTTCCGTTTCCTGCATCGGTTTGTTCACAGTATTTGTATTAGCTTGTGTGTCCACTGCCTCGTGCCAGAACGGCCTGTAAGGGTTTGAAGACCCTCTCTATCTCTCACACGATAATTACTTGCAGAAACAAATATAGGGCCAGTTTACGTAATCACGATCATCAACAGCAGCGTGTGCCATACCGACTAGCGTAGTTGATTACGGATCTCCGCAACTTCTTGCACTGAATAAAGTCGTTCTAGTCTGATGTCCGCAGTCTTCCTTTCAATATAATCCAAACCTTCCAGTATTGTCTTTCGCCCTTTTTACATTTTATGTCCATTTTTTTCTGCGTAATCCAGCATTCCTCTTTCCACAATTGATGTGTTCTGATGTGTACGTGATCATGTGTGTGTTTTTTTTTAAATGACAACCTACATTACAACTAAATCCTAACTCGCCATCGTCAGATGGCCCCATCCAGTACATAAATAAGCAACTAATAATAAAAATCCGATAGCATATATTGCAATCCGGAATACAATGCTAGAGACTTCAGTGTACTAGACGACAGCTAGTGTGAGATGAGATGGCGAGTTCACTTTCTCGCTGCCTTTTCTTTCCGAACTGTTGGTCAAGTGCTAATTTACAGAGGAACCACTTTCAAGCTGAGACGAATAAGGCGATATCTACAACGGGATTTGAAAAGTGAGTGCTCTACCACTGTCCCACATTAGACTCATCATCACCATCATGTGGCATGTCCTTTGTAGAACGTCGCTCGCATTACAGCCAGCCGGTATGAATTTTGGTCTGCAGTGAATCTTCCCACCTGTTCCATGTTCATGTTTAGAGTATTCTTGACGCTAGTCTGGTCCGTATCAGGAAACGTGGTCCGTCCGTGGTGATTTATCTAAGGCTTATAGCAGAGCTCGACAGTACGTCTCGCTGGTGGTCCGACTCTCGCAAAGAGCTTGTGACCGGCAAATGGAAAGCAGGAATCGTTGCCTCGAGGCCCTGCGTTCTCCCTACGGAGAAGGGCAGGCCAACAGGCCAAATTGTCTCTAGTCCCAGTGAAATTCATCGCCGAGGTCGTTGGGATCCGTTCTGCACAGAGCGCTGCCATCCCTCCTCGAGCGAGCCCGGTCGGTCGGTCGTCTGGTGCGTGTGGGAGGCCCCTGTCAGGCGGTCCTAGGTCGACGGACGGAGTGAGGGACGGGTGGAACAAACCGTCCGTCCGTCCCGTCAGTCGGTCGGTCCCTGCGGCCGTCATCCCAGCGAGGCCTTTTACAAAAACACACCCTTCCTCCGCCGACCGGTGTGTGCTGTACACAGTACGTCTCCGACAGATATCTGGTTGATCCTGCCAGTAGTCATATGCTTGTCTCAAAGATTAAGCCATGCATGTCTAAGTTCACACTGTCTCACGGTGAAACCGCAAATGGCTCATTAAATCAGTCGAGGTTCCTTAGATCCTACTTGGATAACTGTGGCAATTCTAGAGCTAATACATGCTTACCAAGCTCCGACCCTCGCGGAAAGAGCGCTTTTATTAGTTCAAAACCAATCGTCGTTTCCCCTAGCGGGGTTGCGGCGTCCCCACTGGTGACTCTGGATAACTTTGTGCTGATCGCATGGCCTCATGTGCCGGCGACGCATCTTTCAAATGTCTGCCCTATCAAATGTCGATGGTACGTGACATGCCTACCATGTTTGTAACGGGTAACGGGGAATCAGGGTTCGATTCCGGAGAGGGAGCATGAGAAACGGCTACCACATCCAAGGAAGGCAGCAGGCGCGCAACTTACCCACTCCCGGCACGGGGAGGTAGTGACGAAAAATAACAATACGGGACTTTTTCGAGGCCCCGTAATTGGAATGAGTACACTTTAAACCCTTTAACGAGGATCTATTGGAGGGCAAGTCTGGTGCCAGCAGCCGCGGTAATTCCAGCTCCAATAGCGTATATTAAAGTTGTTGCAGTGAAAAATCTCGTAGTTGGATCTCAGGCGCAGGCGGGCGGTCCGACTCGCGCCGGTTCACTGCCCGTTGTCTCCTGCCCTACCGTCTGCCGGCTCTCTCCCACGGGTGCTCTTCGCTGAGCGTCCTGGGTGGCCGGCGCGTTTACTTTGAAAAAATTAGAGTGTTTAAAGCAGGCCTCGGCTGCCTGAATAATGGTGCATGGAATAATGGAATAGGACCTCGGTTCTATTTTGTTGGTTTTCGGAACTGGAGGTAATGATAAACAGGGACAAACGGGGGCATTCGTATTGCGGCGTTAGAGGCGAAATTCTTGGATCGCCGCAAGACGAGCTACTGCGAAAGCATTTGTCAAGAATGTTTTCATTAATCAAGAACGAAAGTCAGAGGCGCGAAGACGATCAGATACCGTCGTAGTTCTGACCATAAACGATGCCGACTAGCGATCCGCAGGAGTTACTTCGATGACTCTGCGGGCAGCTTCCGGGAAACCAAAGTGTTTGGGTTCCGGGGGAAGTATGGTTGCAAAGCTGAAACTTAAAGGAATTGACGGAAGGGACCCACCAGGAGTGGAGCCTGCGGCTTAATTTGACTCAACACGGCCAACACTGAAATGATGGACATGCCGAGACCACTCTTCTGGGGTCTAATATGGAACTGGTGCTGGATTTAGACCCCCAGAAATCTGGGGTTATGCCCCCTGTGGCCCGGTTAGGTCTGCACCCAGTGCTCTGAAAAAGGAATTGACGGAAGAGCACTATCAGGAGTGGAGCCTGAGACCTAAATTAACTTAACACGCCAATACTGCAGAATGACTATCAAAAAGTACACCTTCGTGGGGTCTAATAGAGAATATGTGCTGGAATTAGACCCTCGAAAATCTGGGGCTACCCTCTAAGAAACTTGATTGTCTCGCTAAGGGAATTGACGGAAGGGCACCACCAGGTGTGGAACCTGCGGCTTAATTTGACTGAACACGACAATACTGTAGAACAACTGACAAATCGAGAGCACTGCCGATTGGGTCTAATAATGAACGTACGCTGGTATTAGACTCACGGATGACAAGTCAGCTCTCAAACACTCAAATGAAAGAACGCTACGGAAATCGTGTTTAACTCCGCAGATTTCAAATACCTGGTCATTGACAAACAAAAGCCCTCAATAAATTCGTCTGACCAAATAGTGAACGGGTGCTGGAAATAGATCATCTGAAGACAGGTCAGTTTTACCCTACAAATGACAGGGCGTTGCTACGGAAAACCAGCTCAAATCGAGAGGAGCCGCAGACACTTTGGTTCACGTACCAGGCTGATAAGCCAAGGGCGCGAGGCTACCATGTGGGGGATTACGGCCGAACCCTTGTAAGCCGCAATCCCGCCCAAAATCTCAGCACCACTGCAATGGGAGGCTTCTACATGCTCAGGACCTGGGGCTTGCGCCCCAGCCCTATCAGGTAGAGCCACAGTAAGAGGTCCTTGCCGTCCGCCAATCAATGCGGGCGGAAAACTGCTTGATACTCACCCTATACGGCGACGGGGTGCGAAAACACCAACCAAAGACTTAGTACCAGGTCGGGGTGTCGAAAACAGTAGAGCAGCCACCTCACTGTGAACTGTCAAGACTCAACCACTGACCATGAGAGTTGTCCGCACATCAGGCGAACAACATCTCCGTGACATTACCAGGCTTGCCCCTGGCTGAATGCACTCCGGCTACGATATCTACCTCTGTACGTTATCAGCCATATAACTATCATACTGGACGCAGAAGAGATGCAGACCAGCGGACATTGCACACCTGCCCCACTGTGTCAACACCCCAGGTGGCGGGGAATGCTAGGCGTACCATCCCTGCATAGAAGCCAAGAAAATAAAGGGAAAAAGATATACCCCACTCACATGCAAATGCTACGTTTCTGGCAGGACGTGACGATCCTGGGATACAGACACACTGGACTGCCTCTCTTCCGGGTAAACCAGTCCATCTCATATATCATCACATATCATCATTGCACCCTATAGACACGAGTAGTGAAGACTCGATAGTCTGGGAAGACAACTTCCATAAGAGAGAAAACTCTGATCATAAACAACTGCTGCCTTGCAGATAGGCTGGGGACAGCCAAAGGCTAAGGAGGGCATCCCTACAGAAACGCCTGTTGAAATCGGATGCACGGGGCCGCAAGCCTAACAAAACAGTGCAACGTAAATCACAGTATGATGGCAGTACAACCTATTCGAAAAACGCATGGCGCTCATCCTGCGGAGTCCCGCCAGGCAGCGATAGTGCCGGGCCCCACGCCTCGAAGGGGCCCACCCTTGACTACTGGTGGTCACCCACCCATGTGTCGTGGAGTCAAGGCACATGGCTATGGGGAAACCTCTATTGGCCAAAACCTCTAGACCCTCAAAATACTACAGTGGAATGCGGAGGGAGTCATAAACAAAAAACTTTCCCTAACACACCACCTGCATGAAGGTAAGATTGACGTGGCATGTATCCAGGAAACGCACCTCAACAATAACTATAAATTCTCAATCAGAGGATATCAGACCTTCCGTCTAGATAGAGAAGGCCACAAAGGAGGGGTCCTGATACTGACCAGAAACTGCATACCGAGTAGCGCGGTATCTGTCAATCACACCGGACAAGCAGAAATTGTAGGAGTGGACATAATGGCTCAAGAGACGAAGCTCCGCATTTTCAATCTGTACGGACCACCAAACAGAGACCTATCGCTCTCGAGTATGGAGGTCAGAGACTCCACCTGCATAGTAGTTGGAGATTTCAACAGCCACTCGGAGAGATGGGGATACTCTGACACAGACAGCAGAGGTGACGAAGTGGAAGATTGGGAGATAGATGCAAATCTCTCCCTAATCAATAGGCCAGAGGATAGCCCTAGCTTCTACTCAAGAACATGGCATACCACCTCGACTCCAGATTTGGCCTTCTCCACACAGGACATACACCATAAAATAGACCGCCAGGTGCTAAACCAACTGGCAGGTAGCGACCACAGGCCGATCAGGCTAACCATTGACATGGAAGTAGGCCCACAGGAAACAAAACCGCTCCCACGTTGGAATTACAAACGAGCCGACTTGGACAGATTTGCAATCCTGACAGATGGGCTGTGTGAAACCATCAACACACGAAACACAAAAATGAAGCCCATGGTAGAGAGCCTAAGCAAGGCAATAATGCAAGCCTCCACTGAAACCATCCCAAGAGGAGCTAGGAAAAACTATAAGCCCTACTGGAATGATGAGTTGCAGAAAGTGGAAGATGCAGTAACAAATGCTAGGAACATGGCAGAGCGAGAAAAATCCATGGAGGCAAACATCGCCCTCAAAGCCGCAGCGGCGAAATACAAACACACGCTCAAGCAAACAGCAAGAGAAAGCTGGAAAAATAAAACGGACAGTCTAAACCTGGACAAAGACGGGAACAAGCTATGGAAGCTAGTCAGAGCCATGAACGACGAAACCCCGTCAAATAAACAAATTACTATCAAGCCGGGCGAGGACTTGATCACAGGTAAGAAAGCCGCAAACGCCTTTGTCGATCACTATGCCAGAGCAAACCACATCGAGGTGCCTGCAGATAAGCATACAGACATTAGCGAAGAGCTAAAGGGACACGAAAGCATAAATACGGCTCCCGAAGAGCACATGATGGCCAAACTAACAATGCGCGAAATGGAAGGGGCTATGAGAACGCTAAAGAAAAGGAAATCTCCCGGAAAAGACGGGATAACAAACGAAATGCTGATGGGGCTGGGCCAAACAGCGAAGAGGAAACTACTATCAGTCCTGAACCAAAGCTGGAAAAGGGGTATTGTACCCCAGGCGTGGAAAGACGCAATACTGGTACCAGTACCAAAAACAGGAAAGGATAAAACAGATCCAAATGGATACAGGCCCATCAACCTACTGAGCTGTGTCGGCAAGCTGATGGAACGGATGATAAACACCAGACTGATGTGGCATCTGGAAGAAAAACGAATACTAATTCCACAGCAAGCCGGCTTTAGACAGCACAGATCCACTGAGGACCAGGTCATCCTCATAGCCCAGGAGATAGAAGATGCCTACCAGGCACAGAAACACACAGTAGCTGTTTGGGTGGATCTGGAAAAGGCATTTGACAAAGTCTGAAAGGACGGACTTAGAGTCAAGCTAAGAAGAAGTGATGTCTGTGGGAAGATGTACAAGTGGATCAACCACTACCTCAAACAAAGAACGGCCAGAGTCCAAGTACAAGGGCAGATGAGCAAAAAGGTGACACTCGAGCAGGGAGTACCCCAAGGGGGAGTACTGTCACCCACACTCTTCCTGGTATATATAAACGATATTACAGAGAATATACTAAGAAGAGTCCATAGCTCAATGTTTGCAGACGATCTGGCTATGTGGACCTCTGAAAAGAATCTCACCATAGCAAGAAATCGGATGCAGACGGCCCTAACATCGCTGGAAGAGTGGGCGAACTCATGGCTGGTCAAAATAAACGAGGAGAAAACCACATGCACAATATTCTCGCTTTCATTAAAACCCCAAAGTACCAAATTAAGTCTAAATGGCAAAATCCTGCAGCCAAACGACAACCCAACCTATCTGGGAGTCACATTTGATCGGCGCATGACATGGAAAAGTCAGAACGAGAGAAACCGAATGAAAGCCAGAGAAAGAATGGCAATCATGAGGAAGCTTGCTGGCACAAGCTGGGGAGCAGACGAAGGCATACTAAAGAAACTGTACACTGGAAGAGTGAGACCAGTTCTCGAGTATGGCATTGCGGCATGGACAACAGCAGCGAAGGCGAACTTCGATAAAGTTAACAAACTTCAAAACCAAGCCATGAGAATTATAACAGGTGGCATTAAGTCAACGCCAATTGTAGAACTTGAAAAGATTACAAAACTGCAATCCATGACCGATAGAAGAGACTGCAGAGCCCAGCTGCAGTCAGAGAAACTCCGAAGACTGACGGACCACCCAATGTACCAGAGACTAAACAATTTGGGAAATGGGAAACTAAAGCGGAGAAACTTTGCAGAAATAGCCAAAGCAAAGATGCACGAAGATCCCATAAACGCACTAACACCAAAACCCATCACTACTGTACGAAAACCTACCTGGAGGCAGGATATATTTCCAGAGGTGGTAGAAAATATACCAGGTATTGCAAACAAAAACTGCCAGACTGAAAACGAAAGGAGAGACACTACCCTAAGCTTCATAACGAAAAGCTACCCAAGCATGGACTGGACCCATGCATACACCGACGGTTCTGTAACAAACACTACACAGAACGGAGGGGCAGGAGCATTCCTGAACCTACCAAATGGCAGAAAAATAACACTGTCATTCGCTACTGGTAAGTACACAAGCAATTTCAGAGCGGAGGCAGAGGCACTGAGGGCGGCAGTGGAAGAAATGGTGACACACAGTGAAAATGAGAGCCATATAGTCCTGCTGACAGATGCTCTCGCCGTAGTCACAGCGCTAAAAAGCCAGAAAAACACTGAGCTTAATGACTTAAGAGCAGCACTCTGCAAACTGTGCCAGCAGTCCGCACCAAAAAGGGTAGTGGTACAGTGGGTACCGTCACACTGCAACATCCAAGACAACGAGGAGGCAGATAGACTGGCAAAAGAAGGTGCAAGACTACCACAAACAGATACCAGTATGACGTACGAAGAGTCAAAACGGCTTATCAAAGCCAGATACATGACCAAATGGGAAACCGAACATACTGGTTACACCAAAAACGATGCCTATTACCAGTTGAACCGAAGAGAGCAGGTAGTTGTCTTCAGACTTCGCACTGGCCACAACAGACTGAGGTACCACCTATTCAACAAATTGAAGATAGGGTGTACCGACGAATGCCCGTGCGGTACTGGTAAAATGACCACTGAACATCTGCTGCAGAACTGCCCGACATACGAGGATCAGAGAGAGCAGATGTGGCCATTACCAGTGGAACTGCAAGACAAGCTCTATGGCAGTGGCGAGAGCCTCAGGATGACCGCCGCTTTTCTCGAAAAAATAATGGTTACTGTCTGACTGTGTACGCAGAAGAAGAAGAAGAAGACTCATCATCACCATCATGTGGCATGTCCTTTGTAGAACGTCGCTCGCATTACAGCCAGCCGGTATGAATTGTGGTCTGCAGTGAATCTTCCCACCTGTTCCATGTTCATGTTTAGAGTATTCTTGACTTCTTGTATCCACTTTCGTCTTGGTCGACCCCTGTGTTGCCTTCTAGGTACAATGCCCTCCTAGGACCTTTCTTTCCAGTCCGCAATGTCGAAAAAATTCAATTTCCGAAATACAACATTGTTTATGAGCCAGCTTTCTTTACTATTCAGGTCTTCTAGGATGGTTTTATTTGTCACTTTCTTTATCCAAAGAATTTTTTGAATTTTTATGTAACCTTAAAAAAAAAAAAAGAATTCTGCCACGCTAGCAAGATACTCTTCCGAATCCTATTAAGGTTTAAATCTGAAATTCACTTAGTCCAGGCAGGTTTTAGGAAAGACAGAGGGACCAGGGACAACATATTCAATATGAGGAATATCTATGAAAAATGTAGAGAGCTTAATGTAGACCTGTACACATGTTTCATTGATTACACCAAGGCCTTCGATACTGTAAAACATCAAAATATGTGAGTAATCATAAAGGAAATGGGGTTTCCTGTGCATATTATTCATCTCATTGAAACATTATACCAAGATCAGCAAGCTGCTGTCCGATTATCTGGACAAACATCAGATTGGTTTGCAGTACAAAAGGGAGTAAGACAGGGATGTATCCTCTCACCTTATCTATACAACATATATGCGGAACGTATAAAGAGAAATGTTAGAGAAGACGAGATAATTGACAGTTTTGATCCATTTACAATTGGCAGGTACGAGATTCCAGAATTACGATACGCAGACGACACAGTGATACTGTCAAGAAGTGCAGAAGGGCTTGAGCAGCTAATTTCAGCCGGAAATGGGCATAGTAAAGATCAAAACTTATTTATAAACATAAATAAAACAAAGATAATGACCACCGACAAAACACAATGTCAGCATAAATTTACAGTGGGTGGTGAGGAAATACATCAGGTCACATATTTTGAATAGATGAGCTCCAGAATTGAAAAAAATGGCGAGTGCTCGAAAGAAATCAGAAGAAGAAGAATAGCCATGGCAATGCAGAGATTGAACAGCCTGGAGAAATTACAGCCTGGAGAAATTATGGCAGAGCATCAACAAAATGATAACAGTAAAAGTCTTGAGAGCCTGTGTTTTTCATGTGGTAGCGTATGACTGCGAATCATGCACGACTACCAAAACTTCCAGACAGAGAATCGAAACCTTCGAGTCAAAATGTTACAGAAAAATCCTCAGAATACTCTGGACTGAGAAAAAGACAAATGTAGACATTCGGCAAGAGTTGAGCAAAGAGGAGAACTGGTTTATCAATTCCATTTTGGCTAGAAAATGTATATACTTTGGTCACATCAAGAGAGACAACGGTCTCGAGAGAACAGTGATGGGAGGTATGGTGCCAGGCAAAAGAGGAAGGGTAGACCAAGTAAAGGATGACACCAAGATATCCAGGAATGCCTGAGTATGACTGTGACCGAGGCTGGAGTTTTGGCATCTTTGAATCGAACGCTCCAATTGTGTTTATTGAGGCTTGTGTAATGTCAATGTCTCGCACCCGTACATTGCCACAGAGAATATGCATATTCTCAATATCTTCAGTTTCAGTTGTTTGCTAGTATTATTCCATAAATTGTGCATAAATTGTCATGACCAAACGTCTTCTAATTTTTTTTAAGCAGTCTCCGTCGTTGGATAACGTACAGCCAAGGTATTAAAAATGTGTGACATTTTCGATTTCTTCATCATTAATAGCAATCTGGGGTTGCAGTCCTGTTTTGTCAGTGGACATTATCTTAGTTTTCTTAATGTTCGGGAAATAATTCCGAGTTTTACTGTGCTTCTGAACAGACATAAGCAGTCGTTCCAAGGCATTGGCGCTGTTTGACAGCATGACTGTTTCATCTGCATATCTTAGCTCTAGAATCAGACTAACAGCTCTAAATTGTTAAGATAGAAACACTTACAGAAATGCTTTCCTGCTAACACATAAAAACGGTGATGCAGGCAATGCGAAATACCAGTTTTACTTGCGAATAGTACATGTAAAAACGGACGTTACTTCCTAAACAGGTAGACTCGTGCATTAAAATTAACACCAATGGAAGTAATTAATTAAGTTAAGCGAATATCAGTAAAATTGTGGGCATTACAACGGAAACAACATATGCTGCAGTCAAATGTTTAATATACATAAAAGCGAGAAACTTGGACCGATCATATCATTTCGGATGTATGGTAATAATAATAATTGATACTGCTAGTTTCTAATGGATAGAGCGCTTAATTAGTGCAATGGTAGAGCATTCGGCTTTTGCGGCAAAGGTACGTATTTAACTCCCGCTCTTGTACGCTCAAGTCAACCCAGCTGTAAATGGATATCTGGCGTATGGTTAGGAAGGTTAAGGTAGCGAGGAAGAGAGCAGGCCACACCACCTCATGTAACCTGTTCCTTAGCATACTAAAGCGTCTATCACTTCAGTCCAGACGAGAGATAAGGGCTGCAGTAAGACTCCCTTTATCCATCTGTGGTTGGGGAGAGGAGACTAACGTCTGGTCAAGCAAAATATGTAGATCAGACAAAGTTAGACAGGGTCAAGCAAAACATACTGATCAGACAATGTTAGTTAGGGCCAGGCGAAACATACTCCTCAGACAATGTTTTTCAGGTTCAGGCGAAATATACTGATCGAACAATGCTAGTCAGGATCAGGTAAAACATGCCTATCGGACAATGTTAGTCAGGGTCATGCAAACGATGCAGATCGGACAATGTTAGTCAGGGTCAGGCAAACCATGCAGATTGGACAATGTTAGTTAGGGTCAGGCGAAATATTATGACCAAGACGTCCACATTACATCAAAGCAGTTCTCATTGAAAACAAGGTTGTATCGTGGCAGTCCGACAAAGGAGGTGGGGGATCGACATAATCACCGTAGTAGTAAGCAGCACGTAGATGATGCCAAACATAGCACATCCTTATGGAGGACCCTGGGTCGGTTTCTTCAACACGCTCGGGATGTGAGGAAAGCCACTACAACCCGACCCTTAACGTTTTTCTCAGGACGCGCAAAATAGTAAATTGACTCATTTTCGATATTCAACAACAACCAATTAATGGTTTGGTGCAGCACTGATATCATTTCGTCGTTCTTTGATAAATAGTTGCACAGATATTAACCCCAAACAAACACATACTCTCTCTCTCGCTCTCTCTCTCTCTCTCTTTCTCTCTCTCTCTCTCTCTCTCTCTCTCTCTCTCTCTATGTTCTACGACTTTATTCCCACTACTCGTCTAGTCGAGCAGCATTTAGACTCACCCACAGACTGCGCTTCGCCATGTCGCGCGCAGAATGCGTTTGTTTATTTCACCCCAACATAAAAACAACATATGCCTTAACGGGGTTTTGTTAAGCTGCCCTCCGTGTCAGCAGTCGCCATCGAAACTTATCTACATATGTAAGTTCTTTATTCTTATTTTTTTCATTTAAGAAGACCGATTTATTCACTGATGTATTTTGTGTATCACATAAGGAATAATGTGGAATACGGTTTCTAGAGTTTCTTTAAAATCTAGTTTGCTTTTTTTTTGTGAATGACATTTTTTTAGTCTTCTTCTTCTTCTTCTTCCTTTTCTTCTTCTTCTTCGTACGCTGTCAGAAGTCAACCTTTATTTTTTCGAAAAAAGCAGCGGTCATCTTGAGGCTGTCAACACTGCCATAGAGCTTGTCAAGTGTTGCCACTGGTGATGGCGACATGTGCTTTCTCTGATCCTCGTATGTCGGGCAGTTTTGCAGCAGATGTTCAGCGGTCATTTTCCCAGTACCGCATGTGCATTCGTCAGTGCCACCTATCTTCAATTTATTGAATAGGTGGTACCTCAGTCTATAGTGCCCAGTGCGAAGTCTGAAGACCACGACCTGCTCTCTTCTGTTCAACTGGTAATAGGCATCATTTTTTGTGTAGCCAGTATGTTCTGTTTCCAATTTGGTCATTTGACTAGCTCTAATAAGCCTTTTTGACTCTTAGTATGTCACACTAGTATCTGGTTGTGGTAGTATTGCACCTTCTTTTGCCAGTCTGTCTGCCTCCTCGTTGCCTTGGATGTTACAGTGGGATGGAACCCACTATACCACTACTCTTTTTGGTGCGGATTGCTGGCATAGTTGACAGAGTACTGCTATTAAATCAATAAGTTCAGTATTTTTTTGGCTCTTTAGCGCTGTAACTACGGCCAGGGCATCTGTCAACAGGACTATATGGCTCTCATTTCTTTTGCATGTCACCATTTCTTCTACTGCAGCCTTCAGTGCCTCTGCCTCCGCTCTGAAATTGCTTGAGTATTTTCCAGTTGCCACTGATAGTGTTGTTTTTCTGCCATTTGGTAGGCTCAGGAATACCCCTGCCCCTCTGTTCTGTGTTGTGTTTGTTACAGAGCCGTCGGTGAAGGCATGGGTCCAGTCCATGCTTGGGTAGTTTTTCGTTATGTACCTCAGGGTTATGTCTCTTCTTTCTTTTTCAGTCTGTCTGTTCTTGTTTCCAATACCTGGTATATTTTCTACCACCTCTAGAAAAATATGCTGCCTCCAGGTAGGTTTGCGTACAGTAGGAATGGGCTTTGGTGTTGTTAGTGCGTTCATAAGGTCTTCGTTCATCTTTGCTTTGGCTATTTCTGCAAAGTTTCACCGCTTTAGTTTCCTATTTTGTTTTTGTTTTTTTTCGTTCGCCTTATTTATCTATTCCCCAAGGCGTGTGTGCGTTACACTGTGGTTTTTATTTTGCGCCTGTTGGCCCAGTGCATCCGACTTCAGCATGCATTTTATGTAAGGGTCTGCTTCCTCCTTCATTTTCTAAGGGTTTGCTTCCCCGGGGTAACGGCCGGTGCTGTGATGGGGATCGAACCCAGCACCTTCTGGTTGTGAGCCGTGCCACTTAACCACTAGGCCACGCCGTCCCCTGTTTCCCATTTACAAAATTATTTAGTCTCTTATGCATTGGATGGTCTGTCAGTGTTCTGAGTTTTTCTTCTTGCTGCTGGGCTCTGCAGTTTTTTCTGTCAGTCATGGATTGCAGATTTGTAATCTTTTCCAGCTCTACAATTGGCGTTGACTTCATGCCTACTGTTATAACTCTCATGGCTTGGTTCTGGAGTTTGCTAATTTTGTCAAATTTCGCCTTTGCTGCTGTTGTCCATGCCGCAATGCCATACTCGAGAACTGGTCTCACTCTTCCGGTGTACAGTTTCTTTAGTATACTTTCGTCTGCTCCCCAGCTTGTGCCAGCAAGTTTCCTCATGATTGCCATCGTTTCTCTGGCTCTCATTTGGTTTCTCTCGATCTGACTTTTTCATGTCATGCGCCGATCAAATGTGACTCTCAGGTAGTTTGGGTTGTCGTTTGGCCGCAGATATTTGCCGTTAAGACTTATTTTGGTGTTTTGGGGTCTATTTGAAATTCTTGGATCGCCGCAAGACGAGCTACTGCGAAAGCATTTGTCAAGAATGTTTTCATTAATCAAGAACGAAAGTCAGAGGCGCGAAGACGATCAGATACCGTCGTAGTTCTGACCATAAACGATGCCAACTAGCGATCCGCAGGAGTTGCTTCGATGACTCTGCGGGCAGCTTCCGGGAAACCAAAGTGTTTGGATTCCGGGGGAAGTATGGTTGCAAAGCTGAAACTTAAAGGAATTGACGGAAGGGCACCACCAGGAGTGGAGCCTGCGGCTTAATTTGACTCAACACGGACAACACTGAAATGACTGACATACCGAGACCACTTTCCTTGGGTCTAATATGGAACCAACCGAGCCACAGAGGGCAGAACCCCAGATTTCTGAGGCTCGGTTGGTCTGCATCCAGTGTTTAAAAAAAGAATGGACGGAAGAGCACTATCAGGAGTGGAGCCTGCGGCTTAATTTGACTCAAGACGCAAACAATGTAGAACGACTGACAAATCGAGAGCACTTTCGTTGGGTCTAATAGTGAACGTGTGCTGGTATTAGACCCACGGAAGACAGGTCAGCTCTCTAACCTTCTTATGAAGGATCGCTACGGAAACTGTGCCTTAATACCGCGGAAACCGCAGGCTCCAGATACCTGCTCACGGACAAACAAAAGCCCTCGATTAATTCGTCCTGGCCAAAAAATTAACAGGTGCTGGAAATAGACATCGGAAGACAGGTCAGTTTTACCCTACAAATGACAGGGCGTTGCTACGGAAATCCTGTTCAACTCGAGAGGAACCGCAGACATTTGGTTCACTTACCAGGCTGATAAGCCAATTCCGCGAGGCTACCATGTGGGGGATAACGGCCGGACGCTTGTTAGCCAGAATCCCGCCCAAATTCTCAGCACCACTGCAATGGGAGGCTTCGATATGGTCGGGACCTGGGGATCGCGCCTCAACCCTACCAGGTCGAGCCACAGAAAGAGGTCTCTTCCATCCGCTGATCAAAGCGGGCGGATAGCTGCTCGATATTCACCCTATACGGCGATGGGGTGCGAAACCACCAACATAAGACTTAGTTCCTGGTCGGGGTATCGAAAACAGTAGAGCAGCCACCTCACTGTGAACTGTCGAGACCCACTCCTTGACCCCGAGATATGTCCGCAAACCAGGCGAACAACATCACCGTGACATTACCAGGCTTGTCTCCTGGTTAAATGCACTTCTGCTTCGATATCTACCTCTGTACGCTATCATCCATACCATTGGACGCAGAAGAGATGCACACCAGCGGACTTTGCACACCTGCCCCACTGTGTCAACATCCCAGGTGGCGGGGAATGCTAGGCGTACCATCCCTGCATAGAAGCCAAGAAAATAAAGGGCGAAAGAGATACCCCACTCACATGCAAATGCTACGTTTCTGGCAGGACGTGACGATCCTGGGATACAGACACACTGGACTGCCTCTCTTCCGGGTAAACCAGTCCATATCATATATCTCATATATCATCTCACATAGCATCATCGCACCCTATAGACACGAGTAGTGAAGACTCGTTAGTCTGGTAAGACAACTTCCATAAGAGAGACAACTCTGATTATAAACAACTAATAACCTTACAGATAGGCTGGGGACAGCCAAAGGCTAAGGAGGGCATCCCTACAGAAACGCCTATTGAAATCGGATGCACGGGGCCGCAAGCCTAACAAAACAGTGCAACGTAAATCGCAGTATGATGAAAGTACAACCGATCAGAAAAACGTATGGCGCTCATCCTGCGGAGTCCCGCCAGGCAGCAATAGTGCCGTGCCTCACGACTCGAAGGGGCCCACCCTTGACTACTGGTGGTCACCCACCCATGTGTCGTGGAGTCAAGGCACATGGCTATGGGGCAACTTTTATTGACCAAAAACTCAAGACCCTCAAAATAATACAGTGGAATGCGGAGGGAGTCATTAACAAAAAACTTTCCCTAACACATCACCTGCATGAAGGTAAGATTGACGTGGCATGTATCCAGGAAACGCACATCAACAATAATCATAAATTCTCAATCACAGGATACCAGACCTTCCGTCTCGATAGAGAAGGCCACAAAGGAGTGGTCCGGATACTGACAAGAAACTGCATACCGAGTAGCGCGGTACCTGTCACTCACACCGGACAAGCAGAAATTGTAGGAGTTGACATAACGGCTCAAGAGACGAAGCTCCGCATTTTCAATCTGTACGGACCACCAGATAGAGACCTATCGCTCTCGAATATGGAGGTCAGAGATTCCAACTGAATAGTAGACGATCTGGCTATGTGGACCTCTGAAAAGAATCTCACCATAGCAAGAAATCGGATGCAAACGGCCCTAACATCGCTGGAAGAGTGGGCGAACTCATGGCTGGTCAAAATAAACGAGGAGAAAACCACGTGCACAATATTCTCGCTCTCATTAAAACCCCAAAGTACCAAATTAAGCCTAAATGGCAAAATCCTGCAGCCAAACGACAACCCAACCTATCTGGGAGTCACATTTGATCGGCGCATGACATGGAAAAGTCAGATTGAGAGAAACCGAATGAAAGCCAGAGAAAGAATGGCGATCATGAGGAAACTTGCTGGCACAAGCTGGGGAGCAGACGAAGGCATACTAAAGAAACTGTACACTGGAAGAGTGAGACCAGTTCTCGAGTATGGCATCGCGGCATGGACAACAGCAGCGAAGGCGAACTTCGATAAAGTTAACAAACTTCAAAACCAAGCCATGAGAATTATAACAGGTGGCATGAAGTCAACGCCAATTGTAGAACTTGAAAAGATTACAAAACTGCAATCCATGACCGACAGAAGAGACTGCAGAGCCCAGCTGCAGTCAGAGAAACTCCGAAGACTGACGGACCATCCAATGTACCAGAGGCTAAACAATTTGGGAACTGGGAAACTAAAGCGGAGAAACTTTGCAGAAATAGCCAAAGCAAAGATGCACGAAGATCCCATAAACGCACTAACAACACCAAAACCCATCACTACTGCACGAAAACCCACTTGGAGGCAGGATATATTTCCAGAGGTGGTAGAAAATATACCAGGTATTGCAAACAAAAACTGCCAGAGTGAAAAAGAAAGGAGAGACACTACCCTAAGCTTCATAACGAAAAGCTACCCAAGCATGGACTGGACCCATGCATACACCGACGGTTCTGTAACAAACACTACACAGAACGGAGGGGCAGGAGCATTCCTGAACCTACCAAATGGCAGAAAAATAACAATGTCATTCGCTACTGGTAAGTACACGAGCAATTTCAGAGCAGAGGCAGAGGCACTGAGGGCGGCAGTGGAAGGCAATGGTAACACACAGTGAAAATGAGAGCCATATAGTCCTGCTGACAGATGCTCTCGAAGTAGTCACAGCACTAAAAAGCCAGAAAAACACTGAGCTTAATGACTTAAGAGCAGCACTCTGCAAACTGTGCCAACAGTCCGCACCAAAAAGGGTAGTGGTACAGTGGGTTCCGTCACACTGCAACATCCAAGGCAACGAGGAGGCAGACAGACTGGCAAAAGAAGGTGCAAGGCTACCACAAATAGATACCAGTATGACGTACGAAGAGTCAAAACGGCTTATCAAAGCCAGGTACATGTCCAAATGGGAAACCGAACATACTGGTTACACCAAAAACGATGCCTATTACCAGTTGAACCGAAGAGAGCAGGTCGTTGTCTTCAGACTTCGCACTGGCCACAACAGACTGAGGTACCACCTCTTCAACAAATTGAAGATAGGGTGTACCGACGAATGCCCGTGCGGTACTGGTAAAATGACCACTGAACATCTGCTGCAGAACTGCCCGACATACGAGGATCAGAGAGAGCAGATGTGGCCATTGCCAGTGGAACTGCAAGACAAGCTCTATGGTAGTGGCGAGAGTCTCAGGATGACCGCCGCTTTTTTCGAGAAAATAATGGTTACTGTCTGACTGTGTACGCAGAAGAAGAAGAAGAAGAATAGTAGTTGGAGATTTCAACAGCCACTTGGAGAGATGGGGATACTCTGACACAGACAGCAGAGGTGACGAAGGGGAAGATTGGGAGATAGATACAAATCTCTCCCTAATCAATAGGCCGGAGGATACCCCTAGTTTCTATTCTAGAACATGGCGTACCACGTCGACTCCAGATTTGGCCTTCTCCACACAGGACATACACCATAAAATAGACCATAAATGCCCCATCTCTCCGAGTGGCTGTTGAAGTCTCCAACTACTATGCAGCTGGAGTCCTTGACTTCCATATTCGAGAGTGACAGGTCTCTGTTTGGTGGGCCGTACAGGTTAAAGATGCGGATCTTCGTTTCTTGGGTCATTATGTTGACTCCTACAATTTCTGCTTGTCCGGTGTGATTGACAGCTACCGCGCTACTCGGTATGCAGTTTCGAGTCAGTATCAGAACCCCTCATTTGTGACTTTCTCTATCAAGATGGAAGGTCTGGTATCCTCTGATTGAGAATTTGTGGTTGTTGTTGAGGTGCGTTTCTTGGATACATGCCACGTCAATCTTGTCTTCATGCAAGTGATGTGTTAGGGAAAGCTTTTTGTTAATGACTCTCTCCGCATTCCACTGTAGTATTCTGAGGATCTTGTCTTTTTGGTCAATAGTTTTTGCCCCAACACCTTGTGCTTTGACTCCACAGCACATGGGTGGGTGACCACCAGTAGCATTGGGTGGGCCCTTTCGAGGCGTGAGGCCCTGCACTCTCGCTGCCTGACGGGACTCCACAGGATGAGCGCCACACTTTTTTCTGATAGGTTGTACTGTCATCATACAGCGATATACGTTGTCTTGTTTCGTTAAGCCTGTGGCCCAGTGCATCCGATTTAAACAGGCGTTTCTGTAGGGATGCCCTCTTTAGCCTTTGGCTGTCCCCAGCCTATCTGCGAGGCTGCAGTTGTTTTTGGTCAGAGTTGTCTCACTTAGGGAAGTTGTCTTGCAGGACTATCGAATCTTCCCCACTCGTGTCTATAGGGTGTGGCAATGATATGATATAATGGACTGTGTCCCAGGATCGTCACGTTCTGTCAGAAACGTACCATATGCATGTGAGTGAGGCATTCCCCGCCACCTGGGAGGTTGTCACAATAGGGCAGAGGTGCAATGTCCGCTGGACTGCATCTCTTCTGCGTCCATTGGGATGACTGATAGCAGACAGAGGTAAAGAGCGAGGCAGGAGTGCCTTTAACCAGGGGACAAGCCTGGCCATGGCACTGAGATGTTGTTCACCTAGTGTGCGGACATATCTCATGATCAAGGGTTACGTCTCAACAGATCGCAATGAGGTGGCTGCTCTACTCCTTACGACACCCCGACCGAGAACTAAGTCTTCTACTAGTGGTTTCACACCTCATCGCCGTATGGGGTGAATATAGAGCAGCTTCCCGCCCGCTTTGATCGGCAGACGGCAGAGCCCTCTTTCTGCAGCTCGACAGGGATGGTGAGACGCGAGTCCCAGGTCCCAACCATATCGTAGCCTCCCATCGCAGTGATGCTGAGATTTAGGGCGGGATTCCAGCTTAGATGCGTTCGGCCGTAATCCCTCACATGGTAGCCTCGCGCCATTGGCTTATCAGCCTAGCACGTAGACCAAATTTCTGCGACTCTTCTCGAATTGAGAAGGATTACCGTAGCAATGCCCTGTCATTTGTGGGGTAAAACTGACCTGTCTTTCGAGGGTCTAATATTAGCACCCGTTCCCTATTAGACCCAACGAATTAAACAGAGAGTTTTTTATTCAGTCAATGACCAAGTGTCTGAAACCTGCGATTCCTCTAGGGTTAAGCAGGATTACCGTAGCAACTCTCTTTCATTAAGAGGGTAAACTGACCTGTCTTCCGTGGGTCTAATTTCAGTACAAGTTCCTTATTAGACCCATCGAAAAAGCTCTGTCTGTCAGTCATTTTACAGTGTTGGCGGGTTCAGTCAAATTAAGCCGCTGGCTCCACTCCTGGTGGTGCCCTTCCGTCAATTCCTTTATCGAACATTGGATGCGAGACAGTAGAGCCACCGAGAGACTAGCCCAAGATTGTTGAGGGTTTAATTCCACCACACGTTCCCTATTAGACCCAACGAAAGTGCTCTCGGCCTGTCAATCATTTCAGTGTTGGCGTGTTGAGTCAAATTAAGCCGCAGGCTCTACTCCTGGTGGTGCCCTTCCGTAAATTCCTTAAATTGTCAGCTTTGCAACCATACTTCCCCCGGAACCCAAACACTTTGGTTTCCCCGAAGCTGCCCGCAGAGTCATCGCAGACTCCTGCGGATCTCTAGTCGGCATCGTTTATGGTCAGAACTACGACGGCATCTGATCGTCTTTGCACGTCTGACTTTCGTTCTTGATTAATGAAAACATTCTTGACAAATGCTTTTGCAGGAGCTCGTCTTGCGGCGATCCAAGAATTTCACCTCTAACGCCACAATACGAATGCCCCCGTTTGTCCCTGTTAATCATTACCTCCAGTTCCGAAAACCAACAAAATAGAACCAAGGTTCTATTCCATTATTCCATACACCATTATTCAGGCAGCCGAGGCCTGCTTTGAACACTCTAATTTTTTCAAAGTAAACGCCCCGGCCACCCGGGACGCTCAGCGAAGAGCACCCGCGAGAGAGAGCCGGCAGACGGTAGGGCAGGAGACAACGGGCAGTGAACCGGCGCGAGCCGGACCGCCCGCCTGCGCCGGAGATCCTACTACAAGCTTTTTCACTGCAACAACTTTAATATACGCTATTGGAGCTGGAATTACCGTGGCTGCTGGCACCAGACTTGCCCTCCAATAGATCCTCGTTAAAGGGTTTAAAGTGTACTCATTCTAATTACAGTGCCTCGAAAGAGTCCCGTATTGTTTTTTTCGTCACTACCTCCCTGTGCCGGGAGTGGATAAGTTGCGCTCCTGCTGCCTTCCTTGGATATGGTAGCCGTTTCTCATGCTCCCTCTCCGGAATCGAACCCTGATTCCCCGTTACCCGTTACAAACATGGTAGGCATGTCACGTACCATCGACATTTTATAGGGCAGACATTTGAAAGATGCGTCGCCGGCACATGAGGCCATGCGATCAGCACAAAGTTATCCAGAGTCACCAGTGTGGACGCCGCAACACCGAGAGGGGAAACGACGATTGGTTTTGAACTAATAAAAGCGCTCTTTCCGCGAGGGTCGGAGCTTGGTAAGCATGTATTAGCTCTAGAATTGCCACAGTTATCCAAGTAGGATCGTGTCATCTAAGTAACCTCGACTGATTTAATGAGCCATTCGCGGTGTCCCCGTAGACAGTGTGAACTTAGACATGAATGGCTTAATCTTTGAGACAAGCATATGACTACTGGCAGGATTAACCAGATATCTGTCGAAGACGGACGAACCACACACACCGATCGGCGATGGATGGATGGATGTGTAAAAAGCCTCACCAGGACGGCCGCAGGGACAGACTAATGGACGGACGGTTGTTCCGTCCCTCACTACGTCGACCTAGGACCGCCTGGCAGGGACCCGTACACACACCAACCGACTGACCGACCGGGCTCGCTCGGGTAGGGATGGCAGTGCTCTGTGCAGAACGAATCCCAACGCCCCCGGCGATGATTTTCACTCGGACTGGAGACGATTTTTGCCTGCCGGCCTGCCCTTCTCCGACCGGTTGGTCGGGCGAGGACAGGGCCTTTAGGCACGATTCCTGCTTTCCATTTGCCGGTCACAAGCTCTTTGCGAGAGAATGACCACAAGCGAGACGAACTGTCGAGATTGGCTATACGCCTTCGACGAAACACACACGGACTGACAAAGTTTCTCGATACGGACCACAGTAACGCAACGTTTCCAGTGGTACGACTCCATCAAAATGGTCCCGCTACAGTGCCGGGGAAAGGCGGGCGAGCGTGTTAGGCGAGCCCACGCTTTCACTCCACCTGGCGGAACAGAGATCGCTGTATGTACACTGGATGCGAGTCAATCGTGCCACCGAGAGACCTGCCCAGAGTCTTCTAACTTCGTCGAATTGATCTGCCCTGTTAATTGCAATTATTACTTGCACTTTTTTTAATGCGCTATTTCGTTTTGATATATTTTCTTTATTTTGTCTGTCTTTGTTGTTGGCTAGTCGCAGTTTTTTTTTTAATTGCTTTTTTTTTAAACAGAAAAGCGGACATTGTGATATCGCTGTGATTAAGACTGTGTTTCGCTATTACCTTACGGGTAGACCTCATCTAAATCACATTTGGGTGAATAATCCATTAGCTAACCCTCTCTCAGCAACATGATCAAATAGCAAACCCTCTCCCAGCAAAACGATCCATTAGTCAACACTCTCCCAGCAGAATGATCCATTAGCCAACCCTCTCCCAGCAAAAATAATCCATTAGCCAACCCTCTCCAAGCAAAAATAATCAATTAGCCAACCCTCTCCCACCAGAATGATCCATTAGGCAACCCTCTCCCAGCAAAATGACTCTTGTACTATATTCTTCAGTTCTTCTCATCTTCTAAAAGTTTTTGTCATTTTAATCGGCCTTAAGTTTCCTCTCCATGTGTTGATCTTTACTCTTTGTTGCCTCTTTTTCATTGTGGGTTCAAGGATAGAGGTTGTTATAAGATACTGGCGTAGGGCCAGCTTGTGACAACAATATACAAAATAAGTCAAGAGTCTGGGTTAAACATAAATTAATTAAAATAAAGACTATGATACTTGAGAAAAGGGGCAAGTATACAGATACAAATAAAAGATCAATTACTGAAACAGATACAGAGCTACTCCTATGTCATCATCATATAACATGTCCTTTACAGAACGTCGCTCTCATGACAGCCTGTCTGTAGAAAACTCTATCTTTCGCCATTATTCCGGCCTGCCCCAAAGTCAAATCCAACGTCTCCTTGATGTCCTGGGCTCATCGTCTTCTCGGTCGGCTCATGTCTCTCTTCCCATTGACCATGTCTTCCATAACCGCTCTCTGCAGCCCGTTGTGTCGTTTGACGTGTCCAAAAAAACCTCAGTTATCGGGTCATCACGTCATTTATGAACCAATTCTCCTCTTCATTCAGGTCTTGCCGGATGGTTTTGTTTTTTTCTTTCTTTGTCCATGGGATTTTCAGGACTCTTATACGGCACTGTGTTTCAAAAGCACCACTCTTCGCTCTAACTGCTTTTGTAATCGTCCATGTTTCCCATCCATAGGTTCCCACAGGAAAAATGCATGTATTTAGGATCTTTAGTTTTAGTTCTT
Organism: Ariolimax columbianus; assembly: GCA_036924085.1. NCBI lineage: Eukaryota > Metazoa > Mollusca > Gastropoda > Stylommatophora > Arionidae > Ariolimax > Ariolimax columbianus. The sequence goes on along the minus strand of JAVGWX010000007.1, from coordinate 61,132,476 downwards.
TGTTTGTATTATGTCGTCTTCGTATTTCTTGTGTACAATCTCCATTGTTGTTCAGTATGATCCCAGATATTCAAAATGTGCAACTCTTTCAATCTTTTAGCCAGCTATCTCGATTTTAGGTTGGAGATTTTTCTTATTAGTTGTCATTATCTTTGTTTTCTTTGTATTCATGTAGAGATTCTGGGTTTCACTTTGTTTCTGCACTGATGTAATTAATTATTCTAGGCCCTTGGCTCTGTCTTTACATTCCTGATAATGTTTTCCGCATATATGCTGAACAGATATGGTGAAAGAATGCAGCCCTGTCTGACCCCCTTCTGCGTCCCAAACCAATCTGAGGTTTCACCATGTATTCTGACGGCTGCTTGCTTCCTCCTATAGAGGGTTTCTATTAGTTGAACCAGATGTGTTGGGAAGTCCATATCTTTCACAATTTTCCACATTTCTTTATGTTTTACGCAGTCAAAGGCTTTGGTATAATATATAAAACAGATATACAGGTCAGTATTGAATTTTCTGCTTTTCTCTATGATGTTTCTCACGTGCCTCTTTCTGACCTGAACCCTGCTTGCGTTTCGTTTATTTCATAGTCCAGCTTTCTTTCTATTTTTTTCTACTTCTAGGTAGGTCATATAATAACGGAAGAAGGCGACTGTGATAAAAAAAATAAGAAAGAGAAAAGTTATGATCAAAATGGTATTCAGCAATTGTGACACATTCTGACATTCATCCGGATAAACCATACATTGATAGTGAGAATTGTCATTTGTTATGTATACTCGTCACTACTTTGCAGCGCAGAATAATGTCATTACGATGTATAAACAGCAGAGTCGTCTAAACTAGTAAAAATGGGTTAATTTAAGTTACGAATAACAAGTTGGAAAAGAGTATCGAAGCCTTCGAAATGTGAGAATATAAAAGATTGAATCACATTTCTTGGAAAGAGAAGAAAACACATGTGGAGGTATCAAAAACGTTTTTAGAGAGATTTAATGATCGAAGTCAAGGTTAGAAAGTTAAAATATGTTGGCCATATAACATGACATTCCTCCTTGTTCAAGACCATACTAGGGGGTAGGGTGGAAGTATGTCGTCGAATAGGCACACACCATTATAACTGGCTGGAAAACATCAGTAGATGGACTAGAAAAAGTATAACAGATTGCACCATTACGGCAGGAGATAGAGTACGCTGGAGATCTATCGATACCGAGATGGCACTTAACTGAACTTAAGAAATTTAAGGGAAAATATGAGATAACTTTTCTTTCACATAAAATGAATATTTCTGTGTGTTCCAGCTTCCCAGCTCAAAACGTCACTTGATACAATGAAGCTAATCATACAGGTAGGTGCATGTTGAATACCTGAAACGTTGTTGTGACATCAGATATAATAACATCCAGTAACTATGATCGTCTAAACGATTGGATGAACTTTAAATAAGCATAAAGCTAGATTCTTTCTGCCTGGCACCCCTTGCTGCGATTATGTGCATCATCACCAACATCACGTGTTAACTGTATTAGTAGTTGGAAGCAAGAGCCACCATTACAGTTATCCTAATTGTAGGAACAATATGGACCATATTTTTTGTGCTCTTATTTATGTGGTTTATGTGGCACCTTGTTTGACATTATTAAGGGACTATAGAAGGTTGTGCATGAGACTAGCAACCTCGTCACGTGAAGCCATTGCTATAGAAAGTACTGCGACAAGAGTATTGATTTAGGTTTCCTGTAAGCGACTAACTGTATCGGTGGCCCTGTGCTTCACTTGGTGCGGAAAAGTGATATGGGTAAATGAATGAATGAATCAATCAATCAATCAGTGAAATAGAAATTATGATTAGTCATTTTCTCCATTTCTCTGTATTCGTGTGCTGGCTTTTCACATTCTGCCAGATTAATCAACCAGAATTGTTTAACGACTAGGACAGATAATGATATTTGTAAAGAAAATAATGGAATCCAGTAGCGAAATGAAACGGAAAAATTAACAAGTAATACAAGAATAAGAAGTGACGGAATATTAATTCCAACCAGAACGAAATTAACTTCGATTGTTGCTGGTAAAGCTGATAAATATCGAAAAGAAAATATTTTGATGCTAAAGAAAACAGACGAGAGAACATTTTCTTCTACCTTTTCTTGGTTGTTTTTTTTTTCTTAAAAAAACCCACATCTATTCCTCTAATAAACATAACGGTTTGTTTCTGGCTTTTTTTTACCGCCATACAGTTCATCTCTGAATTTGATTAAATATAGTTATCATGTGACTTTGTTTCTCTTGTGAAGTCGACATATGTCATATAATAAATATTACTATTTGGCCGCCCTTTCCATTTGAGAAAAAAATGATTTGAAAATGAAGTCGGAGAATAAAGAGGTGGGTACTGTTAGTAGATCCTGTGGGTCTATGCCCGCTCCAGTGTAGCAGATGTAAACAAGTACATGATTTACAATTAGCGCAAACAATGTAAGGTGGCGAGGAAGGGAATTTGTTACCCCAAATAAGATCAAGCTGAGACCTAGTACAGTGACGCTCCTAACACTTCATCTTCGAGCGCAGCATATACTTTGAGACGAGCTGTAATGTACTTGTTTTGTTTTGAAGTACCAGTTTTCAGTGGTGTCTGAGCCATCCGTATCTGTTATTATTCAAACTATTTGTGGGATCAAGATGCTGAGCAGCGCATGAGCTGCAGGGGTCAGCGACTCATAACTGACTGCTAGCGTCAGGGCCTGCGAACCAAAGCTGCCAAGACCCTTCTACACCTCCACACGGTGATCCTGGATAACAGGCTGCAGCAGGGCAGACTGGCTAAGGAGAAGGGATAGAAGAGGGAATGCTAACCCAGTACTCAAAAAATGCTTGCTGAAGTCGGATGTGTTGGACCGAAAGGTGCAAATATCGCAGTCAAGCTGTAAACTACGACATAACGCATTCCGTTCTCTGGACTACATTCTGCTACTCAATTTCAGTGTTTGGTAGTGGGAGATTGAGAATGAACGAAGCCAAGTCAAGCCAAACTATTTGTAACGCTGAATTTGTAATAATAGCCCATATCTCAATACAAGTCGATAATTAAATGCGAATCTAGAGTAGAGGGAAGGACTAACCGCAAACTACAAAATTATTATATCTTGGCATTATCATAAAATATGACCGAATATGGATAACAAAAATATAGAGCAGAATGACAATGACTTGTTGTTGTTTCGAATGCCCACAATAAGTAGGTTTACTCTTTTCTATGCCATGAAAATGACGTTTAGTGACGGGTACTGATGAAGGTGGACTCCAGGCGGTTGTGCTATGCTTGGCTTCAATAACATGTCACTCACTACTACGGGGATCACGTCGATCCCTCAACTCGTTAGCCAGGATGCCATGAAAACAGCTTGTTTCCAGGGAGGGCTACGAGGAAGCCGAGGTGAAGGTCTTGGCCAGTATATTTTGCCTGACCCTGACTAACATGTATGATCAGTATATTTTGCCTGACCAGACGTTAACCTTTCTCCCTCTAACAATGACTCATACCGGTTCCCAAAAGGTTACACCGGTAAACAGGTCTCATACCCTTAAATTTGAAATAAACTGGTTTTGTACTGTTGCGTGAATTCTACGAGTTTGAGCCCTCGACAATGATAATACAAACAAATTAGTTGTATAAACAGAAATAACATTTCGATGGAGAATCCTGGGCAGCAAAGACATCAAATGAAGATATTTTACAAGGAAAAACAGGGCAAAATTGTTGTTAATTCAAATCACAGGTAGACATACCTGGTTCAATGGGCACATTCTCCGAGAGGAGGGTCTAGAAAACGTGACAACAAGAAAAGATTGATGACAGGATGGGAAACGCTGACGGATAAGAACAAAATTGATGAAAATATTGATGGCAGGATGGGAAACGCTAACGGATAAGAACAAAATTGATGAAAATATTGATGGAAGGATGGGAAACGCTAACGGATAAGAACGAAATTGATGAAAATATTGATGGCAGGATGGGAAACGCTAACGGATAAGAACAAAATAGAAAGTGTGACAATTTGTTGAATAACAAAGCGTATCGCAAGTGCTCTATTGTTTAAATGACAGTAGGTTGTGGAAGGAAGTGATCACCAAATCCAATCATCATAACCCTAGCTGATGATGATATCTAATAAAAAGTATATATTAAACGTTCGCTGCTATTGGTTTTTTGCTTATTCCCTGCATTCCCCCAGACCTAGTAATCCGAAGTTAAATTTCAACAAAAATGAAGTAAATTACAAAAGATAAATTCCGCTTCTTGGCAGCTGACATTTCTAACCTGTCTGAATTCCAGGCTTCGAAGTATCTCGTGTAGCACTTATTGAAGTAGAAAAATAAGAGGAAAAACATCTTAAATACATTGTTGGGTTTCTATATATTTATCAATATCTTATAGTCGACCTGTACTTCTACAGTGACGTATGCTCATGTGCAGGTCCCGGCTCTGGCGTGAGCTGAATGTAGCCGGGAGGAGGAGTTCCTGCTTAGCGGGTTAGGCTTGAGCAGCTTATTGCTTTGCTGCATTGGGGCGTGCGTGGTGGCGGGGGGGGGGGGAGGGTGAACAGATGTGGTAGTTAATCTCACCATAAACACTAGAATAAAGTAGATCTAGAGCCAGTTTAGGTGACATCTATGCTGATCTCAACAAACGTTTTCGAAGTAGAAAGTATTATTACTGTGTTTCTCTAACTGATATGGTCAGCGGGGGAGGATATATATGAATGAGAAAGGCAACTGTCAAACATTGTGTGTGTTAGGTTTATATTTACGCACCCAGTAGAAAACAGTTCCTACGACTTACCGGTGTGTGCAAGCCAGTGTTATAGCCCCCGGACTACTCATTCCATTTTGCATTTATTGTACCTGATCTAAATCAGACGATAGGTCTGTGCAGTGAACATTTTGAAATAAATAGATCTTGCGGTATTTATCACCAGGGAAAGAATTCGCGAAAAATAACATAGAGAAATATTATATAAAGCTAAAGTGGTCTTATCCAATTTATGTCAAGCAAAAATCCCTTATCTATAGTTATTACTAGTTTGCGTGTCAAGTCGAGTTACGGTTATGTAAATAATAGATATGATTAGACTTGGCACTACGTCATTGTAAGCTGTGCAAATTGGTCGGATTGTTATTAACAGAGTATTTAATGCTATTTCTTCACGAAAATCTGTCATGATTTTTGCACGGATAATTGAGTAACTATTTTTGTACTACTACTTTCCTTGTCGGAGAAATACTTATATACCGGTATAAATGTAACCACTACTGCCAGATACGATTCTCTCTGAGATCAGAATGATATGAATGGTTGTTGTTGTTGACCAATGTCTCGCCACTAACTAATTGATCTCGATGTGATAGAAACTGGCACGGAATGCGAAACACGCTTTACACATTGACTAGTTGTTATTGATGTCATAATTAGTCGACTTCGCACGACTGGTACTAGGAGGGAGATAAAAGAACCACAGAAACCTTCTAAATGTATCGGAAGCGGCGATTATAAAAGGGCGAACAATTCCATCGTGCAGACGATTTGCTACAGAAACCATAACTGGAGAGAACGTAAGTGCTTAAATGTGGTTGTCTAACATTGCTGTTGTTCTGCGCTTTATATTGACCTAATGGAGACAAGACAAGAATCTGCCGGCTTGGGTCACTATGTGTATGTTAAGGTAACAAATATTACATTATACTTATGTTACTTTGAAACTATTCACAGATTGTAGTAATGTTAAAGTTGGTTTTGGGCCAAGCATGGTTACTTTTATGGTTTGGTTTATGTTATTAACTTCCCACGTCGCTCCACTTGTTGAATCAGAGAAATGACACACCATTTGGCTTTCATAATCACCTTTGAGGAAATTCTGAATCTAGTCATTCGCCGTGAGGTTGTACAGCAATGCTTTTTATATATTGAGGTCGCCAGCTTCTTTGAACATGCAAGGAAGGAAGGAAATAGTGAGCTTATTTTGATTGCCCCGAGAATCCCTCGGGTTGGTTTATCTTATCATCATTTTGTTTGTCAGTTCCACAGCAGGGCTGATTACTGCTTTAACTTGAATAAATCTTTGCTGATGTCTCGTTGTTTTCATCACATTCCTTTTATCTTTTTTATGGAGCAATGAAAACCGAATGCAATGGATCTTATGCAAGAAGTCAGTGCCAAAAACACTATAACAAATGTACGAATCATCATCATGTGGCGATCGTGGAACTTCATGACATCCTGCCTCGAGTAAAGTTTACCAAATATGCCGTTAGCTGTCTCCCATGCAACCATGTTATAATGTCCAACATTTTCTTTCATTTTCTATCTCTATACCTTTTTCATTAATTCGTAATGTGTGCTCCATTCCTCATCGTGTACAAAAATAGATCTTTGTTCCTAATCGTGTAACATTTTGTCTTTCCGTTAGGGTTTTATTCATCGCACTTCTGTTAAACGCTCTAGCTGTAAGTGTTGAATCTTAATATTATTCAGTATTCAGTAAACCACATGTGTGTCTTTTAGTGATTTTCTAGTTTATTTGTTTACAGTATTGCTTCTAAATAACATGACCTGTTTTAAATATCGATATTTAGTTATATAGTTAAATATATAGTTTTGATACATTTACGATTGACGTGTAGGAGATTCCAGAGTTACGATACGCAGACGACACAGTGATACTATCAAGACGTGCAGAAGGGCTAGAGCAGCTAATTTCAGCTGTAAATGGGTACAGTAAAGATCAAAACCTGTTTATAAAATTAAACGAAGCAAAGATAATGACCACCGACAAAACACAATGTCAACATAAATTTACAGTAGATGGTAAGGGAATAGATCAAGTCACGTATTTTGAATATATGGGCTCCAGAATTGACAAGAATGGCGGCTGCTCATAAGGAATCAGACGAAGAATCGGCATGGAAATGCAGATACTGAACAGCCTGAAGAAATTATGACAGAGCACCAACAAAACGACAAAAGTAAAATTCTTGAGAGCCTGTGTTTTTCCTGGGACAGCTGATGTCTGCAAATCATGGACGATTACCAACACTTGTAGACAGAGAATCGAATCCTTCGAGTCAAAATGTTACCGAAACACACTCGGAATACACTTGACGGAGAAAAAGACAAATGAAGACATTCGGCAAGAGTTGAGCATAGAAGAGAACTGATTTGTCAATTCCACTATGGTCATAAAATGTAAATACTTTGGTCACATCACGAGACACAACGTTCTTGAGAGAACGGTGATGGATTGTATAGTCTCAGACAAAAGAGGCAGGAGTAGACCAAGAAGACGATGGCACCAAGATATCAAGGAATGTCTGAGTGTGACTGTAGCGGAGGCTGGAGTTTTGACAAGGGAAAGAGTTTCTTTCCGACAGACTGTGATGGGAGCGACGTTCTATAAACGGTATGCTACATGATGATGATATATATATATATATATATGTATATATATTTCATAGAAAGTCTTTTATTTCAGGAAAGCTGTTCTTGTTTCGGCAACCCTGTTCTTTTGATTTAAGTAGCTACATCTCCTGTCTGATGTTTTTAGAAAGCTCATTGAATTGAAGAAGCATCTTATTTACTCTTTTACTTCTTACTGGAGAATAACGCGCTCATAAGATATATCTAATTTCTTACTATTTGTGCGAGGAGCATTCAGATCAAATCGGGACTTTTTTTTTGTAATCAAAAAACGTTTTTGAAGTAGTAAAACTGCCATTTATTTTTCCTGCAACGTTTATGCACGGATCCCAAATTTTAAGTAACGCTTGAAAAGATGCAGCGTTGAAAGATTTGTCAGTATGTCTAAATCAATCCAGGACAACCGTTTTCACTTCGTCATCAGTGCTGAAATACTGACCTCCCAGAAATTTTGTTAGGGGTCCAAACAGGTGGAAATCGCTTGGAGCGAGGTCTGGGCTGTAAGGTAGATGTGGCAATACCCCCAGCCGAGTTGCTGCAAATGGCACATAGTGTGTTGAGCCGTATGAGGTCGAGCGGTATCTTGCAGGATCAGGACGCCCTTTGTTATCAAACCAGACCTTATTTCCGCAGAAAAGCTATGTACATCACACAAAACACGAGTGTACTGTTCACTGTTGATACCATGGGGTAGAAAATCAACATCCAGGATAAGGGGTTCCGTAATCTAGATATTCACAGGAATGGCTGTGATTGGTTGAAACCCAGCACGGCCAGGATCATCACTCGTGGATGTACGGCCTTCTCTACAAGGTTTACACCATTCAAATGTCTTACTGTGGCTGAGTGCTTCATCACCGTTTTGTGACTGCAGTGTTCCGTACATTTCCGCAGGTTTCCGCCTTCTTTCACAGGGAAGTTCATCACAACACGCAAGCACTAACAGTGTTGTTATTTTTATTTATATGTCACATGACTGGTCCATGGCAAGTAGGCCACCTAGCAGTAATAGAACACAAATGCCTAAACTAACGACAGTAGTTCTGGCACGATATAACCCATGCAAGTAGAACTAGAAGAAAAGTTCCGTTCTGATTTGAACGCCGCTCGCATATGTACGCAGAGAAATCATTTTATTTTGAATTTGATGACAGCTGTCGCCCTCAAATTTACGTCTGCTTTTCCTTTGATTATTTCTTGACACATACATACAGCCGTAGGTAAACACATAAACATGAATACATACATGGAAACACACAGTAGATAAAATAATGTTACCTTTCTCTGCGCATCAGTTTGATTAGATCCATCAAATAATTTGAGATAGAAGATTTTTAAAGTAACGGTAGATTTATAGCAAGCTGCTGTCACTGATGAATTATTAGACATTTTATCGTAGTATACTTCAAAACTGACCGCGTGTTACCAAGTACCAGCCATCTTGGTGGGCCAAAATTAGCCGATTGTATTACCAAGTAATAGCTATGTTGGAGCGCCAAAACTGTCCAGGTGTGTTACTACGTATCTGCCACTTTGGACAGCTAAACCTGTCCAGGTGTGTTACCACGTACCAGCCACTTTGGAAAGATAAAACTATCCAGATGTGTTACCACGTACCAGCCACGTTAAAGAGCCAAAACTATCAAGGTGTGTTACCACATACCAGCCATGTTGGGAAGCAAACACAAGCTTAGTTTTTTTTTTTACCAGGAACCATCCAAGTTGGAGATCCGAATATAACGTCATGGTCAGATGGAAAACACTGATCAAGAGCTTTCCCTCACATCTTTGTCATGGTCCTGCAAAATAACATGCTGTGTTATAACAGCCTGGCCGATAAGGAAGTGATTGACACTGTGATCCATATAATAATAAGCCAGCAAAGAAGGCGTCCATTTTACGTCAGAGAGAAGAGCCCATATCCACCGTCTGCCTTACGTCTCGTGCTATAAGAACAGCCACTGCAACCAATCACGAGAACGAACGTAAATTAAGAAAAACTGAGAAAATGTAGCTTAAAAAAACAACAACATCATAAATCCATGTTAAAACTTGCAATCTTTACTGGTGAGAAACAAATATCACCTTCATTCTATCTAATATGTATGTTGTAAAGCTTGACTAAGTATGGTTCCACATGAGATTGGCAAAACATTCTAATATGTATGTTGTAAAGCTTGACTAAGTATGGTTCCACATGAGATTAGCAAAACATTCTAATATGTATGTTGTAAAGCTTGACTAAGTATGGTTCCACATGAGATTGGCAAAACATTCTAATATGTATGTTGTAAAGCTTGACTAAGTATGGTTCCACGTGAGATTGGCAAAACATTCTAATATGTATGTTGTAAAGCTTGACTAAGTATGGTTCCACGTGAGATTGGCAAAACATTCTAATATGTATGTTGTAAAGCTTGACTAAGTATGGTTCCACATGAGATTGGCAAAACATTCTAATATGTATGTTGTAAAGCTTGACTAAGTATGGTTCCACATGAGATTGGCAAAACATTCTAATATGTATGTTGTAAAGCTTGACTAAGTATGGTTCCACATGAGATTGGCAAAACATTCTAATATGTATGTTGTAAAGCTTGACTAGGTATGGTTCCACATGAGATTGGCAAAACATTCTAATATGTATGTAGTGAAGCGTCGGTAAGTATGGTTCCACATAAGACTGACAAACTCAAACGCATCAGTTCAAACACACACCACAGAACCAATCAGTTCAAGCACGCATATATTCTTGAAAACATATGTTGGTAATGGCTCAGCACTAGACAAAACAAAAACAAAACCCGCGTTACAGCCACATTGCCTTTAACAAGGACAAAAATAAAACGAAAACAACTTACAAGTGACAGTAAAATCCAAGACATGGTATGCAACAAATTATACAATACTAAACGAGAGTACATGAACCACAGGAAGGTTTTAACATTAGAAAAGGCATGGCAGACCACATCCTTAGGATGAGAAATATCATATAAAAATACAGTAAATACACTATAGACGTACGTACACACTAGCGTTACAGATTACACAAAGGCTTTTGAGTATGTGCAACACCAAATCATGTGGAACACCATCAATGACATTTGGTTCCCAGTGCACCAGATTACCCCAATTAAAACATGGCAGGAACAGGAAGCAGCGGTCAGAATACCTGGCGAAACATCACAACGGTTTGAAGTGCAAATCTATTCAACAATCTATGCAAAACCATAATGTCAGAAACGACCAAAGTTCGACCCTCTTATGATCGGGGAAACGAAATACCAGAACTGTCATATGTAGATGACACAGCTATCGTAACATACAGCGTAGGTGGATTACACCAGATGATGCTGTCTCGTAAACAACATAACTAAGAATAAATTCACTATCTGAACATCAGTAAAACTAAGATAATGACCGTCGGCAAAACAAACAAAAGACAAGACTTGAAGTTACTCTAGAAGTAAATAAATAAATAATGTTATATTATTTTAATAATAATATTAATATTATTAATAAAATAATAAATTGGATACGCTTAGCTTTTAGAGCAAGGTGATGTAAATGAAACTGGTTGTATACAGACTCTGCAGATACTTTTAAACCAGTATAAGGACGTTAAGTTAATTTAAATTTAAATTAAAAAATTAAACATTTCACAATTTCGAATACTGAGAAAAGGAAATTAGGAAAAGAATGACCAGGGAACTGTACAAGTTAAATAAAATAGGATACGTTTGGCAGAACACGAACAAAACAACAACAAACACAAATTTAGAAGACATGCATCGTCCCTGTGGCAATATGCGGATGCGAAAGATGAAAAATCCCACACACACACAATATAGAAGAAAAATGAATTTTTGTAACTAAATCCATACATAGAAGTTTAAACACCATGGACAGCGAAATAGAAAAACACAGACGTACTAAAAGATTTGGGTATCGATTAAAATTGGCTTGTTAACAGAATTACGTCTAGGAATCGAAATTACTTTGCCACATCAAACGTTTCATTCGACTGGATAAAAGACAAATTATACTGAAAGGAATGGTACCTGAAAAAATGAGACAAAGATCAACCAAGAAAAAGATATAATTTATTTTCAGTCCACTTATGTCGTTAGACGTCTTGAGGAGGTGTGTTTCATATTTTTTTGGCAGGCGAAAATCCGCTGATGACTTGCCAGCTCAATCCCAGTATTTGTTACTAACCGTTCGGTTGGTAGCCTCTGGAATAAACGATAGCTATTTTTTTTATACTGGTGATCGTGGACGCGTAAATCAGATCAAGGTAGACCCGTAGCCTGTCAAGTGCCATCAATATTGCTCCGCTAACCACATAACCAAGACCTGATGGTATAACAACACAGTCCCTTTTTTCCGACATATTCTTTGTGCGGCGAGAATCCATAGAATAATTTTAGTTGATTTTTAACTTGAATTTTGTCGGAGCAGCCGCGGTTAAGTCTACTCTTTTCCATTTCCAACAGAATAGGAATTTTTAACGTGCATGCCACTGCACATGGGTGTCTGATCTCACTACTCACCTTGAAACCACTGTGTCTCCGGAGAAAATAGACACACTACATTAAGTGTGTTCTGAAGAAGGAGGTGACAAAGTCATGATGACGGACTGACAGATCGAGTCTTACAATACATGTGTTATGAGAGCGAATCTCTACTAAGGACATGTTTCCTTAAATATGACAGCACTTTGAATTGGCTGTTATTACTACGATTTTTTTTTTGTGTTGTGCTGCTACGGTGTGTGTATATATATATATATATATATATATATATATATATATATATATATATATATATATATATATATATATATATATATATATATATATATATATATATATATAAATATATATATATACGTAAACAAAACAAAGATAATGACCACCAACAAAACACAATGTCAACATAAATTTACAGTAGATGGTGAGGAAATAGATCAGGTCACGCATTTTGAATATCTGGGCTCCAGAAAGAATTGACAAGAATGGCGACTGCTCGAAAGAGGAATAGCCATGGCAACACAGAGACTGAACAGCCTGCAGAAATTATGGGAGAGCACCAACAAAACGACGAAAGTAAAAGTCTTTAGAGCCGGTGTTTTTTCCTGGTACAGCTTATGGCTGCGAATTATGAACGATTACCAAAACTTATAGACAAAGAATCGAATCATTCGAGTGAAAATGTTACAGAAAAATCCTCAGAATATCCTGGACAAAGAAAAAGGCAAATGTAGACATTCGGCAAGAGTTGAGCATAGAGGAGAATTGGTTTATCAATTCCATTATGACCAGAAAATGTAAATACTTTGATCACAACAAGAGACACAATAGTCTTGAAAGAACAGTGATGGAAGGTATGATGCCACGCAAAATAGGCAGGAGTAGACCAAGAAGACGATGGTACCAAGGCATCCAGGAGGCTGGAGTTTTAGCAAGGGAAAGAGTTTCTTTCAGACAGACTGTGATGGGAGCGACGTTCTATAAACCACATGCTACATGATGATGATATATATATTAGCAGATGAGGCCGTCCCCGCAAGGTATGGCTCCAGCAGATATCATGGGTCATGGATGTGGTCGACCGACGCAACGGGCCCCAGACGCCTAAGCGAACATTAATATTATATTATATATATATACATATATATATATTTATATATATATATATATATATACATATACATAAATATATATATATATGTATAAATATATATAAATATATAAATATATATATATTTATATATATATATATTTATGTATATGTATATATATATATATATATATATATATATATATATATATATTTATGTATGTGTGTATATATATATATATATATATATATATATATATATATATATATATATATATATATCGATTATTGACCTTCAGCACTGCCACATCTTCGAAATATTTGTAAATTCTTTGACGCAGTCTCCCTGTGAAGAAGTCAATTGTAGTAATGGTCTTGCTCTTCCTGGATTAAAATAACATAAGCTAATGAAATGTCATTACCAAAACACATCATCTTGTAAATTATACTAATTTCAAAGCTTTGCTTTGAAACCAGCTTTTTTCAACCTCTGTACACTAATAATCTTCAAACGAATTAGCAAATTTAACTGAGGCCTTCATTTGGAAATTGTTGGTACAAAAATGTTGATTTTCTAGAAATGTCAATGGAACTGTTTAAGTGATAGTCCATAATGGAGAATTGCAAAAAAAAACTGTATTGAATATTTCCGCATTCATCAGACTGAGATACAAGACTGTTATTTGCCTGATTAGTTTTAATATATAAGTTTCTGGCATACTGTGTCTGTGGTACGTTCTACAGCCTTCATGAAAGGCTCTACTTGTGTAAATATATATATATAGTATTATATTGTACGTGAGGAATAATGCGTGTGAACGTCTAATTGAAATTAACAGCGGCATTTAATGACCGCATTTAACAGGATCTGTTAATGTTTGACTGTATTTGACAGGATATGTTAACGTATGATTGGATTTAACAGGATTAATGTCTGACTGTATTTAACAATATGTTAAAATCTGAAGAGTATTTAACAAGATGTGATAACGTTTGACTGTTTTGTTGCTGTTTTTGTTTTTTGCGTATTTTTATTTTTTGCGTTTCTCCTTATTTCTCTAATTGCCAAGGCGGTATGCGTTGCACTGTGGTTTTTATTTTGCGCCTGTCGGCCCAGTGCATCCGACTTCAGCATGCATTTTATATAAGGGTCTGCTTACTCCTGCATTTTCTAAGAGTTTGCTTCCTCGTAGTAACGGCTGGTGCTGTGAGGGGGATCGAACACAGCACCTTCAGATGTGAGCCGTGCCACTTAACCACCAGCCCACGCCTTTCCCTAGTCTGACTGTTTAGCGGGATCTGTTAACTTCTGACTGTTTACCTGATTCTGTTAAGGTTTGACTGAAAGCTGCTATTATCTGACTGTTTAATAAGATATATTTTTTGCCTTGATGCGTTTACCAAGATATGTTGCTTTCTGACTGTGTTTAACAAGATCTGCTAACGTTTGACTGTCTAACAAAATCTGATATCACCTGACTGTAATTCACAATATCTGTTAACGTTTCTTCCTACATAAAAACACAACAATATAATATAACACTAATGGTCCATCTTCATCGCTGGGGACCATCATGTGTCAAAAAAAACGTTTTTGAGACTGTATGTGCGCATTGGTCTGTTAAGGTAATTACGAACTCTGAAAGTTCGATTGCATCATTGGCAAACATGGTTTACAGATGGCTCCGGCATGCCGACACCTTAGACTTTCTAATCACTCAACTATCCTGTGCTTATCCAAACAGAGGCCCTCATTGACTGCAACGCATTTCTGGACCAAATTGAATTAATTTGAACCAAGTTTTTTCCAGGTTGTAATATCAATTTGACAGCACTTAAGCGACTCCTTCAGAATATCCAGAACCGTCTCATTTAACATCCCCTGTGGTCTCATTGTGTCAGTCAACTCACTACACAGAAGCTTCTCTGTGTGCTTGATCGCCTGACATGTGTCCAGCACATCTCAGTTTAACTTTCTGCAAAAAATGTATGGAATCTGTACCTGCTGGTTCTGGATTGCCCCTCATTATCCGTCTAAAAACCGTACGACTACCCCAGCAATTGGAAAATATCGTATGAACAGTTTGATGCTGTCATCCGTCAATGCAGTTTTTGTTGTTTTGGTTTTCAGTTTATTTGCAATATGATATGAAAGAGCATAATAATTATATGTATGCACGTAATAGTCTGATAAATAACGTCTGTATAACATGTAAGTGTATATCTTATTGATTATTATGTTGCTATCTGTATTTCTTAAACAAATTAGAACAAGTGCAGCATATATATTTATGTGCGTGTGTGTGTGCGCGCGTATGTGTGTATATGTATGTGTGTGTGTGTGTTTGTCTACACACACACACACACGCGCACGTGTGTGTTTCTTGATCTTGATGACCCGTACCTCAGAGAGGTTTCCTGTCCCAACTTTGTCTCCAGCGGACCCTGTTTTGAGCCGTGAAAGTTCAGTGCATGGTGAGCTCTCCTTCACAGGCCTGTCGGATGGTGTGTACAGCAAGGGAGTCCGACCAACGCGTTAGAGGTCTTCCCTCGAGAGGTACTAGACTGCTGTCGCCTTGTTCCATCGACCATCGCTTCTACGCAACATGTGACCTGTTCATCTATGTTTTGCCTTGTTTGCAAAGATTACCGCATTATTCACCAGCTACAATCGTCGTATGTCAGAATTGTTGAGTTTTTGCACATGTTGGTTCCGTAGAGGGATTCCGACCAAGCATCTATCAAGAGAGACCTGGGTCACTCTCAATTAGTCCTCTAGTGATTTTGTAGTGTCTATGTCTCAGCATAGTAGCACATCGCAAGGAGTACAATTGAATTGTAGAAGAGGCTCGTGGATTCTAGTCTTTGCAACACTACAGGACCGTGTTGATGGGCGAGAAGGCTGCCCAGCTCGCGTGGCGACGTCTTGTTAATTTAGGTTCCAGGTTATTTTCCATATATAGGACGCTGCCAAGATAGATATACTCGTTGACATCACCTATTTGCACCCCGTCAAATAAGATTTGATCACAATTAGCGAAAGAATTGCGCAAAACTTTGGTCTTCGAGACATCCATCTCCAGTCCCCATTTCCTGCCCTCATCCCTGATTAGCTGAACCATTTGTTTGGCTTCTGCTGCTGACTCTGTAGTGGGCAATATTTCGTCGACAAATCGAAGGTGATTGAGACGTCTGCCGGCATTATTAATGCCAAAGGTGTCCCATTGCATCAGCTTATGACTGACTCCAAGCATGCAGAAAAGAGATTCAGTTAGATAGGATCTCCTTGGCGGACCCCCTTCTGAACTGGTACCACAATTGGACGTTGGAAGGAAACGAAATATGGTAGTACAGTTCGTAAAACTGTTCTCAAGAATTCTAATATAACAAGTATCGACACTTGTTCCAATATTGAACGCTAGACAAAATGTATTTCTACTGGATCAAAAGATGTTTTTATAATCGAAGAAGGTAAATATCAAGGGTGTCTGGAACTCGGGGTTGCTTCAGTAAGGCGGCAGCAGATTGCCATGTGGTTCATTGTGCTATTCGAACGCCGAAAAACTGCTTGTTCGATAATCTGCGATTCTTCTAGAGTGGTGCGAACTCTGGCAAGGATGCATTTCGTAAATAGATGGTAAGTGACCGGGAGAAGGGTAAGTGGGCGATAATATCCGAGGTCCTCTTTGTCTCCCTTCTTGTATCAGAGTGTTGTCCTCGAATTTTGCCAAGCAGTAGGTCACAGCTGCTCTGTAAAACTTGATAATTGGCCAGTTCTCTTACCTCCGTCAGCGTCACCTTTAGAACATCGTTGATGCCGTGTGTCCATCTTCTTAACCGCCTGTCTTTGCCGTGTGTCTATATTCTTAACGTCTCTGTCGTGTTCTCCAGGTAATACCCTCCAGTATCATTTTTTTCTCAAATGTTGTGGCGTTTGATGAGGCCAACATATTTTAATTTGATAGACGTATTGCTGTTTACCAGGCAAATATGTTTTACATCTTTTAGGATGTCCACGATTTACTTTTTTCCTTGCCCATTATATTCTGGGAATTTGCCTGCAGCATTTAACCTCGAAGGATTCGATTTTCCTTTAAAGTTTTTATGTCTATGTTTCGCATCCGAACGTTGCCATTGGAAAATAATCCACGTCATTGGTATTTGTTGTTGATGTTGTTATAGTGTTTGTGCAATACGTTCCTAATCTATTCTTCTGCATTTTGATGGTCACCCTTCTTGCTTCTTTTTAACAGCTTCCATTGTAGCTTATAATGGAGAACAAGGTATTTGAAACTTGTGACGTTTTTTACTTCTTCTTTTTCTATTGTAACTGGGGTTGTTTTTTTCTTGTTTTTTTCTTGCTTTTTCAGTAGTCATACTCTTGGTTTTTATTGATGTTCAGGTAAAGATTGGGTTCTTTTCTGAGTCGTTTAACAGACACGATCATCTGATCTAGTCCCTACGGAGGTCCTCAAAAACATAAATGCGTTATAGGCCTATTTGAGTTCATTTCTACCGATTGTGAACGGGTCGAATTTTCTGTAATTTAAGTAGTTGTTAAAAAACAGATAAGGGTATGTTAGCTAATCTTACTACCTTTTGCACTTCAAACCAGTATGATGGTTCACCAACTGTTTTAACCGTTGCTTGTTCATGATATCGTATTTCGAATAGTGGAATTAGGTGTGTTGAGAACCAAGTTTTTCTTATGAAATACCATAACATTTGGTGTTGCACACAATGAAGCAACTTGACTTTAAAGCTAGTGTGTACGTCTACATCGTGCTCCGTGTAATTATCATATAAATGATGTGATCCATTGTGTCTCTGCCATATTTGAAACCTGTCACAATAATTCGAAAAAGATTTTTGCAAGGATGACTTAGCAATATTTCAGCAGTTAAGACATCCCTTTTAACTGCTGTCTAATGAGTGGGATACAGATAGACCTTGTCCATGCTTTGGGTCAGTATTGCACCATTCCAAATATTTTTACATAGTGTATAGTAAATTCTGATAATAGCTTCCATGTCAGCTTATTCAATCGTAAATCATCGTATCCTGTTGATTTTACTTTCTTAAATGCTTCTAGATTGATTAGCGGATCCATCGTGGGTACTGGTTCTTTTTTTCTCATGCTCGGGCATTAAGTTGGAGCTATTTGTGATGTCTTTGTAGATTTCTCTTCAGTATTACTTACATCTACTAAGCATATTCGTGCTATCTGTCTGTACATTGCCTTCTTCGTCGTTAATTAAGTTCAATGACGTTAAACGTGCCAGTTAGTGCTATAATTTTCTTGAGCATGTGTCCTTCGTTTCCTTGCCTTTGTAACGCTTCATTCTTATCACACATGTTCTGTGTGTGTTATTTCTTGTCCATTCTAATATATTTTCTAGTGTTTTTTGTAGTATTTCTGTATTTGGTGCTATTTCGTTCTGTCTCAGATTATTTTAGCTATTTCCGTTCTACTTAAGGTGGAAAAAACTATGATTTTTATTTGTTTTCTCTCGATGCTCTGCAAATTGCTGAAGAGTTAAAAATATCTCTTGCTTGTATGGCAAGATCATCGGGTGTGATGTTTTCCTGCGCTCGAATAAACACCTCGAATATATTTGTTTACTTCTGTGTTGTATTTGTGAAGTTAGTACGAGGTTGACATTATAGCTTGTTGATCGTGCACCTTGAATAGGTTTTCAATCTTATTTTGATGTCGATTAGTAGTCGGTGATCCGAGCCGTAAACTCAGGTAGTGTCATGGTAGGTATGATTTAATTATCGAGATCCCACCTCACTTCCAGGTTGTTTGTTCTCCTTGGAAACAGGCTGTTTTATTGCAATCTGGCTAGCGAGATGGGGATGGGCTCTGTGATCCCCATAGGGATGAGCTTAATGAGTAGCTACGAATTGCACTGCAGCCAAGAGAATTCTGGTCCACCTTCTTTAGTACGCCTCGAAATGTGAGAAGAGCTACTGTAACCTACCAATAAAGAAAGTCACGAAGAATACTTCTGAAGTCCGACCGACATTAACAGCAACCATTCTTTGTTGTTTTAGAATGAATTCTAATTGGTTCTTACTTTTCCGATGCAGTGAAGTCCATGTATAGATTCGTCTGGGATATTCTTTGGCTTGGCTTTGGCTTCGTTCGTTCTCAATCTCCCGCTACCAAACACTGAAAGGGCTTAAGTAGAAGAATGAAGTCCAGCGAACGGAATACGTTGTGTCGTAGTTTACAGCTTGACTGTGATATTTGTACCTTTCGGTCCAACACATTCGACTTCAGCAAGCATTTTTTGAGTACCGCGTTAGCATTCCCTCTTCGATATCTTCTCCTTAGCCAGTCTGTCCTGCTGCAGCCTGTTATCCAGGATCACCTCGTGGAGGTGTAGAAGGGTCTTAGCAGCTCTGGTTTGCTGGCCCTGACGCTAGCAGTCAACTATGGGTCGCAGACCACTGGAACTCATACGCTGCTCAGCATCTTGATCCCGGATATTGTTTGAAACGTGTTTGCGGTGAAGTTGTTTTACGTGTATAATGCCATTACTTACTTTCGTTTCTAATCCAAACACCACGTTATAGAGTATGCATCCAGTATTCAGCGACATGGATTGCCTTATCATTTACTTACACAATGTCACACCTATACATGTTTCCTCAAGGTTGGGACAGGTCATCCGGTGTTCTGGGTCCTGTAATGCGCCACAGTGGCAGGTGTCATCCTCTGTGTATCCCCATCGTTTCATATTCCTCTTGCACCGTGATATACCAGTTCGGAGTCTCTTCAGTGATTTCCATGTTGTTTATTTGTAGATGATGTCCGGGCGCAGGTTCCTCCCGAAGTTCCATCTCTGGGGCCTGGATAAATTCGTGCCATCTCTCGATTCTGCGACTTTCAGGGTTTTTCTGTATCGGCATTGTTGATTTTGGGAAACTGTGCCTGGATTTGAATCTTGCACTCTGTACCTGATGTCTAAACATTGGGTGCCTTGGGTCGTGCTCATGTTTTTCTCGTTTTATTCATGCTGCGACGCTTTTTCAAATCTCAGGTGGTGCTATACCAATTATGGGATACATTTTTTCTTTGGGGGTAGGTTTTAAGAACCCTAATACTATCCTCATTTATTGCTGTTTCAATTAGTTTCGCATCGGCAGATTTTCACTGAAGGACATGAAAGAAGCCATTCAATTACCATTGAAAACAGGCGCTCTATGGAAACGACTTTCTTGTCGGCTAATTCTTTCACTATGAAAGCACCATGAATAACAATTCTATTTGTTCTCTCTCTCATTCCCACATATTTGCTTCAATGTCTATGACAAACAAGCGATTAAAACGAACAGTGGGCGATTACAAAGTAGTGATACCTGGGTTAAAATTAATAGGTCTAATTTAACCTTTCTATCATGTTGTTCAATGTTGTGCATGGATCTAGCATAATGTTAAACTATTGCTATTGAAACCGTCTCTGTAAATGCTGGATGCGGGCTTCTTATGGCGGACCATCTAAAGTGGCGGCTGTAAACTTCATTTGTAATACAAAAGGTGAATCGGTCATCAATCAGAACATTTCCAGTTAAGAAATTGGATACTTCAGGAAAATGTTCAACTGTGACGTAAGTAGATTTTAGATTACGTACTTTAGTAGCAACAACTGACTCGTTTCTAACAAAGTCTGTTAAACGTATAGTTGACTCACTTTCTACTCGGATCTAACATAGTCTGTTAAACGTATAGTTGACTCACTTTCTACTCGGATCTAACATAGTCTGTTAAACATATAGTTGACTCACTTTCTACTCGGATCTAACATAGTCTGTTAAACGTATAGTTGACTCACTTTCTACTCGGATCTAACAAAGCCTGTTAAACGTATAGTTGACTCACTTTCTTCTCGGATCTAACATAGTCTGTTAAACGTATAGTTGACTCACTTTCTACTCGGATCTAACAAAGTCTGTTAAACGTATAGTTGACTCACTTTCTACTAGGATCTAACGAAGCCTGTTAAACGTATAGTTGACTCACTTTCTACTCGGATCTAACATAGTCTGTTAAACGTATAGTTGACTCACTTTCTACTCGGATCTAACATAGTCTGTTAAACGTATAGTTGACTCACTTTCTACTCGGATCTAACAAAGTCTGTTAAACGTATAGTTGACTCTCACTTTCTACTCGTTTCTAGCGTAATCTGATAACGTATACCTGACTCTCAATGTGCACTCGTTAACATACTGTGATGAACGTATATCTGACTCTCAATTTGTACTCGTTCACATAATCTGAAAGCGTATTCCTAACTCTCAATGTGTACTCTTATCTAACATTTTCTGATAAACGTATATCTGATTCCCAGTTTACTTGCGCGAAGCAGCATATGAATGTGTTTGACACTTAGTTGTTTGTATCTTAGTTGATATATGTGAATAATTACATCTCTCTTTCTGGGCGGAGAGGCAAAGAATTCCAGAATTCGTCCAGCAGCAAATTGTGATGACAGGTGAAATAAATGAAAGGCCTGCGAAATGGGAAAGACAAGTGGATAAGAAAAGGTCTCACACAATGAGGCAAGGGGATACAATCGTGACAGGATCGAAACGGTTGTTCATTATTAATGCCGGTCAGGAGTTTGAGAAATCGAGATGTGACCTCCTCGGTAAAAAATCTAGGTTGGTCGGAGATGTGAGAGCTAGAAATTTCATAAGATAAAAGTCACGGGATTTAGAAAAATGTAGAAGTTAGAGGTTTCGTACGTTAATAGTAACGAGATACACGGAAACGTGATAACTGGAGATCTGATACCCCATGTGTCATTTTGGAATGTGAGAGATTAAGTTCCATTAAGACAAAAGTCATGGATACAGGTAAATGTGAGAGCTGCATGTCCTACAAGAGAAACGTATTTGATACACGGAAATGTGAGAGCTGGAGGTCCTACAAGAGAAATGTATTTGATACACGGAATTGTGAGAGATGGAGGTCCTACAAGAGAAACGTATTTGATAAACGGAAATTTGAGAGCTAGAGGTCCTACAAAGAGAAACGTATTTGATACTCGAAAATGTGAGAGATGGAGGTCCTACAAAAGAAACGTATTTGATACACGGAAATGTGAGAGCTAGAGGTCCGACAAGAGAAACGTATTTGATACACGGAAATGTGAGAGCTGGAGATCCTACAAGAGAAACGTATTTGAAACACGGAAATGTGAGAGCTAAAGATCTTTTAAGATAAAAGTCATTGATAGACGGAAATGTGAGAGCTAAAGATCTTGTAAGATAAAAGTCATTGATACACGGAAATGTGAGAGCTAAAGATCGTGTAAAATAAAAGTCATTGATACATGGAAATGTGAGAGCTAAAGATCTTGTAATATAAAAGTCATTGATACACGGAAATGTGAGAGCTAAAGATCTTGTAAGATAAAAGTCATTGATACACGGAAATGTGAGAGCTTAAGATCTTGTAAGATAAAAGTCATTGATACAAGGAAATGCGAGAGCTAGAGATACTGTAAGATAAAAGTCATTGATACACGGAAATGTGAGAGCTAAAGATCTTGTAAGATAAAAGTCATTGATACAAGGAAATGCGAAAGCTAGATATACTATAAGATATAATTCCGAGACCTGCAATAAAAACTGATTGCCAGATATAACTAATGGCGGAAATATGCATGGTTCAGTGTCAGGTGAACACAGAAACTAGAAACGACAGCTTATGTTATCATGGCTTTGATAAAGCGTATAAAGGTTAACCGTCATGTTGTTGCGTATACCATTTCTCTCTCTATTTGTTTCTCTACACTGCTTGTAGCGTCTGAGTAGCAGAGTAGTAGAGCTCTAGCGTCTAGCAACAAAGGTTACACGTTTGATTCACGTTGGTAATATACTACAATTGAACATGCTGTAAACGGGTACCTAGTGTATGGTTAAGATAAGAAAGTGTACAATTTAGTTTCGAAAGCCTTATTACTCGACAGCAATGGCTTGACACGGTCTACAATCTGCTTGTTTACTCTTCGTACTGTACTTTTCATGGCAAAGTGGTTCTTAACGATGTTCAAGAAATGGGTCCTGCATTCTTACTATTCTTTAAGGATTCACTCGCTATGACATAACCAAAACTAGTGTGCATGTGATTATGTACCTTCGCTAGAAGAAAGTTACAGGTATATTAAAAAGGTATGGAGAAGCTGCGTTTCTTTCGATCACAGACATCCTTCTTTTGTAATGTTAGGAAACCTTTTCCGATGTTTTAAATACCAGTGTCTGAGTTTGTAATCCAGCATTCTTAGCTATTGTGTTTATTTGATCTTTTTCATATTCACCTCAATTGTGGTTCCCAATACAATGCATGTCAGTAAAATCTGGGGAATACTGTTAATAGAATGTTATATAATGTATCTCGTATTTGTTTTTATCTTATGTATCTCTTATATCTTCCTATAAGAAATTTAGATTAGTCCGTGTTTTGCTGATTATTGCGTTATTTGATATGACATTTTATTTTAAACGAAACTGACCTTGATTAGACTAATAATATCGTTCCATGAAGGCATGAAAGGAATAGTATGATTTGATGGTGGCATATCACAACCATTTGGTATTCGAAGTGGTGTTAAACAGGGCTGTGTTCTAGTCTCGATACTGTTCGGAATCTTCTGTGTCCTGTTACTGAAGCATGTAATGAAGGAATCTGACTTCGCATTAGGTTGAATGGGCGGCTGTTTAACCTTGCAAAGCTCAAAGATAACATTAACCAGCCAGATTACCATCAGGGACTTGCTTTTCTTTGATGATACTGCAATTTTCACCCACAGTCGGCAGGAACTTTAGAGATTGATAGATAGAGTCCCCCAGGCTTGCAAACATTTTATACCTACAATACGTTTCAGCAAAACAAATGTACTGGCACAGGAAATAGATGCCACGCAAAACTCTTAGTATCGATAGTAATGAATTGTCACCTGTGCACCAACTCACATACCTGGGATCCGTTCTCAACGACACGCTATCTCATGAAATAGACAGCCGCATTGGCAAAGCTGATGCTACATTTGCTCTTCTTATAATACATGTTTGTGAAAACCAGAAACTGACAATTAAAACCAAAGCCATGGTGTGAAATGCATGTATCGTCGGCAACATACGCCAAACAAGAGCATAAGCTTAACACCTTCCAATTAGAACGCCTGCGGTCCGTTCCGGAATTACATGGAGGGACATAGTGACAAAGACAAAGGTGCAATCTCGCACCTGTCTCCCAAGCATGTACACTCTCATTAGGCAGCAAAGACTACGGTGGATTGATTATGTTTCTCGCATGGAAAATTGCCGCATTTCGAAAGACATCCTCTATTGACAATTTTCGGATGGCAAGAGAACAGTCAGTCATGACTGAAAGGAGTTATTACTGACTAATTCGAGAAATTCTGCGCCTTCTAAGAAATGGAAACACGCAACTAAAAGTTCTGAAGAAACAAAAAACTGGTAATGAGCAGATAATACATGAGTGGCACACGACAAGGAACTAATAGCTTGTTTTTGTTTGACGCAATATGTCTGTAATGAGTGCTGTACATATGGTTAGCAAACTCATTATATAAACGATATCGCTATGTAATATTACTGAAAGGGCTTGTGTATGTGTGGAGACCAAATGTAACTGGGGCACTATTCCTATTTGGGGCACTAAGGGGACACGAAGAAAATGAAACATTAATGGAGATGCAATTTTTTTTAATGATTTCAATGTTTTCTGGAAATCATAATGTAGAAAGGGGATTAGATGAGACAGTGTTACGTTAAGGGATGAGATGAGACAGTGTTACGTTAATGGATGAGATAAGACAGTGTTACGTTAAGGGATGAGATGAGACAGTGTTACGTTAAGAGATGAGACATTGTTACGTTAAGGGATGAGATGAGACAGTGTTACGTTAAGAGGTGAGATGAGACAGTGTTACGTTAAGAGATGAGACATTGTTACGTTAAGGGATGAGATGAGACAGTGTTACGTTAAGAGGTGAAACATTGTTACGTTAAGGGATGAGATGAGACAGTGTTACGTTAAGAGGTGAGATGAGACAGTGTTACGTTAAGAGATGAGACATTGTTACGTTAAGGGATGAGATGAGACAGTGTTACTTTAAGGGATGAGATGAGACAGTGTTACGTTAAGAGGTGAGACATTGTTACGTTAAGGGATTACATGAGACAGTGTTGCGTTAAGGGTTGAGATGAGACAGTGTTACGTTAAGAGATGAGACATTGTTACGTTAAGGGATTACATGAGACAGTGTTGCGTTAAGGGTTGAGATGAGACAGTGTTACGCTAAGGGATGAGGTTGAGACATTGTTACGTTAAGGGATTAGATGAGACAGTGTTACGTTAAGGGGTGAGATGAGACAGTGTTACGTTAAGAGATGAGACATTGTTACGTTAAGGGATTACATGAGACAGTGTTGCGTTAAGGGTTGAGATGAGACAGTGTTACGCTAAGGGATGAGGTTGAGACATTGTTACGTTAAGGGATTAGATGAGACAGTGTTACGTTAAGGGGTGAGATGAGACAGTGTTACGTTAAGAGATGAGACATTGTTACGTTAAGGGATGAGATGAGACAGTGTTACGTTAAGGGGTGAGACATTGTTATGTTAAGGGATGAGATGAGACAGTGTTACGTAAAGGGGTGAGATGAGACAGTGTTACGCTAAGAGATGAGACATTATTACGTTAAAGGAATAGATGAGGCAGTGTTACGTTAAGGGATGAGATGAGACAGTGTTACGTTAAGGGATGAGATGAGACAGTGTTACGTTAAGGGGTGAGACATTGTTACGTTAAGGGATGAGATGAAACAGTGTTACGTTAAGGGATGAGATGAGACAGTGTTACTTTAAGAGATGAGACATTGTTACGTTAAGGGATGAGATGAGACAGTGTTAAGTTAAGGGATGAAACATTGTTACGCTAAGGAATGAGATGAGACAGTGTTACGTTAAGGGATGAGATGAGACAGTGTTACGCTAAGAGATGAGACATTGTTACGTTAAGGAATGAGATGAGACAGTGTTACGTTAAGAGATGAGACAGTGTTACGTTAAGGGATGAGATGAGACAGTGTTACGTTAAGAGGTGAGATGAGACAGTGTTACGTTAAGAGATGAGACATTGTTACGTTAAGGGATGAGCTGAGACAGTGTTACGTTAAGGGATGAGATGAGACAGTGTTACGTTAAGGGGTGAGACATTGTTACGTTAAGGGATTAAATGAGACAGTGTTGCGTTAAGGGGTGAGATGAGACAGTGTTACGCTAAGGGATGAGGTTGAGACATTGTTACGTTAAGGGATTAGATGAGACAGTATTACGTTAAGAGATGAGACATTGTTACGTTAAGGGATGAGATGAGACAGTGTTACGTTAAGGGATGAGATGAGACAGTGTTACGTTAAGAGATGAGACATTGTTAAGTTAAGGGATGAGATGAGACAGTGTTACGTTAAGGGGTGAGACATTGTTACGTTAAGGGATGAGATGAGACACTGTTACGTTAAGAGATGAGACATTGTTAAGTTAAGGGATGAGATGAGACAGTGTTACGTTAAGAGATGAGACATTGTTACGTTAAGGGATGAGATGAGACAGTGTTGCGTTAAGGGTTGAGATGAGACAGTGTTACGCTAAGGGATGAGGTTGAGACATTGTTGCGTTAAGGGATTAGATAAGACAGTGCTACGTTAAGGGGTGAGACATTGTTACGTTAAGGGATTAGATGAGACAGTGTTGCGTTAGTGGGTGAGATGAGACAGTGTTACGCTAAGAGATGAGACATTATTACGTTAAGGGAATAGATGAGGCAGTGTTACGTTAAGGGGATAGATGAGACAGTGTTACGTTAAGAGGTGAGATGAGACAGTGTTGCGTTAAGGAATTAGATGAGACAGTGTTACGCTAACGGGTGAGATGAGACAATGTTGCGTTAAGGGGTGAGATGAGACAGTGTTACATTAAGGGGTGAGATGAGACAGTGTTACGTTAAGGGATTAGATGAGACAGTGTTACGTGAAGGGGTTAGATGAGACAGTGTTACGTTAAGGGGTGAGATGAGACAGTGCTATGCTAAGGGGTTAGATGAGACAGTGTTGCGTTAAGGGATTAAATGAGACAGTGTTACGTTAAGGGGTGAGATGAGGCAGTGTTGCGTTAACGGTTGAGATGAGACAGTGTTGCGTTAGGGGGTGAGATGAGACAGTGTTACGCTAAGAGATGAGACATTATTACGATAAGGGAATAGATGAGGCAGTGTTGCGTTAAGGGGTTAGATGAGACAGTGTTACGCTAACGGGTGAGATGAGACAATGTTGCGTTAAGGGGTGAGATGAGACAGTGTTACATTAAGGGCTGAGATGAGACTGTGTTACGTTAAGGGATTAGATGAGACACTGTTACGTTAAGGGGTTAGATGAGACAGTGTTACGTTAAGGGGTGAGATGAGACAGTGCTATGCTAAGGGGTGAGATGAGACAGTGTTATGTTAAGGGGTGAGATGAGACAGTGTTACATTAAGGGATGAGACATTGCTACTTTAAGGGGTGAGATGAGACAGTGTTACGTTAAGGGTTGAGATGAGACAGTTCTATGCTAAGGAGTGAGATGAGACAGTGTTATGTTAAGGGGTGAGATGAGACAGTGTTACGTTAAGGGATGAGACATTGCTACGTTAAGGGGTGAGATGAGACAGTGTTACGTTAAGGGTTGAGATAAGACATTGTTACGTTTAGTGGTGAGATGAGATATTGTTACGTTTAGGGGTGAGATGAGACATTGTTACGTTTAGGGGCGAAATGAGACAGTTTTACCTTAAGGGGTGAGATGAGACAGTGTTACCGAAAGGGGTGAGATGAGACAGTGTTACGTTAAGGGTTGAGATGAGACAGTGCTATGCTAAGGGGTGAGATGAGACAGTGTTATGTTAAGGGGTGAGATGAGACAGTGTTACGCTAAGGGATGAGACAGTGTTACGTTAAGGGGTGAGATAAGACATTGTTACGTTAAGGGGTGAGATGAGATATTGCTACGTTAAGAGGTGAGATGAGACATTGTAACGTTTAGGGGCTAGATGAGACAGTCTTACCTTAAGGGGTGAGATGAGACAGTGTTACGTTAAGGGATGAGACATTGCTACGTTAAGGGGTAAGATGAGACAGTGTTACGTTAAGGGGTGAGATAAGACATTGTTACGTTAAGGGATGAGATGAGATATTGTTACGTTAAGGGGTGAGATGAGACATTGTTACGTTTAGGGGCGAGATGAGACAGTTTTACCTAAAGGGGTGAGATGAGACAGTGTTACCTTAAGGAGTGAGATGCGACAGTGTTACCTTAAGGGGTGAGATGAGACAGTGTTACCTTAAGGGGTGAGATGAGACAGTGTTACGTTAAGGGGTGAGATGAGACAGTGTTGCGTTAAGGGATTAGATGAGACAGTGTTATGTTAAGGGGTGAGATGAGACAGTGTTACTTTAAGGGGTGAGATGAGATAGTGTTACGTTTATGGATTAGATGAGACAGTGTTACGTCAACGGGTGAGATGAGACAGTGTTACTTTAAGGGGTGAGATGAGATAGTGTTACGTTTAGGGATTAGATGAGACAGTGTTACGTTAAGGGGTTAGACATTGTTACGTTAAGAGATAATATAAGACAGTGTTACGTTAAGGGATGAGATGAGACAGTATTACTTTAAGGGATTAGATGAGACAGTGTTACTTTAAGGGCGGAGATGAGACAGTGTTAGGTTAAGGGATTAGATGAGACAGTGTTACGTTAAGGGGTTAGACATTGTTACGTTAAGAGATAATATAAGACAGTGTTACGTTAAGGGATGAGATGAGACAGTATTACGTTAAGGTATTAGATAAGACAGTGTTACATTAAGAGATTAGATGAGACAGTGTTACGTTAAGAGATAATGAAACAATGTTATGTTTAGGGGTGAGATGAGACAGTGGTACGTCAATGGATGAAGGGAAAAAAAATGAAAAAATCTGTTAAAATATATTATGGTTGAGTTTAATCAAAATTTAAAAAATGGGTATGGACAGAACAGCTGCAGCCTCGCCTTATTTTAAGTCAATGGATGAAACATTGTTACGACACCCTGATCCGAAGGCCATGTTCATTAAATGTCATTTTTGAAGCAAATAATGGTTCTCGAAATATAATAAAATCAACAACTATTTGGACAATTATAGCAAATCAAGGTTTTACTTTTAGTCGAAATGCAGTCATACAAGTCTGAGTATCATATCGTCGATACAACGTGTTTATAAAATGTGTAAGATATTATATTAGCACAAAACCACTGTGAATGATGTCCAAAATTATAGTGCCATGTTTACACGGAAATTGTTATTAGCAACCATCTACTTCAATGCCCGACTCTAGAATCTGAAACGGTCTTGATTCACATACAAATGGCAGGCGCAAGAAATCCTGAATTTCATACATTTTTCATCGCTTGCAAGTCGTGTTTTATTCAATACCAGTTATATAAATATGCTAATAAATTCTAGTTTTTTTTCTCCCTCTCTCTCTCTCTCTCTCTCTCTCTCTCTTTATCTGTGTGTGTGTGTGTGTTTCTTTGTGTGTGTGTCTGCGAGTGTATGTGCGCAAGATCGCGCTCGTGCCAGGTTTGTGCTTTCACTTCTCTAGGTTTGGAACTTACTGATGCATCATGGAAGGAACATATTTTCTTTTATTTATTATGCATTTGGACGCTCTGAACCTCCCTTGAAATGGAATGAGCTGGTCATCATAACTAGAATAAATCTCTGAATTAGTTGGGTTTTTCATGATTTCCAGAGGATTTCTAAGAATGGGACAGATAGGGTTAAATGTCCAGAGCGTCACAATGAATAGGATATCTGCAATGATAGTTTATTCGCTATTTTATGGAGGATAATCTGCATCGGTATTTCCTATGTCTTGCTCATTACAAAATATGCATGGTATATTTATTTCCAAAGTTAAAACGTTGAGTACTCTTTATATTGCTTTTAATCATATCTTTGTTCAAGAAATTCATCCGTAAAGCGCACCTCTTTGTAAAATAGCACTATTTTAAAGTCACTTAAGCAGACAAGCAAGTAGCATGTTCTTTGCAAAACGTCGCTTCGTACAAACGTCAAACTATTTGGCTGTTATAAGTTTCTTGTCAAGTGTGCATTACGCTAGGTTTCCATTACTTTACGTACGTGGACGAGCGAAAAAAAACATGTGTCTGTCAATCTGGACACGAGCGTGATTCGAACGTTGGGATTGTGAAACGGGCGCTCCACCCCTAAGCCACGCAGCCTCCCTTAAGCAGACAGGTGAAGACAAAAGATGACTAGTAATGAAACCGTACCACCTGAGTGATACTTGGGAGGCCGGAATAGGACAACTGTCATCTTTAAAGCACGCCACAAAAAAGAGTGTAATGCTGATTTGCCATGTGGTTAGCAAACTCATAATGTAAATATAAATTGCAAATATATATCATCATTACGAAGGCTTTGATTCACGCTTGTTGTAAAAAACCCGGCAGTAACTGTGGCCTCGTACTTAACATGGAACAAAAAGTAAACAAACCTAACAAGAATGGAGCTGTTAACATTGAAACAAATGAAATATAAACAAATAAAAGCTTAATAGAATAAGAGATTGAGACAATTAAGAAGATGAAAAGTTTGAACACATTGGCTCCAAACTATCTGTAGATATAACACACACCATCACTATCAAGCACTCGATGAAAACCACTCCATCCAACCTTTGATAAAACACTCCATAAACTTATTATAGGCCCAGGTAACTCAGATGTATCGACAAAAACATTTTGACCCGACAAGCTGGAAAAGGTTGGTGCACAGGAACGGAAATCAGTTCTAGAAGAAAATGTCTAACGAAAGGCAGCCTGGGAGTCATTCCTTTATCATCACTGCAAGTTCAGTGGGGGTGGGGGAGGAATTGTTTTTTCAGTTGTATTTTCCAATAGGAAGTGCAGATGTAATGTAAATACAAGTTTCCCTTCTTGAGCGTTTATTTGCCTTCTTATCGCTAGGTTTGGCAGTGAAGGGATACATTTTAGACTGGAATATATACTTGTTATTTTCGCACTTGGAAGTCACGAGTCCTTGCTGAACTAGAATAATGCTCTTTGTCTTCATGACGCAAATAGGTTTTTCTAAATTAGCTTGAGTTTTTTTTCTTTCGACGTAGAGAATGAAGAATGAGACAGAAGGAGTTCAGGAAAAGCACTTTAATAAATACTAATAAACACCCCCCGAAGAGTATTGGAGACCAAGGTTACTAAATATATCGACAAGAACGCTTTGACATGGAAAGCCGGAAAAGACCGTTATACTTAAGCAGAAACATGTCAGATATTTTTTTTAAAGTTTGATAATCCCAACCTTTCTTATCGTTTGCAAGCCGAGCTGTTTTTTAGCACAAATTGCAGAAGAAATGTAAATGTTAGTTTTCTTTAACTAGCGTTTTTGTGCATTTCCATCACCGGGTTTTAGCATGTTCCATTTTGCTTTGGATCTTAAAGAATGTGACAGACGGTGTAAAAACAAAAGCGAAGAGCTCGGGGAGAGAAATACAAGTTGTATAATAATAGAGTAGAAACGAAGGATGAATTACTGAGAATACGTAAGAAAACCGAGATGATAATGTTGTGGTATGCAAGATATAACCGACATGACAGGACTTCGGACATACTTAAAGTTTCTCAGTCACTTTTATAAGGTAGGACAGGCTTAAAGTGTCTCAGTCACTTTTATAAGGTAGGACAGGCTTAAAGTTTCTCAGTCACTTTTATATGGTAGGACAGGCTTAAAGTTTCTCAGTCACTTTTATAAGGTAGAACAGGTTTAAAGTTTCTGTCACTTTCATCAAGTAGGATAGACTTAAAGTTTCTCAGTCACTTTTATTAGGTAAGACAGGTTTAAAGTTTCTCAGTCACTTGTATAAGGTAGGACAGGTTTAAAGTTGCTGTCACTTTCATCAAGTAGGATAGACGTAAAGTTTCTCAGTCACTTTTATAAGGTAGGACATGCTTAAAGTTTCTCAGTCACTTTTATAAGGTAGGATAGGCTTAAAGTTTCTCAGTAACTTTCATCAGGTAGAACAAATTTAAAATTTCTCAGTCACTTTCATCAAGTAGGATAGACTTAAAGTTTCTCAGTCACTTTCATCAGATAGGACAGGCTTAAAGTTTCTCCGTCACTTTCATCAGGTAGGATTGGGCAGTGCTGTGTTACCCATGCAATGCTGAGAGATTGTTAAGTTTTCGCCTATATATTTAACAAACCCTAACAAATCTACCTCTTCTGCTCTAACCACGATTACAAACAACCAACAATCCACACTGGCAGTTGCAGATCATGGCAGAGTGACAATGTATAAAAAAAACCAAGCATTTTGATTAAAATTCCAAATGTCTCATCACAAGTTGATATTAGGATGGTCAAAATAGTGTGTCATTTTATGTTCTTTTCCGTTGGTGTTGTGTTATTTTAAGCAAATTTTTTTTATCCGTTTTTTTTCATGTGCTCGTTCATTGAAAAATCATTTGTTATCCTTTACTCTGTGTACGTTGTAGTATGGGTCCTTCTAAACGTAATAATATGCCAGTTGGGTCGGAAGAACAAACATACTTTGAACAACAGCATGGCTGAAACGATAACTAACAAACTAACTTTCAAATGGTATAATATACATAATGATATTTTCATGAGGTCAGAAGCATTATACACTCATTATCTGTCCATGCATATCTTCTTCTTCTTCTTCTTCGTACGCAGTCAGACAGTAACCATTATTTTTTCGAAAAAAGCGGCGGTCATCCTGAGGCTGTCGCCACTGCCATACAGCTTGTCTTGCAGTTCCACTGGTGATGGCCACATCTGCTCTCTCTGATTTTCGTATGTCGGGCAGTCCTGCAGCAGATGTTCAGCGGTCATTTTACCAGTACCGCACGGGCATTCGTCGGTACCACCAATCTTCAATTTGTTGAATAGGTGGTACCTCAGTCTATTGTGGCCAGTGCGAAGTCTGAAGACGACGACCTGCTCTCTTCGGTTCAACTGGTAATAGGCATCGTTTTTGGTGTAACCAGTATGTTCGGTTTCCCATTTGGTCATGTATCTGGCTTTGATAAGCCGTTTTGACTCTTCGTACGTCATACTAGTATCTGTTTGTGGTAGTTTTGCACCTTCATTTGCCAGTCTGTCTGCCTCCTCGTTGCCTTGGATGTTGCAGTGTGATGGGACCCACTGTACCACTACCCTTTTTGGTACGGACTACTGGCACAGTTTGCAGAGTGCTGCTCTTAAGTCATTTAGCTCAGTGTTTTTCTGGCTTTTTAGCGCTGTGACTACGGCGAGAGCATCTGTAAGCAGGACTATATGGCTTTCATTTTCATTGTGTGTCACCATTTCTTCCACTGCCGCCCTCAGTGCCTCTGCCTCCGCTCTGAAATTGCTTGTGTACTTACCAGTAGCGAATGACAGTGTTATTTGTCTTCCATTTGGTAGGTTCAGGAATGCTTCTGCCCCTCCGTTCTGTGTAGTGTTTGTTACAGAACCGTCGGTGTATGCATGGGTCCAGTCCATACGTGGGTAGCTTTTCGATATGAAGCTTAGGGTAGTGTCTCTCCTTTCTTTTTCAGTCTGGCAGTTTTTGTTTCCTTCTTCTTCTTCTTCTGCGTACACAGTCAGACAGTAACCATTATTTTCTCGAAAAAAGCGGCGGTCATCCTGAGACTCTCGCCACTACCATAGAGCTTGTCTTGCAGTTCCACTGGCAATGGCCACATCTGCTCTCTCTGATCCTCGTATGTCGGGCAGTTCTGCAGCAGATGTTCAGTGGTCATTTTACCAGTACCGCACGGGCATTCGTCGGTACACCCTATCTTCAATTTGTTGAAGAGGTGGTACCTCAGTCTGTTGTGGCCAGTGCGAAGTCTGAAGACAACGACCTGCTCTCTTCGGTTCAACTGGTAATAGGCATCGTTTTTGGTGTAACCAGTATGTTCGGTTTCCCATTTGGACATGTACCTGGCTTTGATAAGCCGTTTTGACTCTTCGTACGTCATACTGGTATCTATTTGTGGTAGCCTTGCACCTTCTTTTGCCAGTCTGTCTGCCTCCTCGTTGCCTTGGATGTTGCAGTGTGACGGAACCCACTGTACCACTACCCTTTTTGGTGCGGACTGTTGGCACAGTTTGCAGAGTGCTGCTCTTAAGTCATTAAGCTCAGTGTTTTTCTGGCTTTTTAGCGCTGTGACTACGGCGAGAGCATCTGTCAGCAGGACTATATGGCTCTCATTTTCACTGTGTGTTGCCATTTCTTCCACTGCCGCCCTCAGTGCCTCTGCCTCTGCTCTGAAATTGCTCGTGTACTTACCAGTAGCGAATGACAGTGTTATTTTTCTGCCATTTGGTAGGTTCAGGAATGCTCCTGCCCCTCCGTTCTGTGTAGTGTTTGTTACAGAACCGTCGGTGTATGCATGGGTCCAGTCCATGCTTGGGTAGCTTTTCGTTATGAAGCTTAAGGTAGTGTCTCTCCTTTCTTTTTCGGTCTGGCAGTTTTTGTTTGCAATACCTGGTATATTTTCTACCACCTCTGGAAATATATCCTGCCTCCAAGTAGGTTTTCGTACAGTAGTGATGGGTTTTGGTGTTGTTAGTGCGTTTATGGGATCTTCGTGCATCTTTGCTTTGGCTATTTCTGCAAAGTTTATCCGCTTTAGTTTCCCATTTCCCAAATTGTTTAGTCTCTGGTGCATTGGATGTTCAGTCAGTCTTCGGAGTTTCTCTGACTGCAGCTGGGCTCTGCAGTCTCTTCTATCGGTCATGGATTGCAGTTTTGTAATCTTTTCAAGTTCTACAATTGGCGTTGACTTCATGCCTCCTGTTATAACTCTCATGGCTTGGTTTTGAAGTTTGCTAACTTTATCGAAATTCGCCTTTGCTGCTGTTGTCCATGCCGCGATGCCATACTCGAGAACTGGTCTCACTCTTCCAGTGTACAGTTTCTTTAGTATGCCTTCGTCTGCTCCCCAGCTTGTGCCAGCAAGTTTCTTCATGATTGCCATTCTTTCTCTGGCTCTCATTCGGTTTCTCTCGATCTGACTTTTCCATGTCATGCGCCGATCAAATGTGACTCCCAGATAGGTTGGGTTGTCGTTTGGTTTTTGTTTCCAATACCTGGTATATTTTCTACCACCTCTGGAAATATATCCTGCCTCCAGGTAGGTTTTCGTACAGTAGTGATGGGTTTTGGTGTTGTTAGTGCGTTTATGGGATCTTCGTGCATCTTTGCTTTGGCTATTTCTGCAAAGTTTATCCGCTTTAGTTTCCCATTTCCCAAATTGTTTAGTCTCTGGTGCATTGGATGTTCAGTCAGTCTTCGGAGTTTCTCTGACTGCAGCTGGGCTCTGCAGTCTCTTCTATCGGTCATGGATTGCAGTTTTGTAATCTTTTCAAGTTCTACAATTGGCGTTGACTTCATGCCTCCTGTTATAACTCTCATGGCTTGGTTTTGAAGTTTGCTAACTTTATCGAAATTCGCCTTTGCTGCTGTTGTCCATGCCGCAATGCCATACTCGAGAACTGGTCTCACTCTTCCAGTGTACAGTTTCTTTAGTATGCCTTCGTCTGCTCCCCAGCTTGTGCCAGCAAGTTTCTTCATGATTGCCATTCTTTCTCTGGCTCTCATTCGGTTTCTCTCGATCTGACTTTTCCATGTCATGCGCCGATCAAATATGACTCCCAGATAGGTTGGGTTGTCGTTTGGCTGCAGGAATTTGCCATTAAGACTTAATTTGGTATTTTGGGGTTTGATTGAGAGCGAGAATATTGTGCATGTGGTTTTCTCCTCGTTTATTTTGACCAGCCATGAGTTCGCCCACTCTTCCAGCGATGTTAGGGCCTTCTGCATCCGATTTCTTGCTATGGTGAGATTCTTTTCAGAGGTCCACATAGCCAGATCGTCTGCAAACATTGAGCTATGGACTCTTCTTGGTATATTCTCTGTAATGTCGTTTATATATACCAGGAAGAGTGTGGGTGACAGTACTCCCCCTTGGGGTACTCCCTGCTCGAGTGTCACCTTTTTGCTCATCTGCCCTTGTACTTGGACTCTAGCCGTCCTTTGTTTGAGGTAGTGGTTGATCCACTTGTACATTTTCCCACAAACATCACTTCTTCTTAGCTTGACTCTAAGTCCGTCTTTCCAGACTTTGTAAAATGCCTTTTCCAAATCCACCCAAACAGCTACTGTGTGTTTGTGTGCCTGGTAGGCATCTTCTATTTCCTGGGCTATGAGGATGACCTGGTCCTCAGTGGATCTGTGCTGTCTAAAGCCTGCTTGCTGTGGAACTAGTATTCGTTTTTCTTCCAGATGCCACATCAGTCTGGTGTTTATCATCCGTTCCATCAGCTTGCCGACACAGCTCAGTAGGCTTATGGGCCTGTATCCATTTGGATCTGTTTTGTCCTTTCCTGTTTTTGGTACTGGTACCAGTATTGCGTCTTTCCATGCCTGGGGTACAATACCCCTTTTCCAGCTTTGGTTCAGGACCGATAGCAGTTTCCTCTTCGCTGTTTGGCCCAGCCCCATCAGCATTTCGTTTGTTATCCCGTCTTTTCCGGGAGATTTCCTTTTCTTTAGTGTTCTCATAGCCTCTTCCATTTCGCGCATTGTTAATTTGGCCATCATGTGCTCTTCAGGTGCCGTATTCATGTTTTCGTGCCCCTTTAGCTCTTCGCTAATGTCTGTATGCTTATCTGCAGGGACCTCGATGTGGTTTGCTCTGGCATAGTGATCGACAAAGGCGTTTGCGGCTTTCTTACCTGTGATCAAGTTCTCGCCCTGCTTGATAGTAATTTGTTTATTTGACGGGGATTCGTCGTTCATGGCTCTGATTAGCTTCCATAGCTTGTTCCCGTCTTTGTCCAGGTTTAGGCTCTCCGTTTTATTTTTCCAGCTTTCTCTTGCTGTTTGCTTGAGAGTGTGTTTGTACTTCGCCGTGGCGGCTTTGAGGGCGATGTTTGCCTCCATGGATTTTTCTCGCTCTGCCATGTTCCTAGCATTTGTTACTGCATCTTCCACTTTCTGCAACTCATCATTCCAGTAGGGCTTATAGTTTTTCCTAGCTCCTCTTGGGATGGTTTCAGTGGCGGCTTGCATTATTGCCTTGCTTAGGCTTTCCACCATGGGCTTCATTTTGGTGTTTCGTGTGTTGATGGTTTCACACAGCCGATCTGTCAGGATTGCAAATCTGTCCCAGTCGGCTCGTTTGTAATTCCAACGTGGGAGCGGTTTTGTTTCCTGTGGGCCTACTTCCATGTCAATGGTTAGCCTGATCGGCCTGTGGTCGCTACCTGCCAGTTGGTTTAGCACCTGGTGGTCTATTTTATGGTGTATGTCCTGTGTGGAGAAGGCCAAATCTGGAGTTGAGGTGGTATGCCATGTTCTTGAATAGAAGCTAGGGCTATCCTCCGGCCTATTGATTAGGGAGAGATTTGCATCTATCTCCCAATCTTCCACTTCGTCACCTCTGCTGTCTGTGTCAGAGTATCCCCATCTCTCCGAGTGGCTGTTGAAATCTCCAACTACTATGCAGTTCGAGTCTCTGACCTCCATACTCGAGAGAAATAGGTCTCTATTTGGTGGTCCGTACAGATTGAAAATGCGGAGCTTCGTCTCTTGAGCCATTATGTCAACTCCTACAATTTATGCTTGTCCGGTGTGATTGACAGATACCGCGCTACTCGGTATGCAGTTTCTGGTCAGTATCAGGACCCCTCCTTTGTGGCCTTCTCTATCTAGACGGAAGGTCTGGTATCCTCTGATTGAGAATTTATGATTATTGTTGAGGTGCGTTTCCTGGATACATGCCACGTCAATCTTACCTTCATGCAGGTGATGTGTTAGGGAAACATTTTTGTTAATGACTCCCTCCGCATTCCACTGTAGTATTTTGAGGGTCT
The DNA here is from genome assembly GCA_036924085.1 of Ariolimax columbianus. Taxonomy (NCBI): domain Eukaryota; kingdom Metazoa; phylum Mollusca; class Gastropoda; order Stylommatophora; family Arionidae; genus Ariolimax; species Ariolimax columbianus. The sequence continues at coordinate 61,094,320 of JAVGWX010000007.1, read as the reverse complement.
TGAGGTTTTGGTCAATAGAAGTTGCCCCATAGCCATGTGCCTTGACTCCACGACACATGGGTGGGTGACCACCAGTAGTCAAGGGTGGGCCCCTTCGAGGCGTGAGGCCCGGCACTATCGCTGCCTGGCGGGACTCCGCAGGATGAGCGCCATGCGTTTTTCTAATCGGTTGTACTGTCATCATGCTGCGATTTACGTTGCACTGTTTTGTTAGGCTTGCGGCCCCGTGCATCCGATTTCAACAGGCGTTTCTGTAGGGATGCCCTCCTTAGCCTTTGGCTGTCCCCAGCCTATCTGCAAGGCAGCAGTTGTTTATGATCAGAGTTGTCTCTCTTATGGAAGTTGTGGGAAGCGAATCGATTTCCGAGCCTGTCGTTGCTTTTAACTGCATTATCGTTATCTAGCATGCAGTTATTCCTTTATATCAGTACGCCTACCTTATCTACATCTGATACCGCCATGTTTGGTGATTCTGTAACAGTAATTCAGCTCATTCATTGCCACGAACCGCAAGCATAGCCGGGAATTCAGGATCTCACTCGCTGAAGGTTTGTGGGTATTTATTTCCGCTATGTTGTTGCTTTTGGACCTTTCATTTCTTCTGGACCTGTTATTTCTTCTAGACCTGTTGTTCCATCTAAGGCTCTCATTTCTTCTGGACATGTTATTTCTTCTGGACCTGTTATTCCATCTAAGGCTCTCATTCCTTCTGGATCTGTTATTCTTTCTAGACCTGTTATTCTTTCTAGACCTGTTATTCCTTCTGGACCTGTTATTCCTTCTGGACCTGTTATTCCTTCTAGACGTTATTCATTCTTGACCTGTTATTCCTTCTGGACCTGTCCTTCCTTTTTGACCTGTCATTTATCTGGACCAGTTATTCCTTCTGTACCTTTCAGAGCAGGAACCTAGACTCCAACAACATAATCACGATGACTAATGCTGCATCAGAAAACTATGTCAGGGCCTGGGAAAATAAACAAAACAATAAAAGTACCAAAATAATGTTACTGAAATTTTAAAAATGATATCCTCGAAATATTTTGTCTTGTAAGTATGATAAACATTTGTTATTTTAGATTTTTCTTGAAAACAAGAAAACTGTCAACGGCAACAGAACACATGGACACAAAAACGTGGAGGGGTTCCACAATAGTAACATTAGATATATTTTTTTACTTATTGTATATAATGCTTTGGCTTTTTGGAATATCCAAAAGAAGGTTTTTGGACACTTTGAAGAAAGTAGCATACATCTGCAAATTAATCTCACATTATTTTAAGAATCAATGTCCCTCATCTTTGAAAGGCACAAACACGCGAATATTTTACTTACACTTCTCCAGAGTTAGAATACTGGCCATCACCTCATCTAACACACCTCACTTAACATCACCTCATCTAACATATCTCACTTAACATCACCTCATCTAACACACCTCACGTAACATCACCTCATCTAACACACCTCACTTAACATCACCTCATCTAACACACCTCACGTAACATCACCTCATCTAACACTCACTTAACATCACCTCATCTAACACACCTCACTTAACATCACCTCATCTAACACACTTCACTTAACATCACCTCATCTAACATACCTCACTTAACATCACCTCATCTAACATACCTCACTGTGTGCGAATAGATTATTTAATTTAATAGAAAGCTCGAACCATTAACAGCAAAAAAGTAAATGAAATATAAATTGACAGAGTGTATGTTGTTCAGAAAAATTAAGAATACTTCACCGTTCCTTTCTAATTTCGTAAGAACATTGAGTTATTTTCTGTCGATTTAAATTGTGAGTTGCTTTCTTTAGTTTCACTCGTTCATAAGACTTCAGCTGTGTTGTCGTCCTCTTCCACTGTTCTCCGCCAGGGATTATATAGCCTCCTCACACTTCTCTTACCCTGTGTGCTCTACACTATCAACAATAAATCTTTTCAACTTCTCGCTACGCTGGTTGTTATACTGTGATTTACCGCAAGTCTATGTTTGTTATTACAGCTGATGATAATGTTTTTGAATGCGTATATTGTAAATAGCTGTCTCAGTTATTACGAAATGTACTCTACCTTATTCTTGGTTGGGCTTGTCAATATTCAAGAATACTTTTTGCTTACTTACATTTATGCTGGAAATTGGGTTATTTACGTTTGGATATTTCGCAGACACTTAACATTTGTCATAGCATTTTTTTTAATTTTTAACATTGACTGCTCTATATTTTCTACGACTGATCCTTACAGAGTCAGTATATGTTATATGTACTTCTTTGTTTTATTATTCTGTTCAAGATGTGCGGTGGGAAGTTGATTTTCCTTTCTTGTACTAAGTGGTCTGTTATGGCTGTTGTATGTTCGTCTTGTTTTGTAATTCTTGCTATATTATTTATTCAACTACCACTCTCCATATGTAAGACTACTTTACCTAGGATAGAAAGACTTCTATCCTAAATAGGGCACCTCTCCATATGTAAGCCTACATTACCAGAGTTGGAGAGTTTGCACGCCCTAATAATCCCAGGAGGAATGCTGGCTTTTCTACTCCTGGTAGAGTTATCCAATGTGGACATATACTTCGAAAGTGGCCAAACTAAAGAGCTTAGCAGCAGGTCGAGCCCTATAGGTTAGCTGCAGCGCCAACCAATGTACCCCACCTCAGGGGTCAAATGTATTCTTGTCTCGTTCTTTAATGGTTGTCCTCGAACAATTATCCGAAACGATGGTGATGGTATGCGACCAGCAGACATCGGACTTATACCCCTGTGTGACGATCTCCAATATAGCGGGAAATGCCATAGGTGTCGTAACTGTAGAAGGGCTGGAAAAGCTAACCCAGAAATGATGAGATGGCCGGCCTGGATGTATATGCCTGGGACACTGACACACTGAATTGTCTCCCTTAGGGGATACTTGAAAGTTGCGTCCCACTAACAACACCAAAACCCATCACTACTGTACGAAAACCTACCTGGAGGCAGGATATATTTCCAGAGGTGGTAGAAAATATACCAGGTATTGCAAACAAAAACTGCCAGACTGAAAAAGAAAGAAGAGATACTACCCTAAGCTTTACATCGAAAAGCTACCCAAGCATGGACTGGACCCATGCATACACCGACGGTTCTGTAACAAACACTACACAGAACGGAGGGGCAGGAGCATTCCTGAACCTACCAAATGGCAGAAAAATAACACTGTCATTCGCTACTGGTAAGTACACAAGCAATTTCAGAGCGGAGGCAGAGGCACTGAGGGCGGCAGTGGAAGAAATGGTGACTCACAAAGAAAATGAAAGCCATATAGTCCTGCTTACAGATGCTCTCGCCGTAGTCACAGCGCTACAAAGCCAGAAAAACACTGAGCTTAATTACTTAAGAGCAGCACTCTGCAAACTGTGCCAGCAGGCCGTACCAAAAAGGGTAGTGGTACAGTGGGTCCCATCACACTGCAACATCCAAGGCAACGAGGAGGCAGACAGACTGGCAAAAGAAGGTGCAAGACTACCACAAACAGATACTAGTATGACGTACGAAGAGTCGAAACGGCTTATCAAAGCCAGATACATGACCAAATGGGAAACCGAACATACTGGTTACACCAAAATCGATGCCTATTACCAGTTGAACCGAAGAGAGCAGGTCGTTGTCTTCAGACTTCGCACTGGCCACAAAAGACTGAGGTACCACCTATTTAACAAATTAAAGATAGGTGGTACCGACGAATGCCCGTGCGGTACCGGTAAAATGACCGCTGAACATCTGCTGCAGAACTGCCCGACATACGAGGATCAGAGAGAGCAGATGTGGCCATCACCAGTGGAACTGCAAGACAAGCTCTATGGCAGTGTTGACAGCCTCAGGATGACCGCCGCTTTTTTCGAAAAAATAATGGTTACTGTCTGACTGCGTACGAAGAAGAAGAAGAAGAAGAAGAAAGTTGCGTCCATTCTCAACCCCACATCACTAAAGTAAAACTAAACAAACACTTACTTCGGTCGCATTTGCTGGGTCAATATCGCATCTGAAAGGCGGCAAATGGTTTTGAAATCATAGTTAGTTTTTTTCTTTTCCTAGACGAGCTACTTCTCCAGGCTAGCGACTCCATCCACACGAAACTTCGATCTAATTCTAGAACTCCACCGCTCGTCCATTCTATGCTTTAATAAATAGGTGGGCCGATTGAAGACCAGGAGTTGGACATTGCTGACAGTCTATTAATAGACGCACGTCGTGTGACAAATTTATTGATGCTTGAAAATGTGTCCTTAACTCCGTTCCCGGCTACAACAGCATTTACAACCCTAAACAAATTCATAAACATCCATAGGGAAATAAAAATCGATCCTCAGCTATAGACGTCACGCCCCAGACACCCCTAGATCAGTTTCGCTTAGAAAGGAGCTGGCTGAAGGAAAGATTAATGCCGGATGCACATAATGGAAGTAATTCTCAAGGACATATTTTCCGAAGCGATCGACAACTGAAGGGAGAATTTGGCTCTTCAGGGCTCCGAATATAGCTCAGAGTTCCATGGTGCGAATCTGATTCTTTCTGTACCGGACGAATTCATATCCCTTCCATTGCTCTCAATATTAAATGATTTTCAGTATCGATTCTTTTCTATTTTGATCTGTCATTTGGATGTCTCTTTTAATAAAAAACGGAATGCCGTACAAGAGTTCTTTGGGGGAGGGGGGCGGCGGGGGGGGGGGGGGGAAGAATTAAATATACAAAATAATATAGCTCTTTTCAAGAGTTTAAGGCTGAGAAAATATTGACGGAGCGTCTGGATAAATATTGTCTCTATGATTGTCTCTTCTGAAGTAGATCGGTTGGCTCAGAACAGGGGGACTTATTTGGCCTGTATTTATTTATGATATGTGCTCCATAGGGAACTGAAACGTTATGATGTTCTTATCTTGAGAAACCAATTATGCTAACGTAATTGTATACGAACATGTGCCTATCTGTATGTGTATATGTATGTGTATATATGGGCGTGAATGTGTATATGTATGTATGTATAAATATATATAAAGAGAAGCTCAGTAGTGACCGAGGTTTCTTCACGTGAATCTTCTGGTACTAATTGCCCTGATCTCCGGGTTGCGAAATCTTCTTCTTCTTCTTCTTCTTCGTACGCAGTCAGACAGTAACCATTATTTTTTCGAAAAAAAGCGGCGGTCATCCTGAGGCTATCGTCACCGCCATAGAGCTTGTCCTGCAGTTCCACTGGTGATGGCCACATCTGCTCTCTCTGATCCTCGTATGTCGGGCAGTTCTGCAGCAGATGTTCATTTTACCGGTACCACACGGGCATTCGTCGGTACCACCTATCTTCAATTTGTTGAATAGGTGGTACCTCAGTCTATTGTGGCCAGTGCGAAGTCTGAAGACAACGACCTGCTCTCTTCGGTTCAACTGGTAATAGGCATCGTTTTTGGTGTAACCAGTATGTTCGGTTTCCCATTTGGTCATGTATCTGGCTTTGATAAGCCGTTTTGACTCTGCCCCTCCGTTCTGTGTAGTGTTTGTTACAGAACCGTCGGTGTATGCATGGGTCCAGTCCATACGTGGGTAGCTTTTCGATATGAAGCTTAGGGTAGTGTCTCTCCTTTCTTTTTCAGTCTGGCCGTTTTTGTTTCCAATACCTGGTATATTTTCAACCACCTCTGGAAATATATCCTGCCTCCAGGTAGGTTTTCGTACAGTTGTGATGGGTTTTTCTGTTGTTAGTGCGTTTATGGGATCTTCGTGCATCTTTGCTTTGGCTATTTCTGCAAAGTTTCTCCGCTTTAGTTTCCCATTTCCCAAATTGTTTAGTCTCTGGTGCATTGGATGGTCAGTCAGTCTTTGGAGTTTCTCTGACTGCAGCTGGGCTCTGCAGTCTTTTCTATCGGTCATGGATTGCAGTTTTGTAATCTTTTCAAGTTCTACAATTGGCGTTGACTTCATGCCTCCTGTTATAACTCTCATGGCGTGGTTTTGAAGTTTGGTAACTTTATCGAAGTTCGCCTTTGCTGCTGTTGTCCATGCCGCAATGCCATACTCGAGAACTGGTCTCACTCTTCCAGTGTACAGCTTCTTTAGTATGCTTTCGTCTGCTCCCCAGCTTGTGCTAGCAAGTTTCCTCATGATTGCCATTCTTTCTCTGGCTCTCATTCGATTTCTCCCGATCTGACTTTTCCATGTCATGCGCCGATCAAATGTGACTCCCAGATAGTTTGGGTTGTCGTTTGGCTGCAGGAATTTGCCATTTAGACTTAACTTGGTATTTTGGGGTTTGATTGAAAGCGAGAATATTGTGGATGTGGTTTTCTCCTGGTTTATTTTGACCAGCCATGAGTTCGCCCAATCTTCCAGCGATGTTAGGGCCTGCTGCATCCGATTTCTTGCTATGGTGAGATTCTTGGTTGCGAAATCGAAATCATGTGTTCAGTGTCGAGCACGTTAATAATGTATGGCTGTTAGAAATCGGAAGGGTAGGTTTAACGACCGTTGCCCGGACACAATTCAGAAATTCTTGTTAACAGTTTACCTAAATTATGTGTACCTTCCTCCAGGCTTAGTAATCCGAAAGAAGTTTAAAATACCTACTACTAATAGCCGATAGCCTTCGGTTACCTGGCAACAGACATTAACAAGCTTGTTTGAATACCAGAATTCCAAGTATTCCGACTATTTATATACATATATAACTTTTTCCCAACTGTAATTCCCTATAGAACAAATATGTTGGTATTCTGCCATCATCCGTTCTCCGAATGTGTCCCAGCCATTGGAGTCTTCGAAGACAAAACATGGAAAAGATTGTGACAGTGCCTGTTCCCGCCAACACCTCTGCGTTTGTGATTTTATCTTGCCACCCAACCTCCAGGATTTTGTGCAGGCACTTCATGTGAACGCTGTTTGGCCGCCTCTTCTGGTGCATGTATGTAGACCACGTCGCACTGCCATAAAGAATATATATGTATCCATGCATACGTCTACTTATCAATAAATGTACGAGGAGCGTTCAGAAAGTAATGCACCAAATCGTTTTTTCTCATGAACTGTTTTTTTTTCAAAAGGAATGACATTTCTACACAATATTTATGGATATGGTATGTAAACATCTGTATCATTCAATGATAATCTTCATCAACTTGTACATCTTTATGACAGCGCGAAACAAGTGCATGTATTACTAGCCCGTACCACAATTTGTCTTGATCATGTAGCTCTTTCTTGGCTGCATGAATCCCTTCTTCATCATCTTCAAACCTTGCCCCACAGAGAGCATCTTTGAGTGGACCAAACACATGAAAATCATAGGGTGCCAAATTGAGACTATAGGGTGAATGGCGTAGTAAAGTCCAACCCATGTTGGTGATTGCTTCCTGCGTTTCAAGATTTGTGTGCGGGCGTACATTGTCGTAAAGGTGAAGCAGAGCTGCTTTATTCGTGTGCGGCCGAACTCTGCCGAAACGTCGATTTAGTTGTTTTGTTATGTCTTAATTTAAGCTTGCGAATTGGTTGTCTCTCCTCTTGGCATCACATCCACAAGAATCACACTTTCAATGTCCCAAAAGACAGTGATCATGACCTTTCCAGCTGAAGGAGTTATCTTGAATTTTTTTTCTTCCTGATGATTGCGGGTGATGCCCCTCCACGGACTGTCTTTTTGTCTCAGGTTCAAAATAATGTGCCCAGGCTTTGTCACCTGTAACGATATTAGCCAAAAAGTTCTCTCCAGCAGCATTGAAAAGCTCCACCGATTAAGAAGAAATTGTTTTTCTTTGCAATTGGTGATCATTTGTGAGACCCCAAGGAACCCCTCTTGTGCAAACCTTAGAAAATTCGAGTTTTTATAACTGCATTTGCAATATTAATTCTGTTTGACAGATGTAAGACCAGTTATTGAGTAGTGATTTTCCTATCAGTAAGGATAATGCCCTAGGCGCATTTCAACATTTCTGCGTTGGTGACTGATAGGACATTCACTGCGCGTCCGATCAAGCAGCTCCGTATCTACACTTCCTGATTCTTTAATTCTCTGAACCCAGCTACTAACTATACTCCTGTCGACTACAAAACGTCCGTACACATCACATAGACGCTTGTGAATATTTACAGCCGTTTTCTTCTCTGCAACAGGAAATTATATCACAATTTGCTGCTTATAACGCAAGCTCCATTTCAACGGTTTATTACAATCGTATTATTTTGCCGATTGCGGTACAATTTGGTACACACAATCGACACATGTCATATTTAAAGTGTGCAAAATTTCATGTTTCTATTTTACTTTTAGCTGAGAAAAACGATGTGGTGCATTACTTTTTGAAAACCTTCTCTCGAATTTATTTTTCGTTTTTCTGTTGTCTGTCTCTCTTTTCTGGCTGTATTTGTGTTTGTTTCTCCCAGACTGTGTCTTTTTGTCTATTATATGTCTTTGCTTGTATATCTCTGAAAATGCATATCTGTCTTTCTATCTGTGTGTCATACCATATGTCTTAAGTCTAGTCATTCTTTGCTTTTCGATCCATTTATAATTAATTCTCTAAATCCTACTCCAAGTTCAGTTCAGTTCAGTTCATCCAGTAACCCATCAGGTCGTTGGGGCACACATGAAGACATGAAAATCCCACGCCAACCCTCTCTGTCTGTCGCCGCCTGACGTATCTCACCGGGACGAAGGCCTGACCACTCAGTGATGTTGTCCACCCATCTCTTCCTTGCACGTCCTCGCCCTCTCTGTCCCGGTACGGACCCAAAGAGTATCGAGTTGGTAAATCCGTTGGACCTCGCGACGTCCCCGCACCAGGCCATCTTTCGTATTTTGATAGCTGTGAACAGACCTTCAAAAGGACCAATAGCGTCTTCAACTCTCTGACGGATTTCTACGTTCGTGACACGATCTTTATATGTAACATTTCGGAGTTTTCTATAGCACCTCATTTCCATTGCATGTATTCTGCCCTGGATATCTGCTGTAATGGTCCAGGTCTCGCAGGCATACAGAAATATTGATAGCACCAAAGAGCGCATTAGTCTGACTTATGGTTCCAAGTTCAGTATTTTAAATAATGCTGTAGATTTACAAATTGTACATCTACTTTACAAAATTACTTTGAGACTTTCTTTTGTTATGTTTTTATTTAATCTTTCACGTCGGATCTTATAAGGGCTTAAATAAGTGCATCATTCATCTATCCACTCCAGTCCTTACTGTTGATAGTAGTTAGATACTTGTGATGTGCTGGCTTCTATATCTAGACTATTTGGTTGTAAAGTTGTTGCTATTGTTGTTTCATTTTCACAATGAGTAACTTTACTCTTTTTTTCGCCCTGAAAAGGACGTTGTGGTGGTTTGTTCTAGATTTTTTCACATCTCGAATGTGCTGATGAAGGTAGACCGGGGTCCTCCAGGTGGCTGTGCTATGTTTGGCTTCATCTGCTTGTTGCTAACTACTACGGCGATCACGTCCATACCCCACCTTGTTAACAAGACTGCCATGAAAACAGCTCGTTTCCAGAGAGGACTGCGAGGAAGTCGAGGTGGGGGACTAACATGTTTGATCAGTATGTTTGGCCTGACCAAACGTTATAATGTGTGTGTATGTTATCTGTGCGATTATAATATAATCTGACAATAACGACATAACAAATCAAACTAATTTCAGATTGGTTCATTGACAGTGAATGTTTTTTTTAAAATATTATTCCCCCTAATTTGAAGCGGCTCTATTAAGTCAGCCATGTATGTGACCAGCAAATGCGTGGGACATATCGTGTCTTATTTCGTTTTTACTTCTATGTGAAACAAGCTTCATTGATCACGCATAATATTAGCCTGAAGCCAAACCTCCGCGTGGCATAAGCTTCAGCATGTAGCCAGATTAGTGAACAAAAAACGATGCGCTTGAATCGAGCGCTTAGCTTGTGCTCTTCGAAGCACATTTGATATTTGATGCCATCTAGTACACATTTGGCACAGAAAAACAGTAGAATGTTTTGGGAAAGCCTTACGTCAGCGATTCTCAAACATGTTGATCTTTACAGCCTTTAAAAGTAAAAAACAAAAAAGGAAAAGTAAATGCTTTAAATTTTCTGTATTCGTTGTCTACATATTTTAAACAGCAACATAATAAATAACAACAATTATAATAAACACTGTAACCAACATGGTAATATATATATCATATGTAAGCTAAAGTCAAACTGATGGAAACAATATATTACTCTTTGTATGCCTATACAATTGAAACATGTACATTACTTTCAATTTGTTAGGAAATGCTTCATATTGATTTTTAGTTCAAAATACTTCCATCATATTTACAAAGTAAACACACAAAATACATTTCTACAGGATATTGGACTATTAGAATGTAGTTATTGACTTAGTAAAAACATGAACATCCCTATTCAGCTGTCATGTGTCAAGATCGAATTGGTTACACAACGGCAACCTCTTGGGGGCAGTTCTGAATGAGAAAGAAAGGAAAAATTAAGACGCTCTGGGCAGAAAAAATTCAGCAAAAAACCTTAAAATGCCAAGTTAATTATAGGCAGAAAAAATTTACAAGATTGAAATAGACATGAAAACAGGCAATTGTATAACACAGTGACGTGGGATGTCTTAACAACGTCCTAATTTACCGGGAAAATAGAAAAGGTTCGTTATTAATTAGTAGCAATACCAAGACAGATAATCTGCTCGCCAATTGAACTGTACAATTTGAAAGAAAGAACAGCAGCTTAATAATGGTTTTTTCCTGCATCGGGTAACCCCAATAACAACAGTTGACATCGCCAGTGAAGACAGCTACAGCATCAAACTTGTGCTGTGAAATGTATTCTCATATAGCTGTAACGTCTAATCCTGGCACTGCAGACCTTGCCGCACCCGGGGCACACATTTCAGGAGTCGACTGGAGTCGTCGCTCGTTCTGTTTTTCTGACAGCAGGCTTTCTCTGAACCTCTGCGATAGAGTTTTGATCTATGATCTGAGCACCTTTTGTGATGCTTGCGTGCCAGATGGTTCTGTGCAAACCACTCCTAGGAGGAGACATCACTGTTGAATCTTTTCTTTGACACTTTCATGAGTCTTTGCAACTTTTGTTATGTCCCCCTGTTGAACGTCTGCCTGTTTAGAGCTCACTGTATTGCAGTTGCATATGGAGGTCTTGATCAAGCATGCGAACAACATGCTGCGTCCATCTAATCTGAGCTTTTTGCAGAATGCGAATAAGTCATTTTTTTATGAATTAAATTCATAGAAGTAAAACCTTCTGTAACACACACAAATATGGAAAATAATAACTTCTTTCATGGATCGTAAAATAGAAACAAATTTAAGTAACTATTCTGCATCAGCCTTAACATACAAGGACACAACAACTGACACATTTACTACGAGAGAAGATGGAGTGAAATGTTCGTGTAAATATGAATGCCATAATACAATCATTATATTCAGTTTAGTCAAAGAATCAACATCCTATCTTTGGAGAATGTCAGCATAATGCATGAAACTCGTAGCATCGGCGTGGATCCCGTAATAGATAGGGTAGATTTTTAACATAATCTTAAAATGTGCCCTGGCAGCGGCCGCTAAGCCTACCCTTTTCGATTTTCAAATTCCGAGGGATTTTAAACGTTCACAACACTGGATACAGGCTCTACTACCTAGAGATCGGGACAAATATCAGAAAGTCTACGTAGAATAATTCGGTCACCACGGTGATTTTAACCCGCGACCGCAAGCATCCAAGGCCGACGTCTTACCTCGAGACCATTTGGCAATAGATTTCTTGCAGAATGTTACCTAACATGTATCACATTTAAATAATGTAGCAAATATGTGACTTCTTACATTACAAAATATAGTAGATCTTTTCCTTCTTACATTATATTAATGAAGCAGAACTTTACCTATTTAAATGTTCAAGTCTGTCCTACATTAGACACTCTGCAGTAAAAGAAAAATGATTGAGACTTTCGTTGTATGAGACTTCATTCTTTTATGATAATTTGTAACCAATAACTTTCTATCTGCCATGTCTCATGTCTTTTCTTACGAATTGTCAAGTATCGACAAACGGCTGGAAAAAATGGAGCGAGCCCGGCTCCTTTGCAGCAAGATTCAATATCTCAAACCGTTAAATGGTAATCATTCACAGCTTTGTAAACTGGTGCATCTATACCTTCTAGCGTTTAGTTTTTGTTACCAGCAATAACAATGAGGATTAACAAAAAGGGTCTGGAAGAGAAAGAAGCTCACTGTTAAAACAAAAACACTTGTTTAACAGGTCTGTGTCCTCAGCACCATTCTTTATGGCAGTGAGACATGGTCTACCTATATGCACCAGTAGAGGCGACCAAACAGCTATCACATGAGGTACATGCGCAGAATCTTGGGGGGTGGGTGGCAAGACAAGACCACCAACGCAGAGGGGTTGGAGAGAACAGACACTGTCACAATCTTTTCCATGCTTAGTCTTCAAAGGCTCCGATGGCTGGGACACATTCGGAGAATGGAAGATGGCAGAATACCAAAATTCCTTCTCTATGGGGAATTACAGTTGGGAAAAAGGTCTCGGTGCCGGCCACTACTACGGTACAAGGATGTATGCAAGCAGGATATGAATGATGCAGGCATCGATTTGGAATCAATGGAACAGAACGCCATGGATCGCATTACATGGAGAAGCAGGAGTAAGCATGGAATGCAGACAAAAGAGATATTTATTGCTGATAAGCTAAAGACTCAGCGTTTGAGAAGACACGCCACACAATGCGATTCCACAAACGGTTCTGGTTTTCTTTGCACACATTGTGGAAGCCACGTCTCTGCCCGGATTGGTCTTACGAGACAAATTCGTTACTGTCATGGACTGAAGTTACACCCCATTTTTTTCAAAGCACCATTACTTTCGTCTGACCAGACGGAAAGAGCCAATGATGATGATGAGACTGTAGCTTGCTGCGACCGGCAAGCGAAACTGAAGTGCATCTGTACCTTCTAACGTTTAGAAAATATTACAAATCGTTGCTGTCTTATATTTATAAAATGTAACATATCTTTACCTTCCTTAGAAAATGTAACAGATGTGTTGTATCAAAAACTGTAAAATATATGTACGTTATTACATCATAAAATGTGATGGATCTTTATCTCGTTACAGTTAGAAAATGTATATATTACAAAATGTAATATATATTTATGTTACTACATTTATAAAATGTAACAAATGTTTGCAGTCTTACATTTAGTAAACGTAACAAATCTTTACTTTTGTTACATTTAGTAAATGTAACATGTTTACCGTCTTACTTTTAGTAAAAGTAATCTGCTTACTTTCTTACATTTAGTAAATGTAACAAATCTTTACTTTCTTAACAGCTTTGTACTTTTTTAAATTAAGTAAATGTAACATATTACTTATTAGTGTCGTATGTAGATACCAGTACTTGATTCTCTTTACACCAACACATTATAAAAGCACCTCCATTACTGCTTTTTCACCTGACAATGTTTCAAAACTAGTTCAGACAATATGTCAGAGTTATCCAGTCGATATTTAGCGTTGCAAAATAGATCGCTGCAGAATTATCACTAAAGTGGGGAGGTTTTATCAGTTCTGGTTACTCTGAACTAGTTTATGTAAGCAGTAACGGTGATTAGTATTGAAGAGACGGAATTAAAATATGTTTTCAATGTTATGGAAAATATTACCTGTGTCGAAAATGTAAACAGAACAATAGAATGGTTTTATCGGGTCATTTGCGCAGAATTAGAATTCAGGTGGAAAGAGCAAGGTGCAAGAGCCAAGAAACATCTGACTAAGAACTATTTTAATTATTTAGTCGCGTTGACAGAGTTCAAGAAGTTAGCTCAAAGTAGAAATAAGGGAAGAGTATCCGTTGTGGCAGTACGTTCCAATTGGGACTGTAAAGAGTAAGTTATATCATGATATTAAAATATAGCCTGATCAACTCTACACATATACGAAGGAAGATACGGCTACGTGGTACAAGAAAGACTACATTACAAAAACAGAGTTGATATTTCTTCTTCTGCTTCCGGGTTCAACCTGAAAAAAAGACGTTTGTGCCGTTGTGTTGCTGTTTACAGCGAGGCTGTGATATCTGCGCCTCTCGGCACAACATGTTCGATTTCAGTTCTAAGTTTATTTTCAAGGTAATGCTGACATATTTCTGCTTTTTATTGTGTGTGCATCTTCAAACTGAGGGGGTTGGAGGGGGAGGTCGGGGAGTTGAATATGTCAGCAAACACGACTGATCCTGAAATGTTTGTCGGCACAGCAACATTTATAGGCTACCTGCTGAAATGTTAATCGACAACAGAAACATTTATAGGCTACCTGCTGAAATGTTAGTCGACAACATCAACATTTCTAGGCTACCTGCTGAAATGTTAGTCGACAACAGAAACATTTATAGGCTACCTGCTGAAATGTTAGTCGACAACAACAACATTTCTAGGCTACCTGCTGAAATGTTAGTCGACAACATCAACATTTCTAGGCTACCTGCTGAAATGTTAGTCGACAACAGAAACATTTATAGGCTACCTGCTGAAATGTTAGTCGACAACAACAACATTTCTAGGCTACCTGCTGAAATGTTAGTCGACAACAGAAACATTTCTAAGCTACTCCTCCGGAGTTCTGTCGTGCCTTGCTGTAAAACACTTCAGGCACAGAAACTTCCAGAGGTTTGCGAATCTCTAGTGTACTGTAGTTAGATAGCGTTCCTCTCCTAAGGATTCGACATTTCTAGGGTACATCAATAGGTCGGAGAGATTTTGGATACTCCAGTTCGAAGCTGCTCTTGCTGAGTTAACTTTTGCCGCCGTTTCTTTCGTAACAGGTTACAGTCATTCTTCGCAATCCAAAAGCGTACTTGAGATGATGGACCGAAGCTGTACTCGCTATAGCTCAATGCTAAGCTACAAGCTTATCATTATATTACGGGGACCACTATGTCGATCCCCACCACTTCGTTAGCCCTACTGTTCTGTCCATAATCACGAACGAAGACTTATGTCTCCCTATGTTATTAGTATGTTTCACATGATCATGATTACTATTCACTTCATACGACAGATTCAGACCCCCTCCCCCCCCAACTTTCCATATGGGTTCGATGTCTTCTATGGTACTGCATTTAGAGACCCCCCACCCCCACCCACCCAACCCCCACACCCCACCCCATCTCCATGCGCTCGGAGATCACTATGGTACTGCAGTTAAAAAAATTACCTGGTTGAGACGCCCTGCTCTAGAACATTCGCTACCAGGCGCTGCATAATCATTGGCTTAACACTCAATCATCACTCAGAACAAGGGTGCACGGAAAAGACCTCTGCCTTCCAACGTTAAAAACCTCATTATTACCGTCATGTTAGCATCGTTTCATTGCCATTATTGCTGTCTACATTCTCATTGTTGATCGGTTTTGTGTAAGATTGCTTTGAATTGCCACATATCAAAAAATGTAAAGGTAGTTTATGTATGATAAATAGCTTGAAATGTATGTCTGTCCCCCTTTCCACTTACCCCCGTGACCTATATCTATTATTAGCTACATTTTCGTTTGGCAGTTAATCAGAAAGCAGTTATTAGTAGTTTCATCCTAGTGGCATCTTCTTAGTTCTTGATCGACCTGTACTTCTACAGGGGTGGATGCCCCTGTGCAGGTCTCAGCTCTGGTATGAGCTGGATGTAGCCGGGATGAAAATTTCCTGCTTAGTGGGCTAGGCTTGAGCAGCTTATTACTCGCTGCGTCATACATAGTCGTCTCTTAAGATGTGCTCTCTGTGGGGCAGTTGTGCTATTCTTGTTCTTGTCATACACATAGACCCCAACGGACCACTCGGGACATTTAGGTAAGATTAATAGAGCCCCTTGAGCCTTACATGCGTGTTCTTAGATTCGACTAAGTTGGTTTATGCCTGATTCTGGCAGCCTCATCGTTGAAAACTACGTGTTACAGAAACTAGCTCTGCAGCAATGTATGGGAGTGAATTCTTCTTCTTCTTCGTACGCTGTCAGACGTCAACCTGTATTTTTTCGAAAAAAGCAGCTGTCATCCTGAGGCTGTCGACACTGCCATAGAGCTTGTCTAGTGTTGTCACTGGTGATGGCCACATGTGCTTTCTCTAGTCCTCGTATTTCGGGCAGTTTTGCAGCAGATGTTCAGCGGTCATTTTTCCGGTACCACAACTGCATTCGTCAGTGCCACCTATCTTCAGTTTATTGAATAGGTGGTACCTCAGTCTGTTGTGGCCTGTGCGGAGTCTGAAGACCACGACCTGCTCTCTTCTGTTCAACTGGTAATAGGCATCATTTTTTGTGTAGCCAGTATGTTCTGTTTCCCATTTGGCCATGTGTCTGGCTCTAATAAGCCTTTTGGACTTTTCGTAGGTCAAACTAGAGTCATGTTGTGGTAGTCTTGCACCTTCTTTTGCATGGGAGTGAATTGATAATAGCGCCCGGTCAAAGATAAAATTGCCTGCAGCGATCACCCTATTATACTTCATATAGAGAAAAATAAACCACAAAGATTAGTAGCTTGCATTGCGTCCTTGAATGTTGTTTAGTGGGATTATGGAAATATTGCTAGAGTATCTCTTCACTTTGGATCTTAATCGTCCTCTTCTGTGTCTTCGGGGTCTAGAAGTATATCTGTATCTACTAGCAAGTAATGCTGTTGAAAACAGTGGATTGATCTGATGCGTCCTTGTATGACGGCTAGAATTTATTTTAATTTCAGAATATTTACCAGGACAGCGGTTAACAATTTGATCATTTCATTGTACACCAACCAAGTGTTCTTTAGGTGCACATCATATACACGGAACTTCCGAGTTTATTATCCATCTCCGCTCATCGATCTCTTTAGCTCTCAGCTATACCTACCGCCTGTTCGAGTATACTTTTATTTTTATCCATATGAATATATCAGAACTGATGTATTTTGAACCTTATACGACTTATCTTAGCAGTACAGAATTGCCTGGCGTGGACTGGCATACAGATTAACAAAATGTAGAACATCGATAGCGGGCAGGCTTGTGTAGAGCATCGATAGCGGGTGGACTCGAGCCGAATGCTGCGTCAAGTGGGTGGTCGCAGGAGATCAAGGAGTTAAGCTGGTGATCGTTATCAAAACACAGTATAATAGAGAAATGTACCTGTCGAAGACGGACGTGTCGGACCTAAAGGTGCAAATTTCGCAGTCAAGCTGTTAACTAACGACACAACGTATTTCGTTCATTTCGAACTACATCCTGCTACTTTCTAAGCTCTGTTCAGGGATTTGTAGCCTGGAGATTGAGAATGAACGCAGAAGAAGAAGAAGAAGAAGAAGAAGAAGATGAAAGAAGAAGAAGAAGATGAAAGAAGAAGAAGGAAGGAAGAAGGAAGAAGAAGCAGGAAGAAGGAGGAAGAAGGAGGGGGAAGAAGGAGGAAGAGGAGGAGGAGGAGGAGGAGAATAAGAGAAATACACACATTACAGAAAATTACAAAAACAAAGACATTTAAATATATTTTCGTGGGGGGAAGAATTACAGGAAAGTGAGTATCAGTTCTCCAGAGTATTGTTTTTTTTCAAATACCTAAATATTATAAAAGTATGAGAACAATGAACAAAGTATATAATTACCAATCTCACAGTAATCGGTATCATCTTCAGTGCATGAGCTGCAGCGACCAATGGCACATAGCTGACTGCTGGCTTCAGGGCCAGCGAGCCAGACCTGCCAAGACCCTTCTACATCTCCACGAGGTGATCCTGGATAACATCCTGCAACAGAGCAGACTGGTTAAGGAGAATGCATCGAAAAGGGAATGCTAACCCGGACTCACAAAATGTTTGCTGTAGTCGGATGTTTTGGACAAAATGTGCAAATATCGCAGTCAAGCTATAAACTACAACACAACGCATTCCGTTCTCTGGACTGCATTCAGCCACTTAAGCTTTTTCAGGGTTTTGTTAGCGGGAGATTGAGAACGAACCATGTTCATGGTAATTAACCTTACCACCCTGAGCATAAACGTTATCACCTTCACTTTAATCGTCATAATCGACCTCGCCTTTGTGCATATCACCTTCACGATTATCATCGTAATTATCACCCACACCATCCTCATTATCAACCTTCTCATGGTTAACATTTTGCTCAACCTCACATAGCCAACATTATCTACCTCACTATGACCATCATTATCCCCGTCACTACGACAAGCATTGCCCCCCCCCCCCCTCATTACGTTCAACATTATCACCCTCACTACGATAAGAATTATCACCCTCACTACGGTACGCATTTTCACCCTCACTACAGTTATCATTATGAACTTCCACATGCTCATCATTGTCACCCTCAATACGATAATCGTTATAATTCTCACTTCTGTCCCCATTATCAACCGCACCATAATCATTAGGATTACCCTCACTGCAGTCATTATTATCATCATCAATATCAATGTCCTAGCGACCATCATTATCAACCTCCCGATGGTCATTAGTATCACCCTCACTACGTTAAACATTATCACCCTCACTACGTTAAACATTATCACCCTCACTACGTTAAACATTATCACCCTCACTAGTCATTATTATTACCCTCACTACAGTCATTATTATCACCCTCCCTAGTCATTACTATCACCATCACTAGACATTATTCTCACCCTCAATACAGTCATTATTATCACCGTCACTACAGTCATTATTATCACCCTCACTACAGTCATTATTATCACCCTCACTACAGTCATTATTATCACCCTCACTACAGTCATTATTATCACACTCACTACAGTCATTATTATCACCCTCACTACAGTCATTATTATCACCCTCACTACAGTCATTATTATCACCCTCACTACAGTCATTATTATCACCCTCACTACAGTCATTATTATCACCCTCACTACAGTCATTATTATCACACTCACTACAGTCATTATTATCACACTCACTACAGTCATTATTATCACCCTCACTACAGTCATTATTATCACCCTCACTACAGTCATTATTATCACACTCACTGCAGTCATTATTATCAACCTCCCCATGGTCATTAGTATCACACTCACTACAGTCATCATTATCACTCTCACTACAGTCATTATTATCAACCTCCTCATTACTTTCAACCTAAACTTCTTAATTTTCATTCACAACATCAAAATAACCCTCAATTATTGACACCATTCGTCGACATTTACTTCATCGGCTTCAGTGTTCACATCGCTGTTTACCTCATTATCACAGTCCAGCCTGTTATTGTTATATGACGCATTGTTATCACTGCACTTCAGACATCATCAGAGAAGCTCAGTCATGTCCATTAAATCATTTAAGATATTCAATACTAATGACTCCAGTGGCTTAGAAAGGCTCAGCCGCAGGTTCTTCTATGACGTCAACAATTAACGTTTTCAAATCCCTCTAGACGATGTGTATAGAACTGATCTCCTTAAATATTTCAAAGTATGGCAGATGGATTATAAATGATTTGAAATGCTTCATCGCAGTTTTCACACGAATTGTTGTTGGTAAACTTCGTTTATTTGTTTTGTGCTCAGAGCAAAGAAGAAGAGGAAAAAACTATTTTGGTTTATTGTAACGAAGTCTTGAGTAAATAGAGATTAGTAAATACAATTAAAAAAATTTGTTCTAAACCTTTTTTACGTTCGAGAAATAATAAATTGGCCGGGAGACGTATTTTAATGTCAGAGCTAGATTCATTAGATCTGTAGACTAAACCAAATATACAACTGCTTGAGTGTGGCCTATTTGTGGTTGGCTCGACTGTTTTGTGTTTATGTGCGTGCGTGCGTCAGTGGGGTTAGGTGCGTGAGTGTGTGTCTGTATCTATGTTTGTAATTGTGTATGTATTATATCATTAGCGTACATCAACTTTTGGAGAGAGTATAGAGCATCTAGGTGGTATGTACGTATGTACATGTGTACGTAGATGTATGTATATACAAATATTTAATACTTTTTAGTTGTTTTATCAATGATTTTGTTACACAAAATCCCATTCGGCTGATGTATTCGTTCCTATTTTTTGCTTCTCTCACTTGTGGGGCATCCTTTCAGAACATTTGCTAACATTCAAAAGGCATACCTTGTTTTATAGATAGCTCCAGTATCTTAGTCAATCCTTTTTCCAGTTCTTTTTGTAGGTAATCTCGTTAAGATTTTCTTTTTTTTAACCTGCTTTTGTGTCATCCAGCCTATTTCAATCTAGGAGCACGATACAAGAAGTTATGCGAAGTTGTTAAAGACCATTTTGGAATGCAGGTCTCTACAGATAACACGTGCTTGGTTTGAAAAATGTATCTGATTTTGCGCATGTGTGCATTTCTGAGCTCAGCCTGGAGGAGCAACCCGTGATACTACTGATGCTAATCAATCATACGGGGTAAGATTACCAAAGGATGTATACATGGAGAGAGGATATCTTATTCACTTAAATCAGTAGCGACGTGTTTATCAGCTACTTCTTATGAAGGTTAAATAAAAATGTTACTAGCCTCTTGCCACATATTTTCAGTGCGGCAGTTGCTCAATCATGGTCTTTGTTTTGTCACACACAGAAAAGGTAAAGACAATCAGTCCCATAGCAAGTACTGCTGACGGGGATGAATTTTAAAGATTTCATTCTACGAAGCTACAGATTGTTTTATAAAATTGGGATGACCAATTCTCTTCCTCTTACGTAACAGCAAGCCAGATAACCATTTACAGCTGGGTTGATCTCCGTAACTTTGCCGTGAAAATCAAGCGCCCAAACCACTAAGTTAATCAGAGGCCTACTTGATAAAATCATTAAATAACACATGCAGAACTTATCTGCTTGCTGCCATGGAGCTCACTGCAAAGGTGGCTTAATGGTCCTAATGATAAGATGTAGGTTAAACACGCCTACCGCCTCTTTTGAATGCTTCTGCACATTCCATGTCTGTGTATTTTATGTGATCTTTCGTTTCCTCTTTTATAAGAAGGTTAACTTGACTTAACGTTTTTTACACTAGTTTATAAGACTGGGCAGATTATGTATACACCAGTTTCTTTTGCATTGCCTTGATCTAAAAATAACTAACCACGTCCAATCTATTCTTTAATGCATTAATTAACCCTGCCTCCACTATTTCCTCTGGCAAAGCATTCCAAACATGTACCTTTCTCTGACTAAATCAACATTTCCTGGTATCTGATCTGGGCCTCTCTATAATTAATTTGAGATGTGCCCTCTTTTTCTTGTTTGCGGCTGTATTTTGATAAACAATTGTTAAGTATAATTTATCCCTTCCGTTGATTATCTTATACACCTGTATTGAATCACATCGAATTTTTCTCTGTTCTAGACACTGTAGACCGGTTTTTCTAAGTCCTTCTTCATAACTATAATTCCTGAATCCCACTATCAGTTTTGTCGCTCTTCTTGTTATCCTTTGCAGCATGTTTATATCCTTTCTACGGTTATCTACCTACCTCTCGATATTTAGAATTTCAGTTGTTAGTCAACTATTCATCTGCTACGTGACTTCCTTGTGCCATGTACCCAGTTTTTGTTGTGTTATATACATTTTAAAATAGTTGAAAAGGTTGTACTCTCATGAGTTGACTTCTTCTTGCGTCCGACTGTTCTTGCCTTACTGCATCGCATAGACCTGGTTTGCGCTGGTTGGGAGAGGAGTGTGCTGCTGGCATGTTTCGCATTGTTTCTTTGATCTCCTCTATCCATTGTTACCGCGGCCGACCTCCTGCTGGTAGCCTAGAAACATCCATGTAGTATGACCTTGCTATATGTTAATCCTAATGTCCAAACCACTTTATTTTCTGTATTTTGACTAAATCAGTTTATTGCATGTCTTGTCCAGTATTAATCACTGAGAGTAATTCTCACAAAATTGTTTTATGTCATCATTTCTCGTTCTATCACCCCGCGGATATTGATGACTTATTTCCAGCAATCCATTTCACCCGTTATAACCTTTCTCACCCATGACAGGCATACAATGACGACACGACCAACTTATACCGTTGTTTGTGTACCTGTTATCGAACTTTCTGATAGTGATCGATCAATACCATTTACATATCAGCATACTGATAGCAAGGTCGAAGCTCCAGTACCGTTCGGGAGCAATATTGACACAATTAACTCCACGCTCTGGACCTGATACAAGTAAATGGGGAACGGAGCAGGCTGATGTGTCTAACTGGGTATAACATTTAATTTTATGATGAATAAACAGTACGCAATTTCCATTTTGTGTTTAATGGAGTGGGCTTTATAGCACTAGTGGTGGTCTTAGAGCTGTGCTTCATGGTCATTTTCTCAGGATTGACTTTGGCAAATTTAAGTCATGGTTGTAGAATTTTAACGGGTATCCATTGAAGCAAATCCAGTTTACTTATTGGAGCGCGGTAATTGGGTCTTCTTGGAGCTTGTTGACTGGGTTCTCTTGCAGCTTGTTCACTTGGTGTTCTTGGAGTATTTATTTAATTGGGGCTAATTTTAGTTAGTTTTTTTTTTTATTGGATCCTGTATCAGCACATTAATTGAGTCCTCTTGGAGCATCTTAATTTGGCTCTTTTTGAGAATCTTAATTTGGTCCTTTTGGAGCACCTTTATTGGATTCGTTTGGAGCTTGTTCACTGGGTCCTCCAAGGTTGTCGACCGGCTCATTTTGGAGCATGTTAATCGGGCCTCTCGAAGCATGTTAATTGAGCTCTCTTTTAGTTGGACCCTCTTTGAGTATCCTTATTGTTGACTGGATCATATATATTGTTTGGACCATATTAGAGTATAGTGCATGT
The DNA here is from genome assembly GCA_036924085.1 of Ariolimax columbianus. Lineage (NCBI taxonomy): Eukaryota > Metazoa > Mollusca > Gastropoda > Stylommatophora > Arionidae > Ariolimax > Ariolimax columbianus. Next base: position 61,071,434 of record JAVGWX010000007.1, on the reverse strand, counting down.
GTTCTCATGGAGCTTGATGAGTGGACCCTCACATTGCGTGGTGAATGGGCCCTTTTGCAACTTATTGAGTGTGCCCTCTTGAAGCTTTGTGATTGGCTGGACTGGAGGACGTAAACTGTGCCCACGTGAGGCATGTTGACTGGGCTCTCTTCGAACATGTTGATTGGGCTCTCTTCGAACATGTTGATTGGCTCAATTAGGGTACATAAACTCTGAATGTTCACTGGACATTCTTGGGGTATGATTATTATGCACTATTGAAGCACACTGACTGGCCATATTTGGGCATGTTGATTGGGCCCGATTGTGACATGTTGGCTAGGCCCGATTTCGGATCATATTTTCTGGAATCAAATGGAAAATGATTGCCCGATTGGAACTCTTTTTTTTGACTCGACATGAGAATTATGACCCAATTAGAGAATGTTTTTGTTTTTTTAACTGGACTAGAGAATGATTGCCCGATTTAATCATGTTTTCTGGACTTGATCAGGGAATCCTTACCCGATTGGATGATGTTTTGTGCTCTCAATTAGAGAATGATTGCCCGTTTGGATGTTTTCTGACTTGATTAGAGAATGATTGCCCGTTTGGATGTTTTCTGGACTTGATTAGAGAATGATTGCCCGTTTGGATGTTTTCTGGACTTGATTAGAGAATGATTGCCCGTTTGGATGTTTTCTGGACTTGATTAGAGAATGATTGCCCGTTTGGATGTTTTCTGGACTTGATTAGAGAATGATTGCCCGTTTGGATGTTTTCTGGACTTGATTAGAGAATGATTGCCCGTTTGGATGTTTTCTGGACTTGATTAGAGAATGATTGCCCGTTTGGATGTTTTCTGGACTTGATTAGAGAATGATTGCCCGTTTGGATGTTTTCTGGACTTGATTAGAGAATGGTTGCCCTGTTGAATCAAGTGTTGTGCTCTCAGCTAGAGAACGGCTGTCCTATTGGAGCATATTTTTTTTTACTCTGTAAAAGAATGACTGATAATTAAATAGATAGATAGATAAATACATAGATAGATTGACATATAGATAGATAGATAGATAGATAGATAGATAGATAGATAGATAGATAGATAGATAGATAGATAGATAGATAGATAGATAGATAGATAGATAGATAGATAGATAGATAGATAGATAGATAGATAGATAGATAGATAGATAGATAGATAGATGGATGGATGGATGGATGGATGGATGGATGGATGGATGGATGGATGGATGGATGGATGGATGGATGGATGGATGGATGGATGGATGGATGGATGGATGGATGGATGGATGAGTTGGGTGTTTGGGTTTGGGTGGGATGGATGCATGGATGATTTGGGTGGGTGGGGTGGGTGTTTGGGTTTGGGTGGGATGGATGGATGGATGATTTGGGCGGGTGGGGTGGGTGTTTGGGTTTGGGTGGGATGGATGGATGATTTGGGGGTGGGGTGGGTGGGTGCGTGTGTGGTTGGGTTGGGTGTTTGGGTTTGGGTCGGATGAATGGATGGATGGATGGAAGGAATTGTGGGTTGGTGGTGGGGTATGGGTAAGATGGACGGATGAATGGATGAATTAGGAAAGGAGTTATGGATATTTCAGTGGGTGGATCTGGACCGACGAACCGGTAGATAGGTGGCTTAGTGGGTGGATTGTTTGGAGGAATAGGTTGACGGCCAGAATTGTTTGGTGAGTGTTTGGTGGGAAGATAGACTGGTAGGTGGGGAATTAGGTAGATGGATGGGTAGATAGGTAGATGAGTAGGTGGGTATGTAGGTTGGATTACAATGTGGGTGGGTAGGTGAGCAGATAAGTTTGGGTAGATGGGTACGTAGTGTACGTAGTTTCGGGTAGGTCTGTGTGGCGTATCCGAGTGGGTTTGGGTTTAGGTGGGTAGGTAGAAAGATAAAAGGATAGGCAGTTAGCTAAATGTATCGTGGGAAATGTACTGCTTTCTTTATCATCAGACCTCGTTGAGTTTTTTGCCTGGTTATTTTGTTAGTACTGCTTATTTATTTTCTTCTTGACAACTTCTCGTATTCTACAGCAGAATCCTCCTACTTGAAGACTGGTAATAGAACTTGGCAAGTCTGCATGTCCATTAGTCTCATTCCCCCATTGCTTGCCTTCTTTTGCTCTTCTCTAATTTATACGCTATGACGAAAGCAACTGTTAGACGATAAAAAAAAAGAAATACAAAATGTTGTCTTAAAGATCGTAATGCCTTCGTAAATAAAGTGATAGAGACTCCCAGAAACCAGTATATGATTTTTTAAAAATTTATTTGTATGTGAAGCGCTGCATTGAATAATTTGATAAATGTCAGAAGTCGAGTTATAACTTAGTATTAGTTCCAGGGCTTCCCTTGAAAAGTAGAATCAGGCGACAAGATAACGACTCAATGTTCAATGCGACAAGGTGTGGTTGGCAAAAATGAGAGTCGAGCGTCAATGCCAGTGAGCAGAAATCGAGGCTGTAACTACTCCTACATGGTCGAAAAATCGAAGCGCGCGGTTGGGAGCCAGAAGGGATGTAGGAGATTTGTTCGAAATACAGAAGATCAATATCTCTTCCAGTCCTCGGGTAATTCTGATCGTCTCTCAGCTGTCTCGTCTAGAAGTTTTGGTGATTCGCTTTCTAGAAGGTCGACAAAGGCGACCAATGAGGGATGTGATTAGGCTGGCAACCTCAACTGTGGAAAATAACCATTACCATTAACACCTAACAACAAACTAACTGACTACAGTAATAGTCAAGCAACATAAGGAAATCAATATAATCATCAATGGAGAAATAATCGAACAAGTACATACGTTTACATATTTAGGACAATACATAACAGAGGATGTCGGAAATAAGCCGGAAATTAAGACAAGGATTACATTGTAAAAAAAATTCCTTCCTAGATAAAAAATAAATTGCCAACCTCAAAGAATATCAGGATAGAACTGAGGAAAAGAATAATCGCTACTCATGTTAGGTAAATTGCACTTCATGGAGATGAAACATGGGCTCTAGCAAAGAAGGATTTCTTCTTCTTCTTCTTCTGCGTACACAGTCAGACAGTAACCATTATTTTTTCGAAAAAAGCGGCGGTCATCCTGAGGCTGTCGCCACTGCCATAGAGCTTGTCTTGCAGTTCCACTGGTAATGGCCACATCTGCTCTCTCTGATCCTCGTATGTCGGGCAGTTCTGCAGCAGATGTTCAGTGGTCATTTTACCAGTACCGCACGGGCATTCGTCGGTACCACCTATCTTCAATTTGTTGAATAGGTGGTACCTCAGTCTGTTGTGGCCAGTGCGAAGTCTGAAGACAACGACCTGCTCTCTTCGGTTCAACTGGTAATAGGCATCGTTTTTGGTGTAACCAGTATGTTCAGTTTCCCATTTGGTCATGTATCTGGCTTTGATAAGCCGTTTTGACTCTTCGTACGTCATACTGGTATCTGTTTGTGGTAGTCTTGCACCTTCTTTTGCCAGTCTGTCTGCCTCCTCGTTGCCTTGGATGTTGCAGTGTGACGGAACCCACTATACCACTACCCTTTTTGGTGCGGACTGCTGGCACAGTTTGCAGAGTGCTGCTCTTAAGTCATTAAGCTCAGTGTTTTTCTGGCTTTTTAGCGCTGTGACTATGGCGAGAGCATCTGTCAGCAGGACTATGTGACTCTCATTTTCACTGTGTGTCACCATTTCTTCCACTGCCGCCCTCAGTGCCTCTGCCTCCGCTCTGAAATTGCTTGTGTACTTACCAGTAGCGAATGACAGTGTTATTTTTCTGCCATTTGGTAGGTTCAGGAATGCTCCTGCCCCTCCGTTCTGTGTAGTGTTTGTTACAGAACCGTCGGTGTATGCATGGGTCCAGTCCATGCTTGGGTAGCTTTTCGTTATGAAGATTAGGGTAGTGTCTCTCCTTTCTTTTTCAGTCTGGCAGTTTTTGTTTGCAATACCTGGTATATTTTCTACCACCTCTGGAAATATATCCTGCCTCCAGGTAGGTTTTCGTACAGTAGTGATGGGTTTTGGTGTTGTTAGTGCGTTTATGGGATCTTCGTGCATCTTTGCTTTATCTATTTCTGCAAAGTTTCTCCGCTTTAGTTTCCCATTTCCCAAATTGTTTAGTCTCTGGTACATTGGATGGTCCGTCAGTCTTCGGAGTTTCTCTGACTGCAGCTGGGCTCTGCAGTCTCTTCTATCGGTCATGGATTGCAGTTTTGTAATCTTTTCAAGTTCTACAATTGGCGTTGACTTCATGCCTCCTGTTATAATTCTCATGGCTTGGTTTTGTAGTTTGTTAACTTTGTCGAAGTTCGCCTTCGCTGCTGTTGTCCATGCCGCAATGCCATACTCGAGAACTGGTCTCACTCTTCCAGTATACAGTTTCTTTAGTATGCCTTCGTCTGCTCCCCAGCTTGTGCCAGCAAGTTTCTTCATGATTGCCATTCTTTCTCTGGCTTTCATTCGGTTTCTCTCAATCTGACTTTTCCATGTCATGCGCCGATCAAATGTGACTCCCAGATAGGTTGGGTTGTCGTTTGGCTGCAGGAATTTGCCATTTAGACTTAATTTGGTACTTTGGGGTTTTAATGAAAGCGAGAATATTGTGCATGTGGTTTTCTCCTCGTTTATTTTGACCAGCCATGAGTTCGCCCACTCTTCCAGCGATGTTAGGGCCGTCTGCATCCGATTTCTTGCTATGGTGAGATTCTTTTCAGAGGTCCACATAGCCAGATCGTCTGCAAACATTGACCTATGGACTCTTCTTGGTATATTCTCTGTAATATCGTTTATATATACCAGGAAGAGTGTGGGTGACAATACTCCCCCTTGGGGTACTCCCTGCTCGAGTGTCACCTTTTTGCTCATATGCCCTTGTACTTGGACTCTGGCCGTTCTTTGTTTGAGGTAGTGGTTGATCCACTTGTACATCTTCCCATAGACATCACTTCTTCTTAGCTTGACTCTAAGTCCGTCCTTCCAGACTTTGTCAAATGCCTTTTCCAGATCCACCCAGACAGCTACTGTGTGTTTCTGTGCCTGGTAGGCATCTTCTATCTCCTGGGCTATGAGGATGACCTGGTCCTCAGTGGATCTGTGCTGTCTAAAGCCTGCTTGCTGTGGAATTAGTATTCGTTTTTCTTCCAGATGCCACATCAGTCTGGTGTTTATCATCCGTTACATCAGCTTGCCGACACAGCTCAGTAGGCTGATGGGCCTGTATCCATTTGGATCTGTTTTATCCTTTCCTGTTTTTGGTACTGGTACCAGTATTGCGTCTTTCCATGCCTGGGGTACAATACCCCTTTTCCAGCTTTGGTTCAGGACTGATAGCAGTTTCCTCTTCGCTGTTTGGCCCAGCCCCATCAGCATTTCGTTTGTTATCCCGTCTTTTCCGGGAGATTTCCTTTTCTTTAGTGTTCTCATAGCCTCTTCCATTTCGCGCATTGTTTGTTTGGCCATCATGTGCTCTTCAGGAGCCGTATTTATGTTTTCGTGTCCCTTTAGCTCTTCGCTAATGTCTGTATGCTTATCTGCAGGGACCTCGATGTGGTTTGCTCTGGCATAGTGATCGACAAAGGCGTTTGCGGCTTTCTTACCTGTGATCAAATTCTCGCCCTGCTTGATAGTAATTTGTTTATTTGACGGGGTTTCGTCGTTCATGGCTCTGACTAGCTTCCATAGCTTGTTCCCGTCTTTTTCCAGGTTTAGACTTTCCGTTTTATTTTTCCAGCTTTCTCTTGCTGTTTGCTTGAGAGTGTGTTTGTACTTCGCCGCGGCGGCTTTGAGGGCGATGTTTGCCTCCATGGATTTTTCTCGCTCTGCCATGTTCCTAGCATTTGTTACTGCATCTTCCACTTTCTGCAACTCATCATTCCAGTAGGGCTTATAGTTTTTCCTAGCTCCTCTTGGGATGGTTTCAGTGGCGGCTTGCATTATTGCCTTGCTTAGGCTCTCTACCATGGGCTTCATTTTGGTGTTTCGTGTGTTGATGGTTTCACACAGCCCATCTGTCAGGATTGCAAATCTGTCCCAGTCGGCTCGTTTGTAATTCCAACGTGGGAGCGGTTTTGTTTCCTGGGGGCCTACTTCCATGTCAATGGTTAGCCTGATCGGCCTGTGGTCGCTACCTGCCAGTTGGTTTAGCACCTGAAAGAAGGATTTAAAAACACTTGGAAGCGTTTTAAATGGGGTATTATCTTACGAGCCATGTTCAAATGAAACCGGATCAAACTGCAACAAGGAAAAATACATGCGATGCGCATGGTGACGTCACTTCTGGTCTAAACAGCATATACCAACCGTCAAGTTTGCAAAATTGTATTATACTCCGACTCATAGTTTTCTCAGCAGACCGTTGAATACATGGCGGGTGTGATAAGGATTCAGTCCAGAGTTGATCAGCGAGAAGTGATTCGGTTTCTAACAGCTTAAGGATGTCGACCAGTTGACATTCATCGCAGAATGCAGGCAGTGAATGGGGACAAAAGTGTATCGAAGACAACAGTGAAGAACTGGACAACGATGTTTAAAGAAGGACGTGAGTTAACGCAACAATATGCGCCTGACCTGGTCTCAGAGGATCTTTCGTTAACTCGCGGACATATAGGTATGCTTGGAATGCAGTGAAGTCGATTTTTAAGAACAGGACAAAGTACATGTATAGCTAATAGTTGTCCATCACAAGTGATAAAGACCACTCTCTTTGTTCAGCCGTGTGGACAGTCGTATCTCTTGCTGTGTCTGCTGAAATGGGTGACTTGCGCGGTGATTTGGATTAAAGTGAGGAAGAAACTGCGCCTTTTGTCAACCTCACTCACAGAGCCTAAGCTACCTTTTGCCAGTGGCAAGACATTCATCGAGACGACTGGAGATAGCATAGGATGCAGATTTTGTCTCAGGGTTACCACCGAAGCCTTTCCGTAAACATGTAACCCGCAGGGTAGAAAGTTGGGAAGGCATCTAATGCAGTTTGTCGTGCCTTTTCGATAACGACAAGAGGTCGTATGGAAAACACTCAGCGTGTGAGTGAGTCTGGCATCTCTCCCCAGCTGTATTCATCTCATCATAGTAGCATCTAAAATTCCCACACGCCAAATTCGTGAAGGTGAACCGGCAGAACTAACTCGTGAAACACGACACAGGTATAACTGGTATAAGCGTAGTTCCATTCACTGATTCAGCCGGCGTCCAGACCAGGATAAACGGATGGAAGAAATCACAAAAAAAGAACGAAATAACAAGTCCCGGCGGAAAACAACAATGTGAACACAAGTGTAAGTCGTCGACTAGTGTGAATTCCAGGCAAATCCGTGGTCTAGCGGCATCCATAATGATCCAAAACAGTAGAGAAATGTAGACTCGCAGCCAGTTATGGCGCCATCTTTGCCAGATTTTCCATGTATAGCTAGCTTAAGACATATTACCTTAAAGTTATATTACAACATCACTTCTAATCAAACAAGAAGAGACAGGAAAATGCATCAGATATATTCTGAAAAGGTAGGCATAGAAAGCATTGTGATAAAGGATAAGATCGAGGTCGTGAGATATAGAGAACGGCAATTAAGAATTATCTGGGATGGTACGACAAGTCAGATTGTAAGAATAAGAAATTCTTACAGAACAGAAGGTTGAGTGATATGACAAGTTAGATTGAAAGATATCTCAAGTGATGAAATGCTTACAGAACAGTTAGTTAAGTCATATGACAATTTAGATTGAAAGAAATATCAAGTGATGAAATGCTTACAGAACAGTTAGTTAAGTCATATGACAAGTTAGATTGAAAGATATCTCAAGTGATGAAATGCTTACAGAACAGTTAGTTAAGTGATATGACAAGTTAGATTGAAATATAGCTCAAGTGATGAAATGCTTACAGAACAGTTAGTTAAGTCATGTGACAAGTTAGATTGAAAGATATCTCAAGTGATGAAATGCTTACAGAACAGTTAGTTAAGTCATATGACAAGTTAGATTGAAAGATATCTCAAGTGATGAAATGCTTACAGAACAGTTAGTTAAGTGATATGACAAGTTAGATTGAAAGATATCTCAAGTGATGAAATGCTTACAGAACAGTTAGTTAAGCGATTTGACAAGTTAGATTGAAAGATATCTCAAGCGATGAAATGCTAACAGAACAGTTAGTTAAGCGATATGACAAGTTAGATTGACAGATATCTCAAGTGATGAAATGCTTACAGAACAGTTAGTTAAGCGATGTGACAAGTTAGATTGAAAGATATCTCAAGTGATGAAATGCTTACAGAACAGTTAGTTAAGTCATTTGACAAGTTAGATTGAAAGATATCTTAAGGGATGAAATGCTTACAGAACAGTTAGTTAAGCGATATGACAAGTTAGATTGAAAGATATCTCAAGTGATGAAATGCTTACAGAACAGTTAGTTAAGCGATGTGACAAGTTAGATTGAAAGAAATATCAAGTGATGAAATGCTTACAGAACAGTTAGTTAAGCGATATGACAAGTTAGATTGAAAGAAATCTCAAGTGATGAAATGCTTACAGAACAGTTAGTTAAGCGATGTGACAAGTTAGATTGAAAGATATCTCAAGTGATGAAATGCTTACAGAACAGTTAGTTAAGTCATATGACAATTTAGATTGAAAGAAATATCAAGTGATGAAATGCTTACAGAACAGTTAGTTAAGTCATATGACAAGTTAGATTGAAAGATATCTCAAGTGATGAAATGCTTACAGAACAGTTAGTTAAGTCATATGACAAGTTAGATTGAAAGATATCTCAAGTGATGAAATGCTTACAGAACAGTTAGTTAAGCGATGTGACAAGTTAGATTGAAAGATATCTCAAGTGATGAAATGCTTACAGAACAGTTAGTTAAGTGATATGACAAGTTAGATTGAAAGATATCTCAAGTGATGAAATGCTTACAGAACAGTTAGTTAAGTCATATGACAAATTAGATTGAAAGATATCTCAAGTGATGAAATGCTTACAGAACAGTTAGTTAAGTCATTGGATAACTTAGATTGAAAGATATCTTAAGTGATGAAATTCTTACAGAACAGTTAGTTAAGTCATATGACAAGTTAGATTGAAAGATATCTCAAGTGATGAAATTCTTACAGAACAGATGGTTGAGTGATATGACAAGTTAGATTGAAAGATATCTCAAGTGATGAAATGCTTACAGAACAGATGGTTGAGTGATATGACAAGTTAGATTGAAAGATATCTCAAGCGATGAAATTCTTACAGAACAGATGGTTGAGTGATATGACAAGTTAGAATGAAAGATATCTCAAGTGATGAAATGCTTACAGAACAGTTAGTTAAGCGATATGACAAGTTAGATTGAAAGAAATCTCAAGTGATGAAATGCTTACAGAACAGTTAGTTAAGCGATATGACAAGTTAGATTGAAAGATATCTCAAGTGATGAAATGCTTACAGAACAGTTAGTTAAGCGATATGACAAGTTAGATTGAAAGATATCTCAAGTGATGAAATGCTTACAGAACAGTTAGTTAAGTGATATGACAAGTTAGATTGAAAGATATCTCAAGTGATGAAATGCTTTCAGAACAGTTAGTTAAGTCATATGACAAGTTAGATTGAAAGATATCTCAAGTGAAGAAATGCTTACAGAACAGTTAGTTAAGTCATATGACAAGTTAGATTGAAAGATATCTCAAGTGAGGAAATTCTTACAGAACAGTTAGTTAAGTCATATGACAAGTTAGATTGAAAGATATCTCAAGTGATGAAATTCTTACAGAACAGATGGTTGAGTAATATGACAAGTTAGATTGAAAGATATCTCAAGTGATGAAATGCTTACAGAACAGATGGTTTAGTGATATGACAAGTTAGATTGAAAGATATCTCAAGTGATGAAATTCTTACAGAACAGATGGTTGAGTGATATGACAAGTTAGATTGAAAGATATCTCAAGTGATGAAATTCTTACAGAACAGATGGTTGAGTGATATGACAAGTTAGATTGAAAGATATCTCAAGTGATGAAATGCTTGCAGAACAGTTAGTTAAGCGATATGACAAGTTAGATTGAAAGATATCTCAAGTGATGAAATGCTTACAAAACAGTTAGTTAAGCGATATGACAAGTTAGATTGAAAGAATACTCAAGTGATGAAATGCTTACAGAACAGTTAGTTAAGCGATGTGACAAGTTAGATTGAAAGATATCTCAAATGATGAAATGCTTACAGAACAGTTAGTTAAGTCATATGACAAGTTAGATTGAAAGATATCTCAAGTGATGAAATGCTTACAGAACAGTTAGTTAAGCGATATGACAAGTTAGATTGAAAGAAATCTCAAGTGATGAAATGCTTACAGAACAGTTAGTTAAGCGATATGACAAGTTAGATTGAAAGATATCTCAAGTGATGAAATGCTTACAGAACAGTTAGTTAAGCGATATGACAAGTTAGATTGAAAGATATCTCAAGTAATGAAATGCTTACAGAACAGTTAGTTAAGTCATATGACAAGTTAGATTGAAAGATATCTCAAGTGATGAAATGCTTACAGAACAGTTAGTTAAGCGATTTGACAAGTTAGATTGAAAGATATCTCAAGTGATGAAATGCTTACAGAACAGTTAGTTAAGCGATATGACAAGTTAGATTGACAGATATCTCAAGTGATGAAATGCTTACAGAACAGTTAGTTAAGCGATGTGACAAGTTAGATTGAAAGATATCTCAAGTGATGAAATGCTTACAGAACAGTTAGTTAAGTCATTTGACAAGTTAGATTGAAAGATATCTTAAGGGATGAAATGCTTACAGAACAGTTAGTTAAGCGATATGACAAGTTAGATTGAAAGATATCTCAAGTGATGAAATGCTTACAGAACAGTTAGTTAAGCGATGTGACAAGTTAGATTGAAAGAAATATCAAGTGATGAAATGCTTACAGAACAGTTAGTTAAGCGATATGACAAGTTAGATTGAAAGAAATCTCAAGTGATGAAATGCTTACAGAACAGTTAGTTAAGCGATGTGACAAGTTAGATTGAAAGATATCTCAAGTGATGAAATGCTTACAGAACAGTTAGTTAAGTCATATGACAATTTAGATTGAAAGAAATATCAAGTGATGAAATGCTTACAGAACAGTTAGTTAAGTCATATGACAAGTTAGATTGAAAGATATCTCAAGTGATGAAATGCTTACAGAACAGTTAGTTAAGTCATATGACAAGTTAGATTGAAAGATATCTCAAGTGATGAAATGCTTACAGAACAGTTAGTTAAGCGATGTGACAAGTTAGATTGAAAGATATCTCAAGTGATGAAATGCTTACAGAACAGTTAGTTAAGTGATATGACAAGTTAGATTGAAAGATATCTCAAGTGATGAAATGCTTACAGAACAGTTAGTTAAGTCATATGACAAATTAGATTGAAAGATATCTCAAGTGATGAAATGCTTACAGAACAGTTAGTTAAGTCATTGGATAACTTAGATTGAAAGATATCTTAAGTGATGAAATTCTTACAGAACAGTTAGTTAAGTCATATGACAAGTTAGATTGAAAGATATCTCAAGTGATGAAATTCTTACAGAACAGATGGTTGAGTGATATGACAAGTTAGATTGAAAGATATCTCAAGTGATGAAATGCTTACAGAACAGATGGTTGAGTGATATGACAAGTTAGATTGAAAGATATCTCAAGCGATGAAATTCTTACAGAACAGATGGTTGAGTGATATGACAAGTTAGAATGAAAGATATCTCAAGTGATGAAATGCTTACAGAACAGTTAGTTAAGCGATATGACAAGTTAGATTGAAAGAAATCTCAAGTGATGAAATGCTTACAGAACAGTTAGTTAAGCGATGTGACAAGTTAGATTGAAAGATATCTCAAATGATGAAATGCTTACAGAACAGTTAGTTAAGTCATATGACAAGTTAGATTGAAAGATATCTCAAGTGATGAAATGCTTACAGAACAGTTAGTTAAGTGATATGACAAGTTAGATTGAAAGATATCTCAAGTGATGAAATGCTTACAGAACAGTTAGTTAAGCGATTTGACAAGTTAGATTGAAAGATATCTCAAGTGATGAAATGCTTACAGAACAGTTAGTTAAGCGATATGACAAGTTAGATTGACAGATATCTCAAGTGATGAAATGCTTACAGAACAGTTAGTTAAGCGATGTGACAAGTTAGATTGAAAGATATCTCAAGTGATGAAATGCTTACAGAACAGTTAGTTAAGTCATTTGACAAGTTAGATTGAAAGATATCTTAAGGGATGAAATGCTTACAGAACAGTTAGTTAAGCGATATGACAAGTTAGATTGAAAGATATCTCAAGTGATGAAATGCTTACAGAACAGTTAGTTAAGCGATGTGACAAGTTAGATTGAAAGAAATATCAAGTGATGAAATGCTTACAGAACAGTTAGTTAAGCGATATGACAAGTTAGATTGAAAGAAATCTCAAGTGATGAAATGCTTACAGAACAGTTAGTTAAGCGATGTGACAAGTTAGATTGAAAGATATCTCAAGTGATGAAATGCTTACAGAACAGTTAGTTAAGTCATATGACAATTTAGATTGAAAGAAATATCAAGTGATGAAATGCTTACAGAACAGTTAGTTAAGTCATATGACAAGTTAGATTGAAAGATATCTCAAGTGATGAAATGCTTACAGAACAGTTAGTTAAGTCATATGACAAGTTAGATTGAAAGATATCTCAAGTGATGAAATGCTTACAGAACAGTTAGTTAAGCGATGTGACAAGTTAGATTGAAAGATATCTCAAGTGATGAAATGCTTACAGAACAGTTAGTTAAGTGATATGACAAGTTAGATTGAAAGATATCTCAAGTGATGAAATGCTTACAGAACAGTTAGTTAAGTCATATGACAAATTAGATTGAAAGATATCTCAAGTGATGAAATGCTTACAGAACAGTTAGTTAAGTCATTGGATAACTTAGATTGAAAGATATCTTAAGTGATGAAATTCTTACAGAACAGTTAGTTAAGTCATATGACAAGTTAGATTGAAAGATATCTCAAGTGATGAAATTCTTACAGAACAGATGGTTGAGTGATATGACAAGTTAGATTGAAAGATATCTCAAGTGATGAAATGCTTACAGAACAGATGGTTGAGTGATATGACAAGTTAGATTGAAAGATATCTCAAGCGATGAAATTCTTACAGAACAGATGGTTGAGTGATATGACAAGTTAGAATGAAAGATATCTCAAGTGATGAAATGCTTACAGAACAGTTAGTTAAGCGATATGACAAGTTAGATTGAAAGAAATCTCAAGTGATGAAATGCTTACAGAACAGTTAGTTAAGCGATATGACAAGTTAGATTGAAAGATATCTCAAGTGATGAAATGCTTACAGAACAGTTAGTTAAGCGATATGACAAGTTAGATTGAAAGATATCTCAAGTGATGAAATGCTTACAGAACAGTTAGTTAAGTGATATGACAAGTTAGATTGAAAGATATCTCAAGTGATGAAATGCTTTCAGAACAGTTAGTTAAGTCATATGACAAGTTAGATTGAAAGATATCTCAAGTGAAGAAATGCTTACAGAACAGTTAGTTAAGTCATATGACAAGTTAGATTGAAAGATATCTCAAGTGAGGAAATTCTTACAGAACAGTTAGTTAAGTCATATGACAAGTTAGATTGAAAGATATCTCAAGTGATGAAATTCTTACAGAACAGATGGTTGAGTAATATGACAAGTTAGATTGAAAGATATCTCAAGTGATGAAATGCTTACAGAACAGATGGTTTAGTGATATGACAAGTTAGATTGAAAGATATCTCAAGTGATGAAATTCTTACAGAACAGATGGTTGAGTGATATGACAAGTTAGATTGAAAGATATCTCAAGTGATGAAATTCTTACAGAACAGATGGTTGAGTGATATGACAAGTTAGATTGAAAGATATCTCAAGTGATGAAATGCTTGCAGAACAGTTAGTTAAGCGATATGACAAGTTAGATTGAAAGATATCTCAAGTGATGAAATGCTTACAAAACAGTTAGTTAAGCGATATGACAAGTTAGATTGAAAGAATACTCAAGTGATGAAATGCTTACAGAACAGTTAGTTAAGCGATGTGACAAGTTAGATTGAAAGATATCTCAAATGATGAAATGCTTACAGAACAGTTAGTTAAGTCATATGACAAGTTAGATTGAAAGATATCTCAAGTGATGAAATGCTTACAGAACAGTTAGTTAAGCGATATGACAAGTTAGATTGAAAGAAATCTCAAGTGATGAAATGCTTACAGAACAGTTAGTTAAGCGATATGACAAGTTAGATTGAAAGATATCTCAAGTGATGAAATGCTTACAGAACAGTTAGTTAAGCGATATGACAAGTTAGATTGAAAGATATCTCAAGTAATGAAATGCTTACAGAACAGTTAGTTAAGTCATATGACAAGTTAGATTGAAAGATATCTCAAGTGATGAAATGCTTACAGAACAGTTAGTTAAGCGATTTGACAAGTTAGATTGAAAGATATCTCAAGTGATGAAATGCTTACAGAACAGTTAGTTAAGCGATATGACAAGTTAGATTGACAGATATCTCAAGTGATGAAATGCTTACAGAACAGTTAGTTAAGCGATGTGACAAGTTAGATTGAAAGATATCTCAAGTGATGAAATGCTTACAGAACAGTTAGTTAAGTCATTTGACAAGTTAGATTGAAAGATATCTTAAGGGATGAAATGCTTACAGAACAGTTAGTTAAGCGATATGACAAGTTAGATTGAAAGATATCTCAAGTGATGAAATGCTTACAGAACAGTTAGTTAAGCGATGTGACAAGTTAGATTGAAAGAAATATCAAGTGATGAAATGCTTACAGAACAGTTAGTTAAGCGATATGACAAGTTAGATTGAAAGAAATCTCAAGTGATGAAATGCTTACAGAACAGTTAGTTAAGCGATGTGACAAGTTAGATTGAAAGATATCTCAAGTGATGAAATGCTTACAGAACAGTTAGTTAAGTCATATGACAATTTAGATTGAAAGAAATATCAAGTGATGAAATGCTTACAGAACAGTTAGTTAAGTCATATGACAAGTTAGATTGAAAGATATCTCAAGTGATGAAATGCTTACAGAACAGTTAGTTAAGTCATATGACAAGTTAGATTGAAAGATATCTCAAGTGATGAAATGCTTACAGAACAGTTAGTTAAGCGATGTGACAAGTTAGATTGAAAGATATCTCAAGTGATGAAATGCTTACAGAACAGTTAGTTAAGTGATATGACAAGTTAGATTGAAAGATATCTCAAGTGATGAAATGCTTACAGAACAGTTAGTTAAGTCATATGACAAATTAGATTGAAAGATATCTCAAGTGATGAAATGCTTACAGAACAGTTAGTTAAGTCATTGGATAACTTAGATTGAAAGATATCTTAAGTGATGAAATTCTTACAGAACAGTTAGTTAAGTCATATGACAAGTTAGATTGAAAGATATCTCAAGTGATGAAATTCTTACAGAACAGATGGTTGAGTGATATGACAAGTTAGATTGAAAGATATCTCAAGTGATGAAATGCTTACAGAACAGATGGTTGAGTGATATGACAAGTTAGATTGAAAGATATCTCAAGCGATGAAATTCTTACAGAACAGATGGTTGAGTGATATGACAAGTTAGAATGAAAGATATCTCAAGTGATGAAATGCTTACAGAACAGTTAGTTAAGCGATATGACAAGTTAGATTGAAAGAAATCTCAAGTGATGAAATGCTTACAGAACAGTTAGTTAAGCGATGTGACAAGTTAGATTGAAAGATATCTCAAATGATGAAATGCTTACAGAACAGTTAGTTAAGTCATATGACAAGTTAGATTGAAAGATATCTCAAGTGATGAAATGCTTACAGAACAGTTAGTTAAGCGATATGACAAGTTAGATTGAAAGAAATCTCAAGTGATGAAATGCTTACAGAACAGTTAGTTAAGCGATATGACAAGTTAGATTGAAAGATATCTCAAGTGATGAAATGCTTACAGAACAGTTAGTTAAGCGATATGACAAGTTAGATTGAAAGATATCTCAAGTGATGAAATGCTTACAGAACAGTTAGTTAAGTGATATGACAAGTTAGATTGAAAGATATCTCAAGTGATGAAATGCTTTCAGAACAGTTAGTTAAGTCATATGACAAGTTAGATTGAAAGATATCTCAAGTGAAGAAATGCTTACAGAACAGTTAGTTAAGTCATATGACAAGTTAGATTGAAAGATATCTCAAGTGAGGAAATTCTTACAGAAAAGTTAGTTAAGTCATATGACAAGTTAGATTGAAAGATATCTCAAGTGATGAAATTCTTACAGAACAGATGGTTGAGTGATATGACAAGTTAGATTGAAAGATATCTCAAGTGATGAAATGCTTACAGAACACATGGTTTAGTGATATGACAAGTTAGATTGAAAGATATCTCAAGTGATGAAATTCTTACAGAACAGATGGTTGAGTGATATGACAAGTTAGATTGAAAGATATCTCAAGTGATGAAATTCTTACAGAACAGATGGTTGAGTGATATGACAAGTTAGATTGAAAGATATCTCAAGTGATGAAATGCTTACAGAACAGTTAGTTAAGCGATATGACAAGTTAGATTGAAAGATATCTCAAGTGATGAAATGCTTACAGAACAGTTAGTTAAGCGATATGACAAGTTAGATTGAAAGAAATCTCAAGTGATGAAATGCTTACAGAACAGTTAGTTAAGCGATGTGACAAGTTAGATTGAAAGATATCTCAAATGATGAAATGCTTACAGAACAGTTAGTTAAGTCATATGACAAGTTAGATTGAAAGATATCTCAAGTGATGAAATGCTTACAGAACAGTTAGTTAAGCGATATGACAAGTTAGATTGAAAGAAATCTCAAGTGATGAAATGCTTACAGAACAGTTAGTTAAGCGATATGACAAGTTAGATTGAAAGATATCTCAAGTGATGAAATGCTTACAGAACAGTTAGTTACGCGATATGACAAGTTAGATTGAAAGATATCTCAAGTGATGAAATGCTTACAGAACAGTTAGTTAAGTGATATGACAAGTTAGATTGAAAGATATCTCAAGTGATGAAATGCTTACAGAACAGTTAGTTAAGAGATATGACAAGTTAGATTGAAAGATATCTAAAGTGATGAAATGCTTACAGAACAGTTAGTTAAGCGATATGACAAGTTAGATTGAAAGATATCTCAAGTGATGAAATGCTTACAGAACAGTTAGTTAAGCGATTTGACAAGTTAGATTGAAAGATATCTCAAGTGATGAAATGCTTACAGAACAGTTAGTTAAGCGATATGACAAGTTAGATTGAAAGAAATCTCAAGTGATGAAATGCTTACAGAACAGTTAGTTAAGCGATATGACAAGTTAGATTGAAAGATATCTCAAGTGATGAAATGCTTACAAGACGGTTGAGACACTACGAAGATTTGCAAAGATGATGTCTTTTTAGGAAAAGGATGATGATGTTAATTGTAATGTTTTTTTCTTGATGTTAATCTTAATGAGAATGATAATAGTGATAATGTTAAATATGATAATGATGGTGATGCTACATGCGACATTGTCCTCGTTGAAAAAAAAAAAATATACGGAACATTTCATGTTAACTCTAAATCATTACACAATTTATCTGGCTCACCAAATCTGCATTCTGAAATCAGTCGATGCAATCTGTGGAAGTGAAACACCCAAAATATATCGAGAAGTAAAAATAGCATAGAGCACAAAAATATTAAGAATCTCGATACAGTTACGCCAACTGATTCGTCGTTGTCTGCTATAGATTAGATCCACATAAGCTGCGCTTTCTAAGTTCAGGTTGAGTTATGTTTATTTCTTTGTAAAACTTAAGATAACACAATGTTCGAAACCATCAAGGTAGTTTGATACGCCTATGTAAAAGGGTGTGGGAGATTTGCTGAGGATCTAGGACACAGGTAAACAACGTAGGTAGGGGCCAGGGATGGTGAAAAGGATATACCATAATTGGGACAATTGTCCGAGTAAATACGATATTGGTCCTGAAATGTTAGGCGCTATAGCAATATTTGTAGGCGCCATAGCGAACTCACACCCGGAATGTGTCGTGACATGCCGTATATACTATATAAACCCCTCTAGCATGTAAGGCTACTAAACTCTTTGCTTTACAGACTTTGCCATTTATCTGGCACTCCAGAAGTCGGTGTATAGGTTCAATACTACAACGGATTGCCTTACAAAGCTTTAAGGAATCATGAGTCCATTCGTTTGCAGCACAGTTCTAGTGACAATTGTTTTTACATAGAAAGGTTGCTAGTCCCAAACACAGACTTGCTTAATCGCATGTCATGACTAACCGGAATGGAAACAATGGCCTCTATCGAGAACTACTTTTACTTCGTGCGTGCACGCCGAGGGACGGTCAGCAGCGTGGGCAGACAATGGACAAGTGTTGTGCAAACATATCTTACTTCTTCTTCTTCTTCGTACGCTGTCAGACGTCAACTTGAATTTGTTCTAAGAAAGCAGCTGTCATCCTGAGGCTGTCGACACTGCCATAGAGCTTGTCTAGTGTTGTCACTGGTGATGGCCACATGTGCTTTCTCTGGTACTCGTATGTCGAGCAACTTAGCAGCAGATGTTCAGCGGTCATTTTCCCTGTACCACAGGTGCATTCGTCAGTGCCACCTATCTTCAGTTTATTGAATAGATGGCACCTCAGTCTGTTGTGGCCTGTGTGGAGTCTGAGGACCACGACCTGCTCTCTTCTGTTCAACTGGTAATAGGCATCGTTTTTTGTGTAGCCAGTATGTTCTGTTTCGCATTTGGCCATGTTCTGGCCCTAATAAACCTTTTGGACTCTTCGTAGATCACACTAGAATCTGGTTATGGAAGTCTTACACCTTATTTTGCCAGTCTGTCTGCCTCCTCGTTGTCTTGCATCCCACTGTACCACTACTTTTTTTGGTGCGGACTACTAGCATAGTTGACAGAGTACTGCTCTTAAATCATTAAGTTCAGTATTTTTCTGGCTTTTTAGTGCTGTGACCACGGTTAGGGCATCTGTAAACATGACTACCTGGCTTTCACTGCTTTCGCTGAACGAATCTTACGATACATGCTAACTCGCCACAGTTGACAGTGTACAGTCATTGATGCGTCATTTGCTACTCTAACCAAGAACTAACGATTTGGCACTACATTCATGCGCGTCACTAATTAGATGTCGAGGCGTCTGACTGTCTTATAGAGTCATAGCTACTCTCCCAGTTTACCCGCTCCTGTTGAAATTTCGCCAATTAATGCTTTATTTTAAATAGACAATCGCATTTCCCTGATCCGTACTAGTTCTGAGTGGGTTGTTCAATGCCAATTAACTGAGTGGAAATGATCTCTCTGAATATGAAAGAAGTTCTAGAAATATGAAGAAATTAAATATTATGAAGCCGGAAATAACACTTTCCCTCGAGTTTCTAATAAGCAGAAAAAATGTATTTTGGGCGTGTGTGTGTGTAGGTGGGTGGGTTGTGGGTGTTTGTAGGTGGGTTTGAGTTGGTGCGTGGACTTTAAGTGGGTGGGTGAGTATTAAAGGTTTAGATTTGGTGAGTGGGTGCGCGTGCACGCCTGTCTGTCTGTGGGCGGGTCTGAGAAGGAAAACTCTCCATCCCGTGACATTGCGCCAGCAACTCAAGCTAAACGTCTGTCAAATATGGAGTATCCATGATGGTTGGATAGGAATTTATAAGCAATACCACTACTATAAGATAATCATCATCATGCGTCGTGCCATGGAGAGTTTTCGTTCAATTTCTCTACAACCATCTGTTCACTTAACATTTCAAATCGTCCAGCTTATCATACCAGCACAGTTTACTCTTCTTTGTCGTTTTCTCGTGCCTCACAATAACAAGAAAAAGTTGAATAAAACAGAGTTGGATCGGAAGTAGGAAGAAGAGAAGAAAAGAATATAGAAAAAGAGGGAGAAGTAGAAGAAAGAAAGAAAGAAAAAAGAAAGGAATACAGAAATGAATGAAGAAACCACACAGTGAAAATGAAAGCCATATAGTCCTGCTTACAGATGCTCTCGCCGTAGTCACAGCGCTAAAAAGCCAGAAAAATACTGAGCTTAATGACTTAAGAGCAGCACTCTGCAAACTGTGCCAGCAGTCCGCACCAAAAAGGGTAGTGGTACAGTGGGTCCCATCACACTGCAACATCCAAGGCAACGAGGAGGCAGACAGACTGGCAAAAGAAGGTGCAAGACTACCACAAACAGATACTAGTTTGACGTACGAAGAGTCAAAACGGCTTATCAAAGCCAGATACATGACCAAATGGGAAACCGAACATACTGGTTACACCAAAAACGATGCCTATTACCAGTTGAACCGAAGAGAGCAGGTCGTTGTCTTCAGACTTCGCACTGGCCACAATAGACTGAGGTACCACCTATTCAACAAATTGAAGATAGGGTGTACCGACGAATGCCCGTGCGGTACTGGTAAAATGACCGCTGAACATCTGCTGCAGAACTGCCCGACATACGAGGATCAGAGAGAGCAGATGTGGCCATCACCAGTGGAACTGCAAGATAAGCTCTATGGCAGTGGCGACAGCCTCAGGATGACCGCCGCTTTTTTCGAAAAAATAATGGTTACTGTCTGACTGCGTACGCAGAAGAAGAAGAAGAAGAAGAATGAAGAAACAAAGGAAGCAAGTAAGCAACAAAGCAGGAAAGCAAGAAATAAAATGAGGGAAAGAAAGAACTAAAGATAGATAGAAAGAAAGACAGATAGAAAGAAAAAAGAACGAAAGACAGACAGAAAGTAAAAGAACGAAAGAATGAATGAAAGAAAGAAAGAAAGAAAGAAAGAAAGTAAGAAAAAACAAGCGGATCAAAGAGATTCAAGATGAGAAAGATCACAAATAAGTAGAGGATCACATAATGCCTAAATAAACCCACAAAGATACACAAAAACACAATGTGGAAAAAGGTAATGTATATGTCGCAATAATTAGTTGAATGATTAGAGATATATCTATTAACACCCTTTTTTTCTTTTACCCTTTATTTCAGTTCACGCCAAATTAAGTCATCGTCACAGTGTGCCTAACATCGCCCAGAACCCAACATTAGATTTCCTGTATCGACGCCCATGACATCTCTTCTTCAGCAGCCTCACTGACAAGATGTTTCACGCCGGAGGACACAAGGGTGTCACCAGCCGGGGCATGTCCAGTGGCTTGGGCCGGCACTATCCTCACTTCTTGAGTCACTTAGACTGGAAATCTCCCCTGAGATGTGGCATTTTATTCTGTACATTCAGCGGGATACTATTGGTCATTGGCGTCATATTGACATGGCTAGGTATACATATTAGTGAACTGCATGTTAGCCTGGAAGTTTGCATGTGTTAGGGGCATTGTCTGTGGGATTCAACTTCTGCACTTGTAAAAATGACAGTAAACAGGTAAAGGTAGTGCCGCAAGAGACACTGTTGTATGGTCAAAATAAACGAGGAAAAAACAACATGTACGATATTCTCGCTTTCAAACAAACTCCAAAACACCAACTAAAGAAACTGTACACTGGAAGAGTGAGACCAGTCCTCGAGTATGGCATTGCGGCATGGACAACTGCAGCAGAGGCGAACTTCGATAAAATTAGCAAAGTCCAAAACCAAGCCACGAGAGTTATAACAGGAGGCATGAAGTCAACGCCAATTGTAGAACTCGAAAAGATTACAAAACTGCAATCCATGACCGACAGAAGAGACTGCAGAGCCCAGCAGCAAGCAGAGAAACTCAGAAGACTGACTGACCATCCAATGCACCAGAGACTAAACAATTTCGGAAATGGGAAACTAAAGCGGAGAAACTTTGCAGAAATAGCCAAAGCAAAGATGCACTAAGACCCTATGAACGCACTAACAACACCAAAGCCCATCCCTACTGTACGAAAACCTTCCTGCAGGCAGGATATATTTCCAGAGGTGGTAGAAAATATACCAGGTATTGGAAACAAAAACTGCCAGACTGAAAAAGAAAGAAGAGATACAACCCTGAGGTACATAACGAAAAACTACCCAAGCATGGACTGGACCCATGCATACACTGACGGTTCTGTAACAAACACAACACAGAACGGAGGGTCAGGGGCATTCCTGAGCCTACCAAATGGCAGAAAAATAACACTGTCATTGGCAACTGGAAAATACACAAGCAATTTCAGAGCGGAGGCAGAGGCACTGACGGCGGCAGTGGAAGAAATGGTGACAGGTAAAAGGAATGAAAGCCATATAGTCCTGTTTATAGATGCCCTGGCCGTAGTCAAGCATTAAAAAGCCAGAAAAATACTGAACTTAATAATTTAGTAGCAGTACTCTGTCAACTATGCCAGCATTCCGCACCAAAAAGAACAGTGGTACAGTGGGTTCCTTCCCACTGCAACATCCAAGGCAACGAGGAGGCAGACAGGCTGGCAAAAGAAGGTGCAAGACTACCACAACCAGATACTAGTGTGGCATACGAAGAGTCAAAACAGCTTATTAGAGCTAGATACATGACCAAATGGGAAACAGAACATACTGGCTACACAAAAACGATGCCTATTACCAGTTGAACAGAAGAGAGCAGGTCGTGGTCCTCAGACTTCGCACTGGCCACAATAGACTGAGGTACCATCTATTCAACAAATTGAAGATAGGTGGCACTGACGAATGCTCGTATGGTACAGGGAAAATGACCGCTGAGCATTTGCTGCAAATCTGCCCAACATACGAGAATCAGAGAGAGCAGATGTGACCATCACCAGTGGCAACACTAGACAAGCTCTATGGCAGTGTCGACAGCCTCAGGATGACCGATGCTTTTTTCGAAGAAATAAATGTCGACGTCTGACAGCGTAAGAAGAAGAAGAAGAAGTATGAGATAAGTGTTTGAGAAATCATTGTAAAACGCTATGGCTAGTTTATGAGGTGTATTTGACAGTTTTCTTCCTTGATGTCGTTCCTTTTGAAACAGCAAGCCAGATACCAATGTACAGCTGGGACAAATTGAGCGTGTCGGTAATGGAGTTAAAAATCGTACTCTTTGCCGTGAAAAGTAACTAATAGGTTAGGTCAGGTCAGGAGCACACGTGAAGAAAACCACACGAAACCCTTTCTCTGTAAATGGCCGCTGCCTTGTACCTTTCCTACCAACACGGCAATCATTAGGTCAAAGCATTTCCATACAGCAATGTAGAATAACTGACTCGAATAAAGAAAGTTTTTTTTTCTGTATATATGCAAGGAATACAGTTTCAGATTGACATTTGTTTAAATGTCATTCTGAAACTGTATTCGTTCTATGTTGTATGACGTTTTTCACTGAAGAAAAACAGTAGAATATTGAAACTATAACCGTCGGCAAGAGCGAGAATCACCGCCAGCTTCCAATAATTTTTTTTTTTAAACAATACGGGAGAGTGAATTTATTGACGGAAAAAAATTTAGGGATTTATTAATTAATTACCATGTTCTGAGCGCTGCATCAAAGCTGAAGGACCAGGCAGAAAACTAGTGGATAACCATAAGCCTGGGGTAGAACTATTAGTAAATCCAATGTATCGCGGTTTAAAAAATATATGTTTTTCTAATTAAACCAATTGGAACAAGGCTATCTAAATACAGTCAGCCTCTGAATCCGAATCCAATGCCACTTTTTGAGATTGCCTAGGGTAGACAGAGAATGAGGATTATGGCCATAGGATATAAGTAAACCACAAAGATAATTTACCTCTTAGTTTTTACAATAAAAGAAAACTTTTTGTAAATTTGAAATGTTTCTTCTACGTATATCCGAACCCATTAATATTTTACAGAAAGCACCTTCATTAATGTAAAGCTAATGTTATGTGCCTGGTCATGCTAAATGCGGGAAAATATCCTATATCCAGCATTATTATTTTCGAGCCATTTTGTTCTGTGCGCTTTGTCAGATATGACGCAATTATCAGCTCAGTGCGAGAATGGCTTCCAGCGGCATTTTGTTCTTGGTAATTAAGTGTATTTACATCATTTGTCCACTCACCATTTTTATGTATTGTTATCTAGCTGGATCTTGATTGCACACTTAATATGTTAAAGAGTAAACGTATTATTAGGGTGCTATGCACTAGCAAATGATTTTTAGCGATTTACGGGAGCCTAGAATTTAACAGCCGTATCTATAGTCTTATTGCAATGGCGTATTCCCCACACAAATGAACCAGTACGTCTCAGGGGCCCTGGTGGCCACGAATGTTTTTTAATAGATGTAACTGCGGCACGTCCCAGTGCGCATTCGGACGTTCTTACTGTTATGGTCTTTCAGTTCTTCTCTTCTGGCTCCAACATATCCTTAATCAATTAATTCTGCACTTGGTGCCATCTATCTTTTCTTCATTAACCAATTTTCTCCAAACACCATATTTTTTTCAATGTTGGACCTCAAGTGTAATTTTTATTTAATATTAGGAACGAAAATTTAGTGGTAATTCCAAAGCTGAGCTAATACTAGTCAAGATATTGATTTTTTTTGTTCAGGAAAAATCAATAGAAATAAGGAATGCCATTTTTCCTATACCAATACATTGCTCATAATATAACCAATCTTGACATAAATTACAACCCACGGGCAAGAATCAAGGTGCGGAGGTTAAAAAAACGTCGAAAATGGTAAAAGATAATTTCAGGGCAGCTGACATCTCATCTTAAAGAGGATGACCCAAAATAGGAATCAGCGAAACGAATCCGCTACATTACTACTATGTTTCCGAGAAACTAGCAGGATTCTATAAAGTTTTAGCAAAACGCGTCTTATTTGTCGACTGTTCAGCTAAAAAATTAAGGATCTCCATAATACTTGATCTTCTGATTGCATGAATTTGCAACTGAAATGAATCTTCCTTTGAAATTGCTATTTTTGAAGGATTTTTTTTTCCTTTATTGTTAGTAACATTTCTTGTACAGATAATAGCCTTTTCCCATAATCTTTTTTGCACTGCTATATATAGTACGTTGAGACTGTAAGTTTTAGGTTTCTTTCCACTTGTGCCGTTAACCGTCGTGAGAAGCTTAAGTCGTCTATCCTGCGCCAAGTGCGCTACGTCGATCAATGTGAGCCTATCCACCTGCCTCGCGACCGCCCCCTTGCTCTAGCCAGATCTACCAGCTTTGTAAGTCATCAGTGGAAGTTGATGAGGGTGCATTCTCATGAGATTATCAAACCAAATTATTTTCTGCCTGGAAATGTGTTCGACACAAGACGTAGTGCCGACCATACTTCGAATGTCGTCGTTCCGCATTCTGTCTCTTCTGGTAACACCGATAATCGTCCTCAAACATTTCATTTCACAAGTCAAAATTCTGCTCTCGCGCGCCCTAGACAGAGGCCATGTTTGGCACTGGTAGCACGGAGTCAGCATAAATATACTGTGTGTCAGCTGTTGTTGTCAAACTAATGATCTGGTGTCTAAGCAGTTGGGACAGCTGATAAGTCACCGCAGATGCTTTCTGACATCTAGTCTCAATTTCCCTGTCGATCCTATCGTCTACCAAAAAAATACTGCCTAAATACTTGAACTCATAGACCTGTTGAAGAGGAATAACATTTAGACTTAGGTTGAGGTGCTCATGTGTTCTACTGATCGTGATAGTTGCTATTTTGTTCTCGCAATTTGCATACTGTATTTAGCACAGGTAGTCGCAAGCGCGTTCATGTGGTTTTGCAGTTTGTTTTCATCGTCGTACAGCAAGCACTGATCATCTGCAAAGAGTAATTCGTGTATTGAGTACGTTCTGCTTCAGATGTCTCAATTTTACAAGACTGTTGCGATTTTGTCCATGTAGATGTTAAACAACAGAGGAGAAAGCACACACTTGTCTCATACCGGTAGTGATTTCAAAAGCATATGTGACACCATCAGTCGTTCTGACGACTTTTGTACTCGAACGATACAGTATCTGACATTATAAAGAAGCTGGCCTTGTACACCATAATCTTCCAGTATCTTTCAAAGTTTAATCTTATCTACCCTATCAAACGCTTGTTCCTGATCAATGAGAGCAACACATAGATTTTCGTTGTATTCTATTGATCTTTCGCTTATTTGCCTTAAGGTGAACAGGGCGTCAGTATAGCTCATATCTCTGCGGAATCCAAATTGAGCTCTGGATAGATGAGGTTCAACAATAGGTCTTATTCTATGTTCCAGGATGTTGGCATACATTTTACCAGCGTTGCTAAGTAGCGATATGCCTCTGCACGTGTCCCAGTTTCTTTTGTCACCCTTTTTCTTCCAAATTGGAACGATTATAGCTGGATGCCTATCATCTGGTACGCTTCTGTCTTCCCATGCCTTTATAAAGAGTATGTAGCCAGAGTAACCCTGTTTGACACATGCATGAATCACCTCCGTTGTTATGCCGTCCTTGCCTGGTGACTTATTTCTCCTACTATTATTTATAGCTCTCTCTGTTTATTGAATCATTATGTCGGGTTCGCTTTGATCTGGGTTGCATGGTAGAAAAACTGAATCCCCTGTGGAGGTAGAAGAGTTGAAAAGTTTTTGAAAGTATTCCTTCCACCGATCTCTTCTGCTGAGTTCATTAAATATAGGAAAGCCGTAATTGTCGATGATGTCTGTGCAAGGATTGAAACACTCGTCTTTAATTCGCATCGCTTTGATACTTTTGAGATGGTCTGTAGGGCTCGCCATAATGTTTCCAAGAGTTTTTTCTGGCGTGTTTTTTATTACCCATTTGGCGTTTCGTTTTGCTGTCTGGTAGACGATGTAGTCATCTTGCGTTTTATAGATTAACCAACCCTTGCACGCTTTCTTTTCAGACAGTATAGCCGCCCTTACCACATCATTCCACAAGTTGTTCGCATCTGATTTTTTCCGTAACGTAAAACCTTTATTCCACAATACTTACGAAGTATAGTCGTCAACGTTGCTTTAAAGATAGCCCATTCACTATTTGTGTCCGTAGATTCTTCTGTAAGTGCCATTAAGACATATGTAACTTCTTGACATACACTATTCCGAACAGCTTCCTCCTCTCAATTGTTAAAGGTCTGTTACTAAAATTTGTTTGACTGTCTTTGTACTCATCCTGTGTGGAAGTACTTGTGTCAGCATAATGGTCAGTATCCATACAGATGTTAGAAATAACTCTAGAATCTGTTTTGTTTCTTCTCTGCATGTGTCTGATGAGAATGAAATCGATTTGGGACGCTATGTCTGTGTTGTTCCACCTGTACCACGTTTTAACATGACTGCGCCGGTGCTGGAAGATGGTATTTGTTATTATTAGCCCCTGCTCAATACATAGGTTTAATAAGCTCCTCTCCATTGCTGTTCCGTTCTAAAGCGGTGTCACCGTGGAACCCTAGGCAGCATTCATGAGATGATCTTTTCTTTCCCGTTCTTCCATTAAAGTGACCCATCACAATAAAAATCATCCGTGCCGTCAACGACGTTGATAGCGTCAGAAGGGCTCTGGAAGAATTCCATCGTGTCCTCCACATTGCTGTTGTCGTTTACACGGGGCGTAGATCTGGATCCGTGTCGTGGTTTTTCCACACTCCGTCAATTGTATACGCATCAGACTTTCACTGATGTATTCTGTGTTCGTAATAAACTTGACCTTCTCAGGGTGAATAAGAAAACCAAGACAGTGTTTGGCTCTTTCTTTGATGCTGACACCACTCCACAACAGAAAAAACCACCATGTACCTCCTTGATGTTCTGGCCTTTCCCTCTTGTATCTGAAAGGTCGAGGATCCCGACTCTAGCTTTAGTCATAAATTCTACCAACTCTGTTGTCTTTAAGCAAGTAAAATTCAAAGTCGCTTCTTTAGTCGTTCGCCTTATTCGTGACCTTTTCACCTCGCCCTGTTGCATTCCGTTGCGGCTATCTTAATTTAGCTCCATTATTGGTTTCAAAGCACGTAACCAATTGTGATACTTTCTTCTTCGCCACCGTTTCTTCTCAAACTTCAGCTATCAAATGCTGAAAAGAGTTTTGCAAGAAGCAGGATATAGTCCGTAGAACAGAATGCTTGACTTCGATATTTGCACCTTTTGCTCTGACACATCCAACTTCAGCACAGCATTTTTTTAAATATCGGGTTAGCCTTTCCTCTCGTTTCCTTCTCATTAGCCAGTCTGCTTTGCTGCAGCTTGTTATCTAGGATCACCACGTGGAGGGGGACATGGGTCAGCAGCTCTGTGTCGCTGGCCCTGACGCTATAAGTTATCTTTTTGTGGCTGACCGCTGCAGCTCATGCACTGCTCAGCATCTTGATCCCAAATTGTAAAACGTAAACTCTCCCATTCTCTCTCTCTCGCCCTCTTTCTCTCTCTCCCTCTCTCTCTCTCTCTCTCTCTCTCTTTCTCTCTCTCTATCTCTCTCTGTTTGTCTTCTACCATTGTGGCTCAAGAGTTCCTTTCTTGTGTATATTTGCAGTCGAGTGTTTAGACAAACAGATGGTTGACCTGGTGTGTCTTTACATGATGGAGGAGTCGCCTCCCTAGGACCTTCACTGGGCCAGTAGTGTGTCAAAATACTTCGTTACCGAGAGGGGCTCTTGCCCGAATGGTTTCGATGCCTCCCTGCGGAAAAGGAGGGCAGCGGATCGAATCCCCATTAAGGCATGTGTTGATTTCCTATTTGGGGTGAAATAAACAAACATAGTCAGCACACGACTTGGCGACAGGAGTGGCGAAGCCGCTTGTAGTCCTCTGCCTTAAAAAAACATAACTACCCTAGCAATGGGAATGAAGTCATAAAACAGTATACTTCATTACCTCTATATTGTTTTGACTAGGTCTCTGGGGCGAAGTGGTCAAGCCGTTTGCCTCGTGTCGAGGTTCGAATTCGAGCTGCGACAGTCGGTTCATGGTGGTAATTTCTTTTTCCGAGATCTCTGGGTTCATGACTTGAGCTACGGAGTTCATGCCTTGTGCGATGCTCTCAGTGCATCTCTGTGCATACCGTTCTGCTGAGAGCGACGGAGATCTTCAACTTTTTATATTGTTTTGACTGGACAAAAGAACATTTTCGGATTTGTCAAGTGCCAATGACTGTTTTACGTGCACATGGTGTGTATGGAGCTTCCGACTTCATGTTTTTATCTCAGATAAGACTAGGCGACGATCTTACTTCATTTGAAAAAAGGAACTGCTGTAGAGTTTCTGCATGAAATCACCGTGAAGCCACTGCTGAGAAAGGGCTGAGGTAAACAACATGTCCCGTCCATCTCCTCTGGGTCTATTTTGCAGAAACGTATGGACGTTCAACATGTTGGACTTGTTCAATCCTAACAGCACACAAGGTAGGTTACAGCACTACTATTCTTTTGACCTTTTTCGAGTTCGGTAACACAAGAACAAATGCTTATACTAAATGTTGTAGATAAATATAGTTATGGGTTCGGACTGATATTTGATCAAATATGCCACATTCTTGAGGCTTTGAACTCAACTCCGTCGTAACGGACGAGATTTCAACCGTAATAGCCAATTCCTTTACCTTTCTTGTTGTTGTTTGTTGTATTTGTTTTCCAAATGCTAAGACAAACTATCACTCTGTATCATTGGGATTCAATACCTTCCCATTTCGTTCTTTTCTTCGTTCGTTTATTGAGAGGTTAGCATCGTATCTCTCATCGATAGCGACCACTAAATATATGATTGGCCAAGCAAGATAATTATCGGAGATAAATAACAGTTTTGCACGTCCCGTTGCTCGCCTTTTTGGAAAGAACAATTGGTGATGTGATTATAAGTCCTATATTTCTCGGCAGATCTGAAAAGACACGAAACATAGTATAGTCACATTTTAGAACACACCGCTGCAAATGGTTGCCTGACTGTTAAAAAATGTAACGCATTTAGGAAGGGAACTCACAAAGGATGAGACGTTGTACAACACAGTATCTAATACGTCATTCCCAATCACAATACCTGCTATGGGACCACCCTTGCTGTCTTTTCAACTCGGCTCTAAATAGCCAGTCAAAGCCCGTCGTCCTGGCACTAGAAGAAATGTCCCATTAATGATAAACGCTTTCTTGAATACAGCTATTATTGTGAATCAGACATATTTCATTTCCGACGCGAGTTTTTCCCTTTTTCAGGCAAATTCATCCAAAAATGTCCGAAAGCACACGAGGATTAGCAGTTTTCTGAGAACACACAATGCCTGTCTGGGTAAATATGCTGGGCTATGGTTGCAGTCTGACATGCAATCTCATACAGCGCTTCTTTATGCGTTTGAAAATTATAGGATGTTCGGTGGAAATGCTCAGATCCCCTGGTTTAACAAAAATTGTAATTGATCATTACTTTTTATTGATTTCTTTTTAGGAAAGGTAGAGAAAACTTCGTAAATGTAAATCCAGCAATCCCACAAAAGCTGGTCTGTAATTTTGACATTCTCGGCGACAACGCACCCGGTTCGGATCACGCTCGTCTTCAGTTTGACAGACATGGTTTTATTTCACACCTCCACGAACGAAAAGTAATAGCAATCTACTGTACTGTACACTTGCCAAGAAACTTATAACAGCCAAATTGGTTGGCGGTTGTAAGAAGCGGTTGTAAGAAGCGGTTGTAAGAAGCGGTTGTAAGAAGCGGTTGTAAGAAGCGGTTGTAAGAAGCGGTTGTAAGAAGCGGTTGTAAGAAGCGGTTGTAAGAAGCGGTTGTAAGAAGCGGTTGTAAGAAGCGGTTGTAAGAAGCGGTTGTAAGAAGCGGTTGTAAGAAGCGGTTGTAAGAAGCGGTTGTAAGAAGCGGTTGTAAGAAGCGGTTGTAAGAAGCGGTTGTAAGAAGGACATTCTATTTACTTTTCCGAGCGATGGGATAGAATACATGCTAGCGTCGCCAGTGTTTATGATTGCGACATATTGCAGGTACTGAAATTGATCAATGACCACCTGTTTGATAATCGATGAAAGAGATATCGAAAAGACTGCATAGATTGATGTCTGAGAGGAAAGAGCAGAAATGTTTACAGCCAGTAAGGTACGGAAATGATAAGTATCCATACTCTACGGCATTCATGATATAGACTCGGCACCTAGAGTCTGCCGGAAGTACAATTAGGTCGATTCTATGTAACAGATAACAGAATAGCAAAATGAAGCATCAGTGAAAGAAACAAATTGGCAGAAATGGTGTCACACTGTTCATTTGATTTCTAAACATATTTTCAGACGGCCGCCATTTTTAGATCTTCTTTGTTTACATAAACACAGGTGGCGCCATACGTTGTTTCGTGCCCGTGCAAGACATTCAGAAAACAGATAGGATCTGGTAATCATTATCGATCGGATTAGGAAATAAGGTTTCGAGAAAACTTGTAGGGAATAATGTAAAAAAGATGTTAAGAGCAACCATACTTCATCGACAAGCAATGATGACTAATATCAGATTTAGAGATCAGTTAATAAAACTGACGTTTACAACGCAACAAAACACCAGAAGTAGATAGTTGAAGATATGGACTCCATTGCGATAGAGAAAGAAAGATTGACCTTGCAGAACGTTGAGACAATCATTTAAGGCGGACATTCACAATGAGTGAAATACAGAACTGGAAAATACTGAGAACGCCCAACTGAAAGACTGCATATACTGCTCTACCATTGACTGTAACGACATTCAGGTGTGCTAACAGAGGTTGATTGGCCAATGTTGCGAGGTAGACTCATATTTGGAAATTGCATCCTGCATCATTCATCTAACAATATAATACTCGTATGTGTATATATATATATATATATATATATATATATATATATATATATATATATATATATATATATATATACATATATGCTGGCATTGGAATCTTACTTCGTAGCTGACAGTGTAGATGTTATGAAAATAAATAAGACGATTGATTTGATACATACGAAATGTAACATCAGCTCAACTTTCAGTGGCTGCCAAGATATATCGATATATCAGGCGAAGAGCATTCGGACAGTCTAGCAAAAAACAATGACATTTGTTATAAGTAAAAAGGTTTTTTTTTATCTCTGACTAGTGTCATCACATATTAGATTATCCACTTTCGCAGAGATTGTAACGTAAATACAAATGTGCAGGCATGAACAGTAGTAAAATATGTTAATTAATAAACATTGATACATAGTCCTTTTTTGTCTAAGCGCTTGCAGAACATATACAACAAACAATACAGAGGAAAGTAAAATAATTGGCTCTTGGGATTCAAATCCAGTCCGTTATGATGGTGTTCAAGCTACAAGAATTTAGCATATTTGATCAAATATATGTCCGAACACATAACTATGTTTATATATAGCATCTAGTATAAGCATTTATCCTTGTATTACCGGAGCTCGATAAATGTCAAAATTATAGTACCGCTGTAACCTACCTTGTGTGCTGTTAGGGGATTCCGTGATGAAGTGGTTAAGCCGTCGACCTCGTGACCAGGTGGTGTGAATTCGACTCCGGACTCCGCCATATTTTTCACGGGTGCTTGATTCCCCTGCATCTCGTAGTCGCCCCCTAGACGTCTTGTCGTTGACTTGCCACTGGGATGGGGCGGCTCGAGATGAGAGAGTGAGGATAAAAAGAAGCGCAGTTAATCCTTACTAAAAATAGCGCTAGCAAAATTAATTATGCCATCATCGTTTACGATGAACGGCGGCCTTTGCCTTTTTTGTTGTTGTTGTTGTGCTGTTAGGTTTGAACAAACATGTTGAACATCCATACGTTTCTGCAAAAAAAAACAGATAGGATGGACGGGACATGTTCCCACACCCGATCAGCACTTCTTTTCTTCAAGCTGTAGCTGTACGGTGAATTCAAAATAGGCAGTTTTCGTTGAAGAAACATAAGAAACTCTACAGAAATTTCTTAAACATGTCTCTGAAAAATGTCACCTCCTGTGAAATTCCTGCACAGAAACGCCCACATGACGCGCCAGCATCGCACAAGATGCTCAGATAACAGAGAGAAACTTGATCTCCGAGACTCATACAAACAGAATGCACGACGACCTGACAGACGACTCCTCACATGGATGTCCCAAATCCTCTAGCGTCTGCCGTGCAACGTTTGAATTTTACAGTCATATGAGATCACATCTCGTCGCACAGGTCTGATGCTTTCGCCATTCCCTTTTGCTATGGACATATATTATCATTGTAATAGGGGACAAACAGTGAATGGACATGGCGCCGATTATTTCATCCCATCGAAACTTTGATCCACAGAAGAAAAAAAAACTGGAAAACACCTAAACATTCCATAGTAGAAGAGGTGTGACATCAAACTATAATAATGTCGTCTTTCTATATGTTTGCGTTTAACATTATATTGTTGTTTCACTTATTTGACACTTTTACATACATTGCGGGATTCGTTGTATATATGTTGCCCAGATATCAATAACTAAATGAATTTTGTTTAGTATTGCTATATCATAATTTGAATCTTGCAAGAATTTTTTAAATTTTAATCAATTGTCTTTATTTTAAAAACTTAAATGGTTTTCGTTTGTTGGATATATTCTGACACAGGTAGTGAATCTCATCATCATTTTTACATCACTTGGTCCCCCTTATTTTTGTAACAACATTTACTTAACATAATCACTGACTTGCATCTATACTTGTTGTTTGTTACCTTTTCACTTTTCTGTTTATTGTTCTGTGTTATTTTTCAAATAGTTTCTTACTTAATGCACATAATTGTTTTTGTTTTCTTGCAGTGAATCAAATAATGTACTACTTTTAATGTACTTTGCATAGTAGTCATATTAGAGAGTTTGCTAGAAATTTTTTAATTTTCACATATATCCGTTTAATTGCATGTCCTTCTAACTTCTAAAATAATATCCTCGACTTCAATATATCTTTCCGCAATTTTGAAACTAATATACTGCTGAATTATATCATTTATAGAGCACATTCACATGAACACATTCAATAAAAATGTATAGATTGAACATACTTAGACAAGTAGTAGCGAAAAAGCAAAAATTAAAATGACATAGCAAGAGCAGAAATTGGAAAAACAACAAAATAACAAACTCGGGCAGAATTTTTTTTTATGCAAATGTGAGAAAAATTGGAAGTGTGCGTAACAGAAGAAAAACCAGATATATACTAGAATTAAAAGAATCGTGGACGTATCAGGACATTGCAGATAGTGAACTTCAAATAGAGGGATATGCAATGTTAATGAAAGATAAGGTAGTTGTACACAAATAAAGAGAGGTAGCGTTTTTTATTATTATTATACAATAAATGGAACTGCATACCAGAAGACCGACGCTATGAATATAAAGAGAATCCATATTTATTTGTAAAAGTACAGTGGACAAGCGAAGACAATAGATTGACATACTTGGAAGCACGATAACGCCAAAACGATAATACAGACAAAGATATTAATATCAGAACAAAGAAAAACAGAACAGCTTTTACTGGCCTAAAAAAGATTTGAAAGTCAAGGCGGTGTGCTGAAAAAGACAGAAACTAAGAATGTACAAATTGCGTATTTGCTATACTCGTGTATGATACATTTTAAGCAAACAAGACAAAATGCCCAAACAATTTCGTCTTTTAACATACATAGTTTAATGATAATGTATTCAATACGCTAACCGAGAATCATCACCGACCAAGAGCTTCTTCTTAAGAGCACTGTAAAAGTTATTACACCATTATAACTGTTAGCCGCTTAAATTGGATCGACCATATCCTTAGAAGAAACCCCTATATAATGACCATAATTGTAATGCTGCTTACCCCAGAGGCAAGGCAAAATGGAGATTTATCTAAACATGTATGGTAAAGAACTGGGATAAGTGCATTGTTCATCTTCGTCTTCTTAAAAAACGACTTAACTGCACTCCGAGAGAAGATCAGTTTCTCTAAGAAAATGGCGAAGAGTGTTGATACTGATTGTTCCCGTCGATCGTTGGGTGTACACATCCCTGCACCGTCCTCACACAGGCCTCCTTCCATTCGAGCTTGGTCAGATTTCAAAGTCCTGCAGTTTATGAATTGAGGATTCATTTATTGTGTTGTCATCATCCAACAGGTGATCATTGAAAAACTTTAAAATGTAACCTCTACACATTTTTAATGTGCCTATAATTGGTGCTTTTGAAGTAAAGATGTCAGGTCTTTCTCTGCTCTGACCCACAGCGTGCCCATTGCAATAGATAAAACATACGTCCTTGTAGATTCGAGGCCTCTACATTCACTTTCTACTAATGAATTAGGCAGACCTTCTGTGCCTTCCGAATTAAGTACCGAGTCTGAAACTTCTTTTTCTTCTTCTTCATCGTACGCAATCAGACAGTAACCATTATTTTTTCGAAAAAAGCGGCGGTCATCCTGAGGCTGTCGACACTGCCATATAGCTTGTCTTGTGTTGCCACTGGTGATGGCCACATCTGCTCTCTCTGATCCTCGTATGTCGGGCAGTTCTGCAGCAGATGCTCAACGGTCATTTTCCCGGTACCACACGGGCATTCGTCGGTACCACCTATCTTCAATTTGTTGAATAGGTGGTACCTCAGTCTATTGTGGCCAGTGCGAAGTCTGAAGACAACGACCTGCTCTCTTCTGTTCAACTGGTAATAGGCATCGTTTTTGGCGTAGCCGGTATGTTCAGTTTCCCATTTGGTCATGTATCTGGCTTTAATAAACCGTTTTGACTCTTCGTACGTCATACTAGTATCTGTTTGTGGTAGTCTTGCACCTTCTTTTGCCAGTCTGTCTGCCTCCTCGTTGCCTTGGATGTTGCAGTGTGATGGGACCCACTGTACCACTACCCTTTTTGGTGCGGACTGCTGGCATAGTTGACAGAGTACTGCTCTAAAGTCATTAAGCTCAGTGTTTTTCTGGCTTTTTAGCGCTGTGACTACGGCCAGAGCATCTGTAAGCAGGACTGTATGGCTTTCATTTTCCTTTTTGTGTCACCATTTCTTCCACTGCCGCCTCCGCTCTGAAATTGCTTGTGTACTTACCAGTAGCGAATGACAGTGTTATTTTTCTGCCATTTGGTAGGTTCAGGAATGCTCATGCCCCTCCGTTCTGTGTAGTGTTTGTTACAGAACCGTCGGTGTATGCATGGGTTCAGTCCATGCTTGGGTAGTTTTTCGATATAAAGCTTAGGGTAGTATCTCTCTTTTCTTTTTCAGTCTGGCAGTTTTTGTTTCCAATACCTGGTATATTTTCTACCACCTAAGGAAATATATCCTTCCTCAAAGGTAGGTTTTCGTACAGTAGTGATGGGCTTTGGTGTTGTTAGTGCGTTTATAGGATCTTCGTGCATCTTTGCTTTGGCTATTTCTGCAAAGTTTCTCCGCTTTAGTTTCCCATTTCCCAAATTGTTTAGTCTCTGGTGCATTGGATGGTCAGTCATTCTTCAGAGTTTCTCTGACTGCAGCTGGGCTCTGCAGTCTCTTCTATCGGTCATGGATTGCAGTTTTGAAATCTTTTCAAGTTCTACAATTGGTGTTGACTTCAGGCCTCCTGTTATAACTCTCATGGCTTGGTTTTGAAGTTTGCTAACTTTATCGAAGTTCGCCTTTGCTGCTGTTGTCCATGCCGCAATGCCATACTCGAGAACTGGTCTCCCTCTTCCAGTGTACAGTTTCTTTAGTATACTTTCGTCTGCTCCCCAGCTCGTGCCAGCAAGTTTCCTCATGATTGCCATTCTTTCTCTGGCTCTCATTCGGTTTCTCTCGATCTGACTTTTCCATGTCATGCGCCGATCAAATGTGACTCCCAGATAGGTTGGGTTGTCGTTTGGCTGCAGGAATTTGCCATTTAAACTAAATTTGGTATTTTCGGGTTTTATTGAAAGCGAGAATATTGTGCATGTGGTTTTCTCCTCGTTTATTTTACCAGCCATGAGTTCGCCCACTCTTCCAGCGATGTTAGGGCCTGCTGCATCCGATTTCTTGTTATGGTGAGATTCTTTTCAGAGGTCCACATAGCCAGATCGTCTGCAAACATTGAGCTATGGACTCTCCTTTGTATATTCTCTGTAATGTCGTTTATATATACCAGGAAGAGTGTGGGTGACAGTACTGATCCTTGGATTACTCCCTGCTCGAGTGTCACCTTTTTGCTCATCTGCCCTTGTACTTGGACTCTGCCCGTTCTTTGTTTGAGGTAGTGGTTGATCCACTTGCACATTTTCCCACAAACATCACTTCTTCTTAGCTTGAATCTAAGTCCGTCTTTCCAGACTTTGTCAAATGCCTCTTCCAGGTCCACCCAAACCGCTACTGCATGTTTCTGTGCCTGGTAGGCATCTTCTATTTCCTGAGTCTGAAACGATGACTGGCTTTCAAAAAAAGATTTCAGATATCCGTCTACAATATCTGTCTCAGATACCTGTCTCAGATACCTGTCTCAGATACCTGTCTCAGATACCTGTGTCGGAAACCTATCTCAGATACCTGTCTCAGATACCTATCTCAGATACCTGTCTCAGATACCTGTCACAGAGCTGAGTTCATTGCCTCCATCTCCCTTCTCGTACTGGCGAATGTTGTCCCATTATCCTCGCTTCGTCCAGCAACAATCTGACATATAATTATATCAGAGGAGTCCCAACCTGATTTATAATTCTATCAGAGGAGACCCAACCTGACTTCTAATTCTATCAAGGAGTCCCAACCTGACTTCTAATTCTATCAAGGAGTCCCAACCTGACTTCTAATTCTATCAAGGAGTCCCAACCTGACTTCTAATTCTATCAAGAAGTCCCAACCTGATCTCTAGTTCTGTCAGAGGAGTCCCAACCTGATTTCTAATTATATCAGAGAAGTCCTAACCTGGCTTTTAATTCTTTAAGGGGAGTCCTAACCTGACTTCTAATTTTATCAGAGGAGTCCCAACCTGACTTATAATTCTATCAGAGGAGTCCCAACCTGACTTATAATTCTATCAGAGGAGTCCCGACCTGACTTATAATTCTATCAGAGGAGTCCCAACCTGATTTATCCCCGCGTAGCACCGATCCATTGTTATATATGACGGAATCACTATCCCGAGTCTTATCGTTTAACTGCTGGTTAACCTCTGCTGTTTCTCCGTTGCAGCACTTTCTTCATTCCTTGTCAATGGTCGCGATGGTTATGTGGTAATCTGTCGTTCTATCACCAATGTACACCAATTCTTCTACCTTAGCTACTGCCTCAACTATGGCCATCTGTACAACTGCCCTCTCTGTGTGTGCAACCCATGCCATCCTTCTCTTGATAATTGCTCCCATGATCTCTGACAGCGAATGCCTCCTGTCTGCAGTAACTAGCATATAGACTTTGAACTGCGCCAATCTGGGTGTCACAAACCATAACTCATGTCATGTCCTTCATTATCATCATGTAGCATGTTTTTGCAAAACGTTGCTCCCATCACAGTCTGTCTGAAAGAAATTCGTTCCCTTGCCAAAACTCTAGCCTCTGCCACAGTCACACTCAGGCATTCCTGAATATCTTGGTACCATCTTCTTCTTGGTCTACCCTTTCCTCTTTTGCCTGGCACCATACCGTCCATCACCGTTCTCTCGAGACCGTTGTGTCTCTTGATGTGACTAAAGTATTTGCATTTTCTGATCATAATGGAATTGATAAACCAGTTCCCCTCTATGCTCAACTCTTGCCGAATGTCTACATTTGTTCTTTTTCTCCGTCCAAGGTATTCTGAGGATCTTTCTGTAGCATTTTGACTGAAGGATTCGATTCTTTGTCTGGAAGCTTTGGTAATCGTTCATGATTCGCAGCCATAAGCTGCCACAGGAAAAACACAGGCTCTCAAGACGTTTACTTGTTTTATTTTGTTGGTGCTCTGCCATAATTTCTTCAGGCTGTTCAGTCTCTGGATTGCCATAGCTAGTCTTCTTCTGATTTCTTTCGAGCAGTCGCTATTTTTGTCAATTATGGAGCCCAGATATTCAAAATGTGTGACCTGAACTATTTCCTCACCACCAACTGCAGATTTGTGCTGACATTGTGTTTTGTCGGTGGTCATTATCTTTGTTTTATTTATGTTTTTAAACAGGTTTTGATCTTTATTATGTCCATTTACGGCTGAAATTAGCTGGCCTAGCCCTTCTGCAGTTGTTTGATAGTTCATGTACTTAGTCTTGCAAATTGGAGTATTCCTAGTGCACCCCGGAACCAGTCGCTTCCGCTCCTTATGATGACAAACAATCGATGTTTCACGTTAGCAGCTGCCATTGTATAACAACTAACCATCCACCATATTTATATTAATTCTAGCTAACCTTTCAAACCTTAACAAGAATAAGAATATGCAAATAGTGTACATCATTAAGATGCATGAAGCCATAATTATGCTGATAAAAATATGTATCCGTCACTGTCGGTGATCACCACAGCTGCACCCTATTCTGTTGGTACAAGTCTATGATGTCATAGGATGTGTCTGTATAGTCCACACTTCGCACAAAAATACCTTAGCTTACTGACCGATGTCATATTATGTTGAAAGGTATATGCATTTTCAAGTGATTAATAGTAGTTGGGAGCTTGAGTCGTCTATCCTGCGCTAAGTGCGTTGCATCGGTCTTCTTCTTCTTCTTCTTCGTTCGTTCTCAATCTCCCACTACCAAACCCTGGAAGGGTAAGTAGCAGAATGTAGTCCAGAGAACGGAATGCGCTGTGTTGCAGTTTACAGCTTGGCTGCGATATTTGCACCTTTCGGTCCAACACATCCGACTTCAGCAAGCATTTTTGAGTACCGGGTTAGCATTCCCTCTCCGATCCCTTCTCCTTACCCAGTCTGCCCTGCTGCAGCCTGTTATCCAGGATCACCGCGTAGAGGTGTAGAAGGGTCTTGGCAGCTATGGTACGCTGGCCCTGACGCTAGCAGTCAGCTATGGGTAGCTGACCACTGCAGCTCATGAGCTGCTCAGCGTCTTGATCCCGTTGCATCGGTCAATATGAGCCCTTTTACTCTAATGGCATCTATCCACCTACCTCGCGGCCGCCCCTTGCCCTGTAGCCAGATCATTGTAAGCCATCAGTGGAAGATGATGAGGGTGCATTCTCATGAGATGACCAAACCAAATTATTTTCTGCCTGGAAATGTATTCGTCACAAGACGTAGTGCCGACCATACTTCGAATGTCGTCATTCCGCATTATGTCTCTTCTGGTAACAGCGATGACTGTCCTCAAACACTTCATTTCACAAGTCGAAATTCTGCTCTCGCACGCCCTTGACAGAGGCCATGTTTGGCACTGGTAGCACAAAATCGGCATAAATATACTGTTTATCAGCTGTTGCTTTGTTGCCAAACTAATGCTCGGGTGTCTAAGCAATGGGGACAGTTGATAAGTCACCGCAGATGATTTCTGGCACCTTGTCTCGATTTCCATGTCGATCCTACCGTCTGCCGAAAAAATACTGCCCAAATACTTGAACTCATGGATCTGTTGAAGAGCAATATCATTTAGACTTATCTTGAGTGGCCCAGGAGTTCTACTGATCATCATAGTTTCTGTTTTGTTCTAATTAATATGCTAATTCGCATATTGTATTTAGCATAGGTAGTCGCAAGCGCGTTCATGTAATTAATACAATGTAAAAATCAAATGCTGAAGTGCAACTAAATGTCCAAAGTATGTACTTGAAGAAACACAAATGAGTTTGTTTTACGAAACCACGAGTACACCTAAATTGTTCCTTTTCTGATTACCTTAAACTAACCAACGCTTTTGTTCTCTGAATATTTTAATATGCACATAGTGTAACACTATTGACCATGACCTTGTCATTCTGTCGACAGGGGTCCACGATGTATTTGGTGAGAGTGTTCCCATCACGGGCCCGATTCTCCTGGCAGTTGGTGGGCTGATGCTCATACTGGCTCTCCGACAGTTTTATGTGGCCCACGTCAGGAAAAAGGCTCATGATAAAGCTGTGGCGGTAAGAGTCGATAACTGACCTTATTATTTAACTCTAATATTGTAGCCTGTCAAGTCAGAGATTACAGTATTTCCGTATAGTCACATACAATGAAACAATTCTAGCAGATTCTGAAGGACAAACATCAGGTACTTTTTCTTCTTCGTTCATCCTGAAAAGGACTATGTGTTACATTGTTTTATTGTTATATCGAAGAATAAATATCTGCGCCTTTCATACAAAGACATCCGAAATCAGCACAGCACATGTTTGGGACCTGGTCTGTCATATTTCTTCGATCCTTATTCTCTCAGAGGCTGCACGGATGCAGGCTGTTCCTGTGGCAGAAAATGTTATACAGAAAACGGCTATCAACAGCTTTGGTTCGGTGACAGCAAGCATTTAACAATGAGCCCCTGGCTGTTGTCAGCTCGTTCACTGCGTCTCTGGTCTCCATAAGTACTAATAATAGCTCCGAGATCCTTCTACTCAGCTTTCATTGACCTCGTGCAAAGAACTAATAACAACTTCATGACTGCTGCAAGACTTCATGCAAACTACAATTCGCTGTAGGTTAACTAGTTTACTCAACAAGCCAAGTAGCCAATCGCCTAGGACGCAGCCTTCAGAAGGACGTAGAGGTAGAGTGTAAATGTTTCAAGTGTGTAAGATACCCGAATAATTAAAAAGAGTAATAGGAGAAATATTAGGGGAGGGGGGCGGGAAGACAGGTCATCCTTGTTAACACTAATGTCAACACTTGCTCTGATTATAGTGGGGACAACATTTGCAAAGGAAAAACTACGCAAAGTTAGATTGCCATGTGTTGCCGTGGGTTACGTTACTCTCTCGACTCACCTTCACTTTATCTGTCAATTTCCTTACTTATCTATTTCCTTCTCTTCTTCGTTCTTCCTTCCTCGCTCACTCTCTATATTTACTTTTTCACGCATTTACTCTCTTCTGCCTTATCTCTTAGTCTCTCCCTCTTTCACTTCTTCAATCTCTCTCTCTCTCTCTCTCTCTCTCTCTCTCTCTCTTTCCCTTACTTCCCTCTCCCACTCTATATCTCTCTTAGTAGAAACATTTTTGGGGATTTACATTCATTCTTTTTAACATTAACATCCTCACTTAAACTGATTGCATTGGTGACAAAACTTTCATAGGAAAAGGCACGAAAAGCTAGATTTTGATGTGCTAACGTGGGCTACGTTGGCACTTGCACCTTCGTGGAGATTTCCGCTCTATCGAGAGACCGTCTAATTGAAAATGATTTATGTGTTAAAATATTGTCTTTTATATTTGAGAAATATATTCCAAAATGTTTACGAATTGCCTCTTCTCGTGCTGGATTAGGACATGTGCTTTGTGGTCTGCAGCCTAGGATCCTGTCAAAATAAGGGGCCTCCAAAAAAAAATATATATTTTTTTTTTGCTGTTTCGTCTTTGCAAATTTGTTTTAAAGATGTTACAGGGGGCCTAATGTTTTATGTTTCTTCTTCTTTTTATTTTTCTTCTTCTTCTTCTTCTTCTTCTTCTCCTCCTCATTTTTCTTTGATGAACTGATGCTACGCTTCTACCACAGTAAGGTTCACGTAGGAGACTGCGTTTCAGTTGGCCCGCAAAGCTTTTCTAGCAATGTCGCTCCATCAGTCTAGATTGCCTCTCTATTATCTGCATAAGTGGGACAGTCCTGTAGGATATGTTTTGGTGTCTGATAGGTTCTCCGCATTCATACGTTACATGTAACCGAGGCATGTTCAATTTTAATCCAGCTTTGATATAATAGCATGGGGGACTCAGTGGTCTTGAGGTAGGTGTTCGTCTCGTGTGCTGAAGGTCGTGGGTTCAAATCATGGTGGAGACCGGGATTTTTTCACGTGAATCATCCAGTAAATATTTCCCCTGATTGAGAGCAGACACTCGTGTGCAGTGACGCGCACGTTAAAAATGCCTTAGCAGTTGGAAATCGAAAAGAGTTAGGCATAACGGCCGCTGCTCGGGCAAAGCTCAAGTTAAAAATCTACTAAAATTATTCTAGGGATATTCGCCCCACAGAAAATATGTCGCAAAAAAGAGGACTGTGGCTATAACTTCAGGTCTTGGTTATGTGGTTAGCGTAGGGGCTTAGTATGGGCGGGCGGGCTTTGGGCAGGCAGGCAGGCAGGCAGACAGACAGACAGACAGACAGATAGATATAAAAACAAATTTAAGTTTCAAGTCATGTGCTTTTTATTTTGTTTCTACAAAATATATATTTCCAAAAATCGAAATTGAAATCATTCAGGGGATGAGATGGTGCAAGTACTTAGCCCTGCATAAGACGCAAAATAATATTGCACCTCCTTTCATGCATACGCAAATACATATTTACAAATCGACAACCATTGCACGTTCCATAGCAAAGCCACATAAACAGACGAAAGCGTCCAGGTAGACGAAATGATGATAGTAATAATACAACCTAAGCTCGGCAATCCATTCCGAAGACAAGAACCATTTCATTGCACTGAGTTTAACGTGTAGGGCTGTGTGGCTGTGTACACTGATGTATATATGTGTCTGTTGCACGTTGTGTGTATATATTTACTTTTACGTAGGTGTCGGTGTATATATGTGCGTGTTGTATGTGTGTGTCTGTGTCTGTTGTGTTTGTACGCGTGTATTTGTAGGGGATGTATGTTTGTGTCTGTTGTGTTTGTATGTGCGAGTTTATTGCGCTTGTATGTATATGCTTGTGCGAGTGTCAATGTGTTCATGTCGCTGTGTTTATATGAGTCGGTACTTTGGTATCTATGTGTGCTTTGCGTGTCCGTGTGTTTGGGCGTATGTGTGTATGTGTTTCTGCGTACACGTGTGTCTCTGTAAGTATGTGTTTATGTGTGTATGTGTGCGCGTGTATGCATGTAATTGTGTATCTGTATGCGTGAGTTTGAGTGTGCATGTGCGTATATGTATGTGTTCATTTGAGTGTATTGCCTATTTGTGCGTCAGTATGTATGCGTTGGTGAAAGTATGTGTATTCCTCTATTGTTGTTTATGTCTTCATGCCCGGATGTGCATGTCTTCCTGTGCATGTTTCTTGTGTTTCCGTCTTTGTATGTGTATGCCTGCGTGCTCTCACGCTATTCTGTGACTGACAAAGTGTAAAGTCTCTCCATTGCTCTTAATTGTTCTATAAATTCAGACACAACATGCGCCTGTCTCGTTAATTTCTCCTGATTTTTTTTTTCAGAAGTCGTTAAAACGACCTCATAAAGTCTATTCCCGCCGACTTTCTCTTCTTTACAACGTAATCATCAATAGCATTGTCACAGGAGAGCTCAGTATCCTGATATTTGTTAGTTCAATTTCTTTCTCTCCCTCTCCCTCTCTCGCTCTCTCTTGCTCTCTCTCTCTCTCTAGCTCCACCTCTCTCTTTTTGACGCCCTCTATTTTTATCTCTGTCAA
Organism: Ariolimax columbianus; assembly: GCA_036924085.1. Taxonomy (NCBI): domain Eukaryota; kingdom Metazoa; phylum Mollusca; class Gastropoda; order Stylommatophora; family Arionidae; genus Ariolimax; species Ariolimax columbianus. The sequence continues at coordinate 61,026,945 of JAVGWX010000007.1, read as the reverse complement.
GCAAACTGTATCGCTATTGCTTTCTTCAACTCTTTCTCTCTCTCTTTCTCTCTCTCCTCTGCTTGCATTCTCTCCAGTACTTGTCTATTTCCCTCATTTCCTCTCATCTCACTCATTTTGTCTATCACTCACTTTGTTATCTAGTTCTCTTCTTCTTGCTTCCTTCATCTTTCAGTTTCTCTCGCTCAATCTTTCTCTCTCTCTCTCTCTCTCTCTCTCTCTCTCTGCTCCTTCACTCATTTGTTTCCTGGTGCTTCTCTATTAGTCCCTCCCTCTTTCACTTATCCGATCCCTTGATCAATTCCATTCTTCCATGTCTCACTCACTCGTCCACTCACTCACGCTCTCTCCCGTTCGCCCTTTCTCTCTCATTCATGTTTTCTCCCTTTCTCTCTCTGTCCTTCTTTCACTCCGTCTCTTTCCTTCTTTCTCTCTGTATCTCTGCCTCTCTTTCCGTCGGTTTGTCTCTCCCTTGGTCTCGATAATCTATCGGTTTTTGTAACTCAATATTGTTTTCTGTAGCTCTGTCTCTCACATCATCTGCGCTGCTCTCTCTCCCTCCCCTCTCTCTCTCCCTCCCATCTCTCCCTCTCCCCCTCTCTCCCTGTCCCCTCTCTCTCCCTCTCCCCTCTCTTCCCTCTCTTCCCTCTCTCTCCCTCTCCCGTCTCCCTTACCACTCCCTGCCTCTCCCCTCTCTCTCTCCCCTCTCCCTGTCCCCTCTCTCTCCCTGTCCCCTCTCTCCCCTCTTTCTCTCCCTCTACTCTCTCTCGCCATCTCCCCTCTCCCTCTTCCCTCTCTCTCTCCCTCTCCCCTCTCCCCTCTTCCATCTCTCTCCCTCCTCTCTCCCCTCTCTCCCTTCTCTCTCCCTCTCATATGCCCATCTCCTCTCTCTCTTCTGTCTCGCCACTCTCTCCTTGTCCGCCACTCTCCCTCTTCCCTCTCTCTCCTTCTCCCCTCTCGCTCCCTCTTCCTTCTCCCTCTCTCTCCCCTCTCTGTCCCTCTCTCTCCCTCCCATCTCTTTCCTTCTACCCTCTGTGCCTCTCCACTCTCCCCTCTTCCCTCTCTCTTTCCCTTGCCCCTCTCTCCCTCTTCTCTCTCTCTATCCCTCCCCTCTCCACCTCTCCACCTCTCTCTTTCTCTGCCTCTCTTTCCCTCGGTTTGTCTCTCGCTCTTGGTGTCGATAATCTATCGATTTTGTAACTCAATATTGTTTTCTGTAGCTCTGTCTCTCACATCTTCTGCGCTGTTGTCTCTCTCCCTCCCTCCTCCGCCCTCTCTCTCTCTCTCTCTATCTCTCTCTTTATCTCTCTTTCAATACACCGCTCGTTTTCCGTCTTGCGTTCCCTTTCTATAAATCTTCATATCTTTTTTTTCCCTTCACTTTCTCGTTCTATCTTCCATTTTCATTCTCTCTATTTATCTTCCTTTCTCCATTCCTATCCTACAATTTATTGTCTCTATCTCTGTTTTGCTGGTTTAACGCACGGTTAATAATTTATTCGTGTTCATTTCGTTTATTTTATGAAAAAAGCATCCTTTCAAGTCGTTGAGTTCATTCAATCTCCAATGAATCATAAATTTAAAACTCACATGAGGAAACGAACAGACAATACCCTAAACAGATCATAAACACTGTTTACCGTGGCTGTTGAAGAGTTGCAATACCTCTGGTGAGTAAAACATTTTCATGGAACAAAAACAAGTTCAGCCAAGTGTATAATGAGAACCAAATGAACTTTACAGGCAAAAAAATACAAAAAATGTATACCCGCAAAAACCATTCCGTTGTACATAAATATGTTCCTTAGGCTTGTGCCTAAAAATTCAACGATTGTTTTTGTCACACACAAGTTGGAATTTATTATTTATTGCTGAAATTAAAGCTGTAAAAAATAGTATGGTTTTTCCCCCTCACAGGAAATTCCTCGTTTGGATACAAGCTCATTTTATTAGGAAGGAAAGGTCAGGGTCACAGCACCCTGCTATATAAAATAAAAGCTTCAATTATGGTGTTTTCACCATTTTTGGGTTTCCACTTGGAGGATTGTCTTAAGAATAAAAGCCGTTGACCCTGCACGTACAGTGTACAGGTTAGGTTGTTATTTTACTCTCGTTAGAAAAAAAGTGTGTGCGTTACCAAGATGTCTAACCAGTGTCTACTGAATCAGAATACCAGTGCCTACACCATTCGGCCACCCTTTCCTCTGTATCGGGAAATGCACGTTGGAATAGACGGCTAAAAAGTGGCGTGCTTGGATATTGCAATATTGTGGATAAAATGAAGTGCTGCAATTTACAGTTCAGCATATGAATCCTTCAAGACAGGTTTACTTTAAACGGAAGTTTGATTGGACTACTCCAATATGGTTTCTGAGAGGTCTAGGATCGTAACAGAGTCGATGACAGGGTAACTGATACACTGAAAGGATGCTGTGAGAGGCAACTAACAATGTGGTCTTTCCACTGTAAAGTAGAAGCATTTCTAGCGCATGTCTTTGCACACCTGGACATTCATACAAGCCAGAAGGCTGTTGAGTGTGGCGTGGCAATATGAGTTTAACAGAAAACTCTATAAGCAACACCTGATTTAGAGTTGAGACATGATTAAATGAATCGCGTCTCATTGTAAGGATGTAGGGACAAACAAGCAGGCAAATGCACACACACACACACACACAAACACACACACCACACACACAGGCATCACAAACATACACACACCTCAAACAAGGACGACATATACATACCACACACATACACACCAATTAACATACACTCATACATAACACATACACACCACATATATACACCCCACACAGACACACCATATATATATATATATATATATATATATATATATATATATACATCACACATACATACACACCATACATACAAACACCACACACATCACACACGCCACACATACATACACTCACCACACATACCCACTACAGATACACGCGCAACACAAACACCACACACCACAGACAATCACACCACACAAACACACTACAAACACCACACACAATCACACCACACAGACACACACTACACACCACATACACCACAAACAATCACACCACACAAACACACCACACATACGCTCACACCATACATATGAACACAGCACACATACACACACCACACACATGCATTCACCACACAAACATACCATATATACACACAGCACACAAACCCCACAAACGCTCGTCCCACGCATACGACACAAACATAAGCACACACCACATACACACCACATACGCACACATCACACACACATACCCCATATACACACAGCACATACGGCCACATCACATATGCGCGCACCTCACACATACAACACACATAAACACCCATACATTACACACACACCACGTACCACATACACCACACACAAACACAACACACAGACACCACACACACACACACACACACAACACACACACACACACACACACATTACACATAAAAACACAGCACACACATAGACAAACACAACACACACTATATACACACACACAGCTTGGGTGTTAACCAGTTTCAGACACTACGTCGAGGAGAGGTGGGGAGAAGGATTATGTAATTGTTTTCTATGTGAACTTATAACAAATTATTAACTAGATTTTAAATATATGCGGGGACAGACGTGTGATAACGGGGCAAATATGCATGGTAAGCATAATGGCTCACAGAAGAAAATGAGTCGAATAAATTGTACAGCTTTTTTGTACATTGTTCATCCCATTTATTAAATATAGTCGCAAATGATGCTGGCAAAGCAAATTTTTATTATAACTATTAATTTGTTTAACATTATGTAATACTTGTGCACATTTGTGACTGCATTTTCTTACAGGTTGGACTTACCTAAATCGTTTTTGTTGTTTAATACCCACAATGAGAAAGTTTACTCTTTTGTGCGCCCTGATAAGGATTTAAAGTGGCGGGTTATAGAAGCTTTCCTCATATCCCGAGCATGCTGATGAAGGGGGACCACGGTCCTCCAGCCGGTTGGGCTATGCTTGGCTTCATCTGCGTTGCGCTTACTACTACGGGGATCACATCGTACCACATCTCGTCAGCCAATCTTCTTTGAAAACAGCTTGTTTCCAGGGAACGTTACTAAAGCGTAATATTAGTATATTAACAATGAAATATGTAAGTGATAAAAGGTGGGTGTGTAGAATAAAAGCAGTGCGCCGTCTGAAATTGCAATTAAGTGAAGTCATGACAGGTTTACATGATGTAATAGACTACAACTCCAGAGACATAAAAACAAAGCATACAGCCCCATATCTGTTAGATCGGATCACGTCTTTTAAGTTCCTTTGCTCAATCATTATATAAAACGACATTCTATCAAAATTTGATATTGTAAGTAAAATGTTGTAGTGCCCTCAATCCCACATAAATGGGATCAAGATGCTGAGCAGCGCTTGATCTACAGTGGTCAGCGACTCAAAGCTGACTGTTAGCGTCATGGCTAGCGAACCAAAGCTACCAAGATCCTGGATAACAGGCTGCAGCAGGGCAGACTGGCTAAGGAGAAGGGATCGAAGAGGGAATGCTAACCCGGTACTCAAAAAATGCTTGCTGAAGTCGGATGTGTTAGACCGAAAGGTGCAAATATCGCAGTCACATTGTAAACTACGACACAACGCATTCCGTTCTCTGGACTACATTCTGCTACTTAAGCCCTTTCAGTGTTTGGTAGCGGGAGATTGAGAACGAACGAAGCCAAGCCAATCCCACAAAAATGATTGATTAATGTTGAATGCCCTCGATGAGTAAGTCTACTCTTTTGTGCGACCTGAAAATAGCGTTAAATGGGGGGGGGGGGTGTTGGCAGTAGCTTTCCTCACATCCCCAGCGTGCTGCTGTGGGTAGACGGGGATCGTCCAGGCTGTTGTGCTATGCTTGGTTTCATTTGCGTGTTGCTCGTTACTGCAGGGAATCACGTCAATCCCCCACCTCGTTAGCCAGGCTGCCAGGAAAGTAGCCCGTTTCCAGAGAGAACTTCGAGGAAGTCGAGGTCGGGGTCTTGGCCATTATATTTTGCCTGACCCAGACTTACATGTCCGATCAGTATGTATTGCCTCACCAGACGTTCGTCTTCCTCCGCATCCAACATAAATAAATCTCTTAATGTTTTGAGTGTACTTGTTAAATTTATAATTGCGACCAGATCTGATGAGGCGTTTAGTCAATACAATATGGATGCGGACGCTTTAGGTACATGAGTAAATGTAAAGGCAGAATGTCCAATTGTAAGAAGTAGGACTAAAACTCGACTTTCTGGTTATGAAAGTCCTCCAGAAGAATTGTTCAGAATACAATTTTTTCTAACGAATTCTGGCACGACCTTAAAATATTTTCAGGAAAGGTTTCAAGATGTACAGGAGCATCATAATGAATTTGCATTTATTTATGAATTTCGAGAAATGGAAGAAGAGGAAATTTTAAAATCTTGCTTTAATTTAGATGTTTCCCTTCTAATTATAAAAGGAAGCAAAAGTTGTAAGAAAATTGATGCTCTTGAGCTCTTCAAAGAGCTAAATCGTATAGAAGAGAAGTGGAATTGTAGGTCGGGTAGACACGTTAAAAAAAAACGTAACATAAATAACAAAAAATACTTTCATTTAATCATTTCCTCATTTGTTTACTGCTTTGAAAACTCTTCTGACATTGTAGTTAGTATAGCATCAGGTGAAAGGAGTATTTCAAAACTCAAACTCACAACCAGAAGGTGCTGGGTTCGATCCCCATCACAGCACCGGCCGTTACCCCGGGGAAGCAAACCCTTAGAAAATGCAGGAGGAAGCAGACCCTTACATAAAATGCATGCTGATGTCTGATGCACTTGGCCGACAGGCGCAAAATAAAAACCACAGTGTAACGCACAACGCCTTGGGGATTAGAGAAATAAGGTGAACGAAAAAGAAAAAAATATTTAAAAATATATAACTGCACAATTAGGAACGTCAATGACTCAAGAGATGTTTAGTGATCTAGGACTGTTGCCATAGAGAAGAAATTATTTGAAAGATTCGAATTATCAGACGTAATTTACCAACTGACAAATAAGATAACAAGGATAGTGCATTTTTAACTGTGTGGAAACATGTTTGATACGTACATTGGTACAGTATTTATGTGTAATATTGTATGTAGTTTTGTGTTGAATATACATTTTTTATACGCAATTATTATACGCAATAAATTATATTATATTGTTCCCCTACCAACTATATAGAACAGTGAAGGCAAAAAACATGCCACACGTGTGAGATTAAGAATCAAATAGCATACGTATTTACCTGTTCTCGATCTACATTGGCATGGGCATACAATGTATATAGTGCGCAGACAGCTAGCACCCCAGATCCGGTTCTGGATGTTGATGCTACCTAATGACACCTTTAGAAACCATCAAATTCATGTTTCGACTATCCCATATCTGTTTGTGACCTACCTTCTGACTAATCCTTCTGACTAATCCTCGTATGATGAGGTTAATTGTCGCATGCATATTACTTTGTAGTGATTGTTACGACATTTCATGGAAGACGTAATTATTGGACAGCCCATATTTGCAACACAGAAGAGAAGCTGCTTTGATCAATACTATGTCATTTGTTGATAAATATAGTTCAACGTGTGTTTTTTTATTTCAGCAGTGCTGCTTTCGTTGTCATTAGATAATCTGCTTATTTTATGTTTTAGTAATGTGCCATAGGGATTATGATGCCTGTCTTTCACATTAAAGGATTTGGATTCACAACTATTTCAAAACCCGCTCGAGCCTATCCGGCTATGAAGCTCAGTTCCGGAGGGCATTTCAACAAGGAAGGAAACTAATCCTTTTTATCAGTATCATAGATTTTGTATAATTTTTATAACACTTCATCCCCCATATCAATGTTAGCTATGGTACCAGTTATATCTATAATTAATGTAAGACTATTAAATGGATTTAATTTTTTCACTTTATTGCAGTAAATATTACTGCAGATTTGTTTCTATAAATACGTCATTTATTCCAATTGATGAGGTTCCGCCGAAGGATTTATATATCCGATTTATAAATCCTGCTCCCACTTTCGATACAAAAACCACATGATCTTATCAAGGTTTCAAACCAGGACTCGTACTCGTAATTTCCTCAAATGTGACAAACTAATATTTCACAAAGCTATTGTGATCTATACCCTTCACGTTTGTTGATCGCCGTGGATATAATGTGCTGGTGTATTGAGCCAAGCGCTACGACCGATCACGGTGTTAATCGAAGTACCTGTCAAACTTGTTGCCGTTTTCAAGCTGGTCGTGTCAAACAGAGCGAATATGTAATCGATTGTTGAGATCTGGTTTGAACTACAACTATCTAAGTGGAAATATTAACGATCATTGTGGTAATCAAGTGTCCACTTTCTGGCATAATATTTCTGAATATCGATGCCATGATTCACATGAGGGTTGTTGGAGCTCGAAATTGGAACAAAGAACAGTAATAATATAAATCTGCCATGCGTGATAATAGAGACCTAAAAGAGGATTGGGCGTGCATGGCGTCGGATATCTCATTCAGTACAAACTTTCATCAAATATCGGCAAATCAACTAGGAATAAAAATGCAACTCAACCATACAGTGCACAAACATGTCCTTAGTGATAAGGGTTGTTTTATTCTCTCGTGACACATATAAAACAAACAGGAAAGACATGAAACAAAGCAGGAACTGTTGACCCAGGACAGCATGGATTGGTTTGTATTTGTTGAAGACGTGTGCTCTACAGGAAACTGACAAGTTTTGATTGATTGATTCATTGACTGATTTCACTGATCATGTATATCATGTCTCTTTGCACTCCAACTGAAACATACTGCAACCAACACTATTAGCCTTCAATGAAGTTTGCCTCACAGAAGTTATGAAAGGTTTTAAAGCTTGTTTCCGCGACACTTTTACCAGACCCATGCATAACCTTCTTGATCGCTTACTACGACATATATATCAAAGTGTAGCGGACCTGTTCTTTTTTCTTAAGTAAGTACCCATTTAATCCATAATGGTATTTATGAATTTATCGATTACGCTGTTAGAAGCCGACTCGTGGTGAATTAGTTCAACTCTCTAAGACATTTCTTATGCGATACGTAAAAATAGTTTTTCTTACATCCCAATGCGAACTTCAAAAGGCGGGTCACTGTCCTCATGGTTGCAGTGTGATGCGAGGATCATCACTAAGCTCAGCACTATGGATATGATAGTATTGATTTCAGCCTCATTGGCCAAACTTCTGTAACACAATATAGGTAAATATGTTTCATGTTACCCGGTAAGATAGCGACCAAGCAATAGCCAATATCTTGCTCTGCGATTTGCATGTGGTTTGTTCGTTCAATTAATGAATGGATCGCAGTATTGCGTGACGATCATTTTCTAGCACGTCCTACGCTGTTCACAGAAAACCTATGTGTGTCATTTTCCTCGGAATTCTGAGAAAACATGATTTGTTCTTCATGTGTTATAGAATACACATTGTTGGATAGGACGTCACTACAGATTTCGCACCGTCCTGGTTGGTGTGCAAGACCTACTTTTAATTGCGTCAATTTTCATTGCATGCCACGACCGGAATCTCCCCTCAGCCATGGGTTAATGGTCCCTCACCTAGAACTACAGATGTGGGCGCTGTTCAGGAGCAGCGTTTTCTGGTCTACGCGTTGAGGGGGTGGGGGGGGAGGTGCTGCTGTCAAGAGGTACGGCATTCTCCTCTCAGATCGTCCAAGGAAACGGTGGACGATCGACTCCTACAAGTTTCAAGCAACCCCTGGTCTCACGGATTGTATGACCTGAATGTCTGCATCTTGAACTACTTCCAGTCGTCTTGATTGTATGTCTTGCCACTGGTTCCCGGTAACTCAGAACGAGAGAGTGAGACTGATGTCCAGCGCAACTCTTTCTCACTATAATCCAAATTCAATGCAAGTTACATCTTCAGAACGAGGACAGTGTGATGATGTGGCCATCTTCGCTTGCGATGACAACTTACTTACAACCCTGATGTAACTCCTCGCTTCAGTCTTAATTAGTATGTTTCACGTGACCCTGATGTTACTCTCCGCTCCATTATCGTTTACTAAATAACAGATTACGATAGTTCCATAACAGAAACTGTCAACAGGGATAAAGTGTTAGAGATTACATTGTGCTATCGTATCTTTGTTTTGTTTTTTTAGATGGCGTGACTAGTTCCCTTCTTCGCTGTCTTGACTTCACCAACTTTAAATAAGTTTGAATTTTAAATATAGGTAAACTTATGCCTGTCGAGACAAAGCATTGTATCCCTTCCTTTGAGAATCCAGCAATTTAAGTTTTGCGTCACAATATAAGGCGTGTCTCCTTCTTCCCTTTCCATGTCCTAAATTAAGTATTTTGAGGATGGATCCTTGAAATTTACAGAAAATCTTGTAATCTTTACTTTCCAAGATGGCAGAAGTAGTTATACTCCTCTCCAGCTTTGTTGACCGTTCGCACAAATTGATTTGTTTTCTGTATTTTCTATTTTTCTCTAGACAATTTTACTTTAAGTACAACCAAATTAACTGCAGTATGATGACAGATTAAATCATATGTTTCAGTTTTTGTAGTAGTCATAACAACACAAGCGTCTAAGTGACAGAACGGATAGCACTTGTCGCACAGTAATGAGACCAGTTTTTCGCCGCTGTTTTGGTGCGCACCAATTTGCATTCTTGTAATTGTATGTGTGAGTGTCTGTGCTAAAAAGAGGTAGAACGCTCAATTCACATGGCAATTAGAGCATCGATGCCCTTTGTTGTTACGTTCCAATCAACCCAGCAGTGAATTGCAACTTGCCGTACGTGTAGACAAGAATAAAAATATGTGAGAGGAATTGGTCATCGCATCTCATAAAAAGGCATTTAAAGGGTCAAGTCGCAATAACTTATTTGCGGACCGGCAGGAAATTCCATTGGACCTGCACCGGTCCGAAGACCGGCGGTTGAGAAACATTGCACTAGACTAGCGAAACATCTCAATAAAGATTTTACAAGTGAGCTAGTCTTTCGTCATTCAACACTTGCGACTATATGGAACTTAGAAAGAGTTCGATCCAGATAAATGTATAGACTACAAGTATTTTTTTTTCATTTGCTCGTTATGTATGTTAACCAAGTGCAGATACACATTTGTCTTGTTTGGGATCGTTCTCATGAGCAAATATTATGTGTTTATACCTCGCTGCCTCCTTGTATGTGTGTTAGATGTGTGCGTGTAACTCGTGACAGCCCTTTGGTTCCCGGATAAAAGCACACATTATCGTCAGCTGTTATGTTGAAGTACAGAGGGTTGTGTATGTGAGGGCGGTGAGAGCAGCGTGTTTCGCAGGTCGGTTAGCCTTGGGCATAGGATCAGGTTCCTCGTGTTGGTGGTCTGTTTTATTCAGTCCATTATTTTGGAAGTTCAAAATTCGGTGAAGAATAACAGAGCTTGAAAATAAATTAACATACCTATTATGTGCGAGATTAAAGAAGACGGTCCCCGGAGAAAGTTAACTAGCAACATAATAACGTTATGGACCTCAAGACGGAAGGGGAAAACAGCTTGGAGAAGAATCTGAACTGAATCAGAGCTGCAACACAGAATGAAGTTGAGGGGTTGGGGGGGGGGGGGGGAGTTTGGTGCTACTCGTAAAGGCGTCATCAGAATCGATATGCACTGGTCGTTTTCTTAGTAATTAATGAAGAATCTGACAAGAAGTAAACCGAGGAACAAAAAGTAAGTTTGCTAATTAACATAATCCTTAGAATAATAATTAAGTCTGGCGGAATAGATAATTTGACATAGAATGTGAAGAGATCTCCTCCAAACATACACGTTCTTAGAATGTAATCTCACACGATAGAGCATATTTACAAAGGTAACAGAGGACAGCATAATCTTATCAATAACTGACGTTTCGTTCTGCCCTGTTTTTACAGAATAAAGAATTGACAGAGAACACGCTCGCTGCAATAACAGAACATGATGATGAGCACGACTTCAACGACGCTGATGGAGATCTGAATACGTGGGTTTTTATACGATGTGGTTTTTTCTTCTAGTTTTTGCAACGAAAGATGCACTATCTGAGTTTTGCGTAATACGTTTTCTTCAACTGAATTAATTTGATTTGTTGTTGGTGTTGTTGGTTGTTTTTTGTTGTTGCTGGTTGGTGTTGTTGTTGGTGTTTTTGTTAGTGTTGTTGGTTGTTGGTATTGTTCTTCGCACTTCTTTTTCCTTCTTTTTCTTCTTCTTCTTCTTCTTCTTCCATATTCTTCTTATTTTTCCTTCTTCTTCTTATTTTTTTTCTTTGTCTTGCTCTTCTTCAATGTGCTGTCTACCATGATGAAGTACGTCCTTTTAGTCCCATAAAAATTCCTTCTGACTGTCATCTCATCTCATCTGTGGTTGCTGTTGTTGTTATTATTATTATTATTATTGAATGTGTTGTCTGTTTTAGTGAATAAAGCACTTTTGCTCACAAACAAATACATGTTAGCTCATCGGATCTGTTCTTTTATGTGGATAGAGGGCGTATGGGGGTGCAATTTTCTTTCGCCTGACATATTTGTGATCGTTGTTATTGCAGTGTTTTGTTAGCACCTCAGTCCATATCTTACTTAGTCTTCCTATTTTTCTGGTGCCCTGTTACTTTGTATTATAGACTCCGGGGAAGAGAAAATTTGTTATGTCTTTTGACATATAAAAAGACCATAATTATATGCTTGTCAATGTATGCCATGCATGACTTTGATCCACTTTCTTCATGATTTTGTTCGTTTTCAGTTCTGTTTCTTTTATTGATCCTAAATGTTTTTTGCAAGTACCTTATTTCAGATATTGCTATCTTTCGTGCATATGATTTGATCAGGGCTTATGTCTGACACTGGCAACAGAGAGTTGGTAGAGCTATATTCTTGATCTTGCATTTGATGGCTGGTTTGTCACTGTGTGTTTATTATTACTTTCCTTCTTCTTCTTTCCACTTGTGTCGTTAGGCACAACATATAAATATATATATATACATACATACACGCGGGGGACGATGAGGCTATCGTCTGGTCGGGCACAACACACTGATCAGACAATGTCAGCCAGGATCAGGAGAAGTATACTGGCGAATACCTTCACCTGACCGCCTCTTTGGTCGTCCTGGAAACAGGCTATTGTCGAGGACAAAAGTCTAGCTAACGAGGTGAGGTTCGACATGATCTCCGTAGTAGTGAGCGACACGCAGATGAGGCCAAACATAGCACAACCGCCTGGAGGATCCCGGTCCACCTTCATCAGCATGGTCGAGATGTGAGGAAAGCTACTACACCCCGTCACTTGACGCTCTTTTCAGGGCGCACATAAGAGTAACCTACTCATTATGGGCATTCAAAACAACAACAACAACAACAATACACACACACAATCACGAGTCCACACACACACACACACACACACACATAGACACGAATGCATACACACGAATTATGGGATATGTATAACATTCAGAGATATTACATTTCGAATACAAAAAGCAACAGGGGATTGGCACATTTTTTGGAAATCCGCAGAAATTAAGATCACCACAAAAATACAAATCTTCAATTCTATTGTGGCGTTCTTTCTATTGTATTGCTCTGTAATTTGCTCTGTAATTTGGTGAACAACGAAGATTGCAACAAAAACATTTCGAGCTGTCATCAATAGATGCCTGCGTGGAATAATGGGATCTAAATGGTGTGATAGTATCCCTAATGTGGAACTGCGGGAAAGACTCAGGCATATATCTTCTGAAGAAGAGTTCTACTGCAATTGTCGGAAGGAAAAGTTGCTGAGGTTGGATGGGAACACACTGTGGAAAACAGCTGATAGCTTTACAATACGAGCTCAGGTCTTGAATCTCCAGTGCGAGAGAAGTGGAGACAGACCTGAACATCCACGAACAAAAGAGCTTGTAACAGACATAAGGCAACAGCAAAGAAGTGGACAGAGCTGGAAAAGATGGAACAGGACAGTAAGACTTGGTGTGTATTTGTTAAAGGTATTGGCTGACAGGTTTATATATATATATATATATATAAACTGGTATTAGCTGGACATTTTCATCGCATTTGGAAGACTTAAATTTCGCAGACGATCTGGTGCTTTTGTGACACAGTCATAGATAACTACGCAGACGACCTGCTTTGTTTGTCACACAGTCGTAGACAATTACGCAGACGATCTGGTATTTTTGTTACACAGTCCTAGACAATTACGCAGACGATCTGGTACTTTTGTCACCTAGGAATAGACAATTACGCAGATGAGCTGGTATTCTTGTCACACTGTCATATGCAAATGAAAGAGAAACTTTATAGGGTGGAAGAACAAATTAGTAAAATTGTGACTGAATTTCAGCATGAAGAAGAGAACCAAGCTTCTTAGAATTAACCTAATCAACAGAGAACCAATTATGCTGCGAAAAAGTCTTTTGAAGAAGTGAATGCATTTACCTATTTTCGCAGCACAATTGTGGGATGCAGATGAAATGACCAGAATTGAAAAGACAAAAATGGTATTTCTTATACTAAATAACATATAGAGATGCAGGGAAATCAAGATTCACACCAAAGTTAGAAAATTCAACGTCACTGCCATGTCGGTGCTTCTGTATAGAGCCGAAACACGGAGAAGGACCAATTCAATTCGATAGATTCCAGTCCGTTGTTAACCGATGGGAAGTAATTAAGAACTGAGAAACGAGTCAACAAAATCCACTGGAACAACACATTAAGAGAAGAAAATAATGTTGAATAGGACATAAGCTATGGATGTCGCCGGCTAATATAGCGAAACAGGCTCTCACATACAATCTTCAAGAGAAGCGAAAGGGAGATGAGTTTAAAATACGCGGAGAAGAAAATATTGGGAAGAACTATGCTTAAAGGTAGAGAGGCAGAGAAAGTGGTCCAGAACCGTATATTCTGGCAAGATGTGATCAATAGCCTATGCACTGAGAGGAACGATAGGTTTTGATTTGTTGATTGATTGATATATATATATATATATATACGTATACCTGAATATACATACATACATACATTACATACATACATACATACACATGCATATCCATATGTACATACATACATTTGAGGGTGATATGAAAAGTTTGACCTCTAGCGGCATAACTATGACACCAGTGCTCAGATCCAAGTCACACCTGTGTGAAAATAATAGATAATGAAATTACTATAGGGTCATGTACTGGGAGGCGGCTGGAACGTGACGCATGCGCGCAGCTGACACTAAAATAGCGTGCTTGAATTCCAGACGGGAGAAGATTGTGTGCACATCGACATGCATCGAAGAATGACTGCGGTATATTGTTACGCATGTGTGCATGACAGTACTGTCAGGAGGTAAGCGCGGACTGTAAAAAGCTACATCCAGAAACGACGAACCTGCAGGGCAAGGACCGCAGCAGACGACCTATCACAGTTGTGGACGCACAACACCAAGCTCGCGTGGACGAACTGATTCGTGACAATTCCCGCGTTAATCACCGTATCGACGGTATGCTTATGATTTCGATTTAGCGAGTTCATCACATTATCGATGCCCTGATTGGGTATATGAAAGTATGTGGGTTACGCTTCTGACGAGGAGGTGCAAGCAGCTGTGCGGACTTGATTTCAGGAGAAGACGTGTCCTACGTTGGTATTTGTGTGTAGACTGGGATGATCACTACTTTGAAAAATAATGGCCTAAGCGACATTCTAAACTTTATGAAAATGTAAAGCTAAAGTGTAGATCTTGCACATCAATGAAAGTATGCCTCAAAAAAAAACTTTTCAAACCGCCCTCTTGTGTGTGTATGTGTGTGCGTGCGTGCGTGCGTGCGTGCGTGCGTGCGTGTGGGCGGGGGGGGGGGGCGGACGGGCGGGTGGGTGTGTGTGTTTTCTTTTGTACTTTCTAGAATGCTGTAACTGTATTATATATTCAGTTCTTAATCCATTTATTTAGTCGCTGCGCTTTTAAGAAACAAATGATTTGCTTCCGGTTACATGAAATCAATGACAGTTGCCGCCGTCTGGAAACAATTTATTTCTTTTGCTGTAAAGCGCACTTGTAAAGCGCACTTGTAAAGCGCACTTGTTTAACATGTCCGGCAGTGTTTATAAGGTAGAGGCTACATATGATGATCAGGTGTGTATGTCTGATGCGCAAATATCATATATGACTAGGGTTAATCCAAACGCTCCTGGTATTTGGGAAGAAATAAAATAGTCTTTGAACCGTACTAACCATTCCTTGCCATACGACAAAGGACTGACTGAATCACATTGTGGAATACAATAGGGTTACAATACCCTCCACTGGAAGATCCTGTAGTTATTTAGTGTATGCTTCCTACAATTAAATCCTCATCCAAATTAAGCTAATACTGAAGAAGAATAATGATATTGTTTATGTCAGTAATGAACTAGATTTAAAGCATCCACTACTATCATCCTTGCTATCGACTTGTATGACCGAACTTCGCGTGAAATGACAAAGTCTCGTACTTTGACTGCACATTCACCATGCTAAACTGTAGCCGTTTGGTGCTAATTGGACATGTGACCCGACTTGCCGAGGGCGACATTGCCCGCCAGTTTTTAAACCAGGCCACGGAAATTAATAATTATACACGACCCCCTCCATAATGGGCCGGTCCTTGTGGCCGTCGACGCACCATCTGAATAGCTCAAATCGAAAAAGACATCATCCTCATGGCATGCAGTCCAGGACTCTGCCATTCGTCTTGGACATGGACGATTGGGAAGACGCCTAAGTGAACTACCCTACCACCACACCCTACTATAATTTGTTGTAAATGGTTTTTATGTTTCTTCTGGATTATAGTTTCTACAATGGATCAAATGGCCCCATGCCAAGTGCAGATGAGCTTGCAAAAGCCGGAAGTGGTGGCACACAGACTCGTCATTCACAGAGGTATAAAGAAGCAAAGACACTCATTAAACAATCCATGAGACCCATCTCCACAGAATTGGTCTCAGAGACACCGTCACGAGCGATTGTGGAGCACCTAAACACCAGAACATATCCTGCAGGACTGGATAAGAAGAAAATGAATAATACACGAATGGACATCATTGAAATGGGTGTCAAAGTGTGTCGGACCGAAAAGTGCAAATATCACAGTCAAGCTGTAAACTAGCGACACAACGCATTCTGTTCTCCGGACTACATCCTGCTACTTGCAAAGCAGATGAAGAAGAAGACATGAAGAAAGCATAGATATCATTGCGTGATCTAGAACGATGTTGCTGGTGACTAACAACTATAGAGACTCAAATAGCTGAGAAAATGTTTGCGGCTTGCTCCATAGATTCTGAATAGTTCTTGTCTATTTGTGTATGTATCAAGTTATCAAAGATCAATATAAGTACTTTTTAAATCCTCAGAAACAAGGATGACGAGGAAGACCCAGGAGGCAGGGGCAATGGCGACTCTTGCGAAAAGCCACCTCTTATCTCTGGGGGTTACTACCATTCCGACGGAGTCAATTCATCCTGCGTGGACCCGCTCAACATGGGAGGTTACATTTGGCCGCAATCTCCCTTACAGCACCCTTTCTACTCTATGGCTATGATGTTGTACAAGGACCCCACATTAACTTATGGTACGCATATCTCCGCTCCTCGGATTACAGAGACGTACAGCACTGGTCCTGTGGTTGCGACAGGCACTGACATGTATCAGGTGAGAGATAACAAATGCGTAGAACAACGCCTCGGCGCTTCATCGGTGTTATCATCTCAGCAGCCCGTCACTGCTCTGCTAGAGACACTGTCTACTACCATGCACCAGCAAACTCAATATACCTGCCCACTCCCGGCATCTGCCGCTGGATCTCGTCAAGAATGTTCGAGGGTTTTCCCCGCAGATTACCTGCCTCCCAACCAGCAGCGCAGAAACGTAACTCACGTTAATATTAATCCAGGCATTAGTGGCCTAGCTAACCCTACCGCCTTTATGATGCTTAGAACTTTGGAGCTGCAAGAAACTATATGAGGCTATTTTACTACTTTCTTTTTATGTTTCATTGTTCACATTTCATATACAGATACGAGGTTTTTCAATTGTTTTGAGTGTGCATGTTATTGCTGATCTGGAGTCTTCCAAAATGTTGAGCCATTTATTAAATACACGATTGTATAACTCTCGTGCCATGCCATCATGTGTAATGTTGGATACATGACATAGGATTATGGATATATCGTGTGTAATATTGGATACATCAAATGTAATAACGGATACACAATATTTGATGCATCAAGCAGCATAATAGTGAATACATCATTCGTAATGTTGGATACATTAGATATGATAATTGATACACAATGTGTAATATTTGAAACACCAAATACAATAATAAATACAGTATGTGTAATATTGGATTCATCAAAGGTAATAATGGTTACACTACGTGCAATACTGGCTACACCGTACGTAATTATGGACAAATCACATGATGTAATGGATACATACTAGTTTTCAAGGTATTGTGATGGTTGATCTGCTTGAGACAGGAGCAGTTAAAGACTGTATTTTTGTGTTGAAAATATTCATAATTGAGACTTTATAAATGGATGAGAGAGGCACAACTAAATAATTAAATGGCTGCTTGTCAGAGGATCACATTGCAATTGTCTATTGTGACCAAATGAGCTGGAAGGGGACGTGTCTTGTGGTGTGCTTGGTAAACCGAGTGTCAACTATAAAAAAAGCAATTTTAATCAGAATTTTTATTGTGAAAAGTTTAAATTACTTAACAAATTCAATCGTATCCAGTTGCGACTGCACTTTCATGCGTTTGTGACCACACTCCAGTGTGCTTACAACTATCATGCAAGGAGTTTGCTACCACCCTTTAAAATATGTGTGGTCAACCTCCAATGAGCATGAAACCGTGCTTCAAGGAGCTTCCGACCAACCTCCCGTGAGCAAGACATAAAACCTAAAAGGAGCTACCGACAAACCTCCAAATGAGCTTGCGACCATCCTCCAATGAGCTAGCAACATACCTCCAATGAGCCAGCAACATACCTCCAATGAGCTAGCAACATACATCCAATGAGCTAGGAACATACCTCCAATGAGTTTGCGACCATCCTCCAATGAGCTAGCAACATACCTCCAATGAGCTAGCAACATACCTCTAATGAGCTAGCAAAATACCTCCAATGAGCTTGCGACCATCCTTTAATGAGTTTGCGACCATCCTCTAATGAGTTTGCGACCATCCTCTAATTAACGTATGACCATCCTCCAATGAGTTTGTGACCATCCTCTAATTAGCGTGTGACCATCCTCCAATGAATTTGCGACCATCCTCTAATTAGCGTGAGACCACCCTCCAAGAAGCGTATGATACTAATGAACTTTTGACAACCCCCAATGAGCTTATGATCACGCATAATGAACTTATGACCATCTTCTAATGAGCTTGTGACCATTCTTCAATGAGCTTTCAATAAACCCTTTCAGGAGCTTGCAACAACCCTTCAGTGTGATTGCTATCATTTTCCCAATGAACGTTCGTCTATATTTTAAAGGATATTGCTATTGCTCTCTAAGAATCTGGCTACCCCACTAAAAAGAAGAGTACGACCATCATCGAAAGAGCTTACAACTATTTGCAAAGAAGGTTCCTACCAACCCATATGAAGTTTCAAACCCGCCCATATAGAGCTTCCAACAAACCTCTACAGATCTTCTATAGAGCTAGTAACTAGCCTTATTAGAGCCTTCACGGAGCTCCTGTGTGGCTCCTAAAATACTTGCAAAAAGCTTCCGAAGAGCTTGCGACCCCCCCCCCCCCCTCTTCCAAACACCGATGCGCCCACGTTCTATGACCTATTTTCATTGAGCACGTGACATCTCTACAATGAGCACACGACCGCCCACTAAAGAGCTTGTGAGGGAGTGAGCGAGCGATCGAGTGAGTCAGTGAGTGAGTGAATGAATAGATGAATGAATGAGTGAGTGAGTGAGTGAGTGAGTGAGTGACATCCAAGAGGATGTCATCAGTGCATTTTCTAATTTTATTGCCATGCCCATTTCCTTTCACTTGCCCTTCGCTCAAATGTAAATTGTAAGGTTGTCCCTTAAATACCTACCCATACACCTATTCGCTAATTGGTAAGATTCGTTAGTTCAGCATTTTGTTATCCTTATCTAATGAGTGGATGAACGGTTATGTTACCGAACCTTAGCCAAGAAGACAGAACTGCAATGGACGATCATTCCTTCCTTCTTCCTCTTTGCTCGTTCTCAATCTCCCGCTACCAAACCATGAAAAGGGCTTTGCAAGTAGCAGGATGTACTCTGGAGAACAGAATGCGTTGTGTCGTAGTTTACAGCTTGATTGCGACATTTACACCTTTCGGTCCGACACATCCGACTTCAGCAGGCATTTTTTGAGTACCGGGTTAGCCTTCACTCTTTGATCCCTTCTCCTTAGCCAGTCTGCTCTGTTGCAGCCTGTTATCCAGGATCACCATGTAGAGGTTTAGAAAGGTCTTGCCAGCTCTGGTTTGCTGGCCTTGACGCTAGCAGTCAGCTATGGGGCGCTGACTGCTGCAGCTCATGCACAGTTCAGCATCGTGATCCCATAAAAGATCAAACCAGCCAGGAGGTGCATTTAAGCCAAGACCTAATTCTGAGCCGAGGCTGTGCACTGGCTAGGTCACTGTCTTCCCAGCTGAGCGATAAGGGTTCGGTCCCCAGTTGGTTTGGAATTTTGTCCGATAGCAAAACGGATCATAGTGTAAATCCATCCTCAAAACATGGTTACCATAGCAATCTGGGAAAGTAATGGCGGCCTGCGTGATTTGGACCACATAACGCCTACTGTGTCGTTAGTTACGAAGATCGTAGACTTAACGCCATTTTTCCAACAGGCAGCACGCTTGTTAACGGGATCTTCACTTTAATCATTCAAATCGGGACTCTCTGCTCTATACTGTGAAGCCTCAGAATGGCAAGAAAACTACACCAAAGGGAGTTTTGAGAGCTTCGAGGTTAGAAAATCTTGGTTCGCTATCAAAACAAAGCAATTGTGTTGAAGACTTAGAGGATGAAACCTCACTCTTCTGTAGCCTTCCTTCTGAAGCCTTTCTTCTGTATCTTTCCTTCTGTATCCTTCCTTCTGTATCCTTCCTTCTGAATCCTTCCTTCTGTATCCTTCCTACTGCAGCCTTCCTTCTGTAGCCTTCCTTCTTTTTCCTTCCTTCTGTCGCCGTCTTTCCTCATCCCTCCTTCTGTAGCCGTCCTTCGGTATCCTTCTTTCTGTAGCCTTTCTTCCGTAGCCTTTCTTCGTGTGCTTTACCTCTTTAGCCCTTCTTCTGTAGCCTTCCTAGGTAGCCTTCCTTCCATAGCCTTCCTTTCGAAGCCTTCCTTCGTTAGCTTTCCTTCTGTAGCCTTCCATGCATAGCCTTCCTTCATCAGCTTTTCTTCTGTAGCTTTTCTTTTTTAGCTTTACTTCTATAACTTCATTTTCCAATCATCATTAGTCCGTCGCTATAAGCAAAGCAAGAAAATGCTTGAATGTACGGTTGTTTTACTTGTGTGTATCATTCTTATAGACGTAGTGTGCATTTAATATACGAGTTGTTATGATTTTATATGCACAGGCAAGTGAAAAAGATCAGGATTCACTTTAAGGCCGCTTTAACTTTGCGGCTAGCCAGAAATCCGCCGTATTTGCGTGGTACGTTTTCTAATGATACTGGTATGCTTGTGAGTAAGTGCGTTGGTGTGTGTACACACGTGCTCCTGTGTGTGTACACGCGCGCTCCTGTGTACATGTATCATGTGTGCACACATTAATATATGAATATATAACTTGTCTAAATGCATTACAGTGTTTTCTTTGATTATTGACTGTAACAATTTACAGACTATGCTCGTTAAACTCACCGGTCTATAATTTGCTGGATCTGATTTTTTGCTGTTTTTGAAAAAGGGGGTCACTCCTGCATCTTTCCAATCTCGTGGAACAATCCGTTTTGCAAGTGATTGAGAACATAAGGGGAAGTGTGAAATACATAGTAGAAAAGCAAACACTAAAATGATAAAGCAGAAGCAAAAAGAGGAAAACCAACAACATTACAAACTAAAATGTTTTTATGCAAATGTGAGAAGCATAGTAAATAAAAGAGAAGAATTAGAACTGTATGTAGAAGAAGAAAAACCAGATATAATAGGGTTAACAGAATCATGGACATATGAGGAGATTGCAGATAGTGAACTTGAAATTGAGGGATATACAATGTTAAGGAAAGATAGGATAATTGGAGACAAGACTAAGGGAGGTGGCGTTTTATTATACTGTATAAATTCTGTTAATATAACGATCAAAGATGTGGTAACAAAAATGAAAGTGTATGGGGAGAAATAGAAAGTGGGGGTGAAAAAACAGTGATTGGAGTGTGCTATAGATGTCCATCAAGTCAAAAAGAGGAAGATGAGGAGCTGATTAGTAGTATAGCAAAGGCAAGTAAAGGGAAATTATTATTAATGGGAGATTTCAACTATCCAGAAATAAAATGGGATATGGCAGAAGCACTTGTAGAGTCAAAACCTTTTGTTACGTGCATAACTGACAATTTTTTAATTCAACATGCAGAAGCAGCCACCAGAGGCAAAAACATACTCGACCTAGTTTTTACCACAGAGGAAAATATGATTGAAAACGTTACCGTTGGGGAACTGTTTGGCTCAAGTGACCATCAAATCATCCGTTGGGATCTTATTGCAGAGAAAGAAGTAAACATAAACAGGCGAACATACGACTACTCTAGGGCAGATGTTAAGAGGATGAAAGAGGCAGCGAACCACATAATCTGGAAAGATATTATTGTAGGAACAGGTGTTAAACAGGAGTGGGAAAGTTTTAAAACAGTTCTAGAAACGCTAAAAGAGGAATGTGTTCCCTGTAGGGAGGTAAACTTCAAGCGTAAAAAGTGGATAACTAGATTTGTAGTGAAATGTAGAAGAGCAAAAAATAAAGCATGGCAAAAATATATAGAGGCAGGTAAATCAAAAGAAACATATGTAAAATATTTGGACAAGCAGAACATATCTCAGAAAGCGAATAAAACAGCAAAAATAGACTTTGAAAAAAAACTTGCTCAGAGGATCAAGACTGACAGTAAAAGCTTCTTTTCTTATGTTAGAAATAAACAAAGAACGAAAGACAAAGTAGGCCCTCTCATAGACAGTACAGGGAAAATAATAAGTGAGAATAGGGAGGCTGCTAATCTGCTCAATCAGTACTTTGGCACAGTCTTCACAAAGGAGGACTGCTCCGAGATCCCAGAGCCTATAGATATTTTTCAAAGAGACATGGATACAGCGGGATTAAGATCAATCTGTATTACAGAGGAAATGGTTTTTAAAAAATTGGAGGGGTTGAAAGTGAATAAATGTCCAGGTCAAGATGGTATTCACCCAAAATTGCTGTATGAAATTAGAAACCAACTAGCAAAACCATTGGCTATATTATGTTCTCAATCACTTACAAAAGGGATTGTTCCACGGGATTGGAAAGATGCAGGAGTGATCCCCTTATTCAAAAAAGGCAAAAAATCAGATCCGGCAAATTATAGACCGGTGAGTTTAACGAGCATAGTCTGTAAATTGTTAGAGTCAATAATCAAAGAAAACATTGTAATGCATTTAGAAAAATTTAATCTAATTAGAAATAGTCAGCATGGGTTTACTAGAGGGAGATCATGCTTAACAAATCTATTAGAATTCATGGAGGAGGTTACTAAAATCATAGATAAAGGGGAGCCAGTAGATGTTATTTATCTAGACTTTGCAAAGGCCTTTGATAGAGTACCTCATCAAAGATTATTTCGAAAGTTAAAATCACATGGAATAGGTGGCGAAGTTGCCAAATGGATTAAAAATTGGTTAACGGGAAGAAGGCAGAGGGTGGGCATAAATAAGGAGTACTCTGAGTGGAGTGAAGTGAAAAGTGGTGTGCCACAGGGCTCGGTTTTGGGACCAATTTTGTTCTTGATATATATATAAATGATTTGGACATTGATATGAGATCCATGATTGCAAAATTTGCTGATGACACAAAACTATGCAGTAGTGTCTCATCTAAAGCGGAAGTGGATATATTGATGTCGGATTTAGATAAAATTCGAGAATGGTCTGTAAGCTGGCAAATGGAGTTTAATGTAGATAAATGTACAGTCATCCACATGGGTAGATCCAATATGGAACATAATTACAGAATGATAGAAAACAATATTAGAAAGATAGATAAGGAAAGGGACCTAGGGGTTATAATAGATCATACAGGAAAGGTGAGTGAGCAAGTTAAGGTAGCAGTGAAAAAGGCAAATGCAATGTTAGGTATGATAAAAAGAAATATTAAACATAGGAGCAAGGAAGTGATCGTCAAACTGTATAAAGCTTTAGTTAGACCTAGATTGGAGTACTGTGTACAGGTGTGGAGTCCTTATCATAGAGGGGACATAAACATGCTAGAAAGAATACAAAAAAGAGCGACAAAGATGATAGTGGGATTCCAGAATTACAGTTATGAGGAACGACTCAGAAAAACCGACCTACAGTGTCTCGAAGAGAGAAGAATTCGTGGTGACTTAATACAGGTTTATAAGATGATCAGAGGAATCGATAAATTAGACTATAACAAGTTTTTTAAAATACAGCCACCTACAATAACACGAGGGCATAGCTACACGCTGATTAAAGAGAGGTCCAGGTTAGATATTAGGAAATATTTTTTTAGTCAGAGAGTGGTGTCTGCTTGGAATGCATTGCCAGGGGAGGTAGTGGAGGCAGGGACAGTTAATGCATTTAAGAATAAACTGGATACGCATAGATTTTAGAGCAAGGTGATGTAAATGTAACTGGTTGTATACAGACTCTGCAGGGTCTTCTAAACCAGTATAAAGATGTTAAGTTAAGTTAAGTTAAGTAAAGTTAAGTTATAATATAGGAAATGGTTTTGCTAGTTGACCTCAAATTGCAAACAGCAATTTTGGATGAATCCCATCTTGATCTGGACAATTATACACTTTCAACCCCTCTAATTGTTTAAAAACCATTTCTTCTGTAATACAGATTGTTCTTCATCCAACTGTATCCATGTCTCTTTGAAAAATATATAGAGCAGTCCTCTTTTGTTTAGACTGTGCTAAAGTAATGAATGAATAGATTAGCTGCCTGCCTATTCTTACTTACTATTTTTCCTGTGCTTTCTACGAGAGGGCCAACTTTGTCTTTCGTTCTTTGTTTATTTCTAACATAAGAAAAGAAGCTTTTACTATCAGTCTTGATCCTCTGAGCAAGTTTTTTTCTGAGTCTAATTTGGCTGTTTTATTCACTTTCTGAGCTATGTTCTGCTTGTCCAAATATTTTAAATATGTTTCTTTTGATTTACCTGCCTCTAAATATTTTTTACATGCTTTATTTTTAGCTCTTCTAGATTTTACTACACATCTAATTATCCACTTGTTACGCTCGGTGTTTACCTCCCCACATGGAATACATTACTCTTTTAGCGTTGTTAGAACTGTTTTAAAACTCGCCCATTCTTGTTCAATATCTGTTCCTCCAACAATATCTTTCCAGATTATGTGGCTTGCTGACTCTTTCATCTTCTTAACATCTACTTTAGAGTAGTCGTATGTTCGCGTGTTTATGTTTACTTCTTTCCCTGCTATAAGGTCCTAACGGATGATATGATGGTCACTTGAGCCAAACAGTTCCCCAATGGTAACGTTTTTAATCATATTTTCCTCCGTAGTAAAAACTAAGTTTTAAAATAGATATGCTGTTGTTGGTGCTGATGGCCTACGATGAATAACGGTACAATTGTATGCGCTCTGAAAAGGGCGTGAGGCTAGGAGGAAGGGTCTCAGTAGTTTTCTTCACACTCACATTCTGAGTCTGCTGATGAAGGTAGATCGAGACACTCCGTTTGTGTTACCACGTTGCACACGAGCCACTTGATCTCGTAGTGGCAGTTTGAAGATTACCATCCGCAACTGCTTACATGCTGATGGCGTTGCTTGGCTTCGTTCGTTCTCAATCTCCTGCTACCAAGCCCTGAAAGGGCTTAAGTAGCAGAATGTAGTTCAGAGAACGAATGCGTTTTGTCGTAGTTTACAGCATGACTGCGATATTTGCACCTTTCAATCCAACACATCCGACTTTAGCAATCATTTTTTGAGTACCTAGTTAGCATTCCCTCTTCGATCCCTTCTCCCTAGCCAGTCTGCCTTGCTGCAGTGTGTTATCCATGATCACCGCGTGGAGGTGTAGAAGGGTCTTGGCAGCTCTGGTTCGCTGGCCCTGACGCTAGCAGTCAGCTATGGGTCTCTGACCACTGCAGCTCAAGCGCTGCTCCGCATCTTGATCCCACATGCTAATGAAGAGTAGTGTTCTTAACGCAGCTTTGAGAAATGAAGGGGTGAAACCTATCAAAATTCTTCGGAGAAAGAAGGTTCAATACGATAGTTCATGTCTGCTATCCCAGCAAGTGTAGGAATAGAGGAGGATGGGACAGACTTTAGACACACAGAATAGCAGACAATTTCAGCGCTTGAACACATTGTAAAGGACAATCGCTGAGTAATTGTGCATTAAATAACCATATTTCTTAATATCAGTAAAAGTCCAGCACACCACATCATCCGTGATGCGCTTCAGTTCTTCAAAGTGTCTGCAATGCGGATGTCACGGCCACAGACTCCAGAACTAAAACAACGGCGTGTTAATGCCTGTAAAATCGTTTGCAAAAGACGATGGTTTCCTAAAGAGAATTGTTACTGGAAATGTAACATATCTTCCCTAGCATCATTTGGAATACAAGAGTGCGAGCAAGGAATTGTCCCGTCCATCCTGACAGCATCCTTAGAATGTCCGCATGCAACTATGTACAGCAAAGGCTATGCTGATTCTGTTTTGAAATTAACAATGCTTTTTTTTAAGAGGACGCTCAGTACGAACTGTCTCAAATATTACGCACACATATTTTCTTATAAATCATCTTTGACCAACAATCAAATCCAAACAGACTAAACTTCGGTGTTCTGCTGCAACATGACAATGCACCCCCTAATACTGCTAGTGCAACGTTTGCAATGATCGAGGACATGCACTTTGAGCGTCTTCCCCATTCGCGGTACACGCCTTAAGTGATTACTACGTCTTTAGACAACGCAAAGAGGCGAAGGAAGGAAATACTTTCATGTTCGATGGAAAGGTTTAGCAGTGGTGCATGAGAAGCTACACTCTACTCTCGTATATTTATATTCTTCTTTTGTCCTACTGCTCTTGACAAACGGAGTCGCAGAGAGGCGGGATGTGTAGAATTCTTGTTATAGCCAAGTGGGAGGCTTGTGCTGTCGTTAGGTGTAACTTCTTGAGAGTGTCAGGGACACCATCGTTCAACGACGTCGAGGTCTGCCCCTTGCTCGTGGACCAGAAACCTAAATATGATATGCTCTTGATGCAGGCTGGTCATAATGCATTCTGACTAATGACCATATCACTTGATTTGTTGTGCTTGAATGTAGTTACTAACTGGGTTTGTTTCCACTATCTGCCTTAGTGTGGTGTTGCGGATTCGGTCACGGATTGTCTTTCTAGTAATGACCAAGATTTACATTGGTACCACAATGAAGGAATCAATCATGCATTTATCAGCCTTCTTTTAATTGAAAGAAGCACTCTATGGTATTTCAAAATCGGTGGAATGTGGTAGTGGACATCACCTTCTGAATTATATGTGTAATTTCTCTTTCCACTTTGAAGTCATCAGCTAAAATACTACCAGGTATTTGAACTCTCGTACTTGTTCACTTTATCAACATAATCGCTATCTTGCTTGTGTTTATCTTCATGTCATATTCATTACAAGCGAAGTGTATATATAAATATTCACACACTCATACAAGAAAGTCATTAAGTAA
Source organism: Ariolimax columbianus (assembly GCA_036924085.1). Classification (NCBI taxonomy): domain Eukaryota; kingdom Metazoa; phylum Mollusca; class Gastropoda; order Stylommatophora; family Arionidae; genus Ariolimax; species Ariolimax columbianus. Next base: position 60,999,866 of record JAVGWX010000007.1, on the reverse strand, counting down.
CAGCAATTCCATTTATAAAATTTCTACCATAGTGTGGACCATACATTTTTTATTTTACTTCTTGACATAGCCCCTGTGACTGGCAAAACATTTTGTCAATCTGTCCACTATTTTGTAGATGCCCGCTAGAGTCTTATGGTGTAACCTTTAACCAATGTTGAACTTTCTCTATTACGTCATTGTCAGCTGCCTTGCTTCCCAGTTACTAATATTATCATCATCATCATGAAGCATGTCCTTTATAGAACGTCGCTTTCATGATAGCCTTTCTGTAGGAACTATCTTTCGCCAGTCTTCCGGCCTGCTCCAAGATCAAATCCAACGTATCCTTGATGTCCTGGGTTCATCGTCTTCTGGGTCGGCTCCTGTCTCTCTTCCCAGTGACCATGCCTACCATAACCGCTCTCTCCAGTCCGTTGTGAACGTTTGACGTGTCCAAAAAAACCTCAGTTTTCAGCTCATTACGTCATTTATGAGTCAATTCTCCTCTACATTCAGGGATTGCCGGATGGATTTGTTTCTTTCTTTCTTTGTCCACCGGATTTTCAGGACTCTTCTGTAGCACTGTGTTTCAAAAGTATCTTCACTCTTATTGGTTTTGTAATCATCTATATTTTAGATCCATAGGTTGCCACAGGAAAAATGCATGTTCTTAGGATCTTTAGTTTTGCTTCTTTGTTTGTATTATGCCATAGGTTCTGAATACTCCTTATCTTCTGCATTGCCATAGTTAGTCGTTTTCTTACTTCTTTTGTACAGTCTCCATTGTTGTTCAGTACTGATCATAGATGTTCAAAATGTGCAACATTTTCAATCACTTCGCCAGCTATCTCAATTTTAGGTTGGAGTTGTGTCTTATCAGTTGTCATTATCTTTGTTTTCTTTGTACTCAAGTAGAGATTCTAGGCTTCACTATGTTTCTGGACTGATCTAATTATTTGTTCTAAGTCCTTGGCGCTGTTCAAGAGCAAAACCTAGGTACCTAGGGGTTATAATAGATCATACAGGAAAGGTGAGTGAGCAAGTTAAGGTAGCAGTGAAAAAGGCAAATGCAATGTTAAGTATGATAAAAAGAAATATTAATCATAGGAGCAAGGAAGTGATCGTCAAACTGTATAAAGCTTTAGTTAGACCTAGCTTGGAGTACTGTGTACAGGTGTGGAGTCCTTATCATAGAGGGGATATAAACATGCTGGAAAGAATACAAATAAGAGCGACAAAGATGATAGTGGAATTCTAGAATTACAGTTATGAGGAACGACTCAGAAAAACCGGCCTACAGTGTCTCGAATAGAGAAGAATTCGTGGTGACAATACAGGTTTATAAGATGATCAGAGGAATGGATAAATTAGACTATAACAAGTTTGTTTTTTAAATACAGCCACCTACAATAACACGAGGGCATAGCTACAAGCTGACTAAAGAGAGGTCCAGATTAGATATTAGGAAATATTTGTTTAGTCAGAGAGTGGTGTCTGCTTGGAAAGCATTGCCAGGGGAGGTAGTGGAGGCAGAGACAGTTAATGCATTTAAGAATAAACTAGATGCGCATAGCTTTTAGAGCAAGGTGATGTAAATGTAACTGATTGTATACAGACACTGCAGGGTCTTCTAAACCAGTATAAAGACGTTAAGTTAAGTTAAAACTGTGTCGTCGGCATATCGTATTTCCGGTATCCCCCTTCTTCCTCTGGTGAAAGGATCGAAGTCTGTAGAAATTGGATCTGCCTTTACATTCCAGATAATGTTTTCTGCATATATATTGAACAGGTATGGTGAAAGAATGTAGCCTTGTCTGACCTCCTTGTGTATCTCAAACCAATCTGAGGTTTCACCATGTATTGGGACGGCTGCTTGCTGCCTGCTGTAGAGGGTTTCTATTAGTTGAACCAGATGCGTTGGGAAGCCCATATCTTTCATAATGTTTCACATTTGCTGATGTTTTAGACAGTCAAAGGCCTTGGTGTAGTCTACAAAACAGGCATACAGGTCTATATTGAATTCTCTGCTTTTCTCGATGATATTTCTCAATTTTAATATATGGTCTCTCGTTCCCTCTTTCTGACCTGAACCCTGCTTGTGTTTCGTTTATTTCATAGTCCAGCTTTCTTTTCTTTTCACGATACGCAATAAGATCTTGCTGGCGTGGCTTATCAAGGCGACTGTACATTATATATATATATATATATATATATATATATATATATATATATATATATATATATATATATATATATAAATATATAAATATATATAAATATATATATATATATATATATATATATATATATATATATATATATATATATATATATATATATATATATACTAAATATACATACACTCACAAGGGACAGTCATTAAATAATAGCAATTTTATTATAAAGTACATGGAAGAGCATATGTAACTTCAAATGTTATTTCGGGGCACAAAGTGGCTCTTTAGCAATAAGGGCTCAGCAGTATTGAAATATGCAATTAGCGTACAACATGGCTACCTCGTTGTCATCTTGCACCATTTAAGAAAAAGAGGCGTCATTACTTTTATGTTGTCAGAGGGTGTGAAACCTTTTGAAATCTAGAGAAGAATGAAGATTTAGTATGGGAACAATTGTTTGAGTCAGAGGAGAGTGTATGGATAGGGGGGAAGGTTTCAAAACGGATAACAAAACGTTATTGATGAACTGCGGCGTAGGAGTCCAGCAAGCGTGGCAACTGATTCAGTGAAACAGCAGAATGACCAGCAACATGGCAACAGGCGAGTCACTATTGGTGAAATATCCGAATATTTCAACATGAGTCAGAGTGCTGCGTACACATTTGTCCATGGTGACCTCTGTTATAGGAACTAGTGTAGTAGAAGAGTTCCAAGGTAGCTGTCCTCTATCCTAATCATGCGTGGCAGACGATTTGTCAGAAGCATTTGGACCAACATGATCGTGAAGATGTTTTTCTCTTTTTAATTGTGACAGAAGACGAGTCGTGGGTGCATCATTACGAACCAGAGAGTAAGAGACAGTACATGAAATGGAAATACCCGTTGTCTTCAGCTACAAAATCATTCAAAGCACAGGATCCGCTGGGAAAGTAATGACAACAATCCATATTGTTGTATTTCCATTAACGGGGTGAAGCGGCGAATAGTGATTGATACAGTGACATGCTATAAAACAGGTCGATGCCCGCTATACGATCGTAACGCCGGGGACTTCCCTCTATATAAGTAATGCTGCTGCATGACAACGCAGGGCCACAAATGGTTACGCAAACATGGGATACAGTTCGTAATTTGAAATTTGAGGTCGTCAAACATCCAGCATATAAACCACACTTAGCGCCATCAGATTTTCACTTGTTTAGACACTTGAAAGAACATTTGCTGGATCAGAGGTTTGCAGACGGCAGCTAGGTAAGGGAAAGAGAGCAAAATTGGTTAAAGGGCCACACCAGAAGGTTTTTTTTTTTAGGAGGGGGGGGGGGCATCCACAAGTTAGTGGATAGGTAGACAAAGTGTGTTGGACATCCACAAGCTAGTGTACAAAGTGTGTTTGGACATCCACAAGCTAGAGTACAAAGTGTGTTGGACATCCACAAGCTAGTGGACAGGTAGACAAAGTGTGTTGGACATCCACAAGCTAGTGCGCAGGTGGACAAAGTATGTTGGACATCCACAAGCTAGTGCACAGGTGCAAAAAGTGTGTTGGGCATCCACAAGCTAGTGCGCAGGTGGACAAAGTGTGTTGGACATCTACAAGCTAGTGCACAGGAGGACAAAGTGTGTTGGACATCCACACGTTTGTTCACAAGTGGACAAAGTGTGTTGGACATCCACAAGTTTGTTCACAAGTGGACAAAGTGTGTTGGACATCCACGAGTTTGTTCACAAGTTGACAAAGTGTGTTGGACATCCACAAGCTAGTGCACAGATGGACAAAGTGTGTTGTTCGGCACGGGAACTATGTTGAAAAATGAGACACAACAAATTTCGGGTTTGCATTCTCCTAAAAATGTGGGGGTTGTTTTTTTTTTTTTTTTTAAATTGCTGTTACTTATTGACTGCTAATCATGTGTATGCGTGCGGGGGCGCGTGCGTGCGTGTATATAAACATATATATATATATATATATATATATATATATATATATATATATATATATATGTATATATATATATATGTATATATATGTATATGTATATACGCTGAAACTCGCTCGGTTTAAATATATATTTATATATATATATATATATATATATATATATATATATATATATATATATATATATATATATATATATATATATAAATAGCACCTCTCAAGAATTCAAAGATGCTTCCATTGTTCATATACATAAGCGTAAAGGTAGGAAACAAGTATGTGATAACCACAGAGTGATATCTCTGCTGTGGGTAGATGAACGACTGCTTGCAAAAATACTTGTCCGCAGACTAAATCTTTACCTTGAGCGGGGGTAAACTCCCGAGACTAAACTGGCTTTAGAAAGAGCCGTGAGACCATCGATATTATCTGTGCTGCAAAGCAGCTCCGAGAGACATGTCAAGAACAGAATGTTTCTTTCTATACGATGTTTGTGGACCTAACCACGGCCTATAATACTGTCAATCGTAACGGTATTGTGCAGAGTTATGGTCAAGTTTGGGTGCCGTGCAATATTCGTTGCAATGGTGCGACAATTTTATGATGATATGCGTGCCCAAGTTATTGATCAGGAAACTACTTTGCCCCCTTTAAAGTTAATAACGATGTAAAGCAGGGATATTTGCTGGCCCTGATTCTTTTCAGTATATTTATTCCATGTTGTGGAATGCCTACAGCGATTCCGACGTCGGAGTTAAGCTGCACTGCCGTTTGACGGCGGGCTATTCAATCTGAGAAGGTTCAAGGCCAAAACACAACGTAAACTATATGAGTAGTCTGTCGAGTAGTCTGTGTGTATGACATAGGCAAGAATAGAATCTCTGCCCCACAGAGAGCATGTCCTAAGAGGCGATTAACTGTGTGACATGACATAAAACCGGCCATGGTTAGGTGGTTTGTTGGGAGCAGCATAGATGGTTTGTAACAGGCTGCGGGTCCACTTTGCTCTAGTGCTTAAGTCTATTAAAATGGACTCACTCATCGGTTAACCATCCCTGAGGCACTTGTACCAACACAGCGGAGTAATAAGCTGCTCAAGCCTAGCTAGCTAAGCAGGAAATTCTCATCCCGGCTACATCCAGCACAAGCCAGAGCTGAAACATGCACATGGGCATCCCCACCTGTAGAAGTACAGGTCAGATAAGACTAAGACCATGCGTGATTTACTTTATGCGGATGACTGTGCTTTGAATACAATTTCGGAGGGTGACATGCAATAATGTATGGATCGGTTTGCCACATTTTGTGAAAACTTCGGCCTCACCATCTCTATCACAAAAACAAAGATTCTATATTAACCGGCTCCAGATATTGCCTATTCAGAGCCTTCAATCAAGGTACTCGTCCACTGTTTACAAAATGTAAACTGATTCACGTGCTTTGGCAGTACTCTCTAGTTATTCTCACATAGGTGAGATGAAAACACGAATAATTAGGCCAAGTGCGGCATTTTGGTAGACGTCATACTAAGGTGCGGAATAGGCTAGGGATCAGGATTAAAACAAAAATAAAGGTCTATGCTGCAATTGTTCTACCTACCCTCTGATAAGCATGTGAAACCTAGACGGTCTACAGTCGTCTTGTAGTGGAAATTAAACCACTTCTTCATGCACTGCCTGTGGAAACCACTGAGGATTAGAAGGCAGACATGATGCTTAATACAGATGTGTTAGCGCGATGGGACATGACAAGTATACACACCATGATATGTGAAGCACAGCTGAGATGGGCTGGTCATGTGATACGCATGTCAAATCAAAGTCTACCAAAAGAGCTGCTCTATTGTGAACTCCTAAATGACAAAAGAGCAAGTGGTGAGCCGCGGAAAAGGTACAAGGACACGTTAAGACGCCAATGATCCAGTGCTGTACTAACCATAATGGCTGGGAAAGAATCGCCACCAATCGCACAGGTTGGCGCAGCGCTGTTGCGGAGGTTGTTCAGATACATGAAGCATCAAGAATAAATTCGGCTATCCAGAGACGATCGATCCGCAAGTCTATTCACATCAACGTCTATTCAACCTCGGTGCAAGTGGATGTCTTATTTCTATGTGCAACAGATAATTCAAGGCTCAGATTGGCATATTTAGCCATCTTCGTACTCATGCGAACATTGAATGCTGACAAGGTGGTCCTCATCAATTACGATGGATGAGCAAGATGTGTGTATGTATATATATATATATATATATATATATATATATATATATATATATAAGTGTATGTGTGCGCGTGTGTGGGTGTATGTGTGTGTGTGTGTGTGTGTGTGTGTGTGTGTGTGTGTGTGTGTGCGTGCGTTATTTACACCTGGATGTGCATGTATGTGTCCGGTGTATCTGCATTAAAGTGACACCATTTATAGTGTTACATTTAATCTTCTTCATTTATTGTTAACGTGTTGAAGATTGACAAGCCCTGAATGTTTTCACTTTAAAATAAACAACTATATCGTTTAACAATGCCTCAGTTGTTATTGTATATTTATTTGCATTGCATCTTTTTCCTATGAGGAATGTTGGTTCTTGTGCCTTTATTGTAAGTCATATTAGGAGAGTATGTGGGGGTTTTGTGTGGACTTTTCCCGTTATCTTTTGTATGCATAAAGCTAACAGTTACAGGATAAGTGTGATTCAATCTGATTTGAAAATGGATATGTGTTATGTATTGTTTGTAGTAGTTTTTTTCAAAAATTGATAATCGCCAGTCTCTGTTCTTAAAACTTAATAGTTTCAATTTTTATCGTGATCGATCTCCAGTTTGAGAGCAGTCCTCCGGATTCTTATTGCCAATATCTATGTTCTTGAAATCTTGGTATTCAAACAAACACATTATGCCAGCTTTCAGGTAGCCGGAGGTTAACCGTAGTTTTTGTTTAGTTTTTTATTTTTGTTTTGCACTCTTTTCTTCCTGTGGCTTTCTACGTGTATAGTGTGCACACGGAATCTTCGATTTCTTTTGCAGAATTTCAATATGCTGATCTTACCTCCCTTTAGACCCGAGAAAGCTTGAAATATGTGGGATTCGAAACGCAACCATTTTATGCTTTCATTTCATGTGATGCAAACGGCTTTACCTAGGCTACCGAGGGGGAAATAGATACACATCAAAGTGCACTGAAGAACAAGGCCTTGGGCAAGAAAACTGGCTAAAGATCAAGATTTCTACGTGGCAGATGAGACGATTGCGACTTTCTGCAACGGACACTCTATACGATGCTGACATCGAATGGGTAATATTACAATGAAAAATGCAAATATACATTATCTAGTGGATATTCCCCTGAGAAACAAATATACATTTTTTTAGTTAATATCACAATCAGAAATAAATGCATACGTATATTATCCAGTGAATATTACGCTGAGAAACACATGCATGTTTTATCTTGCAGTGGAAAGTACTCTGTGAAACATTTATGGAAATTTATATTTATATGGTGATAGTATAGTGAGAAACAGATATATATATATATAAATATTTATTATATATATACATTACTTATTGAATATTGCTCTGGGAAACACAAATTTCCAATGGTGGATATTCTATCTACCTGTATATGTTCTTTACGCGCCAAATATGGCGAAAAAGAAACAAAAGATCTCCATTTGGGACGTTGTGACGCCACTGTTTTTAGATCTTGAATGGTGTTGAACCCCATAGTTGAGCCTTATCGGAAGATTGTTCTTTTAAGTGTTTCCTTGGGTCTCCCTCTTTTCCCCTCCCTTGTTGCCCTTTCGAGTGTTTGCAATGGAAGACGGTTGTTGGTGGATATTACATTGATTACAATGAAATACATGACGTTGTAAAAATTGATTTAAATACATACACCACATAGTGGATATTGCACTGCGAACTACATATGTACATACATCACATAGTGAAACACTAAGAAACACACATGAATCATATAGTTGATATAGTAGACTGAGAAACAAATACAAACATGATATAGTGGATATTACACTAAGATACAAATTTATGCGTTAAATAGTAGATATTACACTGAGAAAGAAATGCATGCATCACATAGTGGATATTACATTTAGATAAAAATACATACATCACATAGTGGATATTACACGAAATATAAATACAAGCATCATATATTGTACACTGAGATTAAAAATACTTTCATAACATAATGGTTATTAAAGTAAAGTAACCCATAGCATTACTGCCGTAGGGGTGGGACGTTTTAGGGATCTCACATTTCAAAGGCTCGTCTATATAAGGGCGGTAGCGATCTGAAAAAAACATGTTCGCCTCAACTGGGAAATGAACCCAGCACCACTCAGATGTGGAGCCTGCTCGCTAGCCACTGCGATACGCGGATCCCTAATATTAACACCGATATTTTTTTTTAATACAGGAATCACATAGTAGATATTACACTGAAATCAAAAATTCATTCATCACATAGTGGATATTACACGAAGATAAAAAATACATTCATCACATAGTGGATATTACACTGAGATAAAAAATACATTCATCACATAGTGGATATTACACTGAGATAACAAAAATACATTCATCACATAGTGGATATTACACTGAGAAAAAAATACATTCATCACATAGTGGATATTACATTGAGATTTAAAAAAATACATTCATCACATAGTGGATATTACACTGAGATAAAAAATATATTCATCACATAGTGGATATTACACTGAGATTTTAAAAAATACATTCATAACATAGTGGATATTACACTGAGATTAAAAAAATACATTCATCACATAGTGGATGTTACACTGAGATAAAAAAAAATACATTCATCACATAGTGGATATTATACTGAGATAAAAAATGCATCCATCACATAGTGGATATTACACTAAGATAAAAAAAAATACATTCATCACATAGTGGATATTACACTGAGATAACAAAACTAATTAATCACATAGTGGATATTACAAAGAGATTTAAAAAATACATTCATCACATAGTGGATATTACACTGAGATAAAAAATACATTCATCACATAGTGGATATTACACTGAGATCAAAAACAATACATTCATCACATAGTGCATATTACACTGAGATAAAAAAAAACAATACATTCATCACATAGTGGATATCACACTGAGATAAAAAATATATTCATCACATAGTGGATATTACACTGAGATAAAAAAATATATTCATCACATAGTAGATATTACACTGAGATAAAAAAAAATACATCCATCACATAGTGGATATTACACTGAGATAAAAAATACATTCATCACATAGTGGATGTTACACTGAGATAAAAAATACATTCATCACATAGTGGATATTATACTGAGATAAAAAATGCATCCATCACATAGTGGATATTACACTGAGATAAAAAATACATTCATCACATAGTGGATATTACACTGAGATAAAAAAAATACATTCATCACATAGTGGATATTACACTGAGATAACAAAAATAAATTAATCACATAGTGGATATTACAAAGAGATTTTAAAAATACATTCATCACATAGTGGATATTACACTGAGATAAAAAAACAATACATTCATCACATAGTGGATATTACACTGAGATAAAAAAACAATACATTCATCACATAGTGGATATCACACTGAGATAAAAAATATATTCATCACATAGTGGATATTACACCGTGATAAAAAATACATGCATCGCATAGTAGATATTACACTGAGATAAAAAAGAATACATTCATCACATAGTGGATATTACAATGAGATAGAAAATACATTCATCACATAGTGGATGTTACATTGAGATAAAAAATACTTTCATCACATAGTGGATATTACACTGAGATAAAAAATACTTTCATCACATAATGGATATTACACTGAGTTAAAAAATACATTCATCACATAGTGGATGTTACACTGAGATAAAAAATACATTCATCACATAGTGGATATTACAATGAGATCAAATATACATTCATCACATAGTGGATATAACACTGAGATAAAAAAAATACATGGATCACGTTGACCATATTTTTGACTGAACTTCACGAGAGAGGGAAAACAAGCAGACGCTCTGCGATGGGAATAAATATTTAACTCCCTAGACACAATAACAAAAAGATTTTTAAAATTATATAAATCTCGTGCGTTAGCAGAAAAAATGTCCACTTACGCTTTATTTAAAAAATGTGAAGTGGTACTGTAAACATCAATATTGTTTGCCGAGGCAAGCTTGAATATGGAACCTCCTTGGGTTCTATAAAGCTCCTCAAATTTTGTGCAATAATTGTTGATGGCGCTAAATCACTTAGAAGAATTGAAAATGAAATTAAGCTTCAAGTTTCAAATGAAAAGCAGACGTTGTTGATAGGATGCTGACCGACTCAACAAATGAAATCTGAAAGATTTGGGGCAGGATGATCCGTCTTAAACTGTCTTTCTCTAAAGTTTTGCTAAGTCAAGATGACACACCTCTTGCGTGGGCGAACTTTTCGATTTCCAGTCACAGTATACAACCTTCAGAAATGATATGATCTTGGTTTGCGTAATATAATATTGTAGCCAGCTCTTGTTTTTATTTGAATGTACAAAAACAGGAGAGATCGTTGCTCGATGTTCTACATTATTTTCCTTTTTAATTCAGTTTAAGAAAAATGCAAACAGAGAAAGCCAGACAAGCAGCGAGCTTGCAGCATTCATCAAAGTAGACAGGACAGTTCAAACCGTACTAAAAACCAGCAGAAAGGACAAACTTGAATGAAGCTGTAGGAACTGTTTCTGAAATTCTTACACTGATAGAGGTGATTCCCAAACGGACACTAGTGTGTGTTACAGAGCTGGATAGAATAGCTCACCGGCTCTCTATTCATGTTGTAAAAGGCTCACTTGTTGCAGTATGGTCCGGTTTCATTTGATCACGCCTCGTATATATATATATATATATATATATATATATATATATATATATATATATATATATGTATATATATATATATATATATATATATATATATATAGTGGTTTGAATTCATTCCAAACATTTGCATATATATATATATATATATATATATATATATATATATATATATATATATATATATATATATATATAAGAGAAATGGAAGAGAAAAGAAATAGTACTGAGAATGAAAGCCTATGCAAATGTATGGAATGAATTCAAACCACTAGGTGTAAAGCAATCCATGGGAATAAATGTAATGATTCTCAAGCTCAAATCGGTGTCTACCGCCGGATAAGCCGGAGATGGTACCAGTGACTCTGATGTCTACCTTTCCCTGGTGTCCAGAACTATTAAAGTGATTAACGACGTGAGAGCAGAAGTTATTGGAAATATGATTGATTAATTTGCAGATATTTGTCTCTGATGCCCACGCTCGGTAGTCACGAAAGGACATAAATAAGGAGTGTATAGACGAATAGAATAGGCCAGGAAACCTGAGAAAATTAGTTAGAAAAAGTATGCACAAAATAAATCATTTAGTCCTCCTGTAATCACTATGGGCTAGATAGGAAAACGATTTTCACTAGTATTTGGTAAGGGGTTTGTAGAACCCTTACAACTCAGTTGTACTATCAAGTTAACGTATGATCTTCAACAATCTAACGTGAGACCAAACCAAAGGCTAGGGTCAGATATATAATGACCAAGGCCTTACTTCACGTCCTCGTTGTGATCCTGTGTTACAATAGCATGGCCGACAAGGCGTGAATAGACACTGTGTCTACATTATGGTGAACTTACACAAAATCACCACATTGCAACTACAGTCAGGATGGTAAAGACCTACCTTTCTCTGATATGATTTTGTATATGCAATGAGCCACTGTAATCCGCTACCAAGGAATCGTATCCATTAGTAAACAACTTAGTAGGAGAAGTCGCGAAGAACAACAACTGCTAACGTTGACCTAAGGGAAATACACTGAATAATTAGCGCCATGATGTTGTTTATTGTTGTTTAATGTCCACAATACGTAAGTTTGCCTTTTTGTGCGCCCTGAAAAGGGCGTTTAGTGGCGAGTTGTAGCTTTCCTCACATGCCAAGCGTGCTGATGAAGATGGACTCCTATCCTCCAAGCGGTTGTGCTATGCTTGGCTTTATTTGCGTGGCGCTCACTATCGCGGGGATCACGTCGATTCACATCTCGTCAGCCAGACTGCTTTGAAAACAGCCTGTCTCTAGGGAACGCTACATAGAAGAGAGATAGTAGTCTTGGTCAGTATGTTGCGCCTGACCCTGACGTGACATCCTGGTAATTATGTTGCACCAGACCGGATTAGCTTTCTCAGTTCCTCTAATAAGCGCCACATTTGCAACGATAGCCATACTATGGAACACGTTCTTCCAGCTTTCAATGTGTCTCCGAAACAATGGCGATAAACTTACATCACAAATAAAACTATTTCAGAAAAAGCATTTTAAGGTAAACACGACAAAGTCAACGTTACGTTCTCGATAGTTATTTGTGTTTTTGTCTATGTTTTCTTCGCCGTTAATGTATCCTTTTACCATTCCCCATCGGTATTCAGTAGAAACCATGGTCGCAAATGGAGGAGCTGGATTGTGCAGATGATTACAGACAAATGCAAGAGAGAAATGACATGATGAAAGAACATTCAGACTGATTGGGACTGAGTTTCAATGTGAAGTAAACCACGCTCCTTAAAAGTAACCCGATCAACAAAGAACCAATCATGTTCGAGGTAGGGCCGTTGGAAGAGGTGGGTGCATTTGCCCAGCACAACAGATACATCAGAGGGTACAGTGGCCGATGTAAACACCAACATTTGAAAAGTAAGGACGACATTGCTGAAACTAACAAAAACATATGAAGATCCAGAGAAAGCTAGATTTATACCAATATTAAACGCCAGTGTCAAGTAAAACATTAAGAACGACTACTGCGATTCAACAAAAACTCCAGTCCTTCGCTAAGAGATTCGAAGGATACATAACATAAAGTGGCAGGGCAATGTGGAGAATGGTGACATTGGAAATGAGCCAAAAACGACTACTGGAACAGCATATTAACAGAACAAATTAGAACTGGATAGAAGAAGGCACCGTCCAACTTATCGTGACATGCTCTCACGTGGAATCCTCAAGAGAAGAGAAAGACAGACAGGCTTATAAATTCATAGAAAAAAGAATGTGAGATAAAACTACTATTAAATGATTACACATGAAGAGAGAGAGAACGAGTAGCACAGGGCTGTGTATATCCTGGCGAGATATGGTCAAAAGCGTATTCGCCGTAGTATCGATGGCCTTTGATTGATCGATTGATTGATTTATTTATTGATTGACTGATTTGTTGATTGATTTATAAATACGATATAACCGAGTCTCTGAGCAGTGGTAGAGCACTATGTTCTCATGATAAATTTAGCTGGTATGAGTCCAGTTATCGAAACTCTCCAGTCTATCCAGCGGTAAAGGATTACATGGCTTACTCTCATGGAAGGAGAGGTAATGAGGAAGGAAACTGGCTACCATATTTCATTTCTTTTAACGGAAACCTTGTGCAGTTAAATCTCTAATACTTCAGATTTTAATAGGCGTATACTTGGAATTTCATAGAGTGACAGAGTGACTAACAACGAAGTATTGGACCGTGCAAAGATTGTCAGCTTAGTTACGATCCTCCGCCAGCGCCGCTTACATTGGCTTGGTTGCATGTGCAGAATGGATAATGGGCGAATACCAAAAGAAATCATATACGGAGAGCTGACCAGAGGAAGGAGTGATAAAGATAGACCCTTCCTCCGCTAATATGTTTGCAAGCGTGACCTAAAGGCGTTGAATATGAACACCTGTAACTGGGAGAAACTTGCCAAGGACAGACCTGGCTGGAGGCAGGCTTTGTGTGTTGGTCTGCATGCAGGGGAAGACAAAATGCGTCAAGATGCAAAATCCAAATGTGTGCGGTGAAATCAAAGGCAACAACTGATCATCCCGTCTAAAGCGTGAAATCCATTGTCTCTGGAGACTGACAGGATGCCAAGCAATCACTTCATCCCCGAGCGCAATATCTGCTAAATCCTTACTTGTACCCTTACTCCAATATGTTTCCTCGCTTCTCTATCTTGCATTGTTCCTTCTTTTGTATCTTTATTATCGTTTCATATGGTGGTTAGAACGCCTGTTTACATATACAATTCATGTCATCGAATGAACATATAGAGGAAAAACAATTGTAGGCAGGGAAGTTTGAGTAACGTAACCTCTTTTGCAGAGATAATGATCGAGGAAAAAAATAATAATATTAAGAGCTCCTCATGGGGAGGAAGACTAACGTCTGATCAGACACAACATACTGATCAGACATGTGTGTCAGGGTCAGGCAAAGTATACTGGCCAAGACCCTCACCTCGACTTCCTCGCAGCCCTCCCTGGAAACGGGTTGTTTTCATGGTAGCCTGGCTAACGAGGTGAGGGATCCCCGTAATAGTCAGCGATACGCAGATGAAGCAAAGCATGACACAACCGCCTGGAGGACACCGGTCCACCTTCATTAGCACGCTCGGAATGTGAGGAAAGCTATTGCAACCAGCCACGTAACTTCGTTTTTGGGGCGTACAAAAGAGTAAACCTACTCATTGTGGGCATTCGAAAAAAACAAGAGCTGCTCATCGGAAGAGTAGATAACATATTGTATCAGATTTGTGCTGTAAGACGTAATCTCATTTGACTGAAAATTCAAATCCTGGAACGACAGCTTTTGCCGCACATGAGATACGCATGTGAGGAGTCGACTGTGGGGCTATCGTGCGTTCTGTTCTTTCGGGCGGTTCGCTTTCAAGTCTCTGAGTACCTTGTGAGATGATAGCGCGTCAGGCGGAACGATTCTGCTCAAGCATTTTCAAACATGATAGATGCTTCCATGTAAGTGGCCTATTTGAATTCAGCAGCCTATTTTGTCAATGCTATCTCAACATTCACCTCCTCTTTATGCTAGCAAACTATTTGCTCTTTAAGACTGACGTAATGTCCAGGTTTTGGTGGGAATGAATACATTTTATTCCCATTTTATAATTGGAACAAGTATAGTTCTGATACCATCTCTGGACAAAATCATGAACTTAACGCATCTTACAAGCATAAGGACTTCATGAAGAGAAAAAAACAGATCGGCCAACAGATCATAGCATATCCGAAAAATTTCGCCAAGATTCGTGCGACACCCGTTCGAAAAAGTGTTAATCTGTGTTCATAGTTGATGTTTTGATTTGTGGGTCGTTTTGAATCACTTTTGTTTTTTGTTTTTTTTTGTTCTTGACAAACAACTTTTAGTCGTAATATATATATATATATATATATAGTTAGTTATATTGCTGGGTACGTGTAGTAGTGCTAATTTGTATCTAGGTGATATACCAATACACAATTCCACACAGTCTTCATTGCATGACACAGTCCTGGTCGCGGAGAACAATTCGAACTGATGTAACAATGCTACTTTGACTACAGGTCCTTGCACTTTACTACAGGTCTTTGGACTTTACTACATCTACGTTCTTCACACATAAACCCAATGTGATTGTACTCAAGACAGAATGTAGCACATACGTATGTTTATTGCGAGTTAAGAAATATAAAGTTTTAAAGTTCATAACATTAATGAGCTCACAACATCAACGTTCCACAGCAGTAGTATATTGAATAGACACAGCTTATATATGTACATATAAAGCAGAAATTATCCAGAGATGAAGAGCCTACTTATCGTGTAGTCACCCTCGATCAACAGCTCAGTCTCATGAGACATGTTAAAAATGTCAAAAATAAAGCGTTGAGGCAGCAATAGTTATTAGAGGCTCGTTGCAAAAGCATAGGGATCAGACAGGGCACTCTGAAAAGCTTGTATCTTTGACATGCACGATCTGATTTAGAATACAGCAGTGCACTCCTGACAACATGCTGTCAGACTACTGTAAAACCCCTAAACACAGAGCAGAACAATGCCCTGCGCCGTATTAATGGAGCATTGATGTCAATGCTCACTGCTGCATGTAAAATTTACGTGAATGTGGAACCTCTTGTGAAGCAAATGGACGTGGTCGCTATGGAAGCTTAAAAGAGGAGCAAAATAATGACCAAAGACCACCCTAATAATCTTGTCGAAAAATGACAACAAAAGTAGATAATAAAACAAAAATCAGTCCTCCACAATTTCATTCAAATTAAAGAAGGATATCACCTCTCAGATCAAATAAACAGAGAGTAACAAGAAATGTAACACCACAAACACGTCTTAAAATGTCATAAAATCAAACAAAAGAATAATGGATACATATCTATACCAGTGGTCACTCAAATACATCGGTCAAAGATAAGACAGATAGACTGGCTAAGAAGAGATCAAGTCAAGAACAACAATACGCACCAACAACCCTACAGACAGTCGAACAACTACTGAAGACTGCAAACAATGAGACTTCATTGAATAGATGGGCAATGAGGAATACTGGGAGAGAAATTTATAAACATATGGACATCCAAAATCCCACAGACAAAAACAACCTCCTGAAAAGGAAAGATCAAGGCACCATTTTCCGACTACGCACTCAATACTTTTAACTTAACAGTAATTAGAACAGAATTATATGAGAACATGCTCCAGAGTTCCGGCTCTGCACACATCCTATCATACTGTTCCTAACTATCTTGTTGAATATCTTGTTTGCCGGTGTTAGGAACGAGCTTCTTCCTCCGAGGCCAGACAAGTGGAACACGTTGTACGGAAATAAACAACAGCTAATAAACACTTGCAGATACCAATATGTGGAATTGGGCCAAAGGACAGGAGTCCACAGGCTGCTGGACCAATAAGCATATATATATATATATATATATATATATATATATATATATATATATATATATATATATATATAGTTATTCCTCTCTACCTGCGTATCTGTTTATATATCTTTCTATCCATCCATCCATCAATGTACCAATGTATCGTATCCATCGAATCTATCTGTATATTGATATATTGATATATCATCAAGCCATCTGTTTATCTTTGTATCTGTATATCTAAATAATATATATATATATATGTCTCTCTCTGTCGCTCACAAACGACGCCTTCCTTTGCATATTTTCATATCAATCTGTCCTGCCTCTCTAATGCTATCCCGATAATCTATGTTCTAATTTACTTTCAACCACCCATTTTCTTGTACAGATTACTGTGTAAATAGCTCTTTCATGTATTCCCCAGCTCCCTCGCTTTTGTCTGAACCCCTCCGAATCGAAACTCCCACCCCCTCCTCAACCCCCCTCCCCTCCCTTATATGTTTATGAGAAACAATACATCCATGTCAAAAATAACCTGGATGCCCTTAAATCGATCGGCCATGACAGGGCAATTTGTGGACGTCCTTCAACGTAGACATTTTTACATCCATATTCTGACCTTTTCACGCAACGCCTTGCCTCCAATGGGAAAATAAGTGCGTGCGCATTGTAAGGCATTGCGAATTTAGGTCATTAATCGATCACCCAGACTGATTTATCAGGCATGTACATAAATCATAATCATCAAATAATGTATATCAAATTTTTTGACAGGATCAGTCTTTTTCTTGCAAATTTGAAAATGTACTTTATAATTATTAACAAATGTACTAATACTTCAAAAACAGAAATAGTGGCCATAATAAAGGAGAAATGTCAGATTAAATGTGGCAACAATAAAATGATTTTATCATCGCAAAAAAAATACAACTCGTATATTATAACCGCCATAATAGAAGACTCCTATAATTTCGGAATCAATAACAGAGACGACCACATGGATATGAGGCTCGAGACAATTTTTAATATAAAAACCCAAATAGAATATACTGTAATCGGCAGCATGTTTGTCGTTCCACAAAGATTTGGATCTAATGGAGAATGTTAATTATCCAAAGGAATATCTGATCGAATCCTTTGGATGTCGACCTTAACTTCTTCTTTCTTCTTTGGCGTTCGTCGTAAAAAGTACCTTTTAGCGTAGTTTAAAGCGAAGTTGCGATATCTCCAGCTTTCAGTCCGACACATCTTGTTTCAGCAAGATTTTTTTGGGACTGGTTTGCCTTCCCATTGTAATCCATATTCTCTTAGGCAGGCTGCACTAGCAGAATGTTTTCAGGGCTGCCGCTTGGAAGCGGAAAAGGGTCTTCGTCAGCTCTGGTTCGCTGACTCTTATGCAAGCGACAAGCTATGAGTCGCTGGCTGCTGTCTGCTCATTCACTGTTTCACCTTTGGCCCCATAATGTAATATAATATAGAACCAGCATGAAAAGGGTTTGAATATACGTTCAAGTAAATCAGTGGAAACACTATCCTGGAAAATGGCGGTGGCACACACAAACAGCAAACTTTACATGTTACAAAGCTGCTGTTAGGACCCGGCAACACACAAGAGAAAAACCATCTTTCCAGATCGGATGGTGCATTAGTCCATATTGGGGTTAATCTGAATTGATACTCACGAAATCAAACTGACCGCTTTAGAATAGATGCGTGACATTACTTACAAAATATGAAGTGTAATTGATATGAGAGATGTTCGATTCAGTAAGTCCTTCCATGGACTGTTGAAGCTTTCAGGAATACAGCAGAATAAACAATCTCAACCAGCATTATTTTTACAAGTTCATAAGAAAAACGTTCAAAGTTTGACAAACAAATTTGTGATACATGACAAAATGATGCAGGAAAACTTAGTTATTCGGTGTGCAATCTTCAGGTACCACTCTGCAGCAAAAGTAAAGAGATTGGCAAATTGAACAATTAACAAACAGAATGGCTCACAGGGATAATATAGAATATAATAACAGATAAACCTAATCATACAAGTTCACAAGTCAGAAGAAAATGCACGAAATCTACTGATGGTTGAAACACAAAACAAGGTTAAAGATCGGTATTACATGGGAACAGTTCCAGACTAACCGATGTTTTGATCTAATTGGCTCTTTATCATGCACATAACAAGAACAGAAAAGACAAAGCACATTGAAATAATTTAAGCGATTATAAGTATTATATATATATATATATATATATATATATATATATATATATATATATATATATATATATACATATATATACAACATATATATATATATATATATATATATATATATATATATATATATTTATATATTTTATATAAATATATATATACAACAAATAACACGCCAAGTCCGCATGTCCTGAATCATCCTTTCTAACTCGTGGCATGTGTTCCCTTTTTCATTTATGTTTTGTCACAACATGCGTATTTTGGTCTTCCCTCCAGGGTTCCAAAACAAACTATCAGCAGGGCTCGGCAAAAATAAACATACAACTCTGTAATTAATAAATGAATAACGTTATAATAAAATGTTGCAGTTAAACTGACCAAAACTGAAGGTAAACTTATGTATACTATGTTTTTCCCGTTTGTCCATATATTAAGAAAGGTATATTTAGGTGTCGAACTTCTAACCATGAAGACATAAGTTGTGTTTTCTATCTTAGGAAGAATAAAGACCTAGCCTGATCATTGCATAGCGATTGCAGTCCTGTAAATCCTTCTAGTGGGCCTCGGCTTTTATTGACAAAACATCGCAATGATAGATTTGAGAATCCAAAGAGCACCTATCGAAAGTAATTCGATTTTATGCATTAGACCTAATGCACAAATAAGCCATTGCAGTATAGCTGGAATTTTATACATTTCTGATTTCTACTGAGGTTTCGGATTTTCGTTTTCTCCCACGTGATGTGTAAGCCTAGCTGGGCAGCTGACCGATCCAGTGACAAAGGATCTGAGGATCGTGACTCGGTATGACGATGTCATCAGTGTGCACGAGATCAGTTACCAGGTAGTCGTCGACAAGGACATATGGCTTGTGTGCAGACGACTGCGTGAGGATTCAGTCCATGGCGAAGAGGAAAATCCAAAACTTTAAGTCCCCCCCCCCCCCCCTTCATCCTTGCGTTGAGCCTCACCGTCAACGGCAAACCTCATCTTCCTGGGCAGCAGGCAAATTTTCGACACCAGTAGTACCGAAATAAACCATAGAATGGGTCATCCAAGGACTCTTTCCGCAGAGTCTAATCCTAGTGGAGACTTTCCCTGGAGAACAGGTCCCATTTACTCCTCTTTGGTCGTCCCCATCCTCGTGTAAGGTATCAAGACATGTACACTACTGCAGAGGGACTGGCAGCGTCTTAAGGCCGTCTACCTTGGCAATCAAGTGTGTATTCCTGAGATCCACTGGCGTGACCTGATTTTTAGCACTGGGGTGGTTCATCGTACTCAACTCCCAGGCCTTTCCTCGACCATAGATTGCTGTCTCCTCTCATTCTTCAGTCACATGACCCGCATCCCCCCGGAAAGTCCCGGTCCACACACGAGGTGTAACACTAACAGGTAATCTTAGAAAAACTCTCAAAACTATAAACAGATTAGGAAATAATGATATTACACCTTTTTTTCTCTAAATGTTAAGTTTTTTTTTCAATGGGTCTGCCACATGCGCAACTCAACTGCTTAAAACGCTATACGTCATCAGCTCATTGAAGAGTCCATCAATATCCATTTACTTACTATGTTAATAAAAAATAAACTTCTAAATCAAAGCAACAATTTTAAATTTCCTCTTCAGTTGCTTCTCGAAATTCAGAAAGAAATGTAAATACATATGACATTCTTGTAAGAAACTTTCCTGGAAAGAATTAAAGACCATGTTAACAATCGTTAGATAAAATTGTATTCTGAACAATTCTTTTGGATTTGTAACAGTTTCATCAGGACTTTCCTAATCAGAAAGTCGAGCTTTAGTCCTACTCCTTACAACTGGACATTCTGCCTCTATATTTACTTCTGCAGCTAAAGCTTCTGCCTCTATAATCTATTGACTGGATTTCCTCATCAGATCTGGCTGCACCTAGAAATTTAACAAGTTCACTCAAAACAATAATAGATTCATTTATGTTGGATTGAGGACATTACAATATTTTACTGATAACATCAATTTTTGATAGAATATCGTTTCATATAATGACTGAAGAAATTAATTTAAAAGATGTGCTCGGATCTAACAAACATGGAGCTGTATGGTCTGTTTTAATGTCTATGGAATTGTCGTTTATCATATCATTTAAACTTTTCATGACTTCACTTAATTGCAATTTCAGAGATCGCACTGCTGTTATTCTACTCTACCACCTTGTAGCACTTACGTATTTCATTGTTAATCTACTAATACGTATTGCGCTGTAATATGTCCCACCTGTAGGGACACGCAGACAAAAAAGAACAATTGTTTGATCATGTTAAAACATTAATTGTTTCAAATGTTACTTTGGTAGCATAATTTGCAACTGAACTTAATGAATGAAATGAACAAGATACAAATACGGCTCTAGTATTTTAATTGATAATCCTTTTTTTTTTTTTTTTTTTTGCAAAGACATTGTGCTTACTATGCATATTTGCTCCGTTATCATAAGCCTGTCTATTTTATTTCTAGCTCTTAATTTGTTAAGAGTTCGCTTAGAAGATAGTTATATAATCCTTCCCTCGTAGTATTTAAACTGGGTACAACCAAAGAATTAATTCTCGAACTGTAACATTAAAATTGTCAATATTTGTAATTCTAATTACAAACGATATCTGGCCAATGTGACTAGCATCTGACGTGCAATCGAGAATTAACGAAAAATATTTCGTTTCTTTACAAATTTCTTGAATTTGTATTTTATGCCACTTGCAAAAATGTTTGATTTTATTTTGAAAAGCATGGTTTAAGTAATGAGTCATATGACTTTTAGAAGATTAAGATTTGCTAATGCTACTAACTTGCTATGAGATAACCTTGTCAAGGCATGCCAACATTTCTATAGCCGTTACAGGGTTTCCATTGTTTGCTTTATAATTTTCACCACTAAAATCGTAAAACTGCCCTGCTAGAAACTCTGTAAATGCAATGATCCTCTCAATAATTCGATCGCCATCGTCCTTTTTAACATGGATTTAAGTACACAGTTGGCTAACCCTATAAATATTCCTTCAATGCACTGTTGTTTGTTGATGATCAGGTCATCTTTTACAAAAATGAAGAAGGCCTAAGCCACCTGAGCTATCTCGATTTCGCTTGTAAGGAATATGACATGAAGATCAACACTGGCAAGATAGAGACTGCTGATTTCACATGAACAAGTACAGAGAAGTTTCCACATCAGTGGCATTAATATCGAGCAAGTTATTACCCATCGCGAAGCGATGATGGCCATAACATCAGACGGTTTTGTCTTAATAATGTGATGTGCCCTGTATTTGGATTATAGTGATGAAGATTATGCGATGGTATTCAATCTCACTCTTATCCCGAGTTACCTTGTATCAGTGGCAAGACTTTTGGTCGAGACGACTGGAGGTAACTCCAGATGCAGGCACTCTGGTCTTACCTCCAGTGAGACCAGGGGTCGCTTGAAACTTGCGGAATTCGATCGCCCACCGTTTCCGTTCATTGCTGTGAGAGGCGAGTGCCTTAACATCTTGACTACAGCGACCCCTATCAAATACCTAGGTAATATGTTCACTGGTGACGGCAGAGTAGATAGAGAGATTGCACATACAATTCAGAAGGCAAACAGTGTCCACTATCAAATTGCACCGATTTTGAAAGACCATAGAGTGCTTCTTTCCACTAAGAGGAGGCTGATAAATACACTATCTATTCCTACATTGTGCTATCAATGTCAATTTTGGTGCTTTCTAGCAACCCTAAAAGTAAAATTGAGAGCTGTGAGATACGCTGTGTGAGAAGTGCAGCCGGAAAGACAATCCATGACCGAATCAGCAACACCACGCTGAGGCAGACAGTGTAGACAAACCCAATCAATGCCTACATTGACTTTCAATATCAAGTGGTTTGGACATTTAGTCAGAATGTATTATAACCAGTCCGCATCAAGATGCAGGTCTCCGGTTCACGAGCAAAAGGCAGACCCCGATGTTGATGGATTGATGGTGTCTCTGACACTCTCAGGAAGTTACACCTAACGACAGTACAAGTCTCCCACTTGACGATAACAAATCTATGCATCCAACATCTCTGCGCCGCCGTATGGTAGGAGCAGAAGGACATCCCACCTCTCTGCGCCGCCGTAGGGCAGGAGCAGTAGCATACCCCACCTCTCTGCGCCGCCGTATAGCAGGAGCAGTATGATATCCTACCTCTCTGCGCCGCCGAATGACAGGAGCAGTAGGACAAAAGAAGAAGAAGAAATCGTTCTTTTTCAGATTCATCGTACAGTTGTTGTTTTTAATCAATTGTCCAACTGTTGCCGAAGCGTCTTTTAGTACCCCTTTTTACAGTATTACACATGTTCTAGACTTTCATCAGGCCGTATTACACATGTTCTAGACTTTCATCATGCCGTATTACACATGTTCTAGACTTTCATCTTGCCGTATTACACATGTTCTATACTTTCATCATGCCGTATTTCACATGTTCTAGACTTTCATCATGCCGTATTACACATAATCTAGACTTTTATCATGCCGTATTACACATGTTCTAGACTTTCATCATGCCGTATTACACATAATCTAGACTTTCATCATGCCGTATTACACATGTTCTAGACTTTCATCATGCCGTATTACACATGTTCTAGACTTTCATCTTGCCGTATTACACATGTTCTAGACTTTCATCATGCCGTATTACACATGTTCTAGACTTTCATCGTGCCATATTACACATGTTCTAGACTTTCATCTTGCCGTATTACACATGTTCTAGACTTTCATCTTGCCGTATTACACATGTTCTAGACTTTCATCTTGCCGTATTACACATGTTCTAGACTTTCATCATGCCGTATTACACATGTTCTAGACTTTCATCTTGCCGTATTACACATGTTCTAGACTTTCATCTTGCCGTATTACACATGTTCTAGACTTTCATCATGCCGTATTACACATGTTCTGTACTTTCATCATGCCGTATTACACATGTTCTAGACTTTCATCTTGCCGTATTATACATGTTCTAGACTTTCATCATGCCGTATTACACATGTTCTAGATTTTCATCATGCCGTATTACACATGTTCTAGACTTTCATCATGCCGTATTACACATGTTCTAGACTTTCATCTTGCCGTATTACACATGTTCTAGATTTCATCTTGCCGTATTACACATGTTCTAGACTTTCATCTTGCCGTATTACACATGTTCTAGACTTTCATCATGCTGTATTACACATGTTCTAGACTTTCATCATGCCGTATTACACATGTTCTAGACTTTCATCATGCCGTATTACACATGTTCTAGACTTTCATCATGCCGTATTACACATGTTCTAGACTTTCATCATGCCGTATTGAAAAAAGTAGTTAAATGTCGTCAATCTAAAAACATTTGACTATTTGTTAGTTTGTTAGTTTGTTTGGGTTTTTTTTAAACCAAAAAACTTGCAAAAAAAACTAAAACATACTATTGGATTTTGTAGAACATCTTAACCCAGCGTTTTCAACTGTTTCACCGTTATGTAAAACGCATCAAAGATGACATGCAAACTGGCCTGGCGTTAACCAACTCCCAATTCAAATTCTCCACCTAACCAGTCTCTGCCTCTCTTTGCATACTGCACTACCCTCTTGCTCACGGCCGGGCTCTGTTCGCACTGTACAGTCTCCCTGAGTCAAAACAAAGAACATTTTCGTAAGAGAAAAAGGCGTGAAAAATGAACACGTACATCATTTAATTGTATTCTTTAAAAGTGCACAATATAGAGGCGGCACTAAGAATTTACCAGCCTGCGTACATGTACTCTCTACGCACCTGCCAAAACCAGCTCTGCAATCAAGACATGTCCACGCGCCGGTGGACCCAGGATATACTGAATTTAATGGAGGACCTGATCTGTCAGAGGTTTCTGTAACGTTTGACTCACCAATAGTCTTAGATTTTACCCTCAAAGACTTGGAGGGACTGATTTATTGGAGCAGTTGCTCGCCATTTGCCAGAGCCGCGATAGTGGACACGAGGGTACCACGTGAAGATATGGCTGGCTTGGTTGCGTGCATTTCTCATTATTTAGATGAGACCTACTCATTTAGATGAGTCCCTTAAGTGCTGTCAAATAGATATTAACACATGGGAGAACCTGGTTCAAATTTG